>OY776675.1:135296967-136606967 GCA_963675555.1 Leptura quadrifasciata | reverse complement strand
ACGAGACCCACAATGTGGAATATTATCTATATTAATCACTGTAATCAGATATTTTTGTCAATATATTATTATAACGATAAAATTATATATGAATATTTACATTTATATGAGAAATAAAATATTCAAATCAAAACGGAGAATAGATCGTGCTGTCAATTAAGCAAAATAGCTATGGCAATCTAGAATTCAACTGTCAAGCTTAATAGTTTTCAAAAATTAATTTTGGTAGTAAATTATTTGTTAAGAGCTTGCATTTGCTGAATTGTTGAAATTCTTTTAAAATTCTAATCATACGAATCATACCGACATATAATAAGCGACGAATAGCCTAAATTGTTGCTTGTACTTGTAAGAAGTAGAAGTTGGTGGTGGCAACATGATGAAACACTTCCGGATTGTGCAGTCGAAGTGAGAATTTTTATGAAACTTACCGTCGTCTTTGGTTTAGGTTGTGCTAAGCCTGTTTTACAGAGGCCGTGTTATACTAAGGAATAGAGTATGCATTTGAATTTGACATTTCCGCTCTGACGGTTTTTTTTTTGACGAGGAGGGGAAACCCTCATTTCCTCCCAACCTGAGTTGGGTCAGTGTCAGACTCTTACTGACTAAAACCCCTCCCCACAGGGTCGTCTGTAACACTCCGAGGGCACTGCAGCCTCTTGGGCTTATTGTGCACTCCCTGTTCCGATTTACACTGCCCATTTTAATACTCCTGTGCCACTGATAAGGTGATACAGGTCTGAGAATGGGCGAGTTTTAACGCTTTGCGGGTCTGTTTGTGTTTGCCCGTAAATATTATATCTTCTGCGGACCAATGCCTCACATTAATATATGATATGGTCTACTGTCTCTGGTACCTTGCCACATAATCTGCAGTCAAGGTCGCCGTCGAACTTGCCAATTCTGTGCAGGTGCTTCTTAACAGGAAAATGTCCCGTCAAGAGGCCTATTACAATTCTCAACTGTAACCTGTTCTTTGGGAGCAGTTCTGCAGTTTGTTTTGGGCATGGTCCTCCAATAAGTGTTTTCCCATGTCGATTACCTGGTATGTTCCTCCAGTAATAATTGTGTTTATTCCTGACCCTGTCTTTAATCACCCCTCTAGCTGAGCATTTGGTAATGCCCAGCACGGGTTCTGGGCCATAGAATTTGTTAGCTGCTCCTTGTCTAGCAAGTTCATCAGCTTTTTCGTTGCCGTCTATTCTGGTGTGTCCCGGTACCCAGAGTAGTTTAACTCTGTTCTGCTCACCCAGAACTTCGAGCTCTTTGTGGCAGTCCCATACCAGTCTGGAGGACACTTTGTTAGAGGCTAATGCTTTTAGTGCCGCCTGACTGTCAGATGCAATGCAGATCTGCTGGTTCACATATCGTCGTTCGACATTCTCACGTATACACTCAAGTATAGCCAAAAAGTCAGTTTGAAATACAGTGGCGTGAAGTCCAAAAGAAAGGCTTATACTCGCCCTCGATCTCACTCCATGTATTCCTGCTCCAGCTCCTGATTCCATCGTGGACCCATCAGTATACCAGGCCAGGCCTTTGCGTAGTAACTCAGGAGCTCCTGTTGACCAATCCTCTCTCTCTCCAATAGAGATACTGAAGGGCTTGTTAAATGTGATTTTTGGGACCATGTAGTCTGACCTCATGCTCAATAGAGGATCTACTACAATGTTGATTATCCTCATATGTCCTGACTCCCCTGTGTGGAGAGCCACGTCACGTGAGTTTTGTACCCCGTATGCCCCCATTCTTGCCTCTCCCTGAATCACTACGCTGAGTGGGGGGATGTCCTACAGGGTCTCCATGGCTGCTGTGGGGGTGCTTTTCATGGCACCCGTGATTCCCAAGCAAGCCAGTCTCTGTACCCGGCTTAGCTTGTTGGCTGCAGTTATTTGACCAAACTAAGGCAGCGTATGTAATGGAGGGTCTTATTACACTGGTATAGAGCCAGTGCACCATACCAGGCTTGAGCCCTCATGTTTTGCCATATAATCGTCTACATGTGGCCAATGTGGCCAATATGGGCACCGATTTATGTGTTACCCTGTCTAGATGTTGGTTCCAGGTAAGTTTAGAGTCTATGATAACTCCAAGATACTTTACCTCCCCCGACATCCTCAGCATTGTACCTTGAAGAACCAGAGGACCCAATCCCGCTAGGTTTCTCTTTCTAGTAAATGGAACGATATTGGTCTTTGAGGGACTTATTCTCAGCCCCTCTTCATCGGTCCATTTTTTGACCATATTCAGGGCCCTTTGTAAACGGTCCCTAACTATGTTATTGAACTTTCCTCTTGATATGATGACTATATCATCAGCATACCCCTGAGCTTCAAACCCCTCATTGGTAAGTTTCACTAATAGGTCGTCAACTACCAGGTTCCATAGCAAGGGAGATAACACACCCCCCTGCGGGCAACCCCCTGCAACTGAGGCACCTAAAGTTTCACCCATCATGGTAGTAAATACCATCCTGCCCTCGAGCATGCAGCCAACCTACCTGCAGCTCTGGCGGTTACTCGGGATGCCAAGGATACAGTAAATTAAGTACATCTATTACAACTACCAGGTGCTAGTTAGAATGGTGGACAACGAAAAGGAGCTTCTTTAAGTCAATTTCAATTCTAAATTGTAGAGTAGTCGATATTTCCACCTTGACGGTTATTTGGGATATGCCATGGATACTGTAAATTAAGCACATCTATTATAACTACCAGCTGCTAGTCAGAATGGTGGTCAACGAAAAAGAACTTTTTTTAGACAATCCCATTTTAAAATTATATAGTGGTTGATACTTCCGCCCTCACGGTTATTTGGGATATGCCATGGATAAAGTAAATTAAGCACATCTATTACAACAACCAGCTGTTAGTCAGAATGGTGGACAACGAAAAGGAACTTTTTTAAGTCAATTTTATTTCTAAATTGAATAGCGGTCGATATTTCCGCCCTGATGATCATTTGGGATATGCAAAGGATATTAAGTATATCTATTACAATTACCAGCTGTTAGTAAGAATCGCGGAGAACGAAAAGGAACGTTTTTAATCGATTTCATTTTTAAATTTGTTGGTAGTTTTCAAATATTTGTTAAAAATGGCGGAGGATCTGGTGATATGTCAATAACAAAAATTTCACAACGATATTTCCGCCCTGACGGTTATTTGGGATATGTTATGGATATTGTAAATTTAAAAAAAGATGAGTTGTTGTCGGAGCGGCAGGAAGCATTTTCAGGTTTATTTTTATATGAGTTTGTGTTTCTATAAGTATAACATCACTCCCCGAATTTTGGCGCATACGGTAAACCAAGTACACATTTATTTTACTTTCGCAAGCCGTAAACTAACTATGGAATATATTACATAATCATAGCAGCTCAAGAATACAGATATATCGATATAAATACTTATGAATGCATGAGCAACGAAACCCCCATAACTCACTCTAAGACCAGAGCGTTATTCCAAAAATTAGCAAGTTATAATTTATGTAATTAAAAAAATATACATTTCATAAGCATTGAATTCCCTCGCTACATTATTCTTCTAATGATGTTCTACTGTTCAATTGGCGAAATACTGAACAAACGGCAGATCATTAATCGAACTACTAGAATAGGACCTAAATATTTTTTTATTAATTCATTGTTTTGATTTGTGACTGTCAGTGTTTTTGTTTCATTTTATATATTATTTTCGTAGCTATATAGTTTGGAAACATAAATACGGTTGTTTTATATTTTTCACAATTGGTCGACTGTAATAAAATGCATCTGAGGAAAAAGTAAATCTAAATCTGAAGCTAACTTCAGGGACATTCAATATGCTGCGTAATTTGTATGATATTGAGGGTTCGGAAGTTATTACGCATGCAAAATTGTGTAATGTAAATTTTCTAAATGTAGTTCAGCATTGAGGTAATGTGACAAGTCGAGTAGACGTCTCTAAATAATATCTGCCAGAATTTGATGTGAAGTGCATACATTTGCTATGAGGTACGTGAATTTATATGATTTTATCCTTGTCGTCACCACTAGGCTACACCATACTGGTACCGCGTATATAATGGCCCGCCTGAATACATTGTAGATCAATTTTTGATTCTGTTGATTAAGTCTGCTATCCCTATCCAAAAATGGTTACAGAATCCTGGACAGGGAGTAGACTATCCGTATAGTCTCATTGATATATGTGTTAAATATCAGTTATTGATCTAACCTAACCTCAATGTAAATAATTCACGCACCGACTGGAACTCGGTTTGCCTGATCAAAATTGGAGTAGAATTATATAATCCGTAATTCCCCCTACTGTTCCTACTGTTCAGTATTTACCTGAATCTTCTACCAGTCCCTGCGGTGTGAGCATTGTGTGCTTCAAGGAAAATATTTGCTAGTTGGGCGTCACGCTGTAGGCTTAAATGGCTGTGTCATCCACGTATTTGGCCAGCTTCATATTCAGAATCATAGATATATTAATTACATAATTTGAAGACAGGTACGATCTTTTGGAGACACCACATAAATGTGCCGTCACGTTGAAACTTTAACTCACTCGAACCTTCAACAATCTGCATGATGAGAACGAGCGAATTAATTTAGTGATGTACGCCCGGAATTTGTAGTGGTACCTACCTTTCTACATCTTGTAACTTGTAACGTAGACTCGCATATAGAGCAAACTTGCTTAGAAGTTTTCTCGTTACCGAAAGATCCATTTCGTTTCATACTTTCTCCATTTATCCACCCTTATTTAGGTATAAATATAATGCGCAAATGGTGGCGCTTTACAATATTTTTTTTTTTGCTCAGTTGGACCCTAAATACTACCTAGCGTATTGCATTCAAGTCTATAGATCTATTGAATGTACCATGTAGGTTTTGAATAGTGTCGAATGGTGGTCGTATAAACGTTTTGACGTGAATCAAAATAAATAAATTAATGGACAGTTTTAATATCTCTAGAAATGCAATAATGTTATGTATCCTGTCTATTATAAAAGCAAACATGATTTGAAATTTTCAGAAAGTGAGATCGTTTTTAAATTTTCTCCGTGATTCTTGGGGTAATTGCAATTACTATACTAGTTACTAGGGTAACTAGTAAAGTCAAAAAAAAAAGATAGACAACGTACTTGATTTATGAATCACTGAGTTCCATAAGTGAGAAATTTCAAGGCTGTCGTAGGACAAAATTACTAATAAATTAATTAATCCAGAATAGAAAGAAAAAAGAGATGACCCCGACGTGATTTGAACACGCAACCTTCTGATCTGGAGTCAGACGCGCTACCGTTGCGCCACGGAGTCTTGTTAGGTAATGTCTGTTATGGAGGTTATCAGCAGAGCAGTAACAATTGAATAATAATTTAAAGAGCCATCTGGGTTGACAAACAAAATTGAAAATTTTAGAAAAATTTAACAATTATTTTTGAAAGAAATGAAAATTTCATAAAGTGATGCAATAGAATTTGGTTCATGGATTCCAAAAAATATTAAATTATACAGGGTATTCTAAGGGAGAACAGAAACCTCGAATTTTTGCGTCATTTTTTCAGGATACCCTATTTTGTGGTCGTGGAGCACGAATCTGAAATTTCGTGTGCCCCGCCGAGCGCTGAATTACAAGTTACAAGCCTGGCGCTTTAAGTGTAATAATCGCATATTACCAACAAAACGCTAATGCTTCGATTGCAACAAACACCAGCCGAAAGACTGATACTACTTAAAGGAAGAAGCACACTTGATCTATGCTAAGTCCAGTCAGGCTATTTATTTTTCGATTGCAACAGACACTGGACCGCTAGATGGCGCCTGCTTACTATTTTACATCTCGCTATCATAAAAATACCGAGATGTACCAAATAGGCAAGGAATTCTCGTTTCGTTCGTCACATGCCTACCTTGCACTGAAGAGAGCCAAAAGCTCGAAACTGCAGTCTGCTAGTGGTATGAGACTACTGGCACGAGGGCTCCTTTAAGTAGGATCAGTCTTTCGGCTGGTGTTTGTTGCAATCGAAGCATTAGCGTTTTGTTGGTAATATGCGATTGTTACACTTAACGCGCCAGGCTTGTAACTTGTAAATTTAGCATCCATTTTAAAATAATTTACGTATTAGCTACATATAAAAAATATGGCTTTTGATACCTTCAGGGATATTGCAAAATATGTGTCATGCATTTGTCAGACATTTGTTTTATATGTCAAGGTTACTTAGGCGAGCTTCCTTTGGTACTTGGCAGACATGTGTGTTTACTGGGCAGCTACGGTGGAATTTATTAGAACAACTACCTAATCCTAATGAATACTAGATAATTACTTATTAACTACGAGGAACTTCACGTTTAAATTATTACTACTAGAAGCATCTTGCGCTCTTTAAAATAAAATTGTAACAGTTTTTGGGAAATAACTTTAATAAATAGAAATTTAAGTTTGTAAATGTACAGTTTCTGTTTAGTAATAATCCATCAAAAACAAATTCACTAAGTGAAATAAAGTAAAATTTTGGTTCTTTTGTCACAATTTTTTCTTCAATTTTTCTTTATAACGATAATTTATTTCATTTTGATTTTAATGTTTATTACTTCTTTTACGAATTTAGTACTTCAGTAGCTTCATAATCTTCAGCGTTTTCATCGTATTCACGTTCTTCGGCTCCTACATCCTCTTCAGCATATTCAGTGTCTTTTGCGTCATCAAATTTTTCAGAATTATTATATTTTTCTACAAGATAATCCTCTATATCTTGATTAAGTTCCATTGACACAAAGTTACAATTATTATGTTGACATGTGTAACAAAACTTCAGGTCCTCATCATTTTCTTTGCAAACACCCCATCTTGTACATCCACGTTGGAATCTTGCTTCGCCATATTCAGTTACTGTAAATAGTAATTTTCAAATTAGATAAAAATGCTTTCTATTGTTATGTCTTTAGTTTCAGTTTACAAGCTGTAGGTTATATTTATATGAATAATTTAGAAAGTATTAAATTTTTTTGACAAATGCTAAAACAGTGTGTTCCTCATAATTAATACTGGATTGGCTAACAAAGTGATAAAATCAAAAGTACAGTAGCGTGCAGATTTCAGAGGATACACAGAAATAATATATTTTTTTAATGGGATACCCAGTATATTATTAAACTTTTAGAATGATACCATGCATCCTACCATATACCGTCTTTGAGTTATTAAACGTCGAATATCTTAGTTAAGCTAGTTACTGTCAATATGGAAAAAAGTTAACATTATTAAAGTGAGCTATGCAAACGACAACTATTGTGTTTGATAAGTGACATTTCTTTAATGAAATAATCAAAATGGTTTACAGTGAGGAAGAAATACCAAATATTTTAGTGGGGTCGATCTGGATTTGTGATGTTGTGAAGTCGGACCCCTCTATCATCCCGAAAATTTTTCGGTCGAACTCTCCGCGAGGAGGGGGGAGGAGGAAATTTACATGTAAAGATAAGGAGAATCAGCTTTTCGGACAAAACTCGCTTAGTTTGGTTCGGATCGAAAAGATAAAATGAAGAGCTCGCGAATACGCGTAAACTTAATTTTGACTCGCCGAAATCGGTCCAGCGGTTCCCGAGATATTGCGATTTGAAAGTACGGATTTGTATATGGATTATTCGCTGCGGCGGAAACGTACCGAGAGCCGTTTTCGCGTTTTTTCGCGGAAGAAAGTGATTTGGCGATATTTTTACTTCCCTGTCTATAGGTATTCAGGGACCTAAGTACTGTGTCTGAATACTGCTGTAACTTCCGCAATTTTTTCCGTACATCGCGCAGCAAACGTGAGATTATGTAATAGTGTTCCCACTTTGAATTCCGCTCATGTATTTTCAATATTCACCATAAATAAATAAATGGTTGCGAAATAACCAAATAACCAATTTATTGTTATTATTTTTAGAAACAGTCATTTTTCGCCAGGAAGGAAAGGGGTGGGGAAATTTTTTTTCGCTACAAATTAAACTTTCGGTAATTAATTTATACGCATGATATACTTGTTCGATAAAAAAAAGACGTTGCAGGATATTTTATTCATTGCATGGTAAAATATTCAATTTTCGGTAAAAATATAGACTGCTCGACAAAAATAACATTTATCTGGTATAAATATAACATTTTGAATAGAAAGAATAAACGCTCGATAAAAATAACAGATGCTCGATAAAAACAAACAATGCATAATAATAATATATCAGACCTTGAATAAAATGGTTAAATGCACATAAAAAGTACTAATATTCAACAAAAATAAAATATGTTCGGTAAATCGAGCAAATGCAAGATGAAAAGAATAATCGCCCAATAAAACAATTAGATTTGCGATAAGAATAATAAACACATAACAGAAATAGTAGACGCTCGATGAAAATAATGATTGTTAGATAAAAAATAACAGGTGATCAATAAAAAAATGTAAATAGTCAATACATTTAAACAATTGTTGATAATTAATAAATGCACGATAAACAATAATTTTTAATAGTAATATATATATATATATATATATATATATATATATATATATATATATGTATATAAAAATATATAAAAAATAGTATATCATAACAAATCTATAAAAAATAAAACAGAACTTTGAATTTTTTTAAATCAAAATAAAACTTTTATTCTAAACGTAAATATTAAAATAAATTAGGAATCCTTGTGTTGCATCTGTGGATATGACTATTAACAGATGAAGATGTGAATTTCCTAAAAAAAATCTGACAGTAATTTTTTTGAAATGTAAGTAGATATAAAATAAATCTCACCTTTCACTTATTGTATTAATAATGCCTTCTTTGATTTAGCAGGGCGCCCTCTGCGCCGCTTCATACCCAGCGGAAGGGCTTTGGCTTCTGGCGGTGGAATGGCAGTTTTCATTCGTATGGCAATTCCAACAATGTGCTTGCAAATTCTTTTTTTAAAATATTGTGGACAGTCACAATTTCCATCAATCCATTTCTCTTTGTTGTTTGGTAAAATGGTACTCCAAATATTAAACATTACTACTTTATATTCATCAAAGGAGTCAAAGTCCATTTCTTTATTTTTCGTCAGGTCACTTTCGGTGAATTCATGTTTGTCTTGCGATGGACTGAAATATATACAGCTATCAGAAGTTTCTTCAGTTGTAATTTGTTTGTTTTTTTAGCCCCTTGATATGCTTTTGTCCATAACTCAAGATCTAAGTTCGGTAGTATGCAAACTGTTTTTATTTTTGCAATGTAATTATTAGACCAAGTTTCAATATACTGCATCAACATGACTGAAAACTGTCCTATGGGAAATCGTTCTCTCAAAGTGTTTTCATCTTTAATGACACAATTAAATACTTCCAGAGCATTATTGGTGCTAGGCACAGTTTTCGAAATACCCTCAAACCAATTTCGGTTGCAATCAAGCCACTCTTTTTTAAAATATGTAATAAATTCCTTTTGTTTCTGCCACTTTTTAATAAAAAAATTTGACGCTTGCTGAAAAACGGCTTCAT
Source organism: Leptura quadrifasciata (assembly GCA_963675555.1). NCBI lineage: Eukaryota > Metazoa > Arthropoda > Insecta > Coleoptera > Cerambycidae > Leptura > Leptura quadrifasciata. The sequence continues at coordinate 136,597,451 of OY776675.1, read as the reverse complement.
TTTTACTTAGTTGAAGAACATCTATGTCACTAATGATTTTCTTCACGTCTGATTTAGGGTGTACAAGCTGCTCTGCCTTTCGCTGCACATTTTTTTTTCATGTGCGCCCAACACATTATAATTACTGATTCTTTTCCAAAAACTTTCTTAAAAGCATTCTGAATGGCATTAGAGGCATCACAAATTATCATTGTAGGGCGTATTTCTTCACCAAAAATTTTTTGGATTCCTAATTTTAAGGTTTTAAACAAAAAAATAAAGTCCTCGGTTTGTTCATTTGAACAAATACCTAATCCAAATGGATGAAACTGCCTAGTTACATCTGTTGTTCCCACTACTAATACAGGAAAACCTTGCCAAATAAGTTTGTAAGTCGCATCAGCATGAATATGCTTTACGTTAATCGCTAACTTTAATAGAACTTTTGAAGAAACAAAAACACGAAAACATGACGGATCGTTATAATTTGTTTCATATGATACAACAAACCCCTTATTTTCATCTTCAGGGATGGCAGAATTGTCGATAAAAAACTTTTCTAATTCACCAAGACTTATTGAGTGTGGGCCAAATTTTTGTTTTCTTAAAACTGCCAAATAATTTTTCAAGTTTACCATATTCGGTATTTCTAATTTTTTCTTGTCTAGAATTTCCATTATCCTTTTGGGTTTTATTTTGGTATCAGCATCAAACAAACTCTTTATTTCATTCTTTACTCCATCACTAATTTTATTTTTAGATTTTGTGGGAATTTTGTTACAAGTATGTGCAAGCTGTGAACGATATATAATTATCTCCGTAGTATGGAACGGAAAACTCAAGTAAACTCCAGCTTGGCATTGTTCACCTCTATATTTCACTTTATTACAACGGTAAATATTATTTACCGTGCCATCTTTGTCAACGTTCTTATGATAGAAACTCCATATTCCTTCAGATTCGACAGCTTGCTGAGCCGATTCCTTATTTTCAAACACCTTTTCCTTCTGCCACTGCTTGTCGATTTTTTTCCTACGCTTTTGAACAGACGGTGCTGTATCTAACTCTTCTTCCGAACTACTTACATATCCCGGTATTGTTTGCAATCTTTGTCGTTTTTCACTACTCACAGAACTTCCCGCACTAGCTTCAAACTCCATTGTTATTATGACTTTCTTTACACTGTATAGAAGTTAATTTCAAAAGCCGGTACAAGTAAGTAATACATGGAGCTGATCGAGCGAACAATTAATTTGTTTTGGTTCTGAGGTTATGTTTACACAGCATGTAATAGCCGGCTCACGTGGAGTATCGAAGCAACAACAGCGGATATATAAAGTAAAAATAGTGGGCAGTAATATCTTATGTTGCACTTTTCTAAAACTACCATGCAGCATGTGATAATATATCGTGCAAAGTTTATCTAGCATTTAATATTATACCCTGCAGACTCTAATTAAATTTATCGAGCAATTATTCTTTCTAACATGCAAAAGTGATTTGAATATCGATCAGTGCTATTGTGCATTTGTATTATTTTATCTTACATTTTGAATTTTTTATTATACAAATCAGCTTTAAATATCGAACGCTTTGTTCCTACCCATTTTTTTTCGCCATCGAATATGGAATTAAGGGCAATCAATTCCCCAGGCATATCATGCGCGCATGCAGGCTCTAATGAAATTAGAGCTTCAGAGTAAAAAAAAATTTGAAAGAGAATTGACTGCCTTTAAAAGTGAACCCGCCCGAAGTCATTAACTCTTTCCCTTGCCCTTCTACGGGGCAAAAACTTTGCGGGCCCCCTCTCCCCTCCTAATCATCCGATCGCGATCTGGTGGGGCTCAAATCAAAGAGAAAAAATTCCACATTCGATAGCGAAAAAAAAATCTCCCCCACCCCTTTCCTTCCTGGCAAAAAATTATTTTTCTCTAAAAATAATAACGACAATAAATTGGTTATTTCGCAACCATTTATTTATTTATGGCGCAAATTAAAAATACATGAGCGGAACTCAAAGTAGTTACATTAGTACATTATCTCACGTCTGCTGCGCGATATGCGAAAAAAATTGCGGAAGTTACAGCAGTTTTAATTTAATTTATGTTTACCCTTCCCCCTCTTCCCCTAATTAACCTAGCGACTTCAAATTCGGACACAGTACTTAAGTCCTGAGTGCCTATAGTGAGGGAAGAAAAAAAAATCGCCAAATCACTTTCTTTCGCGAAAAGAACGCGAAAACGGCTCTCGATACGTTCCTGCTGGAGCGAAAAATTCGTATACAAATCCGTACCTTCAAATCGCAATATCTCAGGAACCGCTGGACCGATTTCGACGAGTCAAAATTGATTTTACACGCATTCGCGAGCCCTTCATTTTATCTCTATAAACTTTTTCGATCTGTTTCAAACTAAGCGAGTTATGTCCGAAGAACTCCCTATCATTACATGTAAATTTCCCCTCCCTCCTCGCGGAAAGTTTGACTGGAAATTTTTTTGGATGATAGAGGGGGTCCGACTTCATAACATCACAAAGAAATATCGAAAAAACGAGTCCGTTCCAAGCCATTTTTAATGCCAGATCGATCCCATTATTATACAAAATAGATAAAGATTTATTATATAGATAGAAAATTTAAATACAAATAAATGATAAATCATAAGAGATGTTATTGTCAATGCATAATTGATAACGTCTTCTTATATTTACAATTGTTCCAGGAATGGCATTATTATTTACATTCAGATTGTTTATTTCAAGTCCAATCCTGAATGTAATGACTTATCATTATTATTGAAAATGTCTTTTAGTAATCCCCGAAAATATTAATCCATAAGGGTCAAATCGGGATTGTTGGGTGGCCATTTAATAGTTCCATTATTCCCTATCGCAGAACATACCGTGTTCTACTGCAACCGATGGAGAACCGAGACATCAAAGGACCACTGGAACCCTGATAACATAATTAGTTATATGCTGGAATCAGAGAAGAACTGAGAAAATGTAGCAATGCTCTAAATGGAATAACGAGGACAAAGGGAAGGATAGAAGAAATCTAACCCCTAATTGTTTTAAAAGGTTGGGGATGTAAGGGAAAACGCGGGAAGGTTTACTAACACCAATACAAGATGAATCATCCGCGGACTGATGGAAAGCGAAAGCAGTTCCAGGTTACGTGGAAACACTAATCCGGTAGTGGTTTTAGTCGCTAGGAGTCCGACACTACCCGGTGCTGCAAACCCTAGCGCCGCGTGTTCATGTAGGATTTCCCCTCCATCATAAAAAAAAGTTAATTTTTTGTACACCGCAGAGAAAATACTTTAAGAACAGTATTGACTTTAATATGAACATCTCCTGGTTTTAGGTCTGATATAACGATAGTCGTATCATCCGTGTACATAAAAACACGCCCTTGTGAGATATTCGTGGGAAGGTCATTGACAAACAGTAAAAAAAGCGGTCCGAGGACACTGCCTTGTAGGGTGCCTATATTCATAATAAATTCATCTGATGTTACATTAACAACCTTGACATAAAATTTTCTATGAAATAAAAAAAATATGAACCAGCTGTTTAATTGTCCCCTAATACCCAGCGCATGTACAGAAACAAAATCTTTATCTACCGTGTCAAATGCGCGAGTTAGGTCAAAGAGTAATGCAATCACTATTTATTTTTATCCATTTTATCATAAATATGTTAAACAAAATCTAACTAAAGTGCCCATTTAAATACTTGCAAATATTAACACATAGTACAACTTTGGAAACAGTTAATACTTAATAGAACTATATGTAATCAACATATTTTTACCTATAGCCGTAGAATAGCAGCTTGCTTCAGGTCCGTAACACATTTCAACATGTGCCCTTTGTGTCCTTTTGCCTTGCCGACAATCGCTCATCACTTCTTCAGAATAACAGCTAAGGCAATTAAGTCCATAACCTACAAATTATCCAGAAGTAGAAGAAAACTAACGTATATGCAGTGTAAAATAATATTTTATTTATCTATTATAATAGTTCACTTATCAATTTATTATCATATTCTTTGTATCGCATGCTATTATTGTCCAAGTATTTTCATCACAAAATATTTCTTTTGCATTTGATTCGGAAATTAAAAGATGTTGACGTGAGCGATACAATTCATGATTTAAACTGTATATAATGTAAAATTACGAATGCGCTCATTTGTTTGTTTATAAAAAGAAAATGGATTTACTTTTAATACTAAGTCTAATGCCTAAATTAAACGGTAAACACAGACTTTTTATAATTAATGGAAATATATGAATTTTAGTAAAACGAATTGCATTTTCTTTCGCTCGCATTGGTTAACAAACTTACCACTTTTATACAAAGAAAATAGTTAGATTCTATTTTATAGTATACAGGGTGATTTATGTAAAGATGCGGAAAATAAAATGGTATACAAGTCTGTTATGTGGGAAAGCCTCTGTAAAATTTTAAAGCGATCCGAAGTAATTCATTATATTTTTTGCATTAAAACCTGCAAAGATATGCTTCTGAACGGATGAGTTATGCTATCTCCACGCGTTCACACACGTGTCGCTTGTTTGTATAGCAGGTAATATCAGCTGTCTTAATTGTCTGAGGTCAGTGCGCCACGCATTCACTGTTCAGTTTAGTGACTCTTCGACTTCCGTTTAGAGCATTTCCAATTTCTGTTAAATTTTAAACTGTATTCACAAATATCGATTATGCCAGAGTTCACGTCGCAAGAGTACTGCAACACGATATTAACCTATGCTGCAATGAATGAAAGTCTTGCAGGGGTTGTACGAAAATACGGTAGAAAATTTCCCCATAGGCGCAAACCTAATGAGAGAAAAAATTTAAGCGCAGTGCAACGAGTTCGTGACACCGAGTTTTGCCTACCAGACGACAGAGAACGTGTAGTAAATCGTCCTGTTGAAGTAGACGAAGAAGTTCTAGAATTACTAGAACAAGACCCTTCAATAAGTACCTTATACGCGAGAATCGTTTTTACCCATACCACACAAGAAAGGAAGTGATTTCGTTGCACCGTATTACGTCAGATTGGTTAGTCATAGGCGGCGCACTTCTACAAAAAAAAAATTAGGGTAATTTTTTTCCCAAATTTCCCATGTTTAGTTAGATCACTCTGTATATTTGATATTTCCGTTTTTCAATAATAGAGATTTATATGATGGTAACGAGACAAAATCTTTTTGTTCATTAATAAAAATGAACTTTCTATGTCTTGTCTATGTAGGCCTAGGGGAAGGGGGGAGAAAATATGTAAAGAAAATCGGTTTTTTGCAAAAAACTCGAAAAGTATCAATTTTACTGTAAAATATGTACTCGAATGTACACATGAAAATTATAGGTAATAAAAATCCGCACAATTTCGTTTTTTCTTTAACTTCGTACGACCTATTGAAGACGAGATTGATTTTTTTCTTTGAAATTTTGACTCAACGGAAACGCGCGCGTTTTTCGCTAAAATCTCATAAATGGTCGTTCAAATGAAAATTGTAGAGAATTCGATTACGAACAATTTCATTTCCATTCGATCAATAGTGGCAGAGATATGAATTTTTAAACATCTTTATAGCGCGCTATCAGAACACTTGTTTCATGACAAAATCGATAAAAACTCGAAAACGGGAGATCGTACGCATATAGTGTATCTAATGAAAATTAAAGAGAGTTAAATTTTGAATGAAACAAGATCGTTTTGATAACGAGTGAATGGAGATGAAAGGGGAAAATATGAAAAATTGTAATTTTTAAGTGCATTTAGACAAATAGCTATTTTTTTATTGGCTTTAGGCAATTATGATACTAAAGGTTTTTTGAAGAGAATTAAATTATGTGTAAAATGAGCTCGGAGTGACCTTCGCACGATGAATGGTTGACGAGTTATAGCTGTTTAAAAAATACCTCCTGCAAGAACTGTGCATAACAATTTTAAAAAAAGGGCCCAGTATGAAACGACTCAGAAATGCTCACAGAATAACTTCTGATACTTCAAAAAGTGAAAAAATATTATTAAATGTATTTTTTTGTCCTTCAAACGTGACGAGAATTGCCCGTTTGCTAAAAATAAAAAATCAACCGCATTTTCAATAGTCAGTTCCTTGTCGCTACTTATTGAAAATCATACACGAAAAAGGTTTTTTTTAAAAAATTTTTGTTAGTTTTCATTTAGGTCTTATGAAATTTTGTCGTAAAGTCAAAAGAAACGATGATATATACAAAAAAGGAATTAAAAAATAATATTTGTTTAATTTTTCTGAACGAAAACAGTTCTCAAGAACATTCTTTTTGAATAAAATATACCGTACAAGTGATTTATGCTATTGCATTATTTTCATATGTATATAAACTAATAAAAATAGGTCAAAACCGATTTTAAAAAAATTGTTATGCACAGTTCTTACAGGAAAATCTTAATTTATAATAAGAAATAAATTTTTGTTCCTAGTTTTAAACAGCTGTAACTCGTGAACCATTCTTCGTATGAAGGTCACTTGGAGCTCATTTTATAAATAATTTAATTCTCTTCAAAAAACCTTTAGTGCTATTTGTGCTCCAATAAAAAAATAGCTATTTGCTTTAATGCACTTGAAAATTACAATTTTTTATGATTCCCCTTTTATCTCCATTCACTAGTCATCAAAACGATTTTGCACATACACCAGCATATTCAAAATTTGATTCTCTTTAACTTTCAATAGATACACTATATGTGTCGATCTATCGTTTTCGAGTTTTTATCGATTTATCATGAAATAAGTGTTTTGATAGCGCGCTATAAAAATGTTTAAAAATTCATTCTCTGCCAATATTGATCGAATGGAAATGAAAAATAAAGGAAATTATTCGTAATCAAATTCTCTACAATTTTCATTTGAAACATTTTGCGATCCGAATGGCCATTTTTGAGATTTGAAAAATTTATCTCGGCTCCAATAGGTCGTACGAAATTAAAAAAGCGAAATTTTGTGGATTTTTATTACCTATAATTTTCATTTGTACATATTTTACAATAAAATTGATACTTCCGATACTTTTTTCCGCTCTGAATTATTTCATCCAAATTTTCCCATTTTACTGGGTGTTTATTATAAATTCAATCCATAAATCGTCTTTATTTCAGTATCAGGTTGAACGGATTTGCACAGGGTTTTTTATATAAAATATCCACTGTAGTTGGAACATAATTATTATGGGTTATTAATATTTTCTGAAGATTTTCACGTACACTTCAAATTACATGTAATTAGAACAACTTTGGTCTTACTCACCTGTATCTATAAAATAGAAAATAAATAATGCACAAAATGACACTTTGGTAATATTGGCCATAATCGCTAAGATTATTTAAAGGCACTGTTGTTCACTATCAACAACGTCCTTATAAATATATCCCATGGCTATACCTATTTTATATTTAAAAAGTAATTATCTGTAATTAACAATAATAGCAATAATGATATTTTTATTTTAGCCCAGTACTGGAGGAGCCAGAAACAATCAATCGTGACTATGCATTTGGATTATTGGATGTTTTATTCTACCTTATCGAAAGCCGTTAATAATGATAATAATAATATGTGTTAGTCATCTGAGATATAAAAAGTATGCGGTAAGTCATAAAATGCATGAATATTTCAATAACGTGTGAAACTGAAAGTGGAAAAAATATTTATATGTCAAAAATGACGTTTATTAAGTATATAGGATGTTCCAGATTTTAATAGGTGATAAAATGAACAGGGAAAAATTTTGAAGTTGTTGTTATTATCTTTTATATTTGGGTATACTTCTTCGATAGCTTTGCTAAATGTTTTTTTTATGAATAATATAAAAATATAAGAATTATATAAACTTTACCGTATTGATTGTAAAATTAGTATATAGTACTCATCTGAAGAAGCCACTGTATAGCGAAAAAAATTGCTATGTTGACTAAATTAAGTGAAAATAAATAGATCGAAGAAAGTTTCTAATTTTTTTTCTCATATTTTTGTAGTGTGTTCGCTATCGAGTATTGTCACGTTAATAAAATGATACAAGTTACATGGCACTTCTGATGATGAAAACGAATTTAGAAGGTTAAGGTTCAAAATTAAATCAGATATCGATAATGCATATAAATTATATTCAGCCAATATTGAAAATAACATTCAGGTCAACCCAAACAACTTCTGGAGTTTTATTAAAACAAAAAATAATTCTATATCCATCCCTTCATCTTTGAAATATGAAAATCAAATTATCGAAGACCCGCAATTAATAGTTGATAGTTTTGCTGATTTCTTCTCAAAATCCTTCACACCTCCCAATTCCGGCGACGATAATTTTAACGACACACCTAAGAATAACTCCAATGTCTTAAATCTGTCTGTTATCACTGATGAAGAGATCATTGAGGCCATTAAAAAAATTAAAGCCACTGTGACCATGGGTCCCGATCTAATTCCTGCATTTCTTATTAAAGATTGTGCGACTGTATTTGCCAAAGCACTATTAATAATATATAGTCTAATATTAAGAAGTGCAAGTTTTCATCTGAAGTGGAAATCTTCACGTGTATGCCCTGTAAGATGATTTGAACGAGATTATAAACTATAGACCGATTACCATCATTTGTAACTTTCGAAAATTATTGAAGTAATTCATCACTCCTCCATATATTCTCATGTCTTTGGTACAATATCTATCGATCAACATGGTTTTATGAAAGGTAGGTCAACCGTCACAAACCTTGTGTGCAAAGCACAATTTCTTTGTGAAAGTCTGGATATAGGTGGTCAAGTTGATATTATCTACGCGGACTTCTCCAAGGCTTTTGACAAGCTAGATCATAGTACCTTGATTAGTGAACTGGACACCTCCGGTCTTTCTTATTCGTTATTACAATTAATTGAATCATATCTGCAGGATCGATATCAATTTGTTCAGTACCGGGATTATAAATATGGCAGTTTCTTACAAAAATCCGGTGTGCCACAGTGGTCGATACTTGGTCCGATTTTTTTTATGTTCATTAATGATATTTTGAAGGGCTTCGATAGTAACACCCATTTCCTCCTGTACGCAGATGATCTAGAAATATATCGATTGATTGACTCAATAGATAACTGTGTTAATCTTCAAAACTGCTTAAATACCATTAATACATGGTGAGATGACAACTATTTACCTCTTAATGCAAGCAAATGTAATGTAATGTCATTTTGCAGAAAAACCAACATGTACATGTTTAATTATAACATTGACAACGAAAGTTTACAAAGGCCTGAATTCATCAAAGACCTTGGAGTTTATTTTGATCCAAAATTATCTTTTAATAAACATGTAGAAATGACAACTGCTTCCGCCTTTAGAAGCCTTGGTTTCGTGATACGTAACTGTAAAAGTTTTAAAAATATTTCCACCCGTCGGCTACTTTAGATCTCGCATTGAATGTGCTTCTATTGTGTGGAGTCCAATTGACAATTCCAATATTCTACAAGTAGAGAAAATTCAGTGTAGGTTCTTAAAATCTGCTGTGTACACACTTTACAGTGAATATCCACCCAGAGGATTTCCACAAACTGAATTGCTGGAAATGTTTAACTTAAAAAGTCTCAGCAATCGTAAAGTAGCTAACTCCAAAATTTTCCTCTTTCAAATTGTAAATAATAGTCTGGACTGTATCAACATATCAAATCAAATAAATTATATAGTTCCTAGAATTAATGCTCGACATAATCACGTACTTTCAGGGCCTACACCACGAACAAATATCCTTATATCATCACCAATCTATCGAATGTATGCCAATTATTCTAAAATTGAACATATTTTTCTGTAGCGAGAGTGCAATTAGAAAAGCTGTTTTTGGCATGGATATTTCCTAAGACGGTGATTTATTATATCATTATAGTATATTATTTCATTACATTTTTAAGTAGCTTATATTGTCATATCTATCATATTTTATATATTTTTTATTGATATTGTCATGTGCATTTATATCTATGTTCCTTAGGATTTTATTGTATATTTGTCTTTTTACTCCCCACCTTAGGGGGCGAGCGTAGGTGCGTCTTTACTATCTACATACTTCGGTATGCGATGTAAAGCAACGACAGGCGCAGTTAGTACTTGGATGGGTGACCATTCCAACGGAAACCGCGTCCTCGCCTCACACATCTTCCAGCGGCTTGTATATCAGTGTATGCGCGGAAGCTATACAACCTTAGGCGAGGGTTGTATAGGAGATATACCATCCTTCGGAGGGGATGTAAAGCCGTCGGTCCCTTGTCTATTAAATGTTAGGCATGTAACAGATCCCTACTCTTCTTAAGGGAAGAGGTTCGGCAAAATTCCTGGTTGGGGGTAGCTCGTCTACAGGCGTCGGTGTTAGGCCTCAGTAGCGGAAATAGGCCGACGTTAAATAAATGTATATAAAAAAAAAATACTCCCCACCTTTACCTTTTTTACTTAGATTTATTATATATTTGTGTAGATGCTATATTTTCTATACCTAATCCTGTAATTGGATTTTGCCTGTTGGATTTTCTAATTAAATAAATAAATAAATAATGCATATTGTTCCATGAGGCAGTGGCGTAGGCATGCATATGACAGTATTTTGAAAAAGGCATTCCTAAAATCATCATCTTCTCTCTTATATTCACAGTATATTACAGCATTGTCAAAAACGTGTGTGTTACAATATTCTTTGCAAGTCATATGAAATTGCTTCATAATTTTTACATTCCTCAGCAATTTTTGCTGCCAGAACGAAAATAGATCTTTCTGTATGCTTCTAAATATATGTGGGTCAAGCAGAATTGAAACTCAAGAAAATTGTTTTACAGAATATGTTTTTCTACTACTTCAAATACAGCTTAATCAACCAAATTTCGAACTCTGATAGTATACAGACCAGCAAAATGCTTACAAATATGTTTGACTGAAGCTATATTAATGCTGTAAGTAATGATAGCAATGAAGATAATAATTGTTATACCACTTCAATTTGAGTGGAATAGAGGAGAAGTAGAATCATTCACAGTATTTTGTAGAAGTGGTCACGCTATAGAATCTATAGAAAATTTTAGAATTCTTTTTTGCAGATTATTGTTTCCATTATTTAAAAAACCAAAGAAAGTGAAGTATTGCCCACCTTAGTAGCTTTCACCTTTCTCTTTAATTGTTTTACTAAAAATAAATTTTTGAAAAAATCATGCTTGATATACTTTTTCAGATATATCCTGAACTATTCAATTTAGATCTGAAAAAACTAATTACACCGTTGTGTCATTGCCCTACCTACACTTTATTCAAACATTAATTCAAAGAAAAGTTATTTGGGATGTTACAATAACGAGTACTCTGAGAAATTGTCAAAAATAACCACGCGCTGCAAGAAATTTCTGTAGTGTTGTACATATGGAGTATTGTTTTATAAGTTTTATTGTTAAACACATACCACATATCCCACAACTTATATATTTTTTGTATACTATTTTCATTAAGTTATTAATAAAGATAATTATTTCTTAGTCCACATGAGATTTATGGCATAGTGTATCTGTAATACCAGCGAACACGAAGTTCCGGATGAAACATACTTTAACAATTTGTCATTTAAAAAAGTCGGCCTCTAATATCTAAAATGTCCTAAATATAAGCCGTAATAAATTTGCTTTTAATTGGTGTCATAATGAGAAATGCATTTGAAATAATAAAAAATAGATTCTGTGTGGAAACTAATTTGTCAAATGTATAATGAAATACCCATTTGCTTCTATTTTATTTACAATCTCATAAAGTTTTTATTAAAACGATAATTATGTATGATTTACGAGGTACGTATTGCCACATAATGATGTCTCTGAGAATGTTAGCTTTAAGATACATAAGCCAAATTTCATAAACTAATATTAGAATAATATATATCTAGCTTGGTCTAATAAAACATTTAAATACCAAGACTATTAATGGGCACATTAATTTAATGAAGATAGTGATAAAATTCCTGCTTAAACGCTCACATAATAAACAAAGTAGGCATATATTCCGCTTAATTTTTGAATATTATTAGTATTAATTTGAGGAAGATGGCAGAATGCAAATAGAAAGAGTAATGAACATAGAAATTTAACGAATTCACTTATTTTTTTATTCCAACTTCACTCATATATTCACAAAGAAACTTTCTAAAGTGCTCAGCGAAGTGTAATTTCATTTGTCTGTGAGGCTAAATATCCAGAAGTCATCTTTGACCAAAAATTAACATGGAATGATTAAATTGAAGAAGTCACATAGAAAGTAATAAATTGCCTTGGAAGAAGCAAACAAATGTGTGAGAAGAACTGGGGGTTAAATCCCAAAATAACCTTGTGGCTAGACATTAGTTATATAAGTTTTTTATACATATCTGGAATAATTAGATATTAATAATTTTTTACACGACTTTAACAGCACTTCTTCCGCAGATTTTATTGATCTGCGTCCCATAAGTTTGCTACCAATAATGCCAAACATAATAGAAACGCTTATGCTTGATCAAATCGCCTAAATATGCGTAAACCTATCAAGCAATTTTATAAAAATTGGTCATAGCAAAAAACGTGATCTCTTAATAGTATCGGTCTAGACGGTCTATCAGATCATACACGTCAGATTTTTCAGTTTGTGTCAGAATTAAATAATTGCTAGCGTCATATAAGGAATGCAAGATTGTTTGCCAAAAGTAATATTAACAGTTTTTTTCATTATTTCAGTAAGGAATCATGGCTTGATGTTTACAGTACTAGGTCAATGAGTGATGCTTACAAGGTATTTTTGTCAAAGAAGTGTCCCTGTGAGTATCGCCAAGCAACGAAAAATATGAAAAGAAAAAAAGGAAGAGAAAAAATCTAAATCAATAAATATAATATTAATAAGTCCAGGATAAGTCAGAATAGAGTGATCAGTCAAGTTTAAAAATAAAATAATCAAATAGAAGATAGATTGGTAAACATGAAAAATATATATAAATGTAAGTATGTAAGTTTGCCTCCTGAATAGGAAACATGACAACAAATGATATAGTAAAAAACAAGTAATTGACAGAAAAAAATAGTCGGATTTATTATATTAATCTCTGTTTTCCCTTTACTGCTATTAATTCTAGAAAGGCAAAGGTCTGGTTAACTTCATCAATAAGGAAATCCTCTGAAAAATTGAAACTTCTGCGCAAGATAATCGCTCAAACTAATAACATGGATGATATTAATTATTATAAATGTTACAAAAAAGTTTATCATAAAGTTATAAAAGCAGCGAAACGATTATTTAATGATACCATATATTTAAACTCGACTAATAAATCGAGAACTTGCTTGGGCAATTATTAACAATAATTTAAATAGTAAACAAAATATCAAGGAGGAGTTTGAAATACTTAGTAATGATAATCTTGAAAGCAACGCTGAAATAACTGCAATCATTTCAACAAATACTTCACTGATACTCCCAAAACATTATTATCAAAAAATTTTAATACAACCCTTAACAGACATGAGTTTAAATTGAATAAAAAACCGCTGCCCAAGGAATCACTACTTCCACATCCAGAGTTTGTATTCAAGTCTTATACACACTAAATCCCAATGTAATATTTTATTCCCTTTAATAATAAAGTGGGGGTGATAGAGGGGTGACTAATGTAAAAAAAAATAGAAGCCCTTGATTCTCTTATATACACTAAATTTTTTGAGACGTTTCGTTCTTGTATACATACCAAATCACATTTTAATTTTATTGGGGTTGATAGTGAGGGGGGAGGGGGTGGCTGATGCCAAAAAAAATTTAGAGTCCCTTGGTCCTCGTATACACACTAAATCTCAATTTAGTTTTTACTCCCTTTCATAATAGTGTAGGGGTGGTATTGGGGGTGGCTGATGCCAAAAGAAATGTTGAGACTTTGACTTTTCGTACATGCCCTAAATTGCAATTTTATGGGCTCTTACTTGCTTGCTTTGCCTATTTACCCATATTTATCCCATTTACTCCCGAACCCTTTAACGGAATTATATCAGAATATAATCTAGTTCAAGATCTCGTTCAATACATAAGTGTACCAAATTTCAAGTCACTATCATAAACGGTTCCAGAGTAAACGTGCGCACAAAAAAAGTTACAGACATACCGACCGACCGACAGACAGACAAACAACAGACAGACAGAAAATTTTTTTCGCTCAAATCTCAACGTTTCATGACATTTTAAGCTTATTTCAACAAAAAGACTATACTTCCACTGGACGTGAAAGTAATTATCGAACCATATTTATAGAACACGCAACTGAAAATGAAATTTTTAATATCGTAATGTCATTAAAGAATTGAAGTTCATCAGGGGTTAACAATGTTAGTCCTAATATTCTCAAATCTGTTGCACACTTCATTAAAGGTCCGTTGATATACCTAATTAATTGATCTCTAAATACTAAGATTTTTCCAGACGTATTAAAAACTACCAAAATTGTGCCACTTTACAAAAAGGGAAATCAATCTTGTGTTAAAAACTACCGTCCCATATCAATGTTATCGGCCATCTCTAAAATTCTAGAAAAAGTAGTATGTACTTATTTAGTATAATAATTTTTTTTTAAATACGTACAATATATTAAATATGGCTCAGCGTGGTTTTCGAGAGGGTCTAAATGAAACTTAGATAACAACAAGAAATGTTTGGGTCTATTCATGGACTTAAGTAAAGCATTTGGCTGGGAGACTGGCTGTTGTCGTATCTATTCGATCGAAAGCAATTAGTGGAGATTGATACGAGATCAAATGTACGAGAAATAATCTGTGGCGTACCTCAAGGTTCAATTTTGAGGCCGTTACTTTTTATTGTTTTTGTAGATGACTCCCAGCAATGTCAATTGCACTGACCTAACCATGTTTGCTGACGACAACTCGCATCTGAGCACGCATTTGAGAATATAGGATTTGGTTTCTGATCCGCAGAAGTGAAACAGTTTTGTGTTATCAATAATAGATTATTCATAAATACCAGTGAAACAGTTTTTATGAAATTTTCCCCAAAATCTGCAAACTAAATAATAAATCTATTGAACAGGTGCATTCAACAAAGCTTTTAGGCGCTTATATACAGTACACTAAATTGGGAAATACCTATAGACATTCTATGTAAAAAGCTTTTATCCGTGTGCTATGCACTGTACAGGCTAAACCAGATTGTAAGCATAAATGTTATGCTATCATATTACTATACTCAGTTTTATTCTCGATAGCATATGGTATTATTTTTGAAGTTCTTCACATTTTGCTGTAAGAGTTTTCAAGCTACAGGAAAAAGCCATCTGTAATATAGCAGGAGTGTGGATGTTAACTTCATGTTAGAGATTTATTTAAAACATATCATGTGCTAACTCTGACTTCTTTATGTGTATTAGCAACAGTATTTTTGTGAAATAGAATACAACTCGTTCTTAAGAAACTATTTTAACCATAATTATGACACCCGAGGTCAGGATAAACTTCTATTACCCTTACATTATCTCACTCGTTATGAAAATAAATCATATTACATCGGTATCCGGCTATATAACATCCTGATTCCATAAAAAATATAAATAGCAAAACTGTTTTTAAGAATAAGATTTTAAAAACTGCTGTTAGATGGAAATTTCTACACTATAGATGAATATTTGGAATATTAACCTTAGACACCTGTTATAAAATAGTTTTTAGTGTGTATTGTTATATTTTATATATTTTTTATCTTGTCATGTTTCTTGTGTTAAATATTTTTTGTATAAGAAATTAGTTATAAAGTGTCTATGACACAATTTCGATAACGTCTGTCACTTGGACAAGACTAATGCTTTGTAACTCTTGGTTTTAAAGCCAATAAATATTACTATTACTGCTATTACCATTACCATTACCATTACCATTACCATTAACATTAACATTACCATTACCATTATAATTACTATTACTACTATCACTATCTGATGCTACTTTTACCTTATCCTATTTCTCAATAAACATTTAGTAATTTCAGATAATTATCAGAGCTTTATCGAGAACTAAGCTAATATCTTGAAGTAGAATAATCAAATAGTACTGATATGAATCCTGCATTATTTGATATCTTCAAAACAATAATTATAATAAGCGAGGCTATTCAAAGTATGGAATGCTTGCTTTCAAGATACTTTATCTCCATCAAAAGAAAGTCTTTCGACTAATCATGTTAAAAGTTAAAACTTGCCCAAAGTTCGCCGGATGATCGTAAATTAATATTAACTTAAAACAATTAGTGTCTGAATTCTGTATACTCTTGTTCCATAATTATATTCGAGATTTCAGCAAACAATTTATTGTTAGATCAAAGATTTCATAATCAGCCTCAAGTTGCGAAAACTATGTTGACTGTAAATTGTCTGTAGTTGATGGAAGCGTATAACTTTACATCCTTATATGAAATATATCCATTTGATTAAGTTTAACCCCTTACATTCAGCTATATCTAACTATGAGTTAACTATGCAGGCGCCGGCGAGAGATTTGCGCTAAGCCTTTGCTATTGCCCGAAGCACTTTGGCCTGTGTTTATTTTGTTTTAATTCGCCGCATAGGGCGGCTTGAACTGCACATGTTGTGTCACATGCGGCCATTTTGGAAATCCAGTCTGAGCGCAAAACCAAATCTGCATAACAATTATAACTGATACAGGTATAAAAGTATATTTACTGCAAGTCCTACAGTATCTACTGAACTTCTGTATTATGGGGTACCAACTTATTAAATGTTTTTTAAAATATATTTTCATTCTATTGGTATTGAAATGAATCAATCATTATTCAATAAGTGCTTATCATAAATTGCGAATCTTGTAAAATAATAATTAGTGGGGCCGATCTGGGTTTCGAAATGACAGTGTTTTTTCGAATTGGTTCTTGTGTATATTATGTAATCTGCTTACTATTTTACATGTCGCTATCGTAAAGATACCGAGATGTAGCAAATAGTCAAGAGATCCTAGTGTCGTTCGTCACATGCCTACCTTGCACTGACGAGAGCCAACAGCTCGAAACTGCAGTCTGCAAGTCGTATGGGACGACTGGCACGAGAGCTCCTTTAAGTAGGATCAGTCTCTCGGCTGGTATTTGTTGCAATCGAAGCATTAGCGTTTTGTTGGTAATATGCGATTATTACACTTAACGCGACAGGCTTGTAACTTGTAATTCAGCGCTCGGCGGGGCACATGGCCCGGAGAGTAGCTGTTGGTTGCAGTCTGGTTACATTCCCTTATAGTAAAATAAGGATTTTATAGAGGAGCTTGCGACTCGGCTCGGATTAATCACATTAAAATGCATGTACACTTGCAATATAAAACATGGTTCTGTTGATGGCAATATAAGACGTTGATTTTCACTTACCTTTGCTTGCGAAGTAATCGACCTTAAAAAAAATGCTATTAAAAATACGAGTAATGTTTTCGAGATGCAACCTTCTCGATCTGGTGCACGTGTTGGAAAGACCTCAGAAATCATAAAGTACTGCCCCTAATTTCTGGTTTTTAACATTTTTTTATCTAGAACCCACTCTCTCTTCACTCTTCCAGATATACATGGGGGCTTCTCTGTGAATATGCGTCCCTTGTGTCACCGCCTGAAAGAGAAAGGGACGCCCATTGTAAGTATGCGTCCCCTTCTGCGGGGGTACGTCGGCTTTCCACCCGAAGGTGCTTGCCGCGGGATAAGTTAGTAATGGAAAGACGTGCTTTGAAGCTGGCTGGTGTTGCATGCTGTTTGAGTAGATTGTGGTGGCATGTGTGGTGTCGGTTATTTTATGTTAGGATGTTAAACATAATATTTTTAGTCGCAAACCCCTCTATAAATCCTTATTTTACTATAAGGAACCTAACCAGACTGCAACCAACAGCTATTCTCCGGGCTATGTGCCCCGCCGAGCGCTGAATTACAAGTTACAAGCCTGGCGCGTTAAGTGTAATAATTGCATATTACCATCAAAACGCTAATGCTTCGATTGCAACAAACACCAGCCGAAAGACTGATCCTACTTAAAGGAGCTCCCTTGCCAGTCGTCACACACCACTTGTAGACTGCAGTTTCGAGCTGTTGGCTCTCGTCAGTGCAAGGTAGGTATGCGACGACCGACATGAGAATCCTTTGACTATAGTACATCCCGGTATTTTTACAATAGCGACATGTAAAACAGCCAGCAGGCGCCATCTAGCGGTCCAGTGTCTGTTGCAATCGAAAAATAAATAGCCTGACTTGGCTTAGCATAGTTCAAATGTGCTTTTAGAGGGCGGAATATTAAACATAATATTTTTAGTCGCAAACTCCTCTATAAATCCTTATTTTACTATAAGGAACCTAACCAGACTGCAACCAACAGCTACTCTCCGGGCTATGTGCCCCGCCGAGCGCTGAATTACAAGTTACAAGCCTGGCGCGTTAAGTGTAATAATTGCATATTACCATCAAAACGCTAATGCTTCGATTGCAACAAACACCAGCCGAAAGACTGATCCTACTTAAAGGAGCTCCCTTGCCAGTCGTCACACACCACTTGCAGACTGCAGTTTCGAGCTGTTGGCTCTCGTCAGTGCAAGGTAGGTATGCGACGACCGACATGAGAATCCTTTGACTATAGTACATCCCGGTATTTTTACAATAGCGACATGTAAAACAGCCAGCAGGCGCCATCTAGCGGTCCAGTGTCTGTTGCAATCGAAAAATAAATAGCCTGACTTGGCTTAGCATAGTTCAAATGTGCTTTTAGAGGGCGGAATATTAAACATAATATTTTTAGTCGCAAACTCCTCTATAAATCCTTATTTTACTATAAGGAACCTAACCAGACTGCAACCAACAGCTACTCTCCGGGCTATGTGCCCCGCCGAGCGCTGAATTACAAGCTACAAGCCTGGCGCGTTAAGTGTAATAATTGCATATTACCATCAAAACGCTAATGCTTCGATTGCAACAAACACCAGCCGAAAGACTGATCCTACTTAAAGGAGCTCCCTTGCCAGTCGTCACACACCACTTGCAGACTGCAGTTTCGAGCTGTTGGCTCTCGTCAGTGCAAGGTAGGTATGCGACGACCGACATGAGAATCCTTTGACTATAGTACATCCCGGTATTTTTACAATAGCGACATGTAAAACAGCCAGCAGGCGCCATCTATGGCCATTTGAACTATGTTAGGATGTTGTTTAGTGTTAGGATTTATTAGTAATTGGTTGTAGTTTTATGGCATCTTTTAAAAATTGAATCTGTGAAATAATAGTAAAAAAATGGCTCTTTTCTAGATTCTAGCCTGAAGGGCGATAATAGTGGTGTAATGTTTTTGTTTATTTTTTAGTATTTTGTATATTTTTTTGTTTATTTTTTTGGTTATACCTTTTTTGTTTTATAATTATACCAAATGTATAATTATAATTTTTTTTTTTGTTTTTTTGGTTTTTTGTATTTTTTTGGTTTTTATTTTTTTAAATTTTTTTTCAAACAACATAATTACAAAATTTAGGGGGTGAATATATAATTGAGGGAGGGGTATTTGGGTGGGTTATAGAATTTAGGGGTAAGGGGATCAAGAAGGGTAGGATTTTGGGAGTCGACAAGATGCATTGCGTAGGTAAATAGCGATTGAAATATCGATGCAATATAGCATTTTCCTCGATGATCCAGCCCGAGTTTGACTCGGCAAACACGCACACCTACAAACAGGCGCGTAGAGAAGGGGAAGGGGTGACGACAATAGAAAGTAAATGGAAAACGACGAGCCGAGAGAAGTGGGAGCGCAAGGCTCCTCCCCCGACATCTCGCTGCACGGCTGCTGAATTGCCGCGCTCGTTTTTAGCAATGTATCACGCGCGCGTGCAGGCCCTAATGAAAAAGAGAATTGATTGCCCTTGAAAATTAGCCCAGCCCCAAGTCCCTACCCTTTCCCTTGTCCTTCTACAGGACCAAAATTTTGCGCGGCCCCCTCTCCTTTGTGATGTAATCTATTTAGGTACTGAATTACAGTTGTAAACAATTTACTATTTATTAGGGCATTTATATTTGCATTAAACATCTATTCTCTGTCAGGCTTTGGTGTAGAAATTATAGATTCCCTTTATCGATTCTATTAATCTGTTTTGTAACTTGCTAGTAAGGAAGCCTAACTAGAAAAGGTGCTTGTGCCCTTAAGTCGCCCATCAACAGATGGCGACACCCGTACTATTTTAGAGCTTTCAATTTAGTAAAACTATATTTTTCAAGTTTGTATATTGGTACTGTATTGTAGATTGTAATATAAAAAAGTTTACCTTATTAGTTAAAATCACCAAGGGATTATTTGCCTGCTGATTTTGATCTGATTTACACTTTCAAACGTTCACTGTGAGATCCTCAGTAATTTATATTGCAATTATATCCACATTTCGTGTGTTTAACACGACCAGGTAATTTTATTAGTAATTTAAATTTAAATTATTTTAAATTTTGTCCTTATTGCAAGTTCAATTTTTTTAATTAATTTTTTTTAAATTCAATAAGTAATTAAAATACTACATGTTACCACATGGTAATAAAATATTCTTTTCGCTTTAATTTTTGCAATTTATAGTTTGCAAATCAGAATTATTGAATTGATTAATAAATTAACTAATTGATTGATTGATTGACTGATTAATTAATTAATCAATTTATTTGTTTTTAAGCATTAATTTATTTCTAAACACAATTTATTTTTATGCGTTAATTGATTTTTATGCATTTATCTACCTCTATGCATTTAAGTACTTCTGTACCGCAGTTATTTCAATGTATCATTTATTTTTAGGTATAATTACTTTTACGTATTGACGTGACGTATTAAGCAGACTCTTATTAAGCAATCCTTACACATCAACTTTCCTTGGAATAAAACGCTTTCTTGCAAGGATAAATTGCCAAATTATTCAGATTGGGTGCTCTACCATGGGGTTCTGAAGTGCCGTACCAGAGCTTTCCATTTTCATCTATGCCGACTGAAAATCCAGGAGATTGGTATCAAATTCATTATTTTTTTTGTGTTAAAATTATTCTTTTTTCATTGATATAATTTTATTAACAAAATTTCACCCAAAGTTACATTTCAAATAACGTACATATTTTTCAAGGATTTATTGTGGAAATTAATTACTATTTTATATAATAAATAATAAATAAACACCACAGAAATTAGACAACCCCCAATTCCAAAAGTCAGAGGCTTGTGCGGAAGGGGGTTACACATTGAAACAACGCGGACATACAACCATTTCCTCCGACAGTGCCAGAGCCAGGATTCGAACCCTTTGTGGGATGTCCGTGTGATTAATGGCGCCTTAACGCACTCGGCTATCAACCAGATAGATATGTGACATCATATTATAAAATTTATTTATTTATGTAATATATTGTCATCTTATTCACTATCATACATTCAAAGAGGGTAAGTTTTACATCTCTTACAAGTGCTTTGAACCCATGACTCTTTGCTCCGGCTAAAACCAGCTGCTAGTCGTTCGCATATGTTGCCCCATTTGTTTCCCAGAAATAAGTAATAAGGGAAAGGAGATAACAACTTACATATTGAGCATCAACTTAATATGTGTATATTTCTTTCAAGCGTCGCAAATATTTTATCCTAGCAATCTGTGTAACTCCTGATTTAACCTATTTTTATGATTCCTTCTTTGTCCATGTACCCATAATAAAATGAGCGGACCACTTCAAAACGCGGCAAGCTTCCGAAGTTACTTTGCTTTTTTACTTGCAAGAATATAGTCGCGTAATTTGTGGATTGTAAAATTTATGATTTGTGAATGACAAAAAATTCCTCGTAAGGCCGTAACACGTCATATCAATCAATTAACCACAGCATGTATTTCTTCGACTATCAAAATTATTAATAACAAAATTCAATAAAGTTTTTCGAAAATATGGTTCCCTGTGAGACATTCTTTACAACGGGGAAATTATTTTCCTTGGCTTGTAATACAAATGAGCAGATGTAACAATGCGGTTTATTGTGTTGCCGTACAACCCTCAATATTATTTATTTCTTGTCGTAACTTTATTACAGTTTAAATGGCATTAAGTACAGACAACGCTTTCAAATTGAGACATTTTAATCCTCGTATTTTTTATCAAATTAAACGAGAAGGTATATAGGAAGATAATAATTGTTTTATTTATAAGCGCAGAAGAGAAAAGGTAATTAATTAGGCAAACGTATGAAGGGTGGTTTTTTGCAATGTGGTCCGCCGCTTCAAAGAGATTAGTGAGGTCGTGCATTGGGACCAAATTAGTCTCTGCGGAACTGTTTCAAAATTGAATTTTGTCAAATTAGACAATTGTGTTTGAATTTGCTTACATTCTACGTCTAGTTAAGTTTCCGACGTGCCGCGCTCGGCTTTGAGACGATGTTTTCTTTGGGGGATAAGTGGAGAGTAATCCGCTACGTAAATATTGAAATAACCATTAAAAATATGCAAAAGTATTCCCTAATGTCACAACACATCAGACGGCTTCTTTTTTCGTTTGCATCTGAGTACATCTTGATTATTTAAATTTTTACCCCCTTTTGAATGTCTAATGTTTATGCAAATATGAAATGTGATGGATATGCAAAATGTGTTTCTCCCTGTGTTCTATAATTGAATCTGCGTAGAGCAAATTATTAAATTTTTATTTCTTTGAAAAGTGGATTGCAGCATTCACCGGATTATAAATATTTAATTTATTCTTATCGTAATGAGTTTTCGCGGCGCTTTCTCGTTATTTCTCTTGCATCCTGAAATTCTTCCAAATTTTAACTTTCCGTTCTGAATGCTTTTGCTGGCAGGAAGTCATTAAAATGTGCAAAAATGAAAAGAAAGGCAAAATAGGGGTGAATTTTATGTCGATATACAGGGTGTACCATAATTAAGCGGCGTCCTACACTGAAGACAGTAAATTCCAAATATTGTATTTAGTTTAAGAGTTGTTCGGAGTGTATTAGTCATCCATGCTTCCAATTTTAATTGTAAATGACTTCACGTCAATAAAACGTGGCAGCCTAATGTACGGTGTGCTTGGAAAGAGAGTAATAGAGATGTAATAGAATATGACATTGGTAAATTTATTATACCTAATCTTTAAATTTCTCGGTGCACTTGAGGACATTAGGGCTAATTTTATTTTAGTTCTACAAAAGGGAAAATGTTTATTTTAATAATACCTATGTGGGATGATAAGAATTATTTTTGCAAATCGAAAATAGAAGAAAATTTTTTTTTTTATATATACTTTTTTTTCTCTCATCGTCCCACATTGTAACATGTTTTTAATGTATTGTAGTGAAAGCCGTTTTTTTAAAATAATGATTTATATGAGAGTAAATTGAACCGTTTTTCCGGCTATATCCGGAGCGCTCTTAAGATAATCGTACCTTAAGGAAGTGCAAAACTTTATTTCAGAGAGGCATAGAAATTTATGTAAATCGATATGGACATGTGGACCACTTATTATAATTTTTTCTATTCGATTATTTGAAAAAACCTATTGTATCTAAAAATTTTCCAGTTTTCCGAAATTGACCTGTGTTTTGGTAATTTTATATGCATGCATGGAACATTTGAGCTTCAATATAATTTTTACGAGGAAAACTTGTTTCTTTAAATTTGTTTAAACAAATAAATTACTGTTATTATTTTCTCGAAAATCAAATCGCCCTACCTCGGAAAATATGCATTTTTAAGAAAAGTCATAAAAGTAAAAAAATTAAGAAAACGTCATTTTTCGACCAATTTTTTCATATTTTTAGAGGACTGTCTTATCCCGCATTTTCCTTCTTGAAGTTTCTCCAATTTTCATAGGTTATCCGGGAAAACATCGCAGGTTTCCGTTTTCTGGAAAAGTCGATAAGAAGAAGAAGGTTTGTATTTAAAAAAATGAACATATATAGTCGCATTTTTTTTTAAAAATTCCAAACAATTCACATTCCCCCTCACTCCTTTTTGGAACTTTTCAAACCACTAACTTTCGATTTTTAAATGAAATACCCTGTATATTATGTATATTATTGCATTTTTGAATCCTGCATAATTTTCTGAATCCAACGATGCCAAATAAGTGCCATTTCAAATATGGAATTTTTTTTATAATGTAATTTTTAGCTTTCCATTTAAGTGTGCTATGACGGTTCCGATTTATTCTAAATGACCCGTGTTATGCTACAAAAGTCGAAATCCCGTTAAAAACACTAAATTACGTGATTTATGAGCAAATAAAATTCACCAAAATTGTTTTTGGGGCAAAACTCAATTTTTTCAAATGGAACCATATCGGTACCGTAGTACCATTTATTGGTACTATTAATAAGAAATTTATTCATATATCGTATTAAAATGTACGATAAATACGAACAATATTACAGCTAAAAAAAAATTAACAAAATACAATTTTGTTCTTATTAAATGTTAAGAAGTAATTAAGGTGGCTTTGAAAATAATGAAATATTTAGCTTGTCAAACATTTGTTGTTTTAACGGTGTTTTTATTGTGTCTTTAAAAATTGTTTAAAATTCTTGTTAATTTTGTACAAAATGCCGCAAATTTATGCAAGAGATGAAAAAGTGGACATGTTAATTATTTATGGGGAATGTAAAAGAAATGCAGTTGCGGCTACCGACCTTTATGCCCAACGATATCCTGAAAAATTATTTTAAACGTATTGAAAACCAATTCCGAAGAGAGCCCAACAATGATCCCCAAGAAAACTTCATTATTGACGCAGGAACGGAAATTAATGTTTTGGCTCGAATAGAAGTTGATAAGACTGTTTCTTTAAGACAAGTTGGATTTGAATTGGAAATCATTCACCAAATACCACTATAAATCTTTTAAGTTACCAATTGCACCAGCATTTGTACGAAAGTAATTACGAATGTAGGATGGAATAATATTGCAATTGGATTTTGTATAATAACGTGCAGCCAAACAATGATTTTTTGGAACTGATTTTATTTTCGGACGAGTCTAGGTTTACAAATTTGGGATTATTTAACCGACAAAATACAAAATATTGGTCACAAGAAAATCAAAATTTATTATGGGAGGGTAACTGTCAAGTGCGGTTCGGTTTCAATGTTCGGTTTGGAATAATCGGTAGTAGAATCATTGGTCCAATAATATTTGAAGGACCTCTGACTGGTGTCAGATACTTGAGATTCCTGGAAAATGAAATTGAGAACATTTTAGATGAGTTACCTTTAAATTTAGGATAGGGAATGTATTTCCAACAAGTTGGCGCTCCTCCCCATAATTCAAGGATAGTAATTGATTACCTTCAACGGAGATTCGGAGAAAACGTAATTATGACGAATGGTCTTGTGAGGTGGCCTCCAAGGTCACCTGACTTAACGCCCCGTGATTTCTTTCTTTGGGTTCATTTAAAAAATATTGTCTATGCAACTGCCGTTGCAACCCGTGAAGACTTGGAGCTACTAGTAAGACGAGCAATTAATAGCATAACGGCCCAGCAATTGGCGAACGTTCTTCGAGAAACAGCTCTGCGAGTTCAGAAGTGCACTGACGTTAATTGGCAGCATTTTGAATAACTGCTGTAAGGTTTTGTGTTAATTTTTTGTATTCCAAAACCATCTTATATGTAACGAGGTAATTGGAATAAAATTGTATTTTCTTATTTTCTTTTAGCTGTAATTTTATCTGTATTTATTGCACATTTTAATACGACATATGAATAAATTTCTTATTAATAGTAGGGTAATAAATGGTACCATAGTACCGATATGGTTCCATTTGAAAAAATTGAGTTTTGCGCCAAAACAATTTTGGTGAATTTTATTTGCTCATAAATCATGTAACCTAGTGTTTAAATGGGATTTCGATTTTTGTAGCATTACACGGGTCATTTAGAATAAATTGGAATCGTTATGGCACACTTAAATGGAAAACTAAAAATTATATTATAAAAAAAATTATTCTTGAAATGTCACTTATGCATCGTTGGATTCAGAAAATTATGCAGAATTAAAAAATGCAGTAATATACAGGATATTCCATTTAAAAATCGAAATTTAGTGTCACTTTCGGCGAAATCGGAAGCGAAAAAAAAATCAATTGTATGTCAAAAAAGTGCCGCTTATTATATATGTAGTACATCATAAATTTCAATCAATTATCTTCAATGCTAAAGGAGAAAAGGGGGGTATACCATGATCATGTTACACCCGGTATATGAATAAACAGAGCAGCGCAGCGTAAGAATTCCAAGTTGTTTTTAAATGTGTCTGCAACTGACTCACATGGGTACTCCTGCTATTGAACGCGTAGCTCTCTTACGTAATCTAAAAACCCTCAACATACTAGATGAAAAACTCCAGAAAATTAAAGCTTAATTAATAATTGACTGAAAATGTGCATAATAATAAGAAATTAATACAGTATTACTAATTATTTGAAGCAATTTACTGATGCAGTAATATATTGGAGCCCATTTATAATTTATAATTTGTAATTCGTAATTCCTAATTCCTAAATCCTAAATCCTAAATCTTAAATCCTAAATCCTAAATCTTAAATCCTAAATCCTAAATCCTAAATCCTAAATCCTAAATCCTAAATCCTAAATCCTAAATCCTAAATCATAAATCCTAAATCTTAAATCCTAAATCCTAAATCCTAAATCGTAATTGGTAATTCGTAATTCATAATTTATATTTTAAAAAAGTAGCATAGATGGGGGTGTGGTTTATTGTATCCTTTTATTAATATACCTCGTACCTACTATTTATTTACAATTTAAAAGAATATTTATAACGTTGGTAAAAGAAAGTATACCTATGTCAACCTTTTCAATGATAAAGTTTATGTTTTATATATCATGTGTAATTTGATAGTAAATATGTAATGTCCAAGTACAGCTTTCAGTAGTGCTCCAACTTCAAAATTTTGTAGATTTATCTTGTTGAATAGATCCTTCATTTGACTTTACTAAGGCTATAATTACTAATCAGCACTATTCTTACTAGTATTAAAACGAAAAAGGTGGATTTATTACCTTTTAGGATAAGGTTGTTTTCGGTAAATTAATTGTGAACGCTGCATATGGGTCATTTCTGTAGTCTGTAGTTTTTGGGCAATGTATCATCAGGTATCATCAGTAAAAAGAAATGAATTACTATCAATAAAGTTGTTAACATAAATTATGTAGAGGAGTGGTCCCAGAACAGACCCTTACGGCACACTTACTGTATTTCCTTTTGAAGAGATTTGATATCACTAGATAAGTGATATCAAATCTCGTATCGTATAGATATACGTAGTGTTTCCTACCACGTAACTCCTGAACTATTCGAGAGATTCAACATGGATGCCATCTCTTTTTATTACTTTCCAATATATGTAGTATATTGTGCAAAAATTCGAATTTGAGTTTTTGATGGATTTACACGTATTCAAGTCCCCTGAACCCAAAAAAGTGGTCTTTAAAAAATGTGTGTCTGCCGTCTGTGATCGCACCTAGATCTCAAACTAGTGGATCAATTTTGTTCAAATTTAACATGTGTATTGAAGATGGCCACACCTCGGGAAATCGCAAAATCGATCCTAGCTCAAATGTGGGGGAGTAAACCACCAAAAACAGGAAAAATAATAGAAAATAATTTTTTCTCGAAAACGGTTCTAACGATTTCGACTAAATTTGGCATAACCAGTTGCTCCTAGAAAATGCATGCATGGAGGGCTGTGGAGCGATCTACTTCTAAATGGGAAAGTTTGTTCGAGTTGTTGCGGACCGATTTTTGTTAAGAGTGAGCTGTGATTAACAAAATTAAAGGCTTTACTGAGATCCAGAAATATTCCAGTATTCCTTTCATTATCTAGGATAGTAGATTACTAAAACGGAAGCGCAGCTAATTGAATATAAGAGAGAAACCAAAAAAGAGGCTTTTTTGTAAAATGAAGACATATTTTAAGAGGAAGAGAAATTTCTTCTTCTTCCGAGTTTTCAATTGTTTAACTATTGTACATTTTTTTAAGTAAATCAATGTGCGTACTGCCTATATAATGTTTTTCTTTATTAAAAACCGTACCTGATTAAAAAAAGCAGATCTGAACGTATCGTCTTCCAATTACTCGAGTTCAACCAACGATTATCTTCACATACGACATTGAAACGCAGGCTACTCTTAATTATTATTTCAGATTTACACCAGATTCAACAGTTTATTGACTAAAATTGCGGATAATTATTTTCTACCAGGAATTCAATGAATTTGTGACTTACACTATAATCCATTTGACTAGAACATTATTCATTAATAATCACATTGTAATATAGGAGCCACATAACAACGAATATTATTATATTTCTTAGAAGTGAGCTTTCGTGATTTCCAAGAAGTATTTGATTTGAATATCACAAAAGTTATGATATTCACATGTGGTGCTGCCAATCAAATAATGTAACTTTATGAGAGTATCTGACAAATGGCGGCGCATATTCCACGACTCCCTTTGATACTAACAGCAAGACGTATCTCTTTTTATTTCACAAGATGTTTCAATTAGTCACGCACATGATTATGAGTTTAATAAATAGGATATGAAGTTGACAGTGCGCGAGATCAAAACAAGTTAAATTTGTCTGTTTAATACCTCTTCTTATTTTTATTTGTCGTCAGCTGTTGCTACGTAATAAATCATCTTATACGCAAGAATTCAGCCCGTAAATCTTGGTATATATAAACGAAATAGGTGTGCGAGCCACGAGACTTCACTGAATAAAGTAATATTTTTGTTAATGTAGGCATATAATGATTAAAAAACATTCTGAAGAAATATCGATTATTGAAACCAAAACTCGCAAGTTGCTCTATAGAATGTTCCTGATTTTCATAGAAGATCGCTCTAATTTTAGTTAGTTAATCCGTAAAAATAGTAATAATAAAATTGATTTTTTGAAAACATGCATATGGCTGAGCTCAGCATAAAGGCTGTTCAAATACTCAAACATAACATTTCATAAAAGAACAAGTATTTACAAAAAAATTTAAACTAACTGGGAATTAATCCAAACTAAATACAATTTGAAATATATCAATGTATCCACGGCAAAACGGTATTATAGGTGTAAATGACAACTTTTTTTGGATTACGAACAAGATTTT
Source organism: Leptura quadrifasciata (assembly GCA_963675555.1). Classification (NCBI taxonomy): domain Eukaryota; kingdom Metazoa; phylum Arthropoda; class Insecta; order Coleoptera; family Cerambycidae; genus Leptura; species Leptura quadrifasciata. The sequence goes on along the minus strand of OY776675.1, from coordinate 136,568,246 downwards.
TCCTATTCTGCAAACCGAACTAAAAAGTTAAAAATAATATTACGATTTTTAATAAGCTTAAAATAAGAATGAAGTGATTGGCAAAAAAATTGATTTTATTGTAAAAAGCGTGGGGTGCTTGATATCAATTGTTATAAATATTTTATTGGTAGCTATTGATAAAAGTAGAATTATAAAAAAATGTAGTAAAAGCAGCTCACGCCTTTTACAATAAAATGATTTTTTTTTATCAATCACTTCATTCTTATTTTAAAGTTATTAAAAATCATATTATTTTTTACTTTTTAGTTCGGTTTACTATTAAAGCGTGTTTTTTTAAACTAGATTTTTTTCATTGTTGTTCCCACGAGTAATGGACAATTAAACGGTCAACTCTCCCAGAGGTATATATATATATATATATATATATATTAATAACAGCTACGCCTCCGGAAAAATAACGACACTAGATTAGTCATTTTTATTTTTATTTTAGTTGTCATCGGTCCTTGATAGGTGTGCAAAGTTTCAACTTAATCTGACGTTTCGTAGTGGGTGAGAATCACGTTCAAAGATTCCGTTACCAACAAACAAATAAACATACAGGTGAAGCTAATAAAAGCGCGTTAAAAAGTTGTCATTTACACCTATAATACCGCTTTGCCGTGGACACACTGTATAGCATAATGGCATCTACTTACATTACTTTTTAGTTTTTGTTTCTGGTCTTTCTTCAGTGGCTATGAAAAAATCTTCCATAATAAAGTTTGAACGAATTTGATGAAATTTGTTTAATGTTAATAGAAATAGAATTGCATAACGTTGATGCCGGATTCGGGAAATGATTCTTTATAAAAAGCAATGCTGAATTAATATATAAGGCGGCCTGGAGCTAATAAGAACACGGGGCCCACACACCCACAGTATTGTGGGTGCAGATTTTCAGCTTTTTATTACTGATAAAAATATATACAGGAAGTCAAGCTTTATAAGCAAGAAACTAAAACAAAAACTAAAATAAATAAATATTGTAAGTACTACCTAGTTACTTACTAGTTAGGTATTAGAGCGCTTCTTTGCATGCCTTTAACATTAATAACATAAAAAAAATATGTTAAAAAAGCTTTCATTTAAATGCTCTAAAAAGTTGAAAATAAACTTTGAAGTAAGTCAAACCCATCACTTTGTTACATTATATAATTTTTTTATGATATAAAAGCTTGTAGCGAGATTTTCCTGTGTAAAGGAGATTGCTCGCAACAAGCTTTTATACCATAAAAAAAATTATATAATGTAACAAAATGATGAGTTTGATTTACTTCAAAGTTTATTTTCTACTTTTTAAAGCATTTATATAAAAGCTTTTTTAAAAAGTATTTTCTTATGTAATTTTATTTTTTATTTTTTAGTCTTTTGATATGCTGTAATCCCCAGATATCGATTTTGAGACGAATCGGATCATAAACGGTAAGTCATCCGCCATCTTGAACTAAATTCTTTACCAGAAATTCGGAATCAGCGAATCCGAAAACCTCCAGATATCGATTTTGATCGATTTGGATCTAAATGACAAAAGTCGTAAGCCATATTAGCGCGCCGCCATTTTGAATTTCTGAATTTCGACGAAGAACTCATAATTGGCGATCTCGAAAACACCCAGATATCGATTTTGAGTCGAATCGGATCATGAACGATAAAGTCGTCCGCCATCTTGAAGCCGCCATCTTGTTTTTTCTTATATTGAAATGTTAAAGCGTACTGACTTACACACATGTGCAAAATTTCAGAGCTCTAGCTTAATTAGAACTAATCGATATTTTGATTGCAAGATTTGACCTAAACAAACTAACTAACAAACAAACATTGCAAGTTTAATAAAAGCTTTTAATAATAATAATAATAATAATTTATCTGCAATATCGTCAAAATTTGTTGAGAATGTTAGTTCATTCTCAATGCCAATTTAAAGCTAAAAGGGACAACCTAGTATCACCCATGCTTGTTCTATATTTATTTTTAATAACTGAAAGCTTTGAGAATGATCTTTCAGCAAATTGTATTATTTCACTAATTAAGTTCTTCTTCAGATCGTCTGGACATGCAGAAATTATTATATTTTGGATAAACGTATTAATCATTTCTGAGGAACAAATGGTTAATTGGTTGAACAATCCAAAAAGATCACTTACTTTTTTATAAGCTATGCTTCTCTTTTCAAGCTTTGACCTAATTTTATCATTCATAGGAAAAAATGATTCTATGAGAAATTTGTCTTGTAGTACAGTAAAAATGTACCAAAAAGTTCCATGACCTGGAACAAATTGCACGCTCGAATTTGTCATGCTCAATGTTATCAGGACCACTTAGAAGGTCTAAAACCAAAAAGGTGACCTCCCCCTCCCTCTTTTGCTTCAGCCGCCATCTTGAATTTTTTTTTGATCGTTTTATCTCGTGTTCTATTGATCGCACGGAAAAAGTTATTAAACAAAAAATGTTGTAAATAAAATTCGACATGTTTTCGGTAAGTGCTGCAATGGAGAAGTTAATATTTCGAGCGGTAGAGGGCGCCGAAGTTACCATTTTTAGTTGTTTAAACTATAAAACTAACTATAAAAAATGAGTTATAATAGCTGAAAGATTGATTTTAGGAAATTTTGAAATATAACAAAAAAAGATGAAATACCTCGAAAACCGCGCGACTTTGTATAAAAATGATTTGGGCTAAATATGTTCCAAATAGCTCCACCTATCTACCCTTTCTGTTTGGTAAACCGTTCGCCAAACACGTTGTATAAATATTGTAATTACTGTTCTAGGTTATAATAAAAATGATTGTTGTTTATTATTATTAATAACGTTATTTTACAGTAAACTATAAATACAACAAACATAATTTAATAAAATTCATAAAACAAATACCTACACCTTGCGTTTAGCTGAGCCACTAAGATATTTTCTGTTGTAATTTGAAATTATATAACTTTATAATTTTTATTAAATAAACAATACAAGAATAATAACTTTTTATCTTCGATTATATTAAACCAAGGTAACTGTTCATTTACTGTTATTATTAACTGCAAATTGCAACTGTATAGTTCATACTGACGGGGTTTTACCCCCGCTCCGCAATGCCGTATTAAACAAATAAATATAATTTTACTTCAGTTTAAAAAACCATATGTAATAGCACATAAATGTCGATTGACGAACCGAAAATTTTACAAATTAGTATCCTCTATTTACCTACTATTGACAAGTATTAAAACTTAATATTTTTAGTCGCAAACTCCTCTATAAAATCCTTATTTAACTATAAGGAACGTAACCAGACTGCAACCAACAGCTACTCTTCGGGTATGTGCCCCGCAGAGCGCTGAATTACAAGTTACAAGCCTGGCGCGTTAAGTGTAATAATTGCTGTCTTTTAGACATGGTGGATTAGCTCTTTCTGTCAGTTTATGTGTGAAATTTGCGAGATTTGATTTGCATCTTGAAGCCATATTTGACCATCCACGATTAGTGGGTATATTTTTAGAAATGTCATCAAAGTTTATTGAAAGTATAATGCAACAAAAGAACAATTAAATTGAAATTAGTTATATAGTTCCTTTTCATAAATATACAGAAGATCAGCATCAAGCCGACAAGAAAACACCTACCACTTTTTGTATTATGAATTTCATATTGACTTGATTACTGAGTTGATTAAGATTATTTAATTGTAGCGTTTATTAATTAAAAAGAATGAGCAAAGAGATAAAGAAGAAAAGAAGACGAACAATACTATATTTTTCTTAATAAATCGAACAATGAGAAAAACAGTGAGGTTTTAAAACAATAATACACAGCAGTACATAAAAACAAAATGTTAACTACTTGAGTGGGTAAGAAGTTAGGAGATGATATTTTGAACATAATTCATTGATTGTAGGAAAAAGCAGTAAATATAAATAAACTATCCATATGGATATGTATGTTTTTTGCTGTTTTATTATTATACGTCTTTTTATATACATATTTCAAAATTAGTTAAACAGATAAGGATCGAGTTCAATAATTAATTGAGAATGGTAAATCATATTCGAAATAATTGAAATATTTAAAACGTGAATGGGATAATTATTGAACACAACATCGATAATAACAAAACATATAAATTACAATGTATTCTATTATATTTTACAAATACGGGAAAACCTAAAGTGTCTTTTAAAGTTCGTCCTCTTCTAATAATAGCTCCTATATTTAATCAGTAAGATTATCAATCACATTTTAATTAATCTATTTTTATTTACAGACTTTAAAGTTTAAAAGAACTCCTTCCTCCATCTAGCGGAAATAAGTTGAAGGATCGTGTTCAAGTTGTTTATAATAGATGGCCATAGTTACACGATTTCTGTTATACAACAACTATAACTAAACTTATTGTCCATTTCTTCGCTTTATTTAAATAAGCTTAAGAAACTTTTTTTAGGCAATAACAATTAATAATCTAAGTATATTTTTGCCTAGGTATTTTAATTTCGAGATAAAAATATTTCTGTTAATATCCTTTACATGATTAATTTAAAATGATCGACTGAAATTGTGAAGACAATTAATACATTGCAGGTAACTATTATCAAGTTACAATTTCGTGTTATGCCTTATCAGTCATGTTAGATTCTTATTATTACATTACACTTTTGGAGTCATATTTTACTTCCACATCCAGTGGAAGTATAGTAACGCATATATATATATATATTGAAATAGGCTTGAAATGTCATGAAACGTCGAGATTTTAAATTTGAGCAAAAAAATGTCCTGTCTGTCTGTCGGAATGTCGGCCTGTCGGTCTGTAATTTTTTCTTGTGCACAAGTTTACTCTGGAACCGTTTTATGACATTGATTTGAAATTGAGTACATTTATGTATTATAACGAGATCTGGAACTAAATTATATTTTGATTTAATTACGTCGAAGGGATCGGGGGTGAATGGGGTAAATAAGGGTAAATAGGCAAAGCAAGCAGGTAAGGGTCCATAAAATTGCAATTTAGGGCATTGTACGAAAAATCAAGGTCTCAAAATTTTTTTTGGCATCTCCACAAAAATTTTTTGGCGTTAGCTACCCCCTCTGCCATCTCCATTACTACCCCCACCCTATTATTAAAGGGAGTAAAATATTAAATTGGGATTTAGTGTGTATACGAGAACCAAGGGCCTCTACAATTTTTTTGATATTAGCCATTACCTTAACCACCCCCATTGCCACCCCCACTCTATTATTAAAGGAGTAAAAAATTAAATTGGAATTTAGTGTGTATACGATAAATTTAAGGGCCTCTAAAAATTTGTTGACAGTAGCCACCCCCTCTACCACCCCCACTCTATTATTAAGGAGTAAAATATTACATTGGGACTCAATGTATATTAGACTCGTATACAAAATCTGAATGTGGAATTAATGAATCCTTGGGCAGCGGTTTTTAAATTTATCATTATTTTTGTATCAATTAATAGAGATCTCACAACGGTCACAGATATATTTTGTATGTATTTTATTTCAAATATTATGTAATTTTGTATTCATTTAAGGTACATAGATTGTTTTATATTTTAAAACACAATATATAGTTTGTTTTTAAAGCTATATTTTACATTACAGTTATAATTTTTTATCTATTTTAATGTAAGTCTTGAAATAAAACAATGAAACGGCGTTTCTTTGAAAATAATGGTTTTTTTATCTAGAGAATTAAAACAGTTATTTATGATGTAATTTTTAACAGTGAGGTTTTATTTTGTAAGTGGTGAAAATTTTCATATTTAACTACTTGAATTTTATAACAAAATAGATACATTGGAATTGCATAGTTGGTCCACTTTTAGATAGTTAATTTTATGATATTACAGCTACCTAGTTAGTTAATGTAACCAGTAGTTACGCTTAAATTTTGAATACATTTTTAGGATTTTGAGTAATGTTCTCAGATTAACTTTAGAAGAGGAACTAACCTACAAATGATAATAGGTGGGTTTAGTGATTTTACGCTTACGCGTTAAGCTGGAGAGATGAAATCCCGGGTTTCAATCCTGGATGTATGATTATCATATGTTACCGAGTTTACATGGGGTTTGTATGAGAGATAATACGCTTAGTCGCTGTATCACTCCTGAGTTCGAGTCTCAGTTAATGCAAATGGAAATGTAGGGAATAAAAAAGGCAATAAAATAAAATAAATATGCTTCATGTGGTTGGTTATTATGTTATTCTTTCTTTCAGTTTATATATCTGGAATGATAAAAAGTGAAGAGAAAAATGTGCAATTTGATTTTGTTTCAAATTTAAGTTTCTTACATTCAGTAGCTACTTTATGGTATATTTATTACTGTATGTATAATAACCTGCAGATTTACCGTGCAAATAAAAAAGACAATAAAAACTTTACGAGCTCATTATTAACGCCGGAGAACCACTCGGTGTGGTGTCATCAAATAAACTGACGTACATTAAAAAATCTATTAAAGTAAGTGATTCAATTTGCGGGCGAAATAGTACAGATAGTAACAGAATTTTAATAAAGGCGCAAAGTTTTTGTTGCATTCTTTATCTGGACGGTTAATTTGAAAACGACTATTCATTTTTTGTATTTACTATTTTAAGAATTTTGTGTTAATTATTTTTAATACCTGATATTATTATAGCGATACATTTGACATTTTTTAATTTTTGCAGGTTCTCGACACTATCAAATTATCACTAACCTGAATACTACAAATATATTGTTAAAAATATTCTGGACCATCTAATTTCCTCATCACTATTATTATAGACATAATATACAGGATGAACCCATTAATAATAGACCATAGTTAAAGGGTATATTCTTTGGACCAAAATATGAAGATATAACCAAACCTGCTTTAGTAAATTGTTACTGTTGAAGAAATATACCTATAATAAGTTTACTCAGGAAAATTGATTAACTCTCCAGCAACTCTATATCCTTTTATACCGAAGTAATATCATCCATGTAATCATTTCCACTACATCGATACTGTCTGCTATATCTTTTAAACTCTGCATAAAACATTAATCTACCTTATTTCTAAAACTAGTCACTACAAATGAAATAGCAGCAACAATAATTGACAATTTGAAATTAAACTCATCTCCCGGGATAGATCAAATAACTACAAAAACATGAAAAAAAAAATTAAATCTAATATTCTAGTACATTTGATTAACTCCTCATTCCAAAATGGACAATTTTCAGACTTATTAAAACAAGCTATTAACACACCTATATTTCAAAGTTGCGATAAACTTGTTACAAACAACATAACGTAACATAACCAAAATATCTGAAAAATGCATGGTCTCTCGACATCATAGCGACTCACTTTCTCACAACATAATAACGCCAAAACAATTCTGACTTAGACAGAACTGCTCCACGAAAAATGCCTTGTTTCATTTTACAAGCAAAATAATTTCAGGTCTGGCTAAAGCTTTCGATAGTATATCACATGAACTATTGTTGGAAAAACTGGAGAAATATGGAATTAGAGTAGTAGCATTAGATTGGTTAAAAAGCTATTTATCAAACAGAAAAGCCTTAATTAACATGGATAAGATATTAAGTAGTCCAGACAATGTAATATACGATATTCCATAAGGAAAAGTTTTAGGTCCGCAATTATTCCTTTTCTACACAAATGACATGCTGGAACTAGATATAAGTGGGAATATCATCGCATATGCTGATGATAATGCTTTAACATTACGCGGTACAGATTAGTCCGACGTCGCGAAAATGGACTGTATAAAATGGAATGCTGGATGGACAATAATCTGTTAAGGCTCAATTATTCAAAAACAAAGTTCATTACATTACATTAGCAATAGCTGAAGAACTGCACGTGAGAAAATGTAATTGAGAATACTACAAACATTAAATGTCTTACATCTTATAATAAATGAACTAATACGATCATACCGAACATCCTAATAAAAGACTAAGAAAACATGTCCATGTATTCTATATACTTCGCAACATTATTCCAATTAACATCTTAAAAATGATATATAAATCGTTGGTAGAATCCATACTTACCTACGGCATTATAATATGGAATGGGACATATAACAGCCAATTGAAAAGCATAAAAATGAATACTTAAAGTAATGCTTTGGAAAAATCGAAGATATTTTACAGAATACCTTTTTCTAGATAGTAATGTCTTCAATTTAAATGGATTATATATCTTTAATGTAGCCCAATTTATCTACAGAAATAGGGAACTAAGAGTAAAAACAAACCTCATATACAATACAAGGTAAAATAAGCACAATGTTCTTTTTACTCCTAGACTAAATATTAATAGATATATATTATTATTCCTAAATATTATTCCTAAATATTATTCCTAAATAATAATAATAATAATAATAATAATAATAATAATAATAATAATAATAATAATAGCAGGAGGGGCTAACTTCCATCTATTAAGCCTTTGGTGAGTAGCGCCACCACTTACTCCAGCTAGGGGTGCAAAACCGAACCGGCAGCCCTAGTGCACCCGGGAGGGGAAAGCATCTTCCCCTCTGGTGTCGGTCGTGGGCCTGCAGGGCTAACCACCCACAGGCTCTAACCTTTGGTTCCGGCAGGCCGAAGACTGGGCCCCCACGATCGACCCCGTTCGGATAGGGGTCAAGGGCAAGGTGGTGGGGCCCAACCGGATAGACCGCCCGTTGACGACGTTCGCAATGAACAAGGACGCTTTGAGTGGACAGATGAACTGAGGGATGAGCTTCTGCATTGTTATGAAAGCAGTGAGCCCGCGCGGAGGGGGTACATGGCGCGGATGCATGCTCTGTGGTGTGAGAGGCTACCAGAGCATAGCGCCTTCACGCCACAAAATCTGCGTGACTATGTATCCCACCTTCGTAGTAGGGGCTACGTGAGGGCTGCTCCTGGGCCGGTGAATGAGGTGGCCGAAGAGCCGCCACATTCACCGGTTGAGGACGTGGCTCTCCTCGTTCCGCCAATACCAGAGGGCCTCAGTACCAGAAGGGGGTTACACCGTCTGAAAACCCCCGGGCCACAAGACCTGGCCAGAGTGGACGCTGAACTTCGTACAGCGCTACCAGAAGAGGCTGACATCTGGCACATAAATTGTGCCGTGTATGCCGCTGCTCAACGCTCGTCTCAGGTGGAGAGGCGAAATACCTCTTCCCCACAGGAGAGAGCGCAGCGGCGCATACAAAAGATGGAAGCCAAGATCCAGTCGGCGAGGCAACACGCATCCCGTATCCAATGTGTGATGGACTATATGGCGGCCAACAGGCCGTTCACGCCTAAAGTGCGTCGATTAGCCGCCAACTTAAGACGCGTCCATCACACACTCAATGAGGCAGTGCTGCGAACCACCAAACAGAACTGTCTCGACAGGATACGGATGCTAGTGACTTGCAAAAAGTCATTAGTGAGGCGGGCGAGGGGGCTTGCGGAAAATAAACTGTTCCGCGAGAAGCCCTCGCGCCTTTTCCAACCGCCTCCGCGTGTTGTAGACAATCCGCCGACTGCAGATCAGGTGGAGAACTTCTGGAAAACGCTGTACGAGGAGAGGCTTCCACTCAACCGAGATTCTCCTGCCCTTGCACACTTTGAAGCCTTTTGTCAAAGGCTTCAGCAACCACAGGAAGTGTGCGAACCAATAACCCCAGAAGAGGTTCGTAGGGCTCTTGATGGCTCTAAGAACTTTGCTGCTCCAGGTCCCGATGGGATAAATAACTTTTGGTGGAAAAAGTTATCGAGCACCCACCACCATTTGGCCAGAATTTTTAATTCCTGGTTAAATGGGGAGCAGCAAATCCCTTCTTGGGTTGTTGAGGGGCGGACAGTGCTGATCCCCAAGAACGGAGATTTGTCCAACCCAAAGAATTACAGACCGATAACCTGTCTAAACGCATGTTACAAGGTGTTTACACGCATTTTGTACATGCGGGTGCTCCACGCAGTTGAACCGGTTTACGAACGGATATATGAGCAACGAGGGTCGAAGAGAGGTGTCGCTGGCTGCAAGGAGAACCTGTTGATTGACAGATGTGTCACGCAGGACTCCATGCAGTATAAGCGGAACCTCTCTATGGCCTGGATCGACTACCGCAAGGCATTCGACATGACATCGCATGAGCTCATTGTTCACTTGCTCCGATGTCTTGTGGTACCCGGTCCCGTAGTGAGATGTATTGAAGAACTGATGCCGCTCTGGAGGACTCGCTTTACCATAACATCGGGTAACGATAGAGTCCAAACAGAGTCGGTAACATTCAGAAGAGGAGTATTTCAGGGAGATTCCCTCAGCCCCCTTCTGTTTTGCATCTCACTACTGCCATTATCCGTCTCGCTCCGGAAAACCCGTGGCTACAACTGCGGTACCCCCGGCGACAGGAGGCATAAGGTCACCCATCTATTTTATATGGATGACCTTAAACTTTATGCCTCTGGAGAGAGGGATCTCCAACAGTCCCTTAGGGTGGTACAGGAGTATACGCAGGCTGTCGGTATGCAGTTCGGGTTGGACAAATGCGCACTGATCCATCTCAAGAGAGGACGATGCGGTGACTATGGAGAGGACGCGCAGCTCGTGGACGGAAGCATCTTACACCATCTAGATGCCGGAGAGTCGTACACTTACTTGGGTGTCGAGCAACGCTCCACCCAAGAAGTGAGTGTAGTGAAAAACGCTCTCCGCGGCAAGTATCAGCACCTACTCCGACAGATCTGGTCTTCAGAACTGTCGGGGAAGAACAAGGTGTCTGCTACAAATATGCTTGCCGTTCCGATCCTTCTCTACTCTTTCGGAGTAGTGAAGTGGACTAGAGAAGAGCTGCGTCAACTCGATGTAGTAACCCGCAAGAAGATGCATCTCAATAGGAGCTTGCATCCTAAATCGTCCGTTCCACGGTTATATCTCCCACGACATCGGGGAGGCCGTGGACTCTTGAGCTTGGAGAGTCTCCATAGCAGGATGGTTCTGGAGGGAGCATGTAAGGTCATCAGGAGTTCGGATCCCCTCCTCTGCATGGTCCGAGACCATGATAATGCAGAGGTAGGAGCTTTTCTCTTTAAGGCAGCACGCAGAGCAGCCGATGAACTTGGTCTCATCTTCGACGTCGAGCGGGTAAACCCCGACTCTGTCACCGAGTTGGAACCCGTTCGACTAAAAGCCCACATTAGAGCTGCAGAACACAACATCCTTCTGCAGCTCCATAAGGATAAGCCATTGCACGGGATCTTCTATAAAAATATAGAAGACCTCGGCTTATCCGAAAGGCTGACCTTCGCCTTCTTAAGGTCAGCTGGGCTGAAGTCTGAGACCGAGGGATTCATAATGGCTTGCCAGGATGGTGTATTTAACACTCTCGTCTATCGACGTCGTGTCATGGGTATGGAGGTCCCTGATGTCAGCTGCAGGGCCTGCCGCAGGGCGCCGGAGACTGTAATGCACTTACTGTCGGCTTGCCCGACTTACGCAGTCTCGGCCTATATTCATAGACACAACGCAGCATTACGAGTGCTTTACTATCATCTAAGGCACTCGTATGGGATAGACGAAACACCAGTGCTGCCTTACGTTCCGGGGGATATTGAGTCCGTTGTGGGGAATGAGAAGTGCCTAATTTATTGGAACTACTCGTTTCCCACCGTCAGGCAAATACAAGCCAACAAGCCTGACATAGTACTCCTCGACCACCAACTCAAGACAATGTATGTCGTGGAATTCTCAGCTCCCGCTGAGAGCAACATTGTCATGAAAGAGGAGGAAAAACGGACAAAATATCGAGATTTGCTCTTCGAACTCCGCAGGCTTTATCCAGGCCATTCTGTTAAAATAGTGGTACTGATTATAGGAGCCCTCGGTGGAATGAGACAGACGCTGCTTTCAGAACTAAAGATCATACCGGCATGCCGAGATTCGGCAGAGATCTTAGCCGGCAGAATGCAGAAGGCTGTCATCCTCGGTTCATTACGTCTACTCAGGGCACACGATTCGCGGACCCGGTAGTCACTCACCCCACGGGCGTGGGGAGTGGCTATTGGTATTACCAGCTCCCCTCTGTGAGGGTCGGAGCCACAGAGTAGGGTGACTGGTTTTTTGTAAAAAAAAAAAAAAAATAATAATAATAATAAGCAGGAGGGGCTAACTTCCATCTATTAAGCCTTTGGTGAGTAGCGCCACCACTTACTCCAGCTAGGGGTGCAAAACCGAACCGGCAGCCCTAGTGCACCCGGGAGGGGAAAGCATCTTCCCCTCTGGTGTCGGTCGTGGGCCTGCAGGGCTAACCACCCACAGGCTCTAACCTTTGGTTCCGGCAGGCCGAAGACTGGGCCCCCACGATCGACCCCGTTCGGATAGGGGTCAAGGGCAAGGTGGTGGGGCCCAACCGGATAGACCGCCCGTTGACGACGTTCGCAATGAACAAGGACGCTTTGAGTGGACAGATGAACTGAGGGATGAGCTTCTGCATTGTTATGAAAGCAGTGAGCCCGCGCGGAGGGGGTACATGGCGCGGATGCATGCTCTGTGGTGTGAGAGGCTACCAGAGCATAGCGCCTTCACGCCACAAAATCTGCGTGACTATGTATCCCACCTTCGTAGTAGGGGCTACGTGAGGGCTGCTCCTGGGCCGGTGAATGAGGTGGCCGAAGAGCCGCCACATTCACCGGTTGAGGACGTGGCTCTCCTCGTTCCGCCAATACCAGAGGGCCTCAGTACCAGAAGGGGGTTACACCGTCTGAAAACCCCCGGGCCACAAGACCTGGCCAGAGTGGACGCTGAACTTCGTACAGCGCTACCAGAAGAGGCTGACATCTGGCACATAAATTGTGCCGTGTATGCCGCTGCTCAACGCTCGTCTCAGGTGGAGAGGCGAAATACCTCTTCCCCACAGGAGAGAGCGCAGCGGCGCATACAAAAGATGGAAGCCAAGATCCAGTCGGCGAGGCAACACGCATCCCGTATCCAATGTGTGATGGACTATATGGCGGCCAACAGGCCGTTCACGCCTAAAGTGCGTCGATTAGCCGCCAACTTAAGACGCGTCCATCACACACTCAATGAGGCAGTGCTGCGAACCACCAAACAGCACTGTCTCGACAGGATACGGATGCTAGTGACTTGCAAAAAGTCATTAGTGAGGCGGGCGAGGGGGCTTGCGGAAAATAAACTGTTCCGCGAGAAGCCCTCGCGTCTTTTCCAACCACCTCCGCGTGTTGTAGACAATCCGCCGACTGCAGATCAGGTGGAGAACTTCTGGAAAACGCTGTACGAGGAGAGGCCTCCACTCAACCGAGATTCTCCTGCCCTTGCACACTTTGAAGCCTTTTGTCAAAGGCTTCAGCAACCACAGGAAGTGTGCGAACCAATAACCCCAGAAGAGGTTCGTAGGGCTCTTGATGGCTCTAAGAACTTTGCTGCTCCAGGTCCCGATGGGATAAATAACTTTTGGTGGAAAAAGTTATCGAGCACCCACCACCATTTGGCCAGAATATTTAATTCCTGGTTAAATGGGGAGCAGCAAATCCCTTCTTGGGTTGTTGAGGGGCGGACAGTGCTGATCCCCAAGAACGGAGATTTGTCCAACCCAAAGAATTACAGACCGATAACCTGTCTAAACGCATGTTACAAGGTGTTTACACGCATTTTGTACATGCGGGTGCTCCACGCAGTTGAACCGGTTTACGAACGGATATATGAGCAACGAGGGTCGAAGAGAGGTGTCGCTGGCTGCAAGGAGAACCTGTTGATTGACAGATGTGTCACGCAGGACTCCATGCAGTATAAGCGGAACCTCTCTATGGCCTGGATCGACTACCGCAAGGCATTCGACATGACATCGCATGAGCTCATTGTTCACTTGCTCCGATGTCTTGTGGTACCCGGTCCCGTAGTGAGATGTATTGAAGAACTGATGCCGCTCTGGAGGACTCGCTTTACCATAACATCGGGTAACGATAGAGTCCAAACAGAGTCGGTAACATTCAGAAGAGGAGTATTTCAGGGAGATTCCCTCAGCCCCCTTCTGTTTTGCATCTCACTACTGCCATTATCCGTCTCGCTCCGGAAAACCCGTGGCTACAACTGCGGTACCCCCGGCGACAGGAGGCATAAGGTCACCCATCTATTTTATATGGATGACCTTAAACTTTATGCCTCTGGAGAGAGGGATCTCCAACAGTCCCTTAGGGTGGTACAGGAGTATACGCAGGCTGTCGGTATGCAGTTCGGGTTGGACAAATGCGCACTGATCCATCTCAAGAGAGGACGATGCGGTGACTATGGAGAGGACGCGCAGCTCGTGGACGGAAGCATCTTACACCATCTAGATGCCGGAGAGTCGTACACTTACTTGGGTGTCGAGCAACGCTCCACCCAAGAAGTGAGTGTAGTGAAAAACGCTCTCCGCGGCAAGTATCAGCACCTACTCCGACAGATCTGGTCTTCAGAACTGTCGGGGAAGAACAAGGTGTCTGCTACAAATATGCTTGCCGTTCCGATCCTTCTCTACTCTTTCGGAGTAGTGAAGTGGACTAGAGAAGAGCTGCGTCAACTCGATGTAGTAACCCGCAAGAAGATGCATCTCAATAGGAGCTTGCATCCTAAATCGTCCGTTCCACGGTTATATCTCCCACGACATCGGGGAGGCCGTGGACTCTTGAGCTTGGAGAGTCTCCATAGCAGGATGGTTCTGGAGGGAGCATGTAAGGTCATCAGGAGTTCGGATCCCCTCCTCTGCATGGTCCGAGACCATGAAAATGCAGAGGTAGGAGCTTTTCTCTTTAAGGCAGCACGCAGAGCAGCCGATGAACTTGGTCTCATCTTCGACGTCGAGCGGGTAAACCCCGACTCTGTCACCGAGTTGGAACCCGTTCGACTAAAAGCCCACATTAGAGCTGCAGAACACAACATCCTTCTGCAGCTCCATAAGGATAAGCCATTGCACGGGATCTTCTATAAAAATATAGAAGACCTCGGCTTATCCGAAAGGCTGACCTTCGCCTTCTTAAGGTCAGCTGGGCTGAAGTCTGAGACCGAGGGATTCATAATGGCTTGCCAGGATGGTGTATTTAACACTCTCGTCTATCGACGTCGTGTCATGGGTATGGAGGTCCCTGATGTCAGCTGCAGGGCCTGCCGCAGGGCGCCGGAGACTGTAATGCACTTACTGTCGGCTTGCCCGACTTACGCAGTCTCGGCCTATATTCATAGACACAACGCAGCATTACGAGTGCTTTACTATCATCTAAGGCACTCGTATGGGATAGACGAAACACCAGTGCTGCCTTACGTTCCGGGGGATATTGAGTCCGTTGTGGGGAATGAGAAGTGCCTAATTTATTGGAACTACTCGTTTCCCACCGTCAGGCAAATACAAGCCAACAAGCCTGACATAGTACTCCTCGACCACCAACTCAAGACAATGTATGTCGTGGAATTCTCAGCTCCCGCTGAGAGCAACATTGTCTTGAAAGAGGAGGAAAAACGGACAAAATATCGAGATTTGCTCTTCGAACTCCGCAGGCTTTATCCAGGCCATTCTGTTAAAATAGTGGTACTGATTATAGGAGCCCTCGGTGGAATGAGACAGACGCTGCTTTCAGAACTAAAGATCATACCGGCATGCCGAGATTCGGCAGAGATCTTAGCCGGCAGAATGCAGAAGGCTGTCATCCTCGGTTCATTACGTCTACTCAGGGCACACGATTCGCGGACCCGGTAGTCACTCACCCCACGGGCGTGGGGAGTGGCTATTGGTATTACCAGCTCCCCTCTGTGAGGGTCGGAGCCACAGAGTAGGGTGACTGGTTTTTTGTAAAAAAAAAAAAAAAAAAAAAAAATAATAATAATAATAATAATAATAATGTAATAGCAGGAGGGGCTGACTTCCATCTATCAAGCCTTTGGTGAGTAGCGCCACCACTTACTCCAGCTGGGGTGCAAAACCGAACCGGCAGCCCTAGTGCACCCGGGAGGGGAAAGCGTCTTCCCCTCTGGTGTCGGTCGTGGGTCTGCTGGGCTAACCACCCACAGACCCTAAACTTTGGTTCCGGCAGGCCGAAGACAGGGCCCCCACGATCGACCCCGTGCGGATAGGGGTCAAGGGCAAGGTGGTGGGGCCCAACCGGACGGACCGCCCGTTGACGAAATTGGCAATGTCCAAGGACGCTTTGAGTGGACAGATGAACTGAGAGATGAACTTCTGCATTGCTATGAAAGCAGTGAGCCCGCGCGGAGGGGATACATGGCGCGGATGCATGCTCTGTGGTGTGAGAGGCTACCAGAGCATAGCGCCTTCACGCCACAAAATCTGCGTGACTATGTATCCCACCTTCGTAGTAGGGGCTACGTGAGGGCTGCTCCTGGACCGGTGAATGAGGTGGCCGAAGAGCCGCCACAATCACCGGTTGAGGACGTAGCACTCCTCGTTCCGCCAATACCAGAGGGCCTCAGTACCAGAAGGGGGTTACACCATCTGAAAACCCCCGGGCCACAAGACCTGGCCAGAGTGGACGCTGAACTTCGTACAGCGCTACCAGAAGAGGCTGACATCTGGCACATAAATTGTGCCGTGTATGCCGCTGCTCAACGCTCTTCTCAGGTGGAGAGGCGAAATACCTCTTCCCCACAGGAGAGAGCGCAGCGGCGCATACAAAAGATGGAAGCCAAGATCCGGTCGGCGAGGCAACACGCATCCCGTATCCAATGTGTGATGGACTATATGGCGGCCAACAGGCCGTTCACGCCTAAAGTGCGTCGATTAGCCGCCAACCTAAGACGCGTCCATCACACACTCAATGAGGCAGTGCTGCGAACCACCAAACAGCACTGTCTCGACAGGATACGGATGCTAGTGACTTGTAAAAAATCACTAGTGAGGCGGGCGAGAGGGCTTGCGGAAAATAAACTGTTCCGCGAGAAGCCCTCGCGCCTTTTCCAACCGCCTCCGCGTGTTGTAGACAATCCGCCGACTGCAGATCAGGTGGAGAACTTCTGGAAAACGCTATACGAGGAGAGGCTTCCACTCAACCGAGATTCTCCTGCCCTGGCACACTTTGAAGCCTTTTGTCAAAGGCTTCAGCAACCACAGGAAGTGTGCGAACCAATAACCCCAGAAGAGGTTCGTAGGGCTCTTGAGGGCTCTAAGAACTTTGCTGCTCCAGGTCCCGATGGGATAAATAACTTTTGGTGGAAAAAGTTATCGAGCACCCACCACCATTTGGCCAGAATTTTTAATTCCTGGTTAAATGGGGAGCAGCAAATCCCTTCTTGGGTTGTTGAGGGGCGGACAGTGCTGATCCCCAAGAACGGAGATTTGTCCAACCCAAAGAACTACAGACCGATAACCTGTCTAAACGCATGTTACAAGGTGTTTACACGCATTTTGTACATGCGGGTGCTCCGCGCAGTCGAACCGGTTTACGAACGGATATATGAGCAACGAGGGTCGAAGAGAGGTGTCGCTGGCTGCAAGGAGAACCTGCTGATCGATAGATGTATCACGCAGGACTCCATGCAGTATAAGCGGAACCTCTCTATGGCCTGGATCGACTACCGCAAGGCATTTGACATGACATCACATGAGCTCATTGTTCACTTGCTCCGATGTCTTGTGGTACCCGGTCCCGTAGTGAGATGTATTGAAGAACTGATGCCGCTCTGGAGGACTCGCTTTACCATAACATCGGGTAACGATAGAGTCCAAACAGAGTCGGTGACATTCAGAAGAGGAGTATTTCAGGGAGATTCCCTCAGCCCCCTTCTGTTTTGCATCTCACTACTGCCATTATCCGTCTCGCTCCGGAAAACCCGTGGCTACAACTGCGGTACCCCCGGCGACAGGAGGCATAAGGTCACCCATCTATTTTATATGGATGACCTTAAACTTTATGCCTCTGGAGAGAGGGATCTCCAACAGTCCCTTAGGGTGGTACAGGAGTACACGCAGGCTGTCGGTATGCAGTTCGGGTTGGACAAATGCGCACTGATCCATCTCAAGAGAGGACGATGCGGTGACTATGGAGAGGACGCGCAGCTCGTGGACGGAAGCATCTTACACCATCTAGATGCCGGAGAGTCGTACACTTACTTGGGTGTCGAGCAACGCTCCACCCAAGAAGTGAGTGTAGTGAAAAACGCTCTCCGCGGCAAGTATCAGCACCTACTCCGACAGATCTGGTCTTCAGAACTGTCGGGGAAGAACAAGGTGTCTGCTACAAATATGTTTGCCGTTCCGGTCCTTCTCTACTCTTTCGGAGTAGTGAAGTGGACTAGAGAAGAGCTGCGTCAACTCGATGTAGTAACTCGCAAGAAGATGCATCTCAATAGGAGCTTGCATCCTAAATCGTCCGTTCCACGGTTATATCTCCCACGACATCGGGGAGGCCGTGGACTCTTGAGCTTGGAGAGTCTCCATAGCAGGATGGTTCTGGATGGAGCATGTAAGGTCATCAGGAGTTCGGATCCCCTCCTCTGCATGGTCCGAGACCATGAAAATGCAGAGGTAGGAGCTTTTCTCTTTAAGGCAGCACGGAGAGCAGCCGATGAACTTGGTCTCATCTTCGACGTCGAGCGGGTAAACCCCGACTCTGTCACCGAGTTGGAACCCGTTCGACTAAAAGCCCACATTAGAGCTGCAGAACACAACATCCTTCTGCAGCTCCATAAGGATAAGCCATTGCACGGGGTCTTCTATAAAAATATAGAAGACCTCGGCTTATCCGAAAGGCTGACCTTCGCCTTCTTAAGGTCAGCTGGGCTGAAGTCTGAGACCGAGGGATTCATAATGGCTTGCCAGGATGGTGTATTTAACACTCTCGTCTATCGACGTCGTGTCATGGGTATGGAGGTCCCTGATATCAGCTGCAGGGCCTGCCGCAGGGCGCCGGAGACTGTAATGCACTTACTGTCGGCTTGCCCGACATACGCAGTCTCGGCCTATATTCATAGACACAACGCAGCATTACGAGTGCTTTACTATCATCTAAGGCACTCGTATGGGATAGACGAAACACCAGTGCTGCCTTACGTTCCGGGGGATATTGAGTCCGTTGTGGGGAATGAGAAGTGCCTAATTTATTGGAACTACTCGTTTCCCACCGTCAGGCAAATACAAGCCAACAAGCCTGACATAGTACTCCTCGACCACCAACTCAAGACAATGTATGTCGTGGAATTCTCGGCTCCCGCTGAGAGCAACATTGTCTTGAAAGAGGAGGAAAAACGGACAAAATATCGAGATTTGCTCTTCGAACTCCGCAGGCTTTATCCAGGCCATTCTGTTAAAATAGTGGTACTGATTATAGGAGCCCTCGGTGGAATGAGACAGACGCTGCTTTCAGAATTAAAGATCATACCGGCATGCCGAGATTCGGCAGAGATCTTAGCCGGCAGAATGCAGAAGGCTGTCATCCTCGGTTCATTACGTCTACTCAGGGCACACGATTCACGGACCCGGTCGGGTCGGAGCCACAGAGTAAGGTGACTGGTTTTTTGTAAAAAAAAAAAAAAAAAAAAAAAAAAAAAAAAAAAAAAAAAAAAAAGACGTAAGTCGTACAGAAGACGTCTTGGGGATGTCCATTGTTACTAATCAAAACGTCTTATTTTAATCCATTTTAGGCCTAAAAAGGCATTTATATGACTTATTGAGACATTGTTAAGACATTTTATTCTGGCCCATTCTAGTCCCAAAAAGACCTTCACAGAATATTATTGAGATATTCACAAGTAGGTGAAAAAATTAGCAGCGATATAGTCTGGTAAAATCTGATTTGGCATGTGAAATAATATATGCATGCGATGTGTGGCATACTCTGTAATAGCTAAAACTTATTGTCGCATATGTCTACTGAGTTTTTCTGCTATTGCGATAACTTTGTGTGCAACACATACGAAATCGTACGCATATTATCAACCCATTCACAGATCAAAATAGACTTTACCTAATTGGCTGCCAATAATATAAATGCAGCATTGTGCGATGAATCAGCCTTTCTTCTGTTTATTGTACACTGCCTGTCTGCCATACTAGTGGTCAATTTGTATACACCACAGAGACTAGAACGGTTGAATTAGAGGCAAAATCTGTGCTCAATAATACTGCCTCGACTCAAAAGTTTACACAATTTTCACTTTTTGTAGTCCTTTATATTCAGCAGACATATAATTAAATCAAGTGGAATAACAATACAGTTGGTACTGGGAATCGGGAAATAAAATAAAATTTTGTTCTTCTAAATTTTAATTTTGTGCCAGAAAATGCATGATATAATCGAAATAACTTACCTTATAACACTGCAAAACAAAGGAGTTGTGAAATATCGCAGAAAATAAGTTCAAATGAAATGATCAACTCAACTGTCAGACATAAGTCATAACATGACGAAGTCAAACGAATGCGGTCGTACCGGAATAATATTTATCGCTGGAAAAGCGCGGTAAATTCAAAACTTAGAAGTTATTAATTTCCAATTTTTTAGAATTCCCAAATTCTACCTACATCTACGACGAAATTATTATTTCACTCAAAGAATTATTGATTTGGATATGAATGTATTATTTTTGATAAATGTTAAAACAAAACGCTTTCCTTGTGAAATCAGATGCATTTATGTTATCAAAAAGAATTACTGTAAAAATAATATTGTAAAATAGGCTTAAAATAAACTTATTATTATTATCATTTTTCAAACCTATTTTCTTTATATCTATTCTGTCCTCATTTCTCTTGGTTACTAATTGCTTCCAAGTTTTCTCCATATTTCGATTGTCTCTTTTATTTTGGCTTATATTTTGCTGACGAAATTTTTTCTTTTCTTGTTTTATCATATATCCGATTTTATTTCTTTTCACTTTATAATTACTTCAGTCAGTTGATAACGTGGAGAGTAAAAATCTTTTATGAACTCTATCCTTTAATTTCTGAGTCAATCATACTGCAGTATTTATCTAAGGGATATTATGTATGCGAATTCTTATTCTGGGTACAATTTTGTTTAAAAAGTTTGTAATATTACTGTAAAGTTCTTATATAGAATATCAGGATCCTGAACTGATATTTCGCAACTCATAAGTTAATTAGTAAATTCGTAATAAAATGTGCACTTTTTTGCTAGGTTACTTCTGATATAATCCAGTTCCGCCAGAGAAAGGACTTGTAAATTATGAAATATATGTGCAGATTTAATTAATAGTAAAATTATTTTAACGAGTAATTCGATTACCGCATAAAATATGTAATATAAAATAAAAGCAATCTAGCCATCAAATTTTTGCATTGTTGAAGATGCGAGCTCTGCTTTGAATAGATGCAAAGCGACTTCTATTCAAATCCAAATTTATTAACCACCACTAACAAACGATTTATTGATGCAGCACAAAATATTCAAATTTCCTAGTTTGTTACCCTTTTTATATGACTATCAATTTCACATTTTTGCAACAGATGTTGGGAGTTTGAAATGTTGACTCTATAATTACGCCGATCGATCAAAATTATGATATGAAATATAGATTAAGGACAGTGGTGTGTGGCATTATTCCCTCGGCTCGTGAATCAACTGAAATATTTTTATTCCTTTTATTGAAGTTGTGAAAGAAATACTTTATGTAAGGTGGTAGTAACGCCGCTGCCTCTACAACTATTGTTAATATATCAAAATGCCTAGCGTTCGCGGAAACAAAATAATACGGTATAATAGTATATTATTATTTCAAGTCGGGCAGGAAATTGTCCATATAAATAGCGCCATTAAATTAATCGATTACTTAGAATATGAATAAATTAGTTTCCTGTTGTAGAAACTACTTCTAGTGACAGAAAGAGATGGATAGATAAATATTATTTTCAATTAAATTTATACTTCTAGTGGCGTAACTTGAGACTTTAAAATAAGTCATGTGAATTAAATTTCGTTTTCACTATTCAAAATACTTCTGGCCGCGTGTATATGGGAACCGTTTACTTAAAACCCTTTCCAGCCCAAATTACTCGAAACAGCAGGGAAAATATAAATATAAAGTTAATAAAGATCACCAAAATATAGTTAGGATTGGATATTAATTGAAAAACTAAAAAATTCCCCTCCCCTCCCAAAATGAATGATGCCATATTGGGGTAACTGTATGTGTACAGATATTATGTATATGCAGATTTTTCCCTAAAACATAAATTATAATAACGGAACTTTATGAACTGAAGGACTTTTATTATATTTTCCAAAGTGGATATTAAACGTTCACAAAGAAGGGTTCAAATCGACTGTTTCAGACAGAGAATAATACAAAATCTATACTTACTGCTTCGTTTGTGCTTAACTGCTTCACTTATGGTACCCATTGGACGTCGTAACACTATAAATCTAAAACAGAAAATACTAACACTTTCTTAAATTTAAACCTGAAAAGGAATTTTGAAACTCAAAAAAAAGACAATATAAAGTTCAAAAATATATATTAAATCTTTTAAAAAATTATGTTTTTACAAAACGTTCAAGAAAAATGTATCGACAAACTATAGTCTGGCCCGTATACAACACATAGTGAAGAATGGAACGACTCATAATGTACCAACTACCATCCAATGTTTAATTTTTAGCTAACGATTACACAAAAAGATTCAGTAAAAAGTTCAATATTTATAAATTTTTTGGGTGTCTATTAACGTATTTTGAGTTCAATATCAATTTTGGTCGCTCCTCAGAGCTTAAAAATGCTTGAATCGCAACGGCTTTGAATTATATTCTTCAATTATAGATTCATACGTTCAGGCAGGGCGGTCCCATATACGTTCTGAGTACATGGTAACTATACTTTTTTGACACCGAATCACTGAGGAGACGGTTTAGGGAAATACGCTTAAAACCCATCATTTTCCCGTCAAAATCGACTGCTGGAAAATGATAGGGCACCCTCGACGCTAAGGGCTATTTTCGCTAAAATTCTCTAAGTACTTTGGCTGGAGACTGGATAACCTGTCCTCATATTTAACACAATGCATGAGTTGCAGTGCTTAACAACGTGGGTCTCTAAAAAGGTTTTTATTTTCAAAATTTTCGTTATACTTTCTAAATTTTATGGTCGGGGTGACAATACGTCCCCGTGTCGCGACATTTAGTATACTTTCTAAAAGTACACTCCTTGATGAGTTTCTGATATTTTTGCATAAAATAGGCTTCGTAGGACGAAAATATGGTTGAATGTATAAAAACCTCTTCTAACGGCATTTTTACGTCGGATTTTGTTACAGTTTCGAAAGTTCATCGAAGGTTTTGGCGTATTCTTTAACATTGGCACTGGAGCAGACACAGCTGATGATGGTCTTCCTCGCTTAGGTCTATTTTTTTTCCTGCTTTGAGAAGTTCATGTGCAATATCGGATCGAAATTCTATTAGCAGTTTGTAGACTTGATTTTGCCCTATATGACGTCTATAAAAGAGCCACGCATTGACTATACACATGTCAAGAATATTGAAAAAAATTCGCAAATAGTTCCTTCTCACCACAAAATTAATTTTGTAAAGTGACACACATATCGTGCAAATCCATTTCTCCCATATAGGTGTTGTATTGCTTTACAATATTCGGACGTTTCACCTCAATATAACATTTTTCTGGAACGCTACACCGTTTTACAGCATCAACAGGTTTGGTTACCTTATATGTTGACAGTAGACAACAAACTTATTATCATGCCATTTTATCGCAATTAACTTTTTCTCCATGTCAGTAAGGTAATGAAAAGAACCTCTCCCCTTTTTTTTCAGCGCCTTATTAATTTCTTATCTTGCAGTTTGATAGCCTGTTACTTCTCACAGTTCCTGCAGCAAGGGTCCCAAGTTTGGGAAAAAATTGAGATGATGTGAACCAGTTGTCGCAGTATAATTTATAATTCTGATTTTTTTGAATATTTTCGCATAATCTCATCACTATATCACCGCGAATGCCAAGTTCAGATATCTCTTTTACTGTTCCCTTTCCGATGTAAATCTCAAAATCATATATAATACCGCTTTATCCTGCCCAAGCAAACAGTTTTATGCCACATTTATGAGGTTTGTTTTTTTATATATTGTTTCAATGAGCTCCTTCCTTTGAAAGCAATGATGATATCTCTTTTACTGTTCCCTTTCCGATGTAAATCTCAAAATCATATATAATACCACTTTATCCTGCCCAAGCAAACAGTTTTATGCCACATTTACGAGGTTTGTTTTTTTATATATTGTTTCAACGAGCTCCTTCCTTTGAACGCAATGATAATTTCATCAACATAATTATACTGCTTCAATTGGCGTAAAGTTAGCTCTAACACTATCTATTATTGTACGAATTTGGAATAACTTGTCATATTTTGGATTGTTACCGGGTTTCATTTTATAGTTGTCATTCATGTGTCAAAAATTCCGCAGTTTATCAAATCTGTTACTTGACATTGTCTCAGCAATAGGAGCATAGCGAGTTGCTTCTGCCCAATACATACGACAGCTGGGTATTTTTACAATACCCCTTAGAAACTACTCTACTTCATCTTCGTTGGTACTGATTGAATTTCCTGTTTTCTCAACTGAATATTAATTTGTTTGTAGAGCAATAAAACTAATCAAGGGGTCGTAAAAAAATATTTGAATTAGGCTAATGGCGTTATTTCTGGATCAGGTGGGTCTGAAAAATTGATAGAGCAATCTGAATCTACCGGATCAATATCCTTATGACGCCATCTGTACACAATTTTCCTTTTCTTTTCTTATTAAAGTTGCTTGAATCAAAAAGCATACAAAATGGTTAATAATAGTAACTATGTATAAATATTATAAATGTGTGTTTTCCCACAATTCTGGAAATACAGCTTCATAAGACCTGCTTTCAAAAGTGGGGATGTAAATGATATTAAGAATTATAGAGGAATTTGTTTACAGTCATGTATACCAAAAATGCTAGATTATTTTGTCTCTCAACTGTTGACTTGGGAATTTAAGAATGTTATAATAGGGTTTTCCCACTAATTTTATTTTAACAATTTGTGTCGTGAAAATGATATAATAAAATATTTTATTAATTTACAACAATTTACTTTTCTAATAAGAATTATTATTTCTAAGAAAATATCGTTAAAACAACTTGCTGATAATTTCACTGCTTTTTAAAACGGGCATTTTTACGCGCCAGAATTACGTATCTACCCGGAAAGCCAATGAGATTATGGATATAATTAGTTTGTAATAGATTCTAACTGTATGTTAAAGAAAGCTTTCCTCTAAAACATCTCAGAATTTCAATTTGTAATGCTTGTACTGTGATTGGTCTAAAGCAGTGGACGTGTAAATATTGGCCAGTCAGAATCCAGATAAATGCCGCACAAGTTATTCGTGAAAGCGTCGGACGTTAATATTTTGTACTGTAGTTTAGGTTTAAGCTTCACCAACATTACACATCAGATGACTAACCTAAAGCGTTAAATTTATATTTTTATGTTTGTATTGTTTGGAGTGAAAATATTATTTTATCAGTTTCTGGTTTATGTTTTATTAATTCTACAATCAAAATGGAATCAAGTGGAAGAGGGATACGTTAAAGGTGCCGCTGATAATTTACCTAAAGTAGAAAAGTGCTGAGTGCTGTCAATAGATAGAGGTTATATTATGTTAACAGAGACCAAGATCAAGGTTTGTAAAATCTTACTTTACAAACCTTGGACCAAGATTAATAAACAATCTTGAACAGAGACAACTTCTGTGATTGGACTTCAGGGTGTTGACATCACAACGCGCCAATTTATGGCTGTTTAAAGCGAACCCAATATTTTTCAAACTTTTTTTTTGTTACTATTAGTAAAATTAATAATATAATAAATATGCCACAAATCATTTTTTACGTGAGTTAAGTATTTCAGCAATAACTTTTTTTTCTGGGAAAACCCTATTAATGAAGGGTTCCGTCTGGATAAATCGACACTCACTAACTTACTTATTTATCAAAATGATATACTTGACGCATTTGAAAGGAAACATCAAATTCATTCTATATATAGTGACTTCTCAAAGGCATTTGATACCGTTAATCATAAACGTCTGATATCAAAATTAGGTTCTTTGGGAATTGGTGGCTCACTACTTGCATAGATTGAAAGCTTTTGAACAGGACGGAATCAATGGGTAAAAATCAATAATTTCCTATCTAATACCATTGAGGTTCACTCTGGTGTTCCTCAAGATGGCCATTGCGGCCACTTACTTTTCAATTTATTTATTAATGATATAGCTGATTATATAATATATTCCAAGTTTCTGCTTTTTGCGTATGATTTAAACATTTATTTAGAAATAAGCAATCAGTCTAACTGTTCGCTACTTCAGGATAACTTGAATAGCTTTGTTATTTGGTGTAATCTAAACTGTATGAAATTGAATACTGACAAATGTTATTGTGTGAACTTTAATCGGTTATGCTCCTCGGTAGATTTCTATTATACTTTAAATAACATTTCTCTAAAACTCGTTACTGAAATAAAAGATCTAGGCATTTTGTTTGATACAGAGCTATGTTTCATTAACCATATATCTACCATTACTAATAACGCTAGCAAAATGCTTGGATTTATTTTTAGAAAATTGGAAACAATTCTCAGCTCAAACTTTAAAAATTTTATACTGTGCATATGTTCGTTCACATTTAGAGTATGCTGCTGTGGTGTGGAGTTCATTTTATAACAATCATATTCAATCAATCGAATCAGTTCAGAATAAATTTGTGAGATGTATATCACATAAATTGTATTCAAATAGTAATAATCCATTCCTGTTGGATAATACCGAGGTATGTAACATTTTGAATATCAAATCTTTAGTGGCAGGAGGACCCGAGATGATTTGTTGTTTGTATTTAAATTACTATCTGACATTATCATCTCTCCTGAACTCCTTCAAAATATTAACTTCGCTGTTAAATCAACTAACACCAGATATGTCTCTTCTTTCTCTCTCTTCTGGTCTCTTCTAATTAGGGCTTTCATCGGCCTATGACTAGTATGTTGCGGTCTGCTAATGGTGTCAATACTAAGATTTTTTTAATTACTCTTTGCAAAGTTTTAAATGAGATGTAAATGATGAATGTAGTATTACAGTATTACATTTCTTGTTAGTTTTACTTTTAGTTTTGTCTTTTTATTCCTTTTTCATTATTATTGTATTTTAAAGGGGTTATCCCGTTAATGAATGAATGAATGAATGAATGAATGAATGAATGAATGAATGAATGAATGAATGAATGAATGAATGAATGAATGAATGAATGAATGAATGAATGAATGAATGAATGAATGAATGAATGAATGAATGAATGAATGAATGAATGAATGAATGAACGAACGAACGAATGAATGAATGAATGAATGAATGAATGAATGAATGAATGGATGAATGGATGAATGGATGAATGGATGAATGAATGAATGAATGAATAAATAAATAAACAAACAA
Organism: Leptura quadrifasciata; assembly: GCA_963675555.1. Lineage (NCBI taxonomy): Eukaryota > Metazoa > Arthropoda > Insecta > Coleoptera > Cerambycidae > Leptura > Leptura quadrifasciata. Next base: position 136,540,735 of record OY776675.1, on the reverse strand, counting down.
GCAAGCAAGCAAGCAAGCAAGCAAACAAACAAACAAACAGACAGACAGACAAATAAATAAATAAATAAATTTAAAATGACAAAGTACGTGTTTTTTATTTCATAGCAGTCTAGATCAAAATTTATAATTGCTATAAAAAAATAACAACTGGCCAGAAATTTATAAAAATAACCACACATCACATGTACATATCCAGAAATTCATCCTGAATGCAAGAAAATCGAAAGTTAGGGTCATTTCCGGCAAAATCGGAAGTAGTATCAAATTACTTCATGTGTCAAAAAATGCAGTTTTCTGAATGGTTCTAGATCATTTCTAGTTGGCTCTAGTTTCATTTCGATATGTTCAAAAATGACGAAGGTCTAGGAGAGAGCCACTACTTTATGCACCCGGTATAGTAGGCATCCAATATAATCGTTTGCTGTAAAAATGCCAAATGGACCTTTAACCTTTAACTGTGTCTGATTTCAATTCAACAAAGATCAAAATTCATTAAAAAGTTTTCTGAACAAATTCACAAGGCAATATTCGAAATTCGGGAATAATTATTAATTCAAATATAAAATGGGATTAATATATTAATTATGCGAGTAACAAAATAAGAAGATTATTATATAGGTTCAAAAGGTTAAAGACGATTTTAGGATTAAGACAAATTAAAATATTAACTGAATTGTTTCTGCGGTAGGTCCTTGATGAAATATATTCTGTAGAGTAATTTTTACACACTTTATTTACAGTTTCATGAGTTTTATTCAGTTTTATCTAACATATGTTTCGGTCTTGCGACCATTATCAGACAAATGTTTAAGACTCTTTGATAATGGTAAAGTGTGTATTATAATTACTCTATTGAAATATTATATCGTCCACTCATCTAATCATATCTAATGTCTGGAATTTTCGTTTAGGCAGGAGTGTTGAATTCAAGCTTAAAACATACTTCACCCTACTCTACTCTGTTTTTTTTTCATAGTTAATGCATTGCCGAGACAAGAATAGGGAGCTAAATCGCTGTTGGATCGGAGACAATACGGATGGTCGCTGTTGTCACTCCTGAGTTCGACTGTTAAGTATCAGTAGATAGTAGTGTCGTACAAAATAGTCGAGTGCTTTATATCTTGGCCGAGTGGTGAAATACTGTGGCTTGGATCGAATTTATTATATCGATTTATATTGCAATATGCGTACAGTAGCTTGTTGAATGCGTTTCTTTATTATTCCATTATACAAAAGACGCAACGCAATAACAATTCATTATTAAATAGTTACTAAAATTATTTATTCAAGTTTCAATTTGAACAAATATATAATTAAAACATATGTGAAGGAATAGATATAAAATTAATTACCCAAATATAGATCACAATAAATGTAAAAACTGCCAAAAGTATTAGTTTTAATTGGTAACTGCCTTTGTTTGAATACATTCATATCCGTTATAGAAACTAATCTCCATAGGTACTAAAATGATATGCAAATTTGAAATGTCAACTAAATAAAGAAAGTTTATTAATAAATATTTCAAATATATTTCATAGATCAAGGTAATGAAGTTTTGCTATTTCACTATTTTAATATTACTCCATAATAAATCGCCGAGTAATTTTGTTATTACTTTCGTTCAGGAAACAATACGTAATAAAAAATACATTTGTTAAAATAAAGCAATATATCCTTAACACTATTTATATCTAAATGTATTATGTCTAACGTCGTTAATATCCTGTCTTATTTATTGTTCTCTCCCTATTTCACGTGCACAGAGCTTAACTTGTCACTTTCCATGGTCACAATGCTTAGGATTGATATAAAAGATTTAAAAATGTCAATACCAGGACAACCTTCGCAATTTTTTATTTGTTGTTCGATTCTTATAGTTCTTTAAATAATTATTTATAAAACGGTTTATTATTATAAAAATAAGGAAGACGAACAAGGATTTCACCATACGTCTATTGAAAAAATGATAATAATAATAAACAGTACAATTGCAAACTTTTTCAAAAGGAAATGTAATGTATCTATAAAGTGGTCCAATGTTGTGAGATGGTTATGTGTATAAAAGACCCAAATTTATACATGAAATGGTATATATAAATAATATTAAAGGAATACATTTTCATACAAAACTTGACGGTAAACGAATCATTTTAATAGCATTGCCATCAACTTGTCCTAAACAATTTAATACCAAACTACATGACTACCTTAAGAAAGATACTGATGTACATATCATAGTACGTGACGTCAATGTTGCTACTTTAAGCGAAAAATACCTCACCAATCTCAATCTTATGAGGGCAAATGGATTCTGTTGACAATAATTAATTATACCAAAATGGATGGAAATAAGAAGGATAACTTTTCACAAATTGGTAAGCTTATATTCCCTGAAAATGAAACGAAAATGTCAGCTAATAAACCAGGCGAATTAGGGTTTTTGCTCCGGGTACGTCCAGAAAGTTAAGGATCTATACTTCCAGTAAGCAATATTGTAAATATTATTAGGTTAGATTTGCCCAACTAAAATTTGCGGCATTTTCAAGTTATTGTTAAGTTGCAAAATCTATGTTTCCCGGTCTATAACTTGAAACGCTGCTAAAATAAAGATAGATAGAGAAAAATTGCTCTGTAGTATTAAATTCCCTACAAAAAAGTCCTAGATGGCATACCTGTACAATTCACTGTTTAGGTGCGTCGGACTGTAGGCCCGTATGCAGCGTAATGACCACCTGCGGAGACTTCTTACTTAAGATATTATAAATATGCAAATATAGCAAATCAACCCTGTGTATTTTTTTGGAATCTCGAAAGTTTTCGATACAGTTAGTCATGTTCAATAATATCAGAGACAGAAAGTATAGGTTGCAAGGATCTTCAACATATGCTAATAAATAATCTGTCAAATAGGTAACAATATGTTAATATTGACAACGTCAATGGTGTACCCCACGGAACCGTTTTGGGACCAATTCCTTTTAACGTTCTTCAATGGCCTATTTCATCTACCTGTGTGTGTGTGTGTGTGTGTGTATGTGTGTGGTGATATTATAAGTTATTCCGACGATACTGTTATAATACGTCGTGAACCAAATCAACAGCAGCTATTATTTCCAGATTTTAAGGTCAAGGTTCATATATACAAGGGTTGAAAAATTCGACATATTACTAATTTTTAAAGAATGCCATAAAATTTTCAGAAACGCCGCAAAATTGTATACCCAAAGGTATCCGAACAGTTATCATCCATATTTTCAGTACTTGCCAATTGTAGAGAAAGAAATGAGGAAAGAAATTGATAACAATCGTGAAGTAATTTACATCTAAATGAAGGCCTTGCAAATGCGCGTAACTGAATTTTGACTCGTCGAAATCGATTCAGTGGTTCCCGAGATATTGCGATTTGAAAGTACGGATTTGTATACGGATTTTTCGCTGCAGCGGAGCGTACCGAGAGCCGTTTTCACGTTTTTTTTTTTGAGGAAGACATATTTTTACTTTCTTTTCTTCGCCCGATAGAGACTCAGGACCTAAGTACTGTGTCCAAATTTCAAGTCGCTAAGTTGATTAGGGGGGGGGGGGGAGGTGGAAGGGTAAACGTAAATGAAATTAAAACTGCCGTAACTTCGGCAATTTTTCACATCGCGCAGCAAACGTGAGATTGTGTGCTAATGTGCCTACCTTGAGTTCTGCTCATGTATTTTTAATTTTCATCAAACGCCAAACAAATGGTTGCGGAATAACCAATTTATTATTGTTATTAGTTTTAGAAAAAGTCATTTTTTGCCAGGAAGGAAAGGGGTGGCGAATTTTTTTTTCGCCATCAAATACGGAATTTTTTCTCTTTGATTTGAGCCCGATCAGATTGCGATCGAATGATTAGGAGGGGAGATGAGAGCCCGCAAAGTTTTTGCCCTGAAGAAGGGCAAGGGAAATGGTTAGGGATTTCGGACTGGGCTCATTTTCAAGGTCAATAATTTGGGTTGATGAACCCGAAAATTCAATTCTGTACTACACAATTCCTTGGGAGTAAACAAAATAGACATTTAGAGCCGTATTTTGGCCCAGCTCTCTTCTTATTACAGATATAGCAAACATAGATTTGCATAATTTCTTATTTAGCTCTTCCATATGATTAGACCAATCTAGATTTTGATTAATTCATATACCTAAAAATTTTATGTGCTCTGTGCTTGATATTTCACATGAGTTTATCTTAATTGTTTGACTTGGTAATGGCCTTCTAGGATGTTGTAAGGTAATATAATAAGTTTTCTCTGTGTTTAGCAATAATTTGTTTGTTGCAAACCAATCTATTACTTAATTCATAGTATCTTGTGTGTGACTTATTAAGTTATCGTAGTTTTTATCTTTTACTACAATACTCGTATAATCGGCAAATAGCGAAAAATATATTGATGGGAAACTAAACACTAACTCATTAATATATAATAAGAATAGAACTGGACCGAGCACCTAACCTTGCGGTACTTCACAGATTACTTTTTGCTTACTGGAGACCACTTTTTCCATGTGCTCCAATGAAATATCAGTAAATTCTATATATACATTTTACGACCTGTCAAATATGACTTGTACCAATTCAATTCAAAACTTCTTTATTTACCAGTAACTTATACAATAATTACCTCCCCAAGGCCTAACCCGGGTCCGACCGTGCAACCACTGCGTTATTCGCTGTGGCGGATTGCAGGGCCGGGCTGACTAGGCCTGGTTCGGTTTTAAAACAATTAAATTAATGACTTGAACCACTGATGCGGTAATCCCCTGATGGCATAAAAATCTAATTTCTCCAGTAGTATTTGGTGATCTACGCTGTCCAAAGCCTTTGACAGGTCGCAGAATACACCGTTCACTGATTCTTTTTGTTCTATAGTGTTATTTACTTTATCTATTGTGCAAATGCAGCTTCAGATGTACAACGATATTTTTGGAATCCATATTGAGCCGTTGTGAGGATTTCTCTTTTACTTAAATATTGTACTAGCTGTATTTGAATTTAGAACTCCTGCTATGTTGCAAAATATTATGCGAAATACCATTCATCGAGCCAGAAAATATCAAGAAAAAAGGAGATGCTCTTTGAACATTTACTACCTTTTAATTAATCTTTTAATATGTTTATTGTTAAAATAAATAATTTCGGACAGAACACTTTGCAGCGTTGTTTTGTTAGCAAAATGAATGCTTTTTCTTCGATTTGAAGTTATCAATGGACTTATCGTGAAAATTTGCAATTGCTGTGTGTCTAAAAGATGTTGGCGTTTGAAAAAGTTGACTTATTTACAAAAAAGTGATCTCGGAAATTTTGGTTTACGGAAAAAGTCTTTTACTGCCAGTGACGAGCAGCACTAAAAGTAATATTTTTTTCAGGTCAATAATTTTTTTTTTTATTCATATTCGTCGTTTCAAATAAAAATAACGGACGACTCTTGCCATACTCGCTTTGTTCATTCGCCAAAAAAGGCAACAAAAGACTTTACGACCTCATTATTATCGCTGTTGGACCATGCGGCATGGTGTCATCAAACAAGCCGACGCACATTAAAAATCTATAAAAACAAGAGAGTAAATTTGCGAACAAAATAGTAAAGCCGAACTTAAAATTCGGGTGCATTAGAAAGTACATATTAATAATACTAGACGTAACACGCTGTTAAAATTGAACGACTGAATTACTGATCTAAATATTTCAAGTGCGTGTCTGGGCGCAATAACTTTTGCGACTAGTTTAACGGTTTTTTTAATGAGGTTGTAAAGTTTTATGGTCATTTTTGAATGCATCGTAAATCTGAGCTCGAGTATACATCCTCAACGCAAAGAAATGTCACTTTTAATCCATATAAAATAATACACCACTGTATGAGAGTTTATATCTAATTGATTAAGTTTGATGTAAAAGAAAGCGTTTATCAGAAAAAAATACAAATTAATGACTGTTGAGTTTATTGATTCATCTGTTGGGTGCGTTAATATTTGTGTACGATTCATTCGAATTATGAGGTTTACATGAATGAAAAATAAAAATACCGTTGTTGAATTTCAAACAGAGCAGATATTTCGCCCTAGGCCTAAACACAAAAATAAAACAGCACCAGAATAGTAATTTATTTTTGGCAAAACACAAACGCATTTATTAAAACCAAAAAATTAATAAATAATTGGTTCGTGCTGAATTTTAATAAGCGCTAGTCTAATAAATTTACTTTCAACAATGCACAAGCTAGGGCACCTCTCAGTCAATAAATATTCATAACAGCGTTTTTAAATAAATTTTTATGATGATCCCACGTAAAGTATTTTATAAATCACAGAGTATTTTTATCGTATTATTGTGTGCAAATAAACGCGCATTCTTCAACCGGCTACAGTCCATTTAATTATTTCACATATAGCAAGAGATTAGTTTTTGCACATTATAATTAAGGATGCCGAGGTTTGGTATGTGTGGTAATATATTTAAAAAATTAATTAAGAGTAAATAAATTGGTCTGGTTATCGCCGATCAGCCTCCCACTAGCTGTACACCCCGTTCCTACCAACTACCAGTCTAGATGGTCCAACTCGATACCATGACCAAGACAATGGGGACCATTTAACCTTAAATCTTTCATGTTTCTCTTTTGTCATCCTACTGAGAACGAAAGTGTTTATAAATAGGTATATATTATTTTTTTTTACCTTGTATCTATAGGAACATCTATACTCACATCGTAATAGATTGCTTTAATTGGCATGTGTGCGACAAGTGGGGAATATTCATTTTTTCGAATGACTAGAGAATCTTGTTATTATTAAACATTGAGAGTCTGTAAAATAATTACTTGATAATAAAATAATTAGTTTCCTCTTAACGCCTCAAGAAATAACAGAATTAACACCATTCAGCGTATATTTGCAATCATAATAATAATAATAATAATAATAATAATAATAATAATAATAATAATAAAAATACAAACAACGTCTAAATAAGCTCCTGAATACTAAACTCAACGCTAGGAACATGATTACAGCGATCAATACATATGCTGTCCCTAGTCTGGCATACTCATTCGGAATACTAAAGTACTCGGATACAGACCTGGAAGACCTAGACAGAATGACGAGAACTACACTTACAAAGTTTCGAACGCATCACCCAAAGAGCGCAGTTGAAAGACTATACATGCCAAGAACACAAGGAGGCAGAGGATTAAGCAGCGTTCAGAAGATGTGCCGAACGCAAGAGAAGAACATGCGCCTCTATTTCTACAATTCAGACAGGGTCCTCATTCGGAAAATAGTGGAAAGCGACAATAGATACACACCGTTAAACCTCAAAGATCGACAACACGAAATAGTGATCCGAACGAACGAGGATATTCAAACAGCATGGCAGGACAAGGTACTCCATGGAAAGTATCCCAATGCCTTAAACAATCCAGAGATCGACAAGGAGACCTCGCTCCTATGGCTTAAGGAAGGAATGTTACACCCAGAAACTGAGGGATTCATAACAGCCATTCAGGATAGCATTATCCGTACTAGAAATTATGAGAAGTACATTCTTAAAGTCCCCGGCGTGAACGATGTATGTAGAAAGTGTAAGGCAGTGGGTGAAACTATCGAACATGTCACTGGAGGCTGCCCCGCTTTGGCTACGGGAATGTATTTGGGAAGGCACAACGAGGTGGCGAAAATCATCCATAGAGAATTGGCACTTAACTTAGGACTCATTACTAATCCACCGCCCTTCTATAAATACACACCTCAAGCTGTTTTAGAAGACGAGGAAACATTGCTGTACTGGGATAGACCAATACAGTCTGATAGAACCTTGGATCACAACCGCCCTGACATCCTGGTGATCAAAAAGAAAGACAAGAAGGCCACTATTATTGATATTGGATGCCCCCTAACCAACAACCTGCATAAAACGGAGATGGAAAAGAGAAATAAATATCAGAACTTGGCTATAGAACTTAAACACGTGTGGAGATTAGAGGAGGTTCGAATTATCCCGATCATAATATCGGCTACAGGCGTGGTGACGAAGAAGTTCTTGAATTATTTGGAGCAACTTAATCTACCTAAAGGCCTCGCGAAGATTATCCAGAGGACGGTGATTCTTCAGACATGCCATATCACCAGAAAGTTTTTGAACGATGAAGGATAGAAAATCGAAATATCCACCGGATTAATGGGACGTGATGAATTTCATCCCCGTTAACCGAGCCGATCCCCAACACCAATGGACCCGGGACAGGCCCGGGTCCCCACAGAGCCGAACCCCAACGGCGCGCGCGAGGGGTCGGTGAATTTTTTCCGGCTTCGGCCGAGAAAGTGCACGGCTTAAGTCTATAATAATAATAATAATAATAATAATAATAATAATAATAATAAAAAAAAAAATAATAATAATAAGGGATGAGCTTCTGCATTGTTATGAAAGCAGTGAGCCCGCGCGGAGGGGGTACATGGCGCGGATGCATGCTCTGTGGTGTGAGAGGCTACCAGAGCATAGCGCCTTCACGCCACAAAATCTGCGTGACTATGTATCCCACCTTCGTAGTAGGGGCTACGTGAGGGCTGCTCCTGGGCCGGTGAATGAGGTGGCCGAAGAGCCGCCACATTCACCGGTTGAGGACGTGGCTCTCCTCGTTCCGCCAATACCAGAGGGCCTCAGTACCAGAAGGGGGTTACACCGTCTAAAAACCCCCGGGCCACAAGACCTGGCCAGAGTGGACGCTGAACTTCGTACAGCGCTACCAGAAGAGGCTGACATCTGGCACATAAATTGTGCCGTGTATGCCGCTGCTCAACGCTCGTCTCAGGTGGAGAGGCGAAATACCTCTTCCCCACAGGAGAGAGCGCAGCGGCGCATACAAAAGATGGAAGCCAAGATCCAGTCGGCGAGGCAACACGCATCCCGTATCCAATGTGTGATGGACTATATGGCGGCCAACAGGCCGTTCACGCCTAAAGTGCGTCGATTAGCCGCCAACTTAAGACGCGTCCATCACACACTCAATGAGGCAGTGCTGCGAACCACCAAACAGCACTGTCTCGACAGGATACGGATGCTAGTGACTTGCAAAAAGTCATTAGTGAGGCGGGCGAGGGGGCTTGCGGAAAATAAACTGTTCCGCGAGAAGCCCTCGCGCCTTTTCCAACCGCCTCCGCGTGTTGTAGACAATCCGCCGACTGCAGATCAGGTGGAGAACTTCTGGAAAACGCTGTACGAGGAGAGGCTTCCACTCAACCGAGATTCTCCGGCCCTTGCACACTTTGAAGCCTTTTGTCAAAGGCTTCAGCAACCACAGGAAGTGTGCGAACCAATAACCCCAGAAGAGGTTCGTAGGGCTCTTGATGGCTCTAAGAACTTTGCTGCTCCAGGTCCCGATGGGATAAATAACTTTTGGTGGAAAAAGTTATCGAGCACCCACCACCATTTGGCCAGAATATTTAATTCCTGGTTAAATGGGGAGCAGCAAATCCCTTCTTGGGTTGTTGAGGGGCGGACAGTGCTGATCCCCAAGAACGGAGATTTGTCCAACCCAAAGAATTACAGACCGATAACCTGTCTAAACGCATGTTACAAGGTGTTTACACGCATTTTGTACATGCGGGTGCTCCACGCAGTTGAACCGGTTTACGAACGGATATATGAGCAACGAGGGTCGAAGAGAGGTGTCGCTGGCTGCAAGGAGAACCTGTTGATTGACAGATGTGTCACGCAGGACTCCATGCAGTATAAGCGGAACCTCTCTATGGCCTGGATCGACTACCGCAAGGCATTCGACATGACATCGCATGAGCTCATTGTTCACTTGCTCCGATGTCTTGTGGTACCCGGTCCCGTAGTGAGGTGTATTGAAGAACTGATGCCGCTCTGGAGGACTCGCTTTACCATAACATCGGGTAACGATAGAGTCCAAACAGAGTCGGTAACATTCAGAAGAGGAGTATTTCAGGGAGATTCCCTCAGCCCCCTTCTGTTTTGCATCTCACTACTGCCATTATCCGTCTCGCTCCGGAAAACCCGTGGCTACAACTGCGGTACCCCCGGCGACAGAAGGCATAAGGTCACCCATCTATTTTATATGGATGACCTTAAACTTTATGCCTCTGGAGAGAGGGATCTCCAACAGTCCCTTAGGGTGGTACAGGAGTATACGCAGGCTGTCGGTATGCAGTTCGGGTTGGACAAATGCGCACTGATCCATCTCAAGAGAGGACGATGCGGTGACTATGGAGAGGACGCGCAGCTCGTGGACGGAAGCATCTTACACCATCTAGATGCCGGAGAGTCGTACACTTACTTGGGTGTCGAGCAACGCTCCACCCAAGAAGTGAGTGTAGTGAAAAACGCTCTCCGCGGCAAGTATCAGCACCTACTCCGACAGATCTGGTCTTCAGAACTGTCGGGGAAGAACAAGGTGTCTGCTACAAATATGCTTGCCGTTCCGATCCTTCTCTACTCTTTCGGAGTAGTGAAGTGGACTAGAGAAGAGCTGCGTCAACTCGATGTAGTAACCCGCAAGAAGATGCATCTCAATAGGAGCTTGCATCCTAAATCGTCCGTTCCACGGTTATATCTCCCACGAAATCGGGGAGGCCGTGGACTCTTGAGCTTGGAGAGTCTCCATAGCAGGATGGTTCTGGAGGGAGCATGTAAGGTCATCAGGAGTTCGGATCCCCTCCTCTGCATGGTCCGAGACCATGAAAATGCAGAGGTAGGAGCTTTTCTCTTTAAGGCAGCACGCAGAGCAGCCGATGAACTTGGTCTCATCTTCGACGTCGAGCGGGTAAACCCCGACTCTGTCACCGAGTTGGAACCCGTTCGACTAAAAGCCCACATTAGAGCTGCAGAACACAACATCCTTCTGCAGCTCCATAAGGATAAGCCATTGCACGGGATCTTCTATAAAAATATAGAAGACCTCGGCTTATCTGAAAGGCTGACCTTCGCCTTCTTAAGGTCAGCTGGGCTGAAGTCTGAGACCGAGGGATTCATAATGGCTTGCCAGGATGGTGTATTTAACACTCTCGTCTATCGACGTCGTGTCATGGGTATGGAGGTCCCTGATGTCAGCTGCAGGGCCTGCCGCAGGGCGCCGGAGACTGTAATGCACTTACTGTCGGCTTGCCCGACTTACGCAGTCTCGGCCTATATTCATAGACACAACGCAGCATTACGAGTGCTTTACTATCATCTAAGGCACTCGTATGGGATAGACGAAACACCAGTGCTGCCTTACGTTCCGGGGGATATTGAGTCCGTTGTGGGGAATGAGAAGTGCCTAATTTATTGGAACTACTCGTTTCCCACCGTCAGGCAAATACAAGCCAACAAGCCTGACATAGTACTCCTCGACCACCAACTCAAGACAATGTATGTCGTGGAATTCTCAGCTCCCGCTGAGAGCAACATTGTCTTGAAAGAGGAGGAAAAACGGACAAAATATCGAGATTTGCTCTTCGAACTCCGCAGGCTTTATCCAGGCCATTCTGTTAAAATAGTGGTACTGATTATAGGAGCCCTCGGTGGAATGAGACAGACGCTGCTTTCAGAACTAAAGATCATACCGGCATGCCGAGATTCGGCAGAGATCTTAGCCGGCAGAATGCAGAAGGCTGTCATCCTCGGTTCATTACGTCTACTCAGGGCACACGATTCGCGGACCCGGTAGTCACTCACCCCACGGGCGTGGGGAGTGGCTATTGGTATTACCAGCTCCCCTCTGTGAGGGTCGGAGCCACAGAGTAGGGTGACTGGTTTTTTGTAAAAAAAAAAAAAAAAAAAAAAAAAAAACAAGTCCAACACCATCATCCCCAGAAATACCTGTTGAGGATGTTTTGCTGAGCGCTCAGCCAGCAACCACCAAAGCGGGAAAAACCAGGCAACGTATGACTTGGAATACAGACATGAACCGTCATGTCTTACGTTGCTACTACAAAGCATCCAGGCTTGAAACAGAGACAGGATATCGCCCAGAAATGAGACGCCTGTTCATTGAAAAATTCCCTGAATATAACCATCTGACTGAACAAAGGCTAATGGACCAAAAAAGAGTCATAGTCACCAATAATAGACTCACTAAGGTTGAAAGAGATACAATTAGACAACAAGTCGCTGAAGAAATAGCACAAGAAGAAAGAGAGAATGAAGATCAAGACATAAACGGAAACGAACAGGATAATCACAATCAACAAGAAATTGAACAACTAGAAGTAGAACATGAGCGATATGCACCACATGAATTTTCAGAACCAACACAAACACGAGATGGAGAAATTGAGACAAACAATGAAGCTGTGCAAATAGAAGGAGAAGAAAGGGTGAAAGAACAAATAGAAGCATCCCTGGCTATATGGAAAGGAACAGATCCTACGAAGAGGAACAAATTGCCAAAAATTAAATTTACAAATCGTACAAAAGGAATTATCACAAAAGTCAACAACATGTTACCTACCTACATCGATGAACAAAGCGACCTGGAAGATCTACATACGCTGATTTATTGCGCTGCTCAAACCGCATTAATCCTCAATGAACAAAGATCCCTTCCTTGGAATATAAAACCACACATGCAGAATAGAAAACCTAAATGGCAAATGAGATTGGAATCAAAAATAGAGGTGTTGAGAAAGAACATAGGCAGAATGACGGAATATATTAGGGGAAACAGGTCTAATAAAATTAAGAAAACCCTAAAATTAGAGGACAGTGACGACCCTGTTGAAATATTAGATCGAATGAAGCAGCAACTCAGTGCCTATGCCAAGCGGCTAAGAAGGTATATTAAGAGTAATGACAGACGAAAACAAAACAGCATGTTTTATAATAACCAGAAGCTATTTTATAGACAGATGAACGAAGCGGCAATAGGAGAAATGAACCCACCGAGTGAACAAACAATGAAGGAGTTTTGGGAACGGATCTGGTCTGACACAAGCGAGCACAATGAAAACTCCACCATTATAAGAACCATAAAAGAGCAAAATGAGAACTTACCGGAAATGATCCCTCTCGAAATAAAAGAGGAAGATGTCTCAAGAGCCATCAAGAAGACTAATAGTTGGAAAGCACCAGGCATAGATCAAATTCATAATTACTGGCTCAAACAATTTCCATCGTTACATGCTGCTATTGCCCGCTCATTTCACCAATCAGTTAATAACCCCAATATGCTTCCTTCGTTTCTGACCCAAGGTGTGACACATATGATGCCAAAAGACAATGACACCAACAACCCCGCGAAATACAGACCAATCACCTGTCTGCCTACACTATATAAAATACTCACATCTATCCTAGCTACTAAGATATACACACATCTAGAAGAGCATAACATACTTACTGAAGAGCAAAAAGGATGCAGACGCGGAGCGCAAGGATGTAAGGAGCAAATTATCATTGACAGTACCATTATGAACCAGGCAAGGGAAAAACAACATAACCTCTACACGGCCTTCATAGACTATCAAAAGGCTTTCGATAGTGTCCCCCACACATGGCTAGTGGAAGTGATGAGGATATACAAAATACATCCTCAGATAATCCAATTCCTGCAGGAAACCATGCAAAAATGGAAGACGTCACTGAAGATTAAGTCTCCTACAAACGCTGTAGACACGGGCCCAATTAGTATTCGACGAGGCATCTTCCAAGGTGATGCCCTAAGTGCATTATGGTTCTGCTTGGCTCTCAACCCGCTCTCCCAAATCCTCAATGATAGTAAATACGGCTACACCATAAACAAGAAAACAACTAACATACACAAGGTTAGCCATTTATTATACATGGACGACCTAAAGCTCTATGCAGCAACAAACCACCAGCTACACACACTCTTGGAAATTACTGAAACTTACAGCCAGGACATCGGCATGTCGTTTGGGATTAACAAATGTAAAACTCAAAGGGTAGAAAGAGGAATACATAAAGAGCATGAAGGTTATGGCCTTAAAACGGAAAATAAACACATTGAGGCAATGGAAGAAGGAGAAGTTTACAAGTACTTAGGGTATTTTCAATCGACCCATATAGAACATGGAAAGATAAAAACTGAGTTGAAGGATAAATACGAAAAGCGCCTTAAACAGATCCTCAAAACCCATCTCAGCGGGAGGAATAAAGTAACAGCCATCAATAGCTATGCCATTTCTCTATTGCAGTATTCCTTCGGAACTATCAAATGGAGTAACACAGACCTCGAAGATCTAAACAGACTAACACGCACTACATGCACGAAATTCCGAATTCATCATCCGAGATCGTCGATAGAAAGGTTTACCTTACCTAGAGCAACAGGTGGTAGAGGTATCACTGATATTCATGCTACACACGCCACACAGATACAAGCCCTTAGAACGTACTTCTATGATAGAGAAGTAGACAGTCGATTACATAAGGCAATCGCCCACTCAGACAATAGGTACACGCCACTCAACCTCAAAAATAGAAACTTACAACCACTAGATAACATTCATACAGATTCCCAAAAGAAGGAACTATGGGCAACAAAGGAACTACATGGAAGGCATTATTACCAAATGAACCAGCCTCATATCGACCAAGGAGCTTCCAACAAATGGCTGACGAAAGGAAACATCTTCGCGGAGACAGAAGGATATATGATTAACATCCAAGATCAAACGGTCATGACTAAGAACTATAGGAAACATATAATAAGAGATCCTAATATCCCGACAGATAAATGCAGAAAATGTGAACAGAATCAAGAGACCATTGACCATATAATAACAGGATGCACTATACTAGCTCCCACTGACTACACCAATCGCCACGACAACACTGCAAAAGTCATTCACAGAGAAATAGCCATAAAATACTCACTAATAGGAGACAGAACTCCGCTCTACAAGTACGAGCCACCTCCGGTACTAAACAATGACCAGGTCAAACTATATTGGAATAGAGAGATCACAACCGACCGCACAATAGCGCACAATAAACCTGACATAACACTCAGGCTCAAACATACCAACACCACATACCTCATCGAAATCGCCATCCCAAATAGTAACAACTTAAAGAAAAAACATCATGAAAAGATAGATAAATATAAGCCACTCGCAGAAGAAATAAGAAAACTCTGGAACCAGAGCGCTGTCTATATAGTTCCTATCATAATTTCAGCAACTGGCCTAATCCCTAGAACACTTCATGATAGCATAGCTCGTCTACAACTTAAAACAGATATATACATTGAAGCGCAGAAAAACGTAATAATAGATACAACCAGTATAGTAAGGAAATTCATGCAGGTGACATAAATCTGTATAGAACCCGTAAAACAGAAGCAAAATAGGTACTATGTTAGTGTTTGGCAAAAAGGCCCGCACTTACATAAAAATCCGACGACACAGTCGAGAAAAAAAAAAAAAAAAAAAAAAAAAAAAAATAATAATAATAATAAATAAGCAGGAGGGGCTGACCTCCATCTATCAAGCCTTTGGTGAGTAGCGCCACCACTTACTCCAGCTGGGGTGCAAAACCGAACCGGCAGCCCTAGTGCACCCGGGAGGGGAAAGCATCTTCCCCTCTGGTGTCGGCCGTGGACTTGTTGGGCTAACCACCCACAAGTTCTACACTCCGGTTCCGATTAACCGAAGGCAGGGCCCCCACAATCGACCCCATCCGGATAGGGGTCACGGGCAAGGTGGTGGGGCCCAACCGGATCGATTGCCTAATGACGACGACCGCGAGCTACAAGGACGCTTTGAGTGGACCGATGATTTAAGGGACGACCTTCTGCTGTGCTATGAAAGCAGTGAGCCCGCGCGGAGGGGATACATGGCGCGGATGCATGCTCTGTGGTGTGAGAGGCTACCAGAGCATAGCGCCTTCACGCCACAAAATCTGCGTGACTATGTATCCCACCTTCGTAGTAGGGGCTACGTGAGGGCTGCTCCTGGACCGGTGAATGAGGTGGCAGAAGGGCCGCCGCATTCACCGGTTGAGGACGTGGTTCTTCTCGTTCCGCCAACACCAGAGGGCCTCAGTACCAGACGGGGGTTACACCACATAAAAACCCCCGGGCCACAAGACCTGGCCAGAGTGGATGAAGAACTTCGTGCAGTGCTACCAGAACGGGCTGACCTCTGGCACATAAATTGTGCCGTGTATGCTGCTGCTCAACGCTTTTCTCGGGTGGAGGGGCAAAACACTGCTTCTCCACAGGAGAGGGCGGAGCGGCGCATACAAAAGATGGAAGCCAAGATCCGGTCGGCGAGGCAACACGCATCCCGTATCCAATGTGTGATGGACTATATGGCGGCCAACAGGCCGTTCACGCCTAAAGTGCGTCGATTAGCCGCCAACTTAAGACGCGCCCATCACACACTCAATGAGGCAGTGCTGCGAACCACCAAACAGCACTGTCTCGACAGGATACGGATGCTAGTGACTTGCAAAAAGTCATTAGTGAGGCGGGCGAGAGGGCTTGCGGAAAATAAACTGTTCCGCGAAAAGCCCTCGCGCCTCTTCCAACCGCCTCCGCGTGTTGTAGAAAATCCGCCGACTGCAGATCAGGTGGAGAACTTCTGGAAAACGCTGTACGAGGAGAGGCTTCCACTCAACCGAGATTCTCCTGCCCTTGCAACCACAGGAAGTGTGCGAACCAATAACCCCAGAAGAGGTTCGTAGGGCTCTTGAGGGCTCTAAGAACTTTGCTGCTCCAGGTCCCGATGGGATAAATAACTTTTGGTGGAAAAAGTTATCGAGCACCCACCACCATTTGGCCAGAATTTTTAATTCCTGGTTAAATGGGGAGCAGCAAATCCCTTCTTGGGTTGTTGAGGGGCGGACAGTGCTGATCCCCAAGAACGGAGATTTGTCCAACCCAAAGAACTACAGACCGATAACCTGTCTAAACGCATGCTACAAGGTGTTTACACGCATTTTGTACATGCGGGTGCTCCACGCAGTTGAACCGGTTTACGAACGGATATATGAGCAACGAGGGTCGAAGAGAGGTGTCGCTGGCTGCAAGGAAAACCTGCTGATCGACAGATGTGTCACGCAGGACTCCATGCAGTATAAGCGGAACCTCTCTATGGCCTGGATCGACTACCGCAAGGCATTTGACATGACATCGCATGAGCTCATTGTTCACTTGCTCCGATGTCTTGTGGTACCAGGCCCCGTAGTGAGATGTATTGAAGAACTGATGCCGCTCTGGAGGACTCGTTTTACCATAACATCGGGTAACGATAGAGTCCAAACAGAGTCGGTAACATTCAGAAGAGGAGTATTTCAGGGAGATTCCCTCAGCCCCCTTCTCTTTTGCATCTCACTACTGCCATTATCCGTCTCGCTCCGGAAAACCCGTGGCTACAACTGCGGTACCCCCGGCGACAGGAGGCATAAGGTCACCCATCTATTTTATATGGATGACCTTAAACTTTATGCCTCTGGAGAGAGGGATCTCCAGCAGTCCCTTAGGGTGGTACAGGAGTACACGCAGGCTGTCGGTATGCAGTTCGGGTTGGACAAATGCGCACTGATCCATCTCAAGAGAGGACGATGCGGTGACTACGGAGAGGACGCGCAGCTCGTGGACGGAAGCGTCTTACACCATCTAGATGCCGGAGAGTCGTACACTTACTTGGGTGTCGAGCAACGCTCCACCCAAGAAGTGAGTGTAGTGAAAAACGCTCTCCGCGGCAAGTATCAGCACCTACTCCGACAGATCTGGTCTTCAGAACTGTCGGGGAAGAACAAGGTGTCTGCTACAAATATGCTTGCCGTTCCGATCCTTCTCTACTCTTTCGGAGTAGTGAAGTGGACTAGAGAAGAGCTGCGTCAACTCGATGTAGTAACCCGCAAGAAGATGCATCTCAATAGGAGCTTGCATCCTAAATCGTCCGTTCCACGGTTATATCTCCCACGACATCGGGGAGGCCGTGGACTCTTGAGCTTGGAGAGTCTCCATAGCAGGATGGTTCTGGATGGAGCATGTAAGGTCATCAGGAGTTCGGATCCCCTCCTCTGCATGGTCCGAGACCATGAAAATGCAGAGGTAGGAGCTTTTCTCTTTAAGGCAGCACGCAGAGCAGCCGATGAACTTGGTCTCATCTTCGACGTCGAGCGGGTAAACCCCGACTCTGTCACCGAGTTGGAACCCGTTCGACTAAAAGCCCACATTAGAGCTGCAGAACACAACATCCTTCTGCAGCTCCATAAGGATAAGCCATTGCACGGGATCTTCTATAAAAATATAGAAGACCTCGGCTTATCCGAAAGGCTGACCTTCGCCTTCTTAAGGTCAGCTGGGCTGAAGTCTGAGACCGAGGGATTCATAATGGCTTGCCAGGATGGTGTATTTAACACTCTCGTCTATCGACGTCGTGTCATGGGTATGGAGGTCCCTGATGTCAGCTGCAGGGCCTGCCGCAGGGCGCCGGAGACTGTAATGCACTTACTGTCGGCTTGCCCGACTTACGCAGTCTCGGCCTATATTCATAGACACAACGCAGCATTACGAGTGCTTTACTATCATCTAAGGCACTCGTATGGGATAGACGAAACACCAGTGCTGCCTTACGTTCCGGGGGATATTGAGTCCGTTGTGGGGAATGAGAAGTGCCTAATTTATTGGAACTACTCGTTTCCCACCGTCAGGCAAATACAAGCCAACAAGCCTGACATAGTACTCCTCGACCACCAACTCAAGACAATGTATGTCGTGGAATTCTCAGCTCCCGCTGAGAGCAACATTGTCTTGAAAGAGGAGGAAAAACGGACAAAATATCGAGATTTGTTCTTCGAACTCCGCAGGCTTTATCCAGGCCATTCCGTTAAAATAGTGGTACTGATTATAGGAGCCCTCGGTGGAATGAGACAGACGCTGCTTTCAGAACTAAAGATCATACCGGCATGCCGAGATTCGGCAGAGATCTTAGCCGGCAGAATGCAGAAGGCTGTCATCCTCGGTTCATTACGTCTACTCAGGGCACACGATTCGCGGACCCGGTAGTCACTCACCCCACGGGCGTGGGGAGTGGCTATTGGTATTACCAGCTCCCCTCTGTGAGGGTCGGAGCCACAGAGTAGGGTGACTGGTTTTTTGTAAAAAAAAAAAAATAAAAAAATAAAAATAATAATAATAATAATAATAATAATAATTAGCAGGAGCAGGAGGGGCTAACCTCCATCTATTAAGCCTTTGGTGAGTAGCGCCACCACTTACTCCAGCTAGGGGTGCAAAACCGAACCGGCAGCCCTTGTGCACCCGGGAGGGGAAAGCATCTTCCCCTCTGGTGTCGGTCGTGGGCCTGCTGGGTTAACCACCCACAGGCTCTAACCTTTGGTTCCAGCAGGCCGAAGACTGGGCCCCCACGATCGACCCCGTTCGGATAGGGGTCAAGGGCAAGGTGGTGGGGCCCAACCGGATAGACCGCCCGTTGACGATGTACGCAACGAACAAGGACGCTTTGAGTGGACAGATGAACTGAGGGATGAGCTTCTGCATTGTTATGAAAGCAGTGAGCCCGCGCGGAGGGGGTACATGGCGCGGATGCATGCTCTGTGGTGTGAGAGGCTACCAGAGCATAGCGCCTTCACGCCACAAAATCTGCGTGACTATGTATCCCACCTTCGTAGTAGGGGCTACGTGAGGGCTGCTCCTGGGCCGGTGAATGAGGTGGCCGAAGAGCCGCCACATTCACCGGTTGAGGACGTGGCTCTCCTCGTTCCGCCAATACCAGAGGGCCTCAGTACCAGAAGGGGGTTACACCGTCTGGAAACCCCCGGGCCATAAGACCTGGCCAGAGTGGACGCTGAACTTCGTACAGCGCTACCAGAAGAGGCTGACATCTGGCACATAAATTGTGCCGTGTATGCCGCTGCTCAACGCTCGTCTCAGGTGGAGAGGCGAAATACCTCTTCCCCGCAGGAGAGAGCGCAGCGGCGCATACAAAAGATGGAAGCCAAGATCCAGTCGGCGAGGCAACACGCATCCCGTATCCAATGTGTAATGGACTATATGGCGGCCAACAGGCCGTTCACGCCTAAAGTGCGTCGATTAGCCGCCAACTTAAGACGCGTCCATCACACACTCAATGAGGCAGTGCTGCGAACCACCAAACAGCACTGTCTCGACAGGATACGGATGCTAGTGACTTGCAAAAAGTCATTAGTGAGGCGGGCGAGAGGGCTTGCGGAAAATAAACTGTTCCGCGAAAAGCCCTCGCGCCTCTTCCAACCGCCTCCGCGTGTTGTAGAAAATCCGCCGACTGCAGATCAGGTGGAGAACTTCTGGAAAACGCTGTACGAGGAGAGGCTTCCACTCAACCGAGATTCTCCTGCCCTTGCAACCACAGGAAGTGTGCGAACCAATAACCCCAGAAGAGGTTCGTAGGGCTCTTGATGGCTCTAAGAACTTTGCTGCTCCAGGTCCCGATGGGATAAATAACTTTTGGTGGAAAAAGTTATCGAGCACCCACCACCATTTGGCCAGAATATTTAATTCCTGGTTAAATGGGGAACAGCAAATCCCTTCTTGGGTTGTTGAGGGGCGGACAGTGCTGATCCCCAAGAACGGAGATTTGTCCAACCCAAAGAATTACAGACCGATAACCTGTCTAAACGCATGTTACAAGGTGTTTACACGCATTTTGTACATGCGGGTGCTCCACGCAGTTGAACCGGTTTACGAACGGATATATGAGCAACGAGGGTCGAAGAGAGGTGTCGCTGGCTGCAAGGAGAACCTGTTGATTGACAGATGTGTCACGCAGGACTCCATGCAGTATAAGCGGAACCTCTCTATGGCCTGGATCGACTACCGCAAGGCATTCGACATGACATCGCATGAGCTCATTGTTCACTTGCTCCGATGTCTTGTGGTACCCGGTCCCGTAGTGAGGTGTATTGAAGAACTGATGCCGCTCTGGAGGACTCGCTTTACCATAACATCGGGTAACGATAGAGTCCAAACAGAGTCGGTAACATTCAGAAGAGGAGTATTTCAGGGAGATTCCCTCAGCCCCCTTCTGTTTTGCATCTCACTACTGCCATTATCCGTCTCGCTCCGGAAAACCCGTGGCTACAACTGCGGTACCCCCGGCGACAGGAGGCATAAGGTCACCCATCTATTTTATATGGATGACCTTAAACTTTATGCCTCTGGAGAGAGGGATCTCCAACAGTCCCTTAGGGTGGTACAGGAGTATACGCAGGCTGTCGGTATGCAGTTCGGGTTGGACAAATGCGCACTGATCCATCTCAAGAGAGGACGATGCGGTGACTATGGAGAGGACGCGCAGCTCGTGGACGGAAGCATCTTACACCATCTAGATGCCGGAGAGTCGTACACTTACTTGGGTGTCGAGCAACGCTCCACCCAAGAAGTGAGTGTAGTGAAAAACGCTCTCCGCGGCAAGTATCAGCACCTACTCCGACAGATCTGGTCTTCAGAACTGTCGGGGAAGAACAAGGTGTCTGCTACAAATATGCTTGCCGTTCCGATCCTTCTCTACTCTTTCGGAGTAGTGAAGTGGACTAGAGAAGAGCTGCGTCAACTCGATGTAGTAACCCGCATGAAGATGCATCTCAATAGGAGCTTGCATCCTAAATCGTCCGTTCCACGGTTATATCTCCCACGACATCGGGGAGGCCGTGGACTCTTGAGCTTGGAGAGTCTCCATAGCAGGATGGTTCTGGAGGGAGCATGTAAGGTCATCAGGAGTTCGGATCCCCTCCTCTGCATGGTCCGAGACCATGAAAATGCAGAGGTAGGAGCTTTTCTCTTTAAGGCAGCACGCAGAGCAGCCGATGAACTTGGTCTCATCTTCGACGTCGAGCGGGTAAACCCCGACTCTGTCACCGAGTTGGAACCCGTTCGACTAAAAGCCCACATTAGAGCTGCAGAACACAACATCCTTCTGCAGCTCCATAAGGATAAGCCATTGCACGGGATCTTCTATAAAAATATAGAAGACCTCGGCTTATCCGAAAGGCTGACCTTCGCCTTCTTAAGGTCAGCTGGGCTGAAGTCTGAGACCGAGGGATTCATAATGGCTTGCCAGGATGGTGTATTTAACACTCTCGTCTATCGACGTCGTGTCATGGGTATGGAGGTCCCTGATGTCAGCTGCAGGGCCTGCCGCAGGGCGCCGGAGACTGTAATGCACTTACTGTCGGCTTGCCCGACTTACGCAGTCTCGGCCTATATTCATAGACACAACGCAGCATTACGAGTGCTTTACTATCATCTAAGGCACTCGTATGGGATAGACGAAACACCAGTGCTGCCTTACGTTCCGGGGGATATTGAGTCCGTTGTGGGGAATGAGAAGTGCCTAATTTATTGGAACTACTCGTTTCCCACCGTCAGGCAAATACAAGCCAACAAGCCTGACATAGTACTCCTCGACCACCAACTCAAGACAATGTATGTCGTGGAATTCTCAGCTCCCGCTGAGAGCAACATTGTCTTGAAAGAGGAGGAAAAACGGACAAAATATCGAGATTTGCTCTTCGAACTCCGCAGGCTTTATCCAGGCCATTCTGTTAAAATAGTGGTACTGATTATAGGAGCCCTCGGTGGAATGAGACAGACGCTGCTTTCAGAACTAAAGATCATACCGGCATGCCGAGATTCGGCAGAGATCTTAGCCGGCAGAATGCAGAAGGCTGTCATCCTCGGTTCATTACGTCTACTCAGGGCACACGATTAGCGGACCCGGTAGTCACTCACCCCACGGGCGTGGGGAGTGGCTATTGGTATTACCAGCTCCCCTCTGTGAGGGTCGGAGCCACAGAGTAGGGTGACTGGTTTTTTGTAAAAAAAAAAAAAAAAAAAAAAAAAAAAAAATAATAATAAGCAGGAGGGGCTAACTTCCATCTATTAAGCCTTTGGTGAGTAGCGCCACCACTTACTCCAGCTGGGGGTGCAAAACCGAACCGGGAGCCCTAGTGCACCCGGGAGGGGAAAGCATCTTCCCCTCTGGTGTCGGTCGTGGGCCTGCTGGGCTAACCACCCACAGGCTCTAACCTTTGGTTCCGGCAGGCCGAAGACTGGGCCCCTACGATCGACCCCGTTCGGATAGGGGTCAAGGGCAAGGTGGTGGGGCCCAACCGGATAGACCGCCCGTTGACGACGTACGCAATGAACAAGGACGCTTTGAGTGGACGGATGAACTGAGGGACGAGCTTCTGCATTGTTATGAAAGCAGTGAGCCCGCGCGGAGGAGGTACATGGCGCGGATGCATGCTCTGTGGTGTGAGAGGCTACCAGAGCATAGCGCCTTCACGCCACAAAATCTGCGTGACTATGTATCCCACCTTCGTAGTAGGGGCCACATTCACCGGTTGAGGACGTGGCTCTCCTCGTTCCGCCAATACCAGAGGGCCTCAGTACCAGAAGGGGGTTACACCGTCTGAAAACCCCCGGACCACAAGACCTGGCCAGAGTGGACGCTGAACTTCGTACAGCGCTACCAGAAGAGGCTGACATTTGGCACATAAATTGTGCCGTGTATGCCGCTGCTCAACGCTCGTCTCAGGTGGAGAGGCGAAATACCTCTTCCCCACAGGAGAGAGCGCAGCGGCGCATACAAAAGATGGAAGCCAAGATCCAGTCGGCGAGGCAACACGCATCCCGTATCCAATGTGTGATGGACTATATGGCGGCCAACAGGCCGTTCACGCCTAAAGTGCGTCGATTAGCCGCCAACTTAAGACGCGTCCATCACACACTCAATGAGGCAGTGCTGCGAACCACCAAACAGCACTGTCTCGATAGGATACGGATGCTAGTGACTTGCAACAAGTCATTAGTGAGGCGGGCGAGGGGGCTTGCGGAAAATAAACTGTTCCGCGAGAAGCCCTCGCGCCTTTTCCAACCGCCTCCGCGTGTTGTAGACAATCCGCCGACTGCAGATCAGGTGGAGAACTTCTGGAAAACGCTGTACGAGGAGAGGCTTCCACTCAACCGAGATTCTCCTGCCCTTGCACACTTTGAAGCCTTTTGTCAAAGGCTTCAGCAACCACAGGAAGTGTGCGAACCAATAACCCCAGAAGAGGTTCGTAGGGCTCTTGATGGCTCTAAGAACTTTGCTGCTCCAGGTCCCGATGGGATAAATAACTTTTGGTGGAAAAAGTTATCGAGCACCCACCACCATTTGGCCAGAATATTTAATTCCTGGTTAAATGGGGAGCAGCAAATCCCTTCTTGGGTTGTTGAGGGGCGGACAGTGCTGATCCCCAAGAACGGAGATTTGTCCAACCCAAAGAATTACAGACCGATAACCTGTCTAAACGCATGTTACAAGGTGTTTACACGCATTTTGTACATGCGGGTGCTCCACGCAGTTGAACCGGTTTACGAACGGATATATGAGCAACGAGGGTCGAAGAGAGGTGTCGCTGGCTGCAAGGAGAACCTGTTGATTGACAGATGTTTCACGCAGGACTCCATGCAGTATAAGCGGAACCTCTCTATGGCCTGGATCGACTACCGCAAGGCATTCGACATGACATCGCATGAGCTCATTGTTCACTTGCTCCGATGTCTTGTGGTACCCGGTCCCGTAGTGAGATGTATTGAAGAACTGATGCCGCTCTGGAGGACTCGCTTTACCATAACATCGGGTAACGATAGAGTCCAAACAGAGTCGGTGACATTCAAAAGAGGAGTATTTCAGGGAGATTCCCTCAGCCCCCTTCTGTTTTGCATCTCACTACTGCCATTATCCGTCTCGCTCCGGAAAACCCGTGGCTACAACTGCGGTACCCCCGGCGACAGGAGGCATAAGGTCACCCATCTATTTTATATGGATGACCTTAAACTTTATGCCTCTGGAGAGAGGGATCTCCAACAGTCCCTTAGGGTGGTACAGGAGTATACGCAGGCTGTCGGTATGCAGTTCGGGTTGGACAAATGCGCACTGATCCATCTCAAGAGAGGACGATGCGGTGACTATGGAGAGGACGCGCAGCTCGTGGACGGAAGCATCTTACACCATCTAGATGCCGGAGAGTCGTACACTTGCTTGGGTGTCGAGCAACGCTCCACCCAAGAAGTGAGTGTAGTGAAAAACGCTCTCCGCGGCAAGTATCAGCACCTACTCCGACAGATCTGGTCTTCAGAACTGTCGGGGAAGAACAAGGTGTCTGCTACAAATATGCTTGCCGTTCCGATCCTTCTCTACTCTTTCGGAGTAGTGAAGTGGACTAGAGAAGAGCTGCGTCAACTCGATGTAGTAACCCGCAAGAAGATGCATCTCAATAGGAGCTTGCATCCTAAATCGTCCGTTCCACGGTTATATCTCCCACGACATCGGGGAGGCCGTGGACTCTTGAGCTTGGAGAGTCTCCATAGCAGGATGGTTCTGGAGGGAGCATGTAAGGTCATCAGGAGTTCGGATCCCCTCCTCTGCATGGTCCGAGACCATGAAAATGCAGAGGTAGGAGCTTTTCTCTTTAAGGCAGCACGGAGAGCAGCCGATGAACTTGGTCTCATCTTCGACGTCGAGCGGGTAAACCCCGACTCTGTCACCGAGTTGGAACCCGTTCGACTAAAAGCCCACATTAGAGCTGCAGAACACAGCATCCTTCTGCAGCTCCATAAGGATAAGCCATTGCACGGGATCTTCTATAAAAATATAGAAGACCTCGGCTTATCCGAAAAGCTGACCTTCGCTTTCTTAAGGTCAGCTGGGCTGAAGTCTGAGACCGAGGGATTCATAATGGCTTGCTAGGATGGTGTATTTAACACTCTCGTCTATCGACGTCGTGTCATGGGTATGGAGGTCCCTGATGTGAGCTGCAGGGCCTGCCGCAGGGCGCCGGAGACTGTAATGCACTTACTGTCGGCTTGCCCGACATACGCAGTCTCGGCCTATATTCATAGACACAACGCAGCATTACGAGTGCTTTACTATCATCTAAGGCACTCGTATGGGATAGACGAAACACCAGTGATGCCTTACGTTCCGGGGGATATTGAGTCCGTTGTGGGGAATGAGAAGTGCCTAATTTATTGGAATTACTCGTTTCCCACCGTCAGGCAAATACAAGCCAACAAGCCTGACATAGTACTCCTCGACCACCAACTCAAGACAATGTATGTCGTGGAATTCTCAGCTCCCGCTGAGAGCAACATTGTCTTGAAAGAGGAGGAAAAACGGACAAAATATCGAGATTTGCTCTTCGAACTCCGCAGGCTTTATCCAGGCCATTCTGTTAAAATAGTGGTACTGATTATAGGAGCCCTCGGTGGAATGAGACAGACGCTGCTTTCAGAACTAAAGATCATACCGGCATGCCGAGATTCGGCAGAGATCTTAGCCGGCAGAATGCAGAAGGCTGTCATCCTCGGTTCATTACGTCTACTCAGGGCACACGATTCGCGGACCCGGTAATCACTCACCCCACGGGCGTGGGGAGTGGCTATTGGTATTACCAGCTCCCCTCTGTGAGGGTCGGAGCCACAGAGTAGGGTGACTGGTTTTTTGTAAAAAAAAAAAAAAATAATAATAATAATAATAATAATACCCTCTGTGAGGGTCGGAGCCACAAAGTAGGGTGACTGGCTTTTTGTACAAAAAAATAATAATAATATAATAAATAGTTCTAAATCCACTACTTTTTTCACTAATAAATAAAATATTTCAAACAGGCACTTGCCACTATAATTTTCAAAATGCAGTCATTAAACCGTTATACAAAAAAGGGGACAAATGTTTAATGGAAAATTATCGACCCATCTCATTGACATCTAATATATCAAAAATGTTTCAATAGGCACTAAAATCCAGACTAGTACAATACTTAACAAATTTTAATCTCTTGTCACATGGATAGTTTGCTTTTAGGGATAAACTTTCTACTGATGATGTCATTACATACCTGACAAAAAACACAAACGAACCAATAGATAATAGGAAACCATCACTATGTTTTTTCATAGACTTGGCAAAGGCCTTTGATACTATCAGCCGTAAAAATGTTCTTGACAAACTTGAAAATTATAATGACAGGGGACTTTTTCATGGTTTATTTAAAAGCTATTTAGAAAACAGATCACAAGTGGTTAAAATAGAAAATATATTAAGTGAACCAAAAAAGGTACTTTATGGTCTTCCACAAGGAACTGTGTTAGCTCCCATAATGTTCATAATGTACCTAAATGATATGCTTATCTTAAACACAAAGGGCGAAATAAGCCCTTCGCAAATGACACAACTGTTTTTTACTGGAGACTCCTGGGCCAAACACAGAATACTGCAAAAGAAGAATTAAAAATCATTAAAGACTGGTTTGATAAAAACTTACTTACATATAAACATATGAAAGACTGGCTATTTACCTTTTTGCTAATATATGAATACTTTTACAGAAATAAACATCGAAAATACAAAACTTGATATTAAACCGCTGCCCAAGGAATCACTACTGCCACATCCAGATTTTGTAGCCAAGTCCTATACACACTAAATCCCAATGTAATATTTTATTCCCTTTAATAATATAGTGGGGATGGTAGAGGGGTGGCTAATATAAACAAAAATTTAGAAGTCCTTGGTTCTCGTATACCTACTAAATCCCACCGAATCCCGCGAAAAAACACCGACAAGTCAAATCCAAGAAAAGTAATTCTTTCATCTACGGCGCTTGGAATGTTCGTACTTTGAACGACAGCACTCGCACCGATCGGCCTGAAAGAAGAACTGCTCTAATAGATAGAGAACTTCACCGACTCAATGTTGACGTTGCAGCTCTCAGCGAAACTCGATTTTTGGAGGAAGGCTCTCTCACAGAAAAGTACTACACCTTCTATTGGAAAGGTCTTCCCACTAATTCAAGAAGACAACATGGAGTAGGATTTGCCGTTCGGAATCAACTTGTATCCAACTTAACACAAGTACCACAAGGCCTATCCGAGCGTCTAATGCTGCTACGCTATGAGCTATCAGATGGCAACGCGGTAAATCTAATAAGCGCCTACGCTCCCACTCTGGATGCAAGTCACGAAACCAAGGAAAGCTTCTATCAACAGCTGGAAGAAACCCTCTGTAGAATACCTAAAACGGAACGACTCGTTATTCTTGGCGATTTTAACGCTAGAGTAGGGAGAGATGCAGACACCTGGCCAGGCATCATAGGCAAGAACGGTTTGGGCAACATGAACGCTAACGGTCAACTACTCCTAACTAAATGCGCCGAACATGATCTAGTTATAACAAACACCATTTTCCGACAAAAGGATAAATTTAAAGGCACCTGGCGTCACCCCAGATCAGGTCACTGGCATCTACTGGACTATGTTATCGTACGTAGGAAGCATCTCAAGGACGTTCAAATTACAAAGGCGCGCATTGATAGCGAATGTTGGACCGATCATCGTCCTGTTGTCTCTGAAATGAAAATTGTTATGAGACCTAAACACCGAAGAACTCAAGTAAAACGTAGACTCCGTCTCTGTATTAGTAAATTGCGTGACCAACAAACCGTCGAACAGCTAAAGCAAAAAGTTAAAGAGAATTTGAGTGCACTAGAAGAAACCAATTCTGTAGATGTCGCTGCTACCTGGACACAAATTAAAGACAGTTTAAAAAGTGCGAGTGAGGAAATTCTTGGCACTGCAGCAAGTAAAAAACAGGAGGACTGGTTCAATGATAATGAAGCTTTTATACAAGAACTTCTTGACCGCAAACATATTGCCTTCCAAAACGCTATCAACCACCCCAACGACTCATCAAAAGCAGAAGCTTTTACCCAATCTAAGTATGAAACGCAACGCGAAATCAGAAGAATAAAGAACGAGTGGTGGACAAGCAAGGCCAGAGAAATTCAAAGGTACGCCGATTCACACGACTACAGGAATTTCTTTCAAGGAGTAAAAGCAGTGTACGGCCCCAGTCGGAAAAATATGTGCCCTATTAAAGATTTAAATGGAAATCTCCTCAAAGAAGACCAGGAAATAAGAGCCCGATGGAAAGAACACTACTCTAACATTCTTAACCAGCAAAGTCAAGCCGATCACGATATTATAAATCTTATCCCTCAATATGACACCTTCGAAGACTTAGATAAACCACTAACAACGGAAGAGATCTTAACCGCCATTGGGCAGCTAAAAAATAACAAATCTCCCGGCGCCGACTCACTCCCAGCTGAGATCTTTAAAGCTGTGTCGTCAGAGCTCATACCCTACCTCAAAAAACTGTTTGATGTCGTGTGGGAAAGTGGTCAAGCTCCGCAAGAGTTTCGTGATACACTTTTAATCAACCTCTTCAAAAACAAAGGGAGCGCTGCGGACTGTGGAAATTACAGGGGTATAGCTCTCCTGGCTGTTGGAGGGAAAATACTCACTAAAGCGATGGCAAATAGGCTAACACCTGTTATGGAAAAGTTACTTCCTGAAACACAGAGTGGCTTTAGACCAAACCGAGGCACATCGGATTTAATCTTCACACTTAAACAGCTCCAAGAAAAAGCACTCGAACATCAAGGAGAAATTCACATGGCCTTCATTGATTTAACCAAGGCGTTTGACTCGGTGGACAGGGAAGTGCTCTGGAAAATTATGTTCCGCTTAGGTATCCCTAGAAAATTTGTGGAAGTATGTCGCAGTCTACATACAAACAACAACGCCCAGGTTATGTATAATAATGAGGCAACCGAGCCTTTCCAAACCCTCACTGGAGTTAGGCAGGGATGTGTCCTGGCACCCCTACTTTTTAATTTGTTTACCACTGCTCTAACAATTATTGTTGACAACAAACTGACAGTCAGAGGAATAGGTCTCAGATACCGTTTTGATGGCGGTCTCTTTAACATAGGGCGTTTTAGAGCTTTCACGAAGACACGCACACGATTCATTTGTGATCTCCAGTATGCGGATGACTGTGCACTTTTAGCCTCTACGCCTGAAGAGCTTCAAGAACTTTTAGATGTGTATGCCCAGAGCTATGATTCCTTGGGACTTAAAATCAACATTGGGAAGACTAAGATTATGTCAACTCCTCATCAAGTGAACCAAATAGACATTACACTTAACGGAAATTCTCTTGAAGTGGTGGATCAGTTCAATTACTTAGGCAACGTTGTTAATGACAAAGCAAACATGGACAGCGAGATTCGCAATAGAATTAACGCTGCATCTAGAGCACTCTGGGGACTTAGAGAGAGAGTATTTGACAACCACGACCTTGCTTTGTCAACGGAAATGGCTGTCTACAGAGCAGTTGTCATTCCAACACTGCTATATGGATGTGAAAGCTGGGTCACTTACCGTCGTCATGTGAAAGAATTAGAACGTTTTCAGCAAAGACACCTCAGAAGTATGATGAAAATCCATTGGTTCCATCACATATCAAACGTGGAAGTACTCAGGAGAGCAAACAGCCTTCCAATTGAGGTGCTTATTTCAAGAGCACGCCTAAGATGGGCAGGTCACGTTCATCGCATGCATGATAACCGCCTTCCTAAATGTACACTTTATGGTGAATTGCTAAGCGGTAGAAGAAGGCGTGGCGGTCAACGAAAGAGGTTCAAAGACGTTCTCCATGAAAATCTAAAATCCTGCGGTATTCCAGACGAGCAATGGGAACAACTTGCAGCGGACAGAACCGAATGGCGAGGGGTTGTGGCCAGCTATCAAGGAAATGTTGCTGCAAGAAGGCCGAATCCAAGACCTAACCAGGTCTATGTTTGTCCTGACTGCGGTCGACATATGCTCTCCCGAATTGGCCTCTATGGCCATAGTCGTGTGCACCGTAGATGAATGGGAATTACAATAGACTACACCTTTTACTTGTTTTTTATTGTACACAATCTATCGACTGTAACATTTTTATACTCGGACTCGAGTAACGGCTAATAATAATAATAAATCCCAATTTAATTTTTTATTACCTTAAATAGTAGGGTGGAGATGGCAATGGGAGTGGTAGAGGGGGTGGCTAATGCCAAAATAAATTTTAAAGGCCCTTGGTTCTCGTACAGACACTAAATCCCAATTTAATTTTTTACTTCCTTTAATACTAGGGTGGGGGTGGCAATGGGGGTGGTAGAGGGGGTAGCTAACGCCAAAAAAATTGAGACGTTTCGTTCTTGTATACACACTAAATTACATTTTAATTTTTTTACTCCCTATCATAATAGTGTGGGGGTGGTATTGGGGATGATAGTGAGAGTGGCTGATGCCAAAAAAAATTTTGAGACTTGACTTTTCGTACGTGCCCTAAATTGCAATTATATGGATTCTTACCTACTTGCTTTACCTATTTACCCTTATTTACCCCCGAACCCTTCAACGGAATTAGATGAAGATCTAGTTCTAGATCTCGTTACAGTTCATAACTGTACCACAGTTCAAGTCAATATCATAAACGGTTCCAGAGTAAACGTGCGCACAAAAAAGTTATAAACAGACCGAAAGACAGACAGACCGACAGGAATTTTTTTTCGCTCAAATTTAAAATCTCGACGTTTCATGACATTTTAAGCTAATTTCAACAAAAAAAATAATTTTTTTGCATTACTATACTTCCACTGGACGTGGAAGTAAAATGTGTATATCAGCAAACTGTCTAGTTACTGATTTGCATTTAAAATGGCACTGTCAAGTTGACACACAGTAAAACAACTAAGATCCCTTTTATACAAATTTAAACAAATATGTGGTATTTTAAACTAATACAGGGTGTCCCAACCAAAAGTAGGCAAACTGGATAACTTAGATAATTTTTTTTTTTTAAATCTGGTGAAACACGTCGACCTCGTTTCCAAGGGGGATATATTTTAATGTAATACTTGTATGCCTGTCATCATCCCTCTACCCGACACGGCCACCCCCTCAAAAAATTCAAATGGCAAAGGAGGTCGAGTGATACATCTTTTGATGAAGTCTTAAAAAGAGACTTAAGACTATAGATAATGGTCGCAAGGCCGAAACCTATGTCAGAGAAATCTGAACAAAACTAATGAAACAATAAACCAAGTGCGTATTGTAACTATTCTTTTGAATATTTATAATTATTCTATTGAATATGTTTCATCAAGAACCTACCGCAGATTCCATCCAATTAAATTTAATGTTATGTAAAATTACTCATAAACTATTGTTACTATTATCTTAAAATAAATAAATACTATATTATTATATACTGTTTGAAGGATTATCAGAAGATATGGAATAGGTAGACAACATATGGGGGTTTTAGTTTTGTTCTCCGTTGAACAGTCTACATAACCTTCCGCCACATAGATTTCCACCTTCCCAGCCTCTTCAATACGAGTACGTATGCACCGCTGTTGGCTAATGAAGTGATAGTAGTTCTTCTGAGGGCGTGACCAATATGGCCTTCAATGTCTCGTAAGTTCAAGAAAGTGGGTATTTTTTTCGAAAAATTGGCTACTGAATTGACCTATTGGTTGACTTCTTGTCTTTGATCTGAACAAAAAATTTGTTGATTCTTGTCTTATCGAAAATTTATGCAGTCTCGAATAATGTTCACCCACCCTGGGTCAGTAATGAGAATGCTCCATTTGTATCTGTTTAAGAATCCAATTCTTTCTTCCAACATAGCTATGTTTGATATTGTCATTTTCACTAATTTGTCCATTCGGAGCATTTCTGAAACACTTACTAAAACCCCAAAAAAGTAAAAAAAAATACAATGCATGCAATACCTGAAACAATAAGAAAAAAATCTTAGAAAACAATACTTTTTAAAGGATATAAATTTTTAGCTAGCGAGAGATTAATGGATTGTCGTACGTGATAATTTCACAGTATTGTAAATCTTCAAATGAACGACTAATTTCTGCCATATATGCGTTCAGCGGCCAGCACTTTGATGTAATATGGAGGGCCCTCCTTCTTCCTTAGAATTAATCTAACTCCATACCAAACACAGTAGCGTAAAATGCTTTACCGACAATCAGGGGCGGACTAATAAAACAACGGCCCAGTGGAATTTTGGCCCCTAAAATGGCCACTGGAAAAATCCGTATACTCACATAACATCTATAGTAAAATACGAAAAACGGCAAAGCACAGGGGTGTAGTATCAAAAATTACTTGCCATTTAAATACACATTTATATTAGTAGTTTAAAATATTAGCGAGAAGCGCAGATTAATTTTTCATTTTAATTGATATGTAATAAAAATCTATAGATTCGAGATCTTTCTCAACGCTCATATTCATCAAGGCTTCTAATAAGTCTTGAGAGAGGGTTGCCCTTAGTGTAGACTGGATTATTTTTAATTTACTTAGAGCCCTTTCACAAGAAACCTGCGTGCAGCTAAGCGTTAACACATATTCATAGGTTGGAAACACTATAGAAAATAGTAGTAATTCGTCACGTATCAGTGACAGTTCCACTCTAGTTAAGGTGGCCAAGTTTGAGAGGTGTTTCTGTGTCGGGGACCCTGCATTTCAAATTTAGAAAAATGTCGTGAATCGACGTGTTACAAACCTGCAATTGATTTCCTATTTTTATAAAATATTTCATCTAGAGCGACTCTGATTAAATCTTTAATAACAGTGAAAACTTCAATGCGGAACACATACCTTCGATCCTTAGATCTTTCTTCGCCGAACTGTTCACCGTCTATTTTTTTCCTCCTGACTATGCGTGTCCTTGTTAAAGAACGCTATGACCCCGATATACTTTTCGACGTTGTAACAAAATCCGACTTAGGAAATACTTCGTAAGAAAAGCGTGCTTCACGTAAAAACGCCGTGGAAGAGGTTTTTAATTCTTGGAAACATATTTTTGCTCTTCGGAGCATTTTTTATGCCAAATTTTCGCTAACTCTTCAAGGAGCGTTAATTTAGAAAGTGTAGTAAATGTCGCTGCACAGGGACGTAATGTCGCCCCGACCACCCAATTTTAGAAAGTATACTAAAATTGGACTTGAACTTCAAAATTTCCAAGATTAAAAACCCTTTTACGAATCCACGTTGTCAAGCACTGCAACTCTTACGAGGTATTGAATATAAGGACAAGTTAGTCCAACGACTATTCAAAGTATATCGGAAGTTATAGCGAAAATAGCCCTTAGCGACATGGGACCCCCATCATTTCCTAGCAGTCGGATTTGACGGGGAAATGATGTGTTTTGACGGGGTTTGCCCTAAACCGGTTCCTCAGTGATTCGGAATCAAAAAAGTATCTATACCATGTACTCACACGTGCATGGGATCTGCCTTGCCTGAACGTAAAAGTTGTTATTGCATAATACAAACGAAGTAGAGACGCTTCAAGCAATTTTAAGCTCCGAGGAGCGACCAAAATTTATGTGAATTAATAAATACGTTTATAAGACAGGCAAGCAAAAGCCCACCAAAATTTCAGTTACATGAAACTTTTCTTGAATCTTTTTGTGCATCGTTAGCTTATCAAACTGCATATTGGATGGTAGTTGGTACCGTATGAATCGTCCCGTTCCTCACCATGTGTTGTACACGGGTCAGACCATTGTTTGTTAACATTTTCTCTTGAAGAAATTGTTGTAAAAACATAAATTTTTTAAAAGATTTAATATATATATTTTGAACTTTATATCGTCTTTTAGTTGCGTTTTCTAACAAAATTCCTTTTCAGGTTTAATTTTAAGAGAGTGTGATACAGACAGTGTTAGATTTATAGTGTTACGACGTCGTCCAATTGATACCATCAGAGCAGCAGTTAAGCATAAACGATAGTAAGTATGATTTATTATATTATTCTCCGTTTGAAACAGTCGTGTTGAACCCTAAAAATTTTGTGAACGTAATATTTATTATTTAGAATTAAGAAAAGGTTGAGGAAAAAGAAAATTAATTTTTTATTTTTCCTATTTTTTTTAATTTTTCTAAGTTTTTCGAGCAGAAAATACGTCCTTCAGACATCCATCAAAGCATGGATTGTTCACATCCTTATCGACAGTTTCTCTTTTATGGAAATATCTATAGCTTCTAGTTTGGAATTTATAGATGCTACGAAGCTGTGAGCATCGGTCACAACACTATCCTTTGTAATTTTTTTAACCTCTTTTTTGCCTTGCTCAACCATATACTAGCCCGAGACCAAATCCAAATTTTTTGTGTTAAAATAGTCTTGTACTCCATTAATTTGTCGCGTAGCGATTCAACCTCAGAACTTGTCCTTGTATCGTATTTACTTTCAATCATTTCTCTAATCGAAGAATACAACATGATACAGACAATTATCACCTGAAAAAATCCACGTCAGGGCTTTTTATCGCGTCCACCACCGAGTTTCTCAAATTTTTTGAGGTTTTTATAATTTTGACTTGACAGCCCCGGAGGCCCGTTGGGATTTTGCCTCACTGCCTCCCAGGCCAGTCCGCCTCTGCAGATCATATATTGTCTGAAATCAATAATTGTAAGGGAAGAAATTGTAATAAAAGTAGCTCGTGGTTATAGGTGCTAGGTATACAAGTAAAGTTTTTTAGGGTTATTTTACAATTGAGTCCTAATGTTAAAAAAATCTTTGCCAGAGTTGGCAAAAGTACCTGGAGTCATGTTTAAAAATCTTCTATTTTCTTCCTCGAAAATATATTAGATTTGTTGGACCCAAAACCCATATTTTGTCTTTTCGGGTAGGCTAGGAATTTCCCATGATACGATTGCTTCACACTCACTCACTCGTTTTAGGTACCGAAGTTAATTTTTTTAAACCCTCTGCTACTACATCAGAGCCCCCCCCCCCCCTTATTTCAAGAGGGGTACAATAGTCAATCGACACTTTTCTTGTCATTTATTTCTAATATTGGAGCTAACTTTAGCCAATTTTTGATTTTCTATTTATATAGAAAAAGAGGATTAATGTATCTTAATTTGATTGGAATATTTTCATATACAAGGGGATTTAAAAAGATTCACTATTGTATAATCGAATCAAAAGTTTTGGTAACAGTGCAGTTTCCAATTTTGCAGATAGAAACTGGTTGAATATTTTCAAATGTCCATATAGATGACGCTTCTTATCTAGCATTAATTCAAATGCAGATAAACCTTAAGAGCATTAAAAATGTCGATAGGTTCTACTGGGGCTATTCTAACAATATTTAATGTTGAAAAATGTGATTAAATTTCAAGCCCAAACAGAAATTATATTCTATCCGCCGCTGTCTACATACCGAGTATGATAAATTGTTAAATGATTTTATTACATCATGCTTCAATCGCCAGCTATTAGAGAGACTGAGTCAGCTAACTGGTGATTAGTGCAAGGCCCTTATGCACAGTCTATGAAAGAGAGGGATAAGGTACTAACGAGTACATTATGCGTATGTGCTGAAATGCATAAAAAACGAGATTATTTAAGCATTTCTCATTTGTGTTCCCCACACCCTTTTTCACGGTTTATTACTGTCGTATATAACAAGATCCTGCACTTCAACAGTAATAGTGGGGAGAGAGGTGCATATTTTAATTCTTATTTTCCGTCGCTTTATAATTGTACTTGACAATCCGTTATCTATGCACTTTTAAGTATATTATTAATAATTGTTAAGTTAAGATATCAAATTGGTTATTACAGTGACGGCAGCTCTTTTGAGACTACTTTTGATAATATAATAATAACAATAGTGTATACTTTCTTAAAATAGCAAGTACAACTTTAAATTTTATATTAATTAATTTCATAAATGTAAAGAAATGTTGAAGTATACTAAATTATCTTTTTTGCCATCGTAAATTACCTTTTTTACCATCGGTCTGTTGTCTAAGAATGATTTTATTATATATGATACTATATTAGCCATTTTGTATAAATCTTCTCATAAATAATTTAAACACCTATATATTTAATGGTGTATTTCCACATTGCTGGTGAAGAGGTTGTAGACCCAGTGTATTAATTAATAATAAAATCCTGTATATTTATAAACAGAAATTCTGGTAATTTTGTTTTCTAGTTAATTAATTACTATTTACTTATCTGAAGAATAAACAAATAAAATTGGCCATTTGCGTGATCGTCTAATTTTGTTAGTGTAGGACTCAAACTTTGTTGTTTGTGTAGTAACCCTTTTAATTACCCCAGGTTCTTTTATATAAAGTTTAATATTACTTGTTTCTGTCTGATACTAGATATCGTAGAAAATTAATCACTCTCTTAATTGACATACCTGGTAAACTTAAACACACTGTCTATTAATTGAGAGACCTAGTTAATTATATATATTTATGTAGTATTTTATTACTCAAGATTGCACTGTACATTTATAGTTCAAGTTTGTTTTCTATTTTGCTTTTGAAATTAAAACATTTATTTAGTTTATTACTTATAGGACGAAAAGGTAAAGGTGAAAGAATAATACAATAATTGATGGGAAAAAATAGTAAAAAACCCATTTTATTTTATATAAATTGATGCAACAATAGTTGAACATGAAATCAAAATAATCCAAATATTTGAGACAATTGTCTAAATACTATAATAGGAAACTCCGCGCTGCTAAAGTAATGACCATACTATAGATATGTTGAGTGTTTTGATGCAATAACAAGAACAAAAGTATGCTGTGTTATTTTAATAGTAATTACAGTTGTGGTAAATGCCTGAATAAACATATCACATATCTACATTGAGAAATTAATATAGACAAGAATAAGAGCAGTGACAATAGTCTATGTACATAATAATTAATAATTAAACTACACAGAAATTAGACTACCATTTCCTCCGACGGTACCAAGGCCGGAGCCGGGATTCGAACCCAGTGGCGCGATACTCGTGTGATTAATAACGATTGCCACCTCGCATCTCAAACAACACGGCTATCGGCCAGACAATACTTATTTTAAACAGTTGTGACAATAGTCTGGGAATGATAATAACATGAGTGAACAAACGTCAAAGATGTTACTTCAAAACAAAGAGAATGCAACTGCAGTGTCAAAGTTTACGAACATAACAGAGAATAAGTGTTTCAACCTAACAAAAGTTATTTGATATTTTCTGTAGTAATTGGCTACGGCGCCAGGTTTCAGTGAAAACACTCACCAGCTGTGGGAAATAAAACTCTCTTTTGCAAGTAATTAATGGTTGTGGAAATTTCCAGTTTTATTATAGTTGTGCTCTCGTCTACTGATAAGAAAGATAGCAGGATACAGTATATGGCAATTACCGACTGCACCTAACCAATCGGCTTAAATAGTATTAGAAAGAACAATCTAAACAACGCTGGAAATTTGATTTTGTGTCAATTGACTGCTAAACTAAACAGCAGTAGTAACTGTTTAGCACCGAACAGATGTTAATATGGGGTGGTCGAAAAGATCGACGACCTTACAGATTGGTGTAGACAAGTGTCCTTAAAAACAGCTGACTGTTAATTTTAAATTTAGATCGAACCCCGATAGTCCGTAATGCACCCATTTTATTGTTATGTTGTGCAAACACAGTTCACAAACAATTACGTTCTCGTAGTCACGAGAACTTTACATCGTTGACAATTTAGTAGTTAAATAAATAAAATTGGTTGAAGTCGACAAAGACTCTTATCACAGCTCTTATATCAGCGTGAAGCGCCTAAGAAAAAGTATTTGTAAACTTGTAGTGTATGGTCAAAAGCCATAATTCTTGAATATAAACTTGTTATTTTTCAAACGCAAACCTCCCTAGTAAAACATTCAGAAAATGAAATTTTATGAATTAAAATCGTGAATAAAATCATAAGTTAATAAACCGTAATATAGTCTTTATAGTTAAAAATCAAAGCTAGTATTTCATAAAAAAAACTAATATTCTTTTAGTACCACAAATGCGTCAGTTAAATATTTTTTAAACACCCCGTAAACAGAATATAAATGCAATTGCAAATAATAAAGTAGAGTCTCAAAATAAGAAAGTAATCACCTTTTAGAAATTTGTGCCTGTAGAATTTCCGTGCGCCCTGTATAGCGTTATGTCGCCAGTGAATGTTCTTCCCCAGCTTCTTCATGTTTAACGTACTCGTTGAGCATCGTAGAGACGTTGAAACGGCACTTCATAAAAAGTGCGTTAAACCAGTGAATATCTGCGAGATGCATAGCAAAATTAAATGCAGATTTTCTTGGATCGTTTGCCTTGTAGTTTAGATAAATAATCTCAATACTACCATAAGAACAGCTAGCCCAGAGGGTCAGCGATGTGACTTAGGTAAAATATCCCCACAAAAATACCATAAGAACAGCGAGCCCGAAGGGTCAGCGATGTGACTTAGGTATATTGAAATGCAATTACTCAGGAGCACAGCGAATGATAGCATTCGACGATGTAACTCGGGAGTGATAGAAGAGGCATCTCCTCGGTAAACAAGCTGATTTTCTTTTTATATGATACGCGACATCACCCTTCTACTCGAATCTCACACTTCATGTAGGAACTATTTACATTAACAACATTAATAACGTTGGATACGACATAGCTCTGCATAGACTTTTAGGATGACAACCAACTCTCTATCTTTTTCTTTGGTTAAGGTAGAAAAGTGTAAGCGATTCCAAACTATGGGAATACACGAAGTACTTGACGTTTATCTCAATATACGATAAACAAACCCTGCGACTAGACTAGATTTTATGTAAATTCTGTCTCAAAATTGTAGCGTTTAACTTTGCTTTAAAAGAATATAATTTTAAAATTGCATTTCTGGTAACTTTACTGTGTTTAATATTTAATGACCAGATAAGTGACAAGATGAAATGCCATGAATTAAACTGCAATAATTACTTGAATTTGGAAACATAAATAGGAAACAATTAAATTTATATATGGGGTATATACATGATGTTCCACTGGAAAAAGGCAGTAGTTAAATATCTTGCAAAAATAGCTAATCCTATAGAACCAAAAGATCTCAGACCTATTAGTCTTATCTTCCAGTTCTAAAATTTTGGAGAGACACTGTGATACGAAAAAGTGCATAAATTGTGCCACATATAACTCTACAAATAAGACAACTGTTCCAGTAGATCACTTTGTTCGTGATTCCATCTGCTTTGTTTATAATTTAAAGGGCGATGCTTTAATTGCTAAAACTATTTATGAATAATACACATCAATCAAAAACTATCGATTTTAGTATTGCACATTTAAATGTCACATCCATTTGTACAGGTTTTATATAATTTTCCGAGTTAGCTACAGATCAAAATGTTTGTGTTTTGGCTCTCAGTGAAACTTGGCAAATGGAAAATATAAATTCGAATGATATTGCACTACCAGGCTATAACTTATACCGGAAGGATAGGGCAGGCCGAGGGGAAGGTGCTGGAGTGTATATCAAGTGACATATTAAATGTGAATTGATAGATACTGATAATGACCAGCAGTATCTTGAGCATATTTGGTTAAAAGTAAAGGTTGGTAGAAATTCTCTAACCTTGGGGGTAGTTTATCGTCCACCACATCAAAATTTGTTAAACTTTATAGAATATTTAGACAATCTTCTTCCACCAATTATATCATTATATGATTATGTTATAGTTTTAGGTGACGTCAATGATAATTGGATACAATTGGAGAACCCTGTATCAGGCATTTTCGATACATTCCGTTTCACACAAATTATTGACGAAATGACGCGAATTACCGAGACGAGTGCCACACTTTTAGATCCCATATTCATTAATAATGTTGATGTAGTTCATACTTCGGGCACAATGTATGCAGAAGCTGTGAGCGATCACCAGCTTGTTTGGTGTAAAATTAAATTTTCTCACGTTAGAAATCAACAAAAAATTTTTACATATCGCAATTTTTAAAATTTTAATAATATTGAGCTTAGAGCGAATTTAAGTAATATTAACTGGAATTATATTTACTATATACTGGATTTAGATGATAAAGAACAATGTCTGACTAGCAACATTGTTAAATTATTTTACAAGCATACTCCTCTTAGAACTGTTCGCGTAAGTAAACCACCCTCGCCATGGCTTACGAATACCTTAAAACTAATCCTCAAAGAAAGAGACAGAGCTTTTAGTAAATATAAAAATAATAAAACTGTAGAGAACTGGAATAGCTATAAAACCAGGCGAAATTTCGCTCTGGAATCAATAAGAAGAGAAAAGAAAGCATATCTGTATTACCTTCAGAATCAAAAGGATGAAAAAAGATTGTGGCAGGGAATAAAAAATTTAAAGTTAGCTTCATATCAAAACAATACTAATCAGCTTCCTCCTGCTTTATAAGATCCGGCTGCTATCAACAATTATCTTATAAGTATCTTTGAAAATTCAGGTCATTGCGATGAAGCTATCCTGCATGGGCCTGAAGCAGTTATGAAAGTTATTGCATACGATCTAATGCTGCTAGTGTCGATAAAATTAGTTTATTTATGATTAAATTATATCTTCCAGTTATAATCATATAACGCTTATCTTAAATCATATAACGCATTTAATAAATGTATGCTCAGAAAAAGGTTACTTCCCTATTAAATGGAGAGATTACTTAGTGTGCCCAGTCCCTAAAGTAAAAAATCTTGCAGCTATCAAGATTTGCGTCCTATCAGTCTTTTGTCAGCCGTATCCAAAATATTAGAGAAGATTGTGCATAGCCAAATTGTTGATTATTTAAATTTGCATAAAATTTTTCCCTTACATCAATCTGGCTTTCGAAAGTCTCACAGTACCACTACTACACTACTTAATCTATGCGACAATATTATAAAGGCCTTAGATAAAGGTAGGACAGTTGGATCAGTATCACTTGATATTTCCAAGGCATTTGATACTATTGATCATGTTTTGCTATGCGCAAAATTATTTTTTATGGGTTTAATGAAAATGCTGTAGCTTTTTTAAATCGTATTTATCCAATCGACGTCAGTCAGTATCCGTCAATAATTCTATATCCTCCGCCCAATAAATATCATCAGGTGTTCCACAAAGGTCCATTCTTGGGCCTCTGTTGTTTGTTATCTATACAACCGATATTTTTGGCCAAATTAATCACATAAATTCTATTTGCAGATATTCTACGGAGAATAATTTAAAAAATTCAAACAAATCGGTGGCACTATTGTTTAGCTCAAAAAACCGTAGGGAAACTTTAAAACTCAGCTCTCTCCGGTCATAGATGGCGAAAATGTTTTCAGATTGCGCAAAAAATCTTGGTGTTTTCTTAGATCAAAATTTACGATTTAAGGAACATATTAAGTTATTATTGCAAAAGATTTATGCCAGAATTAAATTTTTATATTCAAACAGACATATTTTGAATTTTAAAATGAGGGAAAAAATGTGTGAATCACTTGTGTTGCCTGTTTTTAACTACTGCAATATATTATACTACCCATGTCTAGATAAAATTTCAAAAAATCGTTTACAAATTGCCCAAAACACATATTGCCGCTTTATTTTCAACCTACGAAAATATGATCATGTATCGGAAAGACTTATACAATTGAGATTGTTAAAGATGGACAATACAGTAAAATTACATTACATCACATTTTTGTACCGCTTACTCCATTCGTCAATCCCAAGGTAACTTAGAGAAAAACTTGTCTAGGAATCTATGATTTTAAAACTGCATGAAGGAAACAAAGTATCACTTTGAAATTCACAGGAAAGTCAGAAAAGTATATATCAAACACTATACTAGAAGTATAATTTACTTGGCAGCCGCCCAAGGGGTTGAAAATCACCCCCGAAAGAAGTGGTGATTTTCAAATTGCACGAAGGAAATGAGGTATCACTTTGAAATTCACAGGAGGGCTGTGAAGTTATCTAACAAACGCTGCACTGGAAGAATTATTCACTTGGCAGCCGTCCATGGGGTTGAAATCCACCCCTGAAGGAATCCATGATTTTAAAATTAAATGAAAGAAACGAAGTATCACTTTGAAATTCACAGAAAAAGTAGAAAAGTATGTAACAGACACGCCGCTAGAAGTATAATTTACTTGGCAGCTGTCCAAGGGGTTGGAAGCCGCTTCCGAAAAAATATGTAATTTTCAAATTGCATGGAGGAAACGGAATATCGCTTTGAATTTCACACAAAATCTGTAAAATTAATTTACAAATACAGTCCCAGAATTGCCATTCACTTGACAGCCGTCCAAGTGTCCAGCTGCCACCCCCGAAGAAACACGTGATTTTCCATTTTCACGAAGGAAACGTGATATTGCTTTGAAATTCACAGGAAGGCTAGACAGTTGTGTAACAAACGCTGCACTACAAGAATTATTACCTCTTCTTTAGTATCTCGAAGTTATATTTTACTTCATGATATTATCATGATCAAATTTACTTCGAGATACTATCACGAGTAAAAAAAAAATGTGGCCCTTCTATACCTTCGTGCAAATAAGCTTCTAGAAAATAATCCGTTTGGATTAACACATGTTAAATGTACAGGCTCTCTTCAAATATAGGCAATGGCCCTCCCGTAAACCATTCAGAGCATGGAAGCAAAAAAAATTATTCTTACTTTTTGCGGATTCTATGCTTAAGCCTAACCTTAGCGAAGTGCATTTACAAATATGCAAGTATAATAAACCTATAAATTTTTCCCTTGGTAAGATAAGACAACGGTAAACCTATCGTTGAGACAGCGTATAGCAACAATTCAAATTTATTATTTATCATTCTTTGTTCATTTTCACAAAAAATTGCTTGAATAATATAATTCCAGTTTACTAGATTTCAAATGAAGAACGGAAAATTCCCACACAAGTTACATGATTTGGTCTGACTTTTATTAAGGTATTACGACCAAAGACGTGGAAATGTTCATTAATTTTGCAGCTATATATGTCTAACTTATATGAGGTGTAAAAGAAATAAATTATAAAATTATGTTTAATAAATCACAGTCGTACGGAAAAAATTAAAATTGCAAAACTTTGCATGTTAGTAGACACGCATGTAAAAAGTAAACATACGTCAAGCCACAAATGGTGACCCGTTGTCAAACAGATAATAATTTGATTAATGTTTATTAGATTGCCGAGCCTTTTAGTTCCATTGAACATGCAGTTTTGTCGATTTTTAAATAGACATTGGTCTGGTTTAAGTAAGTTATCATGATAAATATCTGAAAAATACGCAGAATGCATGCAACACATACAAAGGACTAAATGTGTATCATTCATAATAAAGTGTATTG
This sequence comes from Leptura quadrifasciata, assembly GCA_963675555.1. Classification (NCBI taxonomy): domain Eukaryota; kingdom Metazoa; phylum Arthropoda; class Insecta; order Coleoptera; family Cerambycidae; genus Leptura; species Leptura quadrifasciata. Next base: position 136,496,620 of record OY776675.1, on the reverse strand, counting down.
AGAAACGACCATTTCCAGATAACTTGGCAATATCTAAAAAAGGGGGATATATTTATTTTTTATTAGTTTATTATCTAGATTTTCAAAAAAAACGAGTCCGGAAAAATCAAGTATCCATATTAAATTGGATTGTTTTTATATTAGCCTAATTTTTAATCACAATCAAACGAAAGGTTCTTGAGGAAACTGCAATACACTAACCTTCACAAATAATTTCTGTTAATAAAACAATTTAGGGATAATGTTAAGTAATAACAAAGAAAAAATGGGAAAATCAGAAAAAACAGGCATGTATAAGTTAAATTGTAAGGACTGTGATGCCATATATATTGATAAAACTGGCCGAAATCTAAAAAAGCTGTTGGTGGAACATAAACAGTCCATATTGAATAATATCTGTTGCAATGACTTGTCCATAGATTGTATTGAAAACAATCACTTCATAGGCTTAAACAATGTTGAATTACTTTTTTTTATATACATTTATTTAACGTCGGCCTATTTCCGCTACTGAGCCCTAACACCGACGCTGAGACGAGCTACCCCCAACCAGGAATTCGAACCTCTTCCCTTAAGAAGAGTAGGGATCTTTGACTTACCTAACATTTAATAGACAAGGAACCGACGGCTTTACATCCTCTCCGAAGGATGGTATACCCCTTATACAACCCTCGCCTAAGGTTGTATAGCTTCCGCGCATACACTGATATACAAGCCGCTGGAAGATGTGTGAGGCGAGGACGCGGTCTTCGTTGGAACGGTCACCCATCCAACTACTAACCGCACCTTACGTTGCTTTACATCGCATATCGAAGTATGTACATAGTAAAGACGCACCCACGCTCGCCCCGTCGAATTACTTCATTCACGAAAGAAAGGTAAGAAATTAGATTTACTAAAGCAAGTAGGGATAATGAAAACTGTAAAAAATCATAAAAATGTAATAAACGAACAACAGATTGTTGTGAGTTCTAACATTCTAGACAAAATAGGCCAAATTCAAGAACTAATTAGTATATTGACATACATTTTATGGTATATTCGATATTTTAATGTAATTTTAAATTAGTATTTAAGGGGCGAGCGTAGATGCGTCTTTACTATGACACACTTCGATATGTGATGTAAAGCAACGGTAGGCGTAGTTAGTACTTAGATGGCTGACAGTTTTAAGTGTGTAGGGTATTTCAGTCAAAACAAAAAATTTTAAAATTAACAAAAAAACATATCGATTCACACCCCATGGCAAACTATGATAAAAAGGTCAACCAGATATCAATTACACCAAAAAACCACATTCAAGGTCAGTAAAATCTGAAAAAATTCACGAACAATCGGTAATTCTAAAATAACCTAAATTCACCGATACCAAACTTTCAACATTCATTCTAGTCATTTTACAAAGGAATCATTACAAAAAACACCCCTAGAAAATATAGCCCCCTCTCAGTCATCAACAAAACCAAAAGTACTCAATACCTAAAATTACAAAGTTTTACTTTGTTTCGTTAACTTTCTATAAACCATTTTACATTCTATATTTTACTACTCTTTGACAGCCCCTCGTATACATCAAACTACGCTCCCTACCTCAAATTATAACATTCCATTTCGTTTCATCAATTTCCTGCAACCCAATTACTATGTCAAATTTCACTACTTTTTGATCACCCCTCGTAATACATACAATATCGAGATTACCCTTGCAACCGATATTCAAACTTAACTCGTACCTATCGAGAACATTCTCATATCTTATTTCCAGTTACCTCACATCTATCGAGAACATTCTCATATAATTTCAACCGTGAAACGTCGGACTTTCGTATCGACTTTACGGGGTCATTTCAAATTATTAAATTACCAGTCAATCAAACTTCAATAACTTCTAAACCCGAATAGATTCCAACTTCGTTTTTATATTAAAAAATTCTCCTGTTCATTGCCGATTTTTCCATATAACTTTTATTTTCAAAATTCAACTTTTTTCAAAACTATTGCGCAATATTGTGCAATATTTCGCAATCGTGCCGATCCAGACTTGATGGTAACCTTTCCAGCTCTAAATAGGGGGTAAACATTCGTGCCTGACTCACGGGGCACGAAAAACGCAACAGACTTATAGTATAAATACCGAGACACCGCGAGCCCAAAGTAAGTTCAGAAATTGACAATGACTCCGTTAAATATTCACTAGTGGTTTTGTAAATAGTTATTTTAAAAGTGATTTTAAAGTGTAATAAGTATAAAATTAAGTGCACGAACTCCCTCAAGGGTCTTAACTTTTGCTCTCCGATTGAAACATTTTTTATTTTCCCAAACTCGAGAGCCCGTTCGTGTTCATAAGTAGGACCGCGTCCTCGCCTTACATCTTCCAGCGGCATACATATATAAGTGTAAGCGCGGAAGCTATGCAACCTTAGGCGAAGGTTGTGTAGGTGATATACCGTCCTTCGGAGGGGATGTAAAGCCGTCGGTCCCTTGTCTATTAAATGTTAGGCAAGTAAAAGATCCCTACTCTTCGAAAGAGAAGAGGCTCGGCAAAATTCCTGGTTGGGGGTAGCTCGTCTACAGGCGTCGGTGTTAGGCCTCAGATGTGCATACAGGCCGACATTAAATAAATAGAAAACAAATAGTATTTAGTAATTTCCAGAATTGTATAAAGGTTTAGGTTGATCCTTTCATAATCGTTTTATTGCCCTATTATAACTATTGTATTTTAGTAAACAACATAATTTTAAACTCTTGAGAAAGAAGTTGAAAGGCGTGAAGGATTTAAGTTTTAATAAAATGTTTGAAACATTAAAAAGCGTATTTCAAGTTTTTGATATCATTTTAGTTCTGTAAAATGTCAAATATCACAAACCACAACTAAATATTTTGACGCTAGGACCCTTCATTTGTTTTAGCTGCAATCAATCAACTAACTAAAGTAAGGTTATGTGTTACTTGCTTTCCTTTTAAACCACAACTTAATATTTTGACTCTAGGACCCTTCATTTGTTTTAGCTGCAATCAATCAACTAACTAAAGTAAGGTTATGTGTTATTTGCTTTCCTTTCAAGCAACAGCCTTGAAATACGTGCTGATGGTAGACAACATTTATAGGTCTACCTAAAGTATCTGACCTTGTACGAGAATATGAAAAGATATCCATAAAACAAGAAAGGACTCATGCAGTTACATTTCCAAAGTCAGATTTTTGGCAATCTTTTCGGATTCTGACAGAACTCGCAAATATTGAGATACATATGAAGTCATTAAAGCAACAAATTGATCCTTTTGTCGAATTTTCGGAAACGAGAGTAAATTGCTCCTTAATGCTGTCTAATTAATTTCCTGTTAAATCGAACCATATTAAGCTATACCTACAAGAGTAGATTACTTAAAACTGTTAGGTAATACATAGCGGAGCTTCCAAAATAAACTAAAACTACATCCTGTTGTGACTGGTGAGGTAACGAAGCGTTCAATCTCAGGATTTCAGCCGTACGTTTACGGGCTATTTGACGAAGACGTTCACATATTTATGACACTTCTTATAGTTCATAAAGTCACGTGCTGTGTCCATTACTTCTTCCTATTATTTTTTCGTTAAGGAAGTGACATAAAAGCATTAAAATATTAAACGTGCCGCAAAGTTGTCGTGACTACTTACAGTATGATATTAAAATATACTTAGATAAAATAATATAATGAAGCGTTTTAACGGCGCTTATGTTTGCCTGACTTAATTACTACATTATTAAAGCATTGTTCGTAACGGCAAACATTATTATATAATGAACTGTTTATATTGTGTAACTTTGAGGAGTACAACATATTTCCTTAGCTTTTTCCTTCAGATGTTAAGAGAGTGCCATCATTTGCATTTAAATAATGATAAGTATTTTTCTTTGTAAAATGTCGAAGGATAAAGAGAATCATACCAGCTTGGTGGCTCAACGTTTACATATCAGTCTTGGTATGAAAGAGTCCCAGGTTCGAATCCCGGCTAGGGCTGGATGCTTAGTGGTGTTTTTAATATGTTACTCCGTTGATAGCAGAGTTGTGAATCTGCGACATAAACGTGGCAACTGGTAGTGCATCGTGCAACGCACGTATGTTAAGAAAATATTAACAGGAGACGCTGTTAAACTGTGAAACGCGGAGTGCTGTAGAGGCATCTGGCAAGTTACTCGCGTAAGTTAAAGGTGTTCCGGAGGCCTCTGACATGAATTATTGACAATACATTATTAAAGCTATACATAATCATAATCTGAACAATTTCAATATTAAAATATGAATACTGACTCAAGTAGTGATAATATTTTATGAAATAAACCCCACCGAGTGTTATCGTTAAATCTATTACCGGCAGCGTCGCAACAAAGGTACGAAGTTTGACTAGAACCTTGTGGGTCAACATTTCCACTCGTGTGTTTCGCTTTTCGTGCTCGTTGCCGACATACCAATCAGGATTCATTCAGATCTGGGTATAGTTGTTCAACGGCTTTGGTCGAAATAACGGATGATATCTTAAAATCACTTGACAATAATGAAATGTGTGCATTAGTCCTTCTAGACTATTCCAAAGCCTTCGATATGTTGAACCATAAAATTTTAATATCTATATTACACTTTGTAGACTTTGAAAATAGTTCTTGTATTCGTTTAACATCTTATTTATCAGGAAGACTTCAACAAGTTAAAATTTATGATATCTGATCTGGCTGAACTACAACAGGGAGTACCCCAGGGAAGTATTTTAGGGCCCTTGATTTACATCATCTGTACAAACAACTTTTGTGCTAATCTATTTCATTGTAAATATCATTTTTACGTAGATGAGAGTCAATTATGCTTATCTTTCAAATTTCCTGATTTAGTTAATGAAAATAATAAACTCAAATTTAGATAAACTCCTGCGGACTGTCATCTTTTAAAAATTAATTCTAACAAATCTTATGCTATTTTATTTGGCTCTGAGAATCAAAGAATTTAGACCTCTGGTATCATGAATATCTGCTTAGGTAATGTCATAGCTTTTAGTAATTCTTGTAAGGACTTAGGTTTACTTATTGAACCAAATAGATATTACACTTAACGGAAATTCTCTTGAAGTGGTGGATCAGTTCAATTACTTAGGCAACGTTGTTAATGACAAAGCAAACATGGACAGCGAGATTCGCAATAGAATTAACGCTGCATCTAGAGCACTCTGGGGACTTAGAGTGAGAGTATTTGACAACCACGATCTTGCTTTGTCAACGAAAATGGCTGTCTACAGAGCAGTTGTCATTCCAACACTGCTATATGGATGTGAAAGCTGGGTCACTTACCGTCGTCATGTGAAAGAATTAGAACGTTTTCAGCAAAGACACCTCAGAAGTATGATGAAAATCCGCTGGTTCCATCACATATCAAACGTGGAAGTACTCAGGAGAGCAAACAGCCTTCCAATTGAGGTGCTTATTTCAAGAGCACGCCTAAGATGGGCAGGTCACGTTCATCGTATGCATGATAACCGCCTTCCTAAATGTACACTTTATGGTGAATTGCTAAGCGGTAGAAGAAGGCGTGGCGGTCAACGAAAGAGGTTCAAAGACGCTCTCCATGAAAATCTAAAATCCTGCGGCATTGCAGACGAGCAATGGGAACAACTTGCAGCGGACAGAACCGAATGGCGAGGGGTTGTGGCCAGCTATCAAGGAAATGTTGCTGCAAGAAGGCCGAATCCAAGACCTAACCAGGTCTATGTTTGTCCTGACTGCGGTCGACATGTGCTCTCCCGAATTGGCCTCTATAGCCATAGTCGTGTGCACCGTAGATGAATGGGAATTACTACACCTTTTACTTGTTTTTTATTGTACACAATTTATCGACTGTAACATTTTTATACTCGGATTCGAGTAACGGCTAATAATAATAATAATAATAATAATAATCTGAAAAATTAAAAAACGCCTATACAGGGTGTTATTTAAGTACGTGGCCAAACTTAAAGTTATAATTCCTTGAGCGATTCTAAGACGAAAAGTTTATATGAACATAGGTCCGGTAATGCTTCGTTTTCAAGATACAGGGTGTCAAACTCTCTTTAAAGAATCTTTTTTTTTCTAAAAATGTTAATAATCCTTTAGCCGATTTTGTTGAGATTTGGCAGTGTTATTTATGGTAGAAAGAGACTAATTTTGCCCTAAGTCCAGTGGCGTCCAGGGGGCACCTTAACCTATTTTTGACAAAAAAAAATGTGCGCCACTGATTTTATTAAAACTGTTATAATTTTTATCGCATTAAGCAACTAAAAATAAAACTTTTTTGTCTCTTGAATTTTTATCGTTTTCGAGAAAAAAATTAAAATCACTTTATTACATGTCCCTGGGACAACATAATAAGGAACTAAAACTACCAACTATAAGAAAGTGGGGTGTATCTGTTATTTGTTTCCATATCAATAGTATATTCTAGTCTTAGAAATTGTTATAAAAATTAATGCTTAACCGTAATTATTTGAAGTGTTTTTAAGAATTTTAAGCTATAAAATTTGTTATTGATATTAGAAAAGGGATCAATTTACAAACGCGGAAATGGCCGATATGCATTTTGTTTATGGAATGGCCCAAGGCATTATTATTATTATTATTATTATTTTTCTCGAGTTTCCCACCGTTGATCATCAGCTATTAAAAATGTGAATTTTGAAGATATGAAGAACGAGGTATTCCTTTAAATTTTTCATCGTCATACCTAAAATATAGAAAACAAGTTCCCAATGGTGCATTCATCAATAGTTTAGAGAAAACTTACGGTCAAAGCTGCTGAAATGATTGAAGTGGTTCCACTATTAATAAAGACATGATGTTGTAGAAAAATTTTATTGGAATTTTTTAACTCGCGATGTATATAAACAACTCTTACGTCCTCGGGAAAGTTAATTTTCACTCCTCTAGATTTTTGTCTTAATTTTCGTCACAAGGATTTACTTCACCTTGCGAACTTTATATCAGATTTAATTATTTTTTAAGAGAAACGTAAAGTAGCTTTCCTTATGAAAAATTGATATCTCCGAGCTGCGATGGTGTAATGTTAATTCCGTACATGGAAGAACAAGCCTTTAAAATTTGTCAAAGGAGATAACTATGCAAATGTAGTAATGGCTAGGGTACTCTACACTCTCATTTACGCTTATGATCGACTTGAGAGTCATTTGACGAACATTACTGAAAGCAAAACACTGTGTTGCTAATTAAACTCACACAACGGGCTTTTTCGAATATAGAAAAATGTTATTGGCACTGCATAATGAGATTTATAAGAGTTGAAATAGTATGTAAATAAAAATTGTAGAAATTATGTAGAGCCCAGCCGCCAGAGGAAAACATACTTAATCAATTTCTAAAATGACTATAATTTTACATTGTGTAAAGATTTTATGTAAGAAACAATATAACACAATATAAAGAAAGTTCGCACAATTATGGATTGAGTTTTTTTCATAAAATACATTTATATAAGAATTTTTTTAGCAAATATTTCGTAAAATGGTATAAATATATAAATCGGTCTGGGGCAACTAACTTTTCTATTTAGGATGTTACTATTTTTATTTCAAATTATTGTAAATCTTTTTTTTATCCATTTATTTAACGTCTGCCTATTTCCACTACTGAGGCCTAACACCGATGCCTGTAGACGAGCTACCCCCAACCAGGAATTTTGCCGAACCTCTTCCCTTAAGAAGAGTAGGGTTTTTTTACTTGCCTAACATTTAATAGACAAGGGACCGACGGCTTTACATCCCCTCCGAAGGATGGTATATCTCCTATACAACCCTCGCCTAAGGTTGTATAGCTTCCGCGCATACACTGATATACAAGCCGCTGGAAGATGTGTGAGGCGAGGACGCGGTTTCCGTTGGAATGGTCACCCATCCAAGTACTAACTGCCCCTGTCGTTGCTTTACATCGCATACCGAAGTATGTACATAGTAAAGACGCACCTACGCCGCTCGCCCCTATATTTTAAATCTGCTGGTCCTGTTCCTATAATTAGTTTCTACTTTGTCAAATCTCCGTTATTTGTCACTCAATTTCGATAAAATATCAAACACACAATTTTAAAAGGTACCAAGTTGAATTTCTGCACCAACCATAGTTTTTTTTATTAATTTTACTTTTACTAAATAGGAGGAATTAATCATGTCATCTCATAGTGGCACTAATGGAGTGCAAATGTATAAAATTTCATGAAAATTTCTATTGCAGATTTCGGGAAACTAATTATTTGTTTCTTTAAACTCTGCTCCTCACATACTCTCCCTGCACAGGGCCGGATTAAGGCGCAGGTGAAGCAGGCAGTCGCATAGGGCGCCAAACTTGGAGAGGCGCCAAAATTGAAGGGATGAAAATAGCGAACAAATTCTAAGAGGAAAAATAAAAAGAGCGAAAAAAATTGGAAAAGCGGACAAATTAAAAGAGTTAAATAATTAAGAGAGCGAAAAAATGAAAGGGCGACAAAATCGAAAAAGCAACACATTTTCTAAATGTTGTGGTAAGGAGGGGGGGAGGGCGCCAAAAATGTTTTTGCCTTAGTCCGGCCCTGTCCCTGCATTTTTTTGATATAGCAGATCATGTCATCTCATACTAGTTGGAGCGTTTATAGAACAAAAACTTATTAATTCTATAAATCACTCCCTCTCCAGTATCCCTCCCTGAATTGTCTAAGCAGGCAGACATTTTTTAATAACCAATTTTTTTGGCTTCAGGAGACCTGAAAATATTAGTCCATGAAAAAGTAGCGGAAAAAGGCTTAAAACACAAAAGTACTGTGGGTACCCCCATTCTCGAGGACGCTGAATACGATGGTGATATTTTTAAGGTTGCCACCCCTCAGCGACTACTCGTAAACTCGAAGAACCACCCCTATTAAGGAATTTCAACTTCGTCGTTACATGAACCCTTATCAACGCACGTGTTACAAGATATATAAATATACGCATATGACCCATACACAAAAATGTGGACCGATTAAAAGTATATAAAAAGAATTTATTACAAACAAAAATAATGCTCTGATCCAGTCAACAAGTACAGTGTTTTGTGCTGCTGTTTTTCTTGCATAATTCAATGGGTATCCCAGCCAGCGAAAAAGGTACCCCTACTACAGTAGTACTACTAGAAGTAAAGACAAAATAGAAATTCAAGTAAGGTAATCAATTATTTTTTGTTTGTTTGGAAAATAAAATTTTTCTTCAATAAGTCCATTGGTTGCATTGCTTTGAAAACATGATTTCAATAATTTATAACTTGCAATATTTTGCTTTGGGCATCGTTGTGTATTAAAAAAAATGTATTTCACAATAAATAAGGTTTAAAATAAGCTCTACACGATTTTAGAATTTTCTGATCGGTAATATTTTATTCTTTATTATTAATTAATTATTAATAGGAAAAATAGAAAGAAACTTAATCTGTTAAAATGAATAAATAGGGGTAAAAATCAACTCTACACGATTTCATAAATTTCTAATCTGTATTTTGTTATGGTAACAGTAAATTTTAGTCTGGTAAAATAAATAAGAGTAAAAATGAGCTTTACACGATTTCATGGATTTTTAATCTGTATCAGAAGGTAAAGGTGGTCAGATGGTGCACTGGACTACGAGAACGGGAAGGCACTTTTTGTTATTGTCTTCCAGTTTGGTTTAAGCCAAGGTTATGTTGCTCATCATGAAGTATATAGTCAAAAAGATAAAATGGATGGTCAGGGGGTTCGGGGAAGCAACATAGAAAGTTAGCTTGTAGTATTATACATTGGAAGTGTTGTGGGGAGGGGGTGATTTCACGTATTTTTTCATGGTGTCCTCCTTAGTTGAATCCACTTGAAATTTTTTGTTATAGGAGTACAGAAAATTGGTGAGCGACTTACTACTGGTCTCGATGATGTCTAGGAACTTACTGATTTCAGTTTTAGCACTTTTTGACCTCCCAAGTCGCGTTGCCTTTAACTCCTTTTCTTAGAGCCACTCAAAAGTGATGAAAAAGGTGTATCGAGGTCCTAGTTGCCTTCCAGTAACGTTTTACTAATTTCTGACCTTTTGTTTGGCCACAGCACACTCTTTCCCGGAACCGTTGGTTGGATCAATAGTCTGAATCGATTCTTCGTGGTCGACTTAGTGCGAAGCTCGGATTTTTGCTTAAAATCCTAGTTTCCACACTTGTGAACTCCCCTGAAACTTCATTCGGTTTTTCAATTCCCCAAGCCGTTGATAAAACGGTGAATAACGCCCTCGGGAGTGATCGGATCGATTTCCCGTGGTCGGTATAATTGAAAATGTTACCCCACCCGACCTAGTACGCCTTCGGGTCTCCGTAGATAAAGTACCGGCCTGTACTCGGAGGACGCCGTTCGCCTTTCTCTAGAAACTCTTCTAAATCTTTTTGAGGTTATGTACCCCCCGACCGGGGGGGGGAGGTGCTTGCAAAAAATTTTACTTAAATGTTCGATTTTTAGGTTAGATAGCCCACTCGCGCCTAACTTCACTATGTCTTTAAAAAATGTAGGTTATGTTTATACTAGTTTGTTTGTGTCTATGTTCACCTTATATATAAATGTCACTGCCATAGGATTAAATTAAGCGACTTCGTATCCATCGATGTCATACTTCCGTTTTTGAAGACGTACTTCCGTCTACAAATTGAAATGTAAAAAATGGGCTCAACCGGGATTTGAACCCGGGACCTCTCGCACCCAAAGCGAGAATCATACCCCTAGACCATTGAGCCGCTATAATATTAAAGTTTGATATACTGTAGTGATTGTTTCTTCATATATTATTATAATCTTTGTAAATGAGGATATTGATTGAATTTATGACACTTTATAATAAACCGTGTAAACATTATATTTAATTTAAAAAAAAGGTCGTTCTATAGAACGTCCCCCTCTAGAACTTCGCGTTTTTTATTTCATAGACGTGTTCTTGTTCTATATTGTTGTATGAAGTATATTTGAGAGTATGATTAAATTTGAGCAATCGCAATTTTTTAAATCCTTGTGCAGGGGAGGACGACTTTTGACCGAGATTTTTGTAAATTTTGTTTTTATCCTTGCCCCTCAACAAACATAACAATGAAAAGAAACTTTTTAAGGCAATTCCATTTTTAAAATACGTGATCGATATTTCCACCCTGACAGTTATTTGGGATATGCCATGGATACAGTAAATTAAGTACATCCATTACAAGCACGAGCCGTTAGTCAGAATGGTGGACAACGAAAAGGAACTTTTTTAATCCATTTCATTACTAAATTCGTTGGTTGGTTTTCAAATATTTTAAAAAATGGCGGAGGACCTGGTGATACGTCAATAATAAAAAAATTACATCGATATTTCCGCCCTGGCGGTTATTTGGAATATGCCATGAATACAGTAAATTAAGTACATCTATTACAACTACCAGCTGCTTGTCAAAATGGTGGACAACTAAGAGGAACTTTTTTAAGGCAATTCCACTTCTAAATTGTATAGTGGTCGATATTACCGCCCTGATGGTTATTTCACAAATATAACCGGAATGACAGATCTCAAAATTCAAACATCTATAGCAATGCCGTAATAAGATGATAAGTTAAAGACTGGCATTTGTTTGAAAGATGAAACGATAAACAACTCATTTCACATGTAATTACCAATGCCAACTGATTATGTCTTTTTTGTAAAAGAAAAGAAATATCCAGATGGCGGAGAAAGCAACATCTTGCTGTATACGAATCCCTTCACTTTCCCATGACAGAGAGAGAAAATTAACTGCAAAACCCGACCGGGTTTCTTAATAAATAAATCTAAAATACTTATTGCCTTGTAGATGTCTTTAATTATTTATTTTTTTACTAAGATAGACTTGAAACCGATAAAACATTTTAAAAACTCCTTAAATCAACACTCGCCACAATATACCCAACCCTGATAAATTTAACTAAAAAAACAACATTAAATGATTTTTATGAAATATTCTTTAAATAAAAAATAACCAAAAATTAACACTTTCTCATCTGTAGAATGTTATACAACGTAAATACATATCCTTGTACGAACACAAAATCCATTCTCAATAAGAAGCGGTATGGTTTTAGGAAAGAGACTAGCTTTATTAAATTCGAAAGAATTGAAAGCAGTTTTGTGTTATACAAAGAAATCTTTGTCTGTAGTAAACCACAAAAGAAAAATTCAATTGACATTGTCTCATTTTCCATATGAACGTGTAATCCGTTCTAAGGTTTCAGAACGACTTCCTAATTTATTTTTATCTGAAATCTCTTTCTATTCCATCTTCGCAGATATGTTCTCTTAAATTTTCACACGTGGTTTCCGGATGAGCATCTTTAGGGAATAATATGGTTTTAGAGCCAAATGTATTAGATCGAAAATTCAATTGACAGGAGGATATCCTGGAAAACAAGATCGGAACAGTCACTGAAATACTCTGAAAGGAAAATCTAGCTGCATACATTTTATCATAAAATTTTCCCAATGCAAAGAAATCTCAATAGTTGACTACATCATTTCTTATAGAACAAAATAAAATTCTAAATTACCTGTTTCTACCAGGGTGTGGTTTAAATTCTATATCACTTTTTGAAGCGATATTTACCTCGCAAAATTTTAATTTATGATCGCTTTTATCATATTTTATAAAGTTAAATCTTTTAATCTGTCCCGCTCTTTGTAGGATTCGACTTCTAAAAAACGTCAAAATATCTGAAATATTACATATTGTTTAGATATTCTACAAGTAATAACATGAAAAAAATTGCACGAATTATAGTTAAGTTTCTTGTGAAAAATTAATAAGGGCGAATGTAAAATAAATAGAGTAAAAATAAAATTAAGATATAAATAAAATGACACACATAGTAGGTAAGTACGGCGATACCTCAGATTAGACTGCAGTCCCCAAAATGAGTCCCTCGTGCTTGTGGGGCAGCTTATTATGAAAATGTGGACACACCAGACAAAGGCACTAAATTTTTTCCAGGCGATAGTGAACCAACTCCTCCGTCGGCCATCTAGGATTTTATAGCGGCCTTTTTAAATAATCAATAAATAAATAAATACCACAGAAATTAGACAACCCCCAATTCCAGAAGCCAGGGCTTGTGCGGAAGGGGGTTACACATTGAAAAAACGCGGACATACAACGATTTCCTCCAACAGTGTCAGTGCCGGAGCAAGGATTCGAACCCGGTGGTGCGATGTCTGTGTGATTAATCGCGATTGCCAACACGCGCCTTAACCCATTGGGCTATCGACTAATTACCAATTACCAATTAAAAAGTATTTATTGCTTATTATCTTTTATAATACTAACTTAACTAAATATGTCATTTATATCATTTATTTTATTTAACATTTATATTATTGTACCGCCCTACCGAATACAATTTAAATGTTTACATCCCATGGTACGAAACGCAACGCGCGGTATCCACGGGACCTATCGTTGTTGTGATAGTCAAATGAACTAGTTAAATTTTTTATTAATCTGCTGTAATTGCCGCTCTCCAAAGATTAAGAAGCTTTTTCTGTATTATCTGCTAAGCAGTTTTAAAATTCAAAGTAAATTTTTTACGAGTGACTATATTTTTGTATGTGATATTGTAGGAAACGAGAAAACCTACTTAGGAAATGAGTATTCTGTTGAAACTAAAAAGATATTCTGTTCTAATAAATCTACATACACTATTTACATATCTACATAATCTAATATCAAATTTAAATTATGGGTAGAAATTTTTTTTATGTAAATAGAATTTATGAAAAGTTAGAAAGGTGGGGAAGGAAAGGGACTTCTGCTTGCACTTCAATAAAAAAAATTATGTTTACTAATACAAAAAGCAATAGTCTGTTTAAACAAAATAAATTTTTTTCGAGAGATATTTTGTCTAACTAAAAAACTATATACATTATTTACACTATTTAATGAAAATCAAAATAAAAAAGATAAAATATAGGTATATTATCAATATCTCGGCTTGTAAATCACTTAGGACCACAAACTTGGTGTCTAACGATACATTTATGGGGTCAGGGAATACAACTACACAATTTTTAAATTTGTCACACTAGAATTTCGAAAATGTATAGAGGGCGCTGGTAACAGTTTAAAAATAAAATTCGCGAGATAAATACACAAAAGATTGTCTAAAATAAGGATCTAATCTTATTAGAAACTTAAAAATAACGTAAAAGTTGTCTTAATGACACTATAAACTTTCCCCCCATGCAAAAACCACATTGCTTTAACTTAGAGTAAATGTTCGATATGGTCTCCATCTACCTCTATACGTTTTGTAATTTTAGTCATAAAAGATTTTCTTATATTGAAAAATACATTGTCTTGTCCTCTAATAAAATTCGCTGCATTTTGTATTTTGTCCCACAGTTGTTCCCTTGAGTTGATAGTATTTGCATAGACTAAGGACTTTATATGTTCCCACACATAATAATCCAAAGGATTATATCAGGACTCCTTGGTGACCAAGCAAACTCACTTCCTTGACCGATCCATCTGCGTGGGAAAGCCTCATCAAGATAATTACTGACTTCGATGGAGAAATGAGGGGAGCTCCATCTTCCATGAACCACATTCTGTTCCGTATATCCAGCATGAAAGCATGTAATATATCAGCAAGTGTATTTTGATGAAAAAACAGATGACCATCCATTTAAATTTGGAGGAAGGACAAAGGGTCCCAACAATTGATCGCCTATGATACCACACCAAACGTTAATCTTAAATTCTTGCTGAAAATGCCTTTCTTTAACGGCATGAGGATAATCTACTTCGTAGTAATAAGAATTTCTCCAATTCAAATCGCATTGGTGAGTAAAAGTTGCTTCGTCGGTAAATAAAGTGTCCTTACCAAATTTCGATTCTTGTTGTGTTTATTAAGAACAAATTGACAAATTTGTAGCCTTTGTGAAAGATCCCTTCAAAGTAAGTTTTGCACAGGAGCGAGATGATATGGCTTGAAGCGTTCTTTACGTATGACTCTTAGGACAGATTGTTTACTCACTCCTGTTGCCGCTGCTAAACGACTTGAGCTGACTTGAGGATCTTCATCCACACGAACTAAAATTTGTAGTTCTTGACCTGGAGTTATTGTAGCAGGACTTCCAAACAAGAGATATATACTCTCGCTTAGATCTAAGAAATAAAAAGTATAATAACTTTAAGTTTGAAGTATTAGAGAAATCACAGCTATTACGCGTGGCAAAACCTAAAGTTTTGTTTACATCACATACAGACTTATCGACATGATCGACAAAAGTTAGTTTTTTGTCAAAAGTTACACCAAGGTCTTTAAACGTAGACGGTCGCGTTATTCCGTCGTTCAGAATCTCTAGCTGTAAATGACATTACATTGCAGTTTTGCACATTTAACGATATATTGATTTTGATAGTGATTTTTAACACGCCAGGAATTCAGGTTAGAGATATTATTTTGCATTACAATACAGTAGTTTAAACCAGAGATTCTGTGTAGAAGTTTTATGTCATCTGCATACATTAAGAAGTGCACATCTAAAGTGTTGCCTATGCAATTTATAAATATCTTGAAAAACAGTGGCCCAAGAACAGAGCCCTGGGGAACACCTGAGGAATGGCCGCAATCATAAGACTTAAACCCATTATACACAGCATATTGAATTCTATCAGTTAGATAAGATCTAAAGAAGGTTATGAGCAAGTCCGAAATACCAAAGTTGGCAAGTTGTGGAATCAATATACTATGATTAAGCCTATCAAAAGCTTTTATAAAATCAAAGTCTATTACGTCCGTTTCAGATATGAATTGTGTAACGCATATTATGAGATTGGTAGTAGTAAAGCGACCTTTCGTAAATCCGTGTTTCTGACTGGAAATGATATTTTCATTTTGTAAAGTTATTAAAATTTAGAATATCAATATATTACATTCTGTATACAGATAACCTGAACAAATGCCCATAAATTTATTTTTTCATTGATTGGACATACATTTCTATACACCATATAATTACAACGTGTGGTAGGTTCTACATAACATATCCATGTAATAAATTATGTGTCGGAAATACTCAAAGAGACCTCTTGCCACGCCGTATTTTACAACAAACCTTAGGAAATTAGTAAGCTATTTTAGAATTTTAATTGTATAATGTACCAGAAATAAACTCGTCAGATATATTTATTACTTGAAGGAAGTTAGCGAGGAATTTCAGTCGGTTTGTGATACTAAAATTCTATATTATTTATATTAAAGATATAAACCGGTAAAAATTCTTTAATAGTGTGTCTAAACAACAGAACGTCGATTTTTCTCTAACACAAATTTTAAAAAACATAACAAATCGAAAGAATGATACAAAATTTAATCATCTTGTGTCCATGGAATTTCAACCCATTCCTTTATATTATTTATACATAGCAGTCACTTCGTTCTCGATTTGGATAATGCCAGGAACATTCGATGTGTCAACATCTTCTTCATTCAACCATATAGCATTGTCATCGTTTGATATCAAACAAAGAACTTCCCTGGCACGTCTAGCTGCAATTCTTTGAGCTTGAATCTTCATGATGGGCAAAACCTCTTGTTGCCTCTTATGTGATTGCTTGTGTTGGTTGGTGGCTTTGTATGATGAAAAATATAGTTTAAATAAATATGTCTAGACACTGGCGCAATAGCGATCTACGGAACTTGCTTCACAAACAAATTTAAACCTTAACAATATTGATAGAGTTAGTAGTTTTTCGTTAGAGTTGAAGTTTAAAGTTTTAATATTTTAGATTTATACATATGACGTCACGAAGCTTATGACTCACCCTTGTCACACGATGTCACACTTTGTTGACACCCTCCCCCATAACGTGTGACGTAATTTATGGATGGCCCCAAAGTACAAAAACAAAGCAAATTAATATTACCAAAAAATTATCGACTATAATTTATTACAAAAATTGATCAAGTGGTAAATTAAACAAAAATTTTTCAATTCACCTTTCGAAATCATATTATCCCTGTGTGTTATATTTTCCTCCTTCGCTTTCGTCAGGTGTAGATTTCCAACTTACATACATTGTAACAATGTTTACTGCATGTTAACATTAATAATTATCTGTTTATAGTGCGGCCAACAGCTATGCTAATATGTTCATGGTCGGTTCCACATAAACGTAATATTATTATAACTGCTATTGCCTCTGATAATAATTTAATATTTGCATAAAGTCCAAGGTCTACATTGCAAGCGAGACATTTGTAAATGTATATTGTAGACAGCAAGTATTGCATTGATTTGAATAAAATCACAAGACATCAATCATTATTGAACCCAAAATTTATTGAAAATATGTAAAAGAAGTTTGTGAAATCACAACACTATAACAAAGACACTAATTCAGGACTGTTATTCCAAATCAACCTTGTTTAAAAATATGTTCAAAAGAAAAATAAAGTTTTAAACTAAGAAATCTAGTTGATAGTATCAATGAAGCTGGTATTAAAGTACACTTTGAGAGCAAAAATGGGCGCTACATACAAACTTTGATTACAAAAAATCTTCATAAATTTATACATTTATTAAGAAATCTTGGAAGAAATGACTGTCAGATAAACTTATCGTTTACCATAATCTCAGACATTTTCCATTAGCACATCAAGAAATTGTATTTTCGTACTATAAAAGAAAACTCAAATATATTGTGTGGAAGTATAGTAACGCAACAAAAATATATTATTATTGTTTTTTGTTGAAAAATGATTCAAATGTCATGAAACGTCGAGATTTTAAATTTGAGCGAAAAAAAGTCCTGTCTGTCGGTCCGTCGGTATGTCTGTCTGTAACTTTTTTGTGCGCACGTTTACTCTGGAACCGTTTGTGATATTGACTTGAAATTTAGTAAACTTATGTATTGTAGTTAGATTTGGAACTGGATTATATTTTTATCTAATTCCGTTGAAGGGTTCGGGGGTAAATGGGGGTAAATAAGGGTAAATATTCAAAACAAGCAAGTAAGAGTCCATAAAACTGCAATTTAGGGCATGTACGAAAAGTTGAGGTCTCAAAAAATTTTTTTGGCATCAGCCACCCACAATACTACCTCTGCACTATTATGAAAGGCAGTAAAAAAATTAAAATGTGATTTAGTGTATACATAAGAACGAAACGTATACAAAAATTTTTTGGGTTAGTATTAATAAATTAATGAGAAGCCTTAAAGAAAACGCTGAACACGATTTTAAAAATATCATTCACGGGTTACTAACAGTTAATTATACAAAAACTTACTATGTCTTTGTTACATCTTATAGCAGTAATTTACTTGATTTTCAGAGAATAAATATTAATATTGACAATACTGAATCATATATACAAGATTCACAAAATGTTAAATATTTAACAATTTATGTAGACAATCATTTAAGATAGGACGTTCATACAAAATATGTAGCTAATAAGCTTAGATCGTTATTGTATAAATTCATACATTTACCCCCGTTACTAAATGTAACACTAGTGGACACTACCCTACGTTACGCTTCCCCCCCCCCCCCCCCTGAATGGCAGTTGATTTAAATGATTATGTTGCTTAGAATGTTGCTTTACATCCCAATACTATATAGCAACAGTAGAGAAATTACAAAAATGTGAAACAGTTACACAAATGTTATACAAATACCTATACACTTGTTATAAATCTATGTGGTTTATATCTGTATAAAAGCTTTTACTAAACTATTTATAAAGTAGAAAAAGCTGTATAAGATGCTTTTATAAAGCAGCTTTATATTGATGGGTAAGAATAATTTAGTGCCGAATAAAGCTTCAATACAACTAGTTAGATCTATAAGTTTCCTAATATATAATTACTTAAGTTTAGGAGAAATAGGAGGACCAATACTTTGGAGGGATTATGTGCGGCTTAAAATATCGAGAATATAGACAAGCATTTAAAAATTGAATATATTAACTTGCGTGTTACAATCTCTATGATATTATTTTAATAGGTTTAAGTTTGCATAATTATTTCTACTTCGCAATTTCACCACTTTTCTGTTGTATATTTTTTATGTTATTACTAAAATATACAGTATCAATTAATATTTTTATAATGACATCAATTTAACATCTTGAATAGAAATAGGACAATGTGCATTGCTCCTTCCTAAATTTTTATGAAATCCTCATTTCAGAATAATTTAGAATTTCAAATTCCAATTTAAAGATAAAGAACTCACGTATCCACTTAGGTCTTTTGAAGTTAAATGTATCAATATGTATGTAAATTAATGTTGTACCTGTATTTACGCCGCTTGATGATCTGGTATTTCTAATCACCACTTAAGTGAAAATGTAACATATCACATTCATTAATCTTGATCCAACAGTTGATGAAATCAGACTTAGTATTGTGCAACAGGTTTACTTTCGGTAATGGAGAACATAAATAGAGAAATAGACTCCGTTAGGATACACAGCATATTTTAACAATACATTGATGGACTATTTTATGTTAATTGGAAATGTTTTTAACATTTTGTTTAAATTTAATGTAGAGAAACACTAAGTACATCTTGTTGATTTTCGGATTACGTAACTTTTACTTTGCACTGTGCTTGAATATTATGCGATAGCGTCAAATAGAGTAAATGTAAAATGTAAAATATGTATTATATGTGTGTACATCTTGATAGATAGATAGATAATACATTTATTTAGCCCCTGGCTATACAATAAAAAATACATAGTATACTCTCTGTTTTATATTAGAAATTATATATACACGAAACAAAATAAAAATAAAGTCATATACATACATATTGCAATGCAGTTTCACAACTAAAATCTTATCTAAAGCCAGACTGACATTTACTAAGTATTTTTTTCTCTATTATAAAATCTGAAAATTGCAGATATACTACTTTCTCTAATATTTTTTCAAACGCTGGTAACATATAGGTGTACACTACACAGTCTTCAGCTTTAATGGTTTTAGGTATTTTTCTTATAGGAATTATTGTCGATACTTTTAAAGAATGTGGTACAATACCATGCTCTAATAAGCCATTCATTATACGAATCAATCGATCAGTTAAAATGTCAAAATTATCCTAATAGAAAGCCATATCAATTTCATCCGGACTACTCTTGTTTGCTAGATCAAATACGATTGTTTATAATTTAGCATTTCTGCTCCTCCTAGCTCAACAAGTTCGGACTGATAGTTGCTATGGGGTATACTATGCACTATGTCGTTAATACTAGATATAAATAATTCAGGCAATAGTTTTGGGTTTTACACGATTCATTTTCGAATTGAATTTCTTTAAAAGATTCGTCATGTTTATTCGATACTAAAGATTCCAGAGACTGCCACATTTTCTTTGGGTAGTCTTGCATTTATCGAATTTTTCCTCATAATATTTACATTTTTCTTGTCTGATTATCACGACAAGATTGTTTCTTCTAGTATTATAGTTTAACCAGTCATTTTGATTATTACTTATTTTAAAATTTTTGTATTTCCTATCTCTATCCTTAATAGCCTCGAATATCCTAGCATTGAACAACCCCTTATATGCATTTCGAATTATGAGAGAAAAGTACAGAAAAGTATATTTTTTTATCTATATCAGGCTCCGTATAATTAACTTGTACATTATTCAGTTTAATTTATAATACAATTTACGTTTATGACTTTAGCGACAAGATCAGAATTATTTATAAATACTAAATCTATTAGCGTAGCGATTTCTTCAAAAATGTGAGTAGGGACTTGTACAATCTGTTTTAAGCCATAGTCATTACACCCTATGCATGAAAAACTTGCCAATATTCCTAACCTCGATTTTAGGGAATCTCTCATAATTCCGTCTGCTGTCTTTTCAGATTTATTTTCAGGAAAATATCTAACACTATATCAAAATAGAATTAACAAGGTTAAGTAAAATGGTTTGATTGCTCTGAATTCTGAATGAGATAATATGTTGTAAACTTTTGTGATTAAAACTTCTGCAAATGTTGTTTCTGGGTAATAAAATTTAGCAGTGAGTCCAGAGATATTAGGTACACCTCTAACGCGTTAGATGTTTTCATTACAATTGTGTAAAATTTATAGAACCTACAGTTACACATTGTCTCGGTAATAAACTTGAAATATTACTAAGTTGGCACAATTCCACAGCCACCAGATAATTGAAGGCGATAATAATTAGAACTGAATAGCACAGGACAGCAAATTTATTTGGCACGTGCTAATTAAATTAAGTTTTACGGTAGGATAAAAAAATATTCACTACGTTCGTGTATTTTAAAACATTGTTTAATGGTTCGCAAGGATTGTTAAATATTTAACCACCAACAATATAAATATAATTATAGTTAAATGTATAGGAGATATAATCCAATAAAACAACAGGAGTAACTGTTAGAATGTCCAAAATTGTAAAACGCTTCCTAACAGAAGTCGTCAATTTTTAAAAAATATCTCCAAACCCCTTTTCACTAAACTCATAAAATTTGCTGAGACATTTATTATCGCAATAGAAAAATCATGTTTACAGCAAACGATGAACCATTTTAGTAATAAATGTAAGTTTTATCTCCTTGGATAAAAACGTTTTGAAGATATTTAAAAAAATATATGAAGGTTCTATATTTAAACGGCTTTAAATCCGTTAGGAAACATTTTTAGATAATGTGATTTACGTCAAATCGACATAAAATCAGGTCTAGAATTTACAGTTTTCATTTATCAGGAGGGTTTCTAGACACCCTCTATATTACAGACTTTTATTACAAGTTTTATTTAAATGACTTTCTCTGTTTGTTCGTGGATTAAATCTTGTAATCGGTTTGTCACCAACCACTCGAATACCTAAAGCCCTGAAATTCATCGGCATAACCAATACATCAATGAGGCAACATATAATGAAGTAAATCATGTATATAAATAATAAACAGAGTGGTCCCAAAACAATTCTTTGGAGTGTGATAAATATATTTTGGTGTTATAAATTGCATTTCAAATTATTATAATTATAAATATAATATAAAATATAATTGTTATTCCTGCACCTACTTTTATAGTCTTTTTTATTATTTTTAACTTTACTAATTTTTTTAACCCCTGCCCTCACAAACTCTCTACTTGTATTGTCTATGTGAAACTAGGAGGAATTAGTCTTTGGCTTATTTTGGTACTAATGCGTATCTATGTAATAAAATTAAAGATAATTATTATTGGAATTTTGAAAAAAACAATTATTATTTAATTGTTTAAACCCTGCTTCTCATAGTCTCCTCTGTACATTTTTTGGATTCTTGGAAGCAACTAATTGTACCCGCATCATAATTTTTTTTAAATACATTTATTTAACGTTGGCCTATTTCCGCTACTGAGGCCTAACACCGACGCCTGTAGACGAGCTACCCCCAACCAGGAATTTTGCCGAACCTCTTCTCTTAAGAAGAGTAGGGATCTTTTACTTGCCTAACATTTCATAGACAAGGGACCGACGACTTTACATCCCCTCCGAAGGATGGTATATCCCCTATACAACCCTCGCCTAAGGTTGTATAGCTTCCGCGCATACACTGATATACAAGCCGCTGGAAGATGTGTGAGGCGAGGACGCGGTCTTCGTTGGAACGGTTACCCATCCAACTACTAACCGCGCCTCACGTTGCTTTACATCGCATATCGAAGTATGTACATAGTAAAGACGCACCCACGCTCGCCCCCGTGTCATAATAATAATACTTTATTTTCCTTTGGGACAAATAAAATACATTTGTATAGCAATGGTCAATTATTTAAGTACTACCTACAACCTAACTTACTCTATCTTCTAAATTCACTTATATTATAAAAAGATTTATCTACAAGATAATTATTTAATTTATCGTTTAAAAGTTAATAAACTTGATGAAAGCTTAATTTCAGTCGGTAACCTATTAAAAATATTTAAACCTAGATAGGTAGGAGAGTTTGCAGAAACTTTATTTTTACAGAATGGTACGTGGAAATGACTCTTTTGTCTAGTATTTATATTGTATATACCGTTGTTTAAAATGTAATTTCCTTCATTTCCATAAATAAAACACATAGTTATTAACACATGCCATATCTCAGCCTAGAGGAGACTTCTGCATGATACACCAAAATAAGTTGTTAATTTGTCAAAACTATTTTTGGATTTCTCATTAAAAAACACATTGAATTTAGTTTTGAAACTAACTGGGAACAGTGATCCTTCCAGTTGAGACACTCATCAATCGTAACTCCTAAGAATTTAACTTCTTGATTAAAATTTAACATGCCTGAACCATTTATGGAAATGTCTAATTGTGAACAGGCTTTTTGTCTGTTATGAAATCTAAGCACTGGGTTTTTTCCAGAGTTAAAATAAAGTGTATTTGACCAAAAGCTTAACACTCTCAGCATTTAGATTTCATCTGAAGGATCTGAAATTAGCAGAGACGTATTTTCTGCGTATATAACAAAAAATGCATTAGAGGTTAAAGTATCAATTTCGTTTGTATATATTTTTTTTTTATACATTTATTTAACGTCGGCTTATTTCCGCTACTGAGGCTTAACAGCGACGCCTGTAGACGAGCTACCCCCAACCTGGAATTTTGCCGAACCTCTTCCCTTAAGAAGAGTAGGGATCTTTTACTTGCCTAACATTTAATAGACAAGGGACCGACGGCTTTACATCCCCTCCGAAGGATGGTATATCTCATATACAACCCTCGCCTAAGGTTATATAGCTTCCGCGCATACACTGATATACAAGCCGCTGGAAGATGTGTGAGGCGAGAACGCGGTTTCCGTTGGAATGGTCACCCATCCAAGTACAACTGCGCCTGTCGTTGCTTTACATCGCATACCGAAGTATGTACATAGTAAAGACGCACCTACGCTCGCCCTCGTTTGTATATAATAAGAGTAAAATTGGTCCCAGTTCCGAACCTTGTGGGACACCTACGTTTATATCGAGAAATTCTGATTTAATAATATTAGTACTAATATTGTCCGAAATATGTTAGGTTTATATATTGTTCACGGTTATTCAAAAAATAAGCTATCCAATCATATTCCACAATAGGTATTAGTATACAAATGAAGTTTGGATAACAGTTTGATATGATTGGCACAGTCGAATGCTCTGCTGAGATCACAAAATATTCGAACAGGGCGCTCGCCTATATCCATACATTCAATCAATTGAAATTCAATCAAAATGAAAACATAGCGGTTTGTGTAGACATAAATGATCTAAGCAGCAATATTCTGAATTTTGGAAAATCCAGATGGAAGAGTTACTGGCCTGTAATTTTCCATAAACTGAGGATCCTGTTTTTTATAAATAGGAATAAATATTCCTACTTTTAAAATTTTCGGAAATGTCCCGGTTAAAAAAGAAAAACCGCTGCCCAAGGAATCACTACTTCCACATCCAGATTTTGTATCCAAGTCTTATTCACAGTAAATCCCAATGTAATTAATATTTTATTCCCTTTAATAATAGAGTGGGGGTGGTAGAGGGGGTGGCTAATGTAAAAATAAATTTAGAAACCCTTGGTTCTCGTATACACACTAAATCCCAATTTAATTTTTTACTTCCTTTGATGATAAGTTGGGGGTAGTAGAGGGGGTGACTCATGCCAAAATAAATTTTAGAAGCCCTTGGTTCTCGTACACACACTAAATCCCAATTTAATTTTTTACTTCCTTTGATGATAAGTTGGGGGTAGTAGACGGGGTGGCTAATGCCAAAAAAATTTTAGAGGCCTTGGTTCTCTTATACACATTAAATCCCAATTTATTTTTTTACTTCCTTTAATAATAGGGTGGAGGTGGCAATGGGGGCGGTAGAGAAGGTAGCTGACGCGAAAAAAATTTTTAAGACGTTTTTTCTTGTATACACACTGAACCACATTTTAGTTTTTTTACTCCCTTTCTTAATAGTGTGGGGGTGATAGTGAAGGGAGTGGCTGATGCCAAAAAAAATTTAGAGACCCTGACTTTCCGTATATGCCTTAAATTGCAATTTTATAGGCCCTTACGCTTGCTTTGCCCATTTACCCTTATTTACCCCCGAACCCTTCAACGGTATTAGATAAGAATATAATATAGTTCCAGATCGCGTTACAATACATATGTGTACCAAATTTCAAGTCAATATCATAAGCGGTTTCAGAGTAAATGTGCGCACAAAAAAGTTACAGACAGACACACAGGCCGACAGACAGACCTACAGTTTTTCGTTCAAATTTAAAATCTCGACGTTTCATGACATTTTAGGCCTATTTCAACAAAAAAAATAATTTTTATTATACTTCCACTGGACGTGGAAGTAAAAACCGCTGCTCAAGGAATCACTACTTCCACATGCAGATTATGTATCGAAATCTTATACACACTAAATCCCAATGTAATATTTTACTCCCTTTAATAATAGGGTGGAGGTGGCAATGAGGGTAGTAAAGGGGGTGGCTAATGCCAAAATAAATTTTAAAGACCCTTGGTTCTCGTACACACACGAAATCCCAATTTAATTTTTTATCTCCTTAAACAATAGGGTGGGGGTGGCAATAGGAGTGGTAGAGGAACATTTTTTAGAGACGTTTCGTTCTTGTATACAAAGTAAATCACATTTTAATTTTCTTACTTTCTTTCATAATAGTGTGGGGGTGGTATTGGGGGTGATAGTGGGGGGTGGCTGATGACAAAAAAAAGTTGAGACCTTGACTTTTCATACATGCTCTGAATTGCAATTTTATGGACTCTTACCTGCTTGCTTTGCCTATTTATCTCATTTACCCCCGAATCCTTCAACGGAATTAGATCAAAATATAATCTAGTTCCAGATCTCATTATAATACATAAGTGTACCAAATTTCAAGTCAATATCGTAAACGGTTCCAGAGTAAACGTGCACATAAAAACAGTTATTTTTTTCTCTCAAATTTAAAATCTCGGCGTTTCATGACATTTTAAGCCTATTTCAACAAAAAAAATATATTTTTTTTGCGTTACTGTACTTCCACTGGACGTGTAAATAATTAACTAGGTAAGTCATTGATTGAATGATAACATCCAATTACTTATTTTAATAAAAAAATACTTCTATTTAATTTATTATTTAGTAAAGTAAACATTTCATCACAGACAAAAGGTTCAAGGAAAACCGAATGTGGATTTTTGGAAATATTAAAATCTCTAATTGAACTACTTGCAGGTATTTGTTGAATTACCCTCATTTTGAACTAATTGTGTATGGGCTTTTTTGTAATTTTGTATGTATCGCTTAGGTCAGGACATATTCTTTAAGTTCTTTAAGTAATCTTTTAGTTTCGAGCTTGATACTTTAACCTCCTGAATGATCCATTTTTTCCTCGCCTAATAGTACTATCACAAAAGTTTTTCAAAGGAAAATATTTATTAAAATAATATATAAATAAATTGTAAAAATATTCAAATGCATCATAAAATGTATAAAGTTGATTAGACCAGGATTCTACTTGTAATGCCAAAGAAAAATTTCTTGTAGAGTTATCAAAAAAAATTTCTTAGACTGACGAGTTTGTAGTTTACTGTCTACATTTTTGGAGCTCAATTCTAGTAGTATGGTTCTGTGATCTGAAATTACATTAACTACAGCACAAGCTAGATTATTAACTATGTTAGAAAAAATGTTATCAATTGTGGTTGACGTATTAACGGTTACCCGGGTAGGCCACCCAACCATTGGATGCAAGTTAAAAGTAAATAAAATATTTTTAAGACAATTAAAATCACTTCTGTGTCGATGAATCAAGGTTAAAGTCACCACATAAAATTATATTTATATTAGTTTATATAAACTTCTAGAATACTGGCAATATTAGTTAGAGATAGTTAAATGCCTCCAATGGGAGACCTATAACAGATAAGATTATGATTGTCGAATTCTTAAAAGATTCTTTAAAAGATATAACACATATTTCAAAGTGTTTATCTATACAATAGCGATCCAAATTTAATTTATAGACATTTAAATTTAACTTGGAGTATAAAGCACGGCCCCCTTTTTCATAAACATTTCTGCAGAAATAACTACTTAATGAGAAATCATTAATTTGTTTAATTTTAATTGAAACAATCTTGGAATGAGTTTCAGTTAAACATAAGAATTGAACATCGTGATAAGTATTGAAGTCAATTTCTAAGAGCCCAATCGTTTGTACATTTAAACTTTGTACATTTAATAAAATATCTGGACTATACATTAGTCTGCTAACAGTATTGCCGGTCGTTTCTGAAAAGGCCGGCTGATGCATGCTCCATCAGGCCATACATTAGGATCCTTGGCTTTCCTAAAGTTTTCCTCAAAGATGGTGACTTTAAACCACGAATAGAGGCTGAGATGTCTAGGCTTTAATAATTCGCACTTTACTTCTGAAAATGATTTTTTCAATAATTCCTCTAAATCAACAACCGTGGTATATTGATCCACTCTGCATACGTGTAAATGGGCAAGATTTCGGACTCCTTTTATTGATGAGTCTTTGTTACTCTCCACTATCATCCTCCTCTTGCAACTAGGCAGTTTATTATAATTCACCTCTTTCCACTCGATTTCTACGATTTCAGATGAGATTTCACACTGTACAAGGATAGAATGTCAAGCTAAACGCAAGAAAATAGATTCAGAGAAACTCGAGGACCAAAATACATTTCACATACTTACTTATCGAATTGATAACTTAAAAAAAACTCGATTAATAAAGCTTAGTTGCGAAAAAATAAATTTAAACGGAAGGGGAGTATTATATACTATATATAATATATAATATATTATATAAAATAATACCCACACTAAAAGAATCCATGCAATTAACTATGTTGCTAAAAAGAATTTAATAAGTCCAAGTAAAAGCTGAATATTCTTGTAAATTTCAATCTATGATGTAAAATACGTACAACAAAATGATTTTATTTTAATGCGGTCTCTCGACCAATATTTCCGTATAATATTGAGTTATTGTGATGCATTGCGTGAAATGCTAGTCTGTTTATTCTTAGCACACCTTCTCAGTTGAATTACTGAAAATGTAATTCTTAGACGCCATTTCCTGCATCCTGATCGGGGAAGCCGCGGATGAATTCGGCCCGCCATGCCATTTGAAACACTTTTGTGAATGCCAATGTAGTTTCCATTGAAAAATGCACCCGTGCAGAACACTTCCACACTTGATACTTGAAAGGGGATATTCTAAGAGTTTCACAATAAAATGCCGTGTCTTGAGGAATTTAATGTTTGTGTATATGTTTTTTGTTGGAGATGTGTTTTTCAGTGAAATGAAACTACATTATTATAAAATATAAAGCTTTTAATATAGACTTAAGGGAAGAAAGTCAATGTCAAGGTCAGGACAATTAGAGAAAGTGGTACTTGACATTCTACCGAATATGCAAAATGATCTCAAACTGCATACTAGTAGTTGAAGTGTATTCAGACTACGTTAAGTCAGATTGTAAATTAGTCCTTTCAATTTTTCACACAAAAGAGGGCGCATTCGCTGACAAATTCTTCGGATACATCACTACTATTTTCTATTTTATTCCATTCCATTCCATTTCAATAGGAAGAGAGATAAAGAGAAACACGTACAATTTTTTTAAAAGAGAGCATTTGCTGCCAAAGTCTTCAGATACATCGCTACTATTTTCCATTTTATTCCATTTCAATTGCAAGAGAGAGAGAGAGAGAGAGAGAGACGTACTATATTTTTTTATAGCCTTATGTTGATTACCGTCCTGTCTTATTTGTAGCTATTCTACCACTGAACCAGTACACATACATATAGACAATTACACAACGACCATTTCCTACGACATTGCCATGTTCTGCAGCTGAGACTCGAACTTAGGAGTGGTACAGCGACTAACCGTGTTGTCTCTCAAACAACACACTACTGCTCTCAACTCGGTAACGCATGAAAAAGTCACTAAATATCCACGCCCTAGCCATGATTCGAACTCGGAACCTCTTGATCTCGAGGCTAACCCATAAACACTGAATTATTGAGCTGGCGATATGAAGTTTATTTAAATTATTGAAAATGGGCTGAGACGTATGACGCATTATAACTATTAGGAGAGGCTGTAATCAACCCCATCGTTTAGTCAATACCTTTATTACCGAAGACATCACCGTAGGACTGCAGTTTCTGCATCGTCGAAGTCTGGGTATCGTACCACCCTAGATAAGTGTGTTGTTTTCTGTACCGGGGACCACCTTCAGTGGTTCTGCGTGGTTATATATATATTTATACTTAAGTTAGCATTTTATCTTGTATATATTTAAAGATTTTATGCATTTATATTTATTTAAGGAGGTTCTCTAATCAGACCCGTTGTGGCCAAATTTATTTTAATTCATCGACACGTTGTAAACCAAGTGTAGCTACACGAGGCATCTTTATTTATGCTGTAACCTATTAATCAGAAAATTAACCACACCTTTTGAAAATCGCCAGGTTTCATGCTAGGGAACCAATAAATAATTGTAAATTTCTGTAATATAGTGCATTTCATGTTTAAAGCAAGTTGTCATTATTTCAACTGCGACCACTACGTATAGAACCTCCCGTGATTTGTGTAAGTAAGTATACTAATAATTTATAATAGTTTATGTTAACTTGGGTTTAACGCCCTGAGATAGTCTGAGCTAGTGAAATTTTATCGTGGGCACGTTACATCGCTTATCCGGGCTAGGTAGTGTCTGCGATCTGCTACGCACAGCAGCACAAGTGAGTTTCTTTTCTGTAATATCTTGTAACCCTTAATAGCCAACGTATTTATTTATTTTATGGACTTGTAGAACGTAGCAAGCAATTTGAATCAACTGTATTTTTGAACTTTATGAAAAATTTGTTTAGGGATACAATACGTGACTTATCAATTCAAGGACGTCAGAATTTAAAATTTCAATTAGATGGGCCTCCTGTGCATGACGCAGTAGGGATAAGGGGTTGGCTGAATACGAATTTTGAAAATCGGTGGATAGATCGGAATAGTCCTCTTATTGAGTGACCGCTAAGGTCCCCGGACTTAACGCCACTTGACTTTTTCTGTGGGGTATACTAAAACAAGTAATTTACAAGTCAAGACCCCGGAGTTAGTTGACAAACTACTTAGAATAATTGAAAAATGTTCAGCTATTACCCAAGAACAACTCAGAAAAGTAACTGCAAATGAACGAAGAAGATTTGATAAGTGTTGCGAAAAAAACGGCGGGTTGGTGAAAGAAAGAAAAATATAATTAACATTTATTTTATATTCCGGCATTCCAACGATTTTGTTAAATGTTGTTACCAACCACCGCTTTCAAACGGGCCAAACTATGTATACTTGAGGTTTCGAAAGCACCTCCTCTTCAATAGTGGTCTGAGGGAAACTAATTGTTACAGAAACTGTACACATTACAAATTTTATATTCTGCAGCTACTAAGAAATATTCGCCTGTATCAAAATAGAAAGAAATATTTATCGATATGCTAACATTCACTTGGTACCATAATTTGTTTTTCTAAAATTCCTCTAAATTTTAATCATGAATAAAGCTACTCTCCATTAAAAATATATAAACTGGAGTAAACAAAAAGTCTTTGAGAAAGTTAAATTAAAATTCTTAATTAAATGTATTCTTCGCCTTGGGTTGTTTTAGCACTCTTTATGTCAAAGAAAAAGGGTTATCCAATGAGAAAGTATGAAAGATAAAAAATAAAAAGCTTTTAGTGTTTTACGACTTGAAAAAGTGAATGAATATAGCCTAAAGGCGTATATATCCTTTAATGTATATCAATGAAATGATTTTAAATGAATGTCACTAACGCTAATTACTTTCTGAAGTAACAAATACTAAAATGTAAATACTATTTCTGTATTGTATATTAACTGAAAATAAAAGTAATTCTTATTATGATTTTGGTAAATAACATATACTGGTGACTAACGAAATATTTGCTTTGAGTATGTCAGATCTAAAAGTTGGATTAAGCCTCGAGTTAGAACTCTATATATATTAAATTTAATAAGATTAATTATGTACTCTTCGGCTTTTTACCTTTACTAAGGACTACGATCGACGACTACTGGAGGCGAGCTACCCCCAAACCAGGAAGTTTTCCTAACTTCTCCTATGTCGAAAAGTAGAGATCATTTAATAGTTAAGGGACCGACAGCTTTACATCCCTTCAGAAGGATGGTATGTCCACTACGCAGTCCTTGCCTTATATTGTATAACTTCTACGTATAAACTGTTATACAGCCGCTCAAGAGTGGGCGAGATCACTGTGATTCCTTGGCGATCATCCATTCAATTACTTGCCGTGAATAGTTGTTGCTTCACTTTTCATATTGACGATACCAACTAAAGTGAACACAACTTTATATACATTAAATTACAATTATCAGCCAGGGTCTGATCTGAATCCGGCTAATAAAACACGGTGCTAAACGCCGTGGTGGGTGAGGGGCTGAACAATGCTGGGCAGCTTCGGCGAAACAACAATACAAAAGTGTAAATGAAAACTTATCACGAAAATAAACTGCTGGTATATTAACATAAGAATTATACATTATGTGTATAAAGTATTGAATGATTTAATTATTTCTGAATACGAAAATATTTTGGAAAAAGCCTTAGAATAGTCGATTTTTATTTTGTATTGCCCATCTTCTGCCTTTTTTAAACTATGACGTCATTGCTACTTCGGTTATGACGTCATCTATTTTTTTAATGAACGACACTGTATATTTTTTCATTCTTAGAAACTATGGAAGGCTGATTTCAAAGACCTATATTATTTATTGTCTAGAGTTCATAAGATTGGAGCTACAGACAGATTTTTTGAACTTAAATAATTATTGTTTTCTTGTAATATTTTACAATAAAAAAGTAAATGAACAGTAAATAATAACATAAAGGAGTAACTAATCAGATATTAAGCAGACTGCAACCAACAGCTACTTTCCGGGCTATGGGCCCCGCCGAGCGCTGAATTACAAGTTACACGCCTGGCGTGTTAAGCGTAATAATTATTGCATATTACCAACAGAGCACTAATGCTTCGATTGCAATAAACACCAGCCGAAAAACTGATACTACCTAAAGGAGCTCTCGTGCCTGTCGTCCCACACCACTTGCAGACTGCAGTTTCGAGCTATTGGCTCTCGTCAGTGCAATGTAGGCATGTGTCTGCAATCGAGGCATTAGCGTTCTGTTGGTAATATGCAATTATTACACTTAACGCGTCAGGCTTGTAACTTGTAATTCAACATTATCACGTCTTCAAATCCACCTATTAGGAAATACTTGATCAAGATATCTTTGAACAGCTAATGCATAATGATAAGGTGCACAGTCTTGTTGATACTGTAAGTTTTCATTAGGTGTTCTACAATTGTTTCGACTGGGAAATAAGGTCACTAAAGTAGGGATTAGATATTAATGTTAAAATTGTAGATATCTTGGTCCATTTATAGTGTCATCGAAAAAGTAGGGATTGATTATCCTGTTTCTGACTATTCCCATCCACACATTTACCTTTTGTGGCTACTTAGTGTGCTGCTTTCACATCCATCGAGGATTTTCCTTTGCCCAGTTGACTTCACCATTTAAAGTTAAAGTTGACTCATCCAAAAAATATATTTTTTACCTGAAAGGCGTTGCCATAGAGTGCATTCATTGATAATTGACTTCGATTCGATTTGGATCGTCATCATGTAACTGTTACACAAGATATATCTTAAATTTATGTCACTTTTCTTTTATTTTCTTTTTTTGGTTATTAATCAACACTCTAGAGGAATGATGCTCCCAGTTACAGAGTTGAATACACGCAGATATAGATAGTTATACAATGACCATTTCCTACGACATTGCTATCTGCGGGAGCTGAGACTCGAACTCCGGAGTGGTACAGCAACTAGATGTGTTGTCTGTCCCACAACCTTGCCTAATCCTCTACTACCAACTCGCTAACACATGAAAAATGCCACTAAACATCCGTATTCTAACCAGGATTCGAATCCGGGACTCCATGGTTGCAAGTCTAACACGTAGGCGTTGAGCCACTGAGCCGGCCAGTTTAAAACTTTGTGTACACAACTAAAAAGAAAAAATCACAATCTCGGTCAAGCTGACGAAAGTTATTGTGTAGATTCTCCTCCATAGCCAGACAAAAAACATTTAATTTGGTACCCTCCTTAACAACTTGATGGACATTCTCTGGTAAATCATATACAGAACCAGTCTCGCTATACTTTCTTTCAATTTTCACTTTTGATTGTTTTTTTAATGGCCTTATGTCATAGATCATGCAGCCAGACACAAGAGTATTAAGAGAAATTTAAAAAAAACAGCGAGAAGAACAGGGTCACACGCTTCTCGCCCAGTGTTCTCTCAGTGATAAAATAAAACCGCTGCCCAAGGAATCACTATTTCCACATCCAGATTTTGTATCCCAGTCTTGTATACACTAAATCCCAATGTAATATTTTACTCCCTTTAATAATAGGATGGGGGTGGTAGAGGGGGTGGCTAATATCAAAAAAAAATTTAAAGGCCCTTGGTTCACGTACAGACTAAATCCCAATTTATTTGTTTACTCCTTCTAATAATAGAGTGGCAATGGGGTGGTAGAGGTGGTGGCTAATGCCGAAAAAGTTTTAGATTCCCTTGGTTCTCGTACACACACTAAATTCCAATTAAATTTTTTACTCCCTTTGCTAATAAGGTGGGAGTGGCTGGGTGGCAATGGGGGTGGGAGAGGGGTAACTAAGGCCAAAATAATTTTAAAAATACTTCTGTTATTACGAAGAATATCGTTAAGAAATTATTAATGGCGAACAAATTATAGTTTATGAATCATTATTTCTGATTAATAAAAAAAAAAGCACAGTTCCCCCACAGGACCCCTACGAAAATGAAAATGAATTGAAATCAGTTTTTTCAAAAAACCCAAAAATACTAGTACCTATCAGTAATACAAAACAACTACTTTCTACTTTACAGACAAGTCTACAACCTTACTAATAATTTCCATAGCCTACTTAGTAATTTGCTTACATCGCATTCATCTGACGCGGCCATTTAGAAAAAATTAAAAAATTGTTCGTATCTCACTTATTTTTTGGAATTTTTTACATCTGAAGAACTGTTGCACTTGGAGATGTATACTTAATGAGAAACCATCAAAAAATATAGTCATTCCATTTAAGAAAAAAAAGTTGATGTCACTTCCTGTTCAACCGGAAGTGATATTTTCATTCCTGTTTGTCTAAAAGTAGCCCATTATTGCCTAATTTATGTATACTAGTATATGTATAACCAAATTTTTAAATACAAAAACAACCAAAATATTGGGGGCGTACATTGACTCGTGGCCACCCGGTAGGTCTCTGAAAGCAACTCTCCATAGAGATTCT
Source organism: Leptura quadrifasciata (assembly GCA_963675555.1). NCBI lineage: Eukaryota > Metazoa > Arthropoda > Insecta > Coleoptera > Cerambycidae > Leptura > Leptura quadrifasciata. Next base: position 136,462,103 of record OY776675.1, on the reverse strand, counting down.
ACACTTGAAAAAATATAGGGTGTTCTATTAAGAAAAAAGTAGATAACGTCATAATTGAAGCCGCAATGATGTCATAGCTAAAAAATTAAAGCAAAAGATGTGTATTTCAAAATAATAATCAACCTATTAGAGGATTTTTCCAAAATAAGTAGTTTGTCAATTAATTACAAGCTCAATACATATTTCACAAGTTTTAGATTTATCTCCCTTGAGGTCTTATTATTAAATTTTATTTCATATAACATGATACTTTATTTCACTACTACTGTAATTCTTTTCTAACATATTGGAAAGCATCCAACTACATATATTAACCAATTTCAATTTTAAATGTAAAGCCAAAGGCGACCGAATCAGACACGTATGTTTCCCAAGATCCAGGTTGAGGACCTACAGAATTGTATGAATAGCAGGATACAGCTCAACAAGATAAGTTTGTGGCTGTGTCAATAGAGGGAATCTAGGAAAAGTCTGGTCCTGACATGAGCGATACAAAGAGCTGGACTTGATACGGAACCGTTACACAGCCTGAATGCAAGATGGGATCAACAGTCCTCCCTTTGAGCGCCTCATTTTATGTTTTCTATAATGTAATTTGTTCCCATACACCTCGAGAATGTGAAAGTAATTGCTAACCAATGTTGAAACAGGAAGAAAACTTCGATTTGTTTTTATCGGATATTGCGCTAGACAATAATTAAAATATTAATAAAGAAATAAAGTTTTCAAGAAAATCGTGTAATAACTCATTACTGATGGAAACTTACTTCATATTATAAGAACTATCAGGAATATGTTAATTTGCTTGAAGTACAAATCAGTTGAATATAAATATTTTATACACAGCAAAACATTAAAATTCGTCAGATGCTATCCAATATTTATTTACTTCAGCAGATGTCTTTCATTCCAAAGTTATATTGGAATTATTAAAATACAAATTTGTATTCACCCTTCCAGTCTGTATGTTTTTCCATCAATTAAAATTTTAATTATTTCGTAATTAAGTCGTCATGAAAGCAGTTCATAATTTTCACTTCAGATAAAATCTATACGCTGTATTAAATTTATAGCCGCCTTATATTCAAGGGGATATATAAATTTAAATATTATCGATATAAATAAGTGTATAAGGATGGTAATAAATCTATTCCAGTGGCATCTATGTTAGCGTAGGCTTTTCCGAAGTTATCCTTTCGACTACGGACGGAAGTCTCAGGTTATGAGAGAAACAAATTTTTGTTTGTCCAAAGTACTCGCATGGCCCTTAAGTTCTGATTCTATGTGCAACAGTGCTAAAAAAGTTTATCAACGTGTTTTCGAAAAATAAACGGAACTACGCCACCTTCGAGGATAGTGCCTTAATGTGTGTCTTTACTATAATTATCTCGGTAACATTTTGGGACAAACTTATGAGACCTCGTAAACAATTTTGGATTATTAAATATATTATACATTGTTATGTTATTTTAAATATCAAATTTTAATGATATATTATTATTTTTATCGAAGATAATTTAGTTATTTTTTTAAATGTTTATGAAGAGTTTGTTCTCAGGGTATCTTGTAGGTTCGGCTTGAACAACAACGAATCTTAATATTAATTAGGCCTTTTTATTTTCCAAATTGACGAACTGAATTTTATGCATACATTTTTTTACTAAAGAGCTCATATGAAAGAAGGACAATAAAATAGGTTGAAAAAATCTGTTTTTCGCAAAAAACTCGGAAAGTATCAATTTTACTGTAAAATATGTACATATGAAAATTACAGGTAATAAAAATCCGCAAAATTTCGTTTCTTTTTAACTTCGTACGATGTATTGGAGCGGAGATAGATTTTTTGAAATTTTGACAGTTTTGCGACACAGTGGAAACGCGCGTGTTCTTCTCTAAAATCTCGCTCGGATCGCAAAATGGTTCAAATGAAAGCTGTAGAGAATTCGATTACGAACAATTTATTTTTCATTTCCCTTCGACCAATATTGGCAGAGATATAAATTTTTAAACATCTTTATAGCGCGCTATCAGAACACCTGTTTCAAGATAAAATCGATAAAATCTCGAAAGCAATAGATCGTTATTATTATTATTAGCCGTTACTCGAGTCCGAGTATAAAAATGTTACAGTCGATAAATTGTGCAATAAAAAACAAGTAAAAGGTGTAGTCTATTGTAATTCCCATTCATCTACGGTGCACACGACTATGGCTATAGAGGCCAATTCGGGAGAGCACATGTCGACCGCAGTCAGGACAAACATAGACCTGGTTAGGTCTTGGATCTGGCCTTCTTGCAGCAACATTTCCTTGATAGCTGGCCACAACCCCTCGCCATTCGGTTCTGTCCGCTGCAAGTTGTTCCCATTGCTCGTCTGCAACACCGCAGGATTTTAGATTTTCATGGAGAGCGTCTTTGAACCTCTTTCGTTGACCGCCACGCCTTCTTCTACCGCTTAGCAATTCACCATAAAGTGTACATTTAGGAAGGCGGTTATCATGCATACGATGAACGTGACCTGCCCATCTTAGGCGTGCTCTTGAAATAAGCACCTCAATTGGAAGGCTGTTTGCCCTCCTGAGTACTTCCACGTTTGATATGTGATGGAACCAACGGATTTTCATCATACTTCTGAGGTGTCTTTGCTGAAAACGTTCTAATTCTTTCACATGACGACGGTAAGTGACCCAGCTTTCACATCCATATAGCAGTGTTGGAATGACAACTGCTCTGTAGACAGCCATTTTCGTTGACAAAGCAAGGTCGTGGTTGTCAAATACTCTCTCTCTAAGTCCCCAGAGTGCTCTAGATGCAGCGTTAATTCTATTGCGAATCTCGCTGTCCATGTTTGCTTTGTCATTAACAACGTTGCCTAAGTAATTGAACTGATCCACCACTTCAAGAGGATTTCCGTTAAGTGTAATGTCTATTTGGTTCACTTGATGAGGAGTTGACATAATCTTAGTCTTTCCAATGTTGATTTTAAGTCCCAAGGAATCATAGCTCTGGGCATACACATCTAAAAGTTCTTGAAGCTCTTCCGGCGTAGAGGCTAAAAGTGCACAGTCATCCGCATACTGGAGATCACAAATGAATCGTGTGCATGTCTTCGTGAAAGCTCTAAAGCGCCCTATGTTAAAGAGACCGCCATCAAAACGGTATCTGAGACCTATTCCTCTGACTGTCAGTTTGTTGTCAACAATAATTGTTAGAGCAGTGGTAAACAAATTAAAAAGTAGGGGTGCCAGGACACATCCCTGCCTAACTCCAGTGAGGGTTTGGAAAGGTTCGGTTGCCTCATTATTATACATAACCTGGGCGTTGTTGTTTGTATGTAGACTGCGACATACTTCCACAAATTTTCTAGGGATACCTAAGCGGAACATAATTTTCCAGAGCACTTCCCTGTCCACCGAGTCAAACGCCTTGGTTAAATCAATGAAGGCCATGTGAATTTCTCCTTGATGTTCGAGTGCTTTTTCTTGAAGCTGTTTAAGTGTGAAGATTAAATCCGATGTGCCTCGGTTTGGTCTAAAGCCACTCTGTGTTTCAGGAAGTAACTTTTCCATAACAGGTGTTAGCCTATTTGCCATCGCTTTAGTGAGTATCTTCCCTCCAACAGCCAGGAGAGCTATACCCCTGTAATTTCCACAGTCTGCAGCGCTCCCTTTGTTTTTGAAGAGGTTGATTAAAAGTGTATCACGAAACTCCTGCGGAGCTTGACCACTTTCCCACACGACATCAAACAGTTTTTTGAGGTAGGGTATGACCTCTGACGACACAGCTTTAAAGATCTCAGCTGGGAGTGAGTCGGCGCCGGGAGATTTGTTATTTTTTAGCTGCCCAATGGCGGTTAAGATCTCTTCCGTTGTTAGTGGTTTATCTAAGTCTTGGAAGGTGTCATACTGAGGGATAAGATTTATAATATCGTGATCGGCTTGACTTTGCTGGTTAAGAATGCTAGAGTAGTGTTCTTTCCATCGGGCTCTTATTTCCTGGTCTTCTTTGAGGAGATTTCCATTTAAATCTTTAATAGGGCACATATTTTTCCGACTGGGGCCGTACACTGCTTTTACTCCTTGAAAGAAATTCCTGTAGTCGTGTGAATCGGCGTACCTTTGAATTTCTCTGGCCTTGCTTGCCCACCACTCGTTCTTTATTCTTCTGATTTCGCGTTGCGTTTCATACTTAGATTGGGTAAAAGCTTCTGCTTTTGATGAGTCGTTGGGGTGGTTGATAGCGTTTTGGAAGGCAATATGTTTGCGGTCAAGAAGTTCTTGTATAAACGCTTCATTATCATTGAACCAGTCCTCCTGTTTTTTACTTGCTGCAGTGCCAAGAATTTCCTCACTCGCACTTTTTAAACTGTCTTTAATTTGTGCCCAGGTAGCAGCGACATCTACAGAATTGGTTTCTTCTAGTGCACTCAAATTCTCTTGAACTTTTTGCTTTAGCTGTTCGGCGGTTTGTTGGTCACGCAATTTACTAATACAGAGACGGAGTCTACGTTTTACTTGAGTTCTTCGGTGTTTGGGTCTCATAACAATTTTCATTTTAGAGACAACAGGACGATGATCGGTCCAACATTCGCTATCAATGCGCGCCTTTGTAATTTGGACGTCCTTGAGATGCTTCCTACGTACGATAACATAGTCCAGTAGATGCCAGTGACCTGATCTGGGGTGACGCCAGGTGCCTTTAAATTTATCCTTTTGTCGGAAAATGGTGTTTGTTATAACTAGATCATGTTCGGCGCATTTAGTTAGGAGTAGTTGACCGTTAGCGTTCATGTTGCCCAAACCGTTCTTGCCTATGATGCCTGGCCAGGTGTCTGCATCTCTCCCTACTCTAGCGTTAAAATCGCCAAGAATAACGAGTCGTTCCGTTTTAGGTATTCTACAGAGGGTTTCTTCCAGCTGTTGATAGAAGCTTTCCTTGGTTTCGTGACTTGCATCCAGAGTGGGAGCGTAGGCGCTTATTAGATTTACCGCGTTGCCATCTGATAGCTCATAGCGTAGCAGCATTAGTCGCTCGGATATGCCTTGTGGTACTTGTGTTAAGTTGGATACAAGTTGATTCCGAACGGCAAATCCTACTCCATGTTGTCTTCTTGAATTGGTGGGAAGACCTTTCCAATAGAAGGTGTAGTACTTTTCTGTGAGAGAACCTTCCTCCAAAAATCGAGTTTCGCTGAGAGCTGCAACGTCAACATTGAGTCGGTGAAGTTCTCTAGATCGTATGCATATAGTGTATCTAATGAAAGTTAAAGAGAATCAAATTTTGAATATGTTTATGTATGTACAAAATCGCTTTGATAACGAGTGAATGGATAAAATGGAAAAACATGAAAAATTGTTATTTTCAATTTCGTTTTGACAAATAGCTATTTTTGATCGGCTTTAGGCAATAATGGCAAAAGTTAGAGAATTAAATTATCTATAAAATGAGCTCAAAGTGACCTTCATACGATGAATGGTTCATGAGTTACAGCTGTTTGAAGCTACGAGCAATGCACTGTGCATAACATTTTTTTTTTAATTGATTTTGACCCATTCTTATTAGTTTATATACATATGAAAGTAACGCAATAGCATAAGTCGTTCACAAGTTATATTTTGTTCAGAAAAAATTTAACCAATATTATTTTTTAACTCCTTTTTTTGTATATATCATCGTTTCTTTTGACTTTACGACAAAATTTCATAAGACCTAAATGAAAGCTTACAAAACTTCCTACAGAAAACAATTTTTCGTGTATGATTTTCAATAAGTGGCGACAAGAAACTGACGATTGAAAATGCGGTTGATATTTAATTTTTAGCAAACAGGCAATTTTCGCCAAGTTTGAAGTACAAAAAAGTACATGTAATAATATTTTTTCACTTTTTGAAGTATCGGAAGTTATTTCGTGAGCATTTCTGAGTCTTTCATACGGGGTTCATATTAAAAAAAATGTTATGCGCAGTTTTTGCAAGAAAATCTTAATTTATAATAAAAAAAATGTTTGCTTATAGCTTTAAAAAGCTGTAACTCGTGAACCATTCATCGTATGAAGGTCACTTGGAGCTCATTTTACAGGTAATTTAATTCTCTTCAAAAACCTTTAGTGTCATTATTGCTAATCAAAATATATCTATTTGTCTAAATGCACTTGAAAATGACAATTTTTAATGTCCTTCACTTTTATCTCCGTTCACTCGTTATCAAAATGATTTTGTACATACGTGAACATATTCAAAATTTGATTCTCTTTAACTTTCATTAGATACACTTCTATCGTTTTCGAGTTTTTATCGATTTTATCATGAAACAAGTGTTCTGATAGCGCGCTATATCTCTGCCAATATTGATCGAAGGGAAATAAAAAATAAAAGGAAATTGTTGGTAATCGAATTCTCTACAATTTTCATTTGAAACATTTTGCGATCCGAACGATCATTTTTGAGATTTTAGCGAAGAACGCGCGCGTTTCCGTTGCGTCGATAAACTGTCAAAATTTCAAAAAATCTATCTCGGCTCCAGTAGGTCGTACAAAGTTAAAAGAAACGAAATTGTGCGGATTTTTTTTACCTATAATTTTCATGTGTACATATTTCGCAGTAAAATACTTTCCGAGTTTTTTGCGAAAAACCGATTTTTTAACCTATTTTATCCCCCTCCCCTCGGCCGGCGTCTACGAGTGGGTACTTTTGATATATTAAAAAGTACCACAAAATAAGCCTATTCCCAAAGTTTCAGCCCATTCTGAATTATTTGATCCAAATCGACAAATTTCATCCCATTTTATTGGGATATAGTACATTTATTAATGTCTGCAGATTTATTCATGGAAAAATTATTTTGGTAATACATTATGGATATTGTTAAGTAATTATTATATGGGAGAAGTAATATGTATATTATAATATCATATATTAGACAAAATAAATATTCTTGTGCAAAATTTGCTTATAAACACTGCGTCAAACCCTGAAAAACAAAAGCTTAAGTTGCAGCTTACTTATTTATATTACATTAAAATTATCAAATTAGATATAGAGATATTTTCCTTCATCTTAAAAATTATAACGTTGCATTCAAATTTTTATTTTGATCTAAATTTAATACTAAGCATGTATCTATCTACTTTTAAGGGTAATTTAGGTGATATTGATGACGCGACGCATCAGAACTAATACGATAGGCTAGTGCGCAAATACACGTCCCTTTAACAACTCGGTTTCCGAAAACTAAGCAAAATTTGAAAAAAAATGTTTTAATAAAGAAACTTCTTTGATTCATCGGCTACAACTTTGTCGGTTATAGTAGCTAGTTATCTTTAATAATAATGCAGTTAACAAGCGACTACATTTTATATTGCAAATAATAGAAACCTACGTTATTTTCTTTTTTCTTCCGTTAATAGGGCATTAACTATCTTGAATATTTTCATTTTGGTGGATTTGGTGGTGATTGGAAGAATTTATATATTACCTGTTTCAAATTTAAGAGCAATAAACTTACTAATAAAAAAGATATGACGAGTTAAACAAATAATCCCAAAAATCTCAAATTTTAAAAAAAAGTCGACATATCATTGATTTCGCAATTCCAAAATGATTCGCGATCGAAAAATTCGGACGTATCAGGTCATTTTACATAAGTTTCAATGTTCAGTTTTTTTAGGTCCTAGAGTGACAAGGTGTGAAATTCAGATGTCTCGGTTACCTACTATTAGTAGAAAATTGCCTCACATGCTTTGTGCTTAGATTTAACTAACATAGACTGACTTATATCAATTTCATCTGTCAGCGAAGTGAAAATTTTTGTTTTCTATTTCTTGTTGGAAATGTTGAAATTACTCTTCTGGATTTACTGGATTATTCGAAGTACTTTATTTTATATGCAGGTAGGTTTTTCTATTTATTTATAATTTTAACACAATATTGTACTATAAAAGGGTATACCGACTTGTATAATTAACGATTTATATTTATTTTGGATTATTTATTGTTGATTTTTCCCTTAATTAGGTATATTTTATATTATTTGATTAAATTCGATAAAGTTTTGTTATGATGATTTACATTTACTTATATTTACTTTGTCAAATTTTTCATTTTGCTCTTTTGAGGTTATATTTTGTTTTCAAATTTCAAGTTTGTTGCTTGGCTGATGCCCAAATTCACACTAAAATTACAGATTTCTGCCTAAAATCGTCTAAATTTGACGTTTCTAAGCAAATCTGACTGCTTGATATGAAATTTTTATAATTAATTTTTCTACATTTTCACTTTTTACAGCCAATATGTTTATATTTATTTCTACTTTAATTTGATCTGCTATTTGTTAGGTTTTTAAATAATTTTTTGGACATTAAATTATCCGAGATAAATTTACAAATTTCTTTATAATTAGCTATTTTCTATTTATTTTGCCATTTAAATCTTTTTTCTAAACACTTAATACTAAATAGAATACAAGTTTGCTTTAACTATTCAATTAAATTAATAATTATACAATTTTTTTTATTTTTCAGGTGACACTTCCTGAACATAAGTATCTCCAGACTTTATTGAAGAGCTTACTTAATTTAAATCTATCACTGCCACTGGACGTGGAAGTAAAATATCCAACAGTTTCGCCGCAATTCCATTTTTAGTCCAAATTCCACAAAATTTTCAAAACTTTCCTCAATTTGCCCAGATGATTGAACGAAATTTTTATTTGACCAAAATGAAGGTATTCTTGTGTACTTTCACGTGATGTAACTAAAAAATAACTTCATTTAATTTAGCTGATTTTTAGCCATTTTTTGTACATGCGCACGGCGATTTCCCGTCATTTTCTTTATTATACGTATGCGCGCATAAGTACGTGTAATTATCATTATAAAAATTTCAACATTAATAATAAAAAGTATTTGTGAGCAGGTTTTAAATGTTTATATAAAAAAAATGTCGAAGGTAAGATGTATATTTTTTTCTCGAAAATTCACTTGATTTTTATTAAACTTTTTACATATATTGATTATTATTTTATTTTATTCATGTTTTCTTTTTCTAGTAGTTGTACTAGATGTGCTACTACAAGAAGCGACTACTTCCCAATCGGTAACTGGAGTTTGGAATATTTCTTCATCCTCGTCATCGCTAAAATCGTATACATCTGAGATATTCTCTGAAACATCTTTATAATAATTATCATTCTTCAATTGCTCGTCAACAATATTATCTGCATTTTGGCACAAAGTATTCCTTCCACTGCACCCATTCCAAATTGCTGCATGTGACGCCAATGGTTTTGCATGAGCAACGTTTAGTTTTGCAAACGATCTTACAATCACAAGCAACAATAATATTGAGTAATTCATTAGGAAGAGGAGCTTTATCAGTCCTTATCGGCATCAGTTCATTATCTGTTGTTTGCTGCCATTTAAAATCCTGTCAATTCGTTCAATCATTTGGGCAAATTGGGGAAAGTTTTGAAAATTTTGTGAAATTTGGACTAAAAATGGAATTGCGGCCAAACTGTTAGATATTTTTTGCTAAAATAACATAATAAAATATTCATCATCATTGGGTTTAATTTTGGTCAAGTTAGCCGCAATTAATATTAATATTAATATATACATATCGTGGGAGGCAGTGAACCGATTTTCACGAAATTTGAACTGAACATTCATTGAACATCTACAATAAAAGGGTACCATTCTCCTTTCTAAACTAGCATTTTAAAGGGTCTAAAATAAATTAAAGCTCAAAAATCACCCTTAAAAATGACCAATTTGCCCCGTTTTTGTGAAAAAAATGGTTCCCCCACGTAGTCGAAGTGGAAAACTCAGGGTATTCTTAATTTCACCAAAACAAACTTATTTTTCTATGTCGCACTACTCCATGTAGAATTTTCTCTATCGCCTTATTTTGGGCTATTTTTGCCCCACTAAAGGGAGTACTTCTATTGATTGTATCTGCAAACTCTAATCATGAAAGCATCAAACATGGGGTACCTCAGAGATCTGCATTAGGACCTCTTTTATCTTTAATGTACGTTAATAACTTCGCAATTGGTTTAAGTAATAGCAAAAATATACACAACTCGTATTTGCCCCTTTAAAAGTAGACTAAATATCACTCAAGAAACTGTTCTATTTATAAATACTGGTGAGACATAGTTCCCTATCAACAAACTGCGTTTGAATCGTGGTAAAACGTAAGAATCAACAAGCAGAAGTATGACCGAAAATAATAGTGTTAAACTGTTAGATATCATCATTGACCATGGTCTAAATTGGAATAAACTTGTTGCCTGTGCAGTTCTATTCTTGTCCTAAGAAAACCAAGTGCTCTTTTGGGCAGAGCCACTGCTTTTAGGTCATTTGCATACATTTGCACATCTATTATGGCAGTACTTTTTGGGTAAATATCAGTATCTCTAAAAAAGATTTTTGTATTGCTTCGTATTTGCAATCTCACTGTTTCACTCACTCGTTGTTCCATTTATTATTATATATAATTATTGTTTGTATTCTTATATTTAATTAGTTTTTGATTCTTTAGTTAGTAAACGCAACAATTAAATACTGCGTCAACTCATTAATCGGTAGACCAGGGTCAAACCGTTTAAAATATCGTAATAGACGATAAATTCTTAACAGTATACGAATGGTCGGAAAATGTAGTTAATGGTGTAAATAATTAAGGAAAAATCGTCCAGACTGAGTAAAAGTTCGGGAAGGGGGGTTGGGGTGGTAATATATACATTTTTAGGGGTTGGTACTCGTTTTTTGCGATTTGCGGCTAAACTATGCATCCTATCGAAAAATATTGAACGTAAGAGTTGTAGATGATGATTAATGAACTTTACTAGTGCTCATTTTTTTCGTTGAAATCTCAACTTTAATATAGAATTAAAATATAATATTGTTTATATAAAAAAAATATCGTTAAAAAAGCGAAAAACTGAAAAACTACTTTTTAAAAATCGAGTTTTCGGTGAAAATCATGAATTTCTTTTTCTTTATTGTAAATAAACGTTTACATTCATAAAAAGCGTAAATTCTCATACAATACTATGTTATACAAGTAATGTACATGTACCTAACTGAGGCGAAACTGTTACAATTGATCCATTACTATTATTTCAGAGAATTTCGCGAAATATCAGCAGCACAGATGATATGAAAAATTATTTACAGTACGAGCTTGCTCCATTTCCTGTGCCGTTGTTTACAGAGAATGGCTTCAGAAAAAATGTTAAGTCACATTTATACACAGAATTTGCGAGCATCGATTCGTTGTCAACTTCGAGCAATATTGTACACGTTGTTGATGGCGGGTTTCTCTTACACAAAGTAATCTGGCAAAAAAACGATACAATTAATGAGATGACACAAAAATATTTACATTATGTACATAACTACGCAAAAAATAGTTATATGAAGAAGATGCAGATTCCCTAATTATCAATACATCCCTTGAAATAGCAAAAAACAACGATAAAATAGTGGTAGCTGTTGGTCAAGACATAGATCTTTTAGTTCTTTTAAATCAATTCAGTTCACATGAATTGAATATCTATTTCCACAAACCTGATGCAGGAAATATTAATGATTCTTATTACACCTCTAATAGTTTTAAACATAAATCACATAAACATATTGTAGCATTTTTGCATTGTTTTTCTGGCTGCGATGCAACTTCCAGTTTTGCTGGGAAAGGAAAAAAAAACATTTATAAAATTATTATTGGCCGATAAACATTTACCCAATCTTGCAGAAATTTTTTACAATACAAATGCAAATAAACGATTACCGAAAATGGATTAAAAATAATAGCTTCTATTTACAAAAGATTTGAACTCTACCGAACGGCTACTGTTAAATCCTCATTTCATTTGAAAAAATTACCTCCAACTGAAGGGGCAGCTAAGCAACATTGTTACAGGGTGTATTTTCAAATACAAAGTTGTCTTGGTAATCAATTAACAGCTACATATTGGGGATGGAAACATCATGTTAATGGCATCGTACTTATATTTACAGAACAAGAATTAATTCCTGAAAATTTATTGAAAAGTATCTGCTGCAGCTGCGAAACAGAATGCGGTAATAGCAAATGTGGGTGTCGCAAGCATGGCTTAAAGTGCACAAATTTGTGCTCAAATTGTCACGGTTCTGATAAATGTTCTAATGCCGAAAAATCGTTGTACGAATAAAATTGTAGTCTCGAGGACATGGAAGACAGTACCCACTGTCTAATAAATAATAATAAAAATATTGATACTGAATTCTGGCGATGAAGAATTGCCCACGAAGAAAAAAAGATTTCAATAAAATTATTTTACTTTTAATTTTTGTATTTTATAATCAAATATAAGACTTTGACGTGATAATTTGTAAATACTTACGAATCACAAGAAATAATTAACAAATTTTCTCAGTTCACAGGCTTTGTGTTTTTTGAATTTTTACCTATTTAATTGCAGTTTAAATAATGTTTGCGGGGCCGAGAATAGTTAGGTACATGTACATTACTTGTATAACATAGTATTGTATGAGAATTAACGCCTTCTATGAATGTAAACGTTTATTTACAATAAAGAAAAAGAAATTCATGATTTTCACCGAAAACTCGATTCTTAAAAAGTAGTTTTTTAGTTTTTCGCCTTTTTAAAGATATTTTTGTATATAAACAATATTATATTTTAATTCTATATTAAAGTTGAGATTTCAACTAAAAAAATGAGCACTAGTAAAGTTCATTAATCGAAAATTTGCTAACCAAATTTTTCGATTGAAAATTAGGTCTTTTTTTTATTTTCTTCATAAAACATCGAAAATTAAATATTTCGCTTTGAAAAAACTTGGGATTGTTTGAAACACAAAAGAGAACATTTTCACCAATTTTCATGAAAATATAAACATTTTTGCGATAGTTATAAATTAAAAACCGAAAAAACGGTTTTTTGCATTTTTCTCGATAATTTTGAGGTTATGGTCAATAATGATCAATTAGAAAGTTTTAGATTTTTTCATTATCTACAACTTTTATATTAAACATTTTTCGATAGGATGGATAGCTTAGCCGCAAATCGCAAAAAACGAGTACCAACCCCTAAAAATTTATGTATTACCACCCCAACCCCCTTCCCGAACTTTTACTCAGTCTGGACTATTTTTCCTTAATTATTTACACCATTAACTACATTTTCCGACCATTCGCATACTGCTAAGAATTTTTATTGCCTTAAACAGGATTGGCCCTGGTCTACAGGTTAACATGAAATTCACAATTCAAGCATTCTATGCTTAGGTGTTTTCATATCAGCTTAGTGCTGTTCATCTGTATATAACTAATTTAAAATTAATTGTTCCTTTGTTACATTATATTTATACATAAATTATTGTAGACTTTAGCATAGGATGAGCATATGTAAGAATTTTGTATTCTTTTTGGTTTAATAAACTTGAAATTTTAATAAAAAAAAACTTGAATTCGATCATTCCTATGCAATAATTTCTTGGGGTACATCACGTGAGGCCGTCACTCTGACCTTAACATCAGCAGCGTGATCAAGGGCTAAAATCCCAGGACGTACAACCCAGGCTTGAATATTACCATTGGATGCGCATGTGATGTCTATATCTCCATTTTCTTGAGACAGTTTTATTTAATAATGCAGTTCCTTAATAATAATAACCTTTTAAATAAATGATCACCTATTTTGTACAACCAAAAAGAAACGTGTTGCAGTTTCTCAGAAATTATTTTATTTTCATTTGGTTTACAATCTTCACGTTCTAATGAAATAGTAGACAATAATTCTATACTGCAAATCTAATTAACACCACAATATGAGTGTAAGCTCATTTATTACCGTTAATAATGAGTATAAGTGATGGAAGAGGTTGGGAGTAATGTGTCAAGTTAAAGTTTCTCGAAGCATGAATAATTAGTAATTAATCATAAACTAGACCAGGATATAGGTAAACATTTAAGTATACCGTCTGCCTGTTTTATGAGAGCCACACCAAATTTCTCGCTTAATATCTATTGTAGAAGCACTTATCATATTTTTTTGAGCTATATTTCAGTAAAAAGAAATTTGAATTAAATAGCATACTTTGTGAGATATATTACAAAAACCTGAAAAATAGAAAAACCATAAACGGTTATAGCTTCATTATTTGCGGAAATACGAAAAAAGGCAAAGGAATGAAAGTTGACGGTAAAGACAATAAGAATAATAATGTGTATCAAAAAATTTAAAAAGCGCAGTTGGCTTTGACATACGCTCTTGTGCAAAAATGAAAAGATCAAAATTCAAAGTAGGCCATGACATCACTAGTTCCGTTTATTTTTACTTCCATGTCCAGTGGAAGCATAGTAAAACAATCATTTTTTTGTTGTTGTTGAAATAAGCTTAAAATGACATGAAACGTCGAAATATTAAATTTGAGCGAAAAAAAATCCTGTTTGTCGGTCTGCATGTCTGTCGGTCTGTCTGTAACTTTTTTTTGTGCGCACGTTTACTCTGGAACCGTTTATCACATTGACTTGAAATTTGGTACACTTATGTACTGTAACGAGACCTGGAACTAGATTATATTTTGATCTAATTCCGTTGAAGGGTTCGGGGGTAAATGGGGTAAATAAGGGTAAATATGCAAAACATGCAAGTAAGAGTCCATAAAATTGCAATTTAGTACATGTACGAAAAGTTAAGGACTCAAAGTTTTTTTTGGCATCAGCCACCTCCCTGCCACTATCACCCCCAATACCACCCCCCATACTATTATGAAAGGGAGCAAAAACAATTAAAATATGAATTAAGATTTTGTGTCTATGTGGGGCACCTAAAAACTATTTTATTTTAAAAAAAGTCCTGATAAATTCATCCAGAAACTGAAAAATAATTTTAGATTATCGCCGGACCAATAACCATCAACATAAATAAAACATACAATTTACTATATTCAATTATATTAAGATATAAAATGACAAATGGTTACTATGTTTCTTGTCGGACGATACAAATTAAATTAAAATTGAAACAGATAAATAATAAAGACATAAAATACATCCTATTCATTCTCAACCGTTTTAAATTATAAAATACAAAACATTATTATTTTATTTTCTTAGCTGAAACCGGCGACCACCACTTGATATACAACTTCACATATCTAAGATCTACATATTATATCTTCCCAGTCAGCAGAGCTAGGAGTGATTAGTAAACCAAATACGGCAGTCCAGTAATAATGATGCCACTTGAAAGTAATATGCTTACAGTAATCTTAAATCATCAAAATGAAACAACCTGCCTTGTACATATGACGAGGGTCTGCATTAATAACAACCGATACCATCTTACTTCCTACCGCACACACAGGACGGTTATGAAACAATAAACAACGAAAGGAGCACTATATTAGTACCTTCGCTGCTAAAAGTATACCGAGTTTTAGTGCACTTAATATGCCACGTCTACATATAAGCTTTACAGTTATATGTGTTACTATGTTTCTGTGACAAAATGTCAAATAAAGTACTAAAAATAATGATAAATCATTCAAGATAATCTAGTGAGGTGGATTAGAGCTGCATTTCAATATTACCGTTACCTGGCAGATAAAAGTGCCAAATTTGGTATTAAGGTACCTTAAGATATACAATAAATGTTAGCCCTCTGAAATTTATAAAAATTTTGATGTACAACACTAAAATCCAAAATGGCCAACAAATACGACAAAATATCAGTTGATACAATTAATGCTAGTCAAAATAGGATTTAAAGTAGAACTTTTTCCATAAGCAATTTTATGGTTGGATCCTGTTGGGGAGGTGATAAGGAGTACCCAAAAAATTTTTGTACTTCAAAGACTCTGTGCCTCAATTGCTATTAACAGTTTAATTTTTTTAACCGCGTTTTTTAACCTAAAAATGTGAATAACTCGAGATATATTATAGGTTCCTTTTTTGTTTTAAAAAAAATTTTTCACCAAAAAGTTGGCTACAAGGCCTAACTTACTAAAAAGAAAAATAATCCGTTTTGCACTTAATGGCATAATTCACATTTTAAATAACAAGTTCAATTATGCAGATATTCTGAAAGTTTGAAGCTAATCGGTTCACCCAGCGGCTCTGGGCAGCAAAATGAAGAAAAAACGATTTTTTGCCAGTTTTGTCACTTTTGTAGGTTATGGTTGCGCTCCAGAGATCTACACTTTTAGATCTTTCAATATTTCAACAATAATGGCGTGACGTCAAAGGGCACGTATGACGTCACTCGGCAGGGATAGAGCGTTTCAATGGTTTTATATTCAGCCAAAATAAATAATTTTTTTCGACCTCGATTTTAACAAAAAAAGAAAAATACGAGGAAGCATATTTTTCTGTCGTCTATCTATCTGTGATATAAAAAAAGGACATGCAACTTCCTCATTCGTGTCCTAATACGGGGGGCCATTCTTTTTTGCTGTTCGGATAAGGGTAGCCTACTGATCTGGTATGTATTGTTATGTGCTGCCCTCTAACGGAGAGAGATGTGATTAAGTTCCTAGTCAAAGTGAAGGAAACCTGTTATTCTGTTACTCCCTGACTAGTAGGGTGGCGCCGTCTATGAGCCAATTGACGAAAAATCATCTAGTATATAGTAGAAAACTATGGAGGATTCTAGAATAGAATTCTGGAAGATTGCAAGTGTGTATATAAAGAGGTGAATCCAGCAGATGGGGGAACAATTCAGTTCAGTTGAGTGAAGTATGCAGTACAGTTCAGTTTAGTGAAGTAAACAGATGGAGTTTTTAGGTTAGACAAGAGTTGGCAAGTTTAAGAAGAAAAGTAAAGTACATAGTGTATTAAAAGTAGTGAATTTATATTAGAGTAAGTTATTATTAGTTGTGTAATTTTTAAGTATTTACTAGTGTAATTTTAGTGATTAATAAAATAGTGGTTAGTGAAAATTCTTGTTGCAAGTTATTTGAATCCACAAAGTGTTTACTGAAGACTGTAAACACGTAACAGTATATCGGATCAGATTTCAAGTGCCCTGTTTTCCTATGACGCTATGCACATTATTACCCTCATTCTGTGAGTGCCCACAAATAACGAATTTGCAATCAATACTACGAACATTGAATTTATGTAGAGCATATGCATATGTAGCAAGTATATACTTATTTCTTTGTTGCCCAACACAATTATCAGAATAGAAAACAATATCAACATCTGGTTTGTTCGCATTTTTTACTAAAATTTCTATATACTTAAGAACATAGCTGCCAACTTCCACGACACCAAGTTCCCCTTCTGTTTCAATCCAGCAGTAACATTCCACATTCTTGCATACAAATCACTTATAGTAAGGCTAAAGCAGTTTAGTTTACTCGAGTAATAAAATGAAGAAACCAAACCTTTTGGTAGTGGCATTACGGCTTGCGGGTCGTATACAGCAACGAATGTACCTTTCTCATTTTTCCTATTTAACTGTGGATTGTACTTATCTACCAGCAATTGCTTTCCCTCGTCATCAGCATTTTTGTATACAAGCTGGACGTATTTTTCTGGCAGAAATTTGCTTATGACTTTTCGATGTTGATACATAGGGTTTTCCAGAATTCCTCAAAAGTTTTACCTTTTAGTCTAATATTCTCCACAGTTTCGTTGTCTCTTTTTCCTGTTTTTTTTTTTTTTGGTTCCTTGATTCCAGCCTCAGCTTCAACCAGTTCATTAACACTGTCAGATAAACTACTTGAGCTACTGTCACTGGATCACTGGAAATATGGATCAATACCGGATCGTCGACGTTGCTTTCGTTGCTATGGATAAGAAAAATTCCATATTTTTTTTTATTTGAATTAGTAAAGCCCAATGTGGTAGGGCACTGCGTATTAAAGGAAACTGTATAATCATTATCGTCTGTTGGCTGAAAACTAGGAACTGTAAAATTTTTAAAATGCCCAGCATTCGGTTCAACAGAGGAATTTTCAATTAGTTCACGGGCTGATTCTAAACTTCCATGCTGAGGATTTCCATCTGGTATAGTTCCATTGTTTGGCATTATATCACGACATGGTGTCATCAAATTCTTAGAAGCCACGGCTTCTGTACACTTTGAGATTATTAGCTCTACAATTTTAGCGGCTACTTCGGTCCATATTATATAATAACCTACAAAATTTCAATCCGTGAGCAACGATTTAACAAAAGGGATTAATTCAAAATATCAACTGTAGTTCAACTTACTTGGATCGGCTGAAATGACTTAATTCAAATTACTACACTGTCTTGTTCAGACTCTTATCAGCACAACTGTCACAATTCAGGATTTTTATTATATAAGGCTGTCCTTTATCAACAAATGTGTCATAACTTAAAATAATACAGTTTTGAATTATTATAAGTACTATCGTGAGCAGAAAAAATAGGACAACTTTTTTTTCTAATGTAAATCTGTCTCTATTTGAATATGTAATGAGTAGCCGAAATAAAACGGATATTACTTTTAATTTATTTTTTATTTTAATGTTGTAGTTATTGCTATAGTAAATGATGGATAGTTATTGAGACAAATTGCACTGCATCATAATATTAACAAAAATTTGGTGTGTGACATTTTAAGAAAGTGGGGAATAAACGGTACGATTAGTAGCAATTCTGGATCAAAGGACAAAGGATATCCTACTTAACAAGAAACTAACTATTAATATTTCGATATTGCACCATTTCTATTTATAACTTCTATAAGTCTGTCTGGCATAGAATTAAATCTTATACAATAATCATTAGTAATAATAATTTCCCATGCATTATTTACTATTTCCAATAAATTCTTCGGCATTCCGTGGTCTCACATTTCATTTTTGGATACTTCTTACGAGTAGTCCTCATACTTCTTCCACAGGGTTAAGAGCTGGCCTATGACTGGGCCAGTTAAGAATATTGATGTTATCTTTACCAGTTAGTTACGGTATGAACGGAATTATTGTCTTGTTGAAATATGAACTCATTATTAGGAAATAATTGTGACACAGAAGGGAGCATAATATTGTCTAAAATCCTAATATATGTTTCACTATTAAATCGTTCCTCAATATACCACAAAACACCAGGACCACGTGCCGATATCCAAGTCCATATATTGACGGAAAATCTACCACTTTTATCATTGTTAGATATATATTTCTCATCGAATCGATTATTCGGAGGGCGGTAAACACGAATACGACCGCTGTGCGTTGACTGGAAAGTTTTTTCGTCTGTAAAGATTACATTGTTCCAAAAATTTACATCATGCGCTAAAAATTCAAGCGCAAATCCTACTCGAGCTTCTTTATGTTCAGCTTTAAGTAAGTATTTCTGTGCTGCTGCATGACAGCGTAGCTCCGATTCTCTTACTCGCCGGCGACCAGTACTACTCGATCTAGAAAAATTTTCTATCTAAATTTTCTTCAGCAGCCTGAATAACTGAGTAAAATGGATTTTCTACTAAAGCATTTACCAATTGCAAATCTTGTTGTTGAGTTGACATCCTTCGTCGCCCTGATCCAGGATTTCTACTAATCGTACCGTTTATTCTCCACTTTTTTAAAATGTTACACACCGAATTTTTATCAATATTATAACGCAGTGCAATTTGTCTCATTAACCATCCATCTTCTGCTTTAGCAATAACTCCAGATTTAACTAAATCGCTTATATGAGGCATATTAGTTTTTTGCAAACTTGCAATAAATTATGACAACTAACTAACAATGTCACAAAAATTAAAGTTAGATGTACACAACTAGATTTTAGCAGAATACCGTTATAAGACTGGTCCTATTTTTTTTGCTCACGACCGTACAAACAACCACAACAACATTCTTAGCACCACTAAGGATGGTTCACTTCTGTTGGTATTAATATTGATATTGACAGAACATTAAAAACGACACAAATACCATCATCTGGCGGCCGAACAATAAAGTTAAATTAATACGATTTTGATCATTGGGAAAGTAATATTTACGGAATCCATTAATGATACTAACTCAAAAACTAGGTTTTTTGAGTTTTATTACTTACAAAGCGATGGTGCAATCTATCAAGAATATTTATGTAATACAATCTGTAAAATGGATTTTAATATAAGCAAGCATACATGATGAAATTTAACTAGAGACTTTAATGAAAGCAAAATGAAATTTGGCCACTTAACATTTTCTTTATGGTTAATGTGATTAAAGAGCATCGCTGTAAGAGTATAATCTTATAGGTGTAACGTAATAATCCTAAGAAATTTTCGTATAATGCATATTCAATTTCTGAATATAATTAAAGTTTCAAACTTGGATGTTATCAGATTAATTATGCTGATGCTTCAAAGGAAAGACTTAAAGCGCAATATTTCTAACTCATTTATGTTGTGCTACGATTAATAATATTTTGTTATTAATAAAGGCTTGTCATAATAAATCCTGCTAAGCATGATGGAGTACAATGACCATATAAAATAATTGTTTTAATTTTATGTCGCTCAGTGTCAAAAAATATTTTACTGACAACGGTTTCAAGACTTTGAGTTAATAATGTCAAAGTAATAAGCGTTCTAGGAATGGTTGACGGTTAATTAAATATTCTTCAAGCCAATGTATTTCATAAAATTAGTTGAACCGAGAAGCTGGAGAAGGACTGGAACTCAAAAGAGAAGTACAGAAGAGAAGAAATACAGAAAACAGAATCGTCGTTGGACCAGCAGTGTCAACTTCTAATTCCTAGCGATAGAGATTACCTGTAATAGGCAAGTAAACAACAAATAAATACAGTATGTACCGGGAAGGTTACAGGAGCATGGGTAGAATCACACCTCTACCTATGAAATGGAACATAATCATACAAACACCTCAACTATATATTTTTATGTCCTTTTATTCCCTTTCTCATTTTACTACCCGTTTGTCCTATGTGTCCTTTACGTCAAGACCCACATATTAGCTTATAAACTCCTGGATAGCATTCCTTGTTTTTATCTTTTTTTTTTTATTAATTTCCGATGGTTTATAGGTAATGTTAATATTGTTTTTGTTTTTTTTAGAAATTACAGCTTTTTCTGTGGATTTTTCAATGTATGTGAGTATTTTATATCCACCTCTCACAAATAATACGATAAAATATAAAACTGCAACAGTAAATTCAAAATATCTTAGTACTGAAGAGGACAAACGACACATGGATGATGTCTTCTAGATTAAAAAGTGAATAAAGCTGAGACAGATTTTCCTTTTATATAAATACCCATCAGTTTTGCCATCGCTAATACATTGTGGACACGGTCCTTATCTAAACGATCGACCTATTTAGTCGATAATCCGTTAAAAATAAAATTTTATTGTAGGTGTTTGAACCACCCACTTGGTTTATGGACAGTGCTAATAGCAGGAAATATAAGACTTTTACTGCAGCTATCAATAAACTTTACTATATTCTACTATGTAGACATTAATTTGTTGACAAGGAAAAAAATGACAGCATTTCGTGGCTCCAATTTCACTCAACTTTAAAAACGTTTTAGTTATTAATTTATTTCTTAGTTGTTTTCACATAGAAAGGCTTTCTACTGCCCTTTGTGTCAACAAATTGATCTCAATAATAACGTTGAATACTTTCTTTAGTTTAATAATGTGGTAAATGTTTACAAAGTAAAAATATGGCTTAAAATAAACAACTATTTTATTAAACAAACAACAGTTTTATTCTCACATATTACACATACACGCTGTTATCTAGTTCATTTTTAATACTTCCATTTCTATTTTATTATACACCGGTAGCATCAACATTTATACAACATATATACACATACTAAGTGTACACTTTCCCTTGTAAAGCGTTTGCAATGCAGTTTGTTTTGAGATATGACAAGAGATGTGTTTTGCTTGTGAAGGATTACTTATGCCCTAACAAGACTAATAAACTAAAGGTAACACTAAAATTCACTTGGGAATTTTGTTAAAACATAGACGCTGTTTTTATACTGACATACCTTAATGTAATTATCAAGTTTCATGAAATATCTCAGTAATGCTTTGCTTCTATTTTGATGATTTATTTTATAAAGTAGATACAAGGTATCTGCGATGTGTTACATTTTGTGGAAAATTATATTTATGCTTTGAGTAGCGGTGTATCGACCATTCCAGAATGACGCCATTGACAGTTCGGTCATATTTGCTGGGTGGCATACAATACCATTTGCATATGTAAACTTTGCTTATATTTGATCATCAAATTGTTTAATCCTGGTCTAATTTATAGAAAATGCCGCATTTTTGTAGTGTTGTTAAACGTTCAATGCCTGCTGAACGAGATAATGTATCGTTTTTTCAATTTCCCGCTATTTTAACCAATAGGTGGGTTATCTTAATGCATTGTCTATAGAAAGAAGAAATGTTGGGATTACTGTTTACACGAAACTAAATGAAGGGGAGATCGCCGCTGCCATATTTTGCGATCTGTAGGAGGCGTTTCTTTCAGGAAGGTGGTAGGTGACGGGGATTATGTAATCACCTCCAAGGGTTGTTTTCAGACTTCAAGGAGGTGGAATTTTTTTTCATTGAAAAATAGTATAAAAATGTGTTTATTAAAGTGTTTTTATATATTGATTTTCCACCCCTTTGAAATGTGAAAAAAACCCCCGGAGCCGGTTACACAACCCTCGTCATTTACCACTGTCCTCAAAGAAACGCCTCTTACAAGATATAATTTTTTTCCCCAGAAAAAAAAATATCTACCCCTTTGAAGGATAAAAACATCCCCCGGGGGTCGTTACACAACCCTGGTCACCTACCACCTTCCTCAAAGAAACACCTCCTATAAAATCTAAATTTTATTCTCACAAAAAAAATATCAATTTTCCACCCCCTACAAGGGTTGGCAGCCTGGGGCAGGGGTCAAATCCTTCGAGGGGTTCCGTTCTACTCGAAGGAATAACAATTAGTCGAAAAACTGGGGAAAATAAACGGGTTCACGGAAAAAAGGGGACTTTAGGGGTAGTTTTGGACAATTTGAGGGGGTTGCCAAGGTGGAAAAATTGGTTTGACCCCGGGGATCCATTCAGCACCCTCGAAAATGTGGGGGGGGGACATTGTCTAGTCCGAGGCACAAACATTTAGTAATTTCGTCATAAATCCCGATTCTTTAAATGGAGTAGCTTGACCATTTTTGAATGTGAAATTTGAGGTAAATTTACCACTCTTCAATTCCAGGTGAGCTTCAAGAAAATCCACCATTTCCTTTTTCTGGTCTGCACTAATGTATCCCACCCGGTTATCCGCTGATTGCTGGTGCATTATAATATTCACATTCAGTCTTGTAATTATTCAATCAACACATATAACAGCTGATTAGTGG
Source organism: Leptura quadrifasciata (assembly GCA_963675555.1). NCBI lineage: Eukaryota > Metazoa > Arthropoda > Insecta > Coleoptera > Cerambycidae > Leptura > Leptura quadrifasciata. Next base: position 136,438,728 of record OY776675.1, on the reverse strand, counting down.
TATTAGTGTTTTCTAGGATTTTCCATTTGGTTGCACAAAACAACGTTGCCACATTTCCCATACGACATTTTCACGTGTGCGAAAAACAAATCTCGGACGGTGTTCGAAAATACCACCTCAAAACTATAAGCGAAATTTTTTAAACGAGTCGGGTGCCTAGTATTTCGCATGCGACACGTATCGATTGAGCTCGAACATATGATAAAAAAGTAATGCAAACTTTTTCCTCTTTCGTTGAGAGTGCTTAACCTACAACAAAGATTAAAGAAAGATTAATCAAGTTTAAAACCTTTGTGGCGTATAACAATTATATACATTAATATATAAATATATAATATATTAATATAGAATCTAATTGTAATGTAAAATTATGCATTAAGAGTCCCGTTTGCAAAGCACACAACTACTAGGCCGATAAATTATAATAAAAATACTGTACCGAGGGGTGGAGCTTGCATTGCGGTTATTGTTTTGCTATTGGCGTAAATATTACCTGAGATTTCACCAGAGTCGAGCTTATTGTGCCGTTTGTCGAGAGAACTATCATCAGAATGTTCGGCAATAAATGAGGCCGCAAATAACACTGAATACGCGTAAAGACGCGCGGAGATATTGCCTATACGAAAATCGAAAAAGAGCCACACAATTAAAAATACTTACAGTTAAGATAATTAATTTCTCATTTTTTTTTGTGATAAATGTTATTATATTCTACGTTACTGCGTTTTTAGTTTTTTGATTTTCACATTTCAAAATTTTGAAAATTCGTAAAGAAAAAAGTAAATTTTTTTTTCAAAAAATTCCACGCAGCGACACAGATTGAACTTTTATGTATTTACCCTCCAAATTTCGTATTCATATCTTCACTAATTATGTCACAGTTATCTGGCTACGATTTCATGTCTTTCGTGAACGCAAACGGAACTCTTAACTTCGATTTCTTATCTTCCCAATGACAACAAATGCCTCATCACTAATTTGTTTTGCCAAAATTCCTTGAACAGAGCCAGATTCGTAAAGCTTGTAGGCTTGCGCGCTTTTATAATCCTTAAATTGTTGACCAGTATAATAACTATGTGTTAGTATTAAATAAGTCCATCATGGTATTATTATAAACTTCAAGCCTGCATGCTTCAGGAGCAATTGCATAGGGGTTAATATTGTCCATAATCTCGATTTTTTCTGCACTTAATATCACCTCTAAGGGTTACATAACGAGACATCTTGGCGAAACAATTTGCAAAAAATCACAATAAACTCAATCCACAGCGCAATAGAACACAAAAACGAATGTAAACACACGGAAAATAATCGCATTGTGTGTCACGCAACCAAAAGGGGTGATCTGTGTTCTGGAATGATCTATACATTTAATTACCTCGAATGTAATGCTGTTATGGAGCTTCAATAGTAACTTTGCTACTTTATTTTATGAAATATGACACGACAAGAGAAGTATTCAACACGTCAGCACATTTTGTGGCTTGGCTGTTCTTGCCGAACTCACTTGTTTCTCTCGTCTGTCAAGTACATTCTCGGCGCATTTGTCAGCATCCAGCGTATTTTCAAAAAGAGATCTTTTGTCATTGCGATGGCGCAAATGTCGCAAGATACATTATAACTAGTTTTCATATGATACATTTAAAAAAGACTGTTAATTACACGAACAACCAAATATATTGACGAGCCTTTACATATATTTTATATAATTTTATTAATGTTGTGGCTTCGTTAACTACTAACTTACTACGCACCATCAGGAAGCAGGACTAGAACCTTCCAACCGGTTCAACCGTCTAACCAAAATTATCAATCGAAACTCCCCAGTTCAATAAACTGTGATGACTCTCGGATCCTCAGCTGTTGCCGGTGTCTGGTAATGAAAATTCGTCTTAAAAACTACAATTTGGTTCTAGTTAATTGAAATTTTGTTAGTGAGTGATGTCCTGGATGTTTCCACTGGCTTGTGTCTCCTTATTATCGATGCGCTTTGACGCACTTGTAATCGTTGCAGTCGTTTTTTAATCTTTATGCCTTTTGATACATTTTCATTTTTTTATATTCTTAATTTACAATGTTGCAATTTAAACTTTACAGGCGTTGATATTTTATTTTGAAACGTTTTTTATCTTGGCTTTTCTTGTCAATTTTCTTTTACTTTTACTAAAAGTGAGATTATGTATTTATCGAATGTGTAGGGTTTGTCTCTGAGGACTGCTAATTTCGCACTAAAAATGGTTTGATTTTACTAAAATTATACAAAACTTTAACATTTATTTGAAACTTAGATAACTACTATATTTGGAAATATTGAAATATGATTTTTGTAATTAGACTTTTTACAGCATATGTGAATTAAAATGTTAAAATTATGACTAAATAAGGATTCCCTGTTATCTAAAGGCCATTTTGACACCTGATTTTTAAGTATATTTTAATTAATAATTTTTTAGGATTCTGGGCACCGACTGTTGGATTTCCCAGTTCAATGCTAAACTTAAAACAGAATTTCAATAGTTCTAATGTGACCTGAAATGTGCACTGAAATATCTAGTTTTATGTACATGGATTTTTAGAAATGTTGTGGGCAACAAATTGAGAAACGTCACTGAGTTTCCTCCCCTCTTGATGGTTTTCTGTCTTAATCATCTACACATAGTGTTAAACCAGAGCTATTGCACAATGAAGTGTCTTTATGCAGGTTTTGTTCCATTACGCTACACGATTTGTCCATAATATACGAATTTTACATTTAGCAGAATGTCAATTTTTTAAATTTTGTTTAATCACTTCTTAAGCATTCTCAAGTAATTTTGATCTAGTATTATGCATTGTATCCTTACTAATTGTCAATGCAGTTGTATTATATATTATGATCAAATTCCTAGTTTTTAGTTAGAGATTGTTGTCGAATTTTTGTAATAATGTTCAATCTAATTTCCAGAGTGTTGGAAACTAACTTGAGTTTGTCCTGTGCCAAAAAATGGGAATATAAATTTCTTAGATAACAATAGGCTTATTTCTATAATTTCTAATTTTGCGAAAGTTTTCGAGATGTCCATATATAATCACATAATGTCCTTCAATAAGAAACTGAATATCTGTGTCACAACATGGATTTATGAGCAAAAAATCTACTATAATTAATTTACTCGTTGTAACTAAATACATATCCGATATATTGGATTGCCAGAGACAAGTTAATGTGATATATACAGATTTCTCGAAGGCTTTTGACCGCATAGACCACTCCATTCTCGTTGCTAAACTTGAGATGTTTTGCGTCAGTACGTCGCTGTATCCGTTATTTAGCTCATATCTAACAAATCGACTGCAATTTGTACCTTATAATGGTCACAACTCTGATTTGTATGTTGCATCATCTGGAGTACCACAAGGGCCTAATCTCGGATCGCTGAATTTTATAATATTTATCAATGATCTAACTCAATCAATCGAATGTGAACAACTGCTGTATGCTGATGACCTAAAAATATTTAGCATTATTTCAGAGTCCGATGACTTCCAGGCACTCCAGATTCAGCTCAATAAAGTAGTAGAATGGTGTAGTGTTAATAAATTGTCATTAAATATTTCAAGTGCAAAGTCGTAACTTACTCACGCAAGAAATGTCCTTATATATATGATTATAATGTAAATAATAAAGAACTTACAAGATGTGAGTCAATTAAGGACTTAGGAATTATTTTTAACTTTGATCTATCCTTCGCTGAACATATGGAGATAGTAGAGATAAATTAATTCAGTTAAAACTTCAGGTTTCATAATACGGAATTGTAGATCATTTACGAATGAATTAGCTTTAAAGAAATTATATTACTCGTTGGTTTGATCAAAATTAGAGTATTTTTCTGTAATTTTTTGCCCCATTTATGATTCTCACTCAATGGTATTGGAAACCGTACAAAGGAAATTCTTGAAGTTTTTGTATTTCAAGTATAACATATGTATCCTGAGAGAACCTTTAGCCAAGAGTTGCTGCATTTTGCTTAACTTCACAGAATTTCTATCATTACAGCAGCACAATGGGGTAATTAATGAGAGCCGCAGAATTCTTGACTTATTACTTTCTAAAAGTAGTTGTCATATTTTTCACGACAATTCGCTGTTGGTAACAGAAGATAAGCACCACCCCGCATTGTTCATGTCTCTGTCTATGCACACCCAACAACCTAATAATTTCTCCGTTAAACCTTTCCATAAAACTTATAATTTTAAAAAGGGCTAACTTTCCAGCGTTGTACAATGAAATTCTTGTAACCGACTGGAGATTTTTGTCTGAATTTGATGATGTCAATTTGGTTTGCGACACGTTCTATACTAAACTATATTCCATACTGGATATTCATGAACCATGTTATAAAACAAAAAGTATCCAGCATGGTACAGTTTAGAACTAAAATCTACCATCTGTAACCAAGAGCCCTATCTCAGACCGTACAAAAAAAACGTAAAAAACCTGTGTCCTTGTCCTTGTTTTGAGCCTATCAAACATTTTCTTCAACTTCCGGTTTAAGCGGAAATGACCCAGACTTTGTTATTTTAAATGGTACCCTGTATATATTTTTTACTTATCCGATTCACCTTTTAATTTTCTTTTCAACCATGTATCACAACAAAACATTTGTTTTATGACGACAGCTAATAACCATTTTATAGTATTAAGTCTAGGTAGCCATGATATGAACCTTGGCAGATATTGAAGCTTAGTGTGCCATGGTATCGAACGATCTCTGGTACGCAACTTTGTGTCTCATATTTTTTTTGGACATAATCAATAGTTGAACAGATTAACTAGATTTTTGTTATTTAAAAAAAATTTCTAAACAACCCACAATATCACAAAAACCAAGGTAGGAACCCCATATTTTCATTTGACCCACTTAAGAAATACTCATTTATTGATACTGATATGCTCAAAACGAGGACAATTATGTTGTTGCGGACCTGTTGCATATGCGACCCGTGATACGTATTTGCGTTTTGTGGGCCACATAATAGCAATCGCACCAACGAAAACGTTAGTAGCGGAGTTTCTGCTACCGTCCACGAGTGGCGCGAGACTTCCAGCTGTTCCAGAGAGAGAGAGAGAGAGAGAGAGAGAGACGTTTGGTGACGTACATGGTTGGCGATTCCTAAAAACTTTTTTTATTCAAGGCATCTTGTGGATTTTAGAGTTATCAACACCAAGAAATATAATTTACTTCTTTCTGTTGAGCAATTCACCAAAACTTCTATAGAAGGCTATAGCTTAATAATTGGGATCGAGTCCGTCTTTCAAACTAACGAGATATTTCCAGAGGAAAGCCCATACTCTTAAATCCTGCACCAGCAGTTAAAATTCGCTCCCAACAACAAAATACTCTGCTCAATAGAACAACATAACATGGAGGCTATTTTCTTGACATATCACCTGGTATATAATTCATTGGTAAGCTCACAAAGCAAAAAGTAGATACGAGTTCCGGACTTTTTGGTAGTCATCGGCACGGTGTAGCTAAGTTGAAAGGATGTGCTCGACTTAACTATAGACAATTCATTAACTATTTATTTTTCTTCTGAATTAATTTAAATTTTCCGTTTTCGCTTCGGGCCAATTAGTATATATTTTTAAATGTTCTCTACATCTTCAAGCTACAACAAAAAATCATTATAATTATAATATTACTTTTTCCAGTACGAAATAAAATACTATCTAAACTTAAACTTATCCATAACTGAAGAATACAGTCTGGTCGATAACCGAGTGGGTTAAGGCGCGAGGTGGCAATCGCGATTAATCTCACACGGACATCGCACCACCGGGTTCGAATCCTGGCTCCGGTACTGGCACTGTCGGAGGAAATGGTTGTATGTCCGCGTTTTTTCAATGTGTAACCCCCTTCCGCACAAGCCCTGGCTTCTGGAATTGGGGGTTGTCTAATTTCTGTGGTGTTATTTATTTATTATTTATTTTATTAATATACTGCAAATTACAGGTTAAGTTATATTTAATGTCAAATCCAATTGACAATTCTGGTAACGACTTTCTAGCTTCACATCGTTTTTTTTTTCCTTTGAGTATAACGCAAATTTGAAAGACCATACATTAAACTTTGTTGTAAAAACACCTGCATACAAATTCTAATACTTTTTGGGTTAATTAAAACATTTATTTTCTCAATAACAGTATAAATCTTAATTCAGTGGAAAGGTACAAATTAATAAAAGATAACTAAAATACTTTTGGGAATCTCACCAGTTTTAAGTTTTGGTTTTATCACAATAATGTGTAAAATTAATGTGGATGCAATATTAATGTCAAAATCCTTTTTAATATAATTGGGTCTAATCTGGCTGCGACACCTGAATTTATGATAAAATCCAGTGATTTCTCAATTTAGTCTCTGGTAGAAGATAACATCATCAAGTCAATTAGGCTAATACTGGCATTATAGTGAAATATTTCAAGAGAGAGGTTAGACTAGGGAATAAATATTCGTATATAGTCATTTGTGTTTTGAACGGTCGGTAAATGCTTGTTGCATTAACAAATTTCTCTCTCTGTGACATATCAGGCTAATGTAAAACATCATTCTTTTCTGGCTTTGATGTTAACGCGGTCAGTGGCAGGCGTGAAAGGGGCCCATTAAGACATTATCAATGATGATTTAGACTTCGTCAGAAGTACGGTCATTTTTATTTATTAAAATTTAATGGCCCAGCCACTCAATTTAACTACAATTTCTTAATTTAAAAATGTAGCATAATCACTGATAAAGGTATAGTTTTTAACTTAATTTCTTTTGTACATTTTCAGCATTCTCTGTTATTTACTACTCTTTACTCGAATTAGGATTCTGTGAACAACTATAATTCACTATGAACGATATTCTATAATTTGAATTATTTGAAAGAATTGTTTACAACAGAATTATATCTTTCACCACAAAATATAATATCCTTACAGTTTTTTAGCATAGTTTCACTGCTGGTAAATCAACAGAAACTTACCATTTATTGAATTGGGTATACACCTTCTTAGATAATAGCAAGTATGTGGTCTGCATAATGTTTGATTTGTCACAAGATTTTGATACAGTAAAAAATTCTTTCGTAGAGCAAATGCTATATAGTGTAGCAATAACTTACTGTCATGGATAAATAGTTACATGGAAGGAAGAACAATAAAAGTACATATAAATAATGTTCCATCACAAATAGAAAATTTAATGTTTATCGTTCCTCAAGGCATTGTTTTGGGACCGCTATTCTGTATGCTATATAAAAACAATCTTCCCAACTGTTTAACCATAATGTTTGCTAATGTTTTATCACTGTCACTAGCAGCTGATACTATTGTATCAACTCAGTTCAAATGTGCTTTTAGAGGGCGGAATATTAAACATAATATTTTTAGTCGCAAACTCCTCTATAAAGTCCTTATTTTACTATAACGAACGTAACCAGATTGCAACCAACAGCTACTCTCCGGGCTATGTGCCCCGCCGAGCGCTGAATTACTAGTTACAAGTCTGGCGCGTTAAGTGTAATAATTGCATATTACCATCAAAACGCTAATGCTTCGATTGCAACAAACACCAGCCGAAAGACTGATCCTACTTAAAGGAGCTCTCTTGCCAGCCGTCACACACCACTTGCAGATTGCAGTTTCGAGCTGTTGGCTCTCGTCAGCGCAAGGTAGGCATGTGACGACCGGCACAAGGATCCTTTGACTATTTGGTACATCCCGGTATTTTTACAATAGTGACATGTAAAATAGTCAGCAGGCGCCATCTAACGGTCCAGTGTCTGTTGCAATCGACAAATAAATAGCCTGACTGGGCTTATCATAGTTCAAATGTGCTTTTAGAGGGCGGAATATTAAACATAATATTTTTAGTCGCAAACTCCTCTATAAAGTCCTTATTTTACTATAAGGAACGTAACCAGACTGCAACCAACAGTTACTCTCCGGGCTATGTGCCCCGCCGAGCGCTGAATTACTAGTTACAAGTCTGGCGCGTTAAGTGTAATAATTGCATATTACCATCAAAACGCTAATGCTTCGATTGCAACAAACACCAGCCGAAAGACTGATCCTACTTAAAGGAGCTCTCTTGCACTGACGAGAGTCAACAGCTCGAAACTGCAGTCTGCAAGTGGTGTGTGACGGCTGGCAAGAGAGCTCCTTTAAGTAGGATCAGTCTTTCGGCTGGTGTTTGTTGCAATCGAAGCATTAGCGTTTTGATGGTAATATGTAATTATTACACTTAACGCGCCAGACTTGTAACTTGTAATTCAGCGCTCGGCGGGGCACATATCCCGGAGAGTAGCTGTTGGTTGCAGTCTGGTTACGTTCCTTATAGTAAAATAAGGACTTTATAGAGGAGTTTGCGACTAAAAATATTATGTTTATTATTATATCACCTGCTAATTTCTATGGAACAAACCCAAATATTAATTGACCAAACTTTCCAAGAGGTAAATACTTGGGCGCAGAGGGACAAACGTATGAATGCGGATAAGAGTCATAATAAATTTTAGTTTGCAAAGACAATTACCGCACGGTATAGTGGAACATAGCAAGTGCAAAATGCTTTAGATGAAGTAGGACTATTGGTCATTTATTATGCTCTTGCATACTCACATTGATCGTACAATATCATTACCTGAAGAAGTGCGAGAGATAGGGACAGAGTATTTGTTAGCCAAAAAAGACTCATTAGACATATATTTCAGATGAATTATAATGAGAGCTGTAAAAATATATTTAAAATTAAAAAGTAGTGACGACTCCATGTATATTTATACTAAAATGTTTAATGTATAATAAAAAATATATATAGATTCATTCACACAAAGAAATAATTACCATTTGTATAGTATAAGATATGGTGATCTACTTAGTATACCTCTACATCATACTTTAAATTACAAACATTTGCCATATTATAACTGTGTTTTCAGGAGTCTTCCGGCTGATATCCGAAACATTTTGATATACTAATATTAAAAATATCTATATTATTACATAATGAATCATAGTTCAACACATAAGGTACAGGAGAGAAAATAACAGCAAATTTGTTCTTGGGACAGGCAAATAGAATAGACACGAATGCGAGTGAGTCTGCAAATTAGGAACATGAAATCTAATGCAACTAAGAATTTCAGGGCAGTCAACAGTGCCATTTAAAATCTTAAAAAGAAATACAAAAGGGTGATACACCTGACGTAGTTGAATATCACTTGTGTTGAATCTATGTAATAAGTCACAATGTGGAAAGAACCACTCTCTGGATAATTTGCAGAACTTTTGAACGAAAGGTATTTAAGAAAACGTCTTTGAGGTTTTCCAATGCTATATTTACGGTTTTCATAACCAGGACTCCATACTATTGAAGCATATTCAAGTCTTCACCTCACAAAAGAATTAAAGAAAAGTTTTAGTGTATTTTTGTTAAGCTTTTTATAATTATGGATAATGTAGCCTAAATCTTTGAAGGAATTAGCGGTAATTTGATTGTTATGGCTAACAAAATATAACTTTTGAGATGGCTACAGCTCTTCAGTTCTTCATTATTTTATTGGATTTGTGCACGAGAGTATATCAGAGCTACACCTTGAGATATTTAACTGTAAATTGTTTATGCTACACCAAAACCACAGCTCTACAAGATCGCTTTGCAAATCAGCGCCGTCTTCTACATGTGTACATAGTGATAGATATAAACATTTTTAGGTCATTGGCATAAAGTAATGTTTTACAGTGTAAGCCAATTTATATAAATGTTAAATAGCAACGGCCCAAGCACAGAACCTTGAGGAACACCTGATGCCGCTGAGATACCTAAATTCACGGTATTGCACATTCAGTCGCGTACTTACTAAATATGATTTAAAAAAGTTTAGTGTTCAGTTAGTCCAAATTCGTATAGTTTGTTCCGTGGTATAGTCTGTCGAAGGCTTTAGAAAAGTCTGTATAAATGACATCTACTTGGCCGCCAGTATCCAAGTATTCAGCTATGAACTGAATAATGCACACCAAATTGCTGGTGGTAGAGCGATTTCGAATGAATCCGTGTTAATTGAGACAAATTTGAGATTTAACGTGATTAAAGAGAATATCATTATTATATTATGTTTTCAGATGATTTACTAACAATTGCACAATATTACTATTGGTTTATAGTTTTCAACAGCACATTTACACTAATACAATAACATTGTGCTCATCGCTTTTGATTGATCACTTAGGCAGGTGTAATTTAATTTTTTTCTCAAAAATGGTCGATTTTACGAAATTTTTTCAAGACATAAAAAAGTTTTTAAATGAATCATAATATTTAGTTATTTCTTTTAATTGAAAAAAAAAATAACAGGAAGAAAGATATTTCCAAAATTTCAAGAAGGGTAGTCAATTTCACCCCATTGTGTACATGCTAGGTGGATGAAATGATTTCGTTAGATGCCTTTTGATGAGCAACCGAGATGCCAAATTTCGTCTTTTTCCGATTACGTTATTTTGAGATAGAAATTAAAAACCGTTTTTTGGCACACCCCTTTAAGCTGCACAGGAAAGGGAAATTTTGTACGATGAACCCATCTTAATTTTCGACAGGGAATCTACAGCTAAATTTTTTGCACGTTATTACAGGACACCCTGTATATAAGCAAAAAGAAATCGCGTAAATATTAATAAAGTAATATTTGAATCAGTAGTATCCAATATGTATTATGTATTATCACATTAAGTATTAGTGATTGTAGAAATATTGATGAGAGAATATTGTTGTTACATAAAATAATATCTACACACTGTAGTCGTCTGGAAAGTCAAGCAAACAATATATTAAAAATATATAGGCAGTTTTATGTATTCGAATCCTTTTAAGTTTATTTACGATTCATATTATCAAAACATATGCTGCTTTTATTTCCATTAGCTTCTGGAATAATGACATAGTGACTAACGAGGAATCTCCATACAGAAGCTTATAAGTACTGTATCTTTATATAATCTAATAATAAGTCAGATGCATTCTACAGCTGTTTATGTGATTATTTGGTATCAAAACAGCATTATTATCTGTCAACATCTGGGATAAATATAATAGATTTTATGAACCTTCGATAAGTAGTCTGTGTTAACAAGACGGTGTAATTAAATAATCTTACCACTTATAGATGAACTTGAAAATAAACGCATAGTAGTATTTATAATGAGTTTGTCACCTGTGTAAAATAATGAATAAATTTATATGAAAACCCTCAACTTAAGACACAAATTATTACGATCTAAAGTCCACAAAAAAAATTTAAGGTCTTCTTGTAGTGCGGGGGAAACAATAAAGAAAACAATTATAGAAAAATTCAATTTACTGCAGATTTTAGTTAACAGTTTAACAGGATAATTAAAGTATTAAAATATAAATATATATTATATTAAAATATATGTATAAGTAAGTACGCTATTAAGTACCTTGGTGGAAAAGTAATAGTTTAGTTATATCTACTCTCTTGCTTAAAGTTAAAAATCTGTTATTTATGAACCTCAAAAATTCTCAAATTCGTGTTAAGGTGACATCTTAACTGCAGTGAGTACATTCCACAAATTATAATCAAAGTGCATTGTATTATTTGTTCTTTTATACGAATGTAAACAAACCAAGAGTATAGTAGAACTGATAAGAGTGATTGATAAGATCAGGTTTTCAATCGCTTGGATATAAACCTATCACACCAGCTATCATATACAATATTAATAATTTTAATTTTGTTTCAAATTAAATATTTTAATAAAGCAAAGATATGAATGAAAAAGAAATATGTAATAACGCCCAGTATGGAAAAATATTAACTACCATAAAACAACAAGGAGATGAAACGAAAAACGATATTATAGGCTACATTAAAAATGAAAACACGAAAATAATAGAGTTGATTGATGAACAAAATAGGAAAGTTGACGGTTTGGAAAAGAAATACAGTGATCTTGAAATTAAATACCTATATCTGGAAACACAAGTTAGAAAAAATAATATTGTGATTTTCGACTTGGAAGTCAATACTGAAGAAAACCTTTGCAATACAGTTGTGACAAAACTCAATGAATTTCTTGAAATTAATATACATGAAGAAGATTTGAATAATGTTTATACTCTAAAAACAAGCCACGGATCTCCTACTAAGGTTGAATTCTTGTCATATTTAAAAAAGAATCTAATTTTCAAAAATATCCACAAATTAAAAAATACTCAGTTCATCACAAATGACTTATGTTATAATGATCGCATGAAGCTGAAAATTCTGCAAAAACATAAAAAACTTGCAAAGTCAAAAAATTTAGCTACTAAAATCATAGGTCAGAAACTGTTATAATGGCGAATTCTTCGCAGCTGACCAGTTGGAAAACCCAATCTCACAATGCGAGTCTGAGATACATGCAAATGAAGAGATAGAAGAAAAGTCTAAATCAAATAGTGCTCCATCTACCCCTCATCCATATTGCTCTGATTCTCTCGGTGCCGACGGTGAAAAAACTACTAATACACTGTTAGAGCTAGTAAATAAAACAAGTCTGTCTCCAAGAGAAAGGCAATTGGTGAAGAAAATTAAACCAAAAGAACCGAAGTTATCAGAAACAGCGATTAAATCTAACAAGAGCCCAACAGTAAGAACTAGATTGCAAAGTTTAACCAAACCTAAAAATTTTTGATTACTCGGTCTTAATTATTGTATTTTTAGTTACTTTGTCTGCTATTGTTATATGCCTAACGTCCCTTTTTGTGTATATGTGTATATACGGATTCATTTCAGAATAATAAGTTAAATAATTACTGTGAATGTGTATGTATAGGTGTGTATATGAGTATGTATAAGTGTATTAAATTTTAAAAAATAAGGAGGTATAGTAATAATCTTTAGTACAACTATTTAGTAGACATGGATCCATATATTAAAAATTTTACTGTTACGAATATAAAAACAGAAACTGTATACAGTGCATTAGAAGCAAAAACAGTTCTTCAAGTAAATAATAACTACAACAATTTTAAATTAATACATTTTAATACACGCAGTGTAATAAAAAAAATTAAGATTAGATTATATTTATATTACTTTTATGTTTTCTTTTTAATTATGCAATCAATTGTCTAAGGTTTCTAAAGGCAGGGGGAAAAAAGTGGATATTAACTTAATCAATTATTCATTAAGAAGAACTATTTAAATAAAATTAATAACTCACTCGACTTTTACAATAATGGAAGGTCCAGCAGCTCGATGCTTCGACGTATAACTTGAGGGTTCTACTTGCTGATCGGAAGCTTTGCTTGACAAATTTTGCAGCACAAATTATAACAAATCTTCTTAGGTCTCAGTTGCCAAATTAGGAATTTTAGATGTGTGTTTAATATTTTATCAAGATCAAAAATAATGGAGATTTCATGAAACAAATATATTGCGGAACACAGAATCTTAACTTGGTAGATTTACAATATCTTACAATACAATACAATAAGTTTATACGAGACGTTCTGAACCGATTTTTATATTTAATGGTCAACTTTTCTAGGTGGAGTTTAGTCGCCATAAATTTTGACATTCTTCATTGGACTCCACTCTCCCAAATTGTTTCAGATTCAAAGAGCATACACTATATCTAACGGCTATAACTCATGTTGAGGCATTGCTGAATCTTCTGATAAGTACTCACTCAGATAATTAAAGGAAGTATATTCATAAATATGTTCTGAACAATGCTCTAAACTAGACTCCCAAAGTATTTTAGATGCGAAGAGCCATGCACTGTTTCTAACAGCTATAAACCAAGCCGAAACATGTTGAACCTTTTGATGAGTACCCACTCAGATTATCATCGGAATTATCTTCATAAATATTCAAAATCAGGTTTGTTTTCTGTATCTATATGTCTTCCGACTCCCCGGAATCTTCTTTGGAGTTTATCTCGGAGTTTATCGATATGTTGTTGTTTGGGCTCTTACTCATTTGAATTGTCTGATCTGACTTTGCCCTATTTTTCTTTTTAGTATCAAATGCCTTTCATCGAACAGATTTGAAGTTTTGGCATAACCGATTGCTTTGATTTAGCTCGACTATTGCCTCCACAATGTCTTCTTTAGTATGCCTTTGAAAATGGTGAAAATTAAAGTTTAGATTTGATAATTATTGGCATGAAAGATTGGCATCAGTATCTTATAAGTAGTGTCAGTAATTTATTTATAATATACATTATAATATTGTTTATTTAAAAAGATGTATTTCTACAGGTCGTTCATTAAAATAAATAAAAACATGTAACGGAAAAATGAATCGATTTCTTTTGCGTTGTAGAATAACTTCATATAAATAATTACACCTTTGTGCTTACTATTATTCTAAGCGTATAAAAATTTGCACATATAGCATGCACAATTCTCATAAAAGTAGTTTCCTTTTTAGATATTCTAACCAATAGGAAGGCCAGAGAAATAAGCGAGGAAGTTATTTCAGCGCCTTCTACTTTATTTTCTGCATTGTCGCCCCGGGTAATCACCATATAAACACGGAACTATTATATCTGAACTCTTTTTAATCTGAAACCGCCTTCTAATGGCATGCAACTTGCCTGCGACATACATTTTTTCTATCGTTGTTTTATTCTAAATATAATGGTTATCGCTTCGAGTCCTGGATAGGTCAATTGAATATTGAAATGCGCATTTTAGGCAATATTTCGACACTGTGTCGAAACATGTTTTTGGACACGACATATTTTATAGACACTGTTTAGAAACAAAGTCCACACTGTATAGGATATATGCCCAAAGTTGTGATGAAAATATGTACTACCTTGTTTCCAAATATGGCTAAAATATGTCGCATGTTTAAGAAATATTACTGTAATGAAACCAATATGTTGCCAATATGTTTCTCATTGGGGCCAAAAAATAATTTCATCTAATAATGAAATATTAAATAACGAGAAAAAATTTATCAGAGGTTCTAGTACAAAATCAATATCCTGAAGCATTTGTTGATAGACTTTTCATAAATGTTGAAAATAGGGACAATCAAGTACGACAAAATCCTGAACGTCATTATACAGGAATAATTCCTTATGTATACGGATTATCGGAAAAGCTACGCCGTATAGGTGACAAATTTGATGTTCGGACGATATTTCAAACATGAAACACTTTAAGATCTATTTTAACAGAAACAAAACCGATAAACAGGGAGCAGAATTCAAAAAACTGTATTTAAAATATCCCATGCGAATGTGATAAATGTTATGTAGGTGAGTCATCCAGACCTTTCAGTGTGAGGTTGGATGAGCACAAGAATTACATTAGAAAGAATGAAATTCAGGAATCAAAGATTTGTGAACATGCTTGGGAAAACGGACATAGAATAAACTGGGACTCGGCAAAAATTTTAACAAAATAAGCAGATACCAAAAAAAGAAAAATTAAAGAATCAGCAATAAATTATTAAATGAAGATAAGTGCGTATCGAATTGTTCTGTAGATATTTGTACAACCTGGCTACCAATGTTAAAAGAAGAACTTAACAAACTCAACATTATCTAAAAGAAAATATCATCAGTTCTATGTTATGTGTAAGTAGTAAGTATCTATGGAAATAACATAAACAGAATCTTAAAGCTGTATATTTGACATACACAGCAAAATAAGAGTTTTTCCAAAAAAAGCTTTGAAAACGGAAAGAGATTACTTTTCGAAACGTCAGCTAAATACATTATTTCTGTGTTTATTCCGATTTATATTATTTGCAAAACATAACCTCTGACTTTTCCTTTGGCGTAAACGTCACGGGCGCAGAAGCTTTTTTCCAATAATTCTATTATTTTGTAGATTCGATGATTTGTTTTGAAGAGGATAATAATACGTGTGGTAGAAAATCCAAGTAATAGGAAAGAACAAAATATTATTTATTTTTATTTTGATCCTATACACCATGCTTCTTCATCAACATAATTTAATCGTGATATTTTTTCTTCTAGACGTTAACTGTACTTTATTCACTCCTATCACATATTATGATGTTGACGTTTGTTCTACTTGTGTAATTAATAATACGCTCTGGAAACCACTTTTGATTTATTATTTGACATATCTGTGCTAAATCAGTTAATTGTCGAGTACTTGAACTGATACGGAAAATAAACAAATGGTGTCTGTACAGCAAAACAATATCCATGTAAGCATGTGCACCGAGGCATAGCAATAGTTTTGAAGTAAGCCCCTGTGTGTAAGTCATTAATGACTAAGATCATTATAATTTCTTGCACGATGGCATTGTTCTTTTTTATTTAATTTCAGAAGCAGTCGTATATTACTTAGTACAATTCCTGCGAGATCGTGTCGGTATATTACAAAATTCATATTTGTGGTACTGAGATACAGCCAACAAAGGAGAATATATTATGTTGAAGAAATAGGCGAAAAAATATATACGTTTATGAAAACATTAAAAAATTGATTGATAAAGTTGAACATAATGAGTGGAAGAGAGGAACGTATGTAGCGAGGGTGAGAGCCGAAATTTCTCTTGTCCCGTCCAACTTACGCCGTTAATTTATTTATTTTCTGTTTTGATATTAACAATCCACAGTAAGTTGTTGACTCTTGGAGTTACTCAAATTATACAGAGTTTTTCTTTTTCACTTTTCGTTTCAAAAATAACGTAGTAAACAAATAATTATTAAATTTTAGGTTATTTTCTCAAATCAAATTCACGACAATCATCAACGAATCACAAAGATTTGCTTAAATATTAGTACAGCCGACTTACGAATAAATATAACAAACTAAAGACAGCTAACTAACGCAAACCAATATACTATAACTATAACTACTTTACCAGTCGGATATTTTTAACCACCAGATAAATATACAACGGTTTGAGCTGTGTACTGACATACCGACTCTAATAATTGATGGACAACCCGCGAATCATCTTGGAAGGAAAACGACCAATATCCAATTATAAATGAATCTTCAAATATCACTATATTACTTCCACGTCCAGTGGAAGTATAGTAACGCAACAATTTTTTTTGTTGTTGGAATAGATCTAAAATGTCATGAAACGTCGAGATTTTAAATTTGAGCGAAAAAATTTCTGTCTGACGTTCGGTCTGTCTGTAACTTTTCTTGTGCGCACGTTTACTCTGGAACCGTTTATGATATTGACTTGAAATTTGGTACACTTATATATTATAACGAGATCTGGAACTAGATTATGATTTTGATCTGATTCGTTGAAGGACTCGGGGGTAAATGGTGTAAATAAGTGTAAATAGGCTAAGCAAGCAAGTAAGTGTCCATAAAATTGGAATTTAGGGCATGTACTCAAGGTATTAAAATATTTTTTTGGCATCAGCCATCCCCCACTATCACCCCCAATACCACCACCACACTATTATGAAAAGGAGAAAAAAAAATTGAAATGTGATTTAGTGTGTATACAAGAACTAAACGTCTCAAAAAAATTTTTTTGCGTTAGCTACTCCCTCTACCACCCCGATTGCCACTCCCACCCTATTATTAAAGGGAGTAAAAATTAAGTTGGGACTTAGTGTGTATACGAGAACCAAAGGACTCTAAAATGTTTTTGGCATTAGCCGCCCGCTCTACCACCCCCATTACCATCCCCACCCTATTATTAAAGGGAGTAAATAATTAAATTGGAATATATTGTGTACATGACTTGGATACAAAATCTGGATGATACTAAGCAGAAAAAGGCCGAGACAACCCTGACAAACTACCCCACTTAGGAATAAATAAATTTTGATACTAAAAATTTTATTTCAAGTTATTGTAAGCCTGCCAATTTTAAAAGGCACCGAGTTGAATTTTTGCACCCACTGTAGTCTTTTTTATTAATTTTACTTTTAGTAACTTTTTTAACCCCCTCCGTACACAGAATCTCCCCCTGCATATTTTAGGAGGAACTAGAAGGAATTAGACTTGTCATTTCATAGTTCAAATGGAGTACATATGTATTAAATTTAATAAACATTGTTGTGTGGTTGTTGTATTGAAGAAAATAGTTTCTCCCTGCATTTTTTGGGGGAAAAAATTGTTTCATTATAGAAACCACATCACACACTCTTCTAATGTTACCCCCTACAGCCTTCGCCTCTACCTTTTTGGGGGAAAATTAAATTTTATCAAAACCTTTACAGCCGTTTTCAGGAAAAGAATTTTTTAATTCTTTAAATCGTATGTCCTGCAATATCCCTTTCTGAATTTTCTAGAAGCAACTGGTCTCGCCATCTTATACTGACAGTAAGGATTATCCATGTGTCTTTAATCAAAATCGCTAAAACCGGTTTAGAGATAAAAATCTCCATAGCTTCTGTCCTGCATATTTAAGAATAACTGGTTATGTCATCTTATACTAGTGGTAAGGGCGTATCCACGTCTAAAATTTGATCAATATTGTTAGAGCCGTTTTTGAGCAAAAATATTTTATATTTTATTACTGATTTTTAGGGGTTAACTCCGCCTACATTTGAGCCTGGAACGATTTTGGGAATTTTACCTCGAGTTGTGGCCATCCTGAATACGCATTCAAAATTTTAGTAAAATAGATCGAGTACGTCAGACGTCAGTGCAGTGCAAGTGATACCTTCAATACCCGGAGTTCGCATCTCATAGACGTTTATGAGATGCGAACTCTGGGTATTGAAGATATCACATGCACTGCACTGACGAGACCCAAAAATAGGTCGAAACCAGTCTGCAATTAGTGACATCTTGCGATATGAAGAAAGCATCGCATCTCCCTCGTAGAATTCGAGCATTCCAAGTCATTGTATTTTAGTGCTAACTGTGTTTAGACAAAATACGCAAATTTTACCATATAATTCAACGCTCGTAAGGGGGAATAGCTGTATTGGTTTAATTTGTTGAGTACTTATTTATATAAGGCACTTGCAGATAGATTGGAATATTATAAGTCCTATATTTCATATTTTTATAAAATTATCTTCTGCTATAAAATTGCTTATTCAAAAAAAAATATTTCCTCATAGCTTTAAACAGCTGTAACTCGTGAATAATTCATCGTATGAAGGTCACTTGGAGCAAAGTTTACAGATAATTTAATGCTCTTCAAAAAACCTTTAGTGTCATTATTGCCTAAAGCCAATCAAAAATCGCTGTTTGTTAAGATGCACTTGAAAATGACAATTTTTCATGTTTTTCTCTTTTATCTCCAGTCACTCGTTATCAAAACGATTTTGTACATACACAAACTTATTCAAAATTTGTTTCTCTTTAACTTTCACTAGATACACTATATGCGTACGATGTATCGTTTTCGAGTTTTTATCGATTTTATCATGAAATAAGTATTCTGATAGCGCGCTATAAAGATGTTTAAAAATTCATATCTCTGTCAATATTGATCGAATGGAAATGAAAGATAAAAAAAGGAAATTGTTCATAATCGAATTCTCTACAACTTTCATTTGAAACATTTTGCGATCCGAATGACCATTTTCTAGATTTTAGCGAAAAACGCGCGCGTTTCCGTTGCATCACGAAACTGCCAATATTTAAAAAAAATCTACCTTGGCTCCAATAGGTCGTACGAAGTTAAAAAAAACGAAATTGTGCGGATTTTTATTACCTATTATTTTCATGTGTACGTATTTTACAGTAAAATTGATACTTTCCGAGTTTTTTTCGAAAAACCGATTTTTTCCCCTATTTTCTGCACCTCTCCCCGTCGCCGGCGTCTACAGGTCTACATTTGATATGTTAAAAAGTACTATAAAATAAGAATGTTCCCAAAATTTCAGCCCGTTCTAAACGATTTCATCGAAATCGACAAATTTCGTCCCAATTTATTGGGCTATTAGGCATTTCTTCAACGGAAATTTTTATTCATGAAAGTTGTTAAGAATTGTCCAATATGTTAATGCGTTTGTGGCTGCAGAGTATTTACAAATTTTTTTAAATTAAAATAATAAAATATTACAACTCATTCTGAATGTAATTTTTGCTCTAAAGTGATATTCTCAGATTTGGACGTTATATTAAACAAAATTTCTATATTTTTTTAATTTAGACAAAATTTTGGAATTAACAAGGCTTCTAGATAATCCTGAACAACTTTCATTAATAAAATTTATTGACTAAAAAACGTCCAATGTGGTTTTTTGATTTTTTCCGTATACTTTGGTACCGCAGGTGGCTTTGCATTTATAGGGGGGCAAGTGTCTTTTGGCTATAAGTACATACTACTTTGTTCTACATTTGAGTAAAATTTGGTTAAAATCTGAAAAATAAATTGTTGTTCTGTTCCACTCTTAAACGCGACACACTGTATATGGATAAGTAAGAAGGTCGGTCTCCTAGGTATTACATTTTCTGATTAAAAGTATTTTCTTAAGGGCTAATGTTGATAACCAACCGATTCTAATGTCAGCATATTGCATATTGTGCTTTGCCTAGAAGGAGATTGACTATAAAGAATAACCTAAAAATTATGCTATCGTTAGAAAAAGATCGTTTTTAATCGTCAAATAAATAATACTTTTCAAAGGAGCTAAAACTGATTGTGCTCTTAATATTTTTTATAATTATTCACCTTTAATATGGGAAATATCCAGGTGGGCAGAGGTCAATGTCCAGCACAAAACGACCCACAAAATTTACAAGTATCCCCATTAAAGACAAAAAAAATTCTTTGTAAATAAAACATGTTGTATTAGATTATTATACAAGACATTCTTCTTGAAATATACTTCCCAAAGTATTTACTATATATCAAATAATTGCTGCTGAAGCACATTCTAAAATTATTCGTAATCCACAAATTCCGTTTTCTATATATTAAATAAGTGGTGAGGTCGAGTGGCACATTGAAGTTACATAATCTGACAATATATTAGAAAACAATTACGAGCATATTAATAATAAAAATAGCTAATATTCCAACATAATACAGTATTTATACATAATTTTACTTAAACTTTGAAGCAATATCACTTTCCTGCACGATAGGAAGGATGCTTGATAATGGCCCCACATATCACCAGATCTAACATTTATTGATTTTTCTTCTTAATATATATATATATATATATGTTATGACATATGATTTGCAGGAAACAACTACTCAGCGGGAAAATACCCCGACCTGCATTGAATTATACCTTACAAATCATGAAAGATTGGTAGCCAATGTCATTTGCCAATTCCCTGATCAGACATAGACCGGTTTCGAACTTATTAGTTCTCATCAGTATGCCATAGGTCATGGAACAGACAAATGACAGTGGCCAACCTTTTAGTTTTATACAAACTTAAATAAATGGTGTACCGGTGAGAGGTAAGTGAATCCTCTCATTTGGTCAAATGCTACTATACACCAGACATCATAGATGTCTCCATGGTGTATAGCGACTTGCTATTTTGCAAGTACCGAGAGCGGTGACCTTCAGCCCTTGGTGGACTTAACCTATACTGTTATTACATATGATTTGCAGGAAACAACTACTCAGCGGGCAAATACCCCGACCTGCATTGAATTATACCTTACAAATCATGAAAGATTGGTAGCCAATGTGTGTATATATATATATATATATAGGTTTCACTTACCTCTCACCACTACTCAATTTACTATAGTTTGTATAAAACTAGCAGGTTGGCCACTATCATTTGTCTGCTCCATGACCTATGGCATACTGATGAGAACTAATAAGTTCGAAACCGGTCTATGTCTGGTCAGGGAGTTGACAAATGATATTGGTTACTGTTCCTTAATGATTTGTAAGGTGTAATTCAATGCAGGTCGGGGTATTTGCCCGCTGAGTAGTTGTTTCCTGCAAATCATATATTATAATATATATATATATATATATATATATATATATATATATATATATATATATATATATATATAAATTCTCCTTCTATTTAACCTTGAGAATAAAAATATTGATTTTTATTTTCTTTTTAAGAATATTACATTTTTTCGCATAATTTAGTTTTAGTACATACTGAAATAGTAGTAATATAGATAGCATAAGTCTTAGCGTATTAATAAGTGTACTTAAGTAATGTTCGTGACATAGAGGACTTAGACGGGGCAATGAGAATATTAGGAAACTATAACAATATCGAAACAAAAATAAGTAGCGATTTTGACAACTTGAAATCTGAGTTTAGTTGGAAAATAAGCAACTATTTTTAAAAAATGACATTTTCTTCAATTGAATTGAACACTGTTCTACACGTAGACCTCCTAGGGAGGTCTACGTGTATCCACAGATCTGCATGCTGCTATTTCGTTTGTTAATCGTTTGGGGACTTAGAGAGAGAGTATTTGACAACCACGACCTTGCTTTGTCAACGAAAATGGCTGTCTACAGAGCAGTTGTCATTCCAACACTGCTATATGGATGTGAAAGCTGGGTCACTTACCGTCGTCATGTGAAAGAATTAGAACATTTTCAGCAAAGACACCTCAGAAATATGATGAAAATCCGTTGGTTCCATCACATATCAAACGTGGAAGTACTCAGGAGAGCAAACAGCCTTCCAATTGAGGTGCTTATTTCAAGAGCACGCCTAAGATGGGCAGGTTACGTTCATCGTATGCATGATAACCGCCTTCCTAAATGTACACTTTATGGTGAATTGCTAAGCGGTAGAAGAAGGCGTGGCGGTCAACGAAAGAGGTTCAAAGACGCTCTCCATGAAAATCTAAAATCCTGCGGTATTGCAGACGAGCAATGGGAACAACTTGCAGCGGACAGAACCGAATGGCGAGGGGTTGTGGCGAGCTATCAAGGAAATGTTGCTGCAAGAAGGCCGAATCCGAGACCTAACCAGGTCTATGTTTGTCCTGACTGCGGTCGACATGTGCTCTCCCGAATTGGCCTCTATAGCCATAGTCGTGTGCACCGTAGATGAATGGGAATTACAATAGACTACACCTTTTACTTGTTTTTTATTGTACACAATTTATCGACTGTAACATTTTTATACTCGGACTCGAGTAACGGCTAATAATAATAATAATAATAATCGTTTGGCTATAAGATACTCACCAAATATATGACGCGTAAGGCCAAAGTACAAGAGTCAAATTAGAATAAATTACTATGAAAATAGGTAAATATCTCATGAACATGACAATTTTAAGAAGGTAAGTTTGTTTATGCTCTTCTCAGAATTCCTTCATGTCCGGAGTGCAACGTGACGCTTAAATGTAATCTAACGTATCTGCATGAATTCTGGTCCTAAGGTGATCTACAGAAATACATTTTTGACTGATGGTAATTTCCCTTCAACCAATTGTTAATTTTCTTAGTGGCCATGAGAATTTATTTCGCAATAGCTGATAAAAAAATCAAGTTTATAGTAATAGGATAAGGTTGTAACCAGTAACTGCCCTTTATATGTGGTAAAATTCCTGATAATGCTAATAATTCTTGTTTTAAAGGTTAAATATTATTTTAATCTATACCATTAAAAGGATAATTATGACCCGTGAACTATTCCCCGTATTTACCTCTTACCGCTATGAATAAAAATAAAATAAATGTTGCCTCAGTTAACGCATTTTTAACGCTAATTGCGGTGTGGCAGCGCAATACGTGTAAACACTATACTTACCATATTCGCACAATTGTATGCAGTTATAATAATTATCTCAATATCACTATTTTGCGGTGCTGCATAATAATTATTTTAATTACCTTCGTAGCGCATAGTTTTAAAAAGGAATCAACGCGCTTTCAAGGCAACCTAGATAACAAAAAGCGTCGGTATGTTCAAAGTTAATTAGTGAAATTAATACAACTTTAATATACAGTTAATTAATTTATGAAATATTTGCCATGTAATATTATTGCATTGCGCTATAGTACTTAATTTTTTTAGATATAAGTTGCCGGATTCATAGTTAGTTTTTTTAATTACTTAGTTATCTTGTGCAGTCGCTGAAGAAAAAGTAACCCTTGACATATTTTTAGGAGAGTAACTTTTAATTGTTAAGTTGTCTTATGTAGTTATTGCAGACAAACGTTAAACGTTATGTTAGACTTCAACATTAGACGTCAGACGCTAAATGTTAAAAGTAAAATAGTGGACGTTAAATGTTTGCTATAAATTTTGTCTTACTCACGTTTGAACTCAGAAGACTAGATTTTAACCAGCTGTTTATAACATAAAGTTCAGTTTCTGCACTATCATATATTATTATACTATCGCTGTGTCATTGTGAGCGATCCATCTTTTCGCGTCTGAAGGATTTTTATGATACTTTCCAAAAATTAATATTAAACGTTCACAAAGAAGGCTTCAAAACGACTATTTCAGACGGAGAATAATACAAAATCTATACTTACTGTTCGTTTATGCTTAACTGCTTCACTGATGGTACCAATTGGACGTCGTAACACTATAAATCTAACACAGTAAATACTAACACTTTCTTAAATTTGAACCTGAAAAAGAATTTGGAAAACACAAGGAAAAGACAATATAAAGTTCAAAAAATTTATATGAAATAATGTTTTACAAAAACGTTCAAGAAAAATGTATTGAAAAACTATAGTCTGGCCCGTGTACAACACATAGTGAGGAACGGAACGACTCATAATGTACCAACTACCATCCAATATGCGGTTTATAGCTAACGATTGCACAAAAAGATTCAAGAAAAGTTCAATGTTTATAAATTTTTTGTGGACTTTTGCTTGCCTGTCTGTTTAACATATTATCATTTCAATAGTAATTTGGTTCGCTCCTCGAAGCTTAAAAATGCTTGAATCGCAATGATTTTGAATTATATTGTAGCAATTATAAATTCATACGTTCAGGCAAGGCGGTCCCATGCACATATGAGTACATAGTAACTATAACTATACTTTTCTGATACCGAATCACTGAGGAACCGGTTAAGGGCAAATCCCGTTAAAATCCATCATTTTCCCGTCAAAATCGAGTGCTAAAAAATGAATGGCCACCCTTGTCGCTAAAGGCTATTTTTGCCAAGACTCTCGAAATACTTTGACTAGAGACTGGATTAATTTGTCCTCATATTTAACACAACGCATGAGTTTCAGTGCTTAACAGCG
The DNA here is from genome assembly GCA_963675555.1 of Leptura quadrifasciata. Taxonomy (NCBI): domain Eukaryota; kingdom Metazoa; phylum Arthropoda; class Insecta; order Coleoptera; family Cerambycidae; genus Leptura; species Leptura quadrifasciata. Next base: position 136,413,590 of record OY776675.1, on the reverse strand, counting down.
TGGATTCGTAAAAGGGCTTTTAAGTATGTTTTTGATACACTTTCTAATTTTTGGTGGTCGTGTTAAAGAACACGCCAAAACCCTCGATAAACTTTTCGAAACTGTAACAAAATCCGAAAAGCGTGCTTCACGTAAAAATGCCGTTGGAAGAGATTTTTATATTTTAATTCATATTTTCGTTCTACGGAGCGTTTTTATGCAAAAATTCCAGCAACTCATCAAAAGTGTAATAAATGTTTACTTTAATTTCGGAAATTTCAAAATTAAAAACCCTTTTACGAATCCACGTTGTGCAGCACTGCAACTCATGCCTTGTGTTAAATATGAAGGAAAGTTAATCCAGTCTCTAGTCAAAGTATATCGAGAAATTTAGCGAAAATAACCTTTAGTGACAAGGGTGCCCTATCATTTTCTAGCAGTCGATTTTGACGGGAAAATGATTGGTTTTAACGGGATTTGACCTGAACCGGTTCCTCAGTGATTCGGTATCAGAAAAGTATAGTTATAGTTACTATGTACTCATATGTGCATGGGACCGCCTTGCCTGAACGTATGAATTTATAATTGCTACAATATAATTCAAAGCCGTTGAGATTCAAGCATTTTTAAGCTCTGAGGAGCGAACCAAATTATAATTGAACTGATAATACGTAAACAGACAGGCAAGCAAAAGCCCACCAAAAATTTTTAAACATTGAACTTTTCTTGAATATTTTTGTGTAATCGTTAGCTATAAACCGCATATTGGATGGTAGTTGGTACATTATAAGTCGTTCCATTCCTCACCATCACCTCACATTTTTCAAAGTTTTTGTAAAACATGATTTTTTAAAGAGATTTAATATACATTTTTTGAAATTTTCTTTTTCTTGTGTTTTCAAAAATTCCTTTTCAGGTTTAATTTTAAGAAAGTGTTAGTACTTACTGTGTTAGATTTCTAGTGTTACGACGTCCAATTGGTACCATCAGTGAAGCAGTTAAGCATAAACGAACAGTAAGTATAAATTTTGTTTTATTCTCTGTCTGAAACAGTCGTTTTGAACACTTCTTTGTGAACGTTAATATCCATTTTTGGAAAATATAATACAAGTCCTTCAGACTCGAAAAGATGGATCGTTCACAATCGGAGCGACATTTAGTATACTTTCTAAAATTACACTCCTTGATGAGTTTCTGATATTTTTGCATAAAAAACGCTCCGTAGAGCGAAAATGTGATTTAAAGTATAAAAACCTGTTCCAACGGCATTTTTACGTGAAGCGCGCTTTTCATGCGAAATGTTTCGGAAAAAGTCGGATTTTGTTACAGTTTCGAAAGTTTATCGAAGGTTTTGGTGCGTTCTTTAACATCATCAGCATAACATACTATATGACCTTATATATTTTTTAATAATGATATGCTATGAATATATATCATAGGTCCCAACACAGTTCCTTGCGGGATATTCATGTTAACAATTAACGGATCGCTAAGACATTCATTTATCCTTACTTTTTGTACTCTGTTTGTTAGGTAATCCGGAAGTACTGATGTGATAATGAAGAGCCCTCACCCCTATTTTTTCCAGCCTCTTCAACAGAATGTCATGATTGACGATGTCGAAGGCCTTAGCTATATCTAAAAATACTGCAATACATTTTTTATTGTTGTTGAGAGCATTGGCAATGTTATTGATTACATCGACCACAGCATCTTCTGTTGACATATGCTCCTGGAATCCATACTGACTTTTTGCTAATAGATTGTTTTGCTCTAGAAAAGTTAAAAGTCTTTTTTAATAGCATTTTTCGAATATTTTCGCAAAATTGTTAATTATAGATAAAGGTCTATAACTTGTAGCAAATTTTTAAGCTGGCTATCGTGTTTATGACTTCATTCTCTTGGACAGGATAGAGAAATAGATTCACCAACAATAATCTGTTATCTCAGGCCCCCTAACAGGTTTTGTAATTTAATGTGTCACCTCACTTCCGATGTTAATAAAAAAATAATTAAAATAATTTGCTTTTTCCTTATCATCTGAAACTTGCCACATTTTTTTATAATTTTTTTGTGCAGAATATATTTTATTTTTGTAGAAATCATTTTTAGTTTTTTAAATTAAATTGTTTATTTCTATATTTTTTATAATTATTCTCAAGCTCCACTGAGTACGATTTTAACTTTTTTTTAAATAAATCTCTATGCCTTAGTGAATCTATTAAACCCTGCATTATCCAGAGTTTTAATTTGGTTGTTTTATTATTTATAAATTTTTAACTTTTAGAATTTAACTTGATGTAGTTTTCTAATTTTTCAATAAATAAATTATACGCCTTTTCTGTATCTTTAATTACTATAAATATCATCCCAGATTTCAAATAACATATTATTTAAGCTATTTTTTGTTTTAAATACTTTAGCTGGTAATTGACAATTTTGCTTGAAGTTATTTGTACTATTTAAAAATAATATCATATGATGATCAGTGATGTTAGTTTTGATATAAGTTTTAGGTAATATTTTTTGTATAGGTAATATAATAATAGAACATAATCTTCTTCATTACTTATCCCTTTATGGGTTACTGGTTGAAATATCAACCAAGCCGAAAAAAATATTTGTGTCAAACCGATACTGGTGGCATATTTCGCCAGATGACTCTTGTTGTATAGCTGGGCACAGGTCGGGGCCCTTATTTTCGAATATAATCGAATATATTCGTACACGATCAACAGTACACTGTTGTTTACGCTTCGTTATTACCTTTTATACCTAGAATAATTTAAGTACAATTGGTGGTTAAGTACTATAATATATGTAGATTGGATTGTGATAATTACAATTGGGCTGCACTTTTGCACTAGGATAATATTTAGTGTCTAACTTGACATAACCTGTAAATATGCAGTAAAATAGCGATACTTTCATAACGCTATATTTATTTATTAGTTATTTGCAAAAGAAACGTCATTTCTAATAATTATTACTAATTTTTCCTTATGTTATTTTGTTTGTGGGATAACACTGCAAAAAAATATTTTATTTCCAGCTGACAGTATGGATTTTACAGTCAACATAAATATAGAGGAACTATCAAAAAAATCCCACTCAGAAATGTTCTGATATCGGTGGAGACTCTGACGCCGATGACCATTTTCAAGAGTTATCTGCTTGCGCGTCAGGACATAGGAAAAGAAGTTATTGTGAAATAAGTGAAGGCTCTGATTTTGACAGCGACGACTCTGTAGCTGATCCTGATTTTGAGCCCTATTTTGCCAATAATAAGCCTACTACAATAATAGATGGTTCTTCTTCAGATGACAACGAACCCCTTGCTAGTTTTGCTGTCAAATCAACATTGAAGCAAACACAACCACATAATCAAGATGAACCACATACTCAAGATGATGGCTTTCCATGGACGAAATCGCCGTATTTACCACATTTATTTGAGGCCGTCACTTTTGAAGAAACTGTTGGACCCAAAATTCCCACAAGCGAGTCACCTACTGAAATTTTCTCAAATATTCTGGGCGATGATTTTCTTGATGTAATTGTGAGTCGAATCGTTATGCACAGCAAAAAACATTTTGCTTGAGTTGACTTTGGAAGAGTTGAAATCTTTTGTCATTATGGGAATCAATTCGTTACCGAGTTTACAGCTTTATTGGTCGTCTGACCAAAATTTGTGTCACCTAAGAATATCCAATATTATGCCTCTGAAAATATTCCTCAAAATTCTTCGTTTTCTACATATCAGTGATAATGAATCCATGCCGAAAAAGGTGATCAAGTTTCGACAAACTATATAAAGTGAGACCACTTATTAATTACTTGTCAAATACATTCTTGAACAGTTATAACCCAGGCAGAAACATATCCGTTGATGAAAGCATGGTGGCTTTCAAAGGTAAAACCTATCTCAAGCAGTATATGCCACTAAAACCGATTAAAAGAGGAATTAAAATATGGGCTTTGGCTTCTTCACCAAATGGATATTTACTGACTTTTCTGTTTATGAAGGAAAAAAAAAGTGACGAAGTAGGCTCCTTAGGTGAAAAAACTGTATTAGAATTGACTAAGCCATTTGAAGATAATTTTTTTACTTCCTTTAGTCTACTTTCGCCCTTGATCGAAAACTGTTTGGATGCGGAACGATGTGGTCTAATAAGAAGCATTTTCCAAATGAGTTACTGGTTCGGGATAAGGTATTGAAACAAGGAGAATCCGATTCTGTGGGTACTAGTGTCATAACAGTCAGTAAATGATAGAGGAAAAAAATGTGTGCTAGTTGCTACTACTCTGCGCTCTGTAATGGAAATGTCAACAGTTCAACAAATGACCAAAGAAGGAGTGAAATCTAGCTACTGTTCACTGTCCAACAAGCATCACTGATTATAATCAAAACATGGGTGGAGTTGATCTATTTGATCAACTTAATTCCTGTTATAACATAGCATGGAAGTTGAGGATATTGGCTAAAACTATTTTATTATTTTATAGATGCCTCTATTGTAAATTCCTACATCATATACAAAGAGGGTGCTTCTACTAACCAGCCTAAATTCAAACCAAAATCACATCTTCTCTTTGGAAGCATACTTGCGAATCAACTAATAGGAGACTTTTCAAGAAGAAAATAGCAAGGATCTTGGCTGATAATTGGCAAAAATAAAATGAAAAAAACTGATGGTCAGGGCAGTCAGTGTTGAGAATACAGTTAAGATGGCAAATTTTGGTGATCACTTGCCAACAAATACTACTTCACAAAGATGTGCGAGATGTGGTACAGAAAAAAAACCAAAACGTTAGTTTTTTTTTTAAATACATTTATTTAACGTCGGCCTATTTCCGCTACTGAGGCCTATCACCGACGCCTGTAGACGAGCTACCCCCAACCAGGAATTTTGCCGAACCTCTTCCCTTAAGAAGAGTAGAGATCTTTTACTTGCCTAACATTTAATAGACAAGGGACCAACGGCTTTACATCCCCTCCGAAGGATGGTATATCTCCTATACAACCCTCGCCCAAGGTTGTATAGCTTCCGCGCATACACTGATATACAAGCCGCTGGAAGATGTGTGAGGCGAGGACGTGGTCTTCGTTGGAACGGTCACCCATCCAACTACTAACTGCGCCTGACGTTGCTTTATATCGCATATCAAAGTATGTATAAAGTAAAGACGCACCTACGCTCGCCCACTAAAACGTTAGTTAGTATAGCGTGTACAAAATGTAAAGTAGCACTATTCGTACCATGTTTTGCACCTTTCCATAACAAGTAACAAGAAGTGATATTTACTTAGTGAGATAATGGTTGATATAAAGACCTGCTCAAAATAAAATACAGCAGAAACTATTTTCACATTATGTTTCTAGTTTTACCATTTTAAAATATAAATAAACAAATTTTTGTATACAAACATGAACATTTTCATTCGTCATAATCTGCCCTATAAAGGGTTATAATGGTTTCAAAATAATCCTTATTTATCCTGAAACCGATAAAATGATATGCATATATTTCTTCAATTTTACAAATATTAAACCGAACATCTGTCTAATTAATTTCGAAACCGAGTCAGAGAGTGTGCATGATAAATTCAGAATTACCCGTTTGATTCAACCCTTCGGCTATTCATTACAAGCAGAGGTTAGATTCAGCACGAAGCGAATTAATCGAGTCCGGTTTAAATTTACGTTCGATCCTATCTAAATGTTATCATGTTTGCGTGAATATTAAATATTCGTAAGTCTGAATGCTATCGGAAGTTGAGAGATCGCAGATACCGCTCTGAAATTTTCAAAGCAAATATTTGTAATAACTCATAAGTTGGTTTTTAAGATTAAAGGGAATTATTTTTATTTAATAACGTTATTTACTTTGCGTGGAAGAGAAAATAGCAGGCTTAACAGAATTATAAATGTTTTCTGATGTAAATCTGAAACAAGTTCCTGCAAATGCATATTATTCTATATAATGAAACAAATGGTTGCTAAATGTTCATAACGTCCTGCTAAACGAGCTATTATTTTATACGCCTCCTTTTTACTGTATAACATGTCTAACACACTATCCCTATCTGTGAATGAACACACTTTTTATCGATTTTCAAATTATAAATATTTAAAAGAATTGAGCAGGCTGCTGAAGATGTTGATTCATATATACTAAGCGACTCGGTTTGGTGAAGACGTTGACCTTTTAATCCTTATGACAGGATTATCCGCATGTTGTTCAAACATGTATTTTATGAAGCCAAGCAAGGGGAAAACGACGAAAGAATTTATTCTTCTAAATCTTAAATATCCAAAAGAAGTTGAGGATAACATATTATTCCTCCACGCATTCGGCGGATGTGACACAACTTCTGCATTTTTTAGGCAAGGCAAAGCAAAATTTGTTAAATTATTACAAAAATTTGCAGGATTACAAAAGTGGAATGTTTTAAAGACCTCAATTCTCTCACCCTGATATTATAGATACAGCAGGCGAAAAGGTTATCTTAGCCCCTTACGGAGCAGAACCTGAACAGCATCCTTTGAATGAATTCAGGCACAAATGCTTTATTAAGTTAGTGGCAAAAAGTACATGTAACTTTGCATCGTTGCCTCCAACTAAATTTACTGCACGCCGACACTTTTTTAGAACACATTATCGAATTCGACAGTACTACGGCAATACCAAAAGTGCTCAAGATTGGGTTTGGATGAAAAAAAAATGATCTGTAATACATTCACAATAGATAATAAAAGAATTAGGAGTAAGTTAACCAAATAAACAAATAGTGTATTAGGCCTATTGAGGACATCATTTGAAAAAAAAACCGCGCCAAATCCTCTACCGCAAGGTGATGTGGAAATGAGCGCATAATGGTAGTAGCCACCGATAGTTGGAGACATTTGTAATTTTAAAATTGATAATAAATATATTTACTTAAACTTCAAAAGTGACAATTAAATGTAAGCGTGGAAGTGTATAGGAAAGTGTCGATATGCAGAGTGAATGCGATACAGTGCTTGATTTCCCCCGCCTATAACTCTAAGAATTATATTAACACTACCTAAAAATATGTCTGAACGATATCGATAGAGAATTTACTTACCTTTAGCTTTAAGAACCATTTTTTCTCTCGTAGAACCATTCAGAACCGAGATATTTGCAAAAAAAATAAGATTTTTAAGCGATATTGTCCCAAAATTAGCGGTGTTCCGAGGTACGGGCGAGGGGGAAAAATTAGTATGTCTAAAACAGATTTATAATGAACTGGTTCCAACAGCAAAATCTTCTGTCCGAATCAAAGCTACGCATTCTCAACTCCTTGACGACTGGCCTATTAAAAGCCTATCAAAAATTGTTTTAATCGGTTGACGGATGTAGGAGAAATTATCGAATTTGGTCCACGGCTTCGCCCACCTTAAGCATATGGTCTCAACAAAGCTCGATCTCATCAATTCCTAGATAACGTCAGTACAACGTTTTAAAATACATTGTATTCATCGCCTACTATCTAATTTTTTACAATTATTAATCATTCTATTATCCTCTCTCAGGTTGGCGTGTCTAAAATTGATAAATAATAGGAGGAGACGCAGCTCTCTCAGGGAGAGCGTCATAGAGAATCGAGCTGCTGCGAGGCACTTTAACAGATTTAATAGTATTAAATGGAATGGAACGAAGGGGAAGGGAAGGTAAGGAAAGAGCAAGGAAAAAGAAGGGAAGGGAACGGAAAAATAATAGAATACAATAGCATATGATAGGATAGGATAGAATAGAATAGAAAAAAGAATAGAATGGAATAGAATGAAATGGAATGGAATCGAATATAATAAAATAGAATACAGTACAGTACAATGCAATCTAATGCAATGCAATGGCAAGCCAAGCCACACGCGACGAATAGAATAGAACACGCTTCTTTTTTCAATATTTATGAAGGTTCCATCAACAAATACGTCAGGATACTGGTTGTTTATTAGAACCTCTTTGATAAATTGTTTTTCATTGTTTAATTCATTTCTGTTGAAACTAGAAGTGTGAAGAAATTATACTTTAAAGAAACTAAAAAAACACGCTTTAAAAACAGAACTAAAAAATAAAAAATAATGTTTATATATTAAGATTTTGTTCAACAGCGATAGATTGTAAAAAGCATGGGGTGCTTTTTACATATTTTTATAATTCTACTTTTATCAATAGCTCCCAATAAAATATTTATAACAATTGATATCAAGCACCCCATGATTTTTACAATCAGTCGTTGTTGAACAAAAACTTAATATTTAAACATTATTTTTTACTTTTTAGTTTCGGGTTTTAAAGCATGTTTTTTTAGTTTTTTTAAACTATGATTTTTTAAAACTTACTAAAAATCATTTAATTAACACGCTTTTATTATTAAGAATATATATATTATTAACAGCGGCACATCCGCCAAAATCTCGACAATAAATTAGTCTTTTTTTTTAGATAACTGTGCGAAGTTACGGTTTAATCTGACTTTTTGAAGTGGATGAGAATCACGTTCAATGATTCCATTACAAGCAAACAAACATATAGGTGAAGCTAATAAAAGCGTGTTAAAAATTCTTTATCTGTCAAAATGTGACGTTTATTAATTGTAGAGGATGTTGCAAATTTCAATCGCCTATCATTCTAAAGGAGAAAAAGGAGTGTACCGCGATCCTGTTAAACGCGGTATAAAAAAATTTATAAAGTGCTAGAGTACGCCAATTTTTAATTCTAAAATGACATTTTTACATAATTTTATACCTCCCCTTCAACCCCCTTGGAGTCACAGCTATCTTTTTAAAATTTATAAATGAAACTAAGGTGCGTGTGATAGCTCACTTGAAAGGGTTTTCAATTCTCTATCTAGCAATACAAGATTTTATTAATTTTATATATTCTTTATCAAGAAAATTAAATTTGAAAATTTTGAAACATGTTTGAAATGCATACCATCAAATATATCCTAAACTCTTTTAAGTACCTACCAAATGTCTGTCAAATCTGATTTTGTTATAAATATTTGGTATCAGCAGGACGGAGCTACACCACATTTTGCAATGGAAGTAAGGTCCATTCTCAATCAAGTTTTTCCCAATAGGTGGATCGGTAGACGCGGTGAAATTGAGTTGTCTGTCCGTTCTCCTGATTTGACTCCGCTTGACTATTTCTTATAGGGTTACTTAAAATTTAAAGTTTACTTCAACAGGCCAAATGATTTAACAGACAGAGTAAGCCAAGAAATTAATCAAATCACCCCCGGAAACGATACAAAATGTTTTGGTAGAATTTCAGCAACGCCTGCATTATTGTCAAGAAGCCAAGGGTGCCCAGTTTGAACATTTGGTTTAAACTATTTTATGTTCTTTTGTTTACTTAGTAATATTAAAAATGTAATATTTTCAATTAAAAAATCCGAGAAATTCAAAAAATCTTATACTGCTGGATAAAAAATTAAAGACCTTTTCAATTGAGCACTCTTGTTCCATTTAAAAATTTTAAAGGGGTAGTTTCACTCCAAGGGAGTTGCTCAAAAAATGTAATTTTAGGATAATAAAAAATTGACGGGCTTTAGGATTTTACTCATAAATGGTGAATTTATCCGTTACTTATGGATGGATGGTATATGAATTTAAAAATGTTTTAGACTTACTTGCTTCTATACGAAAAAGCAACATCAGTTTCGGGGCTGTTGTACTAGTGTGATGTGATGTACTAATATTAAACAGTAAAAGTACATTAGAGAAAAACATTTATAGAGTAAACAAGTTAACGAATAAAGAGAATATAAATAAGGCTTAAGTAGCTCATGAATAATCTTGCAAAGGAAATTTATTTTGTTGAATTATTCTTCTTTGTTGATACATAATCTAATCGCACTAATGGATGTAAATTTATATTATGTCGTTTTCTAGGTAGCTCTAGACTCTAATTAGAGACATTCTACACGCTGTTCTTAGACTACACAGGAATAAATAAAATTCCTTGCGATGAAAATAAACAGAATCTCCTTATTTGTGTTATACTTTAAACTGATTCAAATTACTATTGTAATAACAATCTTTGATCATAAACCTCAATAGGTAGATTGCAGTTATTATATTCATATTTCACGCTTCAAAAAATCTAGAAGCACATAAAGCTTTTCGTTAACCTTAGTTGTGTACGATTGCTTTAGACAACACACATTAATACATAATGATATCTGTATATTTAATGAATGAAATTATAAGTATAATTTTACTGCACTGCAGCTGCTCTGTAAACTTCGGATATTTGAAACTATAAAACCACATGTTCGGTACTTAAACACGTATGTATGTATGTATGTATGTATGTATATATGTATGTATTGAAATACTTGTAGGGTACCCTGTTTAATTACTAAAAGAAAGTACTGGTAATCATGTCACCAGTAAACTTAATTACTATTTATTTTTCTGAAGGATAAACAAATAAGATTGGCCATTTGCGTGATCGTCTAGTTTTGGTAGTGTAGGACCCAAATTCGGTTATGTGTGTAGTAACCCTTTTTATAATTACCCAAGGTTCTTTTATACAAAGTTTAATATTACTTGTTTCTGTCTGATACGATATACCTTGGAAAATTAATCACTCTGTTAATTGAAATACCTGGTAAACTTGACCACACTGTCTATTAATTGAGAGACCTAGTTAATTATATATGTTATTTATGTAGTATTTTATTACTCAAGATTGCACTGTACATTTATAGTTGATGTTTGTTTTCTATTTTGCTTTGAAACAAAACTATTTATTTAGTTTATTACTTATATGACGAAAAAGATAAAGGTGAAAGAATAAGACAATAATTGATGGGAAAAAATACTAAAAAAAAACCATTTTATTTTATATAAATTGATGCAACAGTAGTCGAACATGAAATCAAAAGTAATCCAAATTTTTGAGACAATTGTCTAAATATTATAATAGGAAAATCTGCGTCGCTATAGTAATGATTATACTATAGATATACTGATTGTTTTGATGCAATAACAAGAACTGAGACACAAGAGTATGCTGTGTTATTTTAATAGTAATTAGAGTTGTGGCAATGACCTGGTAATGATAATCTATAATAGAGCTGTTAGCAATCGCTAGGTAATAACGGTTTGTAATTAAAGTTGTTAGCAATAGCCAAATAACGAATCGAATGCAAAACAAAGGACAAGAATCATGTCATGGTTGTACATTATAAAAATTAATTTGGAAAATGAGCGTTAAATATTGATGTAAAATATCGTAGAATGTTAGGAAAAATCCTTTGATTATAATTAAAACATGCAGTCTACCAAATATTGTATGACTGTGCAACAACATAAAATAAGGTGGGTAGATGTAAATCAAACAGACGAGACGTCCCGGTTCAGTACTCGACGAAAAGTAAACCCTTCTTAATACGAACAAGTTTACGGGCTAATTAACCCAGTACTGACCGATGGCCAGTACAGTTTGCGAGCGCAAGGTAATTAGCGGATGGATCGTTATTAAACAATCGTAGATAATTATTTGAAAGATAAACATTACTATGACATTTTACATGTCCAAAATTAGGCACACAGTAGCCTTAATAAGTACATCAAATGAAAAATAATGGAAGTGAAAGTTTCTTGTAATGACAAGAAACTTTCACTGAGATTACGCAATGGCATAAACGCAGAAAATATATAGTTCTTGAATATAAACTCGTTATTTTGCAAACGCAACTTGCCCTAGTAAAATACTCAGAGAGTGAAATTTTATGAATTTAAATCGTGAATGAAATCATAACTGAATAGCTGGTAATATAATATTCTTTATAGTTAAAAATCAAAGCTAGTATTTCATAAAAAAACTAATATTTTTTTAGTACCACAAATGCGTCAATTTTCCCCATTACACCCCGACGAAACCAGAATATAAATGCAATTGCCAATAATAAAATAGAGTCTCGAAATAAGCAAGCGATCATCTTTAGAAATTTATCATTGCAGAATTTCCGTGCGCCATGTATAGCGTTATATCGCCCGTGAATGCTCTCCCCCAGATTCTTTATGTTTAACGTACTCATCGAGCATAACAGAGAGGTTAAAATGGCACTTCATAAAGAGTACGCCAAAGAATGGTTGTCTACGACTGAGATGAAATAAGTGAAAAGGCTAAGTAGATCAAAATATTGTCGGACTTGCAGTTAAACAAATAACCACACAATAAGTACGTAAGTAAGTACAGCGAACTCAATGTCCAGCAATGTAACTTAGATATGTTTAAATTCAATCTCCAAATTACAGCGAACTTCATGTCCAGCGATGTACCTAAGGTATGCTTAATTCAATCTCCAAAGTACAGAGAACTTAATGTCCAGTGATGTACCTAAGGTGCGGTGCAATTGTAATCTCCAGGAAGCAACAGCGAACCCAATGTCCTGCGATGTAGCTCGGGTCTGATTACCCTTTTCCATGAGCACTGCAGTTTCTTTTATATGGTAAAAATGACGTCACAATTTACCCAAGTCTGACGTGGGAATTCTTTACGTTAACAACATTAATATTTAATACGGCGTAGTTTTGTGCAGCGTTTCGCAGCGTTTCAGATTGAAAACTCCACTCTCTATCTCCTCCTACGGTTAAGGTAGAAAAGGGTAGGCGATTTCACATTCTGGGAAGTAACCGAAGTGCTTGACGCGATAACCATTGTAAACAAACCCTGTGGCTCGACTCGATTTTCTGTAACTTTTTAGTTAAAACTGTAGCGTTTAACTTTGCTTTAAAAGAATATAATTTTAAAATGCATTCTGGTAACTTTATTGTGTTCAATATTAAATGAGTAAATAAATAATAAAATGAAATGACAACTGTAATAATTACTTGAATTTGAAAAATGAATAAGAAAAAACTAAATTTGTATATGGGGTATATACAGGGCATTTCAGTATGTAATAATTAACTTTAAGAGATAACTATAAACGATGAGCGGTAAGCAAAAACTAAAAAGACGAGCGGCGAAAAAGAGAATAGAAAAGGGAAAATGGGGAAAGGGATGAAAGAAAGGACGAAGGAAAAAGGAAAACGGAAGAAGGAGAAAAGAAAAGGGAAGAAGGAGAAAAGAGAAAGGGAAAAGAAGAAGGAAAAAAAGGAAAACGGAAAATAACACGGAAGAGGAAAATGGAAAAAGAGATGAAAAGGAAAACAGAAAATGAAAGGGAAAAAAGAAAAGAAAAGAAAAAGAAAAATATGAAAAACTATTGTCTGGTTGATAGCAACAAAAACTTTTTTCCTATATATGGCCAAAAAAAATCTTCACTTCTGACTGCAACCTCAAAGCCCCTGAATTGATTTTCATATTTATTCTGATATACAAGTTGCCTTTGAAAGACTTCTGCAGGAACCATTGTCCTACCGACGCAAGAGTTTCAGCAGGAATATCGGCCCTCTTCAGATACTCGCTGATTGCTACTCCGTCGTTTGAACTAAATTATTCAGGAGCCTATAAACCACGCGGAAAAAATTTGGAAGCCATTTAACACCTTATTCATGTGTATACCGGGTGTCACTGGCTAGTGGCTCACTACTATATTTCCTTTATTTTTTACCTCATCTATTTGAAATTGGGGGTGCATAATTACCTGTGAAAATGGATTTTTGGACACAAAACGGTATGACACAATTTCCGGCTTAACCAGAATTTCAATTTTTAAATAGAACACCCTGTATATTTTTAAATATTTAGATTCAAGACAACATTCTAAGTATACCATGAGACTTTCGAGAATTTTTGAGTCGACGTTCAGTTCTTTTAAGCATTTTAAGACATTCGTGCTTTGGGAATACCAGAGTTAGTTCTACGGCAGGTAAAGTTCATGGAAAAAATATAATTTTTCATTTAATTTCGTTAATCATAATTTATGAAGCTTCCAAAGTTGAACATATCTCTTTTTTATCGAAAACTTTTCTCAAATGGGAAGGTGGTGGCTCATAGTGTTTAATAGACTATAGTTTTTTTTCCTCAATTCATTGATATCCGTTTCAAATGTATGCTATTTGTTTTTCTATTTTAATTAATTTATTTAAAAATAAAAAATTACTTTCAAAATAATTCCAAGTCTCATGATATACTAGAATGTTGTCTTGAATCCAAATATGTAATAATATACAGGGTCTTCCATTTAAAAATTGAAAGTTGCGGTCATTTCTGGGTAAAGCGGAAATGGTCTCATACAGTGTTATGTCCAGAAAATCCATTTTTACAGGTAGTTTAGGTATGCACCCCAAATTTCAAATGGATAAGTTAAAAAGTAAAGGAAATATAGGAGTGAGCCACTAGCTTATGTCACCCGATAGAGCCAAAAGTTTAAACTTGTGTAGTGTTTTTGTTTATTTACATGAAACTTCTTTAAGTTAAGGAACCAACTGGTGAGTTAATTAATTGATTAATATAATTATAAAATTACCGCAAACTTAAATATGTAACAATGCAAAATGTGTAATGTTATTTTAATGCAAATAAACATATTATTATTATTATATTATTGTTAGTGTAACAGTTATAATTACAGTACAATATTCCTAAGCAAAAAAAAAACACTGGAGGAAATAATTAAAATGCAATAATTGCAACAATTTGCAGCCGTCATGGTAATTGTTGTGAAACACTCATACATAAAATTTTGCAATAGCGCTAGTAAATCTAGTAATCATCATTAGAAAAATATCTCATAGCTTTGTTTTAAAAGGTAGACCATACACCGTTCGCTTGGTTCATTTTCCTATTTTATGTGATAATTATACACAGGTATAACGTTATTCTTTTGTTTGGTTATGCATATCGAAGCAGGCTAGACCCGCCCTCGCGTGTCTGCATGTGGAGCGGCTACCTCTAGCTTACAGGGGTATTCCGCAGGCGAATCTCCGACAAAGGCAGTCAGGAAGGTACAGAATAGCTTCCAGTATCAACTGGTTTCATATACGAGCACCAGAAAATATTTCTATGAACGTCAAAGAACAGGATATTATAAGAATGCAAATCACAAATCTGAACATACTTTCGTATGTTTAGGTGGAAGCTACTGGCTGAATTGATTTCGAAATTATTGGCAGTCTTCCTTTAAGTTATATATTTAAGTTGTGTGTATATACTTTATAGTAAAGCATATACAGAGTGTTTATGGAAAATGTTTGAAACAATAGAAATTAATAAAACAACTAAGTAAGTGATTTTTCAAATATTGTTAGAACTTGTCTTAGTTTATATTATTTTATAAGTATATATTTACATCTAAGAGGCACCTGTTTCTGTTGGGTTTTTCTTGTCTAAAGACATAAGTTGGTGGTAAAAACTTTAACATTGAATGCTTGTAGACAATTGTTATTTACCCCTCTCCAAACGAGTATTCCATAATTGATATGGCTTTGGAGTAATGCAAAATATATTGTATTAAGCTCAGTATAAATTAAGCACAACTACTAAAGGATTGTGGAAGAGGTCTCCGCACAATTATCGCTTTTAATTAATAAAGTATTTGATACGGGTACATGCCATTCTGCTTTTAAAACTGCAATAATAATCCAAGTATATGCTAATATACATAAAACTTTTATTTAAAAATGGTGACGAAACTAAACCATCTAATTATAGACCTATATCTATTATTAGTAATTTGGCAAAAGTTTTTGTAAAAAAATTTGAAAGTTAGGATAAATAACTACACCAAAAAATATAACCTAATTGAAAATAATGTTTGGCCACCCTGTAAAAATGATTCAAAAACATTAATAAGATGTCTCGTAACTAGTATTTACATAAGATGTTCTTAAAATCCATAATTGTGACTTTGATGATTTTTTTCAATATGCATATCCAGATGGCATTATTTCGCTAATAAATTCATTACAGCTAAGTGGTTGGGTGATAGTCACTAATAATATAATAATAGATCCCTTAAAAGTACCAATTCAATTAATGAAATCCCTTCTGCAGATGAAATGACTGAATTCTGGGCCAATATGTGGTCGGAGGGCCCTAAATATAACAAAAATGCAGGATGAATGCAAGATGTACGGGTAAAAAATGCGAAAATAGAAGAAATGCCCTTCCAAAACAGTACAGGGGAGGACGTCGCCGCAGTTATTAACAAATTGCATAATTGGAAGACACCAGGTCCAGATGATCTTTAAAATTACTGGTTAAAGAAGTTCACAAACTGCCATCACAGACTGGCGAATTTATTCACCGAGATACTCCAAGACCCTAGTAAAATGCCACCTTTTATGACTTCAAGAAAAACCTATTTACTGCCCAAAGACAATGACACAAAGAACCCGCTAAGTACCGACCGATCACATGTTTGCCTACAATTTAAAAAATTTTCACAGGTTGTATCACAAATAAAAGTCATGAACATTGCGACGAAAATAACATCCTACTACCACCAAAAGGGACGTAGGCGAAATTCCATGGGATGTAAAGAACAGCTCGTAATTGACAATGTCGTAATGAAACAAGCCATCAAAACTTGAAGGAATATTAGCGTCGCCTATATTGATTAAAAGAAAGCCTATGACTCAGTGCCACATGAATGGTTAATCGAAAGTCTAAAGTTATATAAAATCAACTCCATCTACATAAACATGCTCAAGACGGTTATGACTACCTGGAGAACGAAGCTCACAATTAGAACTCAGCAAAATACCGTCAGTACAGAAGATATTAAAATACGAAGGGGAATATTTCAGGGTGATAGCCTTAGACCTTTATGGTTTTGTCTGGCTTTAAACCATTTAAGCTCACTACTGGAAGATATGGGCTATGGATACACAATTCGTGAGCAATGAACTCAGTTATATACTTTATCCCATCTTCTGTACATGGATGATCTCAAATTATACGCATCGTCAAAAAATCAACTTATGGGTCTTCTAGAAACAACAGCAAGATTCAGTAGAGACATATGCATACAATTTGGTACTGATAAGTGTAAAACGTTGCATATCTAGAAAGGAGTGATTGTTGGAGGAGGACCGTTCTTAACTGAGGCACAAGAGGCTATAGAGAGCATGGAAAATAGTGATCTGTATAAATATCTTGGGTTTTAGCAGAGTTGAGGTATTAAGGAGAAACTCATGAAAGATACCATAACAGAAGAATATGTACAGACAGTCAAGGAAATCCCGAAATCTCAACTTAACAGCCGAAACAAATTTAAAGCCCTTAATACCTATGCAATTCCAGTACTCATCTACGCTTTTGGGGTGCTTAGATGGATTGCAAGAGAGAATAGGCACCAAAATACGTAAATTGTTTACCCAATTTCGCATTCACCATCCTAAAAGTGCAATAGAGAGGATAACGCTGCCGAGAGCCGCCGGGGGCGGGGGATTGGCCGAGCTTAATAGCTTAATGTGGCAACAAATACAATGATTGCGGCAGTACTTCTATAGAAAACTGGATACAGCAACAACATGTTTTCGCTGGTTGCAAAATCTTAGCCAAAACAGATTATCTGCATAGGCATAATCAAGTAGCTCGCATCGCTCACCAAAGGCTGGCTCAGAACCACAAACTCATAAATACAGAAGTGCCTTACTACAAGTATGGACCGAACAGTGTATTAGAGAATACCACATCTAAACTTTATTGGGATAGATCAATTACGACTGATCGCAATAGACCTCTCGTCATGTCCGCAACAGGAGTAACGCCCATAAGTTTCAAAGACTCATTAAAGCAAATTGATCTACCCGAAGGGTTACAAAACATCATCCAAAAATCTGTAATACTGAACACATGTAGCACTGTCAGAAAACATCTTCCCCAATAATATTTTCTTGCTGGAACTCCGAAAATATTATATTTACCGTTAGTACGAGAAATGGAAAAGGAATAATAATAATAAATTTATTCATTCCAGTTTGCCAAGACGGATAGTAGGCTGGGGCCATTACGGATTTTTAATGCTGAAAAAAAAAAAAAATTAATAGCAGGCAACGGCCGGCTGGAATATATAGTTGAGGTCATAAACAATGAAAAAAAAACTTTGGAACTTAAGATGAAGGGAAGTAGTGAAATGGGGTGCTATTTAAGGGATGAAAACAGTTTTTCGTGATTTGTGGCGAAACGTGACCTCCTAGAGAAAAGTGTTTCATACAAAAGTTGTAGATAATAAAAAAATCTAAAACTTTTATTCTTTATATTTTTCGACATAACCTCAGTTTGCGAGAAAATGACGAAAAACCGATTTCTCTGTTTTTATTTTTTTTCCCGCGTGAAAATTATTTAATTTAAATGAAACTTTGTGGAAGTACGTAATTATTTGCATGTAATAGGTATGAATTTTTTCAATTATGGGAAATAAATATTTTTCGATATTTTACCATTTTTCCGAAAAAACACCCCTATCTTAGGCGAACAACTTTATTGATTTTTGTTTGGGTTTTGATGTTCTACTAGTGCTCATTATTTTCGTCAAGATGTCTACTCTTAAATGGTACGTCGATATTAGTGATTTATTGCCATTTAGCAGCTTAAAATTAAGAAAAACCGAAACAAATTTTTTTCGAATCTCGAATTTGTCGATTTTTTCGTTATTTACAATTTTTTAGCATATTTATGTTAATAATTCATAATATTTTAATGAAAAAACTTACTTTGTTATAAAATAACTAAAGTTGAGTGAATTTAGCTATTGGAAACCACGCTAAAATTGAATACAAACAAAAAAAATACTTCAAATGTGCTTTTAGAGGGCGGAATATTAAACATAATATTTTTAGTCGCAAACTCCTCTATAAATCCTTATTTTACTATAAGGAACCTAACCAGACTGCAGCCAACAGCTACTCTCCGGGCTATGTGCCCCGCAGAGCGCTGAATTACAAGTTACAAGCCTGGCGCGTTAAGTGTAATAATTGCATATTACCATCAAAACGCTAATGCTTCGATTGCAACAAACACCAGCCGAAAGACTGATCCTACTTAAAGGAGCTCCCTTGCCAGTCGTCACACACCACTTGCAGACTGCAGTTTCGAGCTGTTGGCTCTCGTCAGTGCAAGGTAGGTATGCGACGACCGACATGAGAATCCTTTGACTATAGTACATCCCGGTATTTTTACAATAGCGACATGTAAAACAGCCAGCAG
Organism: Leptura quadrifasciata; assembly: GCA_963675555.1. Classification (NCBI taxonomy): domain Eukaryota; kingdom Metazoa; phylum Arthropoda; class Insecta; order Coleoptera; family Cerambycidae; genus Leptura; species Leptura quadrifasciata. The sequence continues at coordinate 136,394,463 of OY776675.1, read as the reverse complement.
GCGCCATCCAGCGGTCCAGTGTCTGTTGCAATCGAAAAATAAATAGCCTGACTTGGCTTAGCATAGTTCAAATGTGCTTTTAGAGGGCGGAATATTAAACATAATATTTTTAGTCGCAAACTCCTCTATAAATCCTTATTTATAGAGGAGTTTGCGACTAAAAATATTATGTTTAAAAAAAATACTGTTACGTATTTAAACAAAAAGAAATTACAGTCCGAGGGCTTTTTGTGTGAGCGAGCTCCTGAAGACGCCGACGCACTGATTATTAATACTGTGATCCAATTAGCTAAACAAGATGATAAAACTGTAATAATCGTGGGTCAAGACATCGATTTACTAGTTCTTTTACACCAATTAAATTCTAATGGGCTGGATATTTATTTTCACAAACCAGGCTCAAGCAACGTCAAAGATTCATTTCATACATCCCATTGTTTTAAACACGAACCATGCACAAGTGTAATAGCGTTTATTCATGCTTTCTCTGGGTGTGATACAACTTCAAGTTTTGCTGGAAAAGGAAAAAAAACAACAGTAAGATCTTTATTGGAAAATAAAAATTTATTAAACCTAGCCAGTGTTTATTATCAAAAATATGCAGACCACATAACCATAGCAAAAAATGGATCTCAACTTACAGCTAGTATTTACAAAAGTAAGAAAATTTATAACTAATTAAATCAATTACGATTTGAGCTGTATCAGCAAGCTACAAACAAATCCACTCTTAAATTGGAAAAACTCCCTCCAACTGAAGAAGCAGCTGCACAACACTCCTACAGAGTCTATTACCAATTGCAAACTTGGTTGGGTAATCTTGACAACGATCAGGACAACAAAAAAGCAAAGGACTGGGGCTGGAACGAAAATGTAGGAAGACTCGTGCCGAAATACATCTCTGACAGTTCCGACTTGATTCCCGGAAAGTTGTTAAAAAGCGTTAGCTGTACTTGTGAAAGTGGATGCAATAATCAAAGGTGTGGCTGCCGAAAACACGGCTTAAAATGTACCAATCTATGCAATACATGCACTGAGAACTGTTGAAATAGAGACAGAGAAGTATTTGTAGATTTAAGTGATTCTGAAGATATTGATGAATAGCCAGCAAAGAATAATAACATCGAAATTGAAGAGCCTGAACATGCCAATAATTTTGAAGATAATATAGAATTTGAGAGTTTGATCGATGAAGAAAACGAACCACAACAAGAAAGGCCTAAAATTGATTAGATTTTAACAATTATTTTATTGATTTTTCTTTTTATAAGCTATACACAACCAATATTAATAAAGTAAATATTTGTAAATAAAGTAAAGAATTAGTAGCCTATATAAATAAATTGTATGCTATATTTTATCATATGTATTTAGAATAATTTAATATGCATATAATATTTTCGAAACTTAACTGTAGCTTATGAAAATTAATAAAGTACTATTGATTTCCATGTAAATGATAAGTTTCATGAAGATTTCCCTACCTTTCCGTGATGAAATTCATTCAACTTTATTTATTTTGTACCAAAGTAAGTTTTTTCATTAAAATATTATGAATTATTAACATAAATATGCTAAAAAATTGAAAATAATGAAAAATATCGACAAATTCGAGATTCGAAAAATTTTATTTTCGGTTTTTCTTAATTTTAAGCTGTTAAGTGATAATAAATCACTAACATCGACGTACCATTTGAAAGCAGACGTCTCGATGAAAAAAATGAACACTAGTAGAACATTGAAATCCAAAAAAAATCAATAAAGTTGTTCGCCGAAAATAGCGGTGTTTTTTCGGAATAATCGTAAAATCTCGAAAAATATTTATTTACCATAATTGAAAAAATTCATGCTTATTATATGCAAACAATTACGTACTTTCACAAAGTTTCATTTAAATTAAATAATTTTCACGCGAGAAAAAAAATAAAAACAGAAAAAGCGGTTCTTCGCCATTTTCTCGCAAACTTTGAGGTTATGTCGAAAAATATATACAACAAAAGTTTTATATTTTTTTATTATCTACAACTTTTGTATGAAACACTTTTCTCTAGGAGGTCACGTTTCGCCACAAATAGCGAAAAACGGTTTTCATCCCTTAAATAGTACCCCATTTCACTACTTCCCTTCATCTCAAGTTCCAAAGTGTTTCTTTTTCATTTTTTATGACCTCAACTATATATTCCAGCCGGCCGTTGCCTGCTATTAATTTTTTTATCTCAAAAAGGTAACGGCCCCAGCCTATAGGTCAATACAGTGATTGTTTACAAACTGAACATTCAAAAGTTGAGAAACAATAATTAAATATAAAATTAATAAATTGTAGAATAGGTAAAATATAACCATAGATAAAGTTCACAAATTCAATTAGAAAATAATATTGACGAATTGCTGGTGTAAATATAAAATTGTATATGTATATATATAATTTATAATTGTAAGAAATCTTCTTGTTCATTGAATTCAAAAAAATCACGTGACGTATAAAAACAGTTAGATATCAGAAATGATTCTAAAAGTTTTTTAAACTTGTAGATACTGTTTTGGTTTCTTATTTCTTGTGATAGTTTATTATAAATGGTCGCACAAATATAATATGGACTCTTTTTGAATAGTGTTAAATTATAGTTATTTAACGAAATATCATTTGCTGACCTAATGTTATGAGCATAAATACTTCCCCCAAATGTAAATTTGCTCTTGTTAGTGTTAAAATATTGTTTTCAATGAAAACGGGCCTGCAGGAATCTAACGGGCCAAGGGAAAAGATTTAAACGTATAATCCTTTTTTGTTGAATAAAAATTCTTTGTAATACTGAGGTAGAACCCCACAAAATTACAAGATGTTTTAGATGGCTGCAGACGAGGCTATAGTATACATTTATTAGCTGAGCTTGGGAAAGAATATTTTTTAAATTTCTTATTGCAAAAAAGATGAACTAAACTTATTGCTTACTACATCGATGTGATTTTCCCAATCTACTCTTTCGTCAAGTATTATGCCTAAGAATTTAGTATTTGAAGATTTTTATAGTTGGGAATTATTTATTTTAATGTTTAGCTGAGGTTGTTCGCGCCTAGCATGAAATAGTATATATGTTGTTTTTTGTGTGTGTGAATCTGTCTATTTTTCTTGCACCACTCAGAAAATTAATACAGAAGTTCATGCTATAATTTGAAGAGCATAGCATTCCGTTTAAAAAATATTCGCTTGATTCTATAATTTAGTCTTACCTCACCCTGCAGATTTGAAAATAATGTTTGGTTACAGACTTATTTTTAGTTGGCTTTTATTTTTTTTATTTCTAGCTGTCGTAGAATCCGAGATGTCGAAGTCCGATGCACTATTGCTCGACCCTGTATAAATAATTCGTTATTAGCATGTTTAGAATTTCAGAAGTTTCAGAATGATTCAGCTACTAGCTTATAGTCTACACTATGATATTAAAATGAAATTAATACAAATACAAAAATGTCAAATACAGCGATAAACAGCGCCTATTGAATTAGAAATAAACCGATCAACATCCTGACCACCCTTGTCGCTACACTACTTAGTAAATGCAATTAATACAGAAAATTACTTCGCAAATAATCTCAATTTCTCGCGCATACTACTACAGTAGTAAATATTACTTATTGCCAATCGAAAGTAAATGCATGGCCCGGAGGTCTGAGCAATGATTTACGATTCAAATATACTTTCAATTATTGTTCCTGTATATGATAATTATTCCTGTTCAGGCAGTTTAAAGCCATTTTAATGTTATTATCAGATATGTTGAAATGTTGCAACTGGATTTGTGTTATGAAACAGTATGCGTTAGAAATATATTGTATAAAAATATGTCAACTAAATAATGTGCTACAACTTTATTACTGTTATGGTAGTTCATCAGATAAACGTAGAGAAACGTATATAATTCATTATATCTTTGGTATGTATCATATTGCATATTATTCTTTGCCAAGTGGAAATAGAATATCGAACAATCATATTAAAATTTATTTATTTATTTCCTGCACATAATTCTTGACCAGTGTTTATCGAAGGTTCTAATAAAGCAAGGTTTTTAGTCAGACAAATGTATTTCAAGAAAATATCTTCAGGATTATACCCTTTGTCTATTTTACGAGGGCCATAACAAATATCTCTTTTAATATCTATTGTAGAGGAATAAAGTTTTAGAACAATTTTTTGTGAGCTGTATTTCAGTGAAAAACTTTGTGAGATATATTACAAAAACCTGAAAAATAGGAAAACCACAAACTGCTATGGCTTCCTTATTTGAGGAGATATGAAAAATGTTAAAGGGTTGAAAGTTGCCGGCAAAGACAATAAGACTAATACACAGTTGGCTTTTGCGCTAGACTGTACATGTATTACACTATATATGTATTTCCGTATGTAAAGGAAATTCTTTGGAATTGTTTGTACGTGGAAAAAATAACTAGCGCTAATTTTTTCTATTACATATGATATGTGTTTTGTGCTGCTGCTTTTCTTGCATAATTCAATGGGTATCCCAGCCAGTGAAAAAGGTACCCCTACTACGGTAGTACTACTAGAAGTAAAGACAAAACAGAAATTCAAGTAAAGTAATCAATTATTTACCCACGTTTGGAAAATAAAGTTTTTCTCCAACGAGTATTTCTGAACTTTTTCCCGGAACTGTTAGTCGGATCGAACTAAAACTGGTGGCAATCGATTCTATGACCTCAAGATACTCGCAAACGAGGGATAGAGTTGCCTTTAACTCCTTTTTCCAGAGTCATGAAGTATCCCGGTTAAAATTTAGGCGGTCGGTCAAAAATGCTGCAAAAGGTGTATTGAGATCCTAGTTGTCCTCCAATAACATTTTACTTATATCTATATAATGGTCGAAATCGATTCCTCGTGGCCGTCTTAGTCGATAACGATAACTCCCGCGCCTTCGTGTGTCTTCGGAATGTTCGTGCGAAGTTCGGATTTTTTGCTTAAAATCCTAGCTTTCACACGTGTGAATGTGAACGATCCGTGTTTTATTAGTCTGAAGGACGTCCTTTCTGCTTTTAAAAAGTAGGAAAAAGAAAAAATTAATTTTCTTTTTCCTCAACCTTTTCTTAACTCTAAATAAATAAATATTACGTTCACAAAATTTTTAGGGTTCAACACGACTGTTTCAGAGCGAGAATAATGTAAAAAATCATACTTACTGTCGTTTATGTTTAACTGCTGCTTTGATGGTATCAATCGGACGTCGTAACACTATAAACCTAACACTGTCTGTACCACACTCTCTTAAAATCTAAACCTGAAAAGGAATTTTGCTAGAAAATACAACTAAAAGACAATATAAAGTTCAAAATATATATATTAAATCTTTAAAAAATTATGTTTTTACAACAACTTTTTCAAGAGAAAATGTTAACAAACACTAGTCTGGCCCGTGTACAACACATGATGAGGAACGGAACGATTTATAATGTACCAACTACCATCCAATATGCGGTTTAATAAGCTAACGATGCACAAAAAGATTCAAGAAAAGTTCAATGTAACTGAAATTTTGGTGGGCTTTTGCTTGCCTGTCTTATAAACGTATTATTAAATTCACATGAATTTTGGTCGCTCCTCGGAGCTTAAAATTGCTTGAAGCGTCTCTACTTCGATTGTATTCTACAATAACAACTTTTTACGTTCAGGCAAGGCGGATCCCATGCACGTGTGAGTACATGGTATAGATACTTTTTTGGCTCCGAATCACTGAGGAACCGGTTTAGGGCAAACCCCGTCAAAACACATCATTTCCCCGTCAAATCCGACTGTTAGGGAATGATGGGGGTCCCATGTCGCTAAGGGCTATTTTCGCTATAACTTCCGATATACTTTGAATAGTCGTTGGATTAACTTGTCCTCATATTCAATACTTCGTAAGAGTTGCAGTGCTTGACAACGTGGATTCGTAAAAGGGTTTTTAATCTTGAAAATTTCGAAGTTAAAGTCTAATTTTAGTACACTTTCTAAAATTAGGTGGTCGGGGCGACATTACGTCCCTGTGCAGCGACATTCGCTACACTTTCTAAATTAACGCTCCTTGAAGAGTTAGCGAAAATTTGACATAAAAAACGCTCCGAAGAGCGAAAATATTATTACAAGTATTAAAAACCTCTTCCACGGCGTTTTTATGCGAAGCACGCTTTTCTTACGAAGTATTTCCTAAGTCGGATTTTGTTACAACGTCGAAAAGTATATCGGGGTTATAGCGTTTTTTAACATGAACTCCACTGAAACTTGTTTCGGTTTTCAATTCCCCAAGTCGTTGATAAAACAGTGAATAACGCTTTCGGGAGTGATCGGATCGAATCGATAACAATCGAAATTAATTCCCCGTGGTCGACTTAGTCGACAACGATACCTCCCGCGATTTCGTGTGTCTTCGGGTAATCCCGGGAAACTTCGGAAGTGCTCTTGCGAAGTTCGGACTTTTGCTTAAAATTCTAGCTTCCACACGTGTGGAAGTGTTCTTGCGAAGTTCGGACTTTTGCTTAAAATCCTAACTTCCACACGTGTGAATTTCCCTGAAACTTGTTTCGGTTTATCAATTACCCAGGTCGGTCACAAAACGGTGAATAACGACCTCGGGAGTGATCGGATCGAATCGATAACCATCGTAATCAATTCCCCGTGGTCGGTGTAATCGAAAATGCTACCTCACCCAACCTTGTACGCCTTCGATAAAAAATGTTCTAAACCTCTTCTTGGTTATGTACTCCCGACCGCGGGGGTGGGGGCACTTGCAAAAAATCCTACTTAAATGTTCGATTTTTAGCTTAGAGAACCCACTCGCGCCTAACTTCACTATGTCTTTAAAAAAATTTAGGTGGTGTTTATACTAGATTTCTTGTGTCTATATTCACGTTGTTTATAGATGTCACTGTCACAGGATTAAATTAAGCGACTTCCGTATCCGTCGATGTCATACTTCCGTTTTTGAAGACGTACTTCCGTGCAGTACACAAATATAAGCGGAATGACAGATCTCAAAATTCAAACATCAATAGCAATGTCGTAATAAGATGAGAAGTTAAAGATACGTGTTTATTTGAAAGATGAAACGATAAACAATTCATTTCACATATTAGGTACTTTCGTTCGTCTTGAACAAACTGAACACAATCACTAAACAGCCAATTGAGTTGAGATATTTTTCAAATTTTTAATGTCTATTGGTTGCTTACTAATCACAATCACTTTGTTCAAGACGAACGAAAGCAGCTATAATTACCAATGTTAAATGATTATGTTCTTTTTATAAAAGAAAATAAATATCCAGATGGCGCGGAAACCAATTTCTTTTTGTGTATGAATAAGGTCCTGTTTCATGAAAAAAAATGCTGTTGGCTCTCTGAGTATTACAAAATGTGTTTTAGTTCATAACAACTCCACATTAGGCAAATGAATATTAATTAAAGTAAATAGCACTATACCATGTAATTCATATCTAATTGTATTCCTACGATATTGATATTACAGACAAATATATGCATTGTGAACGATAACTTATTGTATGGTAATTATTATAAACATCACAGTACACCAAATACATTTTCGATAAATACATTAATATATGTAGCATTGTGGTTACACTGTAATTTAACGCCATTTGAATACTGGTTTTGTTTTACCACTTCAACAGTTTTTAATAAAATGATGATCATGTATTTATTCATCGAAGCGTCAACTTTTGGCTCTAGGTAGAGATATGAATTGAATTAATGCAAATTTTGAGGACTAACGTAAGACTGAATTACAACCCGTAATTAGAGGTTATAAATAATTTTAGTTGAGTCCTACATGTGGTTTCACGAGGATAATCTGTAAATTAAGTGGAACCATTTTTGCGTGGATTTTAAGAGCTTTAATTTTGAATATTATTAGAGTCTGTGATAACGTCATGGAATTTTTTCAATATGTTAAATCAAGAATTTATTTGTTTTAAAATATTCCTTTTAAGAAATATACTAGGAAAAGTGAGTTTAATTCCAGTACAAAGCTTCCGAGTTATAATTTTGATGCAAATAAACTAAACCGGCTTATGCCAAAAAAAATTTTAAGGCCTTGACTTTATGAACTCTTGCCTGCTTGCTTTGCCTATTTACTCTTATTTACGCCATTTATCCCCAAACCCTTCAACGGAATTGGATCAAAATATAATCTAGTTCCATATCTCGTTACAATACATATGTGTATCAAATTACAAGTCAATATCATAAACGGTTCCAGAGTAAACGTGCGCACAAAAAAGTTACAGGCAGACCAACAGACACACCGACAGACAGGAATTTTTTTTTCGCTCAAATTTAAAATCTCGACGTTTTATGACATTTTAAGGCTATTTCAACAAAAAAAATTTTTTTTGGCGTTACTATGCTTCCACTAGATGTGGAAGTAATTAAATATACAAGATCAGTCAAAAAGTCATGACGAAACAAGATTGTTTTCTTTAATGGAACACCCTACACTTCATATATCTAAACTTAACCGTTTTCTAGATATCGAACTTTGAAAATAATTTTTTATATATTATACAAAAATATTTTAGGTCATTAAGTTTCTAGTCCATCAAGTTACCGTTGAAAGTTTCCAGCTCCATAAGAATGCCGTGTCATTCTTTTGTCTAACAATGATGATGTTGACAACATATGTCAAAAAACATTTAGTGTGAATAATTTTTGCGCAAGAAAGGCACGTTTAAGTGATACCGAGCGTATTCAAATTCTAATGGTCATAGGATAGGATAGGAAGTCGAAGTTCTGACTAAGTAGTGAATATTTTTAATGAATTGTATTCCGATCGGGAACTTCTTTCTAAATCAACCGTTTCAAAAACGTGGCAATGTTTTCATGAAACTGGAGGTGTCAAAGATCTAATAAAAAGTGGAAGCCCAGTAAGCATTACAAATGAAGAAAGTTCTTTGAATATCATGTTAGATGTAGTGGAAAATCCAAAAAACTCGACACAACAGAGGTCTTTCAATCATAACATGTGTCGATATTTCATTCAAAAAACTTGCAAACGGGAAAAATTCCATCCATATAAAATTCATTTGTTACAAGAATTGAGTGAAGATGATTTTGACCATTGAAATGCGTTCAGCGAAGTTATTTTGGATAAACTAAACGAAAATATCAGCTGTGTCAACCGCATATTGTTTTCTGACCAGGGAATTGACCAAAATCCATATTGGATGGAGAAAGTTCACACTCAATGACCACAAAGAGTAAATGTTTGGTGTGGCATTAATATCATAGGACCCTATTCTATAAACGGAAATTTGACCTGTGAACCATATTTATTACTTTTGCAAGAGCATATTATTCCAGAGCTTAAACGATTACTCCCGAACAATAATAATCCCAATTCACAGGAAGAACAAATATGGCTTCAACATGATGGGGCTCCTCCACATTTTAGACGTTTGGTACCGGCATATCTAGACGAAGCTTTTCCTGATACATGGATTGGACGCAAGGGGCAATTGAATACCCTGCTAGGTCTCCCGATTTGACCCCTTTGACTTTTTTCTGTGGGGTCGCACACAAAATGTAGTCTACAAAAATAGGTCGCAAAATATCGAAGAATTGCAAGAAAGGATAAGGCATGAAATGATTCCACTATTCCTCTCAACGTCCTTTTAGATTCACTACAAAATTTTGTTCAGCGACTTTGTTACTGTCAGGAGGTAAATGTTGAACACCTTATAAAATAGAATTCCAAAGAAAATATTTGTTGTTTAGTAAAAGTTACTTTCTCTCCTTTTTCTGGCTTATCTGTTGTTTTCATAAAATTTAAAATATTCATAACATTCATTAAACAATACATTTTTTCGTTTCATGCATTTTTATCAACCCTGAACAATTATGCTTTTTTATTTTATGTAAAAAAAATAACACTAAAATTTCATTATATCCATATCCTCCACCTTGTGTAGTAAATAAATAAACAAATAAAAGCCACAGAAATTAGACAACCCCCAATTTCAGAAGCCAGAGGCTTGTTTGGAACGGGGTTACGCGCCAATATCCATTGGCTGGATGTCGGTCTCGGTAACTAGGGCCGAGTAGGACTATTACTCTTTGCACCTAGATTATCTCTGTAGACCTGGACCGGCCTTCGTGATAGGTGGGCCCGCGTACTTCTACCAGACCCAGCTCACAAATGTGAGATGTGTCGTGGTATTTTCTGCGGACCTCCCCTGGTCCTGGCTGTTGAACCTCGCTGGCTGAGGTCTCTTCTGGCGCTCTTCTTGTCTTGATGTTTTCTTTCTTCGCCAGCTTATCACCCCCGGGGGTAGTCATCGGTCGAGTTGGGTTTAGGAAGTTTTGGCTGGGACTGACTGCCGGTACGTAGGACATCAATTGATATCCTACCCCGGATTGTCGGAAAGGTAAGGATGAGCTGTGTAGCTCGGGAGTGTGGAGACCTAAGTGCTTCTTTTAGCACTTTCGGTCTCCACGGAGCAGGTAGGACAACGGACGTCGGACGGTATGTTGTCCGACGCCCGCAAGGAGGTTGGGTTAGGGTTGAAAACGTCATGTCTCTGGTAGTGGTGGTCCGTCCTGGCGTATCTGAAACAGATCTGTTAGCGGGAAATAAAGGTTATACTTACCCGTTGTCCAGTAGCTGAACCCTCGGTCGCTTGTGCCTCGGGGCGTCAGCGGGGTCGTAATCAGTGGCCTGTCTGATCAGCGGGTTCCCATGCTCCTCGGCTTGGGCGTACAGCTTCTTCGCTCGTTCCCGGATGACTTCAGTGACCGTGGTGTACTCCAGGTCTCTGACGATGTCTGCGGTTCTCACGTACCATGGGGCGTCAACTACCGTCCTGAGGGCGATGTTCTCCACTGCCTGGATTATCTTCATGTAGGACTTCGCCTGGTAGCCCCACGCTACCGAGGCGTACGTCAGATGCGGCCTGATGAGGGTCTTGATAAGCGTGAGCTTGTTCCTCAAGTTAAGTCGGCTTCCATATCCCGTCATTGGGTAGATGAGGGCTCTCGTACGTCGAGCCTTAGCTGTGATGGCGTCCGTGTTTTGTCTCCATGTTAGGCTTCTGTCCATGACCACGCCAAGGTATTTGACGGTGTCGTGCCATTGGATGTCCTCGCCGTTCATGGAGACGTGTCCTGTGGGAATTTCTTTCCGCACTCGTCTGAAGAGGATGGCTTGGCTCTTGTCGGCGTTGACTGCGACTTTCCACTTCGTGCACCATTCTTCCAGGAGTGTGGCCGCTTCCTGGAGTTTTCTGGTTGCGTCTCTGGCCTTCCAGGATCTGGCAATCAGGGCGGTATCGTCTGCATACAGGGCTAGGGCTGTATGGTCGGTCCGGGGGAGGTCCGAGGTATAGATGGCGAACAGGTGCGGTGACAGCACCGATCCCTGTGGAACTCCCGCCTCCACGGTCCTGTAGGTGGAGAGTTGGTCCGAGATTTTCACCCTTAGCTGTCTGCAGTGTAGGTAGGATCTCACTAGTTTGACGAGTTCGATGGGGTAACCCATACTCATCATTTTAGCTAAGAGACCGTCGTGCCAGACCGTGACGAATGCTTTGGCGACGTCTAGGAACAGCGCCGCGGTGACTCGACGCTGGTTGAACCCCTTGGTGATCTCCTCAGTGAGGCGAAGTACTTGGAGTTCCGTGGAATGTCCTGTTCGGTATGCGAACTGTTCATCCGGGATGATGTTCAGCTCTTCTGTCTTCACTGTTAGCCTCTTCAAGATGACCCGTTCTGCAACCTTGCTCATGGCTGGGAGGAGGCTGATGGGCCTGTAAGAAGACGGGAAAATTAGGTCTTTCCCTGGTTTAGGGATCATAATGACGTCGGCCTTTTTCCACCTGGCTGGAAAGTGCCGTAACCTTAACATCGCGTTTACGATGTTGACTAGCGCCGCTACTCCTTTCCTGGGCAGCTTTTTGAGAGCGATGTTTCCTATCTTGTCACATCCCGGAGCTTTTCTCGGCTTTAGGCTCCTCAGGATTTCCTTGACTTCCTCGGGGGTAGTCGGACGGATATGGTTGTCATCTGGTAGGCGGCGGATCCTTCGTACTCTGCGTTCGACGTCGTCCACCCAGTCCTCGTCCTCGTCATCGAGCTCGTTCTCTCTGCACTGCAGTTATAAGCTGTCGGCGAACGCCTCGGCTTTTTCCTGGTTAGTGTAGAAGATCCCTCGCTCTCCGTGAATCGGGCGCATAGGCTTCCTTCGGTTTCGCAGGGCACGTTGTGTGTTCCACATGCTTCTGTCCTGTGGATCCAGTGACTCAAGGTGGCGTTGCCACCCCTCCTGACGGTGTTCCTGGAGGGCGGCTTTCACTCTTCGGCTGAGGACATTGTACTCCCTTCTGACGGCGGGGAGCCTGGTCCTCTGAGCCCGTCTCTTGGCGCTCCTTCTGTCCCTTATCAGCTGCCTGGTGACCTCTGGGAGGTTTGCCATCGGTGCTGGGTGCCTTCTTACTTCTATTTCCGTCGTGCTGGCCCTTATCGCTTCCAGGATCTGCTCCTCTAGGGTAATGATGGCCCTCTCAACGTCCTCCACGGTTTCTAGCCTGGGAATTTGTGCGATGTACTGCTGCAGGTGCTGCCGATACGATTCCCAGTCCGTTCGTCTCTTCGTGAAGGTGGCGTTGTCCTCACTCGCCTGTCCTCCTAGGGTTAGGAAGATCGGGTTGTGCTCGGTAGATCCCTCCGTTCTGGTGGTGATCTCTGCCTCGAAGGTCATCTCCTTTAGGATCGCGATGTTCAGTACGTCTGGCCTGTGTCTGCCGTTGTCGAAGGTGGGCTGGTCCGGTCCTACCACCATCAGTTCGCCGGCGTGCTGTCCCAGGAACCTCAGCAGCTCTCGTCCTCGAGTGTTGGTTATGCCGCTGTTCCATTCCTGGGATTTGGCGTTGAAATCGCCAATTGCGACGACCTGTGTCCTGGCGGGCAAGATTGCGTCCAGATCCCCCTCGGTAAGCGTGCTGCGGGGTGGCTGGTAGCATGAGACCACTTGTATGTCGCCATTTCGCGCTGTGGACACTACTACGGCGGTGGCGTTCATGTTTTCTAGCTCAGGCAGTACTGTCGGATGGTGGGCTATGGTTTTCTTCACCAATAGGGCCACTCCTCTCGCGGGTCGCTGAGGGTTGTTTACCCAGTCCATCCTGTAGGTGTGGTATCCTGGGAAATTGATCTCCTTGGCCGGGGTCATCTTGGTTTCCTGCAGTGCCATGACGTCTATGTCGTACCTGGTCAGGAGCTCTTCGACTTCAAGTCTCCTTTCTCGCAGGCCATTGACATTCCAGGCCGCCATCTTCAGGACTTCCGGTTTAACCTGTAAAGGCATTACAGATTAGTTAAATTTGGCATTTGTGCAAAAAATGCGCTCATCGCTGAGCACATTTGTTGCATCTGTGCGAGCACCGCTGTGAGGTTTTTGGCCTCTGGCGATGCTTGTTGTTTTGCGGCAGGGACGGTGTTCTGTCCTGCCTTGCCCTGGGCTACTCTGGCGTAGCTTGTGCCTGGCGCTACGCAGCCCTTCTGTGTTGAGGTCATCGTTGGCCTCTGTACCGGCCTTTGGGTGGCGCTGGCTGATTGTTTGGGGTACTTTGGACATCCTCTGTAGCTGGCCGGGTGGGCCCCCTGGCAGTTCGCGCACTTGGCCGGTTCGTCTGCCTTCTTTTTGCACTCCGTCGTCCGGTGTGCCTCGCCGCACTTCACGCATTTCGGCTGCGCGGTGCACCTGGATTGGCCGTGGCCGAAACGCTGGCAGCGGTGGCATTGGGATGCCGCTACCTTGGCTCGCTGTCTCTCAGTCCTTACAACTAGAGAACAGCACCTCGTTACTTGGAGTATCTTGTCCTGGTCCTGTGGGACTAGGACAAGCATGAGGGGCACCTCCTGTTTTGTCCGTCTTGACATCATTCGCTGGACCGCGGTAGGTGCGAATCCTTGGTCCTGGAGGTCTTCTGCCACCTCTTTGCAAGTAACGCCGCTCGGGATCCCTCGAATGACCACACGTAGCTGCCGTTCCTCTGGCAGGGCATACGTGTGGTACTCCCTCTTTTCATTTGCGAACATCCTTGTCATCCTCCGATAGTCCTCGGACGTCGCGGGCTCGATGGAGATTCCCTCCCCGGTAACTTTGGCCTTGTTGAAGTTTATACCGGTTTCGGTTAAACGACGGCTCACCGTTGTCCACGTCTCTTTGTTTCGCAGCACTACCGGGGGTACACGCTGGCTTCTTGTCCTTGTTTGAGGGGCCTCGGTCTCCTCTTTCCGGGTTTCTTGTTGAGGGACGCTAGCCTCCTGCTGGGGGGCTCTGGATCCCGGTCTGCTCTGTCTAGGTGACTCGGGGGGGCACTTGAGGGGCTCTTCAGCCACCTTCTTTGCCGCCTTAGGGGCCTCTTCGTCTGAGTCCGTGTTGGCAGCGGGCGGATTTTTTCTTTTCCGTGTTTGCGATTCTCCCCGAATCGCACGCAGAAGCTCTTCATGCTGGGACTTCTGTTCCCTCTGCATCTGCTCCAACCTTTCGGTGAGCTCATCTATTTTCTTCTTGAGAGCATTGTTCTCCTCTGTGAGACGTTTTATCGTCTCCTTGTCGTCCCTTGGGGTTGGGGGGCCCCCTCGGGAGCTACCGCTCTGGGACGTTTCGTCTTAACTGTACTCCATGTTACCGTCCTCCACGGTAACGTCGTTGTCGGTTTCCTGTAAGGGAATACCTATATTATTATTGGAAAAAGTTATGATTAATAACAGAAAATGGTGTCTTGAAAAAGACGTGTGAACTTCCTCTTCAACATTATCGACGTCACTGTCTGTGGGGCTTCCACTTCACTGTGCACTCTGATGGCTCGGTGTACGTCCGTACGCTTTCACTTCTCGATGCACACTGGGAACGGGGTTACGTTACACATTGAAAAAACGCGGACATACAACCATTTCCTCCAACAGTGCCAGTACTGGAGCCGGGATTTGAACCCGGTGGCGCGATACCCGTGTGATTAATTGCGATTGCCACATCGAATTACCAATTAAAAATATTTTTATTTTCTATTTTAATATGCACGGCTATCGGTCAGTAATTTTCATAATAGGCATATATCCATCATTTCATGCTTTTCTTTAATAAATTTGAGAGTAGTAAAAAGTTATTTTTAAAATTCGTTATCTCGAAAAAGGTTAAGTTTAGGTATATGATGTGCTAGATGAATTTTGTTTAGAATTTCGAGAAGAATTGAAATATGAAACAATATACAGAGTTGTAATATATGATTTGCAGGAAACAACAACTTAAATTATACCTTACAAATCATGAAAGATTGGTAGCCAATGTCATTTGTCAATTCCCTGACCAGACATAGACTGGTTTAGAACTTATTACTTCCCATGAAACAGACAAATAACAGTGGCCAACCTGATAGATTTATACAAACTATAGTAAACGGATAGAGTTTTCTCAAAAATAATCTTTAATTTCTATCGGTTCTGAACTTGTCTATTTTTTTAACAGTTCCGGTTGTCTGAAAATATGAAGCAATATTTTAATTTTTTTGTACAATTTTTGGACGTATCTTTATATATTTATATTACTAAGATAATTTTGCTGCAAGTCATTATACAGTAATTCTCCCTCATACCATTCGAGGAAAATGAAATAAATTATAGAAATTTCATTATCTTCGTTAAAAACCATAAGATGACATTGCATCATTTGTGAACGACGTGCGACGTACAACAGACAATGTGTGATCATAAAGTGGTAAAGTTATATACGAAAAACAAGTCAATAGAAACAGTTCTCATTGAATAATCAATTTTAAAGCAGAAGGAAATTTTTACAAAACATAAAATATAGGAATTGTAATATTTCAACGTATCTGCAAGTGCCTTATATAAATAAGGACCCAACAAATTAAACCAAAACAGCTATTCCCCCTTACGAGCGCTGAATTATATAGTAAAATTTGCCGTATTTTGTCTAAACACAGCTATCCGTAAGTGCCTTATATGAATAATAATTGGTTAGTAATAATGATTGGTTGGAATATAATAATTCCTATATTTTATATTTTATTAAATTTCGTTCTACTTTAAAATTACTTATTCCGTTATTTTCGATTTGGATTGTTTCGAGACTACTGAGAGATGGCGCTAGTTACGCTCTACTGCGGTGGAACTTAACAGTGTCTATGAGATGCAAACTCCAGGTATCGAAGGTCTCGACATCCTTCTCCTGTCTACAGTCCAAGAGCACATTGAAACAACAGGGCTTCTCAACAATTTTCAATTCGGCTTCCGTGTCAGCCACTCCACAACCCAGCAGCTCTTCCGAGTCTGCGAAATTGCCACTACTAACTTTAATCGAGGTCTACTTACAGGTTTTGTCACCCTAGATCTCGAAAAAGCCTTTGACAAAGTCTGGCACCCTGGACTACTATATAAGCTCCACGTCGCGGGCTTTTCAACTCGTATCATTAAAACGATACAGTCCTATACATCCAACCGTAAATTACGAGTAGTAGTCAATCAGGCATGCTCTCCCCTCACCGCAATCCTAGCTGGAATCCCCCAGGGCTCATCCCTCGGACCTATACTCTTCAACATTTATACTAACGACATACCACCCCCGACGGACCACCGGACAATCCATTGCTTGTACGCGGACGACACCGCAATATTAACTACTTCCAAGAACCTACAAATACTCACGGGCCTAACACAATGACAAACCGACATCACTGTAAAATATTACGAAGACTGGGGCCTTCTCACCAATCTGAAAAAAATGGAAATAATATGCTTTACCAAAAAACAAACCAATATCAATACCAATATTAAAGTCAAAAATCAAATCTTCACCTGGAAAGACGAAATTAAATACCTAGGAGTCAACCTAGACAAAAAACTGTGTGTTCAAAAACCACATGCATGCCGTGAGAGATAGATGTCGGGATCGGTGCTCCTCTCTATATCCCATCCTAAAAAATGCTTCTATCAATACTGCCACCCTAATTTGCAAATCCTATATCCGTCCCATCCTCACCTACGCCTCTCCCATCTAGTATCCCCTCATCTTCAAGACACATCAAATCCAACTTCAACAAATACAAAATAAAATGTTAAGAATTGCCACCAACCTTCCCCGTTACACTTCAATTAAATTTATTCATGACGTTACAGGTACACCGACACTCGATGATTTTATTCTAAAAAGATTTCTTCCAAATCTAGCCCAATCCCTAGTTAAATCTACAAACCCCTTCTTTGTCAATCCCCTCACAACCAAATTTTTCCACGCCCCTACACACCCCTCCCTGAATTACATTTATACCCCATAAAAACTAAAAATTGTAAATGTAGTTTGAAAAAATGAATAGAACAATAAGATCCAAAAAAATGACATAAAAAACAAAAAGAAAAAAAAATTACCAAAAAATCAAAAATATAAATAAAAAATTAAATAAAATACAATTAAAAATAACTAAAAAAAATTTTTTTCACTTACATACTTTCAAAATTGTAAAATTATTATATAACACGTCATTGGACCATCAGAAGAGCCATACATACCACATACCAGATAACAACAAAAGAGCCATATACGGTGCACGCACCAACCACTAACAATATATTAAACCATTACTAACATAAATTCTACTAACTCAACCAACAAACAGCTGCAGCACAAATCAACCCACAATACCGACAGCCAAGGAGCAACGTCATTCATATATACGACAACCCAGGGTAAGCATCAAAGAGAGCCCTAAGCCTCGGCAAACTCTTCACAGTCGATGGTATGCTTGCTTACTTACACTGCACTGATGAGGCACCAAAATAGATCGAAACCGGTCTGCAGTTAGCGACATCCTGAGATGAAGGAGGCCTCGCATCTTCCTCGTAGCATTCGAGCACTCCAAGTCATTGTATTTTAGTGCTAAATGTGTTTAGACAAAATACGGCAAATTCAGCGCCCGTAAGGGGGAGTAGCTATTTTGGTTTAATTTGTTGAGTCCTTATTTATGTAAGGCACTTGCAGATAGGTTAGGATATTATAATGCTTATATTTTTTTATATTTTGGAAACAGTTTGTCGCATTTTGTAAACATATGTCCATTATATATGTGCATTAAGATCATATACTAAATCTGGTTCCAAGTTGATTGGACTTGTAGTAACACTTCGGGACATATTTTTCTTAGCAGACATGCTTTTACTTGTCTCTAAATTTTAACAAATTTCTTGCCATTTGACTACAGTATTAATTTACTTAATATGTAAACTCATCTGATAAACTGGATCGAGCGGGAGTCCCGCAAGGATCGTGCCTGTCACCAAAGTTGTACAACTTGTACGTTTCCGACTTCCCAGAGTTTCCGAATACAAAGCTGGCCAAGTACGCCGATGACACAGCCATGTATGCGCATTCACGTAATGCACAAACAGCGAATATGCTGCTGAAGGCGCACATGGCTCGTGCCACGACTTATTACAACCAGTGGAAGATTCGGGTGAACGCTGAAAAGTCCGAAGCGATAGTCTTTACGCGTCGTTTCAACCGAAAATATTATAACACCCATTTCGATCAGGGGAAGCAAAATTCCAACCAAGAGATGCGTGAAGTACTTGGGGGGTAAGACTCGACCAGAGACTAACGTTTAATACCCACGTTAATGAGACAATACGGATGGTCTACTCCCTGTCCAGAAGTTTGTATCCGCTAATGGTCAGGGGTAGCAGACTTAACAGAGAAAATAAAAAGTTGTTATACACAATGATGATCAGGTCGTCCATCACATTCGCGGCGCCGGTGTGGTACAGCATACCGGCCACGACAATGAAAAAATTAAAAGTGTTTGAACACAAATTTATGCTCCTCATATCAAATTCTGGAAGGTATACCTCCCTCAGAGACCTATACGCACGTTGGAACGACATAACCCCGATAGCCGATTATATATATCTACTCTTTTAAGCTAGGCGATAGTCCGCTAACAAGACACATAACACAAATTAGAGAGCATAATGCCCCATTTCGAATTAAACACCCTTTACGTTACCGATATTCCGGCAACCCCTGTAGCCAAACTTCAGCAACTATAACTGCCGCTTATTCTATCCACCTTTACTGATATTTCATACCTTTCGTATCGTTAAATCTTTCCTATCCTCCTTTCTTCCTGTCTGCTTGTATTCTTTTTGTCGCGTTTGTTTTTTCTTGGTTTCTTTTTGTACATTTTTGTCTCTAAATTCGTTTTCTTATCACCATTTTTTCACAAAATCAAAACCTTGTGGTATCGAGAAAAAAATTTTAAAGTTAAAGTTTAGGCCAGCCTTGCGCAGCCCAGCGTTCATAGATCTCGCAGAAGGCTCCTCGTTTAGATTAAGGCGCCTGCATAAGCTTCAAAATTTTAAAAAGTGTTTGTGCCCCAGTTTTTAAAAGGTAATTTTAGATTTGTGTTAAGTTTTTTGTAATTAGACATGTAAGAATTTTATTACCTTCTTTTACCTGCTTTTGCAGAAAGTGTTTAGGTTAAGTTTTATCAATTTTTGTTTAACCGAACCAGGCCTATTCCGCCTGATCCTGCAATCCGCTACCGCGATTAACGCGGTGGTTGCACGGTCGGTCCCGGGATAGGTTCTGGGGAGGTACTGTTGTACTTTTAATTTATAATAAAGCCTTGTTGATTGATTGATTGATAAACTGGATCTAAATTATTATGTATATATTCATTTTTTCTTGCTTAGTCATCTTTTTCGTGAGCGTCCAAAATAGTTTAATATACTGGGAAAAAATTAATTGATACTTTTGTCACGCGCTCTTTAATTTCCCTCATTAATCTTTTTGAAAATCATTTGGTAAATAGTTTTGGCACAATTTGCTAACAATTCTTGATCAATTATGTGCTTCCCTAGTGAGTAAGTCAGTAATTATTGAACAGTATAATTCTGCTGCCAACAAATCGCACGGGTGATATAATTTTAATAGATTCACATACTTCTGTAATTCTCTAATAAAAATACTATATATTTACTGGAAGTTAAAAATATTGACCCTTTCAACCTCATAAATTAAAAAGATCAAATCAAGTGAATTCTTTAACAGGTACAATCTCCCTTATTCATAGCAATTAAGTCGATGTGGGTTGGAACACATCACATGTGTGATATATGTACTATTTTTAACAAAAGAAAAAGTGCCATAATTTATACTTTAAAACTCGGAGTATTCATAAAAGTCGAGACCTGACCACTTACTGTAATGACTCATTATGATCAAGTGCTCTAGTTCTGAGTAGGCAGTTGATTCTTTCATAATTACCGCCGACCCATTTGTCAGCTCATGTGTTGTCATGGAGACAGATATATCCTCCATAAATCAGTCAAGGGGGATAACATTTTAAAAGAAAAGGAGCATTACTCTTTACCGATGTATTTTCGGATGAAAATTAATAAGCGGCCACCCGTGTAATAAAAATGATCCAGTTATTTTTATGTATCTTGCAAGAACTTAATGCGTCTTGTTAAGCATAAATACATTTACGCTTCACGTAGGTACTCCATTTGAAGGGGAAATAAAAATAATTAGTAGTAATAAAACCAAGAACTATACAGGGTAAAATTCCAGACAAGTATTCAAAAATGCTTCCTAAGATATATTTCTCATGAGCAATCTAATGGTTTTCTCAAAGAAAGAAGACCCTAGAGGACCATGGGCGTACATACTAGGGAATGGGGAGATCGTCTGCTAGTTTGTCATTTTTTCATTCCCAATATTTACTTATTTATTCAACCAATTGATCATACAATTATGACATAGAATAAGTCAGAGTAAAAAAAGATATAAAACATTACATGATAGAAAGAACATACTACAAATAAAATTTGATAAATTTGCAGCAGCTTGTATAATTATTTCCGGGGAGATGTGTTTAGAAATTTAAATATTCCTCTACTGAAGAAAAAGCATTTTTAACAAGATAAATAATAATAATAATAATATTTATTTACCAAAAATATAATAGTAAACAATAGTATAACATACATACAAATAAAATAGCAGGTAAATAAATTAGGTAACCCACAGAAGGTATAACCTTGAGACGTGGGCTTAGTAATTCACATACTTACTTAACATCTAAAAGTAAAGAAAAAGAAAATTCATAAAAATTAGTAATTGATTAAAACAATTGTATACACAAAAACACGTAGATTTTTGAAATTAGGGACTTTTAAAATTTAAAAACAATTTTATATATTTTTCTGTATAACATATTCATGTATTCGTTTTCTCGGTATATTCGACATCCGTGTCTTTATTGTAGTTTTATATAAATTAATTGAGGAAAGTATTTTGATATTTACTGGACCTAGATTGTATATTTTAGGACCCAAGTAAATATAATTTCTTTGTAAAATATTTTTTTCAGGTTTGGGTACTAGCGTGGACCTTAATTTGTAACGTGTATTGTAATTATGTTCAATTTCCAATAACTCGTGCTGTCTAATTATGTCTCTAAAAAAGAAGAGTTGGAGAGGATCTCGTATATTGGTTTCTTGGTATAATTTTTCAGTAGGGTATGTATATGGCTTATTATATATTAATGTTAGAATCCATTTTTGTACTATTTCCAGATTGTGCATATGATTGTTAGTTGCTGCACCCCAGGCTATAATTCCATAGTTGAGGTGACTTTCTACTAAAGCATATAGTATAGAATACGCATTTGCTCAATTCTGAAAATTTGGGTGAAATGTTTAAATTTATATAGAATACAACGAACCTTCTTTATTATAAAATTAATATGTGTTTCCCATTTCAGATGACAATCTATATACACTCCCAAATACTTGATAATATTCTGAACACAGGTAATATTCATTTGTGGCGAAATTTCAAGACTGTTGTATGATGGCAGATATTTAGAGTAAGACGTGAAGGGAACATAGTGAGTTTTTTTATAATTATTGTTAAGAGTCGACTCCTAAACCATTTCATTATTTCTTTTAAATCATTTTCCGCAACACTTTTTAAGGTCTTCCAGTTACGTGCTTTATATATGATAGCGGTATCATCAGCGAAGCTCACTATATCCCCAACAACGTCTAGTTTGAATAAATAGTTCAAATATATGTTGAAAAGTGTCGGTCCCAAGACGGTTCCTTGAGGGACACCATATTTCAGACACCTGGTTCCACTTAATGTTTCATTGACTCTAGCGCATTGTTGCCTATTGTCTAAGTAACTTTTGAAGAGTTCATGTGGTGTACCTCTTAGGCCAACACTTTCCAATACTCGTAAAAGTTGGTAGTGGCTAACAGTGTCAAACGCTTTAGCAAGATCGACAAAGATGCACAACGTTGGATACTTTTCGTCTATCGTCTTACCGATTTTTGATGTTAAATATGTTATAGCATCCTCTGCCGATTTGCCATCCCTGAAACCAAACTGTCTATTCGATAAAATATTTTATTTGTCAAGATACTTGACTAAGCGTTTTTTTAACAACATTTCAAAGATTTTCGCGAAGTTTGATAATAGGGAAATGGGCCTGTAGTTAGCCACATCCAACTCATCTCCATTTTTATGTATTGGCTGTATTACAGCAATCTTAAAAGCCGCTGGGCAAATGCCCTTTTCAAATACCAAGTTCATTATGTAAGCTAGGGGTTTTACAATTATGTGAGCTACTTGCTTTAAAGTTTCTGTTTTAACATTGTCAATCGCAGGGGCTTTTTGTTTTTTAATTTATGGATTGTCTCGAATACTTCAGCCTCATCTGTCTGAGTAAGGTAAAAAGAGTTGGGCATATTATTATAGATATTTTCGGTTGCTAAAGGTTCACCAGTTTGAATTATTTCATTGGCAAGCTTTTCCCCAGTTTCAGTGAAGTAATTAACAAAAGTGTCAGCCATGTGTTTATTATTCTTACATACATTATCATCTGATAATTTAATTTCAATTTTCTTTCTTTCCCGACTGAAGATGTTCTCTAACAGCTGATGAAAATTTACTTACATTGGACATCTTTTTAATTATAATTCTAATCTAAACATTTCATATTGTAGATTTTGACCGTGACGCGTAGTGTAATCATGATTAAAGTTTTGCAGAGTAAAATATGACAGGTCACTTATTACAAATTTTAAGAGATACAAAATAAATATGCAAGGAAACGTTAATTTTTTTTGCCGAATTGATGGCGAATTTTCAATATTTTTTAATGTTGAATTTTCTCTGTCTTTAAAAATTTTTCTGGTAACTGCTCTTATAATTTTCGCATCTGCTTTGTTCTTATTTCTATTTTTTTCAGTTTTGTTGCTTTTAACACCGTTATCTAAATTTTGAGTTCCATTTCTTATATTTTTATTATCCGGATTTAGTAGGGTTTTAGGAATATTTTGTGTTACTATATTTTTCTTGTTTTCTTCTATTTTTAGATCTTCATAGTTTTCACAGCTTCCAGTGTTCTATTTTTCTTTAGCTTCAAAATCCGCTACACTGAAAATGTCGTCATTTATGATTAAGTTATTTTCTTGTATATAGGATCTATAATTTTGTCTTCGTATCTCGTTCTAGTGTTAAGGAGGTATTTCCGTATTAATTCTAGGTCTTCCTTGGTCAAGTCATCAGATATACAAATTTTAGTTCCTTTAAGTTTCTTGCCTTGTCTTAAAACTTCCACTTTAGTAGATACAAACTGGGCAATGATGGGTTTAATCTTTTGCGGTTTGCCAAGGACATATATATTATTTATGTGACTGATATTTAAATTAAGTCCTAGGTATTTATTTAGTTATTCTATCGTGAAGTCAACTAAATTTCTATGTTATTGTTCTAATCTAAAGATTATTATGTTATTCTTTTTAGTGTTTTTTTTTTTATTTGTAAATACTTTGTTTCTAATGCAGTGGTTTTTTTCTCTAAGTTTTTGGTTCTTTTTGATTGCTCCTTTATAGCGCCTTGGATAATTTTATTATTCTGTATACCACGTGTACTAATTTCTTTCAATATTAATAATTTTATTCCGATATTGTCCTATATAGATGCTTCCGTCGATAAAACCAACATAAATCGATTATCTCAAGTTTTCATCAATTCATAATTAATAACTCTAGACAAGTCGAGCATTTATTTTCGATGAAATGATATTTAAGTCATAGAAGTACCTGTTGCAACAAACAAGCCATTTGTTGATGTCTGATCTACATTCGTCGGTTAGATAATATTTATTTTGTGTAATTCTTTATAACTGGACCACTTTCAATTTTAAACAAACTTTCGATTTACAAAGCGACTTTTAATTGTTATTTGTGAGCAGCTGAGAATTAAGTAGGGTACCTCTTGTACTGTCACTAAAGGAAAAGATGTAATTATTTTTTTAAATAATATGTCGAAACGTTATTAATTATTGCAATTAGTATGAACCGGGTTTACGGCAGATATTAAAACATGCATAGATTCGTCACGGAACTATTTTGTGTGTTTGTAAGTTGCGTTACTAAAATTTGTCTACATCACCTGGTCCATTATTGAATCAACTTACTTTCTAATAAATGTTAATTTTTGTTTGTTATTTTCTGAGCAAAAAATAATACCTACTAAATAAGTCGGATAGACTGCATAGGATACTTCGAAAAAAGGGGATTTAAAATTGACTTACCACCACCAATGCACTGTTTATTCACTATTCATAATACAAGGCTAATAGGATGGAAATCAAGGAGGCAGGATATTGACATGTATTTAGATATCCCATGAGATTAATAAATGAATAAAATATAATTAAAAAATATATACTCTTAAAGTACAAAAATTAGATTATCGTAAAAGAGATATTACATAATGCTAGGCAAAATAAACTGACCCATGAGTGTGTAAGATTCAATGGGGTATCACAAATCAGGGATAGCAATTGAAGTAAGAAATGAATTAATTTGGTTAATAATTGTTAAATATTTATTAATAGTTTAAATTTCTAAAGACACAAAATGCTATAACCATACTGGGATACTAAGTTCTTCAATATAAAACTGTAATAAACTTCTGCATAGTGGCACAACACTGTTTCTAAAAGAGAGTTCTTAAAACCCAGTGAAAAGGAGAAAAACTGTCCAATAGTGATAAAACTCCAATATTTGACCTAAAAAAGTTAACAAATTGATAATCTATAAGTCTAGATGTAGTAAAAGTGAATCTGAAGTCATAAAAGAGACTAATTATAACTCAGGGAACAATTATTTAAGTGCAAAATAAACAATAAAATTAGCAAAGTTGTGAAAATTGTAGAAAGTAAGAACGGTTACCGTTACCAAAACGAAAGTAGTGAATAATACTTAAAATACTTACAAAATAATGAAACATCTAGTATAATCACAAAATCAAGCATATAAAAAGGACCAAAATAGCTTGAAAAGGTGGTATAGTTCACAGCTGGAATTCTATGCACAGAACTTTTATAAGAACATATAGTGTAGTGTAGATTCATACCATAGTCAAACTAGAGGTCATGATAAACAATTATTCATAGATTTAAACTAGGTAAGCTCTTTAATAAAGTCTGGAGATACCAATGTTCAGGAAATGTTACCTGAAAAATAAAAAAATGTATAATTACTAATTTATAATTGAAAATTGAAAGCGAGGTTCTTTTAAGTGGTAAAATAAATAGAAAACAGCGAATTATAAAGAAATTTGTAAATTTATCTCGGATCATTTAATGTTCAGAAAATTATTTAAAAACCTAACAAATAGCATATCAAATTAAAGTAGAAATAAAAAGATTATTGGTAAGAACTATTTAAAAGAAAGTCAATAATAGCTGTAAAAAGTAAAAATGCAGAAAAACTAATTAAAAAAATGTCATATCAAGCAGTCGGATTTGCTTAAAAACGCCAAATTTAGACGATTTTAGGCAGAGATCAGTCATTTTAGTGTGAACTTGGTCGTTAGCCAAGCAACACGCTACAAATTTGAAAGTAAAATATAACCTCAAAAGAGCAAAACGAAAAATGGGAAAAAGGCAAAGTAAATATTAAGTCATTATAACAAATATTATTGAATTTAATCAAATAATATGAAATATACCTAATTAAGGGGCAAATCAACAATAAATAATCCGAAATAAATCTAAATCGTTGATTATACAAGTCGGTGTACGCTTGTTTAGACTAATATTGTGGTAAAACTGTAACGAAATGAAAATTATAGTTTAAAAAAACTAAAAAAACACGCTTTAAAAATCGAACTAATAAGTAAAAAATAATGTTTAACTATTAAGATTTTGTTCAACAGCGATAGATTGTAAAAAGCGTGAGGTGATTGACTATATTTTTATAAATCTACTTTTATCAATAGCTACCAATAAAATATTTATAACAATTGATATCAAGCACCCCACGCCTTTTACAATCTGTCGCTGTTGAACAAAATCTTAATATTTAAACATTATTTTTTACTTTTTAATTCGGTTTTTAAAGCGTGTCTTTTTAGTTTTTAAACTATAATTTTTTAAAACTTACTAAAAATCATTTAATTAACACGCTTTTATTATTAGTTAGAATATATATTATTAACAGCGGCGCCTCCGCCAAAATCTCGACAATAGGTTAGTCTTTTTAAATTTTATTTTATCCTGGTGATCCTGGTATGGACATTAGGACAAAGTTGTCAAATTATTGTATTGTCATCCGTTCTTGATGGGTGTGCGAAGTTATAGTTTAATCTGACGTTTTGAAGTGGGTGAGAATCACGTTCAAAGATTCCATTACAAGCAAACAAACAAACAAACAAACGTACAGGTGAAGCTAATAAAAGCGTGTTAAAAATTTAATCTACCCGCATATAAAATAAAGTGCTTCGAATAATCCTATAAATCCAGAAGAATAATCTCAACATTTCCAACAAGAAATAGGAAATTTAGCATCGTATAAACAAAAACTTTTCACTTCGGAAGTTGACAGAGATAATTGGTATAGGTTGAAGTCAAGTCCATGCTGAATCCAAGTACAAAGCGAGTGAGACGATTTTCTACGAGACAACGAGGGAACATACCAACGACCAGATCGTATAAAATGTATACCTTTTCGTTTCACACGAGCTCTTTAATAAGAATTGTTATGCATAAAACGTTTAGGTATTCAATTCGTCAATTTACAAACTAAAAAGGCTTAATTAGTATTAAGATTCGTTATTATTATCAAACCATTTAAATACAAAAAATATCCATTTATAATTCACTGCATTGTTGAAAAATAATTTAAATCTTCAAAATAATTATTTCTTATTTCAACTTGTGAGTCTTATTGATAAATAGTTGGAGCCGAACCTACAAAGATATCCTCAGAACAAACTCTTCATAAACATTTAAAACAAAGAATAACTCCATTAACTTTGATACTAAAAATAATATAATATTTTGTTACCGCAACGTGGGGCAAGTCGCATTCACGGCGATAAAAAAATATTATGACAATATGTATAATAGGCAGAATATCAACTTTAAACTACTACTACTATACGGTAATACTATGTTATATTATCAACTATGTAAGAGCAGTCTTTCTGACTGAACTCCGCCAAATAAAGTCAATATTATTATTTATTATTATTATTATGTATGTATCTAACTACATATCAACAACTATGTATCGAATCTTTTGTATCAAT
Organism: Leptura quadrifasciata; assembly: GCA_963675555.1. Lineage (NCBI taxonomy): Eukaryota > Metazoa > Arthropoda > Insecta > Coleoptera > Cerambycidae > Leptura > Leptura quadrifasciata. The sequence goes on along the minus strand of OY776675.1, from coordinate 136,366,778 downwards.
GCATTTCTTCTCACTATAAAAGAATCAACCAAAAAAACTGTCATGCCTTTCGTTAAAGAAATCTAAGGAAATTTCGAGTTATAAGTCGATGCAGCATTTTAAACCAACAATTATTGGTTAATTTTTCCTCAATAATAATTTAAGTGGCCAAAACTTTCACATTTTTTTAATACAAAATTTGAGAATGCGGTGAATTATGACTGTGTATAAAACTCGTATTTAAAATAGAGAAGATCTCTGTAATAAACTTCAGCAAACATATCACTCGAAATGACCGAAGAGTGGCAGAAGTTATTACCATCACCATAGAGGTCCAATATTCATTGAATATTATACACAAGCTGTGTTTTGAGAAACGCTCAAATAAAAATAAAGTGTTTTTCTCTACGGACACTTCTATCTGTGAGGAATATAAATATTTCAAAATTTACAAGGAAAAAAAAAAGAAATGTTTTGAGCAGACCCATATTAATTAACTGATTAATTGTTTGTTAATGCAGTAGCTCCAAGCTTAAGGTGTCACAATAATTTAAAACATTTAATTCGCCCTTGATCTGCTATACTTAAAATATGACTAATACTAGCGCCCAAATAAAGGAAACGGTATTTCATTTTTTGTTAATTTCTTGTTGTTTAATTATTTAAATTTGTCCTTGCAAGTATTAGTTAATTAATACCATTTGTCTAGCACTCAAATTCAATTATAGGAAATAAAATATGTAATTAAAAAAAATATGATAAAAACGGCAATTGTACCATGTCAAGTGATTTTCATGGAATTTGGACTTTGTGGTATAGCCTGGGGTCAAAATTCTAATTTGTGCCCCATATCTAATTATTTTATTGGATATTGGTATGAAATTCTCTTACCGAATATCTTGCGTACTTACATTATTACCCAAAAATTTTTTCGAGGTCTCAAATATTTAAAAAATAATCAATTATCCCGAGTCGAAAATTTTTGTATTTACCAACGGTCTTTTGTTAGCTGTGATATGATAAGTTATCTTACGGATTCTAAAATAATTGAATATAGAATACATTTATAACATATCTTTTTTGATTGTCACAAGTTGACAAGCAGTTCTGTTATGATATAAGCTAAGGGGGCAGTTTTCCATTTCATGGCCACCTTTGACAACATAATTTTTGATATCACGGTATAATTAAATAATACAAATTATATTTGTAGAAAATCTTACGTCCTTTGCACAAAATCGCACTATAATCTGATAATCGCACAATTAATACACAAAAATCCTCCACTTTAATTAAAGTTGTGCATATAAAATGAAAATAAAAGGTCCCAAATGAAGTAGTGTTAAAAGTGAAGAGACGGAGGAGTGTGGCTTTAACCCAGACCTTGATAAAGCAAGGTACTTATTATATTTGGTAATGAATTTGATTTTTGTGAAAGTTTCGTAGAAGTAAAACATTATGTCTCAAAATTGTCTGGTAAAAATATATTTTTTTTGTTTGTCTTTTACTTAACCGTCCTATTTAGATTATCGTCCTGGCGGAGTTTAGCACTAGCTATTTCACCACTTAACTAGAATATACACACACAGACAATCACACAACAACCATTTCCTACGACATCGCCATCTGCCGCAGTTGAGGCTTGAACTGAGAAGTGTTACAGCGACTAACCCTGTTGCCTCTCACACAACCCCGTCTAGTTCACTGCAACCGACTCGGCAATACATAAAAAACGCTACTAAACATTCATACTCTAGCCAGGATTCGAACCCGGAACCCTTTGATTTCAATGCTAACCCGAAGGATATTTTGCTATTTTTATTGATTTCCTCTCTGTTTGCGGAACCCCACATTTTATATAGCCCGGGTATATTTCAAACTGTTGTTTCCAGTCCATTTATGAACCAATATGAGGCGAGTCAAATATTGGTCAAAGCAATTCGTTATAGGTATTACATGATCTTTATTATCGCTGCGCGAATCAGCATAGGAGAGAGCGAAAATATGATGTAATTAGCTTGATAACAAGCGCCATTTTCTTATTTCATAAAATGCTGGCGCCTTAGCCACCCCCCTGCTTGATGCGCCCGGGGCATTGGCCCCTCCGCCCAACCCTAATTGCTGCACTGTACAACAACACACTTTCTTAAATTAAGTAGCTATGAATGTGCCGCAGAATAATTGTAGACAATAAAACAATCATAGTATATAATAAAATGTAATGTTGTATCATTATAAATTATTTAATTTTATATACTTTATCATTGCAAATTCTTTTTTACTGAAATTCTAAAAGTTTTAGTAAACGAGAAAAATAAACTCTTGTTGTTTACTTATTAGCTAAAAATTCCCCATTATTTTTGCAGAAGAATATCAATGATAAATACATATCTAAAATTTGTACCTACTGAATTGTATTTAAATATGTTTGTCATTGGTAGGGAGTTGGTGGCAAAAATTTTTATATGATTTTATTGTGTGAATGAAGTTGAAAAGTGTAAAAACGGCATAATGAAAAGCCTGAAAACCCATTTCAGTCAGTATGGCGTTGCTGATTTTTTAATTAACTGATAATTAAAACTGCAATAAAAAAACATGCTCCTATATAATTTTATTATGTTAGCCACTTGTTTTAAATATTCTAATGTTTTTTGCAATTATTTTCTTTTATTTCAAATAATTCTGTAGCAATTCAAAATATTCGAGTAAATTTATCCGTAAGTAAATATGTTTCAAACAGATTTCTTACTTTCCAAGTGCCACGTACTATTGCGGCCGAGAATAAGTAATCGACTGATTTTCCCATTGTAAATATGGTTCTCACCAGTGACGCATCAATCATAATATATTTTCTTATTTTTCTTAGTGTTAATGTCATTGTGATACCCACCAATAATTTCTTGTCAACATAATTGAATTGACATAACTGATATAAAAATCCCTATTTACAGCGGACTTTTCTTGCAACTATAGTAGTGATATTGCCATTAAGTTCAGACGCTTCGTTTTTTGATATTATTATAAGAAACTCAGCAGCAACCAACCTCGGTAGCTGCTCTAATCGGTGAGCTATATCAATATCTTCATCCCATATTATTGCCAGCTACAGTAATAAAGTCATATATCCATATTGCCACCACCTCTCTAGCTATTATGCTTTTTGTAGCTTCCTCAACATTGCATAAAAGAAATGTTAATTTTTTCAAATTTTCTTCTGAAAATCACCTCTGGAAAAAAGGCTTTCTCCCATACTAAGCTAATGAAATGAGTGCACTTTTTTATTTCAATGTGTTATGTTTATATCATATAAAGATGTATTATATGTATTCAATTAAATTCTCTTCTATTACTTCTCCTATGACTGAGATATTATCTATCTCGTATTGTTTTCGGTCTTACAAAACACCTATCAATAAGTTTTGACTAATAATAATATCTAAAAAATTCAGCATTGGGATATGCTTTTTATCACTGTGTATATACTGCAAAATATATAACCTATTTTTTTTATGGGTTTTACCTTTCTGCTGACGTTGCTACAAATCCATGGGTTAAGGTAAACAGCAACCCACTTATCATGTACTAGATATTCTCAATGGAAGAAAGTTCTAGTGTCTTTGCTGGCTAAGAAAGAATTCCCGTAAGAAGGTTTTCTTCGGAATCATATGTTCCTAAATGCCATTTCATCATGTCAGCAATTTGAGGTTGGCTGTTATCGTACTGGAAAATCTAGATCTTTCAAGTCTCTGGTCTGGTGTAAGAAAGTAACAGATACTGAGAGCTAATTCATGTAATCTGAGTATTTATTGCTTGAGAATGATGTACGTTAAACATAACCTCTATGTGTAGTATCATACACCATAATTTCCATCTTAAAGGTAATTCTAAATTTTGTGCAAAATTCTAGAATAGATTTTTTTTTTGTAAAATCTTCAAATTCATCCCAGTAAAATTTAGAAAAAAATGTCTGAGTTTCGGTATTATATTTTAAGTAATAGATTATGTAGTATTTATAACAATTATTAAAATGACAAATTATCCAGACAAAAATACTCCACACTAAAGTAACTAATTAAACCACAATTAAGGCACGTAAAAGAAAGATATACGCTTTCTAAAGTATCAAATACAATAGTCTAAGCCGAGCTGTACTCATTAACGTCATAGAGTAATTAATAAACAGAGATAATACATCAATTAACATAGCAGTTGTCATCACGATAGTGATAAATGAGTAGCCAAATAATATTTTTAAAAACAATTTATAAACGTAATCGATTTTAAACCAGTGGTTGTTCGAATCATTTAGTGGCTATTGACATTATTACCAAACATTTACAACTTAATTCAAGGTTAATATCAATTTAAATATACAAAGGTAGAAACATAATTCACTTTTTAGTTCTGTGGCAATTAAATTTTTCATTAATCACCAGACATCCGCTTTGTTTTCTCTTGTATTAAAATGCAACGTTCAGTTAATATAAGTATTAAAAACTTGGAGGAATTTTAAATGGTAACGGAGATGAGGGTCGGATTAAGCCCGAAATGATTATCAAGCTTTCGAATTACGTGTAACAAATTCTAAATGAGATATCACAAAACTGCTGAAAAATTTGAAATAAAACAGGGAATTTAAAACAGTAAATCACAATGGCCAATGTCATATTACAAAAAAATATGGCTCGAGAATGGAGCACAAATATCGCTCTGTATATAATTTTCACCACAGCAGAGTAATAATTATTATTCTAACCAGTAGGATTTAAGATTAATATTTTCCAAATTGTGAATAATAGAAAATAAGATTGAAAATAAATAATTGCTCCCTATCTTGCAAAATGAAAAATTTACGACATAATTGCAAATGAGCATATTTTTATCAAATCAAAAGTTGGAAAATACTCAATATAATTGCGAATATTATATTATTAATTACATCAAATTATATTTATAAATAAAAATAAATAAATATTTATTTAAATACATTTTTAATGGACCGTAAGGATTACCCAAGAGATTATCGCGTTATAATAGTAATCGCCCCCCCCCCCCCAGCACTTCTAATGTATACTACAAGATAATTTTCTACGTGGCTTCCCCGCACCCCCTGACCATCCATTACGTTTATCTTTTTTATCTTTTTGAATATATACGATGAGCAACATACATAACCTTTGTTTAAACAATAAAAGACAGTAACAAAAAGCACTTTACCGTTATCGTAGTCCCGTGTAACTTCTAACTAGCTTTACTTTCTGGTACAGATTAAAAATTCATAAAATCGTGTAAAGCTCATTTTTACCCTTATTTATTTTATTTTAACAGATTAAAATTTCTCCTATTAAAGTACATTGATGGTAGAGAATAAAATATAAAAAATTCGCTTTACTGTTACCATAACAAAATACAGATTAGAAATTTATGAAATCATGTAGAGCTAATTTTTACCCTTTTACTCACTTTAACGGACTAAGTTTTTTTCTATTTTTCCTATTAATATACACTGATTGATGGTAAGGAATAAAATATTACCGATCAGGAGTTTCTAAAATCGTATAGAGCTTATTTTAAAAATGAGTTTTTGTGAAATACATTTTTCTAGTACATAATGACAGTCAAAAGCGAAATATTACAGGTTATAAATTGTTGAAATGATGTACAGTTAATGTTTTAACATTGTTTTCATAACAATACAATAAAAAATCTGAAGCTGGATTCCATAGTTGGAATCTAACACGGAACTTGTTGGAGAAAAACTTTATTTTCCAAACGTAAGTAAATAATTGATTACTTGAATTTCTATTTTGTCTTTACTTCTAATAGTACTACCCTAGTAGGGGTACCTTTTTTGCTGGCTGGAATACCCAATGTATTATTCAAGAAAGGCAGCAGCACAAAACAAATTCCATATGTAATAGAAACAATAGCGCTACTCATACTTACGTATTTATTTATCTACAAATTCATCCACTATTTGAATTAAGCGACTTAACGTCCGTATCCGCTGACCGACGTCACTTCCGTCTAGTACATCTCTATAACCGTAATGATAGATCTCAAAATTCAAACATCAATAGCAATGCCGTAATAAGATGACAAGTTAAAGGCAGGTATTTATATGAAATATGAAACGATAAACAACTCATTTCGCATGTAATTACCAATGTTAAATGATTATTTTTTTATACAAAAAATATTTGGTTACCAAGATAATCGAATATGATCTCTCCAACTAAAATATTTCCATAAGTGCCGTGTTGCCACTTATACGTAAAACTGGCAACATCTCTTCGTTATCTTAAATGGAATACTCTGTATATTTTGCATTTTTTGGATCGTCTTGTCGCTTGTCGCGAGATTTTCCTGTGTGCTCGCGACAAGAGTGTACATCATAAAAAATATTATATAATGTAAAAAAATGACGGGTTTGATTTACTTCAAGGTTAATTTTCTACTCTTTAGAGCATTTCAATTAAAGCTTTTTTAAAAATATTTACTTATATAATTTAATTTTTTACTTTTTAATCTTTTGATATGCTGTAATCCTCGGATATCTATTTTGATCGATTTGGGCATAATTGACAAAAGTCTTGCGCCATATTGGCGCCGCCATTTTGAATTTCTAAATTTTGACCAAGAATTCATAATTGTCGATCTCGAAAACCCCAGATATCGATTTGGAGTCTAATCGGATCATAAACGATAAAGTCGTCCTCCATCTTGAAGCCGCCATCTTGTTTTTCTTATAAGAAAATGTTAAAGTGTATTGTCACTGGACTTATTCACATGTGCAAAATTTCAAAGCTCTAGCTTAATTAGAACTAATCGAAATTTTGATTGCAAGATTTGCTCTAAACAAACTAACTAACTAAACATTGCAAGTTTAACAAATAGGAACTTATAATATTCCAACCTATCTGCGATTGCCTTATATATAATAAGGGTAAACAAATTAAACCAAAACAGCTATTCTCTCAGCTACATGCCGACGACGAGCGCTGAATTAAATGGTGAAATTTGCCATATTTTGTCTAAACACAGTTAGCACTAAAATACAATAATGAGGAAGATGAGAAGCCTCCTTCATCCCAGGATGTCACTAACTGCAGACCGGCTTAGACCTATTTTTTGGGTCACGTCAGTGCAGTGCAAGTGAGCATATCTGCGATAAACGGTGATCGCATCTCATAGACACTGTTAAATTCTACGGCAGTAGAGCGTAACTTGCGCTACCTCTCATTAGTGTCGAAACAATCCAAATAAAAAATAAAATTGATGATTTTTTGACGAACTACAAATCCAATAAAATCCGTCCATTTCTAGTCACATGTCAAAAATCATCCAATTATTAAAGGATTACACCGATAATCTCCCTAGGGAGATTATCACTTATGTTGCTATGCAACGAAAAACTATTGACAGTTTCATAATTTATTTAAAATGTCACATTCACGATTTGACATATTATTCAAAAAACTGTCTCACCGAATTTACCACGTGCGCTGATAAATCCTTATAATTTTTTTTAATAATAACCCTCATACTTGTTACTTTAAACAAAACCAGAGCAACCAAAGACCTGCTAACGAACCACAAATATAATAATTTTTAAGCCTACTGTTTTCTTTTCATTATTTTTTATTTTATCGCCTTGCTTAGATTAACTTCCTGGCGACTTCTAGCATTAACTATTCCACCACTCATCCAGGACACATACGCAATTATACAACGACCATTCCTTACGATATTGTCATCTGTCGCAGCCGTGACCCGAACTCAGAAGTGATGCAGCAACTAGCCGTATTGTCTCCCACACACCCTCGTCTAATCCACTGCCACCAACTCGGTAACACATGAAAAATATCACTAAACACCCATACCCCAGCCAGGATTCGAACCCGGGACTCCTTGGTTGCAAGCCTAACACGTTGAGCCACTGAGCCAGCAATATATATTTTAAAAATTTGTAAGATAAAGATTCAGATTCCCTTAAAAATCCCTAAAATTAATTTATAAATTAATTAAGCAATTAATAAAAATTCGTCACTTTTTTGTATTGGACCAGCGCATTCACCAAAATTTAGAATATTTTAGTACCCAAAAACTTGTTTCTCATATTTGCTCGTCTTACACTAGATGCAGGTAGCTTGATAAAGCTGAAGCTACACTGGCTGTACCCTACAGTTAGCAAAATATTTTATAGTTATTTCTCAGGCTAATTCAGATTAATAAGTGAGATGACACGTACATATTTATGTACAATGTTCTTTACAGTTTTTATATGTTAGAGTTTGTATATGTTTTTTTATTTACATCGTGCATATATGTTTTATCCTATATTTTTGATAATAGGACAAGAAAAATTAATTATACATAATTTTAATTGAAAGAATTAATAATGTTTACTAACATTACTTTAGACTTACCGAATGTTCATAACACATATATCAACAAATTGGTAAACAAATATTCTATTCTGCTCTGCTTTGCTCTGCTCTGCTCTGCTATCTTCTCCTCTCCTCTCCTCCCCTCTCTTCTGCTCTACTCTACTCTGCTCTGATCTACTCTCCACTAGTCTACTCTACTCTACCCCCTACCCTACTCTACCCTAGCCTACCCTACCCTACTCTACTCTACTCTATTATATCAGAGAACAGTATTTGGTGTCTTTTCGGCTCTATTCTACTCTGCTCTGCTCTGCTCTGCTCTGCTCTGCTCTAATCTACTCTACTCTACCCTACCCTACTCTACTCTATTATATGAGAGAACAGTATTTGGTGTATCTGTATTCCTACGATCTGTAATAAATTGTTGAAGATATTTCTTTTAAACTTCTCACTGAAGCAAAAATTATTTTTCTGTATGTTTCTAAAACTTCCGCAATATTGTTGATTACTGGGAAAGGTCTGTAGTTACTTTACATATTCTATCCTATCACCGTGTCTCAGATAATGTTTTTAACATGTATGGAAAGAAATTAAATATGTAACAGGAGTTTAGCAACGAATGAATTCAAAAAAGAAACTTTGAGTATATTTATTGAGTCTATTTATTTTAGAAGTTTCTTTGTCTATATTTTATCTTCAGGAAGATTTATTTTTTACAACTTCGTCTTCGGTAATAGGTTTGAAAACCATGTTCCTACAACAAAAGTTGTACAAATGTGCTTCTAGAGGGCAGAATATTAAAATAATATTTCAGTCGCAAACTCCCCTGTAAAATCATTCTTTTACTATAAGGAACGTAATCAGACTGCAACTAACAGCTACTATCTGTGCTCCGCCGAGCGCTGAATTACAAGTTACAAGCCTGGTGTGGTAAGTGTAATAATTGTATATTACCAACAGAACGCTAATGCCTCGATTGCAACAAACACCAGCCGAAAGACTGATCCTACTTAAAGGAGCTCTCGTATCATTCGTCCCACACCACTTGCAGACTGCAGTTTCGAGCTGTTGGCTCTCGTCAGTGCAAGGTAGGATTATAGAGGAGTTTGGGACTGAAATATTATGTTTTAATATTCTGCCCTCTAGAAGCCCATTTGTACTATGCTAAGCCCAGTCAGGCTATTTATTTTTGGATTGCAGCAGACACTGGACCGCTAGATGGCGCCTGCTGACTGTTTTGCATGTCGCTATCCTAAAGATACCGGGATGTACCAAATAGTCAAAGAATTCTCGTGTCAGTTGTCACATGTCTACCTTGCACTAACGAGAACCAACAGCTCGAAACTGCAGTCTGCAAGTGGTGTGGAGCGAGTGGCACAAGAGTTCCTTTAAGTAGGATCAATCTTTCGGCTCGTGCTTGTTGCAATCGAAGCATTAGCGTTCTGTTGGTAATATGCAATTATTACACTTAACGCGTCAGGCTTGTAACTTGTAATTTAGCGCTCGGTGGGGCACATAGCAAGGAGTGCAGTTGGGTGCAGTTTGGTTACGTTCCTTATAGTAAAATAAGTATTTTATAGAGGCGTTTACGACTTAAATATTATGTTTTAATGCAACTAAAGTTCCTTATTTTTAGGAACTTATAAACTTTAATTAACCATGTTTTCTCTAATATTTATGAACGGCTTTTAAAATTTTCACTGATTCCCGTTTTATTTACTATTTCGTTATTGTTCTTATTTATGATCGTTAATATTTCGCTATTCAATATTTCCCAGAAATTTTTATATTATATCTTTTTTATAAGATTTCATTGTGATAATAATCTGTTTTTACTTTTTTTATCAAGTTGTTTGTTAAATTTCTATATTCGTTGTATTTATTTCTTAGTAACAGACGTTTTTATCTTTATTCGCAACTTCCATCATTTTGTAACTTTTTGTTATTGCTTTATTTGGAACCAATGTCTATGATATGAAGTTTTTCTCTTGAAATAATTGAAAGACGCATCTTTTGAACTATTTTGCAGCACTTAAGGAACACCATGAATATTGCACAGTTTTTCCCTAGGTATTTTGTAGATTTATTTTATTTATACACAAAAATTTATGCATATTGTTTGTAGTTGCAATAGAAGAGAATTGCATTAATTTGCAAATGTTAATTTTCATTGATTAAAATTTACTTTTTAAAATATGCTTTAGATATATATGAAATGTAAAGGCTATCGTTCTAACAGACTTCGCATGAATAATCTATCTACATAATTCATGTCTTATATGAGCTAAATATGCAAAACAATAATAAAAAATGGACCATTTATCCTGAACAAATCACCAAAATCAAATTTCATAATGATGCGATTTCTTATTCTGATTGTAGATCCGTACCTGGAATCGATTGTTACATATGAAGACCTGGTATTTGTGGTTGAACCGGTTGAGGCTTGTGGTCGCATGTGCCCGACTTTCACTATTGTTATATTTGTTGCTGTAAGGTCGAGTCGGTAACGAATTCGCTGATACCGCTGAGTAATAAGTCTTTTATAGATGACATTTTATGGATATTTGATATTTGCTAAAATTATCCTGTTGACAGGGACAATATTAAATATGAAATATGACGCGGCGGTTAAGAAATTCCATTGAAATTCGTTGAATATTAAATAGACTATTTTTTTAACATGCACGCACAAACGTACAATATTTTTTTCATTTGTTGTACTTCCCAGGAGACTAATAAAAAATAATTTTATGGCTTGTGAAATATGAAAAATAATATTAATATCACCAATGAGTTTGTCCATGGCCGGTTAAAATCTGCTAAAAGAAACTATTGTTCACCATGCAAATCAAGAAACTCGGTCGGATTTCTCAGCTAATTTTCTCTCTCTATCATGTGAAAGCGAAGGGTTCATATACAGCAAGATATTGCTTTCTGCACCATCTAGATATTTCTTTTCTTTTATAAAAAGAACACAATAATTTAACATTAGTAATTATATGTAAAATGAATTGTTTATCGTTTCATCTTTCAAATAAATACCGGTCTTTAAATTCTTATCTTTTTACGGCATTGCTATTGATGTTTGAATTTTAAGATCTGTCATTCCGGTTATATTTGTGTACTAGACGGAAGTACGTCTTCACAGATGGAAGTACGACGTCGTCGAATACGGAAGTCGCTTAATTTTTCCTGTAACAGTGACATTTACAAATAACGTTAATATGGACACAAACAAACTAGTATAAACATAACCTAAAATTTTTTAAAGACAGTGAAGTTAGGCGCGAGTGGGTTCTCTAACCTAAAAATCTAACATTTAAGTAGAATTTCTTGCAAGCATCCCCGGTCGAAACCGGTCTGAGGTACATAACCTCAAACAGGTTTAGAACAATTTTTAAAGAGAGACACTGAGAACCGAAGGCGTACAAGGTCGGGCGGGGTAGCATTTTCGACTATACAGACCACGTGGAATCGATTACGATGGTTATCGAATCGATCCGATCACACTGTACGAACACTTCCGAAGTTTCCCCCGAAGACGTACGAAGGCGGGTAAGGGATCGTTATCAACTAAGTTGAAAAGTGTACTGTAGCCAAACTAAAGGTCAGAAATAAGTAAAACGTTACTGGAGGACAACCAGGAACTCGATACACCTTTAACACCACTTTTGACCAACCGCCCAAATTTTGACCTGGATACTTAGTGACTCTGGAAAAATGAGTTAAAGGCAACGCGACCTGGGAGATCAGAAAGTGCTAAGATCGAAATCAGTAAGGCACTCAGAAAGACATGACTGACAGTCCTAAGTTTGCAAATGGGAAAGAAATGTTCTTCCTTCTCATCTGATGCAACTAGTAAAAACGAAGTGTATTGTTTGAAGCAAATGGGAGAAGTGTCCTATGGCATTGCACTTTACTACTACTTGCAGTGCTTTTCTTCTTCGCCTGTTAGAAATAAATTAATAAGTATGTCTATATTCAAAATTCATGGTTCTTTACATAATATATTTTAATAGTTAATTGTGAAATCATGTACTGTTTCATAATGAAAATATAAATGAAATTACCCCTCCACAACATTTTCAATGTACAAGCTAACACTACTACTACTGCTACAAACTAATTTCTTATATTATATGTATATTTATTATATACATGATGAGTAACATAACCTTTGCCTAAACCAAACTGGAGAACAATAACAAAAAGCACTTTATCGTTATCGTAGTCCCCTGCACCTTCTGACCACCTTTACTTTCTAATACAGATTAAAAATTCATGAGGGAGCGTTGTCGCCTCGATATAGTGTTCCACATCGAATCTTCGGCGTCAATAGTCGATACTTACGCACTCCCGATTCGAAAATGCCACACTAGTTTATTTTTTCTCGTGCAGTAATGCCTGGTACTTTCGATATTTTCTTTCCTCCTCTGGCATTAAGGTTCATATAATGACAGAAAAGGACGGAAGATATTGAAAGCACCGGACATTATTGCGCTAGACTATATATGTATTACCTTATATATATATATATATATATATATATATATATATGGTGTAGTGGTGAGAGGTAAGTGAATCCTCTCATGTGGTCTAATGCTACTATACACCAGACATCATAGATGTCTCCATGGTGTATAGCGACTTGCCATTTTGCAAGTACCGAGAGCGGCGACCTTCAGCCCTTGGTGGACTTAACCTATATACTGTTATTATACATGATTTGCAGGAAACAACTACTCAGCGGGCAAATACCCCGACCTGCATTGAATTACACCTTACAAATCATGAAAAATTGGTAGCCAATGTCATTTGTCAACTCCCTGACCAGACATAGACCGGTTTCGAACTTATTAGTTCTCCTCAGTATGCCATAGGTCATGGAGCAGACAAATGACAGTGGCCAACCTGCTAGTCTTATACAGACTAATGTAAATGGTGTAGTGGTGAGAGGTAAGTGAATCCTCTCATGTGGTCTAATGCTACTATACACCAGACATCATAGATGTCTCCATGGTGTATAGCGACTTGCCATTTTGCAAGTACCGAGAGCGGCGACCTTCAGCCCTTGGTGGACTTAACCTATATACTGTTATTATACATGATTTGCAGGAAACAACTACTCAGCGGGCAAATACCCCGACCTGCATTGAATTACACCTTACAAATCATGAAAAATTGGTAGCCAATGTCATTTGTCAACTCCCTGACCAGACATAGACCGGTTTCGAACTTATTAGTTCTCCTCAGTATGCCATAGGTCATGGAGCAGACAAATGACAGTGGCCAACCTGCTAGTCTTATACAGACTAATGTAAATGGTGTAGTGGTGAGAGATAAGTGAATCCTCTCATGTGGTCTAATGCTACTATACACCAGACATCATAGATGTCTCCATGGTGTATAGCGACTTGCCATTTTGCAAGTACCGAGAGCGGCGACCTTCAGCCCTTGGTGGACTTAACCTATATACTGTTATTATACATGATTTGCAGGAAACAACTACTCAGCGGGCAAATACCCCGACCTGCATTGAATTACACCTTACAAATCATGAAAAATTGGTAGCCAATGTCATTTGTCAACTCCCATGACCTATGGCATACTGAGGAGAACTAATAAGTTCGAAACCGGTCTATGTCAATTTATACCCTGCAATATTTTGTTTTTAGCTATCATTATGTATTGGTAAAATGTATTTCACAATAAATCAGGTTTTAAATAAGCTCTACACGATTTTAGAAATTTCTGATCGGTAATATTTTATTTCTTACCTTATCAGTGTATATTAATAGGAAAAATAGAAAAAACTTAGTCTGTTAAAATGAATAAGGGTAAAAATCAGCTCTACACGATTTCATAAATTTCTAATCTGTATTTTGTTGTGGTAACAGTAAAGGGATTTTTGTTATATTTTATTCTCTGTCATCAATGCATATTAATAGGAGAAATTTTAAACTATTAAAATAAAACAATGGGTGAAAAATGAGCTTTCCCGATTTCATGAATTTTTAATCTGTATCAGAAAACAATGGTGGTTAGAAGGTGCAGGAAATTACGACAACAGTAAATCGTTTTTTGTTATTATCTTCCAGTTTGGTTTAAGCAAAAGTTATGTTGCTCATCATGAAGTATATAGCCAAGAAGATAAACATGATGGATGATCAGGGGTGCGGGGAAGTCACATAGAAAATTAGCTTGTAGTATTACATATTGGAAGTGTTGTGGGGGGTTTCAATAACGCTACAATAATAGTAATAATAATAATAATTATTATTATAACAATTGCCTTTATTTAAATCTGAGCACTTACATAAGTACATGAGAATGTGTAGGTGAGCACAAGTGGTGGAGTTTAACGTTTAGCCTAAAGCTACTCTTGGAAATGTACTGAATGAAAATTGTTGTTAATAATTAGTAATGTGTACAATAATTGAATATGAATATGTTTTCTAAATCATTCGTATGTCCGCAAGTAAATTATACTGGTTATCATCTTCCGTTGCTCTGGGCAAAAATTACTTTTGGAAGTTCTGTGTAGATTTTCAAATTGTCCAAGATCCTCGAATCAGTAGGATGCTCGATGAAAGCTCTAAACTGGCTTCTTCCCCTAATTTCAAATATTTATGTTATAAAATGACAACGTTACCGGCAAAACGCGTTATACTTATATAACTCGATATAATGATACTTATTTGAGTTCTTAATATACGACAAAAAGAGAACCAGACCGAAAATAGATCCTTGTGGAACCCTGCAATCATAACTTTAGTAGGCGGATTTATCGGTTATTGGCTGACATAGACTCATTACCTAATGCACCACAATGAGATAGCATCAGATAGTGATCGATTTGTCTTAAAATTTAATTTAGTAGTTCTTATGGAACAAGCCGTAATACCTCATAGTATGTCGACAAGATTTATTTATCTTTCAAGAAATGTTGTGAGAAAGAAACAAGTTCTCGGTAAATTTTACAAACTATACACGTTTATCATCAACACATATTAACTAAATATAAATAAAACTTAATTTTGTTAATGGTCGGTAGGAGTAAATTCTGACAAGTCAATTAATAAATAAAAAACAAATTAATCACCCACCATATCAGATCGAAAAATAATGTCGATATTAGTTTGTGACAAATTATAGACATTTTTCAACAATAATTACATAATACCTTGGAACATAGCAGTTGACCTATTACATTTTTATCATTTCTAATATTAATTACGACCGCCTAGACTGATTTGAGATTTAGGTGAAAGATAAAGTGGTATCGGAATTGTAATAGTTAATCAAAATAATGAATATAAAAAGTAATGTTTTTTGTTATGTAATTTCCACATTTTTGATTTGGTCGATACCAGAGAGTTGTCGATACGTATATAATAATATTGTATATTATTTCATTGCAGTTTTTATTTGTTAATATTTATTATATTCTAAATATGGTAATATTTTTCTATACGGATATAGCCAATGACACACTATCTAGAAATTAAATATACCTAGGAACTATTAATTTTTATACACAGTGCGTCGTCGAGAGAACTTTAGAGAGTATTATTATATTTTCATGTAATAATTTTCTTGTATTCTATTTATTCTGAAAGTTGAGTTATCTATTAGAAAAACATTGGAACAGCTAATTGTCAAAAGTGACAAATTAAGGTGTAGAAAAGTTATTACAGTGCCTAATGTTTATAGTGTTATATGCATGCCTACGCCACTGCCTCATAGAATATATGAGAAGGGCCAGAAACGCCGCAAACGATAGATTGAAACGTTCGAGAATAAAGCTCCTCAGTATATAAGGAGTGGATGCCACGCACAGAGGATAGTCTTATATTAGACGAACAAGTGAACAAACAAAATAAGAACAGTAATAAGTTGTGAATTGTATTAATGTCTATAGTTATACTTAGGGTGTTATAATCATGATTAATTATTGCAATTAAGTATTGAATAAAGGAGTGGTTAGTGAAAAGTTTTGTTGTAATTATTTGAACCTACGTACAGGATGTTTACTGGAGATTGTAAACACGTAACAATAACCATGGACAGGGCGAAGCAGTCCTTTGATTGAGTGGCCGCCGAGATCCCCAGACTTGATACCACTCGATTTGTTCCTTTGGGGTTTAATGAAACAAAAGTTTATAAATTAAGGTCACAAAATTACTCTAGAACAAATACGAAAGGTTACTATGAATGTGCGTAAATACATTCACAAGTATATTTAAATAAGTTGTGGACTGGTAGAAATGACAATCTTGTAGTTTTTGTAACAGAATTTTCTATTTCTTTGTTTAATTTTTGTTATAAGTTTCTATTTCTTTTTTAAACTAGGCATAATAATAGCATAGGTTTTCTCATAGATGACTTAACTTTTACATATTTTCACTACTATGTTAGTCTACGATAAAATTAAAGACATAAGGTGTTGGCCAACAGACTGTATTGGTAGTTTTCTCAAATCTAAGCAAGCTATAGTGAAAACGTCACAATTACTGCTCAAATGTGTCAATGGGCGCAGCCCTAGAACAGAAAATGATGTATTGTACATTTTTAATAACATCTTCAAAAACGTTATTATTTACAAATTTTCGACAAAATTTAGTACAGGCCCGTTTTGTGGAGTGGTGTATCCAATAACGTACATAAATTTTTCAAAAAAAAATCGCCAATATGAATTATTAACATTTTACTAAAACCTGAAGTAGTAGGCCTTTGATTCTGTAAGAATCTGGCACTTTTAGCTTCAAAAATGCAGTTCAATAAGCTCTACAATTTAAAAAACTCGCACACTGAATAAAAATTTTATAAGGCGACTCCAAAACAAATTGATCACACTGCATATTTATCTCTATATGTACCATTATAGTCTTGGGGCATATTAATGGTATGTTCATTGTATACTTATGCCATATGTAACGACACCCATTGGAAGGCGATAATGGTCCAACGAGGACCATGCGGATGTGTTCGAAACGCGCCTTGGCGAAATCGGAGTTTTGGTGTGCTCTTTAATTTTGTAAGTTTGGCAACTTAAACAGGTTTTTGCCCATAAGGTACAGTCTAAATTCATTTTGTTCCAAAAAAAGTTAAAAGTTACAAGTTTTTTAGTGGCGCGAATGAACGTCGTAAATACTTTGGTACGAAAGGTCAACACTTAGAGTTAGATAAATCGCATCAATTTATATCAGTTGAACTAGGAATTGTGAGTTGTAAAAAATACATGACTTTACTGTTTGAATTGAATTGATTTGTAATTAAAAATGAAAGTTTGCAATCGTTTGATTCGGCATCTTTTAAAAGCTGAAAACTGAAGCGGTCTGAATTTACAGAGGAAGTGAAGGTAGGGGTAAAAGTAGAACGGGATTGGATCAAAGAAAGGTAATTTACGTGTAATAATGTATCCGCAATGATGTTTTCTTTACCACTAATGTGATGTATATCATTGGTTAATTGGACGATGTACTCTAAATGGCGAATCTGACGTGGAGTCTTTTCAGCATGCATGAAAAGAGCTCTAACTAAAGGCTTGTGATCAGTAAAACAGATAATTGCGGCCTTCCAATAAATGCCTAAAACGTTTGCTTGAAGTGTAAAGTGACATCAGTTCTCTGTCAAAAGTGGAATAACATTTTTGAGTACAGTTCAATTTGCGGGAAAAGAAAGCTAAAGGGTATTTAAATTAGCAGATTTGTGTTCTAGTACTGCGCCCATAGGCACATTTAAGATAAAGTAAATGTAACGTTGTCATTGTAGTTTGGATGCGACAAAACTGTCTCGTTGAGTATAGCTTGTTTAGCTTTGAGAAAACTATCAATGCAGTCTATTGGCCAAAAACGTATGTCTTTAATTTTATCGTGGACTAACATAGTACTGAAAATATGTAAAGGAGTATATATGGTAGTAGTTGATCATTCCTGCAAAACGCTGAAGTTGCTCAAGGATTGATGGTTTGGGAAAATTGTCAATAATGTCAATGCGATTGCTGGTAGGAGTAATTTCATCGGTGGAAATATGATGGCCTAGAAAATCTAAAGATTATTTAATGTTGATACCATAATCTTTGAGGCGTGTAAAAACAGTACGTAAATATAATATATAATAAATGTTAATAGTGGGGTTGATCTTCATTTCAAAACGGCAGTGTTTTCTTCGAATTTTCTTTTGTGTATATTATGTAGTCGGACTCCCCCTATCATCTCGTCGTGTTTGCGAGCTCGAGGGGGGTGGTGAAGGGAGGAAAATTTACATGTAAAGGTAGGGAAAATCAGTTTTTCAGACATAACTCGCTTAGTTTGATTCGAATCGAAAAAATGTAAAATAAGCGCGGCATTTCAGCAGTCGTTCAGCGAGATGCCGGGGGAAGCGCCTAGCGTTCCCACTTCTCTCCCTTCCCTCTCACAAATACACATCTCACTCCGGTCGTCCGTTTTTATAAATGTATGATGCGCGCGTGCAGGCCCTAATGAAGTTACAGTTTCGGGGTCAAAAAACCTTGAAAGAAAAATGACTTCTCTTGAAAATGAGCCCAGCCCGAAGTATCCTAACCCTTGCCATTACCCTTCTATAGGGCAAACACTTCGCGAGCCCCCTCTTCCTTCCTAATCATCTGCTCGCAATCTGGTCGGACTCAAATCAAGAAGAAAAAAATTCCACATTCGATGACGAAAAAAAAAACCTTTCTACCCCTTTTTTTCCTGGCGAAAAATGACTTTCTAAAAACAATAACAACAATAAATTGGTTATTTTGCAACCGTTTGTTTATTTATGGCAAAAATTGAAAGTATATGAACGGAACTCAAAGCAGGCATATTAGTAAACAATCTCACGTTTTCTGCGCAACTTGCGGAAAAAATTGCGGAAGTTACAGCAGTTTTAATTTTATTTACGTTTATCCTTCCCCCCATCCCTAACGACTTGAAATTTGGACACAGTACTTAGGCCCTGAATGTGTATCAGGGGAAGAAAAAAAAAGTCGCTAAGTCATTTTCTTCCCCGAAAAAAAGCGAAAACGGCTGTCGGTACGTTCCCGCCGCAGCAAAAAATTCGCATACAAATCCATACCTTCAAATCGCAATACCTTGAGGACCGCTGGACCTATTTCGACGAGTCAAAATTCGGTTTACGCGCTTTCGCGAGCCCTTCATTTTATCCATTTTACACTTTTTTCGATTCGAATCAAACTAAGCGTATAAATTTCCCACGCCCCACCACCCCGTCGTGCCCGCAAACGCGACCAGATGATAGAGGGAGTTCGCCTAATATACACAAAAAAAATCGAAAAAAACACTGTCGTTTCGGGGCTTTTTCGTGCCAGAACGATCCCATTATAATTTTGATCTTTACTAGCAATCAAAATATCGTCTAAATAAACAAGAATTAATGGTAAATCTTTAAGAACTTCGTTGGAAGATTTGTCCAGCATTTCGGACTACAAAGTGCATTTTAAGAAAATTAAAGACACCGAAAGGGGTAGTTATTGTTGTTTTATAAATGTCTTCCTTTGAGAGTGCTACATACTTCCTGCCCCTAAGTAGGTTTGGAAAGATGCTACCCGGTTCTCACGTTATTAATGGAAGCTGGATCGTGGTTTGAAAAAATTACAAAATTTATTTTAAAAAAACAGGCGACAGTAACTATATGATATATACCTATAGCTGTACCTTCTCTCCAAATAAAATTTACTAACTGTGGCTACTCAGTGGCCTTTATAAGTGCATAGGTATCACATAAAAAATAAAAAAATATATATGAAAATAATTAATACCAACAAATTATTAAAAAACAATGTAAAACATGAAACACAGCAAAATATGGCGGTTGACAGTAAGTTATTGAAAATAGCTATTTTCTTGACACACAGTTATTATAAGGATTCGAATCTAATCTAATTATTTTACAACATACACAGGTTAAAATTAAACAGCGACAACTAGTAATTTGATTGGTGAATGAGAATGAAAGATTTTAATTATCTATCCCAGGTTACGGAGTTTTACAGAGAAAGCGGCAATGCAACAAGTGGATCGGCTCGGCGACTGTCTGAAGGCAAGTGGCCAGTGACAATTGATATGCTGCCAACTTCTGGTGCAAAACTACACCGCTACCAACTGAAAATGAATGTAGCCATCGGCACATCAAGATTAATTAGTTTTTACTTTTAATAAATCTTTCCCTTTTCATTCAATAAATCAAACAATGACAATAATTAATAATAGTGATTTTAGTCTTTAACCCGATGATTGGATAACAACTCTGCGTTAACCAAATAATGAAGAAATCTAATGGTAAGTGGTAAGGTATTTTGCAAGTGAATTAATAGATGGCGCTAGATGAATGTTTTTAGAATTATATGTTTACAAATTTAAATGGGCTATTAAGAACAGAGATATGCTGGAACAAGCAGACGACAGACAGAACGGGTGGTAGCTCCAGGTTGTCATAAAAGTATATCAACAGGTAACAACAGCAAAAGATGATTAAAGGGTATGCAAATAATAACATCAGAGATACTATTCTTGCGTTGTTAAAAACTACAAGCTAGCATATATAAGTAATTCTGGCGAGAAATTTCCCCATTATTAAATATGGAAGAAAACTTCCCAAAATTCCAGAAAAATATACAATAAAATTTACTTAAATTTGGTTTGAGGTTTAATCGTACATGTAACGTTCAGGCAAAAGTGAACGTAAGAGCTGTAAATTGAAGTGGTCCTTTAGCTTTCTTTCCACATATTTTCTAGATATATAAGCGTTAATATTAATTTATTAAGAAAAATTGTGTTAAATTTTGATTAAGTGAAAGAACAAGGTTCATTATGTGAAAAACATCGCCATTTATCTTTTGCAATTTAAACAAATAATTATATTTCAATTGTATTATTGTATTTATTACGTATACTGTAATTTTTCTTCAACTAATGATTCTGACAAAATAAGAATTTATAGATATACATTACTAAACTAATTATATCATTAGATTAAATTTTTCTCTCCTTTAAGCAATTAAAATTTAAATTTAGACCACAATATAGAAACATAGTAGCTATAGTTAACAAATTCCTATTTATACTGGTCTATACGAATTATGATCAGTGTCTCCAGTTAATTCAAAATGACTGAGTGTTAGGCATGCTCGAGAATGTCGTATATTAGAAGTCCATTAGGTGGGTATCGTATGTCACTTATTTCATCGAATCATATAGGCAAGTGAAAGAGCTGAACTAATTTCAACATCAATAGACACCTAATGTGATACTTCAGATACGAGCTGCCTTAAGGTCAGAGTCGTTTCACCGAGATGGATTATTTGATTAATTGTTAGTAATATGTAACTGCGATGACGGCGGGCTTTCAATTTGTTGTAATATATTTTGCGCACAATTGATTAGGTAGATTTTGTAACTTTTGTTGCACTCGGTCGAACTGCGTTAACATCTTAAGATTTAATTATGATGGATTGGAAGGCTAGTTGGATTTATTTGGCGTAAAATTAAAAATAAATAAATGATTTAGGAGCTCCATCATTATATTTAGAAATCCAATTTCCAGTTCGTAGTTCGTAAATGGCTTAGTTAATATTATGTATTATTTAACAACTCGAAGTATAATAGAAATGATTTTATAATTATTGTTAGATTTAGAAATTGCTACACGTACATTTGAATTATATATTCGCTTGATTCTGGTCTGCAGTTGTAATATTCGGTAACTTTTCAAGTCAACTGATTAAATTTTATTACTTTGAAATATACGGGGTGTCCCATAAGGGGACGATCAAACGAAGTAGGTTGTTTGGGGAGGCCATTCCCAATTAAAATAACCGTATATGTGGTTATCCAATTGTTGATGGTTCAAAAGTTATTTCAATTTTTTTATTTTCCCCTGAAATCGCTAATAAACCCACTAAAAAATTAATTATACAGACAATTACTACTCCTTAAAGCGAACTCGAGTTCGCTCTAAGGAGTAGGCAGATTGAGGCCTCAGAGACGGATCGTGGTGAGATCTGGGGAGTAGGCAGATTGAGACCCCGGAATCGAACCAGTTCCACGAACTCCTAGCATTATTTTCTTTGACAATTTTTACTTGACCCACTTTTTCTCTTGAAAATGGCTCCAAAACGGGAGCCGAAACGTCGAGACATTAACAATTTCAGACGCGGTTCAACCCGAGAACCTAGTATTTTTCATATATATATGTTAGATAGTGGATTGTAGATTTAACTTTTTAAAAACATTTATTTATTACACTTGAGTCAACGTTGACTCGTTTTAATAAGATACAATAATAATTTTGAAGTAGTTTAATCTGAAGTGAGAATAAGACTGAAGGTACAAGTGTCTGTTGGTTATATTTATAACATTAGAGAACAAAGAGTATTGAATTGGCAATTCAGCATGATAAGAGATTACCAAGAAAGAAACATTAAGCTCAGCCAACGTGAGCGGTTATTAGAGAAGAGCTGTTACGCAATCTGTAACATGATATGTTTGAGAAGGTTAAGCCTGTCTCAGTGATATTATATATCATAGTATATTTCTAATATAACATATATATATATATATATATATATATATATATATATATATATATATATATATATATATTATTTTTGTAAGGACCAACGCAACGTTACAATCACTTGTTACTGTTTTTGACCATTCTCATTTTGGTCTTCCAAATGCACCAAAATTCGCTAAATTTCTGTACAAATTCAGAATTGCTATATGATCTGGCTTTCTTCTATCAGGGTAACGCTTTTCGCTTGCCATGCATTTCTCTTACACTCACCATAAACCAACACCATGTCTATCTTTTCTTGTTTCATGTTTCGTGTTTCTGGTTTCGTTGTCTAATATGACTTGTGTTTGTTAACTTACTATTGTACCAGTCTTCATATAATCTCACCATTATATTTAGATGATAACACAGGGCTCTGTTATATTTTTAGCTGCGGTGTATTCAGCAGCCATGCATACTTAGATCTAAATATAAATTCATGATGCTTTTTCCTCGGTTATTTAGCACAACCAGCTCTAGTATACCTATGCTATTTTATAATTTATACTGTATCAACGGAGTTCTTTCCTGTTTAATAATATAATATAATGGAAAATATTCAATTAAATTTTTGAAATATATACAACTTTATTGCTTTCAGTGAGACAATAAAACAATATATTATTACTAATGCAATTATTATTGCTTAATAAAGAACAATCGCCAAGTTAGTAACTCATATTGTTCAGAAGCATATCGGCGTCAAGATATCGGAGAATTTAAATTTATATTTATCCTGCGCGGTTCATTAGCAACCATGAATTATTGCAGAATTAGCAAATTATATATAATACCCCGACTAATAAATAAGCTTACGATGATAGATAACCAGGAATTCAACGGCTGCAATCAAGATTCCAGAGTCTATTCTCGATTTCTCATAGCATCTAGTAGAAGAGGGAAATATCGAGAGAGCAGGTTGCAGTCACGAAGACAGTGGGAGTATCTTTGACTATTGTTTTCGTTCCAAATGTAAATCATAACCTATCAATAGTCAATTTAGTAATATCTCACGAATATTACTTGAAGAAAATGACATTATAACTTAAGCAATAATCCACTGCAGTTATTTGGACGTATTTAAGCTTCTTAAATATACGCAGTGTAAGTACTGATTTCGTTTGCTTTTATTTTTATTAGTGTTTTCAAAAGTTATACAGTGTGTCCCAGAATTGAATCTGCGATATTTGTAATATACCCAAAACAATCAATAGGGCTTACATTTTCTGCAGTTTCGATGTACTTGATCAAAAATGGATTTTTTTCAAATTACAGTTCAAATGAGAGCCAGCTCGCGGAGTTAACTTAAGAAGATAATAATCATTGTAGGCGAACTACTGGTCTTTCTGTTATTTTAGGGACAAATTCTATTTGAATGAAATATTTTACAATGAAAATTAGAGCCATATGCCAACTTTCATTGCATTTGAACAAAGAAAATAATACTACAAATTGAAATAAATAGCTTTTATTTTTTTAGCGCAGGTGTGTTTTGCATTAAAAACTGTAAACTGACTATAAAGTGTCAAAGATTTGACATTATTAATCGGAAAAGCAATCTAAATGCCTACCCTGGAGCAACAGATATTTGTTGTACAATGTTATGGGTTGGGACAAATTTATAAATTGGTTTATCTGTTGGGCAGTGTAGCAATAAATTAATAAATAAAGTAAAGTAAAGTAAATAAATAAATAACATGCTGCAGAGTTGTCATCTATTTGACCAGATGATGACCCTCCCAAGCTCTCACAGGAAATCTACTATTTTTTTTATATACATTTTTTTAACGTCGGCCTATTTCCGCTACTGAGGCCTAACACCGATGCCTGTAGACGAGCTACCCCCAACCAGGAATTTTGCCGAACCTCTTCCCTTAAGAAGAGTAGGGATCTTTTACTGGGACCGACGGCTTTACATCCCCTCCGAAGGATGGTATATCTCCTATACAACCCTCGCCTAAGGTTGTATAGCTTCCGCGCATACACTGATATACAAGCCGCTGGAAGATGTGTGAGGCGAGAACGCGGTTTCCGTTGGAATGGTCACCATCCAAGTACTAACTGCGCCTGTCGTTGCTTTACATCGCATACCGAAGTATGTACATAGTAAAGACGCAGGAAATTTACTAATTATGGGTTTCTTCGCTCTCTTCAATAAAACGTATGTTATTAATAAAAATAAAAATAACTTCTTTATAAGATTGCTATAGAAACTGAATATGTCGAATATTTTATTACATTCAAAAAATACAAAAAACATTATAGGAAAGTTATTAAGGCTGCAAAGAAATGTCAAATGATAAAATATATAATGAAGCAAATAAAAAATTCACAGTTACGTGGGAAATAATTAACAATACTGTTAACAACAAAAAGAAGAGTGATAATAAAGTGAAAGAAATTGTAGTAGATAAAGCTATCAAGGATGATCCAGCAAAAATTACGAACCATATTTCAACAACTTTTTTATAGATGTACCAAAAAAATTAAATGATAAATTTGTATTTAGTGAAAAGGAGCAATCTCAATTAAATTTTGGAAAAATATATCTCACAATGTATCTTGAACCTGTATCCGAAACAGAGTTTTAAAAAATCTCATTCATCTGGAGATGATCTTATAAACTCAAATATTTTACAGCATATTGTTCATTTTGTTGTTAAGTCCTTAACGTACTTAATAAATAGATCTTTAGAAGATGGTGTATTTCCGAAGGTATTGAAAACATTGAAAATTACCGACCTATTTCTCTTCTTTCCACTATATCTAAAGTTTTAGAAAAAAATATGTATAAGAAAATAATTTCCTTTACATCAAAATATAATATTTTAACTCCTGTACAACACGGCTTTAGGAAAAAATGCCCACGCAAACAGCAATTCTAGAATTTTTGCAAGAAATGTATGATAACCCAAATAATGGCAGTAAAACTTTTAGTATTTTTGTAGATTTGAGCAAAGCTTTTAACATTATCAATCACGCTTTGCTCCTAGAAAAACTTTACAACTATAAGAGGAAAAATATACAGTTGGATATCGTCTTATCTCTCAGAAAGAGAATAGTTTGTTGAAATCATCAACGAAAGGTCAGAAAATTTGGAAACAAAATCTGGGGTGCCACAAGGATCAATCCTTGGACCCTTATCATTTATTCTGTTTGTAAGTGATTTGTCAAGCATTGCTGAATCTGATTCACTAGTTATGTATGCTGATGATAATAGTTACTTGTGTACTGATTGGTCCCTTTCTGATACAACGAAAATAGCACAATAAATGCTAAATTTTGTAGGCTGGTTCCAACAAAATAAATTATATTTAAATCCATCAAAAACAGTTTTTATTAACTTCACACCGAGAAATAGTCATGTTAAACACCAGGGATGGAATTTCTCTATTTAAAAATCAGCACTCAGCACATTTGCTGTATTATAGGTGTCATCTATATGTAGGCCTCCTTCGATAAGTCTTGAAAATGATTCTAAATTATATGAAGAACTAACCAGATTATGTAAAGCTCATAAGGGCATAATTATTTTTGGAGATTTCAACTTTTCTGATATCGACTGGTCCCATCCAAGTTACTCTGTCAATATAAACTAATCATGTTCCTTTCTCGACACGATCTTTAGTAACAATTTGTCGCAGCCTGTTAATCAACACACCAGGTTTCGAGGTAACCAATTTCCGTCCTTGCTAGAGAATTTACTTTTTTCCCTTTATCATCTACCCTCTTTTGGTTCCTTGGATCATGTAACTTTGTCATGCAATCTACAACTTCTGTTGTGCGAGAATAATTCGGAATGCAAGAAGAAACGGCATGCTATAATTGATTTTGAGAAATTAACCGTCATCTACTTAGCATCAACTGGCATGACACTTTTGACTTTAACTCGAGAAGCCTTATTTGAATTCAATCATAATGCGTTACGTTACAAAGATAACGATAAACCTTGGATAAATATCTCCATTTTGGCATCTTTAAAGTTTTAAAAAACGCTTTGGAGAAGATTACTATGATCCCGCGATTCTCGAGATTACGAGGTACATAGAAGCTACTTAAAGATGATCTCTGTTCTGAGAAATGCAAAATCTCAACATAAAAATAAACTGATTCTTTCTAACAACAAAAGACTTTTTTACAAATACATTCGCAACTCCTTGTCTTCTACTGTACACCTCGTATTAAAAATGACAGTGATCAACTAACACAATCCGACCTTGAAACCGCTAATATATTTTCTGAGTATTTCTCTATTATTTACAGTGTTGAACCAAATGATAACACTCCTAGTAACATTACGCCCACTAACACCAACCATTTTAGTTCAGTTGTCAGTTGTGTAGAAAAAACTAATCAGCCTTCCGAACAGTTCATCAACCCCTGGGGGCGTTTCGTCCATTATTCTGAAGCGCTGTGCTCAACCGCTAAGTCTACCTCTCTATCATCATGGAAAGCTCTCTTAAATATGAACATTTACTTGAAGCTTGAAAAAGGGCCAATGTTATCGCCATACATAAAAAAGGTGACAAATTCAATAGAGAAAACTACGGTCAGATTAGCCTAACTCCTATTGAAGTAAAAATAACGGAAATAATTTACTCGGACGCTTTGATTTCTTTTCTTCTTGATAACGACATAATTCCAACTCAACTGCACGGTTTCCTTCCCGGTAGATCTACAACTACTAATCTTTTATCTTGCCCAAATGACTGGACGTTATCCCTTAATAACAACGAGATGTCACTTACTTGGATTTCTCGAAAGCCTTCGATAAAGTTCCCCTAAACAGAGTAATAAAAAAGATGAAACACTGTGGAATAAATGGTTCCCTTCTGGGTTGGATTTCTGATTTTCTTAGCAACAGAAAATTCCAGGTAAAGGTATGTCAAAAGTATGTATGTTAAAAGTGGTGGTCCCCAAGGCTCCGTATTAGGCCCATTGCAATATTTAATATATACCTCGGATCTTCCACTTCTGCTTGCTTGCAAATGTTATGCAGTTGACACTAAAATCTATAGTAACCCTCTTACTCAGTATATTCAATTGCAACTCAACCTTGACAACATCGTAAAATGGAGTGCTTACTGGCTGATTTCATTAAATATTAACAAATTTGCTGTTCTGCACCTGGTTAAACAGAACCCTAATCTCAACTACCTTATTGGACAGAAGTCTATTGAAACCGTCACAACATATAAAGACTTAGGATTATACATTTCATCGGATCTATCCTTGTCCCACCACATTTCATGTTGCATCAATAAAGCTAATCTATTTCTATTTTTATTTAAAAAAGTGTTCTCCAAAACAGATATATCGACCTGAGGTTGTCTGTACAAAACATACATACATTCTCTACTGGAATACGGCTCTGCTGTGTGGACACCTAATCTTGTGCGTGACCGAAATCTTATAGGATGTGCTCAATCCGGCCGTCTTATGAAGAAAAACTTCACATCTTATTCCGTCGGCAGTGAATAGACCTGATAACATATCGAATTTTACACGATATGTACTCCATCGTCTTAAAGCACCTTTTTAATAGAAATTCTGATGTTCGCCTTCGTGGCCATGGTTTTAAATTGTGCCATGAATTTTGTCACTGCACCGCTAGGGAAATTTTTTTATGCAACCGTGTTTTGACTGTTGGAATTCTCTACCTGATTCTGTAGTGTGTTCTATTCGACTAGTTCTTTAAAAAATATATATACTATTTGTCTTTTAACTTTGAATGATACTTTTGTTATTTCTTTATTTTTCGTATGGTCGTTTTAGATATTTTCTAGTTAGTTATTATTTTAGTCTATAGTTCACAATTTAATTTATAATAATTCATGTCTATTTTCTTTTTTTATCTTGTGTTAATACATCATTCCAATTTGTGTATATGTAAATATCTCCTTTTATTGAGTTTTATATGTTTTTCAACATTATTTTTTCAATAATAATAATATATTTATTATTATTATTATAATGAAACTGCTGTGAAATTCTTGGGTATACACATTAACAATTCTTTAAATCAAACTTTCAAAGATTTGCTATAAAATGTATCAATTTACAAATGAGTGCATTATTAGGTCGTATGATTTTTCTCAATTTATGTCAAGGTTGTCCGATGGAGTCCCTCGAGGAACATCGTGTAGCAATATATTTATTTAGAGATCTAAAACTTCTTACCCTGTCATGTATATATATTTTGTGTAAGGCAAGATATCGACAAATTTACGAAAAACAAATTTTTCCACACATTTATTCATTCTCCTTTATCACTTAACAACGTATGAAAAATCCTGTATTATATGGGTTACCTCTAAATCTAAAAATTATCACAAATGTTAAACTTTTCTCAAACTTCCTAATGGAAAATTGTTTTTACAGCCTTGACGAATATTGTAGTTATTAGTAAACGTGTGTATATTCTTAGTATCGTTTTTTTTTAGACTACGTCTAAGGATGCGTATTATTTAGATATGAAAATTCTTAACGCGATAAGATATATAATATTGATACCGCTAACCAACCTAATAAATATTTGCATCCGCACACACACATTTCCAGACGTACTTAAGCTTGCTAAAGTCATACCTGTGTACAAGAAAGACAGCATAAATGATACTGGAAACTACAGACCTATTTCCATCATACCGTTCTTTTCTAAAATCTTAGAATGCGTCTCAAAAATTCAAATAACACATTATTTTGAATCAGAAAATCAGCCTAGTTCCAGTCAGTTTCGTTTTAGAACTAACCTGTCTACTACTTTAGCCATAAATAAGTTAACAGACAAAATAAGTATATGCTCAATTCCTAGATCATTCCAATGCTTTTGACTGTGTGTCATATAATATCTTAGTAAGTAAATTGAACTTTTATAACTTCAGTATAAACAGCAGTAATTTAATAAAATCATATCTTACTAACAGATGTCAGTACGTCATGTATCAAAATAATAAATCAAGTGTGCTATATATATATATATATATATATATATATATATATATATATATATATATATACATATATATTGTTATTATACATGATTTGCAGGAAACAACTACTCAGCGGGCAAATACCCCGACCTGCATTGAATTACACCTTACAAATCATGAGAAATTGGTAGCCAATGTCATTTGTCAACTCCCTGACCAGACATAGACCGGTTTCGAACTTATTAGTTCTCCTCAGTATGCCATAGATCATGGAGCAGACAAATGACAGTGGCCAACCTGCTAGTCTTATACAGACTAATGTAAATGGTGTAGTGGTGAGAGGTAAGTGAATCCTCTCATGTGGTCTAATGCTACTATACACCAGACATCACAGATGTCTCCATGGTGTATAGCGACTTGCCATTTTGCAAGTACCGAGAGCGGCGACCTTCAGCCCTTGGTGGACTTAACCTATATACTGTTATTATACATGATTTGCAGGAAACAACTACTCAGCGGGCAAATACCCCGACCTGCATTGAATTACACCTTACAAATCATGAGAAATTGGTAGCCAATGTCATTTGTCAACTCCCTGACCAGACATAGACCGGTTTCGAACTTATTAGTTCTCCTCAGTATGCCATAGTTCCTGCAAATCATGTATAATAACAGTATATAGGTTAAGTCCACCAAGGGCTGAAGGTCGCCGCTCTCGGTACTTGCAAAATGGCAAGTCGCTATACACCATGGAGACATCTGTGATGTCTGGTGTATAGTAGCATTAGACCACATGAGAGGATTCACTTACCTCTCACCACTACATACATATATATATATATATATGTATGGAATACAGAGTGCCTCGGGGCTCCATACTAGGGCCAATTTTGTTCCTAATTTATATAAATGACCTTACTGATATCACTTCGTCTAAATCGTTCTGTTTGCAGATGATACCACAATTATCCAGTCACATAAAGAACTTGACACCCTACTTGCTAATGTAAATAATGCAGAGGCGAAAGCTCAGGACTGGTTTATAGCAAACCAACTTAGTTTAAATAAGTCCAAAACAGAGACAATGGTCTTTAGCCTAAGAAATGTAGCTGAAAATGACAAGAGTAGTATTAAATTTCTTGGGGTATATCTTGATAGCAAACTAACATGGGCGCAGCACATAAACCACGTCTGTAATAAAGTCTCCACAAATATATATCTACTAAGAAACCTTGCAAGTAATGTATCTCAGAAAACAGTTACCACCGCTTATCATGGTCTCATTCACTCCCGTCTATCTTATGCAATTTTGATTTGGGGACATTCATCTCATAGTACCCATGCTTTCGCAATACAAAGAAAAGCCATACGGATTGTATATGGCTTAAAAATCGAGACGACTGCAGGCTTGCATTTAAATTAACTTTACCCAGCACGTATATATTACAATGTCTATTATACATTAAAGCAAATGAACCAAAGTACAATACTCACAGTGAAATTCGTGGATACTCAAAAAAAATCGAGATAATATTTTTTGGGATTATTTACGACTTTTAAAATCACGCAAAAGCACAAATTTGTATGCCATAAAATTCTTTAATCGTCTACCTTTGACAATCAGGGAGCTTGTGCGGAAAGATGTTACACATCGAAAGAACGCGGACATACAACCATTTCCCCCGACAGTGCCAGTACCGGAGCCAGGATTCGAATCCGGTGGTACGATGCCTGTGTGATTAATCGCAATTGCCACCTCGCGCCTTAACCCACGCGGCTATCGGCCAGACAATGCCTAATTAGTCCTTGCATAAATGATATTGAAACACCTATTACAACATATTTTTTACTGTTGCTAACGGAGCAATGATAAGCATTAAATCTTGATGTGTATCTATAAAACGAAAGGACAAATTCCTCACGATTTTAACATTTATTAAATATTTTTACAACAATTAATATTAAATTAAGTACGGAGCACCTGTGTAAATATTATCTCAATAAATCAATGTATTTTGATACAGTTACTAATTAAGTAGCCCAAGAGAATTTCAACATTTTTGCTTCTGTGAATAATGACTGTAAGATCATTATCTCATAGAACAATCAATTACAAATGTATAGCTGTTATTACGCAATGTAAGCCTAAAACGGAAATAAATACTTATGTAGTAGTCAAATTGTGAAATAAGAATATGAATTTCATGTCTAAATGGCATTGCTTGTTTAAAATATTTGCTGCTGTTAATAGATTTCTGAGTATCTTGTTCTTTGTGTTCGAGTTGAGCAATATTTGGTTGAAAATATTCAACAAGGAATTGGAAAATTATCTAAGAAAATGAAAATTAACTGTACTATTAAAATAAGAGTGGATAACGAATGGCTTAATTAATGCCATACAAAATAGTGAGATTAACTTTATTAGCTGTCACTAAGAAATCCAAATGATAATGAAATAAAAGATAAATATGGAATTTACCGAAATAAATTTAACATTTTATTATGAAAACTAGAAATACTTTAAAAAAATGACAATAATAATTTCAAACAAATTGGGCAAACTATTAGCGAAATTAGAAGCAAACAACATAATGAAATCTCTGAAATAAAACTTGCAAATAATGATATAATAACTGATAAGAATTAATATCTACGCAATTCTGTAATGTTATCACAGGTGCAGGGGAGAATGAGCTAATATATTTAATAATACCACTGTAACGGTACTTACAATTAAAATCTTTAGTAAAATAAAAGGCAGGTGTCATAGACACAGTCTTCGGGAGTAAAATATTGTAGACAATTCCACTCTTAATGAAGATTTGTTCGCAAGTGATTATCAAAAAATATTTAATAGTTAAAAAGAAATTATATAAAAAATATTCATATTTCCTTTTACTATGCAAAATTATCTGTGTATTTAAAAATGTTTAAAAATGTAGTGAAACTACAAAGTATTTTCATACAGGATGCTATTTTCTTATTTTACTTATTAGGTTGACATAGGAACAATTTAAATTTTCTGTATCGAATTTACTGTTTTATGATTTTTAATATATATCATCTATTGGAAAGTCCTTTTATATAATATATTTTGTTTTCCAACTACTTTAGTGTCTGCGAATGAAAAATTGTGTCCAAAATTGTTTACAATTTTCCACCAATGACGTAACATTTAACATATTCTTCTTTTTGACGTCTTCTTCGTGTTCCTTAATTCGGATTTTTGTGTATCTATCCATTTATCCAACATAATATTTATCGAAATTTTAGAAAGGTATTTGATACACAACGTTTGCCATATATTTAAAAGGTCTTTTTGTTTTTAATTTCGAAAAAAAAAACAATTTTCCTATTGTATTTTCATTCTTATTAATACCATTGTCTAATATAGATTTTAACTTTTCAGAAAGGCCTTTTACATAAGTTCTGTATATATACATTGTTGCTGTTGTTCATTACTAGATTTATTAATTATAGAAGATTGTGGGTTTAAAATTTTGTTAAAACATAATATTTTTAGGACCAAAATCCTTATTTTACTATAAGGAACGTAACCAGACTGCAACCAACAGCTACTCTCCGGGCTATATACTCCGCTGAGCGTTGAATTACAAGTTACAAGCCTGGCGTGTTAAGTGTTATAATTGCATATTACCAATAAAACGCTAATGCTTCGATTGCAACAAACACCAGCCGAAAGGCCGATCCTACTTAAAGGAGCTCTCGTGCCAGTCGTCCCTTGTAGACTGCAACTTTGAGCTATTGGCTCTCGTCAGTGCAAGGTAGGCATGTGACGAACGACACGAGGATACTTTGACTATTTGGTACATCTCGAAATCGTTAGGATAGCGACATGCAAAACAGTCAGCAGGCGCCATCTAGCGGTCCAGTGTCTATTGCAATCGAAAAATAAATAGCCTGACTGGGCTTAGCATAGAGGGCAGAATATTAAAACAATATTTTTAGTCGCTCCTCTATAAAATCCGTATTTTTATTATAATTATTACTATTATTACTATTATTTTTCTATTGCAACAGACGCTGGACCACTAGATGGCGCCTGCTGATTGTTTTGCATGTCGCTATTCTAAGGATACCGAGATATACCAAATAGTCCAAGGATCCTCGTGTCGGTCGTCACATGCTTACCTTGCACTGACGAGAGCCAATAGCTCGAACATAAGCGAAACACACAGTCCACAGTTACGTTTGTATAGATCTGAATTAGTACAAAAGCTGCAGGCAAATGATTTCTTATGGAATTTTACTAATAAAGTAAACTTTATTTATCCCTTTTTCTGCAGAATAATACCAATACACAAACTTGAAAAATTTAGTTTTACTAATTAAATGAAAAGCTGTAAAATGTAGAAAATGGTACAGGTATCGCGATCTGCCAATTGTTGTGTTAAACGCACAACCTGCAGGTCGCCTTATGTAGATTCCAGTATTCAAGCAAATTACAGAATCAATAAAATGAATCTATAATTAATAATAATTTGATATTAGTTGCATACCACAGTTGATTTACTTTGCAATTTGTAATTTCTATACAAAACCAAAAATACGAACTGCCCTAATAAATAGTAAAACGCATACAAACCGTTTTGTGAGGATTCAGCAAATATATTACATCTTGTAGGATATAGTATATAACAGGTTAATGAGAAAAGTAAGAAAAATAACCATATGTGCTTTCATAGTAAACAAGAATATAAAAATTGAAATATAGGTATATGAATGCAAATAAATGTTTTGTAGAGTTGAAATCGACAATTGTTTCCTCAAGTGCTGTAGTAGAACAGAGAGATATAATAGTATAAAAAAACATGACTGAGTTCCTAGGATATAAAAATATGTACATAAAATAATGTGAAATGATTTATCAGTTATATACGGAAAATTCTGGTAGTTGAAAACAGGTTCACTTACAAAAACTGAATCAAAATGCTGTACAGATCATGCTAAATATAAATAAAATACTAGTTATTATATAAAATTGTTAGACAGACATAGGCCATATAACATAACTTGTAGTTGAAATTTTCAGTAAGACTGGTACTTCTCCTGACAGTTATTTTGAATGAAATAAAATTTTTCCTCACAATCTGTAACGCTCCAGTTAAAGAAGTTTCCATCGGTAACTATTGGTATTCTTGCTTCATTAAAGCTGTGAGCAAAAGCAAACCAGTGAAATTGAATTCATTACCATCCACTCATTACGTAGGTCAACAGCATCTATTTCGTGTTTATTTTCAAGCACAAAAATAGTTGAGTAATGTATTGAATCCTAAACAGTGGAAGTGGATATTAAGAGATACTATATTGTGGCCAAAATCAACATCCCAACTTCCTGCACCTGATTGCCTTTTGAAAATGATTTTCGGCAACTGTACGAAAAGCTGTGGACTATTGTATTACTGTCGGAATGTTGGGATTTAATTGCTGAACCGATTGAAAACTCGTCAGAAATAGAAGCCGTCACTGAAGCAGAACCTCAAAGAATATTCTCTGAAAGTTATTTGTGGCATTGTACGAATATTCTTTCCTATTATTTGGGTTTTCTATCAAATGTATTATTATCCTCTTCAAAAACAAATCACCGCATCTACATTGTTCTGTAAATATTTGTACAACCTGGGTACCAGCGTTAAAAGAAGAACTTGACAAACTCAATATCATCTAAAAGAAAGTATCATCAGTTCTGTGTTCTGTCTAAATAGTAAGTAAGTATCTATGTAAATAACATAAACAGAATCTTAAAGAGGTGTATTTGACATACACCTCAAAATAAGAGTTCTTCCAAAAAAAGCTTTGAAAACGGAAAGAGACTACTTTCCGAAACGTCAGCAAAATATATTATTTCTGTGTTTATTCCGATTTATATTATTTGTAAAACATAACCTCTGACTGTTCCTTTGACGTAAACGTCACGGGCGCAGAGGCTTTTTTCCAATAATTCCAATATTTTGTAGATTCGCTGATTTGTTTTTGAAGAGGATAATAATACATGTAGTAGAAACCTCAAATAATAGGAAATAATAGAAGCTCAAAGTTCTCAGATTGGCTCGTATTTTCTCGAACAATGAATCGATGAATTTATAGGAGGAGAGAACGGACAAGAAGAAAATTATTAATTTGACAACATTTTAATAAGTATGACAGTTGTGGATTAGGCCTGCCGGGGAAACCACATGGAAAACGCACCCAGTACTCAACCTCAAGGGTGGTGTGGAATTCGTACTTAAATTATCCATAATATCAAATAAGTTCAAATTCTATGCAAGATTTTGAAAAAAATATTGCGTATACGAAAAGAAGGTCCTCTGTCTTTTTTATAGAGAATTTCCATAGCTTTCTTTTTGTCCTGATGTATTTTTGTCGTAGAGGAAATGAAAACCAAGATATCTTGAAGAATTCGTTTCAGAGCAAGATTTTAGTCCTTTACAGCGGTGCCAAATTTTATCCTTAGACTGCCACTTCGGGGTCTTTTGAGACCTTATTCAGGACGCCAGAACCTACCTAGAAAACTATTATTTGCTTTTGTATGAATTGGTCTAGAAAAATCCTAAATGCAGTGGACTATAAATGAATGTAAGCCTAGTAGAGGCAATACTATGTTACTATTGATACTTTTTTATTATTTTAATAATTTATTTATTTAATAGTTTTTGTATTGTTAAGTTATTCGGAATTTCGAATTGTTTCTCTCTGTTGCGGAATATATTTATACAAGCTACCAAAATGGGTTAGTTGTAAAAAATAAACGTAACAATTTATTTGTCATTAGATCATAGATTGGTTAGACTAGATCCGACCGCAGATAAGACACAAGTAACTGAGCGCAACCCAGAACAAAAATGCTAATTATCAGAATGATCGCGGCCGCCCAATGTTTAATTTAGAGCGAGATAAGAATTCAGTTACACATTTTTGTTGTATGAACCGAATACCAAGGACACGTACGTGTACAACTACAAAGAAGGAATATGAATTATAAAAGGAACCTGTTGCTCAAGTTCTTGACAAGTTGTAAAGAGGCTCGGTTGATAGCAATCTCGTAATGAAATGAATCAAAATTGGGTTACGTTTTTTATTGTCAATGCGATCTGAAAAGTGAAGGTACAACTCACAATGTCATAGCGAGCAGCTTTTTGATAATAAGAGGTGATCTCCTTAATGCATGGCCGCCCACGGAATAGAACTAGATATAAACATTATTCAACAAATTTATATAACTGTTAAACGTTATGTAATATGACACGCTACGCACTGTTCTGAAAAATAATAAAATTTTTATTGCTATATTTTTTGTAATTCTCTTGATAATGTCATCTTGCTGGTCGAAACCCTCACTAGACTACTCAGCGAAGTTAGATGTGTTTTGCATTAAGTTGAACTCACTATTGATTAAAATTTTGAGAAAAATTAAATAATATTCATTGTTGGTGACTTCAATATAGAAATGAAAAATAATAATAAAAATAAAAAGCAACCATTCTCATTAATAAATTGTTTTGATTTATATGCAATAATAAATGAGTACACTAGGGTTTGTCAAGACTCCAAAAGCTGCATTGATAATATATTTACCAATCTCAGACTATGATGTAAATATAATTAATACACATATTTCAGATAGCTAACGTCAAAAAAAATTTTTTAAACGTTTCGTTGTTGTATACACACTAAATCACATTTTAACTTTTTTTGTCCCTCTTAATAATAGGGTGGGGATGGCAATGGGGTGGTAGAGGGGGTAACGCCAAAAAAATTTTATAGTCATTTCGTATTTGTATATACACTAAATCACATTTTAATTTTTTTTACTCCCTTTCATAATAGTGTAGGGGTGGTAGTGGGGGGGGGGGGGTGGCTGATCAATTCAAATTGGCCAATATAAACCACTTTGAAAAAAAAGAGATCCGAAAAATTATAGACCAATAATTAGTCTATTGCCTAGTTGCTCAAAACTTTTTGAAATGGCTAAGTGTTTTCAGTTAAATGAGTTTATGAATGTTTGTCAATTATTTTATAACACTCAACATTGCTATCTGAGAGGAAGATCTACACAGACAGCAATATTTCAGTTTACGAAGAAAATTTTGAAATTTATGGAGAATAAAAAAATTGCTTTAGGCATGTTCTATTTATCCAAGACATTTTATTTGAAGAAGTAGTCCAGATTTGGACTTGATATTTTGAGTTCTATTGGAATGAAGTTTCTACTGTATTTAAAATTGCAAGTGTGATCCATCAAAAAGCAGTTATTAGTCTCTCTTTCATATTTTGGATTGTAGAACAGTAAAAACTTCATTTCAAAGACGAATAAAGATGTGTGACAATCAAAATGGGCAACATGTGGAACATTGTTACAATTTTTCTGTTCAATTATTTGAAAAAAA
This sequence comes from Leptura quadrifasciata, assembly GCA_963675555.1. Classification (NCBI taxonomy): domain Eukaryota; kingdom Metazoa; phylum Arthropoda; class Insecta; order Coleoptera; family Cerambycidae; genus Leptura; species Leptura quadrifasciata. Next base: position 136,328,486 of record OY776675.1, on the reverse strand, counting down.
ACTCTACTTTTTTAAGTTTATTTTTGAATATTTTGTACTTATTGCTGAATAAATCTAATATAGTTACAACAAGCCATAGTGATGTACATGCAAAAATGTTGGTTTTTCATTCTTACGTCATATTTCGAAAAATATATAGGGTGTTTCATTTGAAACAATTGAGAAAATTCAATTCAAAAAGTTTTTTTTTACATTTATTTAACGTCGGCCTATTTTCGCTACTGAGGCCTAACACCGACGCCTGTAGACGAGCTACCCCCAACCAGGAATTTTGCCGAACCTCTTCCCTTAAGAAGAGTAGGGATCTTTTACTTGCCTAACATTTAATAGACAAGGGACCGACGGCTTTACGTCCCCTCCGAAGGATGGTATATCCCCTATACTAACCTCGCCTAAAGTTGTATAGTTTCCGCTCATACACTGATATATACGCCGCAGGAAGATGTCTGAGGCAAGAACGCGGTCTTCGTTGGGACGGTCACCCATCCAACTACTAACTGCGCCTAACGTTGCTTTACATCGCATATCGAAAAATGTACATAGTAAAGGCGCACCTACGCTCGCCCTAATTCAAAAAGTTCTAAAATGAAAAATCATTTTTGGCCACCCCGTGTCAAATAACAACAAATGACTATTTATGGTTTATACATTTATGAATGTCTAATATTTATAATTAAGAATGGGGATACATATTTGGCAAACAATATACAACATGAATATAATACAAGGACACAAAATATTACATACCCCAACACAATCTTGCGAAAACAGAAAAAAATCCATTCCATATGTGCATAGAGCTGTATAACAAGTTGCCATTGAATTTTATATTGCTAATAAGTCTATTTAAGAAAAAAAGTTAAAAAAATTATAGTAAATTTGGAACTTTATAGTATAGAACATTATTTTTGTAATAATATAATATTGTAGTTAGCTATATTTAATAATAATAAATAAGTAACACCACAGGTAATTACGACCCAAATTTATCCCGGAAGGCTCTAGAAGAGCGTGTGGGAGGGGGCTACACATTTAGAGACAAGATACACACATCCAATATCCGTGTACAGTGGAAAAATCCCTCTCGCAGTATTCTCCACTGCCACGACCAGGGATCGAACCCGGAACTTTTGGGTGAGAGGCAAGTGCGCTCACCTCTCGACCACCAGTCGTTTTTTTGACGTCATTTCATTTTTATGTCTATCAATTATTTAGTTAACTGTGGAGCATTTCTTTGAAGTAAAGTTTATTATTATTATTAGTAAGTTTGTTTCTGTACAGTCTTTTTTTCGAATTCCCAGACTCGCTTGTCTTTGTAAACTCTTATGAAGAGTTCTCTTCATGTATATTTCTTTCTTTAAAATATCCCATAACTTCTAGATTTACGGCTAGATTTTTAAATTTACAAGAGCAAGCTAGTTTATGAGGAGATCTGATATTATGTCAAGTAGCGATGTAAATTAAAAGAAACAAATTAATGAAAATTCCATTATAGCAGATATAAACTTCAAAATATTCGTTTTGTTTGCACATAATCCGATTTCTTCAGCGTTTCTTCATTTACTCAGAAGAAGAAGAATAATAGATTTATTAAAATTAATTTCATTAGATCAGCCAGTTTTTGCTCTAACATAGCAAATACAAATATCTAGCCACAGGTCATTGCTGCTTACCTTTAGACCGTTTTCAGGTTGTATTAAACTTATCAATAAAAATTCCAAAAGAATCTGCAAATTAGGGAGTAAATGTTAAAATATTTTTTATGTAAAATGACTTCAATTCGTTTTTGTACCCTGAATATTTAAATTTTCTGCTTCATTTAAGTGTATTGTGGAGTTACAAGAAATAAAAATATCAAGAGAATATCTTCCAACATTGATTTTCCTTTTCAATAATGAATATAAATTTGTGAAAACTGCATTAGCATCTAATAAACATCATGGAATGCAGATTTTCACGGCCGTTGTCTAATGAAGTAGTTTCTTCGAAGTTCGACGACCACGGCAAGAACTACTTCAACATTTCTGGTCGATAGCCGAGTGGGTTAAGGCGCGAGGTGGCAATCGCGATTGATCACACGGACATCGCACCACCGGGTTCGAATCCTGGCTCCGGCACTGCCACTGTCTGAGGAAATGGTTGCATGTCCGCGTTTTTTCAATGTGTAATCCCCTTCCGCACAAGCCCTGGCTTCTGGAATTGGGGGTTGTCTAATTTCTGTGGTGTTTATTTATTTATTATTATTTATTATTTTAATAATATAAAGTCAAATATGCTAAAATGTACTTACAGATAATTATTTATGCCCTGTATTAACCCAGAGAAAGTACGACTGTGATCCTAGGTGTTGCTTAGAAAATAACAGAACCATAAAGATATATTATGAAATTGCGAAATAACTGAGAGATATTTCCATTGAATTGCAACCAACCTACTATCATTTGTTAGGGGATAATATGTCGATAATGACTATGTAGTATTTTAAATAGTTTATACCGCAATGCTCGTGTTTTATTGTTAGCATTATTTCTACATCAATGGGTCTGCACAATACCACCATAATAATTATAACACAAATGTGCACGATTGGTTATACATATTCATACAATTTACAGGCGTTTATCTAATTTTTGGAAATACCAACAGAAACCTATTACTAAGGTTTAATTTACACAATAGCGATATATACTGCATTACTATGATTTGATTCATATTACTGGCTAAAATGTGGTAGGTATTATTTATGATGTTTTGAGAGTTCAATTTTTTTTTAAATTTAACGAAGCTAGAATAGTATTGTATTATTTACTTACTGACGGAGGAAAATTGCAATTACAATATGTTCCTACTGTTGTTTCATACAGAGTGAAAGTATTTAAGTGTAATATATCCCGAAATAAATAAAATAACTACAAAAACACTTTAAAAAATTGTATAATGAGCTAATTATTCAAGATACCATTAGGCAAAAGTTAAGGGAACACAATTTTTTAGCATACAGAGCAGCTACAGGTCCTCTGTTGACTGCAGCCCATCGTAGAGCTCGACTTGAGTTTGCTCGAGAACATGTTCAATGGGAGGAAGCTGAATGGAGGTGAGTACTATTCACAGACTAGTGTAGAGTGTTACATGGCCTATGTCCATTTAACAGTTTTATTTAAAAACTAGTGTTTTGTGGATAGTTAGCACGACCTGTATATTTTTTGGATTCAGTTTTTGCAGGTGAAACTGTTTTCAACTAACAGAATTTTACATGTATAACTGCTAAACCATGTCACACTGTTTTATGTACTTAATTTTATATCTTAGGAACTTAGTCCTGTTTTTCTACTAACACTATTATGTATCTCATATCCGTTGTAATACAGCATTATTATCCCAGGAAACAATTTGTCTACAAAATTTAGTTACATCAGATATCTATTTTTCAATTTTTATATTTTTGTTTACTATGGAGTACATATGGTTATTTTCCTTACCTTCTCTCATTCTATATATAGTAAATCCTATAACATGTAATATGTTACTGATTTATCAATAATATCAATACGTTTTACTACTTATTTACATCTGTTAATATTTGTTGTTATGTATAAAATAGAAATTGCAAAGGCAAATCAGCTGGCATGGAAAATAAACTATTATTATAGATTCCTTTTATCGATTATATGCCACTTCTTTAGTTGAGTATGGGAATCTACAAGGCAAGTTGGTGTGCTTAAATTAACTACTGACAGATGGCCATACTTGTACGATTTCTATATTTTGATAGCTTTCAATTTAAATAGGGAATTAGATTTCTCACATTTTTTTGGTGGCGTTGTTTTCCAGTAAACAGGACAAAAAAGTTTACCTTATCAGTAAAACTCACCAGGAAGTCATTTGCTTGCAGCCTTTGTACTGATTCAAACATTATAATTTTTAACTGTGGACTTCAGTAATTGATATTACAATTTTTATATCCCAGTTACAAAGTGTTGAACATACAGGTAATTTCATTTCATTATACTCATTAAAATATTTTAATTAATCTTCAAATTTTGCCTTTGATATAATTTCAATTATTTTTAAAAATAAATTTTGAATTCAAAGTCAATTCTTTTTAATTTAATAAGTAGTTAAAATGCTATATGTACCACATGGTTGTAAAAATATTTTTCTCTTTCCTTTTCATTTTTTTGGCAATTTATAGTCTAAGAAATCAGCTTACTAGTGCATAGCTAATAATAACTAGTGCATAGCTAATAATAACTAGTGCATAGCTAATAATAATTCGTGCATAGCTAATAATTACTCGTGCATAGCTAATAATTACTCGTGCATAGCTAATAATAATTCGTGCATAGCTAATAATAACTCGTGCATAGCTAATAATTACTATTGCATAGCTAAAATTACTTTTGTACTGCTAATCAGATTACTTTTGTATAGCTTAAATTAATTTCCTGCAGTTTTGTATAGCTAGCTTAATATTTCGTGCAGCTAATTTAAATATATTTTGTACAGCTAACTAGCTTATATTTGCATAGCTAACATTGCTTAAATTCTGCATAAATAACTTGCATAAATTTTGTATGTGCTTATATTTGGTTAAATTTCCTACAATTTTCACCCCATTCATTGAGAGACGTAAATTGCCAAGAAAAATTTAGAATTCTTGCAATAAGAGACAATTGTGGGCCTGGATTGCTGTCCCAGAACCAGCCACTTGAGCCATAAACCACCTAGGATACTGGTATCAATTTGTTTTTTATATATATATATTTTTTTTACATTTCAATTTGTCTCAAACCGATTTGTCTAATTTTTTTATGTAATATATTTTGTCATTCATTTTAAACATCTTTTTATTTCTCTTACCAACAATTTCAGTCTGATCTATAGCAGACTGGTTATTCGAGAAAAAGAGACTATTTTGCTTATTTTACTATAGATGGTGCCCAATTTAACATCAATTTTTCTTTGTCTCCTTTTCTCGAAATAAACAGAAATCTGTCGCTTATGCTGTACATGTCAGAAAGGGTAAGTTTCTCCACTCTTACGAATGCTCTGGACCCACGGCTCTCTGCTCCGGCTTAAACCAGCTAGTCGTCCGCACATGTTGCCTCAATTCTTTCTCAAAAATAAATAATAAGAGAAAGGAGGTAACAAGAGTTCGTCTGATTACCAACGGCAGACGAATGAGGGTCTACAGACGAACAGGCGAGCGATATCCACAGTGTAATATCATGGGAACTGTTAGTTTTGGCTGAGGATCAGTCATAATTTGGGGTGGCATCAGTTTGGAGGCACGTACTGAACTGATAGTCATTGATGAAGGGAGTTTAATAGCGGATAGATTCATAAGAACCGTATTTGATCCCCACATTCTGCCATTTGCTCCATTTATTGGTGACGACTTAATTTTTATGCACGATAATGCAAGACCGCACAACGCACGAATTGACCGTCAGAATTTGCAGGAAGTGGAACTTAACGTTATGAACTGGCCTGCGAAAAGTCCTGACATAAACCCCATTGAGCATCTATGGCACAATATATAGAGACAGATTCGAGCGCTACAGCAGCCTGCTAGCAATGAGCTGAAAGAGAGATTGGTTGAAATTTGGAAGGTTATTGAACAAGATCAAATAAGAACTCTTATAATAAGTATGAAGAGTAGGTGCCAAGCAGTCATCAATGTATGCGGAAGAAGCTGGAAAGCAGCAGGAAAAAATTAAATTTAAGACTATGTTGTACCTATCTATTGGGCAATTTGGAAATATATTTTGTCATATGGCCTATGTCCATATAACTGGTATTTTACTTATATTTATCACGATCTGTATAGCATTTTGATTCAGTTTTCGTAAATGAGACTGTTTCAACTATCAGAATTTTCTTTGTATAATTGCTAAATTATTTCACATTGTTTTATGTACCTATTTATGTATCTTAGGAACTCAGTCATGTTTCTTAACACTATTATGTATCTCTGTTTACAGCTCTTCAGAACCCATTGTCGATGTCAAGCTACAAAAACATTTACAATCATTTTTCTTTCATTTATATACTTTGTTACTATGCACATGTGATTATTTTCTTTACCTGTGAAACATTCTCATTCATCCGTTATATAGTACATCTTATATGATGTAATATATTTACTGAATTCTCGTAAAACAGTTTGTAAACGATTTACTTTATTACGACAGATCGTATTTTTGGTTATGTATTATACAAATTGCAAAGTAACTATCTAATCTGTGGTATACAACTAATATCAAATTACTATTATTGATTAAAGTTTCCTTTTATCGATTGTATACTTATTACTATTTTAAATTGTAAGGAAACGAGGTTGTGCGCTTAAGTCGCCCATCAACAGATGGCAAGACTTGTACCATTGTCTACATTTTACAGCTTTCCATTTAATTAGTGAAAGTAGACTTTTCAAGTTTGTATATTGGTACCGTATTTCAGATTGCAATATAAAAAAGTTTACCTTATTAGTTAAAATGATCATTTGCCGGCCGAATTTAATCTGGTTGAGTTTACAAACTTTAACTGTGCGATCCTCAGTGATTTATATTACATTTATATATCCACATTTCATGTGTTTAACATAACTAGGTAAATTTTATTTATTAGTAATTTAAATTTCAATAATTTTCAATTTTGTCCTTAATGTAATTTCAACTTTTTTTTAATAAATTGAATTCAAATCTTTTTAATTCAATAAATACTTAAAATACTACATGTTACCACATGGTAATAAAGTATTCTTTTCTTTTACATTTTTGGCCATTTATAGTTTGCAAATCAGATTCTACATATATTCTACATTAAATTTATATTAATTATATAGATTTAAATCTATATTCAGTCTATTTTATGTATTAAGCAGATTTATTTTGCAGTCTTTTGGCATATACGTTTAATTTTAAGTTATTTTGCATTTACGTTTGCGATTATTACCTTATCCAAGCCGCATGGTTGGATAATATTTCTCTGCTTTTGTTAAGGTATTTAAGCCTTCGGTTTTGTATAATTTCTACAATATTCATACATAAACTTTCTTTGAAGAACGCAGTCTTACAAGAATAAATTGCCAAAGATATTTAGATTGGATGTGCTAAGAGACAATTGGGGCCTGAATTGCAGTATTATAGGTTTCCACCTTCAATCATACTTAGTCTGGAAATCTATAAGACTGGTACAATATGCGTCATTAATTTTTTTTGTATTAATTATACTTTGTTCGCTAATACAATTTTATAAACATATAATTTCACCTAAATTTATATTTCAAACAACATCTGATTATAAAATTTATTTATTTATGAAATATATTTTATCATTCATTTTACACATTTTTTAAAATTTTCCTTACCAATAATTTCAGTCTGTAGGAGACAGGTTTTACGAGAAAAAGAGACAACTCAACTAATTATCAACTATAGATGGTGCCCAAATAATATCAATTTTTCATTGTCTCCTTTTCTCGAACAAAACAAAAATTTATATTTTATGTCATACATTCAAGGAGGGTAAGTTTCACATCTCTTACAAGTACTCGGAATCTACGGCTCTTTGCTCCGGCTTAAACCAGCTAGTCATCCGCAGATGTTTCCTCAATTCTTTTCTAAAAATATATAATCAGTGAAAGGAGGTAACAATTTATTTTCCCATTTCAACATTTTTTACTGTAAATCGTTAAAAAAAATGAATAAAAAAATGTATCTACGAGTTTAATGAATATGCATTAATTTTGCGGCGCAGTGTATGATAATTGAATAATATACTACGATTCTTATATTAACATTTCTCTTTGTATGAAATGTATATTTGTGTATTCATGTTTATTTGCAAAGATCACTTATTGATTATTTATGTACTTACTAACAAATTTCACGTCGGTATAATTAAGTTTATTAACCAACAAAAAGCAGAACATGTACTAACGTACGAACTAACTAGTACACTTTGTGTACGTATGTGGGTATGTATTATGCCGCGAAACTATTAAACATTAGTTAGTTGAACCGCTAACAACTAACAATATAGTTTATTGTAATAAATGTCAACTACTAATAAGTTATGATACGTGTATAGCAGTTGTTGGCACAACCGATAACAACTACGTATATAATCAATTTTCTAAACGGTTGCGGTTTTTCAAACCCATTATACCAGATCTATAACCACGCAGAGATAATAAAAGCTACTCTACTGCGGTGACAGCTAATTGATTTAAGAAGAACATAGAGCGAAAACGTTATCTACAGATGTAAAAATACCGCCAAACACTCGCGATCCTTTGTGAGGATAATGCGTCTAACGTCCTTAACGAAACGAAATGGTGTTTAATTAATATATATGGCTGTGAAATAAACGCATCAGACATGGCTGAAGATACATTAACATTACTGTGAAATGAACCTGAAAATGTCCGTCAAACCTACAAAAATGTATATTATTTTACTGTAATATAGGATATGCTTGACATGTTTTTGATTCACCAAAACTATGTTATTTTTGATTCAGAAATTTTTTTTGTAATTTCGTAATAAACCTTGAGTCGTCTGCACTTAAGATGAAATTGCAACTAACACAATATAGGGTGTCTCACCCAGAACTGAATCGATCGATGTAGAGAAAAGTACGCATCAGAAAATTTTGAAAATTTAGATAATTACTAATGTCGGTGTGGCCAATCCAACTAAAATAATTATAAGCAACTGGCCTTTCGCTTATACCGGAAGTCGATACCAACTTGCTTATTTCAAACGGAACACCCTATATATTTTAGGGCATTTTAGAGCATATCCTTGAACCTAGCCGTTTCAGAGATATTTGACATTTTATAGAAAATTTGATAGGTGCAACGGTTTGCAAGAACCATTATAACTTTCTTCGTGTGAAAGATCCTCATTTGTTTCTTGTCACGTAAAAATAACACAAGAAGAACTACGTTCTACAACTGAAATAAATTCAATAATTTCATACCAAGTGTTCCGTTTTTCGCGTTACATTTTGTCAACTTCAAACCGCGAAAACTTATTTAGTTCAAATGGAACACCCTATATCTCTTTACGTCAGTTGTTTCCTGATATTAGCATTGTGGGGGTTAAAGGTACAACGTTTTGAAATATTTGCGATTTTATTAGAAATTCATGAATTGTTGTAATCATTTCATCAAAATAGCCATGATTAGAAACAATCAGTCATTATCTTATGTCAAAAAATGCCAGCACGTTTAAACTACACCCACGAAGACTTTTTAAATTTGTTTATTATTTATGGAGAATGTGATAAAGTAATATCAAGAACTTGCAGCACATTTGATACTCGAGATCCAGAAAAACGGAAACCGTCATCAAACACTGTAAAACGCATACTGGAAAATTTTAAAAATAATGGCTCTGTCAAGGCAAAAATGCAAAGAGGAAAGCCTATCGTTGATGACGAAAACATTGAAATAGTCATTCTGGGATATTTTCATGCATTTCCAAGTATGTCATTAAGACAAGCTGCTCTGGAATCGGGACTATGCAAGGATTTAATTCACAGAATCTTATTAAAACATAAGTTTCGCCCGTTTTCATTCCATATGGTTCAAGGATTAAAAGAAACAGATTTATTAAGAAGACAGAATCTTTGTGAGTTTATTCTAATGAGGTCTGGGGTCATGATTCTTATTTGGGAAATATTATATGGACAGATGAAGCAAACTTTACTAAAAATGGACTTTTTAAAAGACAAAATTCGCATTATTGGAGTGACTCAAATGCTTATATGTTCAGAGAGCGAAACTTTCAGGAAAGTTGGTAGTTCAATGTTTACTGTGCCATAAGAAACGATACAGTGGTGGCATTTTAATTTTATCAGGAAAATTTAAACGGTAAATTAAATTTCCTCTTTTGCTAATATGCATAGGTAAATTTTGTTTTTTTTTTTAGGTGAAAGATATCTAAATATCTTACAAAATTTGAATAGAAACTATTTAGAAAATTTACCTCTCGCCGAACATAGAAACATTTTTTATCAGCACGACAGTGCTCCCCCACATAACGCATATTTAATTAATAATTATTTACAAGAAACTTTTTATGATCAATGGATTGCCAATAATGGACCTTTCTTATAGCCTCCTCGCTCGCCCGATTTATCAGTTCTGGATTATTTCATTTGGGGAACTATTAAAAATAAAGTTTATGAGAGCCCATTAACAACCATTGAAGATTATATGCAAAGAGTAAGAAATGCATTTTAAACATTTCACAGGATTCAATTAGAAGAGCTACCCATGAGGAACTAATCCGAAGGTACGAAAAATGTGTCGAGGTTCCAGGGCGGAATTTTGAGCAAAATATTGTCCCAAAGTCGTATAAGGCGGATAGTAAGAAATCTGAATTCAAGTGTAGTTTCCGAAGCAGTATTTCAAGGAAAGTAGTTAGTAACAATAATTGATAGTGAGTAATAAAATTTTGCATTTCGTCTATGTCTCTAGAGCTGAAAAAACCCCTTCACGAGGGGAAATTGTACATTTCTGTCTTCGAATTCAATTCAATGCATCAAATCTTCAAGTATGACAACAAGCAAATACCTCCCCACAACCCACCCCAGGACCGACAATGTAACCACCGCACTCTCGGTGGCGGATTGCAAGGCCGAGCGAACCGGGTCTGGTTTGGTTAGAAGACAAATTTTTAATCTTAACCTAGACACCTTTTACGAACGGTAAATAAAAACTGATAATAACATTAATAATATCTAATACAAAAATATTTTAAAAAACTTGAAACTACACATTTATTTTTAGGGAATTTTTCATTTTGCACTTAAAAAAAAAAAAATTTATAGTTGACGCAGGCACCTCAGTCCAAGTGAGGAACCCTCTGCGATATGTATGAACACCAGGCTGCACAAGGCTGACCTAAACCTTTATTTTTAGAATTTTTGATTTCAAAAGATTTTGATTTGGTGTCAGATTTTGTGACGAGATTTTGTCTTCGAAGATGAGGTGAAAAATGACTTTAAAAAGAAATTATTAGACTTTCAATGTCATGTCAATCAGATAAGATATAGACTGATCGCCTACAATAACAATAAACTGGCTAAATTAAGTGCCCTAGATCAACTAGGAACGACACAGAAAGAGAATTGGTCAAAAACATAAAGTCAAATTTTTTGAAGATTACAATGCAATATAGCGTTGTTAGTGAAGTGTGGCAATCGAATTTCTAGAATATCTACCTTCTGCAAGTATCGGAACGTTGTTTTAAACTCGAAAAAGGGGTAAATTAGCTCTTTTTGGGGCAATTTTCGATTTTAAATTTTTTTTGGACCACTTAAACTGTAAATTGAGCACCGTAAATGTGGTTCTTTTATTATCAATGTTCAAGGAACCTCCACTTATATATTCGTGATGTACGCCCCCCCCCCTTTTGTAATTCATAGTATGTACGTTTATTTTACCAAAAATTGATTTTGGGATAACTTTGGCAAATCATGCCCGAATCAGATGAAGTTTTTGGTGAAGGTGGCTCATAATACCTACAAATAGTCTGCCACATTTCAAGTTAAAAGCTCGATAAGTTTGGCTACAATCCCATTTTTTCGAAAATATTACGAATTATTTTATGTCCGTTTCTCGTGCGACAATTTTCTCCCCGTCAAAATGTAGGTTTTTTAATGTACTTTTGGGTGATATGGCTCAAAAAGCCTTTAATATAAAAATCCCATACATTTTAGGCCATTTACGGTTTACATCAACTTGCGCGTAGTGATTTTCTGTTGCACAAGGTACATATAACTATATAGATGTTTGTATATCTTAATGTAACTCGTGTGCTCTACAAAATGCTCGAAAAAAATGCACAAAGGGATATCTGATTTAACGGAGGAATGGTAGAAATGATAAAAGACACAAATCACATCTTATTTACATTGAAAATATTAGATTAGATTTATTTATCTACATGTAAAAATGTTTTAAGCTGATTTTTTTTACGGACTTTGATGCTACTTATATTGGTCGCTTTCCTGTATTCCTTATGCTGGATGTACTACTACTGTGAGATCTACCCGCTTCTGAATTCGTCACAGCATTGAAAATTTCGTCGGTTTTACTGTCGCTAAAGTAATATAAATCACTCTCAGCTTCGCCCATCATATAGTTCACTTAGTCGTCCATCGTTTTCGTAATCGGAATTATAATCATCATCGTCATCATCATCGACAAATTTTGTGTTGTATTACGGCCAAAATGGCATAAACTGCAACGTTTTAAATTCAATTTCTTGCATGAATAAGATTTCGTTTTGCACCCAGCTTTACAATCACAGGCGATGATTTTTAACAAATCTTCTGGAACGAGTGGTTTGTCTGTAGTTTTTGGCATCACTCCATTTTCCATTTTACATCAGCCGAAATTAATTGCATCCTTATCACAATACCACCGACGAATTTGAGAAAATGTTCTTAAACTATGGTAGTCAGCCGAACCCTCGGTTGGTGATAGAGAGAACAGTTTGACATCAATTTCAATCCTTTTTTTGTTAAGTTTTCAGAAACATTTATACCTTAGTAAACCTAATGTTTTCTTAGTTTTGATGGAACAACCATAAAGAGCAGCTATTATTCTCTGCCCACAAAATTTTATACCCTCGACATATGCGTTCTCATTATAGAAATTATGAAAGACGTCCTGGATTAGCTCTGGATACTTGACGAATATGTTTTAATGTTTTATAGGGCACACGAATTATATTTACCTATACAAACAGTTATATGTAACTTGTGCAACAGAAAATCACTGTGCGCAAGTACATGTATGCTGTAAATGGCCGAAAATGGATCGAATTTTTGTATTAAAGATTTTCTTAGTCATATCATCTAAAAGTACATAAAAAACCTACATTTTGACTGGGAGAAAATTGTCGTATGATAAACGGCCATAAAGTTACTTAAGACTTAAAATATGGCAGGCTATTTGTAGGTATTATGAGCCACCACCACCCAAAATTTCATCTAATGCGGGCAAGAATCACATCATCACATCACGAAAATTTAAGTGGAGGTTTCTTGAACATTGACAATAATAGGACCATATTTTCGTTGCTTAATATACAGTTGAAGGGGTTCAAAAAAAATTAAAATCGAAAATTGCTCCAAAAGAGGGTTAATTTACCCCTTTTTTCGAGTTTAAAATAACGTTCCGACACTTGCAGAAGGTATATATTCTAGGAATATCTTATTTTTAAGACAACTGACAACTACCCAAAGTTTGGGATCTCTACGAAAAGTTGTATTATTCTCCGCTATTTTCAGTTTGCCTTACTCCCCTATGTTACGTGTCACTTTTATCACATGCAACTGGCTGGCGTTGGTCTGGATACTTAAGCTTTGGTTAACATCCAAATTGTAGTCATAAAACACGTTTATTAATTATTGATCATTATCTTGACAGATTTTGTGTTTTTGGCTTTTAATTCAATTTTTCTTATGGTATATTCTGTGGACGATTGAATAGTATTGATATTTTTATGAAAACTTGTACTCTTGATGGGATTTAGCTAGGACGTCAGGTCTTCGCCTTTTCTGTAAGTACAACACATTTTAGTAAACCTTTATCCCAAGCCATTACATAATTTTCTCTCTTATTTAGTCCCCATGTTATGTAAATTGAAACCAGTCGAAGTTCAGAAGGATACAAAAGGTTATTTTTTTGGAAGAAACCCTCTGGAGTGAGGTAAGGTTATGTGCAGTCTGGTCATACTAAACGTGAATATTTTTATTGAGGTAAGTACCTTTTATGATAAATTTCTTCCCCTCTGCAAGTTATTGTCCTCTGCGAAGTTGCCTCCTTCCCACATATAATAATTCCATATTGTATAGTATCGTCCTCACGCAGTATCTTGAAAGGGACCAGCGTGGCTGGTGAAGACACCCCTTGGGAAGGTCATTGCTGGCACCTTGTCTGTGAGCCAGATCAGGCGTACTATTCAGTGCTGTAACCGTGCTATCGGGAACCTCCTGTTCATCGAGGGTCAGGACTTTTTGTCTGAGTATCTACACACGCGGTATCCTTTTTTCAAACTTCTACCATCCATCTGGCTAGGGTAGGTAACATTCATCCTCCAAAATTGATTTAGTCTAACTAAAACTGTGCTACATCCCCTAAACTGGGTTATCGCTGTCAGTTTATATAATATTTCAACCTGTTCATGTACACCGTATTATTTAATTGTAATGTTATCATGCACTTCTTTCGTTCTTGTAATTTAACTATTTGTGTCACTATTTTTATTTATTAATTTGTCATTTAATTAGTACTTTTATTTACTTTCAATTTTGCTCCCTACCCTGCATTTCATGTGCATACGCTAATAGTTTGTTACGCAGCTTGATCTCAGGGAGTTGGATTTTGTAAGACATATAACGCTTTACATTTAGAGTAGTATTAAGATATAGTTTTTCATCGTTTTGCTTCTATGCTCGTGCAACAATACTAGGTAGGTTATGCGCTAGTGTGATTGGACGTTGCATATGATATGTTTTTGTTAAGTTTATAAATATTTGTACTCATTTCGATATACACCTTTAGATAAAGTATTAACTTTTTAATTATTTCTTTTTGCACCCCCTTATTGCAACCCACCCCATTTGCTACACGACTAGCCAGGACCTCTATTCTGTAAAAGCGTGATAGCAAATTCCCGAGAGAAGTGGACGAAGTTCACTTGAAAATGAATAAAAGTCTATTTGTAACAACGGGAGTGATCATCTTGTGCAAAAAATGCGTTAACTTACTTCTATTTGTAAATCGTGAGGGAATCCGTCAGGTCCGTGGGAGAACGGCGATCCTAACCGCACTATATTATAGTTTGTGTCAGCCAAAAATGATTGTTGTTACTTAAATCTGTGAATCAGAATGGACATTGCGGATTTGCTCATCGCCAATGAGGTAATAATAATATAATTCTTAGCAAATACTACAATTAGCCTTTTAGTTTGTTATACTCATATTTTTTTCATATATATTGCCAATAATGAGGGTATATCCATACGGAATTTCTGGTCAATAAATAAATTCTAGGTATTAGGAGATCTTCGTGATGCCGGGGAGCATTTGGAAGGGGAACGGCAAGTTCTTCAGAAGATTAAGCCTTTTGTATCATTAACCGACCAAGCATTTATAAGGAGATTCAAGGTCAGCAAATAACTTACCCGTGATATTATCGAAGTGGTAACTCCGTTCAAGCAAGCCCCCTCCCCCCCTCATACGACGTTCAGGAATCACCATAGAGCATAAAGTAAATACTATCCAAATTAATGATACGTGATAACTTTTCACTTATATACTCGAAGGTGACGACACTAAACTTTAAAAAGCAGTAGCCATAATAAAACAACAACTGAACACTGAACAGCTGATGCTTTTGTGCCAACCTAATTGGTTGTAAATTCGGCTATTCTCGCTGAATCACTTCACGTTCACCATCTATTCACTGCATTTACGGAATACAGTCTAGGACGGCCGGGCGAGATGCATGTGATGGGGGCTCTCGCTTCGCACGATGAATCCCATAATTACGAAACAAAGGTCTCAGGCAGCGTCAGCTCCCACGTTTCGTCAGAAGGAAACTATAAACTTTTTTTGTGGCCTATGAGAAAAGAGCAATAGCGAAACACTCTTTTGGACCCCCTAAACAGGGCATAGTGTCAAACTCTTTTCTGTTTCTTTATTTCCTTTTTCCTCCGTCTGTAGGTTACAGCATGACAAGTATGATATAACGCTACCTACAATTTAAATATAGCTGGTAACATGGAGGAAAATTATAAATTGAACAATAGTGTAGTTTTGTTAACAGGTGAAAATTGTCTGGGTGTTTTACCTTATTATACATTATATAGTTTTATTAAAAGAAATAGAAAATACATTGTAATTGTAGATCCTGGTGGAGACTCATAGGTCTAGGAGAAACCAATTAGTTTTAATTGTATTTATTGTATTGGCCTTCTACGTATATTATATTCATTAACCTACGCAGTTCAATTTTTAATTCAGAAATCAATAGCATGAACATGAATTCTCCGAACAAATTGAATTAACTGATGACTTGGTCAAGCGCCAAATTGATGTATGTTTGGTTTATATTTGCCTGCGATTTATCCCGCTGAGATCTCAAATATTGATTTCAAAATCCCTATATAAAAAGTGGTTGGTTATCAGCCTAACCAACAACTCGGTCTTAAAAATGTCAACTCGTAATTGAGTTATCTCAAAAAAAAAAACTGAAATAATCGAAGCATCAGAATTATTAAATATATTTGGCAAATTATATTTCATATAACACAGGAAAAATAGTGTTACGTGTTTGCAATCTTCAGCGAACACGCCTACGTTCAAATAATTTCAACAAGAATGTTCACTAACCACTACTTTATTTAATATTTAATTACAATGATTAATTGTTATAACACAGACAATTACTATACTACTGGTCTTTATTTTATCTGTTCACGTGTTCATCTAATATGAAACTGTACTCCGTGCGCTGCATCCTCTCCTTATACATCCGTGGCGCTTTCTTCTCGATCTTTCCAGTCCGTCACTCGAGATCTTTCTAGTCTGTCTAGGATATTGCACTGTTCTGTGGTAATAGTAGTTCGCCAGTTGGCCTAGAGATGGCGCCGCTTTACCGGTAGCCACCTAAGCCTCCTTTCACCCTGCTACCTGGGACTGATTTAAGCTGTCTCCATTAGAGGCGGCACATAACAATAGATTTTCATTTTGTAAATGTAGTACTAGCAAGGAATTTGGTAGAGATGTTGAATTTGCCATGTTATTGAATATACAAAGTGTTCACTAAAATTGAAGCTGTGTCACAATAACCAAATTTAAAAATGGTAAATATTTTCTGCTCTTTGCATACAATTCCCTACAAGTTACAGAAAAGGTATACAAAAAATAAACTTTCTTGTCATTTTTTTAATACATTTATTTAACGTCGGCCTATTTCCGCTACTGAGGCCTAACACCGACGCCTGTAGACGAGCTACCCCAAACCAGAAATTTTGCCTGACCTCTTCCCTTAAGAAGAGTAGGGATCTTTTATTTGCCTAACATTTAATAGACAAGGGACCGACGGTTTTACATCCCCTCCGAAGGATGGTATATCCCCTGTACAACCTAAGGTTGTATAGCTTCCGCGCATACACTGGTATATAAGCCGCTGGAAGATGTGTGAGGCGAGGACGCGGTCTTCGTTGGAACGGTCACCCATCCAACTACTAACCGCGCCTGACGTTGCTTTACATCGCATACCGAAGTATGTGCATGGTAAAGATGCACCTACGCTCGCCTCCTAAAATATTGTTGATTTTCTAAAAATCCTAGACGACGGGAACACTATGAAAAACCCAACGTCAAATATAGAGATACAAAGCTAATCTGTAAATTAATATTTGTATCCATAAAAAAACTAATGATGGCCCCAAGTATTTGCTGTAAGTTGAGAGTGTAACGAAGTGTTTTTTGTTATCGAAATATACGCAGGATATTTTTACTTTTGTTAACACCTTCTATAGGAATTATTCTTTTATATTTCTCTTGAATATATTGTACTGCCGTAAGTGACTTAATTTAAAAATTAATAAAAGTATTAATTTGTAGAAGTACCGAATAATCATACCAGTTGAAAAGTACAGATGCACTTACGTAAAGGTAGAGCGAGGAGAGAAAAATGTATAGCCTTGTGAACCCAGCCCAGCAGCCCATATTTCTGTAGATGGTCAACAGCCCCGCGCGAGCTAGATGTTAGTGCTTGTCGTTCTGAATAAACCGATCGCGAAATACTCTAAGTATCAAAATCAAGGCAATGAAAATATTTCTAAGTCAGTTTAACGTCTCCCGTGCAACACATCCTTTCGGTAAAAGGAATAATTGAATATATCCGACAGTCAGTTCGCTAGTTGTCACCTAACGCGATATATGTAGTTTTTGTTTGCTGCGATCTGCGGAAAAAATGTGCCAAAGTCCAGGTGATTGAATTATTTTTACTAAGTCGAAAATATTCCTAAATATTGTCTAAGTCAGTTTGACGTGAGGTCGATCAACCGCGCATCTGTTACCGCTGTTTCTCTCACTTGTAAGTAGTATTGGAAGGGAATAATTAAATTCAATTCGTGTTGGCAGTGAGCCAGAGCGACTCATCGAGAGTAGACGTGTCCACTCCGAGATTCGAACCTAAGGTACCGTTATCGCCGAGCCGCAGAATTTTTGCAAAGTCCGTACTACGTCATCGGTCAGCCGCGCATCCATCTGGCACTTAAGTTAAGAATCGTCGTCGAACGGCAGGATTTTTGAAAAGAATTGAAATTTTATTCTTAACAAAATTTATTATTTGCACTCAAAAGATTTACACTTTGGTAACAAGAAGTTAACTAGCCAAAGTCTAGGTCAAAAAAGCTCTATGTGTGGTCTCGGCAGCTATATTTATAGACATAACAGAGCAATTTCTGCTGATGTTTGTATTTAGTTGTATTATAACTCCTACACCCGTTTGTAAGTATTTGAAGGAAAGAATTGAATTCATTCCGTGTTCTTTCATTTGATTTAGCAGCGACCATTTTTGAGATTTTAGCAAAGAACGCGCGCGTTTCCGTTGCGTCGTAAAACTGTCAAAATTTCAAAAAATCTATCTCCGGTCCAATAGGTCGTACGAAGTTAAAAAAAACGAAATTGTGCGGATATTTATTACCTATAATTTTCATGTGTACATCTCGAACACATATTTTACAATAAACTTGATACTTTCCGAGCTTTTTGCGAAAAACCGATTTATTTACCTATGTTCTCCCCCCTTCCCTCCGCCGGCGTCTACGGGTGAGGACTTTTGATATGTCAAAAAGTATCACAAAATAAGCCTGTTCCCAAAATTTTAGCCCGCTCTGAATTATTTCATTCAAATTGTCCCATTTTACTGGGCTATACTGCTTGTAGAAAAAGCCGCAAACCATTACAGCTAGAGATAAATGGTGACAATAAAAATTGTTCATTTTATTGCATCAACATGTATTATTTGAAGTTTTCTTTTACTTTGGTTGCAGCAACAGTTAAGGAAAACAAAAATAGCTGTCGCAGGACAAGTATCATTTTGGAGACTTCTAGCACATTTAATAAAAAAGCAAATACGGTACCTTCAACAAATGCCTTACTTAATCTTTTCAGGGTCCATGAAATTTTTGGTTTATTTTTCCTGCACTAAGAGACTTATATAATAATTTTTTAACCATGTGTTGAAATCTAATTATATTTACTCTACAAGTAGAATTCATCGCAACTAATAAAAAATACAACCATCAATTAAAGATTACAAAACATAATTAATTAGAAAAGATACAATCGTATACTCCTTTGAGATTGCGAAGTAGTTAAATAAAATGTTTATTTGAATTCTAGCTACATTAGCAAACAAGGGGTCTTGTGAACTTCAATGTCCAGGCGATTTAATGAAGTTCATTTATCTTGAACTCGGCATGTCAATTAGAGTTGTATTAAAGAAATAAATCTTGTTATTCATTACTAGTTAGCACCTTTTAGAGGAAATAAATGTATAAAGTACAAAGAACGCGGTTTACAATCACTTTAATTACATTGAAATCGTGTACGTGCAATCTGATATCTTACTTTCTCTCCAATACATTAAATAAATGTCGTAGTATATGGGTTTTGTTTGCCATTTGATGCTAAGTAAAACTTTTATTATGTGTTGAGTATGTTAAACCGTAATTATTTTTCTTTCTTCCAATTTTATATTCATATACTTTCATGTAAAGTCTGTAACATGCATGTATACATCGCAATATGGTCGTTTGAAACGCTAATACATATTAATGTAGCTTTCTTTGCTTTCAATAAATTTAATAATAGTCATTTAAAATTATATAAATAGGCCTGTAGCTATAGTACAATAAATCTAGACCAATTTTTCACATCTTTTGGATTTTACCCCTCAGGAGATAATTTTACGATCAATCGATAGGGAAAAAGGTCAGGAATAACATATTAATATGTTTAAGACTTGGGTATTGTAGCAATTTTGTAAATAAATAAAAACCATCAACAAATATTCCTCACTCGACTTTAGCACGGTACGACGGCCATAAAATGCTTCTAATAATTAAAAAATATATATCACGTTGTAGAGAAAGAAATTCTCTAAAATTTTGATACGAGAAATACCCCTCTATGATGCTTAATGTTTTTTATCAATTTTTTAAGATTTTTTGCCCAGTTGTTTTCGTTTGGTTAGCTGACCATTGTCGCCACGCCACTTTCTGACATGGCGGAGCGGCGCGTGGGTTTGCGCCCCAGAAATGTAAACAAAGAGGATGGCCAGATCGACCAAATGTCAGCATCACGCCGCCATCACTGTGACGTAGTCACGAGGCCTCTTTCAGCGCGTTTCCGCTTAAAATTCGTGGAGGAAAGCATATATTTTCTTTACAATATTAACGCACACATACAATTTATTGATATGATTGAAACATGCGACATTTTCAATGATTTTTGTACATAAATACGGTAATAAAATGAAATAAACTTAAATAAAAAGCTTTATTTTGTCTTTTTTATATCCATCACAATATGAGACAAATAATGTAAAACTCAAATTAAAATACCTACTTATCATACAAGTTAAAGTAGTAACCAAGTAGTATAATAAAAGTAATAGGTAAATATACAATAATAATAATAATAATAATAATAATAATAATAATAATAATAATAATAACCACAAGACCTGGCCAGAGTGGACGCTGAACTTCGTACAGCGATACCAGAAGAGGCTGACATCTGGCACATAAATTGTGCCGTGTATGCCGCTGCTCAACGCTCGTCTCAGGTGGAGAGGCGAAATACCTCTTCCCCACAGGAGAGAGCGCAGCGGCGCATACAAAAGATGGAAGCCAAGAACTAGTCGGCGAGGCAACACGCATCCCGTATCCAATGTGTGATGGACTATATGGCGGCCAACAGGCCGTTCACGCCTAAAGTGCGTCGATTAGCCGCCAACTTAAGACGCGTCCATCACACACTCAATGAGGCAGTGCTGCGAACCACCAAACAGCACTGTCTCGACAGGATACGGATGCTAGTGACTTGCAAAAAGTCATTAGTGAGGCGGGCGAGGGGGCTTGCGGAAAATAAACTGTTCCGCGAGAAGCCCTCGCGCCTTTTCCAACCGCCTCCGCGTGTTGTAGACAATCCGCCGACTGCAGATCAGGTGGAGAACTTCTGGAAAACGCTGTACGAGGAGAGGCTTCCACTCAACCGAGATTCTCCGGCCCTTGCACACTTTGAAGCCTTTTGTCAAAGGCTTCAGCAACCACAGGAAGTGTGCGAACCAATAACCCCAGAAGAGGTTCGTAGGGCTCTTGATGGCTCTAAGAACTTTGCTGCTCCAGGTCCCGATGGGATAAATAACTTTTGGTGGAAAAAGTTATCGAGCACCCACCACCATTTGGCCAGAATTTTTAATTCCTGGTTAAATGGGGAGCAGCAAATCCCTTCTTGGGTTGTTGAGGGGCGGACAGTGCTGATCCCCAAGAACGGAGATTTGTCCAACCCAAAGAATTACAGACCGATAACCTGTCTAAACGCATGTTACAAGGTGTTTACACGCATTTTGTACATGCGGGTGCTCCACGCAGTTGAACCGGTTTACGAACGGATATATGAGCAACGAGGGTCGAAGAGAGGTGTCGCTGGCTGCAAGGAGAACCTGTTGATTGACAGATGTGTCACGCAGGACTCCATGCAGTATAAGCGGAACCTCTCTATGGCCTGGATCGACTACCGCAAGGCATTCGACATGACATCGCATGAGCTCATTGTTCACTTGCTCCGATGTCTTGTGGTACCCGGTCCCGTAGTGAGATGTATTGAAGAACTGATGCCGCTCTGGAGGACTCGCTTTACCATAACATCGGGTAACGATAGAGTCCAAACAGAGTCGGTAACATTCAGAAGAGGAGTATTTCAGGGAGATTCCCTCAGCCCCCTTCTGTTTTGCATCTCACTACTGCCATTATCCGTCTCGCTCCGGAAAACCCGTGGCTACAACTGCGGTACCCCCGGCGACAGGAGGCATAAGGTCACCCATCTATTTTATATGGATGACCTTAAACTTTATGCCTCTGGAGAGAGGGATCTCCAGCAGTCCCTTAGGGTGGTACAGGAGTACACGCAGGCTGTCGGTATGCAGTTCGGGTTGGACAAATGCGCACTGATCCATCTCAAGACAGGACGATGCGGTGACTACGGAGAGGACGCGCAGCTCGTGGACGGAAGCATCTTACACCATCTAGATGCCGGAGAGTCGTACACTTACTTGGGTGTCGAGCAACGCTCCACCCAAGAAGTGAGTGTAGTGAAAAACGCTCTCCGCGGCAAGTATCAGCACCTACTCCGACAGATCTGGTCTTCAGAACTGTCGGGGAAGAACAAGGTGTCTGCTACAAATATGCTTGCCGTTCCGATCCTTCTCTACTCTTTCGGAGTAGTGAAGTGGACTAGAGAAGAGCTGCGTCAACTCGATGTAGTAACCCGCAAGAAGATGCATCTCAATAGGAGCTTGCATCCTAAATCGTCCGTTCCACGGTTATATCTCCCACGACATCGGGGAGGCCGTGGACTCTTGAGCTTGGAGAGTCTCCATAGCAGGATGGTTCTGGATGGAGCATGTAAGGTCATCAGGAGTTCGGATCCCCTCCTCTGCATGGTCCGAGACCATGAAAATGCAGAGGTAGGAGCTTTTCTCTTTAAGGCAGCACGGAGAGCAGCCGATGAACTTGGTCTCATCTTCGACGTCGAGCGGGTAAACCCCGACTCTGTCACCGAGTTGGAACCCGTTCGACTAAAAGCCCACATTAGAGCTGCAGAACACAACATCCTTCTGCAGCTCCATAAGGATAAGCCATTGCACGGGGTCTTCTATAAAAATATAGAAGACCTCGGCTTATCCGGAAGGCTGACCTTCGCCTTCTTAAGGTCAGCTGGGCTGAAGTCTGAGACCGAGGGATTCATAATGGCTTGCCAGGATGGTGTATTTAACACTCTCGTCTATCGACGTCGTGTCATGGGTATGGAGGTCCCTGATGTCAGCTGCAGGGCCTGCCGCAGGGCGCCGGAGACTGTAATGCACTTACTGTCGGCTTGCCCGACATACGCAGTCTCGGCCTATATTCATAGACACAACGCAGCATTACGAGTGCTTTACTATCATCTAAGGCACTCGTATGGGATAGACGAAACACCAGTGCTGCCTTACGTTCCGGGGGATATTGAGTCCGTTGTGGGGAATGAGAAGTGCCTAATCTATTGGAACTACTCGTTTCCCACCGTCAGGCAAATACAAGCCAACAAGCCTGACATAGTACTCCTCGACCACCAACTCAAGACAATGTATGTCGTGGAATTCTCGGCTCCCGCTGAGAGCAACATTGTCTTGAAAGAGGAGGAAAAACGGACAAAATATCGAGATTTGCTCTTCGAACTCCGCAGGCTTTATCCAGGCCATTCTGTTAAAATAGTGGTACTGATTATAGGAGCCCTCGGTGGAATGAGACAGACGCTGCTTTCAGAACTAAAGATCATACCGGCATGCCGAGATTCGGCAGAGATCTTAGCCGGCAGAATGCAGAAGGCTGTCATCCTTGGATCATTGCGTCTACTTAGGGCACACGATTCTCGGACCCGGTAGTCACTCACCCCACGGGCGTGGGGAGTGGCTATTGGTATTACCAGCTCCCCTCTGTGAGGGTCGGAGCCACAGAGTAGGGTGACTGGTTTTTTGTAAAAAAAAAAAAAAAAATAATAATAATAATAATAATTTATTGTATCTCCCTTGAATGTACGAGACCCTGACTACGAGCCAAAGTCCCAAATACCATCAGATGACGTTAAAATCACCCAATGGGCTAATAAGGAACTTCACGGTAGATACTTAGCCAATATACAACAGAACCATATAGATACTGAAGCTTCATGCAAGTGGTTGAGCAGTGGGAACATTTTTTCCGAGACGGAGGGCTATGTTTTCGCAATTCAAGATCAAGTCGTCCCAACACTGAACTATAGAAAGCATATAATTAAGGATAATGCCATTCGATCATCCAAATGTAGACTTTGTAATGAAGCTGAAGAAAGTATCGACCATATTATTAGTGGCTGCACCATACTAGCCCCAAAAGATTACATGAGGAGACACAATAATATTTCCAAAATGATCCACCAAAAACTTTGCCAACGAATGGGAACATCAGAGCAGTACCTACCATACTACAAATACGAACCAGAAGCAGTACATGACAATGAAAGAGGGAAACTATACTGGGATAGGACAATACTCACAGATCACCTCATAACACATAACAGACCGGACATCACATATAAGGACAAGGAAAATAAACAACAACTTACTTAATCGATATATCCGTGCCAACCCCAAACAATATCAAGAGCAAATATGCTGAAAAAATTGAAAAATACCTACCCCTAGCTAACGAAATTAAGAGGCTATGGAATCAAGAAAAAGTAGTTGTTGTACCGATAATAATATGGGCCATTGGAGAGATCCCCAACAAACTGCATGAGTCAATAGAAATACTGAACTTGTCACCAACTATATACATAAATCTCCAAAAAATAGTTCTATTAGATACATGCGGCGCCGTGAGGAAAATTTTGAGTGCAGAGGACGCCAATCACTAGACAAAATGAGAACTTGTGTAATCTTGCTCCCTTGGAGCCGATACACATTTGATCCAGCAGGAAGCTGAGCACAAAGCAAATAATAATTTATTGATAATAAATAATTGACAACTTAAATGTTTTCTTAAAAAATGTTTTCTTAAAATGTTTCCTTAACCGCCTCTCAAGTTACCGAAGTAACCCCCTGGAAGATCTCAAGGATCTTGTGCTAGGTAAAGAGAGACGAGGCCCTACAGTTTAATGTGGACTCCGAACCACTCTTGGGGCAATTTTTTTAATGAAAAATAGTTTCGCCTTGTGGGCATCGAACCCACTTCGCTAGGAAACTCAGTTTGCTAGCCAGACGCTTTAACCAACTGAGCTACCATTCCCTTCCCAACTTCTATTTAAAAAATCGGTCCGTGACAACTCGGACAAACTATCCCATTTAGGAGTATTTTTTTTAATACATTTATTTAACGTCGGCCTATTTCCGCTACTGAGGCCTAACACCGACGCCTGTAGACGAGCTAAGGTTGTATAGCTTCCGCGCATACACTGATATACAAGCCGCTGGAAGATGTGTGAGGCGAGAACGCGGTTTCCGTTGGAATGGTCACCAATCCAAGTACTAACCGCGCCTGTCGTTGCTTTACATCGCATACCGAAGTATGTACATAGTAAAGACGCACCTACGCTCGCCCCCCCCTACGCTATATATATAAGATAAAAGGGATGGTAACACGGGTAACAAATTATCGGTAAAGAAAATTCATGGGCAAGTCCGCTAAGAAAGAGTGCAAACCGCAGACACGTGTTTCGGACTTTTTGGTCCTCATCAGTGCGGTGTAGCTAAGTAGTGCAAATGAATAAATATGGCATGTGATATATCGTTGAAAAGGGAGGAAAATACTCTATTTAGTGGCGCCATTTCCCGCCCGTTACAAAATATTTTTTTTAACAGCCTAAAGAGTAAATCTTAATATACAGCGGTTTTGAAAAAAATTAGATAAAACCTCGTTTAAACACCCTGTTTTGCAAAAATTTTTGCCTTTGAATTTTTCTCGTATCTTTTCAAAAAACGGGGATATTTGGCCTAGACGTTTTCCGCATTTTCGATATTTTCCGCCATAACTCTTAAAGTAGGCCATGGATTTCAAATGTCTTTAAATCATTTTGTAGGATATATAGATCGGCACGATTTTTGTAAAATTATTTTTTTTTACGACCGATATTAAGTGAGATATTCTCGAGTGCCCTGATAAAATGGACAGCCTGTATACTACGTTTATGGGTAATTAAAAATTAGGGATCTAATTGTAGCTAGAGCTCTCATTTTATTCTTTATTATGTTTTTACAAAAATAACGTCTTGATAATCAAGTGAAAAAATTTAGTGATTAGAAAAGTTGTAACAGAGGTGGTAGTTAATTGTTTCATTCCAAATCTATAAGAAAAAATCATGTAAACTGATTCTATAATTTATTCCTTTTATCCCTAAGCCTTAGCTTATTTGAAACAATAGTTAATATTAGAAATAAAACAATCCCACGAATCTGTAACACATTACAAAATTTACTTTTGGTCGTACACATAAAGAACAAAATAACAATATTTTTTCAATTTAAATGTAAATGAGATAGGTAGACATCCAGCTATGTCGGAACAGACGCTTCTGGGAAATAGAAAGAAGCTTAGTAACAACCCAGACTTGTTATTATCTATTTCGCAATTAATGTTAATAATTCATCTAAGAAATTCAAGTTTCTACCGTGTTAGTCATGTTGTTAAAAGCAAATAAACAATAGTTTGAACTTCTCTTGATGTGATGGATTTCTAACAATTTAAAAGGCATTTTACTAAACAAGCCGCGAAATATTATTAATGCTCTGTTTCCTTTAATATAAATATCATAGAGGCAGAAGGCGGATTACTTGTTTTTTTGTTGTTAGTTTAGTCACTACTGGTAAAAAGTGGATATAAAAAATTAACCAATTTTATGAAGAGAAAATAAATTAATATTTTATTTATAATTTAAACAGACAGACAGTGACTTTAAAACTCACAGACAAAACTTTACCAGTAATATCAGGAGATGTAGTTCCTTCCACTCTAAGTTTTGGAGATTAACGACTACTTTCACAGAAATAGGTCAGTTAGCAGAATATTAAGTCATTTTGAGATTTCAATGAAAAAAGAGCAATTTGTTACATTAAAACTTGGGTTTAGCAGAATATAACTCACATTATTCAATGTAACAAAAAATTTGAAGAAAAAACGAACAGTCTTATAAAAATAACAGGTTTCAATTATTATTTCATATATGTTTAAAATAGCCACTATTATTTTTTAAATAATGATATAATATGTAAAAGTCTGATAGATTTTACAGCATGCTATTACACGGCCTATGTCCATTTACCAACTTTATGAAAATGACTGATATTTATTAATATTTAGCACGATATGTATAGCATTTTGATTTAGTTTTTGTAAGTGAGACTACTTCAAACTAACAGAATTTTCTTCTTCTTTTTTACTTCACATTGTTTTATAAGTTATTTCCATCTTAGGAACTCACTCATGTTTTTTTACACTAAATTATGTACTTCTGTTCTTCGTCTGCAAACCATTTACATTCATTTAAATTCAACTTTTTTACTTTGTCTACTCTGTACCACGTGTTGTTATTTTTCTTAATTTTAAAATTTATTACAGGCACCTGTGTTATAGTGTATCTTATATAATGTAGTTTATAAATAAACACCACAGAAATTAGACAACCCCCAATTCCAGAAGCCAGGGCTTGTACGGAAGGGGGTTACACATTGAAAAAACGCGGACATACAATCATTTCCTCGAACAGTGCCAGTACCGGAGCCAGGATTCGAACCCGGTGGTGCGATGTCCGTGTGATTAATCGCGATTGCCACATCGCGCCTTAACCCACTCGGCTATCGACCATATACTGGATCATCACAATACATGCTACTGGTTTTTCTCCCCTTACTGTGAGGCGGTAGGAGTTCCAAGATAATACAAAACAAACTTGAGCTGTTGTGAGTAGCAGATCGCGGACACTACCTAGCCCGGATAAATGAAGTAACGTGCCCACGACAAAAATCTCACTAGCTCAGAAATCTCAGGGCGTTAAGCCCAAGTTTAACAAACTACTAGAAGTTTTTAATTTATTTAACATAACGTCGTTGAGGGTTTTATTCTTAGTACTCGCAGACGAAATTCCGATACTTTCTTTCAACATGAAATGTACTATATTAGAGTATTTACAACTTATGGTTCTCTAATATGAATCTGGCGATGTGAAGTTATATGAGTATATTCTGATAAATGTGTCACAAAATAAAATAAAGGTAAATTCCCCTCGTGTAGCTACACTTGGTTTACAAGCGTGAGGTTTTACTATAATAACTATGGCCTCAATGGATTACAGAACGTACTTAATTAATAAAAAACGAGTAAATATTTTTTTAAATATATACAAACGTTAATTAAAAGAAAAACAAATACTGCTACGCAGAAAAACTGAAGGTAGTTTCTAGGTAGAGGAAACAATAACACTTATCTAGATGGTACGATACCCAGACGTCAACGAGTGATGAAACTGCAGCCCTACGGTGGCGACTTCAGGGGGCCAGACGATGGTGGTTGCTTTATAGCCTCAACTTTCTAGCCTATTCCATGAACCTTTCAGCCTAGTCCGCGGAAAGTTCTAACCTAGATCGTGGACCCTAAAGATACACCCATTTAATTTCGGTCGGAAATGCACATAGGACGTACCAAATGAGCAATTGAAATCATGTATGATTCACAGAAGAAATAATTTACCTCTCCTCGAGGGTCCAATCCATATGAAATTCTTGTACAATGTTGCAACTCAATTGACAGGGTCGAGTCCGTCCCTCTAGCAAACGAGATACTTCCAAAGGAAAGTGGTCAACTAACCTATACACTTAAACTCTCTCCGTAACAACAAAATGCTCTGATAAACAGAAACAATCTAAAACGGAGGAAATTGTATCGTTGCCGATAATCCAAAATCCACTGAGTTGACTTAAATAATTAAGTTTTAAAAATTTACGGCAGCGTACAGTATAGAAGCACCTTCTTCCTTTTGTTTCCACCAGCTGGAAGCAGGCGACCGCTCCTAGCGGAGAAAATCCAAATCTCCAGCGACTCGCGGCTGTTGGAGATATGTGGCCTGCGAAACACAAATGTGTGTTGCGGGTCGCATATGCATTAAGCCGGTATTATACAGTTTGAAAATAATTTGCTATATTTAGACAGTTCATATTTATTAGGTTATGTATGTAATTTAATATCAAAGTATTATTTATTAAAGTTTCTTTAGCTGACTGGTGGTCGAGAGGTAAGCGCACTTGCCTTTCACCCAAAAGTTCCAGGTTCAATCCCCGGCCGTGGCAGTGGAAAATACTGTGAGAAAAGTTTTTCCACTACATGGATATTGGGTGTGTGTCTCTTTTCTCTTAATATGTAGCCCCCTCCCACACAAGGCTTTACTGGAATCTTCCGGGATAAAGGGGATCGTAATTTCCTGTGACGTTATTTATTATTAATTATTTTTTAAAAATTTATTCATTTTTAATTGTTTTATTAATGTGCTTCCACTTTTTAAATAAATTAAATTCGATTTCTTTCATTTTAAGTAACTAAAATTCTACGTGTGACCACATGGTAATAATTTTTTTTCTATCTCGTTTGGTAATTTAGTTTGAATCAACATGTTGAAAGCATTTAGCAAACGCATATTGCAAGCCTTTGAAAGCAATTAGCAAACATTAACATTTTTAGCTAGTATATAGCAAGCATTTGCATTTTTCCAATCATACTGCAATTATTTGAATATTGCAAGCATTAGTATATTTCAAGCGTTAGTATTTTGAAAGCATTAGCATTAACAACTTTTGTTGTTTATTTGTGCAACTTTATTTAACTACATCTGTACTGCTGTATCAGGACGTTTCAGCTTCACACACGTCCAGTGGAAGTATAGTAACACAAAAGGTATATTTTTTTTTGTTGAAATAGGCTTAAAATGTCATGAAAAGTCGAGATTTTAAATTTGAGCGAAACAAAATTTTCTGTCTGTCGGTCTGTCTGTCTCTAACTTTTTTTTGTGCGCACGTTTACTCTGGAACCATTGATGATATTGACTTGAAATTTGGTACACTTATGTATTGTAACAAAATCTGGAACTAGATTACATTTCGATCTAATTCCGTTGAAGGGTTCAAGTTGGCACCATCTATCGTGAAAAATGGATAAATTTGTTTCTTTTTCCCTTAAAACCAGTCTCCTATAGATAAGATTGAAATCTGTTGGTAAGGAAAAGAAATAATTATTAAAATGAATAACACAATGTATTTAATATAATTAAAGTTTACAACATAAATTTAGAAAGTAAATTTGTAAAAATGGAATTTAAGAGTAAATCCTAAAAACAAGTATATATTTATTAAAATTAAATTGTTAGTTGAAAGAAATTTTAAATCGAAAAAATTGTACAAAGAAAATGAAATTTAATACAAAAAACCGCTGCCCAAGGAATCACTACTTCCACATCCAGATTCTGTATCCAAGCCTTATGCACACTATATCCCAATGTAATATTTTATTCCCTTTAATAATGGAGTGGGGGTGGTAGAGGGGGTGGCTAATGTAGAAAAAGAAAATTAGAATTCCTTGGTTCCCGTATACACACTAAACCCCAATTTAATTTTGTATTCCTTTAAACAATAGGGTAGGGGTGGAAATGGGGTGGTAGAGGGGGTAATTAATATCAAAATAAATTTCAGAGGCCCTTGGTTCAAATCCCAATTTAATTTTTTACTCCCTTTAATAATAGGGTGGGGGTGGCAATGGGAGTGATAGAGGGGTAGCTAACGTAATCACATTTTAATTTTTTCTTACCCCCTTTAATAAAAGGGTGAGGGTGGCAATGAGGGTTGTAGAGGGAGTAGCTAACGCCAAAAAATTTATTTAGACGTTTCGTTCTTATATACGTACGAAATAACTTTTTTTTACCCCCTTTAATAATAGGGTGAAGGGTGGCAATGGAGGTGGTAGAGGGGTGGTAACGCTAAAAAATTTTTTAGACTTTTGTTTTTGTATATACACTAAATCACATTTTAATTTTTTTTTGCTCTGATAGTATGGGGTGGCTGACGCCAAAAAAATGTTCCAGATCTTGACTTTTCGCACATGCCCTAAATTGCACTTTATGGACTCTTACTTGCTTGTTTTGCCTATTTATCCTTATTTATCCCATTTACCCCCGAACACTTGAACATAATTAGATCAAAATGTAATCTAGTTCCAGATCTCGTTACAATACATAAGTGTACCAAATTTCAAGTCAATATAATAAACGGTTCCAGAGTAAACGTGCGCACAAAAAAAAAGTTACAAACAGACAGACCGACAGACAGGAAATTTTTTTCGCTCAAATTTAAAATCTCGACGTTTCATGACATTTTACGCTATTTCAAAAAAAAAAAATTTTGGAACGTAGAAGTAATTAATAAATAGGGGAGTTCTCAGAGGCACTCATCACCTCCTATCTTGACTACAGAGTGCTATATGTAATGTATAGGTAATGGTTACAGATCTTCTAGTACAATTACAACAGGGAAACTCTACATTTCAAATTTGGGGTCTTTAATTTTCTTCATATGTATTAACGATTTATATGATATTTCATGTGAAAGCTTGCTGATTTGAAATTATTCTCACCCAGTTGCTGATTGTGAATCACTTCAGAAGCAATTTCATCGTTTAGAACATTGGTGCACAAAAATCAAGTCTTATCTTAATATAGATTATTGTTAATGTCTTGTAATAGGAAAATGCAACCAACAATGTTTAACTTCCGACCAAACGGTGTTACATTATAATTGCTACACATGGTATAAATAAGTGACTTTAATGTAGCATTACTTTTTACAGTGGGACTGTAAAACACGTGGGTATCGGTTAGAACATCTTGGTACAGTAAATTTGAGTTTGGCAAGAGTGTCTGACAAATAAATTTTATTACGAAGAATTTTAAATGCGAATACCAAGCTATTAACAATACGTCTTATTTCTAGAGTTTGCAGATTAAATCTATTTAACAACGAATAGTGATTAACATATTGTCGTGGATATATTCCATCCATTTTAACAAAAACTAATTTAAGAAATTTTCTTCGATTTTCCAGGGCATCTCTATGAATTTGATAAAAAGGCCATCATCCTAAGGAACTTTATTCAAGTTTGCCTCGAACATAAGAAAAATACAGAATTTGAAGACTTACTCTTTTAGAAAAATTTCTGATATTTCAAACAATAACTCCTAGAAGAGAGTAGGTTATTTTAGTAATGTTAGTATATCATGGATGCAAGTTATTTGGGTGTCAAAAATAGTACCCAATGTCTTTAGTGGAATAGACCCATGTTAAGAAAATTAGCTTGAACTGTCATACTTACTACTCTCTTAATGACCTACTTAATTTAGCAACACGAACATTTAGTTGTTAATATTCTGAATTTGACCATTTTGATACTCGACTATTATCCGTCTGTTTGTTTTGTTGTACCTAAATGACTGTTTGTAAATTTATCAATTTACTTAATCTTAACACGGAAAACCTTCCTGAATAGCCCTGAGGACGATTTAATAATAAATCCAAACATCGACAATTATCAGAAATTGGTTGCCATAATTTATTGGCCACAACCCTTATTTGTTAATATACTGTTATTGTCTCTTCTTCTTATTATCTTATTTAATATTCGATATTATTATTATTATTATTATTATTACTGCTTTATTTTTTATATTTGTCCTATAACTGGATGTATATAAGTGTCTGGTAGATAGCCGCGTGGGTTAAGGCGCGAGGTGGCAATCGCGATTAATTACACGGGTTTCTCGCCACCGGGTTCGAATCCTGGTTCCGGCACTGTTGGAGGAATTGGTTGCATGTCCGCATTTTTTTCAATGTATAACCCCCTTCCGCACAAGCCCCTGGCTTCTGGAATTGGAGGTTGTCTAATTTCTGTGGTGTTTATATTTATTTATTTATTTATTTATCTGTTGAGCAATAGAGATTATCATCATTATCCTCACCATCGTCATCATCTTCATCATTTTCACCATCATCGTCATCATCATCATCATCATCTTCATCATCGCCATCATCTTCATCATCGGCATCATCGTCATCATCGTCATCATCGCCATCAACTTATCATCGCCATCATCGTCATCATCGCCATTGCCATGGCCATCACCATTACGATCACGATTATTATTATTAAGGAGACCGAGCCGTAAAACTTAAAAAATGCAAGAAAAGAAATAATGAATTGCCTTATACCTCACAGAGAAACAACAATGCAGCTACGGACACGTGTTTTAGAGTTGTTGCTCCTCATGAGCGTAGTGTAGCTTAGGGAATTTTATTTATTCATCAGCATCTATATGAACATGATCACTAAATGAGGCAAGATTGCGCAAGTAGTTCACTCAACTACGGATATAAAGTAACAAATGCACCAGTACAATATTTTTTTCCGACCAATCTGGAATTACAAAAAATTCATTTACCAAAATAGTAGCTATTGACCCACAATTGACACCTCTTTAAGAACGGAAACTTCCAAGTTTCTCAGGATTTGAATTCAATATCTAAATTAGTATTTTCGGGCCAACAATAATTTTTCCAATAATTTTCAATGGACAGTTGTTTGGGAACACCACCTGCAATTATTGGATTGGTGTATTTTAACTCTGAGATTAACCGTTATGCAAATATAAAAGAAAATTAAAAGAAGAAGAAAAGAAACTGAGTGTTTTATGCAGGAAGGTTTGGGTAAAGGATTCCTTCAACAAATGTTAAACAAAAAAATAATTTTGAATCTATATTACAAATTTAAGATTTATTAGCATAGCTATACCTCGTAAATTTTAGAAACAAAGTATTTACGGGCAAATTTCTACCATTTAATAATGTTCTATCCCCAATTCAATTTAAATTCCACGGCAACCACAGTACTTTAACAGCATCGTTACATATTACAGGTGAATTATTCAGAGCTGGAGGCAATAAACGTCTGCTTATTTTAGATTATAATAAAGCCTTTGTCGATCTAGAATCTACTAGCCCGTATATTAAACTAATATTTGGGTATTAGTAATACACCACAAAAGTTTTTACTATATTAAGGCAACAAACAGTTTATTTCAATGGTACCTACTCTAAACTAATGAGGGCAAATAAAGATGTGCGACAGGGTAATTGTTTCCTTCTTCAATATATTGAACAGGTAGGAGATAATTTCAACCTTATCGTCGATATTGTTTCTTCTGTGTCAATTTCTGATTGTAAAAGAACCAAACTGCATTGCTTGCCTATGTCACAGGGAATTAGCTTGAAATAATCCAATATTTTTCATAATTCTCAACGGTAATTTTCTGCCTTCAGTAAATACTGTAAATATTATGCATTGGTTTTGCTTTATCTTTAAATTCCAAAAATATATTTCTAACGGAATTCCAATATTTTTCAGAAAATTATAAATTCCTGTACTTTCATAAATTTAGTGTATTCTTAGTTCTGTTTGAAAGAACCGAGTGTTTTATTTTATTTTAATAAGGAACTTAATCACATACTTGCATTTGCAAAAAATATGATAAATTAGACAATATGTCATTTAGAGCCGGATGCTATCTACTTTAAATCTTTAAAATCTGATCATTTAAAATTTGATCTATTATTTAATTACTTTTCTAAATAATGTTTGACACACCTATCTAATTAGTTATTTGTCGAGAATAATATATGACTGTATTAAATGATGGTAATCGATTTTAAACCTTGCAAATTACTTATTTACAGAAGTATATTGAATCGATTAGTATCAAAAGTACCAATCTAGATTAGAATATCGATGAATAATTTAAAAGTTATTTAATGTATCGAACGTATTTTAGATGGCGCTGATAAAAACATATCATTGGTAATTATTCAAATATGGTTATAAAAAAATGTTTATTTAAACATTAAGGGGGTCAGAGAGCTTTGGACTACTTACTTAAATATTGATGATTCGATGCTGTAAAACTGTAAAAAAAAGAAACAATTTTTGCTCGTTAAAAGAAAATACAATGTAAACAAAAATTTAAGGATATTGCAAAAACCACAATTGAGTATGCAGCTGTAAAAATCTTTTTTCATACATATTTTTATGCATGGTTTTTATTTGCCCAGAATAAAGGAAATGTTTTTTCCCATTTTTGTTTTTCTTGTTCTTTCAGTCCACTGTGTAGAAGACCCCTGGCATTTAGTTTTCTGTAAAAATGCTAACACACTAATCCCAATTTAGTAATTGCCACTTAAATATTTTTTTAGTTATTTTCTCAAAGAGATAGAGACCATCTCTTCTCTATGAACTTTTTATCATATCAGTAGCTGAGTATAATTTCTCTTGAATCACTTTCATCTTATTTATTATAGAAGACGACACCCCATATCTATCTTCTCATAGTAACATTGATGTTTTATATCAACAAAGTAACAAAACAAAAATGACAACAACTTCAACAAAACAGGCTCTAAATATAATATTATTTAAAAAATAGGGCATTTTGGGTCATATAGTTGTAATATGATTTAGATTAAATCTCTAATAATATGTTTATGTCAATACATAGCGCTAAAACAACGTTCTGTTACCTCCTTTCCCTTGTTATTTAGTTTTGAGAAAGAATTGAGGCAACATATGCGGACGACTAGTTGGTTTAAGTCGGAGCAGAGAGCCGTGGGTCCAGAGTATTCGTAAGAGTGCAGAAATTTACCCTTTCTGATATGTACAGCATAAGCGACAAATTTCTGTTTATTTCGAGAAAAGGAGACAAAGAAAAATTGATGTTAAATAGGGCACCATCTATAGTGAAATAAGTAAAATTGTCTCTTTTTCTCGAATAACTAGTCTACTATAGATCAGACTGAAATTGTTGGTAAGAGAAATATAAATGAAATGATGAAAATGAATGATAAAATATATTACATGAATAATAGACAAATCGGTTTGTATAGATTAATTGAAATTTCAAAAAATATATATATATATAACAAATTTATACCAGGATCCTAGATTGACTATTGTCGAGGTGACTGGTTCTGGGACAGCCAGGCCCACAATTGTCTCTTGTTGCGAGAATGGATTCTAAAGGTTTCCTTGGCAATTTACGCCTCTTAATGAAATGGAGTGAAAATTGTAGGAATATTAACCAACTAGGTGGTTTATGGAAAGTTAACGAAATTGTATCTATATGATAGATAAGCTGTGCAAAAGCTATGCAGGAATGAAGAAGCTATGCAGAAACGTATACAGAAATGTATAAGTATATATGTGCATTAACATATAAGTACATAAGTACATATAAATGTATAGAAATATATAAGTATTTAAGAAATTAAATATCTAAATATATATGTATATAAATATATAAGTATTTAAGAAATTAAATATCTAAATATATATGTATATAAATATATACAAAAGCTGATTTCTTAGACTAAATTGCCAAAAAATGAAAAAGAAGGGAAAAAAATTTTTTTAAACCATGTGGTACATATACTATTTTAACTACTTATTAAATTAAAAATAATTGACCTTGAATTTAAATTTATTTTAAAAATAATTAAAATTACATCAAAGACAAAAATTGAAGATTAATTAAATTTTAAATGAGTAATAAATGAAATTACCTGTATGTTGTTGTTAACGCGGATATAAAAAATGTAATATTAATTACTGAAGTCCACAGTGAAAATTTATATACGTTCGAATCAGTACAAAGGCGGCAAGCAAATGATTTCCTGGTGAGTTTTACTGATAAGGTAAACTTTTTTGTCCTACTTACTGGAAAATAATGCTACCGAATAAACTTGAGAAATCTAATTCCCTAATTAAATTGAAAGCTATAAAATATAAAAATAGTACAGGTATGGCCATCTGTCAATGGTTGAGTTAAGCGCAACAACTTGCAGGTCGCAATTCTACAATTTCCTTTACTCACAACTAAAATAGTGGCATATGATCGATAAAAGGAATCTATAATAAATGTTTTTATTACTTCCATACCACGGTTGATTTGCCTTTTCCTCAGTTTGTAATTTCTATTTTGTACATAACCAACAATATGAACAGCTGTAAATAAATAGTGTGACTATGGTGAGAACTCAGTAAATATATTACATCTTATAGGATATACTATATATAGTAACGAGCAAAGGTAAGGAAAATAACCATATGTACTTACATAGTAAACAAAAATATAAAAATTGAAATATAGGCATCTGATGTAAATAAATGTTTTGTAGACAAATTGTTAATCGTTTCCTGGGATGCTGTATAGAACGGAAATATATAATAGTTTAGAAAAACATGACTGAGTTCCTAAGATAAAAATATGCACATAAAACAGTGTGAAATGGTTTAGCAGTTATACAAATAAAATTTTGCTAGTTGAAAACAGTTTCACTTACAAAAACTGAATCGAAATGATACACAGATTGTGCCAAACATAAACAAAATACTAGTTTTTATATAAAACTGTTAAATGGACATAGACCATGTAACAGTTCCTTTAATTACAGACAGACAGAGAGAGACAGAGAGAGACAGAGAGAGACAGAGAGAGACAGAGAGAGACAGAGAGAGACAGAGAGAGACAGAGAGAGACAGAGAGAGAGAGACAGAGAGAGACAGAGGGAGACAGAGAGAGACAGAGATGATGTTACCGTTTTTATACCCAATTGTAGAAATGGTTCCTTTTGCGTACAGCAGCTATTTTTGGGTGAGAGCGAAGGGCATGAATACGGAGTGTGGATAAGAGAGGGCGCCACTTGGTTGTTGAAAAGTTGCTTACAATCTTGCCCAGCCAAGAAGGCAAAATTGTTTAACCGCATTTATTTAAGACTTGAAAGTTATAAAAATTAATAATTACTTATTTAAAAAGACTCGATAGATTTACTATTATTAAATTACCAGACAAAAATCATTAGAGACGATGCAAGTATTAAAAGCAAAATTTCTACGAAAAAATATTTATTATATACAATATATACACACAGGCTAGAGAGGTTTAATTATGAAGTTAAATGGTAATAACTAACAAAAAGTTAACAATACGCATTAACGTGGAAATAATGTTTATCCAAGAGTATCGTCCAGGTACGATGTGAAACTATTAGTAGCTTTGCCTTACAAGGCTTATATATTCAAAAAAGATACAAAAATTTATTCATGCTATGAGTCTCATAGCTCAGATTAAAATTAAATATATTGTAGTAAGGATGACGTTGAAAGATTTTAATGGATATCAGAAATGGTTTAAATCATTGTCCTCCGACAATAATGTAACAGACCGTTTGCCAGAACCAGACATTGCAGAGTCCGGTGCTGATTCTGATTAACTTTTATTTTTCAAATAATTTATTAATAAAACGTAGTTTTATAATACTTTTTTTTATATAGTTTCTAAATCTAAGTCATTCTTTACATCTTTAATGTAGTTGAAGTAAATAAAATTATTTAGCATATTATGACCATCATTTTTCAAAGCTATTATTAAAACAAGAAAAAGTGACCAAGTCCACTTTATCCATATTTCCACCAACAACTTGCAAATTCTTAGGATTATTTTTAAAACCATCCTTAAAGTACTACTATGGTAAAAAAAATTAACATATATCTAATACACTATTTTACACAGAGAGTTAAAACTGCTCTCCTGAACATTTAGTACACATGGACTTGGTCAGTTTTCGTTGGTTACCCTCGCCTTGCACTGTAGTCCGTTCTTTGGGATTAATTTACCCGCTGGGGGCTTATTGTAATCAGATTTTATTTTGCGTTTACCGATTGAAGACGTAGTATGTGGCAAGTTATAGGACATTATTTGCAATTGATTTGGAAATGCACATTGTGCATCTTGATTGGTGGCAATGAATCGATTTTCCTTTCAAAGGAACCGGTGGCGTAAGTACATTTTGACTTTACCACACATTTATTCTTTTAGTAATGATTTATCCACTTTGTGTTGGCTTATATATTTTGTTTTTTATTGTTGTTTACCTCATTTCATTTTTATGTTTTATAAATAATTTATACAATTATTATGAAACATGTCTCTAAATTAAATATTTTTTATTATTATTACTAGTAGTGTTTCTATATACTATATTTTATTTATAATATCCTCATTTAATTAACGAAATTCGACTCTTAAGACTTAGTTAGTTTTTTTTTCGTCCACTGTTGCCTTGTATTATTTAATTTGAATCATTTGCATAACATTCTAAAAAAATCCAGAGAAACTTTCAGATTAAAGAAGTGTCTAATATATTTCTGAGGAAATAACCTCTATATCTGTGCTTTTTACGTGAAATGAACAGTTAGAAGATATCGTTTGACAGATGACATGAATTAGAATAAAAATAAAATATTTCGCAAATGTCTCGGAGACCGGAAACTAAAATTATTTTCTTTCGAAAACATTTAAAAAAAATGTGTGTGTGTGTGTTATATACATAGATAAACAAAGATGCAAAACTTATGTATTTGTGTCACATCTCGTAAAAAAGCCGTCATGGGAGGTAAGTAAACTGCAGCTTAGAAATAAATATATATATAAAATAAAACAACGAATTATGCTAATCTAGAAACATCCATCACACATTTTACTGGCTTTACCTACTTGTTTGCCCGAACACAATTTAATTTGTATTAATTAATTCGTAGAACTAAAAAATTGTTTTTGTGTGGTCATTAGCAGAAGACCTTGAGACAAAGTCATAATTAATTACGGTTTCTTTATGTGTATCTTGTTCATACACTTAATATAATGATGCTCAAATTTACGTGTGTCCATCCAATTAGATTTTTAATGTACCGTAAAAAGCTAATGGCGTAATAGCAACGCTCGTTGGACTCGGCCAACTCCTCTTTAGTTTTATGGCATGTGTGATGGTTTTTACTATCAAATTTTATTTGTGTTTCATTTACTGCTTTTTTGGTAATTTAGTTGATTGAAAGTTGAGACAATTACAATTTTAATTTGAAATTATCCGGTTACATTTTCTTTTTGTTACACCATTGTGCATAAAACAATTTGTCTCGAATGAGCACAGCCAATTAAAACATGTTTTATTAGGGATGTAATCAAAGTAAAAATATTTTTTTAGTAAATTCTGGTCGAGAGATATTTTCAAATTATTAAATTTTGATTTCCACAGAAGTTTTATAATTTTTTCGTTATATCTTTGCAACAGAATTCAACATGTATTCATTTTGGTTGTAGTTTTGTCGATGTGCTTCCTACTTCGAGTGTCTCCTGAGTATCTAACTTAGGGCTCTAGTGTTTATATGTGTGTTATTGATTTTTGTTTTGATTTTTATGCAAAAATATGTTATATGGCCTATGTCCATTTAACAATGTGATATAAATAACTGGTATTTCTTTGTGTTTGGTATGACCTGGTAGCACTTTAATTTAGTTGTATTTCCACGTCCAGTGGAAGTATAGTAACGCAAAAAAAAATTTTTACAACATTATTATTTAAACATAATATTTTTAGTCGCAAACTCCTCTATAAATCCTTATTTTTACTATAAGGAAAATAACCAGACTGCAACCAAAGTTACAAGTCTGGCGCGTTAAGTGTAATAATTGCATATTACCATCAAAACGCTAATGCTTTCGATTGCAACAAACACCAGCCGAAAGACTGATCCTACTTAAAGGAGCTCTCTTGCCAGTCGTCACACACCACTTGCAGACTGCAGTTTCGAGCTGTTGGCTCTCGTCAGTGAAAGGTAGGTGAGCTCCTTTAAGTAGGATCAGTCTTTCGGCTGGTGTTTGTTGCAATCGAAAGCATTAGCGTTTTGATGGTAATATGCAATTATTACACTTAACGCGCCAGACTTGTAACTTTGGTTGCAGTCTGGTTATTTTCCTTATAGTAAAAATAAGGATTTATAGAGGAGTTTGCGACTAAAAATATTATGTTTAATATTCCGCCCTCTAAAAGCACATTTGAACAACATTATTATTTGTATAAATATACTATTGATATACAAAAAACTATATTAATTTTGAAGTCTTTAATAAATATCACATAAACATTTAATGGATAATATGTCTCTCATCATATATCCTGATCATGTACCAGCGGAACATTTCTACAACATGAAATTCATATTCGTTCCTATTATTTGGGGTTTCTACCACATGTATTATTGTCCTTTTCAAAAGCAAATTACCGAATCTACAAAATAATAGAATTATTAGAAAAAAGCCTCTGCGCCCGTGACGTTTACGTCAAAGGAATAGTCAGAGGTTATGTTTTGCAAATAATATAAATCGGAATAAACAGAGAAATAATTTATTTTGCTGACGTTTCGGAAAGTAGTTTCTTTCCGTTTTCAAAGCTTTTTTTTTTGAAAAAATCTTATTAAAAAGCTTTGAAAACGGAAAGAGACTACTTTCCGAAACGTCAGCAAAATACATTATTTCTGTGTTTATTCCGGTTTTGCAAAACATAACTACCTTGACTTTTCGTACGTGCCCTAAATTCCAATTTTATGGACTCTTACCTGTTTGCATTACCTATTTACCCTTATTTACCCCATTACCCACGAACCCTTCAGCGGAATTATTTCAAAATATAATATAGTTTCAGATCCCGTTATAATACATGAGTGTGCCAAATTTCAACTCAATATCATAAACGGTTCCAGAGTAAGACAGACCGACAGACAGACCAACAGACAGGAAATTTGTTTCACTCAAATTTCGACGTTTCAAGATATTTGAAGCCTATTTCAGCAAAAAAAAATTAATTTCTTGTATATTATAGGGATATATAGTAATATCGTACAACATACTAGCAATATATTCTGTATATTGATATAAATACTTTGTAAAACGTACATTATAGCTATATGTAGAATAAGTTCTGAAAATTGTTTGAAAATAGACGATGAGCTTTGAATGTTCATTTCATATCATATGCTATGTGGGCATTACTTTTACTAAACATTATAGCTTTGGTTTTATTGGCGTTAATCAACAGTGAGTTGGTACTGGCCCAATTGTTTATATTTAAAAGATCAGAGTTTATAAGTTGTTTTTCTGTTTAAAACTGTTAATAATTGAATTACATGTAAATATTAAGATTATCAGCGTACATATGAAAATTGCAGTATTTTATTACTGATATCGGCACTAAAAACTGTAAATTGATTGGATTGGATTGATCCAAGTATTAATTTTTGAAGGACTCCTGATACTATTTGCAAAGGTTCTGATATTTACCGCCAACACTGCAGAGATGGACAATTTGGCTTTCACCATAAAGATACTTTTTGAATCAACCAATCTTAATTTTCCCAATAGTAATTCGAAGTTGATTGAGTCGAAAGCCTTGGACATGTCTAAAAATACCATAGTTGACATTTATTATTATCAAATCATTCAGCGATGTTGTTTGTGATTTTAAGAAGAATTGTGGTACAACTACGGCCTTTTCTGAAACTAGATTGATACTTTGGTATTATATCATTATCATTTAAATACTTGACCATTTCAATTTGTGTTATATTTTCTAACGATTTTGAGCCAATCGGTAGGACACTAATTTGACTATGATCAATAAGTAATGGATTCTCTCTTTTAGATAATTGGAGGACCAGTGCTGTTTTCCATAGTGTCGGAATTTCTCCATGTTCTATATAATAATTAATGATATGCGTTAGTGGGTCAAGGCATTTTTCTCTATTTTGCAACCAACGAATTGAAAGCAACTTTTTTCGTATAAGAGGGAAATAACTCTCCCCACAAAAATTATATGTCACTAATGGTGCCAAGTAATAGTACCGGCAATTAAATTGATACGTTTAACACAATTACGAAGTATGTCCTATAGGCATTATAGACATTTGGAATGTTCTGTTTACAATGCATTTATGACTTAACAGCCCGTAATACATTGTTCTAGTTATCTTGAATTTTGCATAGTAGTTTCACTGGATTATTGTCAACACATACGTAATAGGCTTCATATAATATATGGAGAAAAATTAGTCTGTTGTGAGCAGTAAAGCAATAAATCTAGCCATTCATCGAAAATGAGGTCAGACCTTCGTAAAATTTTACGAACAATAATTTTATTTAATTACCTGTCTCCTATTGTTAACATTAAGAAATCGCCCGGCTTGAGTGGCTAAATATTGAGAAATATCTCGTTTAATTAAAATGTCAAGTGGTTTGCCATTCGAAGATCGATCAGATCACCAATAAAGCTTTATTGTAACTGCTTGTTAACACTTGATAATTATATCAAAGAATCTTTTGTGCTTATAGAGGAAAGATATTGAATTAAAGTTTGTAATAATTGAATTACGTTAGAGCGTAAATTAATGCAATTTATATAGATTGTTATCCTGTGAGACCATCTAAAATATAATTTTGCTAATTTTAAAGTAAGAAACAGTTCTCAAATTATACCTACAAGGTATTCTAAAAATTAAAATATGACATCGACTAAAGTTTTTAAATAATAATAATTTC
The DNA here is from genome assembly GCA_963675555.1 of Leptura quadrifasciata. NCBI lineage: Eukaryota > Metazoa > Arthropoda > Insecta > Coleoptera > Cerambycidae > Leptura > Leptura quadrifasciata. The sequence goes on along the minus strand of OY776675.1, from coordinate 136,285,081 downwards.
CTTTTCAAACAGCCACAACATACAGTACATATATGTAGACAAAGTGGGTTGAAAAACAACATTGTCATAAAAAAGAAAAAACAATGACCTAATACAGTCCAGTTATACTAGAATATATATGTTTTTTACGGGGAGAGGAAAACCTCATGGGCTCCCAACCTGAGCTGGGTCAGTGTTAAGACAAATTTAAACGGGTATAGTAGCTAAAGCAAGTAACCAAATTTAGCTACTTGCATCTTGTGAACGTTTGATTTAGCTTTTAGTTCATACTTTCACACGATGCAAGAGCTAAAAGTTGCTTTAGTTACTTGCTTTAGCTACTAGACCCGTGTAAATTCCCCTTCAGACTCTTACTGACCCCTCCTCACAGGTTCGTCTGCAAACACTCCGAGGGCACTGTAGCTTGGGCTTATTGTGCACTCCCTGTTCCGATCTACACTGCCCATTTTAATAATTCTGTGCCACTTATGAGGTGATACAGGTCTGATAATAGGCGAGTTTTAATTCTTTTCGGGTCTGTTTGCCCTTAAATATTATCTTCTGCGGGCTAGTGCCTCACATTCCACCATCTCCGGTACTTTGCCACATAATCTATAGTCAAGATCGCCATCGAATTTGTCAATTCTGCGCAGGTTCTTCTTAACAGGAAAATGTCTCGTCAAAAGACCTGTCACAATTTTCAACTGTAACCTGTTCGTTGAGAGCAATTCTACTTTTTGTTTTGGCATGATCCTTTAATGAGTGTTCTCCCATGTCGATTTCCTGGTGTGTTCCTCCAGTAATGATTATGTTATTTCTGACCCAGTCATTAATTACCCTCTAGCTAAGACTTTGGTAATGCCCAGCACAGGCTCTGGGCCATTGAATGTATTAGTTGCTTCCTATCTAGCATGTTCATCGCTTTCTCTTTGCCGTCTATTTTGGTGTGTCCTGGCACCCAGAGTAGTTTAACTCTGTTCCGCTCGCCCAGAATTTAGAGCTCTATGCGGCAGTCCCACACCAGTCTGGAAGACACTTTGTTACAGTCTAATGGCTTTAGTGCCTGACTGTCCGATGCGATGGAGATCTGCTGGTTCACAGATCGTCGTTTAACATTCTCAGGTATACATTCAAGTATAGCCAGAATTTCAGTTTGGAATACAGTATCATAGAGTTCAAGAGAAAGGCTTACCCTCGGTCTCACTCCCTGTATTCCTATTTCTGCTCCTGATTCCATTCTAGACCCGTCCGTATACCAGGCCAGGCCTTTGCGTAATATCTCAAGAGCTCCTGTTGACCAATCCCTTCTCTCTCCAATAGAGGCACTGGAGAACCTGTTAAATGTAATTTTTGGAACCATGTAGTCTGACCTCATGCTTAATAAAGGATCTACTACAATGTTGACTATCCTCATATGTCCGGACTCTCCTACATGGAGAGTCAAGTCATGTGAGTTTTGTGCCCTGAATGCCCCCATTCTTGCCTCTCGCTGAATCACCACGTTGAGTGGGGGGAGGTCCAATAAGGTCTCCATGGCTGCTGTGGAATCTACATATTATTGCAAATTTACAGTTTTTAAAATGGGATTTTCTATAATTAAGATGAGATTGTGTACGGTTCTACTTCGATTAAGAAATTGAATATTTCTCTCTCAATTTTAGATTTTAATATTGTCTATTTCATCTGGAGGGATATTCAAAAATTTGACACTTGAATAAAAGGACCCTATTTTATACATACTTAACCTATGAATGAGAATATTGTAATTTTTACGCATCTAGTATCACAGCATATGACTAATTTGTTGTTTTTTTATATTATCGTCTTTATGCCTAAGATTAAAAACCAAGCCCTCATAAATATATATCACAAATACTGGCAGTACTCTATTATTGTTAAATTTATCTCTATATGTTTCTCCTCCGTTGAGGAGGCCATCTGTCTTGGTGATTTTAATGCAATTTTAATAGTCCTATTTAATTGATGTGTATTTCGATGTGTATAATTTAATACAGAAATTTAACTAACCTACTAGAATTACTGATGGTATAAAGTACTGTACATAGTGCAATCATTCGAATCAATTCTAACTACAATATTATCGTATTTTATGACTTAAAACTTCGTATTAATAACCTACAACCAAAATTTGTAACATATCGATGCTAAAATCAGTTTGACTCTAAAATACTTCTATACTATCTGATTTAATAACTCTATCCTGGTTTGACATTAATTGGAAACATAATACAGACAGGCCACATGTAATACTTAATAATTTATTATCCTTCTCTGGTCGATATTTTCTCATTAGAAATGTTCGAGTAACCAAACCCAAAACCCCCCGGGTTGGTTGATAATCTCAAATTAATAATGAAAGAATGCGATGAGCCAAACAAATATATAATTTAACTATATTTTATTTGAAGAAGACTGAGAGTATTAAAAGCTCATTGTAGATTCAATTCCTCTAAAAACAGTCGGGATGTTTATATTGGTAATGTGTACTTTTATAGAGATTTAATTGGAATTACCAGTACTATGATAGTTGCTGAGTAAAATTCTACTTGCTTGGTCATGAATATTTAATGCTTGGTAAATTGTCCTTGCCTTTACCTCCACGAACTGAATACTCGGTCTCCCTCTGTCCATGTTATGTCAGATTAGTAAGAAGAAACAAATTATAAAATATATTTTTATTGAAAAATAGACTGGCAATCTCACTTAAAATATGTGGACTATTTAGAATGTGAAGAGGAAAGTTATTGAACACGATATTTATAATAATTAAATATAATTTACAATGTATTATATTGATTGATAATACGTAAAATACCAAAAATTCTTTTTAAAATTTGTCCTGCGAATATTCTGATAAACTAGCACCCACATTAATAATATAGTGCAGTGAGTCGAAAAAAAGCTAAAAATGTGTTTTGTTTTGCTGTGCAATAAGAGTACATCCCCTCCCCCATGTTTTCGAGGATGCTGAGTACAATGGTGCTGGTAGAATTTCTCTTTGGAGTTGCTCAACACCCCAAATGGCCAAAAACTACCTCCAAAAAGGGTTAAACACTTATCACATTTTCCCCATCGGTGAAACTTAACGTACCCCCCCGTTTTCAAGGAAACTGAACACGGTGGTGATGCTGAATGTTTCATCTGACCCCTTCCAAACTCTCTACTGATTAATAAACACCATCGAAAGCAGTAAAAATCTTTTCTTCTTATATCACCGCCAAATGCATGTAACGCCCGTTTTTGAGGATGCTGAGCACGATGATGATGCTGAATGTTTTTTTTTACCTCCTCCAACCCCGCTAATGACCAATAAACACCCCCGAAAAAGGTGAAACTCTTTTTTTTTATATCAGCGGCAAAATTTATGTACCGCTCGTCTTCGAGGATTCTGAACACGGTGGTGATAATGAATGTTTTTCTGACGAAAATACATTCAAAGTTAAGCAGGTTCCCGAGAGTACAGCATCCCGTGCAGCTTCCACGCATCTGCCTGTCTGGAATGATTATTTTTCCCGTGCTCAGCATCTTCGAAAACGGGCGGTATATACATTTTGCCAGTGATACAAAAAAATGATTTTCACCCCTTTTAGGGGTATTCGTTAGCCGTTAGAGGGGTTGGAGGAGATCGGAGGAAATGTTGAACATCACCTCGTACTCAGCATCTTCGAAAACAGGGGGGGGAAGGTACTCTCGTTGCATATCAAAATATTTACAAGTTCGTCCGACACATACACACACACACACAGTATTATCAAGACTAGTACCACAGGGTTCCATTTTCTGTCCCTTTTTTTTTCATGTATACAGTAGATATGTTTGCAATGTGCAAATTTGTGCTGATGATACGTGTATTAAAATCATTTTTAATTATGAAGATCATCAAGAGTTATGAGCCTTCGTTAACAGCGAATAAAATGAGGCAAAATTGCTGCTTTAGACACAACTTAAAGTTGAATGCTTTCGGAAATGGAAATAATACTAAATATTTATTCACATCTGTTTGTATTGATGCTGCCTCTGATTTGTGCACATTACATTGCTGTTATTATACTGGTGGTCGAGAGGTGAGTGCACTTGCCTCTCACCCAAAAGTTCCGGGTTCGATCCCCGGTCGTGGCAGTGGAAAAATACTGTGAGAGGGATTTTTTCCACTATACACGGATATTGGGTGTGTGTCCCTTGTCTCTAAATGTGTAGCCCCTCCCCCACAAGGCTCTTCAAATGGGGTCGTAATTACCTGTGGTGTTATTTATTTATTTATATCACGCAATGAAGTTCTCTGGTATTCGACTAATCCTTCAATAATCCCACTGAGAACTATTTCTAATGATTTAAATACCCAAGAAGGTGAAATGGAGTGACTGCATATATACCTGGACATAAGTATACGGGAAATGAACCTGAAGACGAATTGACTAGGGAAAGTACGACTAAGCTCATGACATGACCCAAACACTTCTATGGCATGTTTAGCTATGGATACGATCATCCATCGATAAATGGGTACAAAATGACAAAGAATTCATTAAAGAAATGCCGGTATATATGTGTGTCTAGTAGGAGATCTGGCAGAAGACACATCATAAGCGCTCTGCCAAAAGGAAGAGAAAACTTCAGCCCATGCATTATGCCGATGTGAAAAGTTAGGAGATCGAGGGAAGGAATACCAAAGAAACTTGGAGTCCCTATTACAGATGCAGAATTTGATACAAAGGACAAAGATGGATAAAATGCTCTAATAGATCTGTCAAGATGGTCAAGGCCAATCACCTAACTACTCCATCTAATTTGTCCGCCTCCATCAATTTACTCGGTATTCTTTATGATTTCTGGAGACTATTAGTTGGCCAGTTATTTTCATTGTACTTTCTCTTATGTTATCTTTTCAGCTCAGCCATTATGGTCTAAGCTTTTTTTAGGTATTACTGATCCTCACTGTATACTCCGCACTCTTAGCAGTCAATACTCAATGTGCACGATTGTGCTAGTCTTCAAACAGTAAGTATTATTCACGGTTAATATCATTCTCAATTGACTAAAGTACAAAATCGTCTGAAAATGTTTCTCTACAAAACACCTAGAACATATTATTACTCATCATTTCAAGTGTAATAAACAAACAACACCACAGGTAATTACCACCCCCTTTATTCCGGAAGGCTCTAGAAGAGCCTTGTGTGGGAGGGGGCTACACATTTAGAGACAAGGGACACACACCCAATATCCGTGTATAGTGGAAAAATCCTTCTCACAGTATTTTCCACTGCCACGACCGGGGATCGAACCCGGAACTTTTGGGTGAGAGGCAAGTACGGTCACCTCTCGACCACCAGTCATACAAACGAATGTAATATATTTATTTAGCTGTCACCTTCAATCCTTATAAGTACGCTAGTATCTGAATTAAATTCAAGAACAATTACCTTCTACAGCTCAATCCACAAATATAATATTCAATCTGTATTGACAATACAAACTCACTATACAGTGAATTAAATGCCATTTTGTAAACTATGTACACATTTTTCCACATTTTCTTAAATTTAAAATTGGAAAAAAAATAGTTTTAGATTCTTACCTAAACAAATTTTTGAAGAAATGGAAAATAATCTTCATTTTGAATGGTACATATATATAATTTTTAATTATATTTTTACGTATTCTACGATCTGTCACCTCCAGTCTAAACGAAATTTGCCACGGAAGAACAGCATGCCACAGTGAAACTCTAAATGAGTTCTTGCATCACTTTATTCATTGTATTTTAATTCGCGAATTCTTTTAGAGTCCGACGGAGCGCAAGAATAATTTCATAGTCTGAGATGACAGCCATGCCTTTAGGACATGCACTGTCCGCTTTAATAAAAGGCATACGTGCAGTGACTGTATAATTAGAGCTCTATTTGAAATTTTTCTGAAATCTTTTACGTTCGAATGTAGCTCTGAAATGTAAAACTAAAATTACTGTTACATTTAATTATCTGCAAAGGGTTGCATTAATATAATAGGCTTTCGCAATTTATTTAGTTATATTGCATTTGCTTTCTGTTTTAATATTAGTGATCAACTATAGAATGTTCATCATTTACTTTCCGTATCTTGAAGAAAGTGTTAGATATAATAATAATAATAATAAATCGACTATTTTAAAAAATAATTTTTTTTTTTTCATACATTTATTTAACGTCGGCCTATTTCCGCTACTGAGGCCTAACACCGACGCCTGTAGACGAGCTACCCCCAACCAGGAATTTTTGCCGAACCTCTTCCCTTAAGAAGAGTAGGGATCTTTTACTTGCCTAACATTTAATAGACAAGGGACCGACGGCTTTACATCCGCTCCGAAGGATGGTATATCTCCTATACAACCCTCGCCTAAGGTTGTATAGCTTCCGCGCATACACTGATATACAAGCCGCTGGAAGATGTGTGAGGCGAGAACGCGGTTTCCGTTGGAATGGTCACCAATCCAAGTACTAACCGCGCCTGCCGTTGCTTTACATCGCATACCGAAGTATGTACATAGTAAAGACGCACCTACGCTCGCCCCCTAAAAATAAAAATACAATGGTTTTTTCAAAAAATAACAATTATATCCATTTGTGGCGAAGTCTAGTTTAAAACTACTCATACTTAACCACAAAATTAAACCATTAAAGATAATGTTAAATTATTTAATAATGCGAATAGCAATAATATGAAATCCATTCAAATAATTTTTTGAAATACTTAAGTTTCTTTCCGGAGCTGATAATTTGCGGGATAGTTCTCGGGTCCTCCTCCCCGCCGACTACCCCGAATACACGACACTCCGATCACCACGTCATGGCCCTCCTCCGAGGCTTTATTTCGCTTCTGAAGAAGGCCACGACAAGGCAATCAAAACGAAAAGCACTCAAGCCAGTCAACGCGGAAGAGAACCAGAGAACCGCTCTATAAAGAAAAAATAAAATAAAATTCCCTGCTTGGTACACATATATAGGATAAAATATATAGGCTTACTTAGCAAATAACTTTTATACTTGAGTTTGAATTTCCTTGCTTCCATGTTTATTAAGTTATCAGGTAATGAGTTATAGAACTTTATGGAATTAAGTAAGAATCCTCTCTTATACGTGGCTGTGTAATGATAAGGCATAGTTAATTTTAATTTATGTCCAATATCACTGGAGTGAACAGCTGATCTAGCTATAAATTTATTTTTAAAGGCAGATAAGGAGTGAGGGGTATTTAGCAAATTTTGTGAGAACGTACCAAAATGATGTTTGAAATTTTAAACCATTTAAAGTTATTAATTTTTTCAGAAATCGAATCAAATCTTAGTAGCTCAAAAATTGGTCTACAGCAAGAGTTCTGAACTTTCTGCACCCGATTTTTATCTAATACAGTTAGGCAAGGTCCGTATATGAAGTCAGCTTAATTAAAGTGAGACAAAACCAATGTCTCACATAACAGTATTTTTAGATTAAAATTTAATATGTGACGATTGGCATAAAAAAAAGACGAATACGACTTTTACAACTTTTTCCGTCAAAACGTAAATTACTATCTAAAATAATACCTAAATTGGAAATTGCATTAACTAAAGGCAAAGACACACCCTCAATATTAAAATTTCAGTTGTAATTTAAATTGTTAATATTATTTTTATTACTAAGTAACATAATATAAGATTTACTAGAATTAAGTTTAAGGTTATGTTCCTTTGACACTTGATTAATAAAAGCTATGTTACTATTAATATTTTCAAATGCTTCAAGGTGATTTGTGTGATAAAAATGCATAATAATAAATAAAAAAGGACCCAAGACTGATCCTTGAGGCATTCCTGGCAATATATCTAAGCTTGAAGAGAGTGATTCGTTAAATGAAATTCTTTGAGATCTGCCTGCTAAATAAGAATTAATTAAAGATACAAATTCGTTATTAAAACCAAAATATCTATGTTTCGCACATATAAGTTGATGGTTAATTGTGTCAAAAGCTTTGGAGAAATCTAGAAGCACAAGCACACCAATTAATTTATTATCATGGGCATGTATGATATCATCTGTAACATTTGCTGTAGCAGTTGAGGTACTATAGCCTTTTCTAAATCCGCATTGAGAGTCAGGAATAAGCGTTTGATACGAAGTACTCGTAAATCTGATCATATAGCACCTTTTCAAATATTTTTGAGATTGTAGGTAATATACTTATTATTCTAAGATCTAAATAAGACATAACATTTGCTTTTTTAGGTAAGGGTCTGCTTATTGACAATTTTCATTGAGCAGAGGAAAGTAACGTTTCTCAATACGACAATTGATTATATGAGGTAGGAACTTATAAGGGCTGCTATATTTTAACATTGAAGCAGAAATACCATCTACACCATCGAATATTTAGATTTTTTAAGGCTAACCACGTGTTTCGAGAGTTATTTTCCTTACATACTATACTAAGGTAGGCCTTTTTTAGATATAACCATGGCAAGTGTGTAATTTCTTAATACTTTATATCCCACCCAATCATTTTCAGATTTAGTTGATTGATATTTTTGCAAAGCAAGATCTCTTTCTCCCATTATCAGCTTTAAGTTATGAGTAAGCCACAGGGCTTTAGGTTTTGTTACCCTGACTGGTTTAAGATGAGCATGTTTGTCAAAAACGAAAGTTAGCTTATCATTAAGTACAGAAATTTCATTATCAATATCATTTTCCCTAATTACAGAATACCATGGTAGGTTCTCTAAATCACGATTAAACAATTGTATGTCAAAATTTTTAAAACAACGAAAAGTGACAACTTTAAGTTTAATTTTTTTACGTTCAACTAAAATTTCACAAAATACCATCATGTGAATATTGTCAGCATTTAAAGTACTGCAGGCTTGAATAATTGTTATTAATAAAAATTGGATCAACTAATGCGTTAGTGCTGCCTGTAATTCTTGAGGCTCATTTAAATTTTGTGAAAAATTGTAGAATTGAAAACAAGGGCTTATAGGGTGAGGCACATTAAAAAAATCAACATTTAAATCCCCCATACAGACAACTTCATCACAGGTGGGACACAAAGTGGATAAAATAATGTCAAAATCATCTACAAAATTGTTGGTATTGGGTGGTCTATAAAATACACCTACTGCCATCGTAAAAGAATTTAATTTAAACTTAATAAAAATGTGGTCTAATTTACCACTCACCATAAAATCAAAAGTAATTAATTCACAAACGTAAGTTGACTTAACATAAATTGCAACCCCTCTTCCTCGGCCACTCCGATTTTTGTAAAAAAATTTATAACCAGGTAGAAGGTGGAACGACGATCTAACAACAACAAAAATTCATAGAGCCCATCTCTTTCTTTGTTAGACTATGAATATAACTGTAAATATTAGCAAAATGTTTTATTTTTTAAAATACAATCCAATCTTACAATATTGAATATTTGAATAATAATGTAGCTCCTAGGCTGTAATGAGGTTATTTTTCTTCTTTGTACCTACTTGTTTGATAATAGCTTTAATTTTAAAGATAAGGGGATATTTATTTGATCGCATTGATATTGTTTGATGTAAATGGCATATATTTGAGATGGCATTGAATATTGTCATGGATCTGGATTTCATTAGGCGTTAAAGAAAAACTAAATAAAAAACACTTTAAAAAATCCACGAAATAAAAAATATTATGTAAATATGCATATTTACCATCTGGAGGCACGAGACATTATATATTTGGCTCCCAACGTGGGGCAGTTAAAAAACTAGAATAGCATTGACAAAGTTGCAGAGATTTCAATTAGAAAATTAGGTTGTTGAGATAAATAATAAGGAATGCAGGCATATCAGTAAATGTAAGATGTATAAATTTCAACATGTAAAAATAGATACTAATCTTTCTACAGGTGCTCCTCAGGGAAGTATTTTAAGATGCTTTTTATAATTGACTTACACATCAAACTTTACAGTCTTTGATGCTTTGCAGTTCATCATTGTCATTCTGATGGCACGCAACTCTATTGTTCTTTTAACAAAGCAGCAGGTGTATTTGACGCAACAGGTGCAAAATTTCTGGGCGTTATGTCAATGTTGTAGGTACAATACCGTTTGATGGAAAGATTGATTTAGTAGTTTCCAAATTTTCTTGTTACTATGATCTATTAAATTTCAAACCATGTGTTCTGATGGTATCAACATTAAAAAGTTATCTTCAATTTTCCCTCCACTTAGCGAATATTTTACATTTACAATTAACTTCTGTTTTTCAAAAGGTACCATTCCTAATACTTGAAAAATGGCGTCTCATAAGGTAGTATCCTGGGGCCGCTTTTATTTTTTCTATATGTTTCCGATTTTCACTCATTTTTAGAGTTTTGCTCAATTCATCAATATGAGGACGACACTCAATCATGTTTTTCTTTCGGTATTAATGATTATTTACTAGCAAAGGATAAGGTTAGCTCTGACCTGGTAACAATTGCTGAGGTTTCTAATGTTCATGGATTAGCTCTAAATGAATCTAATACTGAGTTATTAGTTTTGGTGACGATAGGTGCAAAGTGGTTAGTGACTCTAATTTTAAAATTGCACTTTAACAGAAAGTCTTGACACCCGTTGATGAAGAAAAAAATTTAGGCTTATATCTCGATGTTAAGATTTTCCACACACGTAGTTGAATTGGTACAAAAACTATATGGTAAGTTGAAACTACTATAGACGCATAGGGAAGTACTTAGTTGCGATATAAGGCTGATGTAATGTGACTCTATAATTATCTCCCATATTGCTTATTGCCAAAAGCACTCTCCAAACTCACCCCTGTAAAATGGTACAATTATAAATTCTAGTATGTTGTATATTTCGAGGTCCTGATCAAAAGTCTCTAGGGACACGGCGCTCCAAATAGTTTCAATGACACATATGTAGAAAACTATATATAGGACTATTAAAGGACCATTTTGTGTGTATGTGTTTGTGTGTGTGTGTGTGTGTGGGTGTGTGCGTGTTTTCGCGCATGCGTGTTTATTAACCTTCAATTATTCGTGGATTGTTGAGATTTTTTTAAGTACCTGTATAATGTCCCCAAGCATAATACCGTGCAGTTTCAGAGGAGTTTCACATATAACGCTGGCAAAATTTTTACCAAATTACCCTTGAATCTTAAACTTCTTACCAAACACATAGCCCGGAGAGTAGCTGTTGGTTGCAGTCTGGTTACATTTCTTATAGAAAAATAAGGATAAGGGAGGATAAGGATAAGGATAAGGATAAGGAGGTGTTAGCGACTAAAAAATGTTATGTTTTAATATTCCGCCGTCTAAAAGCACATTTGAACTATGCTAAGCCCAGTCAGGCTATATATTTTTCGATTGCAACAGACACTGGACCGCTAGATGGCGCCTGCTGACTATTTTACATGTCGCTATTGTAATAATACCGGGATGTACCAAGTAGTCAAAGGATCCTCGTGCCGGTCGTCACATGCCTACCTTGCACTGACGAGAGCCAACAGCTCGAAACTGCAGTCTGCAAGTGGTGTGTGACGGCTGGCACGAGAGCTTCTTTAAGCGGGATCAGTCTTTCGGCTGGTGTTTGTTGCAATCGAAGCATTAGCGTTTTGATGGTAATATGCAATTATTACACTTAACGCGCCAGACTTGTAACTTGTAATTCAGCGCTTGGCGGGGCACATACAAGGATTTTATGGAGGAGTTTGCGACTAAAAATATTATGTTTTAAGTCAAAGCCTGGTTGCTATCGAATAGATAATTGGTGTATTGTAATAGTCTTATAATTTTTTTGTATACACTTTTATATTATTTCTCTAATTTCACTCAGTTGGTTTTATAGAAGAGCAACTCGAGGTCAAATACCTTACCAACCCGTTTAATATGTAGTTTGGTTTATTTTACTGTAAAGTCGTAAATAAAGGTGAATTTTTATTATTATAAGTAAGTAAAAACACTTTCAGATTTTAACAAAAAATTAAATCCAATGTACACTAACTTATGGAATAATACTGTATTATTGTATATGGAGTAAACTTGACATTTTCTGTACAGCGGGTGTGTCGGTAAGAAATATTACTTTACTCTACATATATTGTCTGAAAGTTATTTGTGGCATTCTACGAATATTCTTTCCTATTATTTGGGTTTTCTACCACATGTATTATTATCCTCTTCAAAACAAATCATCGAATCTACAAAATAATAGAATTATTGGAAAAAGAACCTCTGCGCCCGTGACGTTTACGCCAAAGGAAAAGTCAGAGGTTATGTTTTGCAAATAATATAAATCGGAATAAACACAGAAATAATGTATTTCGCTGACGTTTCGGAAAGTAATCTCTTTCCGTTCTCAAAGCTATTTTTTTGGAAGAACTCTTATTTTGCTGTGTATGTCAAATACACAGCTTTAAGATTCTGTTTATGTTATTTCCATAGGTACTTACTACTTACACAGAACATAGAACTGATGATATTTTCTTTTAGATAATGTTGAGTTTGTTAAGTTCTTCTTTTAACATTGGTAGCCAGGTTGTACAAATATCTACAGAACAATTCGATATGCACTTATCTTCATTTAGCAAGATTATTGCTGATTCTTTAATTTTTCTTTTTTTGGTATCTGTTTCTTTTGTTAAAATTTTTGCCGAATCCCAGTTTATTCTATGTCCGTTTTCCCAAGCATGTTCACAAATCTTTGATTTCTGAATTTCATTCTTTCTAATGTAATTCTTGTGCTCATCCAACCTCACACTGAAAGGTCTGGATGACTCACCCACATAAAATTTATCACATTCGCACGGGATATTGTAAATGCAGTTTTTTGAATTTTGCTCCCTGTTTATCGGTTTTGTTTTTGTTAAAATAGATCTTAAAGTGTTCCCCGTTTGAAATATCGTCCTAACATCAAATTTGTCGCCTATACGGCGTAGCTTCTCCGATAGTCCGTATACATAAGGAATTATTGCTGTATAATGACGTTCAGGTTTTTGTCGTACCTGATTGTCCCTATTTTCAACATTTATGAAAACTCTATAAACAAAGGCTTCAGGATATTGATTTTGTACTAGAACCTCTTTGATAAATTTTTCCTCGTTATTTAATATTTCATTATTAGATGAAATTATTTTGGCCCTATCGTTTAAACATTTTACAACACCCCTTTTAACATTTATTGACTGATTTGAGTTAAAATTTAAATATTTATTAGTATGTGTTGGTATTCTATAAACGCTTGTTTCAATTGTATTCTTTGCCCTTCTAATTTAAACATCTAAAAACGGTAGTTCATTCCTATTTTCTACTTCTAATGTGAATTTAATAGACGGTTCCTTACTATTTATATTTTCTAACAAAGTATCTATCTAATGAAATATTAAATAACGAGAAAAAATTTATCAAAGGGGTTCAGTACAAAATCAATATCCTGAAACCTTTGTTGATAAAGTTTTCATAAATGTTGAAAATAGGGACAATCAGGTACGACAAAAACCTGAACGTCATTATACAGCAATAATTCCTTATGTATACGGACTATCAGAGAAGCTACGCCGTATAGGCTACAAAATTGATGTTAGGACGATATTTCAGACGGGGAACACTTTAAGATCTATTTTAACAAAAACAAAACCGATAAACAGGGAGCAAAATTCAAAAAACTGCATTTACAATATCCCGTGCGAATGTGATAAATTTTATGTGGGTGAGTCATCCAGACCTTTCAGTGTGAGGTTCGATGAGCACAAGAATTACATTAGAAAGAATGAAATTCAGAAATCAAAGATTTGTGAACATGCTTGGGAAAACGGACATAGAATAAACTGGGATTCGGCAAAAATTTTAACAAAAGAAACAGATACCAAAAAAAGAAATATTAAAGAATCAGCAATAATCTTATTAAATGAAGATAAGTGCGTATCGAATTGTTCTGTAGATATTTGTACAACCTGGCTACCAATGTTAAAAGAAGAACTTAACATTATCTAAAAGAAAGTATCATCAGTTCTGTTCTGTGTAAGTAGTAAGTATCTATGGAAATAACATAAACAGAATCTTAAAGCTGTGTATTTTACATACACAGCAAAATAAGAGTTCTTCCAAAAAAAAGCTTTGAAAACGGAAAGAGATTACTTTCCGAAACGTCAGCGAAATACATTATTTCTGTGTTTATTCCGATTTATATTATTTGCAAAACATAACCTCTGACTTTTCCTTTGGCGTAAACGTCACGGGCGCAGAGGTTTTTTCCGATAATTCTATTATTTTATAGATTCGATGATTTGTTTTGAAGAGGATAATAATACATGTGGTAGAAAACCCAAATAATAGGAAAGAATACTCTACATATAATATGCTATATTTTTCTCCAAATATTTTTAGTGCCACTCAGATGAAGTATCAGATAAATGACAGTTCACGCAAAATTTTTCATAAAAGTCATGTTTCTTAAATGTTTGCAAAAAATGTATTATATGCAAGCATTTTTATTCCTTGGAGGTAAAAGAGTTCTTGCTCATAAGCCACCGGAACAGCTTTTTAAAAGACAAACGATAATTAGAACTCAGAATAGGTACCCTAATTAAAACATTAATGTTGTACGAAAACACTACTATTTTTTTGTTTCTATTAACAATAATTAAAATTTACAAGTATGTCATAAAAGCTATTAGTGTAACTAAAAAAACGACCTTAGTTTAAGTTATCCTTAATTAATAAATGTCGGTAGTACATTCACATTAACATCCGTTTTTAAATTGAAAAATGAATTAATGGAGATTCGAAATGAAATTAGATTGTAGATACAGATTATAATTTAACTGTTTTATGTGTCGGAGGAACTACAATTTCATCGCAGCATTAATTAGAAATAATAAAACGAAATGCATTTTGCAGTTGTTAAAACGTTTAAAAGTATGTAAAATAAATATCAGATGTAACAATTTCACTTCGCATGTTTTTTTTAATAATGGTGGAAAAATCCAATCCAAACATATTTCTTAATGGGTCCTTCATATAAGTTACGCCCACTTATAATGCCCAAATCCAGCTCCATCTTTTATCATAAAGATTGCAAACGTTAAAACACAAACTTGGAGAATATCCGGTACTAGCGAAGGGTTTTCATGGTTCTTGTTTCGTTTGCATTTATTTTATTATTAATCAGGACTTTTTAACAAACGTCATTTTTTGCTAGTTTTTCTTAGGAAATACTTCACTAATCTATAAATGTACAGGCAAGCGCTTATTTATTTAAGAGGGGATAATGGGGGTAATTTACCGCCCCCCCTCCAGGACTGACACTTGTACACAAAAATAGAGAAGGCCAAATGTTAAATATTTGTAGTTATACTTTGTAACAAATATTATTACGAGCATGTTCATTAAAGTTGATTTTCATGTCTTTCTAACAACTTTTCCATTATTCTTTAAAGATCTCAATTATTTTTCTCTATATTATCCTCTTCCAAATAGAGATAAAACATTTAGTCGAGGAAATAAAGCACTGAACCTCCGAAATTTCCGCAGCAAGACGGATTTTAATGCGGTTTTTTGCATTCGATTCGTGAGAGCATCAGGAAATTTTGTGAACTAATCTGATGAATAGCAAATGAAAAATTGCATAATTTGCATTGTAAAAGTGCATTGTTCTAAGTGCATTTAGAATAATTGATTTGCAACTCGGTAAAAATTGATTGAAATGAGTCCAAATTCATTACTCGGGAGGTTTTCGGGGTCGCTGAACACGAATATCACGGCGACAATGGCCTCCGAGGTTCCTGGAGCCCAGGGTGGACCTCATCTCCTGGAACTTCTTGTAAATTTGTAATATACTTAGTTGAAATTCGTTACTCGGGGGTTTTCGGGGTCGCTGAACACGAATATCACGGCGGCAACGCTCTCTGAGGTACCTGGAGCCCAGGGTGGACCTCATCTCCTGAAACTTCTTGTAAATTTGTAATATACTTAGTTGAAATTCGTTACTTACAGGTTTTCGGGGTCGCTGAACACGAATATCATGGCGGCAACGTTCTCCGAGGTACCTGGAGCCCAGGGTGGACCTCATCTCCTGGAACTTCTTGTAAATTTGTAATATAATTTCCTTGAGCATAGCATCATTTTTATACGAATTTGCATATATTACTCAAAATTATTTATTTATATATTATAATGAAGATGTAGATTCAAACAATATTTTCAATTCCAGGAGATGAGGTAGATAGTGTCCACCATCAATTTTTACCGAGTTGCAAATTAATTATTCTAAATGCACTTTGAACAATGCATTTTTACAATGCAAATATGCAATTTTTCATTTACTATTCATCAGATTAGTTCACAAAATTTCCTAATGCTCTCATGAATCGAATGCAAAAAACCGTCTTGCTGCGGAAATTTCGGAAGTTCAGTGCTTTATTTCCTCGACTAATTGTATTTCGTCCAAACGTGTTTTCGAATAAATAATTTAAATAGTAAAAGGCAGGCTTTCACTGTCGTTGTCCAATCAGGTGGTCACATCTTGATGTGGTCGTTGAATTTGACTTGGTGTTTCGCATATCAGAAAACTATGTCTTGCTCAATCTCGGGAAGAAAATAATTATTAAAACAAATATACGCAAGTACCACCCGCTTTGTTTTGCTTATATGCCATCTATAAAAAAATGTTATGGTACAATTTTCTTGAGTGACGTTTGTGTTGGGACAGTATTAAAACGATGTCGTACATAAGTACACGTATTTAGTATTCAATTTATATCGCCGGATAACACTTCGCACAGGGTAACCCAGGCCCTTCCGAAGGAGACGCTAATGCTACTGCCATTAAAGTATGGATCACATAAGATCAGATATTATACTGTCCATAAGTCCCCCTGAATTGATTTAAACTAAGAGCTGTCAAGTCTCATAAGAGATATATACGAAGTTGACAGAATAAATCGAATAAGGATTGTAGTGAACCTTGAGAGGCGCATCCGCAAATAGAGAAGAAGTAGATAGACTCTAGAGTGATCTTGAAGAATTACTTGAAATCAATTATTTGGTGAATCACAAAATAACGATGCGACAACGAGGATACACTCCAACGCTTCGGAATGACTGACTGTAATTCTGTGAAGACTCCAATCGGTTACGATACGAAGTTATTGAAACTGGAAGGATCAATGTCCATGAAAGAAATGACTACTTTATCGAGAACACTAAGGCCTACTTGTGTAAAAGTGGACCAAATTTCAGTTCAGAACTTGGTTCAAAATCTATGGACACTATTATTGTAGCAATTGTAACCTGGAATTGAACCAAATTCAACTGGATTTAGGCTGATCAACTATTGTGCGAGTGTACCTAGGGTCACTTATAATTCTGGCAATAAATATGATAAAACATATAAACATTCCGTACGCAGTGAACTGTTTGGGCCAGTTTAATAACAGTCATTGGTTGACTCTGACACGCATGCTACATTACTTAAATGAAGAACCAACTTTGGATCGCTTTCAAATCAAATTCAGAATCGTTTCGAGGATTTACGAGATTCTCATTGGGACAATTGTCTGAAAAATCGACGATTTTATACTGGGTCTGTGTTTTTGCTAAGTCGAGGACCTAGGGGCCGAAAAATAAGGTACTATTGCATTGTCTCCTATTGAATAAATGGAGCTAATAGAAGCGATCAAGGAAACAGATTATCTGAGGAAAATTCTTTTTGAGCTTGATTTGCAGACTATTGCTGGTGTGGACATTCTCAGCGACAACTTAGGTGTTGTGAAACTTGCGGAGAATTCCGTTTTCTGTACCCGAATTAAATATATTGGCATTCGACATCATTGGTACAAAAAGCATTAAGTGATGGTCTTTGAGAATTAACAGTATTTCTACAAGAGTAATGACAGCGGACATTCTGAAGAAAGAATTTCCCTAAACACAGAAAATGTTATGAATTACTTGGAGTATATGATCTGAATTAAAAGAAATTAAAGACTTTAGTATCGAGTGGAGGTACTAAAGTTAATAGCTAATTTCAACGATACGCAAGCACCATCTGTGTCGCAATATTTGACTTATGTAAAAAAATTCCAGTTTTAATTGAGATCAACTAGCTGATTATTTATAATTTGATAATTAATTAAAATAAAGTATGTTGGTGCTGATTCTTGTATTTTTCTTACATTATAAATTACAGTATAAATAATGCTAATGAAATTGAAAACCTGGGTACGCCTTGATGAGTGCTGACAGTTGTTCAGCACCAGGTCGAAAAGAGTTTTAGTGCTGCGAGAAAGTGTACGAATTTTCCGTACAAAATGCAAATAATAATTGGTTTAAAATGTTTGTTTAATTAGTTGCTACAGGGGAAACTCTCCTAAAAATAAGAGAAAGTTATAAGTTCAAAGAGGGCACAGAGTGTAGCATAGTCATGGCACGGTGAGCCCGGAATTGAGGTATAGTGTTCACGACAAAAAGTAAACTATTTCAAT
This sequence comes from Leptura quadrifasciata, assembly GCA_963675555.1. Lineage (NCBI taxonomy): Eukaryota > Metazoa > Arthropoda > Insecta > Coleoptera > Cerambycidae > Leptura > Leptura quadrifasciata. Next base: position 136,266,614 of record OY776675.1, on the reverse strand, counting down.
ATCTCGGGGCGTAACTATACCCTGTACTTACGGGATGAATTATCAGTTGCTCATGTTTCCCGGCGTGACAATAAAAATAAAACACTTTCATTTACAAATACAACGCTTTAATACTGTAACAACTGACGCGGGACAGACTATACATTTCAAATTTAACAATGTGACACGCAGTATGTGATTAATAGGTTATGTACTGCTATGTAACAAAAGATTAAAATATATATTCATAATACCGTTTGGTAGCTACCGCGGGCGTACAGAAAATAATGTTATATATTAACTTAAATATGTTGAAAGAAGTAAGTAGCAATTAATTCCCCAGACGATGTGTCAGGTTGATTGATATGAAAAATACAGTGAATAAACTGAATAAAAGGGTATTTATCCACTGGAATCTGTGGCTTCGAGCCTTCAAAGGATAGGACTGCGTTCTGATAGTTTAGTGAATCCATCGATTATGTGGTTTGCCCAGATGATGGCCGTTAGGGGGGTCCTAAACAACTGCGAAGGTGCTCTTCGAGTCGTGCCCCAGAAGCGTGGGTGCTAATAGCGTACCATGAACGTACCAACAGCGTACTATAAACGAACCATAAGCATATCATAAACGCATACTCTGAACGTGCCGGAAGCGGCCTAAAGTAATAAAAATCACATGTCAATAGGTGGAGGGGTGACCATGAAGAACATGCTTACCGTTTATCGACTAAAAGTTTCTTCTAGAAACTGGTTCTACAAAATAAAACAATATCCAAAATAGGGGAAAACTGCAGCTGATTGCCTAAATTTACAAATTCCACAAGGATAGCTACAGATAAATTTGGCAATCGTCAACAAAGCGGCCGCGTGCTCTTCGAGACGTATATTGAATGAATTTTGGGTGAGACGGAAGTTCTTTCTGAGCCCTTTATGTTGAAACGGTGCATGTTATTTTTATATATTATGTGATTTTATCTACTTTATGCTGTATAGTGGGTTGCCTATGGTCGAGAGGTATTATTTTCTCCCAGAACGTAGCCAGCTTGTCGCAGGCTAGTAATATAGTTACGTAGAAAGGTACAACTATAGTTAAAGCATTTTTGTAACATGGATATATAGACATACGTTAACCCTTAAAACCTTGTAACTAATTTGTTTCATTTTTGTTTTACAAAAAAAATTGTTTTGACAAAGGACCCGGCACATTTCTTAAGGGAAATGGCCCCCGGTGAAACTCGCTCGAATCGATATATGCTATTCCTCTTGAGCTCCTGATAAGAAGTCCTCATGGCAATAACGTTGGAAAATGTACAGTTCTCCAGATATGGAAGGGGGGAAAATTAACTTTTCAGGATTCTTTCACTAATAGTAAGGAGCCATGGTTCTTTCAATGCGGCTACGCTGGTGTTCTACGGGGGTTTTTCGAGTAGCTGATTTCAAATAAGATGTCAAAATAGTATTTGGCAGTTGACACTTGTCAGTGGCACTGTCAACTCGCCTTATTTTCCGGAAATATTTATCAGAATATATACAAAGGCTTTTTTGGGTCACTGATTTCAAATCCGATGTCGAAGGTAGCATTTGACAGCTGTCAATAGCAGTGTTAGCTGTAGTATCCGGAAAAGGTTTATCACGGTATTCCCTGGTCACGCTAAAAGTAGATACAAACAATTCAATTAATATGTTGGGTTTGAACACTAAATAAACTTCTTCACCGACCAGCACTGATGAACCCGTCAAATGTAAAATCGCGTTATAATTTGGTCAGCAATCAACAAAAAGTATTTCACCTCGTACTGGCGTGTTGAGTAATATACTATAAAAGAGCTCAACAACATATTAACTGGATTGTTTCTTTTAGCGTGACCTGGCAACACTGTGATAAATCTTTTCCGGATAATAGAGCTTACAACTGACAGATGTCAACTGTCAAATGTCACCTTCGACAGCAGATTTGAAATCAGTGACCCAAAAAACCCCTTGTATATATTCTGATAAATCTTTTCCGGAAAATAAGGCGAGTTGACAGGGCCACTGACAGCTGTAAACTGCTACTTTTGACATCGGATTTGAAATCAGCGACCCGAAAAACCCCCGTAGAACACTAGCGAAGCCGCATTGAAAGGATCCATGGCTCCATATTGTTAGTGAAAAAATATCAAAAAATCGACTCCTCCCCCCATACCTGGAAAACTGTTCATTTTCCGACCTTGTGGCCATGAGGACTTTTGATCAGGAGCTCAAGAGGAATAATATATATCAATTCCAGCGAGTTTCACCAGGAGCCATTTCCCATAAGAAATATGCGGGGTCCTTTATCATGAAATCGTATTAAGTGCAATTTCTGATTTAATGTTAAACGTTGAATTTCAGCATTTTTGATTAGTAGGACAATGAAGCATATTTTCATTAAAAATGAAATACCAAAGCCTCTATAAAGACTGTCGTGTATTTAACATTCAGTAATATCAGAACAGGAAAATTTTAAGTATAATGCACACTGTCACACGTTGTACATACTGAGTAGTATCTTTTAATGTCGCTCTCGAATTGCTCTCAATGTAATTTTCCTTCATTTACTCAAAATGAGTAAAATAAAAACGCTAGCTTTATTTTCTCTAGAGAATGGTTTAAAATAGGCTATTTCAGTCACACATGAATGATAATTGTGAAATATGGTGCAGAATATAAATTAAAATTTAAACCGGTTTAAATATTTTTATTAAGCTAACAAGAGTAACAAAAAATCCGTCAGTGACAACTCGGACAAACTTTTCCATTCAGGAATAAATAAATTTCTATGCTAAATTTTTTTGTAAATCTGCAGAACCAACATGCTCCGTTGCCTGAGTAAATTTTTATTTCGTAAAATCTCTGATATATTTTAACCAATCTTTATAAAATATGTAAAATACTTAATTGTTTCAATAAAAAAAAAATTGGCAATGAAAAGAGAAATGAAAAACCGCTGCCCAAGGAATCACTACTTCCACGCCCAGATTTTGTATTCAAGTCTTATACACACTAAATCCAAATATAATATTTTACTCCCTTTAATAGTAGGGTGAGGGTGGTAGAGGGGGTGGCTGATGTCAAAAAATCTTAGAGGCGCTTGGTTCTCGTATACACACTAAATACCAATTTAAATTTTTACTCCCTGTAATAACAGGGTGGGGGTGAAAATAGGGGTGGTAGAGGGGGTGGCTAACGCCAAAATAAATTTTAGGAGCCCTTGGTTCTCGTACATACACTAAATCCCAATTAAATTTTTACTTCCTTTAATAATAGGATGGGGGTGGCAATGGGGGTGGTAGAGGGGGTGGCTAATTCCAAAAAAGTTTCAGAGTCACTTGGATCTCGTATACACACTAAATCATAATTAAATTTTTTACTCCCTCTAATAATGGGGTGGGGGTAGAAATGGGGGTGGTAGAGGGGGTGGCTAACGCCAAAAAAAATTTTTGAGACGCTTCGTTCTTGTATACCCACTTTAGTGTAAAAAAAATTAGAATGTGATTTATCACATTCTAATTTTTTTTACTCCCTTTAATAATAGTGTGGGATTCGTATTGGGGGGGGGGTTGATGCTAAAGAAATTTTGAGACCTTTACTTTTGGTACATGCAGTAAATTGCAATATTATGGTCTCTTACCTTCTTGCTTTGTCTATTTACCCTTATTTACCTCATTTACCCCTGAATCCTTCAAATGAATTAGATCAAAGGATAATCTAGTTTCAGATCTCGTTATAATACATAAGTGAACCAAATTTCAACTCGATATCATAAACGGTTCCAGAATAAATTTGTGCACAAGTAAGTTACAGACAGACAGACGGACAGACAGACAGGCAGACAGAAAATTTAAAATCTCGACGTTTCATGACATTTTAGCCTATTTCAACAAAAAAAAATTTTTTTGCGCTACTATACTTCCACTTGAGGGGGAAGTAAAAAAGAAGCTGATAGTATTTGAACCCGGGTTCTCTGGGCGAGACAGCCAAGTGCAAGCAAGTAAGACAACTTTATTCAGTATCAGCAATTAATGGCCCGGAGTCAGTCAAACATTCATGGTACGAAGCGCCATAATAGCCGAAAGGCAGCACGGGACAGACCCGGTTCGGCGAAAGAATAAACATAAATAAAATAGTTCAACTCCTTTCATCTAGGCGACTGGTTAAAAAGGGCTGTAACGAAGAGTTTTTCGTTACCGAAAATATGCCCAGGATATTTAAATTTATTTACACTATCTATATGAATTATCCTATATTTATAAATACTGTACCGCCTTAAGTGAATTAGCTTGAAAATTAATAAAATTATTAATTTACAGATGCACCAATAAGCCTATCAGTTGTAAGTACAGACGAACTCGGATGCCGGGGAACGACGAGAAGGGATTATACATTCACGCGGACCAAGTTTCAGTACGTACCCAACCGCCTTGCGTGTTAGATGTGTGGATCTCTACGTCCTGTACCGATCTATATGAAATATTCTAAGTATCAAGGTAATAAGAAGGTAATAAAAATATTTTCTAAATCGATCTGACGTCACCCATATAGCGTCATCCTCTCGATAAAGGGGATAACTGAAGTCGTTCGACAGTCAGTTCATCAGTTGCCATTCCACGCGTTAGACGTACCTACCTGCCTGCTATGATCAGCGAGGTAAATGTTACAAGTCTCAAAATTCAGGTGACTGAATTATTTTAACGAAGTCAAAAAATATTCCCAAATATTTTGTAAGTCCGGGTTACCGCTTATTCTGTGCTACCCTTTTGACTATTTGCTATCCTTGTCATTTGTGTCATCTAGTACTACTCTTTTCGTTGCATCGTCTGCCCTCATCCCGGTATTTAGAACCCGTAGTGCTTGGTAGAAAGTAACCAAGTAGTATACCCGTAGAATTGTATATAGCAGGCTTAATTGAATAAACTGACCTTGTTTATAAAATTTTGTGTTTCACTGTTTGTACATGAACGTCTAATTTCCCAAATTGACCGAAGTACCGTTTCTTCACTTGGGCTACTCAGCCTCACGTATCCGGCTTGTGGGTAGTGTCCTTAACACTTAAACTAGGGCTGATGCCCAAGCTGAACCGGAAACCTGTTTCCAGAACTCGAGTGCCAAAGAGTGGCCCTTTTTCTTCTCGTCGCCAGCTGAGGTGGAGAAAAAAGCATTACAGGGCACCATCATTAAAATTCCCCCAAAAGGGTAAAAATAACTAAAACTCAGGCCTATTAAATGTAAGCGAATACTGAATCAATTTTGGTAGCTGATACGGAAAAAGCCTCAATGAAAAAAACCGTTAGCAACATTTTAGCTGTGTAGTCTATTATTTTCTAACGCCTGGGTCTAAGTAAGTTTTGGTTCTTGTAAGACAGTTGTTGAGAAGTTAATCTTTTGAAAAATAACAAAAAAAAAAACACAAACAAAATTAAGAGAGGATAGGGAAGTGTTAAAAGTACAAAATTTTCAGACAAGAAGGATAGGGTAAAAGGAAGTTGTAGTATGTGAAGGTTGCCGGAAAATGGGCAACGCATGGTAAGGCAGGATGTTTTGTCCTAAAAGAGGCATTATTCTGTCTAAATATTGCGGGTTGATGGGCTATCGCTAAGTTTTAAAGTATATAATTTCAAGACGCATATTTTTCTTTATTTATGGTCTAGTTCTACCAAAAAGAATATGATGGAAATCGGTCAGAAAAACAAAAAGCTCATTCTCTGAACCTTATTCTCTACAGCCACAGACCCTGTATTTTTTGTGTCATACTAATACTAAAAGTGTATCCATGTGTTAATTTTGATTAAAATTCGTTAGAGCAATTATAGAGGAAATAATTATTTAATTCTTGAAACCCCACGCCCCTCAACATCCTCCCTAAATTTTCTAGAAGTAACTGGTCTCATCATCTTATACTGATACTAAGGAACTATCCAGATGTCTTTAATCTCAATCATGGGAACCGTTTTGGAGAAGAAATATTTAATTATTCGAACGTTTTCTCACACAGTCCCTGTATGTTTGGAGCTAATGAGCTATGTCATCTAATCCTAGTATTAAGGGACTACTTTGTTTAATTTCATTAGAGCCGCTTTTGAGAAATAAATTATTTAGTTCTTTAAACCAAACCCCTTGCAACATCCCTCCTTAAATTTCTAGAACAAATTAGTCATGCCATCTTGTAGTGATATTGTCAAAGAACCACCAAAATATATCTAAATTCATCACACTTGAAATCCTCAAAAAATATAATAGAACAACTTTTGCGTAACTACATTGAAAATCCAATTTGCGATAAGTGAACGTAATTATTGTAACTGTAATAAATGACGTCCCGTGGATTAGAATTTACAACGAAATTTTAATTTTTTCACAACTGCAACAAAAATTTCACTTTTGAGAACTATCATACAAAATCGCTCCACGGGGCGTTTTCAATGTCAAATATGTCAAGAAGTATTTAAGATAGATTTTTTTTTAAAATTTTTTTTAACAATTATTTAACGTCGGTCTATTTCTGCTACTGAGGCCTATCACCGACGCCTGTAGACGAGCTACCCCCAACCAGGACTTTTGCCGAACCTCTTCCCTTAAGAAGAGTAGGGATCTTTTACTTGCCTAACATTTAATAGACAAGGGGCCGACGGCTTTACATCCCCTCCGAAGGATGATATATCACCTACACAACTCTCGCCTAAGGTTGCATAGCTTCCGCGCATACAGTGATACACAAGCCGCTGGAAGATATGTGAGGCGAGGACAAGGTCTTCTTTGAAACGATCGCCCATCCAAGTACTAACCGCGCCTAACGTTGCTTTACATCGCATATCGAAGTATGCACGTAAAGACGCATCTAGGCTCGCCCCCATGATAGACTTATACAATGTTATATATTTGAAATAAGGGGAAAAAGGAATTCTCGAAAATGCAATAATATATAGGGCGTTCTATTTAAAAAAGCATGTATTTATTTCGTAACAGGTGACTTGTACATGATATTGTTTTTTTATCACGTTTCAATAAAGTATAGATAAGATCCTACAAATTTTATACAACAGAAGTAAAGGGGGGTCAATATACAGTGAATAACCCTGTTCACGGTGTATGGGACCGCCTTGCCTGAACGTATGAATGTAAAATAATTTTTTACTCTGAATTGTTGCGATTCAAGCATTTTCAACTTCTAGAGTGAGCGCCCGAAATTATTTGTGATATTTCGAAATACGTACAAAGACAGGCCCACATAGTAGTAAATACTGAACTTTTAGTTGATTTTTTTTTTTGTTAAAAAATATAAACATTGAATGGTAGTTGGAGACTGTATTGTCCGAGTCGTCCTAATCTTCACCATGTGTGGTATGGCCTGACTCTCTTGTTGAACTTATACTCTTGTTAACCTTATACTTATACATATAAAATTTGTGACTGTGATAAAAAATATTTGGAATGGAAAAGCAGAGAGTGTCTCGCTGTACTTAACCTCGTCCTTTTATTATTGTACTGGAATAATAAATAAAAATATATTATTATTAATGTCATTATCTAAAAAAGACAAATATATACCTTTACCTATAATCCTATCGGTTCATAATCAAATTTCCTTTTCAGGTTAATTAAGAAAGTGTTATATATTAGGAGTGTTAGATTCAAGACAGTGCAGAGACGTCCGATCGATACCATTTGGTGTGAGCAGATAACGAGATAAGTATAGATTTTTATTTTACGTACGAATCAGTCACATCAAACTTTTCAGGTGAACATCCTATTATTCCTTTTAGAAAGAGTAACAAAACATCCTTCAGACAACGTAGCATGGACCCTTCACAATATCAAGGAGCTATCCATGTGCCAAATTTGGTCCAAATCGTTACATTAGTTTTAGAGAGAAAAATTATTTAATTCTCATAATCTTACCCCCAAAAACCTTCCTTTCCATTTTCAGGACAAACGAGTTATACAGTCTTATACTAGTACTAAGGGAGGATTTATATTATGTTATATTTGATCAAAATCGTTAAAATTCTTTTTGAGAAAAAAAATATTTTGCATTTTCCTATCTGTTTTAGGCGTTAACTCTTCCATATTAATTAAAGCCAGGTTCAATTTTGCGATTTCACCTCGAGGTGTGACCATTCTGAATATGCATACAAAATTTGAGCAAAATCGATTCAATAAATTACCCTCTAGGTGCAACCACAGACAATAGATGGCAGACAGATATTTTTTAAAAACCACTTTCTTTGCTTCAGAGGACATGAAAATCTGTAAATATATGAAAAATACAATATCAATTTTTTGCACGATCATCATATTTTCCGTATATGGAAAAGTAAAAATTACGCTGGTGTAATAAAAATATGCGGGATACTCGCAAATAAAAATATGAGGGATTCTCGCAAATATTAAGCAAGGGAAAACCACAAATTTCAAACCGTAAAATAAAAAATCACCGCTTGTTTTGGGTTGCTTTTGCCTAATTTATGTGTAATACCTTTCAGATTTAGAAAACAATATGAATATGTTCCGTTAATCACTTTGGTCAGTTTGGTTACACTTTTTGCGTTCCGTAAATGTCTAATTCCAGGAATTAAATTGATTAACGGACCGTGGTTCTTGAAAAATTGGTAAATTATTTGCTACCAAAATGACCAACGTATTTGAGTATGTTACATGGCCTATGTCAATTTAACAATTTTATATAGAAACTAGTGTTTTGTTTATGTTTGGCACAATCTGTTAACGTTTTGATTCAGTTTTTGTAAGTGGAAGCTGTTTTCAACTAACAAAATTTTATTTCTATAACTGCTAAACCATTTCACACTGTTTTATGTGCATATTTTAATATCTTATGAACTCAGTCATGTTCTATTAACTATTATGTATCTCTGTACTTATAGCATCCCAGGAAACAATTGTCTACAAAACATTTATTTACATCAGATACCTATATTTCAATTTTTATATTTTTGTTTACTATTTAAGTACATATGGTTATTTTCCTTACCTTTCCTCGTTACTATATATAGTATATCCTATAAGATGTAATATATTTACTGAGTTCTCACAATAGTCACAATACGTTTTACTATTTATTACAGCTGTTCATATTTGTGGTTATGTATAAAATAGAAATTAAAAATTGTGAGGCAAAGGCAAATCAGCTGTGGTATGGAAGTAATAAAAACTTTTATTATAGATTCCTTTTATCGATCATATGCCACCATTTTAGTTGTGAGTAAAGGAAATTGTAGAATTTGCCATACCTGTACTATTTCTGTATTTTATAGCTTTCAATTTAATTAGGGAATTAGATTTCTCAAGTTTATTTGGTAGCATTATTTTGCAGTAAATAGGACAAAAAAAGTTTACCTTATCAGTAAAACTCACCAGGAAATCACTTACTTGCAGCCTTTGTACTGATTCGAATGTAATAAATTTTAACTGTGGACTTCAGTAATTGATATTACATTTTTATATGCGCGTTAACAATATCATCCAGTTTATGAAATTAGCTTAGATACTTAGATGCTTATATACTTATTTTCTTATATGCTTTTATATACTTATATATTTCTATATATTTATATGTATTATGTACTTATATGTTTATGCACATATATACTTATACATTTCTGTATACGTTTCTGCATAGCTTCTTCATTACTGCATAGCTTTTGCACAGCTTATCTTTTATATAGATAAAATTTCGTTAACTTTTCATAAACCACCTAGTCGGTTAATTTTCCTACGATTTTCTCTCCACTTCATTAAGAGACGTAAAATGCCAAGGAAACTTTAGACTCCATTCTTGCAACAAGAGACAATTGTGGGCCTGGATTGCTGTCCCAGAACCAGTCACCTCAACAATAGTCAATCTAGGATCCTGGTATAAATTTTTTTAATTTTTTTTTAAATTTCAATTAGTTTATAAACCGATTTATCTATTATTCGTGTAATATATTTTAACATTCATTTTAAACTATCTTTTTATTTCTCTTACCAACAATTTCAGTCTGATCTATACTAGACTGGTTATTCGAGAAAAGAGACAATTCTACTTATTTTCACTATAGATGGCGCTCAATTTAACATCAATTTTTCATTGTCTCCTTTTCTCGAACTAAACAGAAATCTGTCATTTATGCTGTACATTTCAGAAAGGGTAAGTTTCTCCACTTTTACGAATACTCTGGATCCACGGCTCTCTGCTCCGACTTAAACCAGCTAGCCGTCCGCATGTGTTGCCTCAATTCTTTCTCAAAAATAAATAATAAGGGAAAGGAGGTAACAAGTAGGTGAATGCGGTAAATAGTTGGGAGTCTGTCAAAAGTAAACTGTCAAATTCAGCATTGAGTGTGCTTACGAGAAAAACAAGGATTTGTGGTCATAAAAAGATTTAAGTGTTTAAAAGTTAATATTCTTCTCTTTTTCCATGTTTATAGCCTTTACCTACCTGTTTAAAAGGTAATCTTCTCTTTTTCCATGTTTATGGCCTTTATTTACCCTATAAGGTAGTTGGGCATAAAATAACAATTTAGGTTATGCTGTTCTAAAATTACTACTGCGAATACGTCCTACCTACCATTTGTTTGTTCTTTTGCGTCTCGTTAAAAACTATAACCCGGTTTAACAAAAGAGAACCCCTGTCAAATCTTCAGTTACGGATTCGGTTACTGAAATTTTATAACAACATATCTTATGTAAAATACTGTAAGCCTTTAATTTCAACGTTACTCATTGTTATAGAAAAAATATTTTTTGTACAATTTCAGCAACATACGTAAATGTTTTTAGTTGACTAGCACATTTTAAACAATGGAAATAATGAATTGTAAAATATAAAGCAGCTAATCAACTCTATCGCCGAACTTAATATAAGTTGACAAGCATATTCATACAATAAGGCTTCCTATTCTGTAACTCTTTCATTGTGCTTCTCCTTAAGTTTTCCAACCCACCCTATAATGCCAACTGTATCAGTTTTTAAGCGGTGAAAACTGACAATGAGGTCGCACTTAGCAGACAATAACGACACGTGTTGGACTATGTTGGCACTTGTGCAGCACATGCATGCAGACTTGTTAAGTGGCAATATGTACGCTAAACAATGCTAGATGAATGTATTGTACTCAAGGAATGAGAGGATGCAATATTGTAGACATATTGTACCGACATCCGACATTGTCATTACTCTAGCACGCTGGACCGTGAATAACGTTTTCATTTCGCATCACTTGTGGCATTGTTTCTGTTTCGATGAGTAATTAAAATTGGATATTACTGTATGCTATTATTACAATTTGCAATATAAGTACGGTAACAATGATGTAGCGGTGAAATATATCACATATTTTTTAATCAACGGTTATTATCATTTTATGATGATGAGTTTTATGGAATTAGCTGCATTGTGTTTAATGCCTTTATTCGATTTATAAACGTTGTGTATCAATGTATTGGGAAAGCGTATAAACATTCAGGAATACTCATAGATTAGTTCGAACAATTTATTCGATGGTAATTGAAATAATTTGGGTTTCGTTTATCCTTCATAGGACTGAATATAAAAACTATATGTAACAAGACTAAGTGGGGTACACGTGTACCTCAAAGTTTTTTCGGTCAATTTTGTTTAAATTCACAACTAAATGCATTCAAAAAGTAAGTTAAATAAAAAAACTGAGGTTTTAATTTACTTACATATCTTATTATTTTTTATACAAATTAAGTATTCTATTGCAATAATCTTAAGAAATGTAACTACTGACATTCATTACACATATACTGGACTTTCGAATGTTGCCACGCCAAAATCTAAATAAAGGGGTCGGCTAGTAGTAGGTTAGGTATTTATTTATTTATTCCCCTTTATTTTTTTTTTAGAAAGAGCAAGAGACATCAGGGTCGTTGTCAGTACTGTGGCAAAAATAATAAAATAGTACTGAACTTACCCACAATAACACCTGATTAGTACCAGCTAACAATGGGGCAGGGTAAATTGTAAAAAAAAAAGGAAAATATTATATATATTTAGGGCGCCACGTGATTTAACCTGATCAAGTGTTTTCTTATTTTATTATTCGAAATTATTCACTCAAAACCACGAAAGAGCTCATAAAAAAAAATTGAGGAAATGACAAGGTAAAGTTCAGAACTGTAAACTATGTAAGATTCAAAATCTAACAACCACAAAAAAAAATGGAACAAAAAAAAATGTACCATCAATATATTACTATTCTTTCAAACCTACAATTTTATGGCAAGACAACGGAATAATAGCAAAATTTGTACTCACAAGAGTAACATGTGTGCATTAAAACTAAACCGGGAAAAGAAAAACAAGGAAATATATATATCTAACTACAAGTCTATGTGCATACCCAAAAGTGGTCGTAGCAAAAGATTTCTATATATATGTACATGTAACGTATCCTACTAATTAAGAAATAAAATCAGATACTAATACTTGTAACCGCAACCTTAAACATATATAAACATATGGCAGGCACAATAGTACCGGCAATATACAAATCATAAGTTTGGCCAAGAATATAGCTATATACTCGTGTACATCTATTTGCTTAAATAATCTCGTGAATGACTAACTAGACTTAAATGTATGTCTAATAAATAACTACATTAAAGAAAATATATATATGTACACATATACGTATATGCACAACTACATTCACTAATAATAATATAAAGAAAAATAATTCTGCTGGGTCTAGTCTACTATCTAGCTCACACCGTTTTTTACGTGGTACTTTTGCTGGTATCAGGTACTTCATAAAAAATAATCGGAACACACTGACCTTAAATGGTTGTCTTTACTGCTAGGAGAATCGTTAATTCTATACACTTGGACGTCGGGAATCCCAAGTAGGCCTTATTATTTTCCAGGGGTGGAAGAAGGACCCTAAAATAAAGCGTGAAAAGATCGACGTAAGCATGCCAACAGTGCAAAAAAACATTACACACAATTACAACAATTAATATACCTCTAGTGAGGGCCTGGATTCACGAACGCAAACGGCAAGCAAAGCATGGCTCGACCCACAATCTGGCACACTGAAAGAATCAAAAACTCGTCCCCATCGACTTAATTTCTTACAAAAGAATTATGTACTCACAGTTGAAGAATTGACAGCAATAAATCCTCTTAAAGAGACAGATTTTCTCAAGACACGAACGTACACTAAAGCATCAACAAATTATCTCTATGAAAATCCAAAATCTGTGTAAAAATGGATATATCCCAAAATAATGGATAAAATAAATTTTCCACTTTCACAGAACACGTGCCATTCTAACAACGTTCTAGAAGGAAGTGACGAAAGGAGTCTTTGTCCACGATTATTAAAAAAAAAGAAGTCAAAATTCAACATCTAGAATCCCAACGAAGTAACAGAAAATTTACTAACTGGAGAGGACTACATGATACTTTCGGAAAATGAACGCAAGAGGCGGGTACTGAATTGGGAAAAGGGGGTATAAAATCTAAAAGTAATTGGTAATTGGTGTAAAAATTCTGTTCTCATTGAACCGGTGCGTGAAGACTATCGCTTCCGACTTCTCGCCGTTTACCCGTATCTACCACCGGTCGTAATACGCCATGGCACAGACCATGTGCGCCTTCAGCAGCATGTTGGCTGCTTGAGCGTTGTGAGAATGCGCGTCCATGGCTGTATCGTCGGCGTACTTGGCCAGCTTGGTATTCGGGAATTCCGGGAAATCGGAAACATACAAGTTGTACAGTTTTGGTGATAGACACGTCTCTTGCGGGACTCCCGCTCGAATATCCCGCTGTGATGACAGTTTATTATTCACTCGAACCTGCAGGAATCTGCCCGTCAAGAACGAGTGAACGAGTTTGATGATGTATCTCGGAAAGTTATAGTCGTGCAACTTGTATAGTAACCCCGGTGTCCAGACGGTATCAAACGCCTTTTCAATATCAAGAAGCTCCATGGTCGTGCTCTTCCCGAGGTTGTATTGTACCTTGACGTCGTTAACAATTCTGACAACCTGTGGTTGAACCACTGATTTCGACATTTTTATCTTTTTTTCCTGTAGCAAAGATGACATCCGTCAATTTGAGTCGCAGCAGGACCAGGATTTTTATTTTGTCTTGTAAGTAGTTCTGGAACTAGAAGCTGCATGGTTTTTTTTATGTACGGCTGCAAATTACTATTGGCACCATCTCTTCTTATTATATTGTTTTTTCCTAACTGCTTTCCTAGTTCTAATAAAAACAGTCTTCGATTATCGAGGTGAACTTTTTCCAATCTGGGTGTTTTTCATCTAGAGTTTATAGGAGTTAATACTACCAATATCAAGAAGATGGTAAAACATTGCCATTGGCCAACGGTTTGTTTTTCGTTGGGTCGTGTATTCCTTCTCCAATTTATCGCTGGTGTCAACAGCACCTTTCATCTTATTATAATCTAAAATAATATGGAGTTTATAATTATCATTTTCTCCTCCACTTTCGGTAACTTCGTGCTCAGTAGATAACAAAATAACATTAGCTTTCTTTTTGGGGACATACAAAACCATACTTTTATCTTTCATAAATGCAAACATACTTGAGAATTCTTTTTTATATGCAGCAGGAGTAAATAAATGTTTTGTTTTCCTCAAAGTACCACATAACGAAAGATCTTTCTCTAGAAGTATATTAGCAAAATCTAAACTTGTAAAGAAATTGTGTGTAGTTATTCCGTGGCCTTGGGGTAAATGTTCCACCAAATCCAGAACCACTATTTTACCTTGATCCTTTTCTGCCCTTTTGCCTGCCTCACCTAGAAAAACTCATAACCATAAAAATGCATATTTAAACTTATCTAAATATGCTTGCATATTGACGTTATACGCTGTAACATAATCTGCCAATGCCCAAATTTTCAAACCGTATTTGTCAGGTTTACTGTTTATGTGTACTCTAAATGGAGCTTTCTCACGTAAAGATACCAACTGTTCGTCAACACACAAGTGCTTTCCTGGATTGAATGCTTTTTTATAGTTGCTTGTATGACTGATGGTCGAGGGGTGAGCACACTTGCCTCTCACCCAAAAGTTCCGGATTCGATCCCCGGTCGTGGCAGTGGAAAATACTGTGAGAGGGATTTTTTCACTATACACGAATATTGGGTGTGTGTCCCTTGTCTCTAAATGTGTAGCCCCCTCCCACACAAGGCTCTTCTAGAGCCTTCCGGGATAAAGGGGGTCGTCATTACCTGTGGTGTATTTATTTATTTATGAAGCCATTAAAAATATCTCTGATTTAAGCTAATTTGTCCGCTGCTTTTCTTTCTGTTCTAGTCTCGTAGTTATCAAAACGTAGAAAACACAAAATTTGATTGAACCTATCTCGAGACATTATAGCTACTGGTAGACAAAATACAGGATCTTGACTTCAAGGTATTGTTATGGGCCCTTTTGAGCAATGCAGAACTCCCAAAATAAACAATTGGCCTCAATTTCATCTCTGATAATAGGTACAAATTGTTTATTTTTATTTTCATAAAGTGCTTGACCTTTTCTGTTTGTTTCAGCAACAATTGAATTAATTATTTGCTCATCAAAAGATATACAAAACGCCTATTTTTTACTAGCGAAAGTTGAACTATAAGACGTTTGTCCTGCTTATACTTTTTGAATATTATGTTTCACCCATTTGAGTCTACTCGTAAATTAAGCAGAATTTTAAACCACGAAGTACCATCTTTTTTATATGTGGGTCCATTACAAACCACATAGTCAGTTCCGGCCGAATTATTTTCAACAACTTCATCTTCGTTCTCTATTATGATATTGTCCACTATCTCGAATTCTGTCACAAAATCATTTTGTTCAATATCACTTGCACTCTCATCTAATGTATTATCTTCAAAATACTCGTCCAAGTACATTGATTTAGTGATAAGTAAAATAAATCCAAATTGTAATGATTAATAATTTGTAGGATTTTGTCCAAATGCAAATGCTTTCCATAATTAGTAGAATGAAAATTAACATAAAAAACATTGTTATTACTCAATAAACGATTGGGGATGTTAAATTTAACAAGAGCCAGCAACTCAGGACAAGATATGTAACCATTTACCAACTTAAATACAAAACATAGGTCAGTTACAATTCTGCGAACTACCAGAGTAGACATGTTGAGTTGTGACAAAATATTATTATAATCATGGTTGCTTATTGGACAATTCATTTTAAATGTACAAAACCTGAGAAATTTCTTTTGAACCCGCTTAATGAAAACAGAGTAAAGCGGAGACCAAACTATAGAAACATAGTCCAACCGTGACCTAACAAGCGAATAATACACAATTTTGATTGAGGAGATAGATAGTTTACTAGAGTTTCTTGTGAGAAACCCCAACATTTTTGAGGAATCGACTGACACGTTATTGATGTGATCCACAATATTAAGGTTAAGATCAAAAGTAAGTCTTTCACTAAATTACAGATTTAAATCCAGAATTTTGAGTAAAGTAAGAAGTGTTAAATTCCTTAGAGTGTTTAAAGAAAGTTATGTATAACATTTGCAGATGTTCAAATATAAACAGTTGCTACTACATCATTCATATAAATTATTAAGATCCTGCTGAATTAAAAATGAGTCACGTTCAGACTTAATAGTTTTAAATAATTTGAAATCATCCGCAAATAAAAGATACTGACAGCTCTCAATGGTTACACCAATGTCATTCACAAACAAACTGAATAAAAGAGGAGCACAGTGAGACCCTTGAGGTACCCCTGACAAAACTTCGATGTCATGTGAGCAAAAGTTCCCGAGTTTAACTCTCCGTTTACGTCCCTTCAAAAATCTCCCAACCCACTTTACGAGTCTCCCACAAAATTCCAAATTAGACCGTTTGCCAAATAGTATATCATGGCTCCCCCTGTCAAAAGCCTTGGAGAAATCAGTGTACACTACATCTACTTGACATCTATTTTCCAAAGCCACTAAAATTTTTATGTGGTAATTCAACAAGTTGATTACTGTAGACTTGTCGTGACATTTTTGTCAATGCTGTTCATTAATTATCAGCGGGTTACATGACCAACTGAGCTCATCATTTACAAAGCTGTCAAATAATTTAGGAATTGATGATTGAATGCATACACCACGGTAATTTTGAACGTTGCCCTTATCCCCTGATTTATAGACTGGCATGATATAATTTCAACAATCTCAGGAGGCAATGTGTGGCAGCCAGAAAAAGGTGTGCTAGGGAAAATAGGAGGCAAGGAAGAGAGGCTGAAAACCTAGCTCCCCAAGACTACCGAGAAGCAAGGAAGATACGCAGAAATGCGATAAAAGATTCCAAAACGAATAAATGGAGGGAAATGTGTGAGGATATTGACAGGAACGTGTGGGGTGACGGGTATAAAATTGCGACCCGAAGTATGAGAGCCACCCCTCCCGCAATCCCAGGAGAAAGGATAGAGGAAATAGTGGGCGTCTTATTTTCTGCGAGGGAAAAGTCAGATGGGGAGCCACGGAAGTGGTGGACCCCCCCTTTACACAGGAAGAGCTTAAGGCTGATGAGGTATTGATACCAAAAAGGAATAAACCGCCAGAGGAACCGTCTTCTTACAGGTCACTGTGTTTGTTGGACGCATGGAGCAATTTGCTAGAATACCTTGTATTGGGAAGACTAGAGATTGAAATAGAGCAGAAACAGGGATTGGCGGATAATCAGTACGATTTTAGGAAAGGCAAGTCGACGGTGGATGCTGTAAGGAGGATTACGGAGATTGCGAGGGAGGCCATGAACTCTAAAAGGATCTGTGCAGTAGTGACCCTGGATGTCAGAAATGCGTTTAACACGGCGGGATGGGCCGAGATTGCCAGTAGTCTGAGGAGAGTGGGAGTAGCTCCTCATTTGCTCAGAATCACTAAGAGCTATCTGAAGAACAGAAGAATTGGATGGGAGGCAGAAAACGGCGCACGCTGGAAGAAGGTGACCTGCAGGTTTCAACAGGGATCGGTCCTGGGTCCGACACTGTGGAATTTAATGTTCAATGACGTCTTACAGCTGCCTCTGGTGGGCGGTGTTACGGTGACAAACTGGGTGGCTGGAGTTGAGGCAGGGGTAAATGAAATCATTAGGAGAATAGAGCGGTGGTTAAATGGGGTGCAATTAGAACTAGTCCCAGGGAAAACAGAGTGCATCATCATTACGAGGAAAAGAATTCTACCACGCTTCACAGTAAGAGTAGGGCAGGTGGAGATTAGACCTAGCAGGGGCTTAAAATATCTAGGAATATGGCTAGACCCGCGGCTAACCTATGGGTTACATGCACTGAAGACAGCAGAAAAGGCGGGAAAAACTGCCTCTGCCTTAGGGAGGCTTATGAGTAACACGTATGGGCCCAAGGCTAGCAAAAGAAGGGTATTATGCAGTGTGGTGCATTCCATTTTACTGTATGTGGCCTCAGTATGGGAGAGTTCGATGGCCGTACAGAGCACCAGAAGGAGGCTTGAGAGAGTACAGCGGAGTGCTGCACTCAGAGTTTGCAGTGCTTACAGAACTGTGTCGTATGAAACAGTCCTGGTGCTAGCGGGGGTCCCCCCGATAGATCTACTGGCCAAGGAGAGACGGTGGGTATATGAAGGGACGGGGAAGCAAGAGGCAAGGTAGAGACTCCTCGAGAGATGGCAGACTAGTTGGAACAACTCAACTAAAGGGAGGTGGACAAGACGACTTATTCCAAATATAAGATAGTGGACGGAGAGGGGGTATGGAGAGATGAGCTTCCACCTCACCCAGGCTCTCACAGGATATGGTTGCTTTGTGGAATATCTCTTTGATATAGGAAAGGTTGACACACGGGAATGTGAGTACTGTGGGGAGAACGACGACTCGGAATATACCGTATTCTACTGCAACCGGTGGAGGACCGAGAGATCAGGAGACTATTGGAACCTTGATAACCTAATTAGGTATATGCTGGAATCGGAGGAGAACTGGGAAAATGCAGCACATGCTCTAAATCTAATAATGAGAACGAAGGAAGAGTATAGAAGAAATCTAGCCCCGAACCCCAACAGATGGGGGATGTAAGGGAACACGTGGGAAGTTCTACTAACACCAATAAAAGACGAATGGCCTGTGGCCTGATGGAAAGGTTTCCCCTCCACCATTTTACAAAAAAAAACGTGCGCACAAAAAGTTACAGAGAGACAGAAAATTTTTTTCGCTCAAATTTAAAATCTCGACGTTTCATGACATTTTAAACGGACAAAAAAATATATATATATTTTTGCGTTACTATACTTCCGCTGGACGTGGAAGTAATTAATAATATAATACTCGTATGTTTGTTATGTTAATATCTGGCCGCTAAATATTTTGTCATACAGCTGAATGTCCCGTATATATTTTGTATAACTTCTGTTCTAACCTTCTGTGGTTTATAATACATATGTATTAAAAATGTATGATAAAAATAACTCTACAATATTATATTATTAGATATAACTTGAATTTGATTTGACTGTGATCTACTCTCTGTATATATTATATTAATCATCGTACTATGTATATTGTTTAACTGTAAGGATTCTTATTTAAAAATGATTCTGTTATGGATATATGAACACATAGCTGATGCAATAATTCTAATTGTTCGTGTAAAAACTATATAATGTAACCGTTCCGTTACATAGAGGATGCCTTCTAGGAAACCATTTTACATTGGTTTTAATTTAAAATAAAAGGGTGAATTATGTTTTGATCGAAAATCCTACTCTGCTAGAGATTGAACTTTGGGAGACATATAACCTATATATTATTTCAAATTTATATATGTAGATATATATACCTTCATTCTAACATGATTGTGCCATTACATTACTACTATATGGAATAAAACTGTGGGTACCTAGTTGAAATACTGTACTTTATTAAACACCGTTTCCAGCATCCCCAATCCCATTAGATCAAATTATATTTTATAACTACTATTAATATCAGTAATATTTTTGAATACATTTACTTATATTTATATTTAAATGCCTATATAAATCACAATTTCTCAAAATCTTATGAAATACAGCTTCGCATAATAATATAAAAAATATTTATAAATATACATTAATCGCCTTCCAGACCAGTTAAATTACTTTTGTGATATAGGAGACAAAGCCCTACAGCTTATAGTGGGATCCAAACCACTTCTTGGGGGTAATTTATAATTGAAAATTACTTTGTAGTTGGTGGGGCTTGAACCCACTTCGTTCGGTACGCTCAGAGAAAGCTAGAGGTGCTAATCACTATGCTATAGTATTATAAAAAGGTATGTCTAACAATCCCGTACAAACCACTGCGTGAGTTCCACGATGGCTAAGTGATATGGCGTTTACACTCTCTTCTTTTAAGAGATTGTCAGCTGGAGTCCCACAGGGGACGATTTTATCGCCTACCCTGTACAATCTTTACTTAGCTGACACACCGACCCATGTTAGCACAAATATTTTACTCTATGCGGACGACACCACAATTTATGCGAGGTCCTTTTATGCAGAAACTGCAGTCAAAAAGATAAAATACCACCTTTTAGAGCTGTTGAAATATTATAAAAAATGGAAAATTAAAATTAACATTGACAAAACCGAGCTTATCATACTACATAGGAAGTTTACAAACATTCGCACCTTTGATAAACTTAAAATTAACGATACGGTTATAAGGGAGAAGAGCGCGGTTAAGTATCTTGGGGTCACCCTAGACACGAGACTGCGTTTCGGACCCCACATAACGAATATAATAAATAGTACGTATGCTGCCTTAAGTAGACTATATCCATTAGTCAACAATAGGAGGAAATTATCTAAGGACAACAAGTTAACGATCTACAAAGTTATTCTTAAATCAATCCTCACATATGCATGTGCGTCATGGAATATCATCTCTGATGCGCAATGCAATCGCCTACAGAGGACACAAAATAAGATCCTTAGACTACTGACAGAGTCGAACAGGTATACACCTATATTACAATTCCACACTGATACTAACACACCACTTATGAAAGACTATATACGCGAGACGGCTGATAAGTTTTTGAAATATAAAGTTCAAAATTCCACACTAACCGCCAAATTAACGAGTATGAGGAGCTTTAACGAAGTTCCTCATACGCACAAGCTCTTGCATGAGGGCCTTCCCCTCTATCATGAAAGATAGTATTGGGAAAGTACAGACAAATGGTTGAGTCCTGTAATGGGGGTATAACCATGTTAGGAGATTTTGTTTTTATTATTTATCATACATAATTAGAATCACATTTATTTTTCGGTTTTATAGAGTCATTTTTATTTTTACCTCAATTTAATTTTAGAATCATATTTATTTTTACTTCATTGACAGAATCGGTGCATTTTTATTTATGTACATATTTATTTTCGGAAGCAGGTTTTGTTGAGTTTCCTGCACGTAAAATTATAATTTTGTAAATAGTATTTATTTTTTAGAATCATTTCTTTCTATTTCATTAACCTTGTGGATAAAGTTAAGTTTATTTTGTCAAAACTGCATAGGATGACAATTGTACCTGAGAAATTCTAAATTTTTGTATCAGTCTCATATGGCATTAGATCCGCCGCCTGGCACGATTCGTTTTTGTCTGAAAATTTGTATCGAGTCGGGTTTCAAGAATATAAAACTTTGTAAAATGAGATATTGAAATAAATGAAATACAAAAATGACATGTTAAAACACAGCTAAATAAAATAAAAACTTTTTTTTAATGGTTAATGGGCTTTGTAATCCAAAGAGCGCGCATTCGAATCCCCTTGCCTGCTCGGCTTTTTTGTTCGTTGTAAGTTGGTATTAAATTAATTATGACCGTTCTTAATTTCCCGAGTCCAATTAATTCAAATGATAAATAATTGTACATTAAGCATACTCCTTAGTACTACTAATTATTCTATCTATAACAAACTGACGGACATACCGAAGGGAACACAAGTGGCATTGTTGAGGATCACGGACACAATTTAGATACTAATTTAATATCTATGGATAAAAATGTTCAGCTACGTAGATTCAGAATTGTGCTTGACCAAGTCTTAAGCAAATGCCGTTCAGCATTTGGGACTACCCTCCAGATCATAATCTGGACTCTATTCCAGTGGACAATGTGTGTGCATTTTTGAAACCGTATTATTATTATGGACACACACTATGATCTGACTTACATATTTTATTAGCGAACTTTCTTATAACAACACTAAGTACACGAACGACATAATCCTATATTCTCTTATTAAGAAATATATAAAATGCTGTAAAATCTGAGACATGTTTTAATTACAAGACAATTGTAGGAGTAAAATTATTGTTATCGCACATAGCCATGCCCGCCTTATAACTTCCAACTGCTCAATGAATGCTAATATAATTTTAAATTAAACGCCTTTGGCCATAAAACCCCGACAAAATGCTTACACTTTCGTTATTTAAAGCAATTCTAAAGCATTCCGACAACGTAGACACTTTCTAAAAGTTTAATTAAGAATTAATGTTTTTCGACACAATTGCAAGAAACTGGAATATCGGTATCGAAGTCACAGATTGCAACTTGGAATAGAAAAGTTTTCCTTAACGTTGGAGAATTTGAGGTTTCAAGTTTTACTTGTTTAATTATTGGAAGAAGTAAACTATGTCGGAAAGTGTGAAATCTAATAGAAAATAATAAGAAAAGATTGTTTACAGATTTTGTTTTATATTCTAAATTAAATTTAGTATTTTCTTTAATGTACTAAAATGTTTAGTTTTTGCTTAATCCCACAAAATATTAGATCTGCAAGCTTTTATTCTTAAGGGAATCATCTTTAATCATTTGTATACAGAATCACATATTGTGTATATATTGTGTAGTGTATGGTAAAGCAGTATGGATGAAATACGTTATAAGTGCACTACAATAATTTCATTCTCAATCAAAATTATACACAGGAGCGTCACTGGCAGGGTGGTTTGGTACGCCCCCCCCCCCCACCCCCTCCAATCGTGGTCGAGTTGAGAGATTAAAGCTAACCATGTTGAGAAATTTGGGCCATATGCTTGAAAAAATACAAGTTTCTAAAAATATTTAAAAAATTAGGAGAATTGCGTAAATAATCTCCACTTCCTTAAAACTACGAGAAAAGAGTACTTTTACATCCAATTTTGTAAATGAAGGCGTTAAAGAAAATGCTGTGATAAAATTTTAAAACGTTAGGCAGCTACCTGGCTGTATCAGCCACATATGTTCTAGAGCGTTGGACGTCATCCTTATGGGCCCAACATTTAAAAAATATTTCGACTGCTTGCTCTATAGCTTGTTAACCCGACATCAGGGGTCGGAACTTACAATTAGTCTTATATTTATTGTCCCTAATTACGGAATCAAATGGTTTATAGTCTGTGAATATTTACAGGGTTCTCTGTAATGCCAATAAACTTATCTCATTAAATTCTATGGCTTTATAAGTGCACAGTGAGAGTTTTTTTGCATAGTATTTGTCTGATGTATTGATACATATAAGAACATTTTAAATTCCAGATGTAGGACACTGATGCTTTCAGCAAACATATGCTTTAAAAAATGCCCATTTTTATGACCTCCATTTCATCTCGATGGACTCTAGCTAGGCTGACAATAATATACGATATTTTTATTACTTTCACGTCCAATGGAAGTATAGTAACGCAAAAAAAATTACTTTCCTTTTATTGAAATGGGTTTAAAATGTCATGAAATGTCGAGATTTTAAATGTGAGTGAAAAGTTTCCTGTCTGTCGGTCTGTCTGTCTGTAACTTTTTTGTGCACACGTTTACTCTGGAACCGTTTATGATATTGACTTGAAATTTGGTACACTTATGTATGGTAACGAGATCTGGAACTAGATTATATTTTGATCTAATTCCGTTGAAGGATTCGGGGTTAATTGGGGTAAATAAGGGTAAATAGGCAAAACAAGCAAGTAAGAGTCCTTAAAATTGCAATTTAGGGCATGTACGAGAAGTTAGGGTGTCAAAATTTTTTTTGGCATCAGCCACCTCCTGCCCCACTATCATCCCGAATACCACCCCCACACTATTCTGAAAGGGAGCAAACAAAATTAAAATGTAATTTAGTGTATATACAAAAACGAAACGTCTAAAAAAATTTTTTTGGCGTTAGCTACCCCCTCTACCACCGCCATTGCCACCCCCACCTTATTATTAAATTGAAATTACGATTTGAACCAAGGGTTATTTTGGCATTAGTTAATTAATTTTTGAATAAACGTGAATCGAAAGTGTGTGTCTTATTAATAGTTTTTCTCAAAAGTGTACTTGGTAAGTATTCATAACTTTTAATTGATAATGTGGATAATAGATCTGCCACTTACATAAATTGTGGCAGATTAATTAAAAATAAGTTGTAAACATAGCCTTTTTTACAAATAAAGGAGAGTTATTAACTTACTTGGTAAACTAAAATTTGTCAGATAGATTTGAAAATCTAAGAATAAAAATGCAACATTATATTTTACCGACAATACGCGCCAAGCAGTAAACAAATATACAGTGCGTCCTAGTTTATATGTAACACTTGATATTCTCTGTAATTTTTTAAATTTTTGATTGAAAATCCAGTCTGAAAAACCGATTTTTTAAAATAATTCAGAAAGTCCGACGTTTGCATAACTTTAATTGACTTTAAAAAGGAAGTAAAAACATGCATGTAAAATTTTAACTATCACTTCCGGCTTACTTGGAAATTCCGTTATTTTTCCCAAATAATAAATTTAAAATAGAAAAATTTCATTTTTCAAAAGCCTCCTATTATTAAATTGTTGAAATTTTTGAAATATTTGGAGGAACATAGGTAATAATATTTTTGTTATTGTTTAGCTTGTATTCCTGTGTTATTGAAATAAAAACCTGTAAAATAAAAAAAAACAAAAAATCAGTTTTTTAAAACTTTCTCACAAAATATCAATTTTAGGTGCATAGTACCTACTTTATCACTTTTTTACTAAGAATTGTTCGATTAATGTGATGGTATGAAAAAATAGGGCTATTTAAATAAAACAAATTTTTTTAGATTATTCTCAATTTATAACATTAGAAGGTAAGCTTGAATTAGCATTTCACTTGGAATTTTAGATAAGTTATTGGATTTTCATAAAGCCTTCTGTATTGTGTTTGTATTATTATTTAGAAAAAAGTTCCTAACTTCGATTTTGCCTTATTCAGAAATTGTTATAAGCAATAACCTTGTCAATTTGTTAACTTGCAAAAGACGAGCGAAATAAAACAATAAAGTAATTTTCCTGCTTTTTGCTAAAAACTAAAGATATTTTACTCTTTTTAAATTTTTGGAAAAACGCGTAGTTTCCGAGATACAGTGAAATTTTTCAAAAACGGGAGAGGGGATACCATAATATATAAAAAATCCGAAAAAATTCATGTAAGTATATTTTTAAAATACGAAACTTTTTTTTACTACCGGTTTTTCTACAAAAGGCATACCTGCAAAGTTTTCTCGGAAAACCCTATAAAATAGTAAGAACTTCGATAAGGAAAGTCATTGAAAAACATTTTCTTACAAATCTGAAAAAATTTATAATAGTGTAACTATTATACATTTTTTCACTTTATTTTAAACAATTTTCGTCTGCAATAATTTTTTATAAGAAATAATAGAGATGGAAATTGTTTACAATCAAATGTGTAGAACATTATTATGAATTTTGTCTGAAAGTTATTTGTGGCATTCTTCGAATATTCTTTCCTGTTATTTGGGTTTTCTACCACATGTATTATTATCCTCTTCAAAACAAATTACCGAATCTACAAAATAATAGAATTATTGGGAAAAAAACCTCTGCGCCCGTGACGTTTACGCCAAAGGAAAAGTCAGAGGTTATGTTTTGCAAATAATATAAATCGGAATAAACACACTTACAAACAGATTACTTTCCGAAACGTCAGCTAAATACATTATTTCTGTGTTTATTCCGATTTATATTATTTGCAAAACATAACCTCTGACTTTTCCTTTGGCGTAAACGTCACGGGCGCAGAGGTTTTTTTCCCAATAATTCTATTATTTTGTAGATTCGGTAATTTGTTTTGAAGAGGATAATAATACATGTGGTAGAAAACCCAAATAATAGGAAAGAATTATTATGAATTTTTTCAGATATTTAAGAAAACATTTTTTCAGTGATTTTCCTTCTCAGTTTTTACTATTTTTATAGGTGTTCTGGAAAACTTCACAGGTATGCTTTTTCTGCAAAAATCAGTATAAAAGAAGTTTTGTATTGTAAAAATAGATTTACCTAAATTTTTTCAGATTTTTTTCTGTAAAATTTTGGTTTCCCCTCCCTCCACTCTGGAAAATTTCGAATCAATGAATCTGGGAAAATCCGCGTTTTTTTTTAAATTAACAAGGAGTTATTTTCAGCAAAGAATACGGAAATTCTTTTTTTTTTTTTAATTCTGCTCACCTTTTGAAAGTTAACAAACAACAAAATTATGGTTATAACAATTTCTGAACGAGGGTAGCAAAATCAAAGTTTGGGATTTGCAAGCAGTAGTGATATACAATTATTATTTCCCAAGTCTTATATTTTAGTAACTTTAAATATAAAAGCTGCGATTTGCGATATAATATTCATATAGATAAATGCCTTTAAAGAAAGTATTTTTCTTAATCCTGCTAAGTTTCTATATTTCAATATTACAATATATAAATATAAAATACGAGTTGGGAAAATTTCTGTAATGAGGCTTGGAAATTATTAACCTATAATAAATAATACATCTCATAAGAAATATAATAACTTTGCAAATTACGGGAACAACACAACATGAAAACAAAGCTGATGCACTTAATGGGTTCTATACATCCCCATGTATCAGAATTGCAGAAATAAAACATTTTTTCATTGATCTAGAGTTATTTTTAAAGATTAGAACAAAGAACAATATTGTAAACCTTTCCTCAATTATTGCATGCAAAAATACATAAGATATTTATCTTATATTTGGCTTCTTTTTGTAATATAACTTTTAATTAGGTCCATTGCATTACTACTAAGACCCATTTTGTGGGTGCTTTATATTAAAATTAGATATAATATGGTTACATTCTATTAGTTCATGATATTTTGCACATTTCTTTGTCAGATAATTGAAGACGATGAGCCCTCTAAGTAACAAATAGCAGTTATTTTAAATGACCCTGCAATTTAACTGAGATAGATGAAAATTTAATACCATTAAAATAATAAGCGATACATATTACCTAAAATATCGTTTTATTTTTAAGTATAAAGGTTAGATAACACTGTAAAGAATTATAATCAAGGTAATGGCATTCTATAATTAACTAAGAAGTCCTCTTCTTCCATTACTTAATTTTTAGAAAAACTGCATATTCCTGCAATGACGAGATTAATGAATTTGAAAGTTACCACGATTCAATTATCTATAAAGTCTAAAATACCATGCCATAAAGTGTACCGATATTGTACAATATCGCAAATGTCAGTCTAATGTTACGAATACTAAATTTATTCCTTAGAAAATAGCAAATTATTATGGCTTATAGGTCAACGCTTAATGCTCATTTATTTCAATCAAACAGGTGTATTATAAATAACAATGAAGTAAAATTTTTAATAATAATAAATTATAGTTTATAAAGTATTATAATAAATACAAATAATTAAGGCCATCACAAAAAATGACGTTTTTCAAATCTGACAGCATTCCTAAAGTGTCATCTCATTGTACTCATTTGTCAATCTTATTTTTTTGGCCGCTTTTACTCCACGGCCGCTCTTCACGTCCTTATTTGATACTTGAAGTATGTCACAAATTAAAACTGTCATCCTAGGAGGCTTCTTGCAAAATGTTGTCCATGTTTACAGTAATTTATATGATATTTTATTTTACTTCTTGAGAGAATTGCCTAAATAATGCTGTGTGCACCCCGGCCAAATGATCTGCTTCGGCCGTATCCGAAGTTTGTTTGACCTCGGCCGCAAACTTCGGATTCAGCCGAGAAAGATCAACTTTACGGCCTTGTTGATACACAAATAACTATTTTAGGCAACTGTCACAAAAAATTACTTTTATCGGATCTGACAGCATTCCTAAAGTGTCATCTCTTTGTACTCATTTGTCAATCTTATTTTTTTGTCCGCATTTCCTCGCGGCCGCACTTCACGGCCTCATGTATTATTTGATAATCATTAACATTTGATATGGATTTAAAGAAAAACTAAAAGTAAGCAGTAATTTGAAAGTTTTTTTATGTATATTAAAATTAATAAACTAAGATACAGGAAATTAATATATAACAAATTTTATAACTGTTATTTACTAATAACAGAAATGGCACAGTTTGTCAAAAAACTATCTAGTGACGTTTTCATTTGTTTTCGTCGCTAACTTAAAAACGAATTAAAACTGTCAGCCTAGTAGACTTTTTGCAAAATGTTGTACTTACATGTTTTCAGTAATTTGTAGGTGCGGAACAATTTTAAAAATATATTATTTTACTTTTTGAAGCAGTTGCCTAAAAAAAATGTTGTGTCCACCTCGGCCAAATGGTCTATCTCGGCCTTATTAGAAGTTTGCTTGGCCTCGGCTGTGCCTCGGCCGCAAACTTTTGATTTAGCCAAGAAAGATCAACTTAACGGCCTTGATACACAGATATGGTCGAGGCAAGAATTCAAGCGATGCACGTCACAGATCGATTTTATAAATAAGACAATACTGCTAAGAATCATAAAGCCCCATTAAACTGTACCTATGTCTGAAAAAAGCTTAATAACTGGGTGTCAAGAATTACTCTTCTTAATGTAGTTAATGATTAAAAACTATGTTAGTATTAGCATTTCTTTAATGAGATCACTCGTGACGTGCATCGCTTGAATTCTTGCCTCGACGCTTGTATGTAAGGTGACATAGAAATCCGACACCTACATATTTAATATTTAATCGTGGATTGACTAGATCTCAGTACAATTTTGTACATAATTCCAATAATAGCGTACTTGACTTAGTTTTGTATAACAAAAATTGTGACGTAACAAAGTCTTTTGATCCGTTAATTAATGAGGATATACATCACCCTGCCTTGGTCATATCAGTTGAGATGAACGCCACTAAAAACCTTACAAATAATTTTCCACCTAATCATAATATTAATTATAATTCTCGCAAATGTGATTTCTCTAAATTATATGTTAACCTCCTTAATGTTGACTGGTCTTTTATTTCCTCTCTCAATGACGTCAATAGTAAATGGACTCAGTTCTATGATAGACTTGATTTGGAGTTTGAATTGTGTGTACCAAAGAAATCGGCCTCGCGGAATAATAAGTACCCCCCCCCTTTGGTTTAATGATAGTATTATAAAAAAAATTAGGCATAAGGAACGTCTCAGAAAAATGTGTTCGGAAATCGATGATCTTTTTGAGGGGTTTAAAAAGGTCAGATGAGAAGTAAAGAGGGATATTAATACTGCTTACAAAAACTTTGTACAAAACACCGAAAATAATATAAAAAGCGATCCTAACAAATTCTGGGCGTACATTAATGACAAGAACGGGTCAACCGGTGTTTCAGATGAAATGTTCTTTAACGGTGCTTCACTTAATAGTCCGCATGATATTTTAGATGCATTTGCCAGATTTTTTAGCCATATAGTCATATTTTGATTCCCCAGTAGACGCCGTGAATAATTCTATTGATAACGATTGTCCAAATAATAACCCTACTGTTAATATACATTTTTTTCATGAGGCAGAAGTTCTCCAGGCCTTAAAATGATTAAACCTAAAATAACTGCAGGTCCCGACTCCATACCAGCACTTTCATTGAAAGGCTGTGCTATTATTTTTGCATATCCTCTAACCCTAATTTTTAACCTTATTTTAAAAAATTGTCAATTTCCGGACTTATGGAAACTTTCCAAAGTCTGTCCTATTTATAAAAAGGGGAATAAATTAGATATTCAAAACTTCAGGCATATTTCTGTAATCTGTAATTTTTGCAAAATTTTAGAAATCCTACCTCACGACAGTATTTATTGTTCAATTAAGTCTAAAATATCTATTCACCAACATGGATTCATGTAAGGGCGTTCAACAACGACTAACTTATTCTGTATAACTCAGTATATTTCTGAATCCTTAGACGAACATCACCAGACTGATGTCATATATACGGATCTCTCCAAAGCATTTGACAGATTAGATCATAACTTACTGTTAATCAAATTAGAGAAAATTGGCCTTTCATACTCATTAATCATCTTATTCAAGTCTTATTTAACAATTAGGTTTCAGTATGTTACTCTTAACAGTTTCAAGTCAATTGAATTTGTTGCTGCCTCTGGTATTCCCCAGGGATCCATCTTGGGGCCTTTATTTTTTAATATATTTATCAATGACTTAACGAACGAAATTGATTTGTCTTGCCTGTTATATGCTGATGACCTTAAAATTTTCTCAGTTATAAACCATATTGATGATTGTTTTCAATTTCAAGCTTGTCTTAGTAAAGTAAACAACTGGTGCTTAGTAAATAAACTACTCTTGAATGCTAGTAAATGTAACGTAATGTCATTATCATTGAAAACATCTCCGATTATTTTGACTGTCATTTGGTTAGTGATACTCTTCAGAGGCGTACAACTTTTCGCGACCTAGACGTAATCTTTGATAGCAAATTATCATTTATCAACCATATTGATACCATAGCCTCTGAAGCCTTTAGGGCTCTTGGATTCATAGCTCGCACCAGTCGTGAATTTACTAATACGGATACATTGAAAATCCTTTACCAACCATTTGTGAGGTCGAAACTTGAATGTGCATCACTTATTTGGTGTCCCAGTTATGATGTTCATAAGAGCAACCTGGAAGCAGTTCAACGCCGGTTTGTTAAACTACTTTGGTTTAAGTCGGATGGTATCTATCCAGCTATTGGCTTTCCGCAGAGTCAATTGCTTGAAAGGTTCTCGTTGTCTACTCTGGAAGTCAGGCGAATATACGTCTCTCAAGTATTCCTATTTAAAACGCTACACAACGATCTTGATGTTCCTGGAATAATTTGCAAATTAAATCTTCGCGTCCCTAGATTAAATTCTCGTAATGACCAAGTTTTTTATTTACCCACTCCACATACAAACTTATTAAAAAATTCGCCTTTGTTCACTATCTGTAACAATTTTAATAAACTGTGTAGCAACCTCGATACTTTTAATTGCAGCCTTAATGATATAGAAGTTGAAGTTTTTAATTAATTTAAATACTTTCCAATTACTTTTGTTTTTCTTACACTGAATTTTAATCTTTATTTCCTTCTGTTTTTTCTAGTTAATAATGCACATGTACCTCATTGAACTTGTTTTTAATTATCTGTAATTTACGCTTTGTATTTATTGATGTTTTTGTTAGTTTGTATTATTCTCTATGCTTTTTTTTGTTTGTTTATTTGTCTTATATCGATTTTTAATGTTTTATGTTGTACTCTACTTTTATGATTTGTTTTTATAGCTTTCTATTCCTGTTCTATAATTGGGTATTTTACCTGTTGAGCAGTGTATGCAATAAATAAATAAATAAATTACTTCAAAAATTTATAAATTTTTTTCACCATGAAAAATATCGACCAAAAAAACTGTTAATTTTTCTCTCAATACACTAAATTGACTAAAGTATTCTGAAAATTTTATTTATTAATATAAAGTCGCTTAGAAATTTTTTTGTTTTCATATTTTAATTAATTGTCGCAAAATAATATGAAAGTCGATATTAGGGGGAATATTTCTTCCCATTGACAGATATTTATTTAAAAAAATCGTCTCAATTGGTGCAACGGCGCGTGTATTCTATTTTAAATATTCTGCTGCACGAAATATTAAATTATACATACCACCAAATGACCTCTTTCATTGGTATTATTAAGATTTCATGTCTAGTTTATTCCAGGAGGATATTAGAAAGCTGCTTTTTCCTATAAATACGCTACAAAATGTTTAAAATATGAAGTGATCATATATGTACATTCCACATTTCCCTATTGCGACAGCAAAAATAAAAGAACGTACTTTCAACAGTCCTTAAAATATACACTATTTGAGAAGTGGTATTTTAAAAATATATAAAGTAACCGAACATCAGCGACCGACGACCTAGTTTAGATAAGGTTTGGGGTTTACGAATTCGATCTTTCACTCTTATCAAAGCCAAAGGCGACAGCAAGAAAATAAAACGGAAAAATTGCCCCGGAAATACTCGTTCTCTACTTTATACTGTAGTTCATAATCGATGCTCCATAAATTTTACTATAAGGTTGAAAATAATTGGGCAGTATCGAAAATAAAAACGTTCATATAAGAATTTATGGGATAAGGTTAGATAGTATACATTTTTTAAATATATTCTCGTTATTACAAGGATAACCGTCAAATGGGGTCAGTCACAAAATTGTTCATGTTTAATACATAAGGAGGAGAACGCATGCATAAAACGCCCAAGAAAAGCAGAAATCTTGTCTAATTTTCAGTATAAATATGACCCTTGAGAGTCGATAGTATTTTCGCGTGTTAAATGATAGAATAGGGCGAATCACAAAAACTGAAACTAAGATGTGCAGGTTCCGCCAGTCAAGTACGTACATCAGGCCGGATTTCCATATGAAATATATCGACAACTGATATACAGTGCACACAGGTAGGTGATATGCTATCAACAGGTTAGCGCTTATGCTTATTTAATTGTTCAAAATTCAAAATGATACGTTTATGTGTATTATAAATCCCTATAAAGTTTTTAAAAAAGTGGTCATTTACTTTCGGCGTTATTTATAATAGAAATTACCTCAACGCGTCGAGCCTAAGAAACGCTCCCTTGGTGCGAGGCTAGACGGATGACGTCATATGCCTGCTACGCGATATGCGCTACCCATTCTATGTTATTATAGTGGTACAGTTAGTTTTGCAACTGTTGTGAGCCAGGATGGGCCAGATATTTTTGCCGACATTTATCGTAGTCATATTCAACTGTGCCTTGAAAGAAATATGGTGGCAAGAAAATGGTGTTTTGTGCCTGGATGTGTCAATACAACATAGTCCCCTGTGGAACTGCAGAAAAAGGTGAAAAACGTTAAAATATTGGGAACACAGCAAAAGACATCTAACTCCCCCGTTTTCGAGAGTGAGAAATACGATAGTGACAATGGTTTGCACCCCAATTTAGCACAAACTACCCCCTTGGTCTGACTCGTCGGATCGGTTTTTTACTTAGTTATAAAAAATTAAGCAACTTTAGACCACAAGTCATATCTAACCAGACCCCAGGAGTTGAAGTCACCGTCACCCTCACCGCAATACCATCAGAAAGTTCGAATTTGAACACAAATGACGAGGAAAGCGATAGTAACAATTTTCGACAAGTGACAAATTTTTGCGTTTGGGGGAGGTTGGGAAGGGTGGGTGAGAAACTATTGCCACCATCGTGTTTCTCGCCCTCGAAGACGGGGGTATAACAATTTCTGTTCTATTTGAAGATTCTAGAAGTATTTCGGTTTTTGGGGGGTATTGTTTCAACCCTTGGGGTCGGGCGGGGTGTCATTTATTGAAATTGAACAAAAAAACCTCGATCGAACAAGCCCTCGCACGCCAAGACCCGAAAAAACGGAAAAGAGGGTGGTTTCTTAAATAAGGGGTGATTTGCGATAAATTGGGTGTAAACCATTGTCATATATATATATATATTCTCCACCCACGAAAACGGGGGGGGAGATGTCTTTTGGTGCGTTCCCAGTACTTTAACGGTCTTTGCATTTCCACAAAAGACTAATAATTAGGTCGCCAACAAAAATATTTGTAAGCGTCCCAAAGTAAATAATAAAGAAAAAATGGTTTGCGACAGTAAGAAGACCGGACATTAAAAAGGTTTTTTCGACATCAACTTTATATTGTTGCTAGGATCATATTAATGTAATTTATATCTTGACAAGTAGTAGGTACCCGTTGTTGAATATAATTGCATATAATGGTAATTCTTTTAACTTAAAGACATGGAAAATTATTTTCAACATGAACTTAGCAAAGTATATATGAAAGGTCATGTTCTGTCTCATATATTTGCCTGTCAAATAGATAAAGCAGTACACAAAACAACTCGATTAACTAGTGAAAGGAAGGTCCGAAAAGGAAAAGTTGGAAATTTACTGTGAAAATCTACCAAATGTTTGAAGTGTCGGAACCATCAATTTCTTATAGTGCAGATGACATTGAGCCGCAGAACAGTAGAACTGACTGACTTTAAAAAACCTGCGATACAAAACTTATTCCAGTCATATTGTGATGACTCAAACACAGATACCGACTAGATTTGACACCACTGGATTGAGGCTGGTTGAAATCAGTACTTGATGAGCGAGAAAATCGTATACGATAATCACGTCTACGTTCGGCAAATTATGTGAATCTCCTTTCTGGGAACCCTACTCCATATTTGACAAAAATAAACATACTCTATTTAACCTTCTGAATAGTAAAGGCACGGTTACTGCCGTGAATCCAAACTTTGTTCTAACGAGAACGACACGAAATAAATTTAACGCAGTTTACAGATGATCTGGCGCCTGCGGAGCCAGCAAGTATGTGACGTCAAATCAACGAGAACTCGTTTATCTGACTGAAATAACGCAAGTAATTTCTACGGCCGCTGTTGTAGTTCGGAGTGACTTTTTTCAAGCATAGTTCCAATATTGTTGTTATCAGGTCAAAATCTTTATTTTCGGCACTTTTATTTTTTTGTGGACAGACCCATTGTTACGTAATGAATTGTTTGTTTGTGTGTATTTTTGCGTTTAATTTATCAAAATAAAATTCAATAATTTAATGACTTATCTAAAAAGATGTTCAGCAACTGGTTTTAATCGTACATATTAGTACAAGCCTTCTTAGTTAATTTTTTTCTATGAGTGAAACGGAATGAGTTACTTTGAAGGAAAACTTAAACTCAAAAAAGCTTAAACAAGATCCATGTACAGAAAAAGAAATTTGTTATTTAAGTGAAATTAACCATTGATAATTATGTTAGGTAGCTGACTACTTTGTTGAAATTTAGTCAATCCACAGATTCGAACATTGATTAAATAAATAATATTCAGGGTGTTGTTCGAGACACAGAGCATCATTAAAAAAAATGAGTCCGCGCCTGGAATTTTTCCCAAATAAATGATTCGTTTGATTGGACTAACAGAAAGTAATATTTGTATCAAATTTTATCCCGAAAATATGGTGGTATAAATAATTGGCCAGGGATCATAAAACACCCGCTTCTCAAAAACCCAACTTAAAAAGGACCCCGCACATTTCTTATGGGAAATGGCCCCTGGTGAAACTCACTGAAATCGATATATGTCACTCCTGTTGAACTCCTGATCAAAAGTTCTCATGGTCACAAGGTTGGAAAATGTACAATTTTCCATATGTGGGGGAGAATTCGATTTTTTGGAATTTTTTCACTAATAGTATGGAGCCATGGTCCTTTCATATGCGGCTTCGCTAATGTTCTACGGGGGTTTTTCGGGTCGCTGATTTCAAATCCGCTGTCAAAAGTAGCATTTGACAGTTGACAGCTGCCACTGTCAACTAGCCTTATTCTCCGGAAAAGATTTATTACAGTATTTCCTGGTCACGCTAAAAGTAGATCCAAACAATCCAATTAATATTTTCTCGAACATTTAATTAAAAATGAGGGAACAAGAAATTGTTTAATTAAATGATTTATTGAGAGGGAGAGATATTCATTCATTCATTTATTCACAGACACCCAGAAAGAGATTCATTGATTCATTGACAAAGAGGCACAGAGAGAGAGAGAGAGAGAGATTGATTGATTCATTGATCGATCTCACAGAAAGAGATATACAAAAAGACATTGGTTGATACAGTTATAAATTTTTCCGAATAATACAGCTAACACTGCTACTGACAGTTGTCAACTATCAAATGCCACCTTCGATATCGGATTTGAAATCAGTGACCCAAAAAACCTCTTGTATATATTCTGATAAATCAGAAAGAAACAGCTGACAACTGTCAAATGCTACTTTTGACATCGAATTTGAAATAAGCAACCCGAAAAATCTACGTAGAATACTAGCGCAGCCGCATTGAAAGAACTATGGCTCTATACCATTACGAAAAAATCCCGAAAAATCGACTTCCTCCCCTATATCTGGAAAACTGTACAATTTCCGGCCTTGTGGCCATGAGGACTTTTAATCAGAAGCTCAAGAGGAATAACATATCAATTCCAGTGAGTTTCCAATTCCTATAAGAAATGTGCGGGGGTCCTGTTTGGGGATGTTTGAACTCAGCAAAGTCTGCTAAGATGATCTCCTGATCTTCTACTTCACTACATCCGTTTGGATTTGTACACCCTGTATATTTAATATTGGAGTGCTTAACAATTTATTCACTTATTATTGAAAGCTTTATAGGTCTCCGCATTTTTAAAATGATGTGTATAATGGCACCTACTCACTTTAAAACAGGCCGCGGGGTATTAAATAAAGTGATCCCATTCTCGCATTTTTCTGTAATGATATGCAGACCCTTTACTTCTCTTATAAAGGAAGCTTTCTATGCACGATTTTGTGTAATTAATCAACCTAAATCTCAGGCTTTATGATTTTTTATAAGTAAAATCTTGAAAAATGAGGTGATATAATCTTCTCATTTACGTTCCACTTGCAAGCTCGCTCTGAATATGAGAGTAGCGGAAACCAGCATAAATGAAATTCAGCGATTCCGCATAATTCATTATTTTCTGTTTGAGTGTTATTCGCACAAATAAGAAATGTTATTGCGAATTGTGTATTGCGTCTTCAAGGGGATATTTATTTTCGCTGGAGTTTTGTGAAATAGCGAATTTTAAAGGAGTGATGTTACATGGCCTGTGTCCATTTAACAACTTTATAAAAATAACTGATATTTATTTATATTTAGCACGATCTATATAGCATTTTGATTCAGTTTTTGTAAGTGATTGAATCCAGTCATTTTTTAAAAACTAAATACCTTGAAAACATTTACATTTATTTAAATTTTCATTTGTTTACATTGGTACAACATGCAATTATTTTTCTTACCTCTAAAACTTCTTTCAGGCAAACCTGTTATATAGTGTATGATCTATAATGTATTTACTGGAACATCACAATACAATTTGAAAACAATTTACTTTATTTGGACAGTTAGTACTTATTTGGTTTGGAATTGAAGGTGTAATAAATATGTCTTACTGAATATTAAAATTTGTTTATCGAGTCTATACCGGCTCAATAATTTAATTGTACATAGAAACCTCACTAGAAAAGAAATCCGATTATAGTGCACTTTTAATTTGATTTAATTATGTCGCCTATCAACAGATGGCGAGACACTCTTAAAGTTTACAGTTCTCATTATCATTAAGAAAAATATTTTTTTGTACATTGATACCTTAATTAAGATTGTAATATAAAAGAGTTTACCTTATTAGTTAAGCATCCGAAGTAGCCAGTTGTCTTCCAAATTTGTACTGGTTGACATCTAAGAACTTTTTTACTGTGAGATCTTCGAGCAACACTTATTACATTCTTTAACCACATTTCTTTTTGTGTTAGAACACCACGCAGGTAAATTTTATTTATTAATTATTTCAATTTCAATCATATTCAATTATGTTATTATTGTTCGTTCACTATTTAAATAAAATTAGATTCAAATTTCTTTAACTTTGTGTAACTAAAATTGTGACTAGATGGTAATAAAATATTTTTCTTCTATTTTATTTTTTGGCAATTTACTTGGAAATCAGCAATTTTGCAATTATCTACAATTTTGTAATTATCTAGCGCTTTGTGATTATCAAGCAATTTTCATAATTACGTAGAATGTTAAATACATTATTTGATCAAATCATTAGATTTGACAACTTATTTTTGGCTTACGCTAATATGTCTTTCGTGTTTTATTAATTTTTATTAATTAATATCTTAAATCTATAATACTGCATTAGAAGCTATTCTACAATCCAGTTGGGATCATATACAGTAAAGCGATGGAACTAAATTTCCCAACATCGTTTAGATTTCCTGTGATACAATTGGAGCCGGATTGAGATACTAAGGCGTGTCCAACTTCATACACATCCAGTTCCTTTCTGTACATTTTTTTCTGATTAACTGTATTTTATACATGTCAAAATTATATTTTAATAAATTTTTATTTTTTTTAAGAATTACTTTTAAAATGACTTTTGTAAATTTTCCTTATTTTAAATATAATTGATCATTCATTTTAATAATTATTCTTTTCCTTGTCAACAAATTTCAGCCTCATCTATAGGAGACTGACTGGTTATAAGGGAAAAAATGTCAAATTTACTCATTCTTTGATGTACATGGTAACCTCATAACATCAAATATTTCATCGACTCTTTTCCCCAAACAAAACAAAATTGTTCTTTTAAACCACACATACAGAAGGGTAAGTTTCAAGTCTATTGTAATTTCTCTGAACTTACGACCATTTGCTCTGACTTAAATCAGTCGTTCGCTTTTGTTGTTTTCTTTATTGGTCAACTCAACAAACAAAAATAACAAAAAAATTGGCTAAATTAATGAAAAATTACATCATGTGAAAGTATATAAAGAAACTTTCATTTTGGTAAAAAAATCCATACGACCATTTGGACAAATTGAGGAACGTTTTGAAAATTTTGTGGAATTTGGACAAAAAATGGAATTGCAGCCAAACTATTGGATATTTTTTACTAAAATTTGGCAAGCTATTTCTTGGTTATATGGGTTATTTTCATCTAAAACCTCATTAAATTTGGTTGAATTTAGCCGTAATTCAATGTTTTACGTTTTTTCAGTACATGTACATACACAGGCTGTCCATTTTATCAGGGCACTAGAGAATATCTCACTTAATATCGGTCGTACAAAAAAAATTATTTTTAGGAAAATTGTGCCGATTTATATAACCTACAAAATGGTATAAAGACATTTGAAGTTCGTGGCCTACTTTAAGAGTTATGGCGGAAAATATCGAAAATGCGGAAAGCGTCTAGGCCAAATATCTCCGTTATTTGAAGAGATACGAGAACAATTCTAAGGCGAAAATCTTTTGCAAAATAGATTGTTTCAACGAAGTTTTATCTAATTTTTTTCAAAACCGCTGTATTTTATGATTTACTCTTCAGGCTGTTAAAAAAATTATTTTGAAACGGGTGGGAAATGGCGCTATCAAATAAAGTATTTTCTTCCCTTTTTAACGATATATCACATGCCATATTTATTCATTGGTATTACGTTAGTAATTATAAAAACATTTTTTTAAACCAATAAATTTTTTTTAGAAGCATTCTACTTGCCGTAGAGAAGTATTAAATAAAACGATAAAATAATTCAATAAGTTGCTCAAATCTTTGCTATAATAAAACATTAACACAGTTAAGAAGAATAAAGTAAATTCAGGTAACAAAAACAAATTAATAATAAAAGGAATATAGCACACAGAACATTAGTATTTATCTAATCCTCAAAATTTTAAGATATCATATCAAGTGTTCAAAGTGTCCACCGCGATCTCTTGTGCACAATCGAGCGCGGCGAGGCACTGCATTTAAAACATTACTCAGCATTTCGGGATAACTGTAATACATGCCTGTTGACTTCGAGCTTTTAAGTCCTCTACATTTTGCGGTGTCATCGAAAACACCTTATCTTTAATATACCCTCATAGAAAAAAATTCATTGGGGTTATATTTGGAGAACGAAGGGGCCATCGAATAAATCCATTGGTACCTATCCAATGTTGGGGCAAAATTTCGTCTAAATAATCTAGGCAAATCTGGGAATTGTGGGGAGGAGCTCCATCTTGTTGAAAATATTGAAAGTTGTGTCGATTCTCTAAAGGTAGGTCATCTAAGAATTCATTAAATTCATTTCTCAGAAAGTTTAGGTATCTTTGACCACTGAGGTAGATATCTATCCACACATTTATTGAAAAATTATTTTGAAACCCAGTCGGTCTATGCCAGTGTGTATTTTAAGAAGTCCATTTGTAATGAATATTGCGATAAAAAATCCATTATTGGAAAAATCTGCCTCGTTGGACCAAAGTATTTTACTACATATTAATGGATCGGCACGCTTCTTTTCCAACAGCCACCTACAAAAAGTCGTCCTCCTTGGTTTGTCCCCCGCTTTTAAATTGTGAAATTTTTTGGCTTTATAACACCGGTAACCATTTTTGTTTAAAATTTTTCTAGCACTTGTTTTACTTATATGACAAGCAATTTGAATTTCTCTTAATGATGTTTCCAAATTTTCTGTATTTTTATTTCTTACATAATTAATAACTCGGTTTACCTTATTTGCATTATCAGTAACACTGTTCAACCTTGTCTTCTTTAAAAATGAACCATATTTTTCAGTTTCGTAGCTAATTTTCTGAACAGAGTTTTATTCAGCTGTAATGCTTGTGGAAATCTGTTTCTATATTCTACTTGAGCTAATCCAGAGTTAAAATTGCATTGGCAATATGTAACGAACATATTATAACGATAAATGTTAGTGAAAATCATTTTTGAAAACTCTAAATTCTTAAACGAGTGTGATTGGGTGAGAGTTTAAGTATTAACTGAGATGCTGTCAAAAAATTAAATTGTCAAGTTTGTTCATAACCAACTATTTTAAAATAATTGAAATAATAGTGAAATCATGAAATACAAACAAATGGATATTATACTTAAATTAAATGGTAAAGACATTTTAACTTTCTGAGCAAGGAGTGACGCTTTTATGGAGGACCTCTATACATTGGCATAACTGCGAATACTCTTTGCATAATTGCTCCATGTTGCTTTCTTGATTATTATTCTGTTTTTGTTACCTGAATTTACTTTATTCTTCTTAATTGTGTTAACGTTTTATTATAGCAAAGATTTGAACAACTTATTGAATTATTTTACCGCTTTATTTAATCATA
Organism: Leptura quadrifasciata; assembly: GCA_963675555.1. Lineage (NCBI taxonomy): Eukaryota > Metazoa > Arthropoda > Insecta > Coleoptera > Cerambycidae > Leptura > Leptura quadrifasciata. Next base: position 136,225,549 of record OY776675.1, on the reverse strand, counting down.
CTTCTCCACGGCAAGTATAATGCTTGTTAAAAAAAATTTATTTTCATTTTAAAAAAACGTTTTTATAATTACTAACGTAGTGCCAATAAATAAATATGGCATACGAATATATCGTTGAAAAGGGAGGAAAATACTCAATTTAATGGCGCCATTTCCCGCCCGTTTCAAAATAATTTTTTTTACAGCCTGAAGAGTAAATCTCAAAATACAGCGGTTTTGAAAAGAATTAAATAAAACCTCGTTAAAACACTCGCCTTAGAGTTTTTCTCGTATATCTTCAAATAACGAAGGTATTTGGCGTTTTCCGCATTTTCGATATTTTCCGCCATAAAACTCTTAATGTAGGTCATGGATTTCTAATATCTTTAAACCACTTTGTAGGTTATATAAATCGGTACAATTTTCGTAAAAATATTCTTTTTGTACGGTCGATGTGAGATATTCTCGAGTGCTCTGATAAAATGGACAGCCTGTATATACTGATATGATTTTTACTTGTACTTAATCTAAAGAACACATTCGGGTCAATTTGAGTTGTGTATTGTGAATAAAATGCATTTTATTTTATTCTGAGTAAAGAGTTGCATGCATATTTTCTGTTGTCTTTTATCTGTCCTGTTTGATAAAATATCAAGTATTTTACAGAAAGCATATATTTTCTATAAATACATGCAATTTTTATATTTCAGCCATTAAAAACAGATAGAGATGTTTATAATATAATTTAATTGTGACTAGAATCAGTTATTTTATTTAAATTTACTTAATTATTGTTACGCTAATTATTAAAACGTTTAATACATCTCGAACTGTTAACGCATTTAATATGTTCAAGTAGATATAAGATTTTAATTTAATTTGTGCGGGAAAATGAAAACTGAAAAAACGCTCAATATCACATGATGAGAATCTATTCGTTTTGTTAAGTTGATGTCATGAAAGATTGAAGTTGGTATCTGCGAATTTATATTTTGAGGAAAATATAAAGGAGGTTGTGGAAAATTTGAAAATTCGAGGGTGCTAGCGGATATGAGGAATAACAAGAAAATTGTGAAAATTGCAGGGGTGAAAATTTTGTATAAAGTAAAATAGAGAAAAGGGACTGTTGAACTGAAGAAAAGTAAAACGAAAGAAGACGAGTAACTAAAGAATTTAGAAGAAATAAATAGGAAATCGAGTTTTTGACAAGTAGAAGAGAGGAGTAGAAAACGATGGTGGAAACGATATACTATTAGAAAGGTGAAGGAGCTTAGCAGATAGCAGCTGAACATCGAAAATAAGTGATACTGTGCGGTTGGAGGTAATATTGAGCGACGTGGACTTAAAGGGTTGTAATAAACTTAATCTAAATTTCATGTTCACCATTTCATATTTTGGAAACAATTGAGAATATTTTAAATTAAATATTAAGTTTTCACAATTTATTTCATTTTTATTAACAAATTTTATTTTAAACTTAATCATCTTCAAATTATTTTATTTTAATATCGTATTTATTTTATTCAGCTGGATATGGAATTTTACCTTTTATTTATATATACAAGAGGTCATTAAAAATACGTGGAAGTACCAACAATATCAATTCAGGTTAAATGGGTTTGAAAGTAAAACTGCTCCTTTATTTTACCGACAAATAGTATTTTATAAAAGCTTACATACTCGCTAATAAATATTTATTGCTGTAAGCGGTTTTTTATGTCAGGACACAATATTCAACGAAATTCAAAACAGTACCTTTGTTTGTCCATCACCGATATTAACGATTCCAAATGACTGTTAGTTATTCTTCATTTATAAAATTAAAATTATCATCGTCAAGAGCACCCTTAGTTTATCCAGCTGAAGTAATACTTCATTTTAAAATATCTAATTTATAGTTAACTAAGAACAATGGGCGAACTCGAATCTGAGTTGTATCGACAATGTAACCAATAAATACTGATGGGACAGTTCGCCATTAAGTGGGTTATTAGCATGATTGGACAAAACAGAACGGTAAAGAGAAGGGAATTACAAACAAGCCAGTCCGATTAAATAAGCTAGTTCGATTAACAATCAGTTTTCATCATAACTCATGCATCATACACGCATTATGATGCACCACGGCCTAGGGAGAGCAGTTTTGATGTAATACTTATTCGTTGAATGTACCGAGCCATACAATAATTTAATCAAAACTTATTGTTACAAATATCAAGGCTCAGCTTTTAGTCGCTTTGAAAAGGCCCCCTGGTATAGCATACAAGGTCCTAATTATTGGCCTGTATTGGTACAAGTGGATCTCCATGGGTTTAAATAGTCGTTAATTGACCGTATCTCAAGACACGATCAATCAAATTAGATACTATCGGGAAATATGTATAACTTTTTTACTTTGTATTCAGTCTAATTTTGTTTTGTAAACTTACCTAGAGTTACAAGTGTATTAAGTGAGCACAGTCATGGCTTCTTAATATGTTTCAGTATTTAATAATAATAATAAAAATAATAATAATAATAATAATAATAATAATAATAAATAATAATAAGCAGGAGGGGCTAACTTCCATCTATTAAGCCTTTGGTGAGTAGCGCCACCACTTACTCCAGCTAGGGGTGCAAAACCGAACCGGCAGCCCTAGTGCACCCGGGAGGGGAAAGCATCTTCCCCTCTGGTGTCGGTCGTGGGCCTGCTGGGCTAACCACCCACAGGCTCTAACCTTTGGTTCCAGCAGGCCGAAGACTGGGCCCCCACGATCGACTCCGTTCGGATAGGGGTCAAGGGCAAGGTGGTGGGGCCCAACCGGATAGACCGCCCGTTGACGACGTACGCAACGAACAAGGACGCTTTGAGTGGACAGATGAACTGAGGGATGAGCTTCTGCATTGTTATGAAAGCAGTGAGCCCGCGCGGAGGGGGTACATGGCGCGGATGCATGCTCTGTGGTGTGAGAGGCTACCAGAGCATAGCGCCTTCACGCCACAAAATCTGCGTGACTATGTATCCCACCTTCGTAGTAGGGGCTACGTGAGGGCTGCTCCTGGGCCGGTGAATGAGGTGGCCGAAGAGCCGCCACATTCACCGGTTGAGGACGTGGCTCTCCTCGTTCCGCCAATACCAGAGGGCCTCAGTACCAGAAGGGGGTTACACCGTCTAAAAACCCCCGGGCCACAAGACCTGGCCAGAGTGGACGCTGAACTTCGTACAGCGCTACCAGAAGAGGCTGACATCTGGCACATAAATTGTGCCGTGTATGCCGCTGCTCAACGCTCGTCTCAGGTGGAGAGGCGAAATACCTCTTCCCCACAGGAGAGAGCGCAGCGGCGCATACAAAAGATGGAAGCCAAGATCCAGTCGGCGAGGCAACACGCATCCCGTATCCAATGTGTGATGGACTATATGGCGGCCAACAGGCCGTTCACGCCTAAAGTGCGTCGATTAGCCGCCAACTTAAGACGCGTCCATCACACACTCAATGAGGCAGTGCTGCGAACCACCAAACAGCACTGTCTCGACAGGATACGGATGCTAGTGACTTGCAAAAAGTCATTAGTGAGGCGGGCGAGGGGGCTTGCGGAAAATAAACTGTTCCGCGAGAAGCCCTCGCGCCTTTTCCAACCGCCTCCGCGTGTTGTAGACAATCCGCCGACTGCAGATCAGGTGGAGAACTTCTGGAAAACGCTGTACGAGGAGAGGCTTCCACTCAACCGAGATTCTCCTGCCCTTGCACACTTTGAAGCCTTTTGTCAAAGGCTTCAGCAACCACAGGAAGTGTGCGAACCAATAACCCCAGAAGAGGTTCGTAGGGCTCTTGATGGCTCTAAGAACTTTGCTGCTCCAGGTCCCGATGGGATAAATAACTTTTGGTGGAAAAAGTTATCGAGCACCCACCACCATTTGGCCAGAATATTTAATTCCTGGTTAAATGGGGAGCAGCAAATCCCTTCTTGGGTTGTTGAGGGGCGGACAGTGCTGATCCCCAAGAACGGAGATTTGTCCAACCCAAAGAATTACAGACCGATAACCTGTCTAAACGCATGTTACAAAGTGTTTACACGCATTTTGTACATGCGGGTGCTCCACGCAGTTGAACCGGTTTACGAACGGATATATGAGCAACGAGGGTCGAAGAGAGGTGTCGCTGGCTGCAAGGAGAACCTGTTGATTGACAGATGTGTCACGCAGGACTCCATGCAGTATAAGCGGAACCTCTCTATGGCCTGGATCGACTACCGCAAGGCATTCGACATGACATCGCATGAGCTCATTGTTCACTTGCTCCGATGTCTTGTGGTACCCGGTCCCGTAGTGAGATGTATTGAAGAACTGATGCCGCTCTGGAGGACTCGCTTTACCATAACATCGGGTAACGATAGAGTCCAAACAGAGTCGGTAACATTCAGAAGAGGAGTATTTCAGGGAGATTCCCTCAGCCCCCTTCTGTTTTGCATCTCACTACTGCCATTATCCGTCTCGCTCCGGAAAACCCGTGGCTACAACTGCGGTACCCCCGGCGACAGGAGGCATAAGGTCACCCATCTATTTTATATGGATGACCTTAAACTTTATGCCTCTGGAGAGAGGGATCTCCAACAGTCCCTTAGGGTGGTACAGGAGTATACGCAGGCTGTCGGTATGCAGTTCGGGTTGGACAAATGCGCACTGATCCATCTCAAGAGAGGACGATGCGGTGACTATGGAGAGGACGCGCAGCTCGTGGACGGAAGCATCTTACACCATCTAGATGCCGGAGAGTCGTACACTTACTTGGGTGTCGAGCAACGCTCCACCCAAGAAGTGAGTGTAGTGAAAAACGCTCTCCGCGGCAAGTATCAGCACCTACTCCGACAGATCTGGTCTTCAGAACTGTCGGGGAAGAACAAGGTGTCTGCTACAAATATGCTTGCCGTTCCGATCCTTCTCTACTCTTTCGGAGTAGTGAAGTGGACTAGAGAAGAGCTGCGTCAACTCGATGTAGTAACCCGCAAGAAGATGCATCTCAATAGGAGCTTGCATCCTAAATCGTCCGTTCCACGGTTATATCTCCCACGACATCGGGGAGGCCGTGGACTCTTGAGCTTGGAGAGTCTCCATAGCAGGATGGTTCTGGAGGGAGCATGTAAGGTCATCAGGAGTTCGGATCCCCTCCTCTGCATGGTCCGAGACCATGAAAATGCAGAGGTAGGAGCTTTTCTCTTTAAGGCAGCACGGAGAGCAGCCGATGAACTTGGTCTCATCTTCGACGTCGAGCGGGTAAACCCCGACTCTGTCACCGAGTTGGAACCCGTTCGACTAAAAGCCCACATTAGAGCTGCAGAACACAACATCCTTCTGCAGCTCCATAAGGATAAGCCATTGCACGGGATCTTCTATAAAAATATAGAAGACCTCGGCTTATCCGAAAGGCTGACCTTCGCCTTCTTAAGGTCAGCTGGGCTGAAGTCTGAGACCGAGGGATTCATAATGGCTTGCCAGGATGGTGTATTTAACACTCTCGTCTATCGACGTCGTGTCATGGGTATGGAGGTCCCTGATGTCAGCTGCAGGGCCTGCCGCAGGGCGCCGGAGACTGTAATGCACTTACTGTCGGCTTGCCCGACATACGCAGTCTCGGCCTATATTCATAGACACAACGCAGCATTACGAGTGCTTTACTATCATCTAAGGCACTCGTATGGGATAGACGAAACACCAGTGCTGCCTTACGTTCCGGGGGATATTGAGTCCGTTGTGGGGAATGAGAAGTGCCTAATTTATTGGAACTACTCGTTTCCCACCGTCAGGCAAATACAAGCCAACAAGCCTGACATAGTACTCCTCGACCACCAACTCAAGACAATGTATGTCGTGGAATTCTCAGCTCCCGCTGAGAGCAACATTGTCTTGAAAGAGGAGGAAAAACGGACAAAATATCGAGATTTGCTCTTCGAACTCCGCAGGCTTTATCCAGGCCATTCTGTTAAAATAGTGGTACTGATTATAGGAGCCCTCGGTGGAATGAGACAGACGCTGCTTTCAGAACTAAAGATCATACCGGCATGCCGAGATTCGGCAGAGATCTTAGCCGGCAGAATGCAGAAAGCTGTCATCCTCGGTTCATTACGTCTACTCAGGGCACACGATTCGCGGACCCGGTAGTCACTCACCCCACGGGCGTGGGGAGTGGCTATTGGTATTACCAGCTCCCCTCTGTGAGGGTCGGAGCCACAGAGTAGGGTGACTGGTTTTTTGTAAAAAAAAAAAAAAAAAAAAAAAAAAAATAATAATAATAATAAATAAGCAGGAGGGGCTGACTTCCATCTATCAAGCCTTTGGTGAGTAGCGCCACCACTTACTCCAGCTGGGGTGCAAAACCGAACCGGCAGCCCTAGTGCACCCGGGAGGGGAAAGCGTCTTCCCCTCTGGTGTCGGTCGTGGGTCTGCTGGGCTAACCACCCACAGACCCTAAACTTTGGTTCCGGCAGGCCGAAGACAGGGCCCCCACGATCGACCCCGTGCGGATAGGGGTCAAGGGCAAGGTGGTGGGGCCCAACCGGACGGACCGCCCGTTGACGAAATTGGCAATGTCCAAGGACGCTTTGAGTGGACAGATGAACTGAGAGATGAACTTCTGCATTGCTATGAAAGCAGTGAGCCCGCGCGGAGGGGATACATGGCGCGGATGCATGCTCTGTGGTGTGAGAGGCTACCAGAGCATAGCGCCTTCACGCCACAAAATCTGCGTGACTATGTATCCCACCTTCGTAGTAGGGGCTACGTGAGGGCTGCTCCTGGACCGGTGAATGAGGTGGCCGAAGAGCCGCCACAATCACCGGTTGAGGACGTAGCACTCCTCGTTCCGCCAATACCAGAGGGCCTCAGTACCAGAAGGGGGTTACACCATCTGAAAACCCCCGGGCCACAAGACCTGGCCAGAGTGGACGCTGAACTTCGTACAGCGCTACCAGAAGAGGCTGACATCTGGCACATAAATTGTGCCGTGTATGCCGCTGCTCAACGCTCTTCTCAGGTGGAGAGGCGAAATACCTCTTCCCCACAGGAGAGAGCGCAGCGGCGCATACAAAAGATGGAAGCCAAGATCCGGTCGGCGAGGCAACACGCATCCCGTATCCAATGTGTGATGGACTATATGGCGGCCAACAGGCCGTTCACGCCTAAAGTGCGTCGATTAGCCGCCAACCTAAGACGCGTCCATCACACACTCAATGAGGCAGTGCTGCGAACCACCAAACAGCACTGTCTCGACAGGATACGGATGCTAGTGACTTGTAAAAAATCACTAGTGAGGCGGGCGAGAGGGCTTGCGGAAAATAAACTGTTCCGCGAGAAGCCCTCGCGCCTTTTCCAACCGCCTCCGCGTGTTGTAGACAATCCGCCGACTGCAGATCAGGTGGAGAACTTCTGGAAAACGCTATACGAGGAGAGGCTTCCACTCAACCGAGATTCTCCTGCCCTTGCACACTTTGAAGCCTTTTGTCAAAGGCTTCAGCAACCACAGGAAGTGTGCGAACCAATAACCCCAGAAGAGGTTCGTAGGGCTCTTGAGGGCTCTAAGAACTTTGCTGCTCCAGGTCCCGATGGGATAAATAACTTTTGGTGGAAAAAGTTATCGAGCACCCACCACCATTTGGCCAGAATTTTTAATTCCTGGTTAAATGGGGAGCAGCAAATCCCTTCTTGGGTTGTTGAGGGGCGGACAGTGCTGATCCCCAAGAACGGAGATTTGTCCAACCCAAAGAACTACAGACCGATAACCTGTCTAAACGCATGCTACAAGGTGTTTACACGCATTTTGTACATGCGGGTGCTCCACGCAGTTGAACCGGTTTACGAACGGATATATGAGCAACGAGGGTCGAAGAGAGGTGTCGCTGGCTGCAAGGAAAACCTGCTGATCGACAGATGTGTCACGCAGGACTCCATGCAGTATAAGCGGAACCTCTCTATGGCCTGGATCGACTACCGCAAGGCATTTGACATGACATCGCATGAGCTCATTGTTCACTTGCTCCGATGTCTTGTGGTACCAGGCCCCGTAGTGAGATGTATTGAAGAACTGATGCCGCTCTGGAGGACTCGTTTTACCATAACATCGGGTAACGATAGAGTCCAAACAGAGTCGGTAACATTCAGAAGAGGAGTATTTCAGGGAGATTCCCTCAGCCCCCTTCTCTTTTGCATCTCACTACTGCCATTATCCGTCTCGCTCCGGAAAACCCGTGGCTACAACTGCGGTACCCCCGGCGACAGGAGGCATAAGGTCACCCATCTATTTTATATGGATGACCTTAAACTTTATGCCTCTGGAGAGAGGGATCTCCAGCAGTCCCTTAGGGTGGTACAGGAGTACACGCAGGCTGTCGGTATGCAGTTCGGGTTGGACAAATGCGCACTGATCCATCTCAAGAGAGGACGATGCGGTGACTACGGAGAGGACGCGCAGCTCGTGGACGGAAGCATCTTACACCATCTAGATGCCGGAGAGTCGTACACTTACTTGGGTGTCGAGCAACGCTCCACCCAAGAAGTGAGTGTAGTGAAAAACGCTCTCCGCGGCAAGTATCAGCACCTACTCCGACAGATCTGGTCTTCAGAACTGTCGGGGAAGAACAAGGTGTCTGCTACAAATATGCTTGCCGTTCCGATCCTTCTCTACTCTTTCGGAGTAGTGAAGTGGACTAGAGAAGAGCTGCGTCAACTCGATGTAGTAACCCGCAAGAAGATGCATCTCAATAGGAGCTTGCATCCTAAATCGTCCGTTCCACGGTTATATCTCCCACGACATCGGGGAGGCCGTGGACTCTTGAGCTTGGAGAGTCTCCATAGCAGGATGGTTCTGGATGGAGCATGTAAGGTCATCAGGAGTTCGGATCCCCTCCTCTGCATGGTCCGAGACCATGAAAATGCAGAGGTAGGAGCTTTTCTCTTTAAGGCAGCACGCAGAGCAGCCGATGAACTTGGTCTCATCTTCGACGTCGAGCGGGTAAACCCCGACTCTGTCACCGAGTTGGAACCCGTTCGACTAAAAGCCCACATTAGAGCTGCAGAACACAACATCCTTCTGCAGCTCCATAAGGATAAGCCATTGCACGGGATCTTCTATAAAAATATAGAAGACCTCGGCTTATCCGAAAGGCTGACCTTCGCCTTCTTAAGGTCAGCTGGGCTGAAGTCTGAGACCGAGGGATTCATAATGGCTTGCCAGGATGGTGTATTTAACACTCTCGTCTATCGACGTCGTGTCATGGGTATGGAGGTCCCTGATGTCAGCTGCAGGGCCTGCCGCAGGGCGCCGGAGACTGTAATGCACTTACTGTCGGCTTGCCCGACTTACGCAGTCTCGGCCTATATTCATAGACACAACGCAGCATTACGAGTGCTTTACTATCATCTAAGGCACTCGTATGGGATAGACGAAACACCAGTGCTGCCTTACGTTCCGGGGGATATTGAGTCCGTTGTGGGGAATGAGAAGTGCCTAATTTATTGGAACTACTCGTTTCCCACCGTCAGGCAAATACAAGCCAACAAGCCTGACATAGTACTCCTCGACCACCAACTCAAGACAATGTATGTCGTGGAATTCTCAGCTCCCGCTGAGAGCAACATTGTCTTGAAAGAGGAGGAAAAACGGACAAAATATCGAGATTTGCTCTTCGAACTCCGCAGGCTTTATCCAGGCCATTCTGTTAAAATAGTGGTACTGATTATAGGAGCCCTCGGTGGAATGAGACAGACGCTGCTTTCAGAACTAAAGATCATACCGGCATGCCGAGATTCGGCAGAGATCTTAGCCGGCAGAATGCAGAAGGCTGTCATCCTCGGTTCATTACGTCTACTCAGGGCACACGATTCGCGGACCCGGTAGTCACTCACCCCACGAGCGTGGGGAGTGGCTATTGGTATTACCAGCTCCCCTCTGTGAGGGTCGGAGCCACAGAGTAGGGTGACTGGTTTTTTGTAAAAAAAAAAAAAAAAAAAAAAAAAAAAAAAAAAAAAAAAAAAAATAATAATAATAATAATAATAATAACGTCCTTATTGTTTTCCATAAAACTAGAAATGCAATTTGGGCAAAGTTTAGCCATTAAACCATCCTTACTCTTATAACCCAGGCCAGATAGCAAAAGAGAATGCATCTTTTTGAAAAATTCCTCAGCGAATTTTGCGAACGTGATAATTAGGAGAAACATAGTGGGAATTAGACGTATATGTTTTGGAAAGCAAATTTTATTTCGAACCTGTTGGAAAAAGGGCATGAATGTGCCGAAAGCAGTTTTTTTTTCATGTATTCGTAAGTAATATTAATAAATAAATAACACCACAGGTAATTACGACCCCTTTTATCCCAGAAGGCTCTAGAAGAGCCTTGTGTAGGAGGGGGCTACACATTTAGAAAGGGACACACACCCAATATCCGTGTATAGTGGAAAAATCCCTCTCACAGTATTTTCCACTGCCACGACCGGGGATCGAACCCGGGACTTTTGGGTGAGAGGCAAGTGCGCTCACCTCTCGACCTGTCTTATTTCGTTTATCAATCGAGTATTTTTTTAAATTAGAGGCCCGTTATTGCAAATTTGTAGAATTTTTTGTACATTTTAATATTAACTTCTTAAAGGTGAAGTAGTTGTACATGCGTTTTATGAACAACTTTACAAGTCATTTAATGAAAACGTTCCATTGTATAAAACATAGCGTAGTTATCCGTTTATCCGTATTTAGAATGTAAAAGATAAAGCTAGATTGTTTAAGAAGTACAAGAAAACTCATAATGACTATTTTTTACAAAAATTTAGAGAACTACGTCATTTGGTTAAGGAACAAATAAGTGCTGCATACAATATTTATATTGAAAATGTCCCAGAGATCCCCAATATTTCTGGTCATATGTACATTCTAAAAATAGAACCTCTAGAATTCCCGGTAAGATATCATCTTATAATACATTTTATGATAAACTCCAAGATATTGTGGATCTCCAAGAGTGTCTACTTACCACCTGAAACAGGTGATGAAAAACATACTGAATTGCCTAATATTCATGAAAATATTACCTTTCAAAATATATCGGAAAATGATATCTTAAACGCTACAAAAAATTAAAAAACAAAATGACGTCAGGTCCCGATAATATACCATCCTTTATTGTAAAAGATTGTATCGGTGTTCTAGCGGTTCCATTACGTATACTATTCAATCTTGCATTAAAAACAAAGACCTTTCCTAGTTGGTGGAAAGTGGCCAAAGTTTGTCCAGTGTTTAAGAGTGGTGATAGGGCATTGGTTGATAATTATAGGGTTATTTCTATTCTATCAAATTTTTCGAAGGTCTTCGAAATTATTTTGTATGATCGCATCTATCTCTCTGCTCGCAACCAAATATCGCTTGATCAACATGGGTTTATGAGTAATAGATTAACGGTTTCAAACTTAGCAGTTTTTACCCAATATGTCTCAAATATATTAGATAGGCAGGGGCAGGTAGATATCATTTATACAGATTTTTCAAAGGCCTTCGACAGGATAGACAGGATGCCGTCTTACTTAGGAAACTGACACAATTTGGTTACCATCTTAGTGCTATAGAATTTCTGAAATCTTATTTATGGAAAAGATAACAGTATGTCGCATACAATGGTTTTAGCTCATCTCGTTATATGGTTACCTCAGGTGTCCCTCAAGGGTGTAACCTGGGTCCCCTTCTCTTTCTGTTGTTTATTAATGATTTAAATGACGTAATCGAGTCTTGTAAGCTATTCTACGCCGATGACTTAAAAACATTTTCAGTTATAACTTGTATTGATGACTGTTGGAAGTTACAATCTGATCTGAATCATGTTCAGTCCTGGTGTCTAGACAATAAATTAGGCCTCAATGTTTCCAAATGCAAGATTACTAGCTTCTCAAGAAAGGAAACAATATGTGAATTCGCATACCATATTGAAAATAATACATTATCTCGACGTAATTCCAGCAAGGATTTAGGTGTATTATTTGACTCTAAATTTACTTTTAATGAGCATATAACTTTAAAAGTGTCCGAGGCAATGAAATTTTATGGGTTCATTGTAAGTAATTGTAAAAACTTTACTGATATCAATGCTTTGAAAATATTATATTTCTCTTATATCCGCTCTAGGCTTGAGTATGCAGCTCTGATTTGGTGCCCATATTATAATCGTCATAAAATAATTGTGGAACGAGTTCAAAGAAAATTCTGAAAATATTTGACTTTCAAAGCAGACGGCGTTTATACCCAAAGAGGAATAAATTGCTACTATTTAACTAGTAGATTCAATATTATCAGCTTGGATTTAAGAAGGATATGCATGTCGTTAACATTTCTATACACGATTGATTGTTGCACTTTACTTGGTATGATCAAGTTTAATGTATCTAGAATTAACTCGAGGCATAACCCAACCTTTAAATATGATACACCCAGAACAAATATCCTGTTAAAGTCATCAGTATATGTTTTGTGCCAAAATTTTAATAATTTATGTAATTTATGTGATATTAATTGTTGTTCGTTAGATACTCTTATTGAAATAGCATCTTGATGTAAATGTTATTTAATACTTTGTCTTACAATCATCATATATTTCACAGATACATCTGGTATGTAAACTACTTATGCTTAGTTACTTAGTATTAGTATTATGTATTATTATGTATTGTCCTGTAAATGGATCTTCTGTTGGGCAACAAAGCTATTATTATTATTATTATTATTAGAAAGGTTAGTTTTGAACATTTATGTTCATGCTACTTTTCATATTCAACTACGTTGCAACTATTCTAATTCTAACTGAATAAAATTTTAACTCGATAACAATTTGTTACTTCTGTTATAATTTGAGCCATTTGGTAATTTATCTATTGAACAGTAACTCTCAATAATTTGTTATTTTTTTAACCTAGGTCAACCACTGATAGGCCCAGTCCACTTGTTGAACTCGGGAACCTAAAACCTGAGAGTAGAAGGATTATTAGCCGAGGTGGTAAGATGATCAGAGCTTTATCGGGACCTGAGGTTATCTTTGAGATTACGTTTTGACCATTGCAACTAAAACGTAACATAATGCAAATTCTACGAGGCCAATATAATAAAATCTAAATAAATCTAAAATGTATTTAAATTGTCACTTGGGCTGACGTTCCTTAAAAGAAACTAAGGCGACTGCTGTGGTCGCTACATCTCATAATAATTTTCCATGCTATGAGCTAAGAGTGTAAAAACAAATGAGCATTTTAATACATACAAAATTATTTTGATTTATTTGCACATATGAATACAGCAACTAGTAAATAAAGTGAAAGACTTGACTCGAATGACAAATTGAACTTTAAATCAGTAAAGGACACAGTAATGCACTTGCAGTAAACAAGTTTTCCGCCGCGCTGCTACAAACTGTTAAACTAGGCACGCTAATGCCTTTGAAAAATGATGGAATACATTACACACTATCAGAGCATTTATCTGAAAGCATCGTAAATACAATTTATGTAAAAGAGCGTAGCGAGATGCACTTTAATCAAAACAATTTTTAGCAAAAGATAAATCAACCGAAACGGCAACGCATAACTCAATGGTGGCATCTGAAATTGCAACCACCGTTCTATTTAATAGTTGTTTCAACAGTGTACTAAATCAACTCATGCGATTTAATTTTTTTTTATTCTTAAGTTAATTGAGACTATGGCACTAATCTTAATTAACTAGTTCATAATTTATAACTTTGTTTAATTTAAATTACCTGATATATAGTTTGGTTTATAGCATAATTTGTTTGTATAGTGAACATCGGGACTGGCAATGTTTTATGCGGATAATAAATTTGAAAATGTGTTAAAGCTTGCTTGGATAAATTGCGCTAGTTAATCCATACAAGATGGTAACTCGTAATGGGAGATATTTGTTAACAACAAAAAGTAATACACTTTTAAAAACACACTCAAACCAGGCTGATATAACAGAAAATTATTTATAAATCATTAATCTTATATCCTCCTTTTATTTCTGTTATTATTGAAAATAGCAAAAAAAATCGTATAAAACTTCTAGGATCTTACCTATATTTTATTGAAACGTGATAAAAAAATAATAATACACTCATGGACAAAATTATCGAATATTTTTTGTTATCACTATTACTTGAACATGGTTTCAAATCGTCGTTGTAAATTTATATATATGCTGACGTATTCAATTGTTTTAAAATATTTTGGCGTTTATTTCATTCTAATGGCGTATATTTTCTAACACGCGTTTTGTCATTTGAATATTCTTTACATATTTCAAGAATAATAGCGAATTGAGTTATTTGTAATGAATTAAAGTAAGTGTTAGTGATTTTTATTTGTTCTTGCCTCTATTTGAGAAAAAAATATGCCACCAAATAGATACTGCAGTGAAGCTGAAGTGACAGAAATTGTAACTCTATATGAGGAATGATATAGACAAAAAGATATCGCACGACGTCTTAGGAGAGGTCAATCTACAGTATCGAATATTTTAAAAAGGTATCTAAAGACTGGAAATTTTGTTCGAAGACCCGGCCAAGGGCGCAAAAGATGCACAACAGCAATTGATGACCGTTTTTTGATCCTTAATTCTAACCGAAATCACACACTGACATCCACACATCTCAAAAATGAGTTATTAAATGTAAGACAAGTGAATGTTAGTTCGAAACCGATTAGATGAAGATTAAGAGCGGTAGGCTTAAAGTCGACCTGCCAAAGTTCCACGTCTTTTCCAAAATCACAAAACTCGTCGATTTCAATTTGCCAGAGCACATATTCAGCGGAATATCGAGAATTACAAAAATGTTCTATTCACTGATGAGACAAGAATACAGTTATGGAAGCCAGATGGACGAAATCATGTCTATAGAAGACTAATTACCTTGATGCAGTCCAGATTCAAAGATTAGATTGGCCATCGTATAAAATTGGCAAACTTCTACGTAAACATAACATAGAAACAATATTTAAAACATACCGAAGAATCAGTGCAGTCCTTCGTAATCCAAAATCAAAAACTACCCTAGAAAACCAAGGAGTATACGAAATCCCGTGCCAAGATTGCAACAAGTCATACATAGGACAGACCAACAGATGTATTAGTGTAAGAAAGGAAGAACATATGAATGCAGTACGAAAAGAGGAGAAAACATCGTGCCTAGCACAGCATGTAAAATCCACAGGACACAAAATAGACTTCGACAACACCAGAAAAGTAGCTAATATCGAGCATTATAGGTCAAGGTTTACCAGAGAGGCCATAGAGATCGAAAAGAGACCACAAAATCTTAATAAACGAGATGATACGCAGCGATTGCCCAGTTCCTGGAAGCCCGCCCTTGTGGGAAAATACATAACCGAAGACACACGACGATCCACCGTGGACGAACCAATCACGAGGAGGCATGTTCAAGTATTGACGAATAGTGAAGAAGCACAGCAACCTGCCCGAAATGGACCTGTCACGAGGAGTCAGAGACGAGTGCGGACCAATCAAGGAGAACCACGGCATTCTGCGGCAAAGATTGGACACGAGGATGCCCGACCACCGGCGAGAAGTCACGTGGAGCGCGACGTTTCGGCGAGGCCACTTGACGGGTTGGCTCAAGCGCCCGCTACGCCTACCACAGGTGGTGGGGGACCGGTAACACGTAGCCAAACGCGCAGGCACGCCCTAGACTGGAGCATATATAAGGAGCCGCACAACACGGGGAACGTCAGTTCAGTTCGAGCAACGAGAAGCAGCAGTAGGCAGCTTTCAGTGAGAACCTGAAGATGGCAGATGAGATTCTGCCGAAACGTCGTTTAGTCAACCGTGACTCCTGGAGGAGTCGATCATCGACGCGGGAGAGCACCCGGAAGTACAACAACACTTCATTTAACACCCGCGAAAATCTAAAAAAGAACATATATATATAACCTAAAAAACAACATATATATATATATATATATATATATATATATATATATATATATAATTTCGTATTACGTGATCTATATATGATATTGTCACGTATCAACAAAATATAGGTAAGATCTTACAACTTTTATACGAAACTTTTTTTCTATTTTCATTAATAACCTACGTAACCTATGTACCTATGTAGGGCCCTGAAATGTATCTATTTATTTAAAGATTGCTAATACTAATATATTTCACTAATTCTCGTTGTATACTATACAACTACACCTTTCAAGGCAGCATTAATAGGTGTAACTCTAGTATTGTACAAATAAAAAACACCTGTAATACGTCATTCCTTTTATATATTATATCTGTTTATTTTATTGTTATTTTTGTATAGATTTTATTGTTTTTCTCTCATACTATATTTTTTATCTATTAATCTGATGCACTATGTGTTTGTATTTTATTTATAATTTTATCCACTTACCTACATTTATTGTCTCATAGCCTGTAACTGGGATTGAATCCTGTTGAATAGCTGCAAGTAAATAAATAAATCGACGCCTCCACTTTAATAACTGTTGGAGATAAAATTCTTAATACTTTACACAGATGGGTCCTTCCACTTTAAATAAAAATTCCATCTTCCTCAAAGTCCTTTTTCTTGAATTATTATAAAGCCCATAAAAGCTTTTGGCACACTTCGGTTGCATTTGCTGTCCAATACAACGAATAATAACGATATGGTGAGTAGAAAATCGTGTTAAAATGTCATGAAAATTGTCGTAACCTGCACATAACAGTTAATCATAACTTTTTTATCAAAAAAGAAACAAACTAATAAAACGAGAAACAAATTATTAAAATATGTCCAGTAACATTTCATTTACAAAAGAAGCATATTTGAAGTGATACAATAAAAAATAATCTTTTGTATCGTTTAGTTGTTTCATTGTTATTCATGTTTGCTTCATTTAGAAGTTTATAGTGAATTTGTAATTCTTGATTTACGGTAGCTTGTTAATTGAATAGCAGCATATTAATTCATACAATGTTACAAAACAACTATTAAACAATAATATCATTGTTTATTCCTTGTTAACGATACTATACATGTTATATTGTTCTATTCACAACAGAGAGCCCCGGGATAATTCTAAACTTCAAAATGTACTTAACCTAAAATTTACCCCATCACAGTTATTACTCCCCATTTGCCTAGAGCTAAATGTTAACTAATGGAAGTTTTATCTTTAGTTCCACTATGCGAAACATAAAACAATTTTTAATTATCCAGATTTACAGAAGCTTTCCATTATGCTACACTATAATGAAAATTCGAGGTTTAATAGGGATACGTAATTTCACTACAATTTCATCATCGATTAAAATAGTTTTACTACAAAATATTTATTATCTATTATAATTGTTTGATATAATTAAACAGTAATATTGCAAAAGATCAAAAAGTTTTAACAATTAGAGAAATATTTATCTACAGGTGCGTACACACAAAATAGCATGGTAGAATTATTGAGACGGGACTACCAGGGAGATCGCCAATAGTATAAACGTCATGTTTTATGTATACTAGGCTTTATTATAATTTCAGAACAAATATCAGACGGATCAGTAAAAATTTGCATTTAAGTGTATTCGGAGGTTTGTGGATGGAGAAAAAGCCTTTGAGTAAAAATGATTTATTCTGCTCCTAATATCACATTGGCTTTAATAATTGAACAGTACCCAATATTATATGATGCACTAGGTTACATTGGAAATTATTATTCAAACAGAAGGACATGACAAAGCATTGAAACATATTTGCAAGATGTGGTCTATAAGCAAACATAGTTATTTTCGTAAGAGTTGCGGAGATATAGCGATTAGGATAGCAAGGTACTGTCGTGAGAAGAAAAAAATAGGACAACTTTTTTTCTAATGTAAATTTGTCTATTTGAATGTGTAATGAGTAGCCGAAATAAAACAGATATCACTTTTAATTTATTTTTTATTTTAATGCTGTAGTTATTGCTATAGTAAATAATGGATGGTTAATGAGACAAATTGCACTGCGTTATAACATTAACAAAAATTTGGTGTGTAACATTTTAAGAAAGTGGAGAATGAACGGTACGATTAGTAGAAATCCTGGATCAAAGGACAAAGGATATCCTAATTAACAAGAAACTAACTATTAATATTTCGTTATTGCACCATTTCTATTTTTAAATTCCATAAGTCTGTTTGGTATATAATTAAATAACCTTATACAATAATTATTAGTAATAATATTTTCCCATGCATTATTTACTATTTCCAGTAATTTTTCGGCATTCCGTGGTCTCACATTTCGTTTTTGGATACTTCTTACGAGTAGTCCCCATACTTCTTCCACAGGGTTAAGATCTGGACTATGACTGTGCCAGTTAAGAACATTGATGTTGTTATCTTGAAACCAGTTAGTTACGGTATGAGCAGTAGAACGGAACAATTGTCTTGTTGAAATATGAACTCATTATTAGGAAACAAGTGTGACACAGAAGGGAGCAAAATATTGTCTAAAATCCTAATATACGTTTCACTATTAAATCGTTCCTCAATATGCCACAAAACATCAGGATCACGTGCCAATATCTAAGCCCACATATTGACGGAAAATCTACTATTTTTTTCATTGTTACATATATATTTCTCATCGAAGCGAGTATTCGGAGGGCGGTAAATACGAATACTACCGCTGTGTGTTGACTGGAAAGATTACATTGTTCCAAAAATTTATATCATGCGCTAAAAATTCAAGCGCAAATCCTACTCGAGCTTCTTTACGTTCAGCTTTAAGTAAGTATTTTTGTGCTGCTGCGTGACAACGTAGCTCCGATTCTCTTACTCGCCGGCGACCAGTACTACTCGATCCAGGAAAATTCGTTTCTTCAGCAGCCTGAATAACTGAGTAAAATGGATTTTCTACTAAAGCATTTACCAATTGCAAATCTTGTTGTTGAGTTTATGTCCTTCGTCGTCCTGATCCAGAATTTCTACTAATCGTACCGTTTATTCTCCACTTTCTTAAAATCACACCGAATTTTTGTCAATATTATAACGCAGTGCAATTTGTCTCATTGACCATCCACCTTCTGCTTTAGCAATAACTCCAGATTTAACTAAATCGCTTATATGAGGGATATTAGTTTTTTGCACACTTGCAATAAATTATGACAACTAATTGACAATGTCACAACAATTAAAGTTAGATGTACACAACTAGATTTTAGCAAAATACCGTTATAAGACTTGTCCTATTTTTTTTTTGCACACGACCGTACTAGCATGAGTTTCCGAATTGCTCCTCCCGCACTAAACTTATGAACAACTTATTGTTTGAACAACTTAATGCCTATAAATGTTCGAAATTGTTCTATACTTTGTTTCACGATAATTTGGTGACACTTTCTGGTTTATTTCTTATTTAATATGAGCCAAAATGAAGAATCAATGGATGAAAACTGGGTTCCCCCCGTTATTCAAGGAGCTGCTGACCGGGCAACATTGAACTTATTACCGAAAAAGTCACAAGTTTAAGGTACATAGGATCATCCATAGAAATTAAAAAGAAATTGGAAAGGCAGATAATAGAATCTTTATCTTCTACGGTAAAGAACGGTTATTTGCTATTATGAAAACAGACGCATTCTTTTGAAGAAGTTTACCATTTCTCCATCTCACATACTGTTCGTTTATAAAAAATAGTTGAAAAGAAAGGACAGAAGTGAACAAAATGCAACGGTATGAATAATTTTAAGCCCTGCACAATAAAACAATACAATTAACTATTAATTCTGAATATTGAAGTCCAATATTGGCAAATAAAAACAATAAAAAGAAAGACACTTAAATTAGTGGTAGCGTGAAAGTGGAGGGTTTACCATTTAAACAGCCCTCATGGCAGTTGTTGAAAACTGTTGTCCAGGCCATCAATGGATTTATGCATTTACACTTAGTTCCACAGCCACTGTTATCTTTGCAGAATATGAAGCTTAGAAATGCTTTATATGTAACAGCGTCTATCGCAGTGATGGACACAAGATAATTATGTTTGTACATTCCAAAGTTTCGGAGTTAATTCATATCCTAATCATTGTAACAACACATGAACGAATGCTGTTTGGGTGCTTCTTCCGTTGTTGGGAGAAGTTTACTAAAATTTCTTCAGTTTGTTTTGTACACAACTGTTAAACATAAAAAATAGCAGCAGTGAGAACTGCTTCTCTGATTATGGAAAAATAAGAACATAATCTAAGGCAACAAAAAAATAGTATCACCAAGCTGAAGAAAGACCAAGTAGCCACTAATGATTTTGCACACAGATGTTTAGTTTTCTTTTGATACTTTAAAAATTAAAAAGAGGAAATATGTCTTTAATTTTGCACAAAACCACTTTCACATTGCAACCTATAGTTTTCGAGACATTTGCAAAAATTCTAGAATGGAACATATCTTTAAAAACAGCAATTACAGCCCACCTCCACTCCATCAGAACTTTTGATACAAGGTTATAAATTACCCACTCTTATCATCGTTATCATTGCTATAGAAAAAAAAGTTTTAAATGAAAGTTGCGTGGTTATGATCGAGTTTTGTTAAATTGCTATCAAAAGTACAGTAGCGTGCAGATTTCAGGGGATACAAAAAAATAATATATTTTTTTAATAGGATACCCTATATATTACTAAATTTTTGAAATTATCCTTCTTTCCTGATTTCAAAAATATACCATATGTTACCCCTAACATATACCGTTTTTGAGTTATTAAACGTCGAATATCTTAATTAAACTATTACTGTAAATATGGAAAAGGTAACATTATTAAGTGACCAATGAAAATATGAAAATGACAACTCTTATGTTTGATAAGTGACATTATTTAAATGAAATAATCAAAATAGTTTATAGTGAGTAAGAAAAAAAAAATATATATATAGGGTGCCTCACCGGGAAATGAATCGATCGATATAGAGAAAAGTAAGCATCAGAAAATTTAGATAATTACTAATGTCGGTGTGGCCAATCCAACTAAAATAATTACACGCAACTGGCACTTCCGCTTATACCGGAAGTCGATACCAACTTGCTTATTTCAAATAGAACACCCTATATATTTTAGAGTTTTCGAAAAGAGCATAAAATTCTCGAAAATATGTAGCATATCCTATACCTAAACCTAGCCGTTTCAGAGATATTTGACATTTTATAGAAAATTTAACAGGTGCAACGGTTTGCAAGAACCGTTATAACTTTCTTCTTGTAAAAGATCTTCATTTGCTTCTTGTCACATAAAAAGAACACAATGAGAACAACTACGTTCTACAACTGAAATAAATTCAATAATATTATGCCAAGTGTTCAGTTTTTCGCGTAACATTTTGTCGACTTCACACCGCGAAAACTTGTTTAGGTCAAATGGAACACTCTCTATTTTTTTACATTAAGTTGTGTAAAATTGAATTCCCTTTTTTCTTACATTAGCATTGTGGGGGTCAAAGTTACAACTTTTTGAAATATTTGCGATTTTATTAGAAATTCGTGAATTGTTGTAATCATTGCATCAAAATAGCCATGATTAAAAACAATCAGTCATTATCTTATGTCAAAAAATGCCAGCACGTTTAAATTACATCCACGAAGACTTTTCAAATTTGTTTATTATTTATGGAGAATGTAATAAAGTAATATCAAGAACTTGCAGCACATTTGCTACTCGATATCTAGAAAAACGGAAACGGTCACCAAACACTGTAAAACGCATACTGGAAAATTTTAAAAATTATGGCTCTGTCAAGGCAAAAAAATGCAAAGAAGAAAGCCTATTGTTGATGACGAAAACATTGAAATAGTCATTCTGGGATATTTTCGTGCATTTCCAAGGTGTCATTAAGACAAGCTGCTCTGGAATCGGGACTATGTAAGGATTCAATTCACAGAATCTTATTAAAACATAAGTTTCACCCGTTTTCAATTCATATGGTTCAAGGATTAAAAGAAACAGATTTCCTAAGAAGACAGAATTTTTGTGAGTTTATTCTAATAAGGTCTGAGGGTCACGATTCTTATTTGGGAAATATTATATGGACAGATGAGCAAAACTTACTAAAAATTGCCTTTTTAATAGACACAATTCGCATTATTGGAGTGACTCAAATTCTCATATGTTCAGAGAGCGAAACTTTCAGGAAAGTTGGCAGTTCAATGTTTACTGTGCCATAAGAAACGATAGAGTGGTGGCATTACAATTTTATCACGAAAATTTAAACGGTAAATTAAATTTTCTTTTCTGTTAATATGTATAGGTAAATTTTTGTTTTTTTTTAGGTGAAAGATATCTGAATATCTTACAAAGTTTGAATAATAACTATTTAGAAAATTTACCTCCCGCCGAACATAGAAACAATTTTTATCAGCACGACGGTGCTCCCCCACAGAACGCATATCTAATTAATAATTATTTACAAGAAACTTTTTATGAACAATGGATTGCCAATAATGGACCCTTCTTATGGTCTCCTCGCTAGCCCGATTTATCAGTTCTGGATTATTTCATTTGGGGAACTATTAAAAATAAAGTTTATGAGAGCCCATTAACAACCATTGAAGATTGTATGCAAAGAGTAAGAAATGCATTTCAAAACATATGACACGATTCAATTAGAAGAGCTATCCATGAGGAACTAATCCAAAGGTGCGAAAAATGTGTCGAGGTTCGAGGGTGTAATTTTGAGTAATTATTAAATTAAAATGAAATCATATTTTAAATTGATCTTATCTATGCTATTTTAGTTCATGCCATATCTTCAATTCTATTATTACGCATGTTGGAGTGTTAGTGTTATTTTGCGTTTTTGTGGATATCGAGTAGCAAATGTGCTGCAAGTTCTTGATATTACGTTATCACATTCTCCATAAATAATAAACAAA
The DNA here is from genome assembly GCA_963675555.1 of Leptura quadrifasciata. NCBI lineage: Eukaryota > Metazoa > Arthropoda > Insecta > Coleoptera > Cerambycidae > Leptura > Leptura quadrifasciata. Next base: position 136,202,659 of record OY776675.1, on the reverse strand, counting down.
TTTAAAAAGTTTTCGTTGGTATAATTTAAACGTGCTGGCATTTTATGACATAAGTTAATGACTGCTTGTTTCTAATCATGGCTGTTTTGATGAAATGATTCCTGAATTTCTAATAAAATCGCCAATATTTTAAAAGTTGTAACTTTAACCCCCACAATGCTAATATCAGAAAAAAGGAAATTCAATTTTATACAACTTGACGTAAAAAAATACAGGGTGTTCCATTTGCCCTAAACAAGTTTTCGCGGTTTGAAGTTGACAAAATGTAACGCGAAAAACGGAACACTTAGTATGATATTATCGAATTTATTTCAGTTGTAGAACGTAGTTCTCCTTGTGTTCTTTTTACGTGACAAGAAGTAAATGAGGATATTTTACATGAAGAAACTTATAACGGTTCTTGCAAACCGTTGCATCTGTCAAATATTCTATAAAATGTCAAATATCTCTTAAACGGCTAGGTTTAGGTATAGGATATGCTACATATTTTCGACTCAGAATTTTATGCTCTTTTCGGAAACTCTAAAATATATATACTTATTTGAAATAAGCAAGTTGGTATCGACTTCCAGTATAAGCGGAAGTGCTTGTAATTATTTTAGTTTGATTGGCCACACCTACGTTAGTAATTATGTAAATTTTCAAAATTTTCGGATTCGTACTTTTCACTATAACGATCGATTCAGTTCCCGGTGAGACACCCTGTATATACATACAAAATAGATAACAAATATTTATTTAGGAAATTTAAATATAAATAAATGCTAACTCATAAAAGATGTTCGATGTGTCCACCATTACTGTCAATGCATAATTTATAATGTCTTATATTTATAATTGCACTTTAAATGGCTTCATTACTTACATTCAGATTGTTTATTTCAGTAGAATCCTGTCTTTAATGACTTGAATACTATTATTATTATTGACAATGTCTTTTAGAAATTTCCCCAAAAAATCAATAGTGGTCAAATCCGGACTGTTAGGTGACCATTTAATTGTTCCATTATTCCATATCCAAATTGGGAATACATTATTATCCTGCATCCAATTCATACCATCAAGTTCGGCTTCCGGAAAATTTCTATCAGGTAGGTAACTCCAGTTAAAGCATAATCATAAAATATAGGCCCAACAATTTTGTTTCTGAAAATTCCACACCAAAACACTAACAGTTTTTCTTCTTAATTTTTTGAATTGTTTTACTAATCATTTTCTGTTGTGCTTGTTTTCCCATGACCTTCGATTTTTCCTATTAGAAATTCCTGCCATAGAAAAGGATGATTCATCAGTTCATAACATATTAGTAAAAAAATCGGGATCTTCATCCAACTTTTGAATCATCTGGCGGAAAAAGTCTAGCCTTTTCCTTTTATGAGCCTCTGTCAAAACCTGTACGGGTAAAATTTTATAAGGGCCTTAGTTATTATTTTTTAACATACGTTGGATTTTTGAGTAACTTTTACCTAATTGATCGACTGCATTATTTATACTAACGCCAAAAAATTTTTTTTATACGTTTCGTTCTTGTATACACACTAAATCACATTTTAATTTTTTTTACCCCCTTTAATAATATGGTGGGGGGTGGCAATGGGGTGGTAGAGGTGGTAGTTAATGCTAAAAAATTTGTTTAGACGTGTTGTTTTTGTATATACACTAAATCACATATAAATTTTGAAAGTGGGGGGGGGGATGGCTGATGCCAAAAAAAATAATTTTGAGACCCTAACTTTTCGTACATGCCCTAAATTGCAATTTTATGGACTCTTACTTGCTTATTTTGCCTATTTACCCTTATTTGGCCCATTTACCCCCGAACCCTTCAACGGAATTAGATCAAAATATAATCTAGTTCCATTCTCATTACAATACATAAGTGTTCCAAATTTCAAGTCAATATCATAAACGGTTCCAGAATAAACGTTCGCACAAAAAAGTTACAGACAGACAGAACAGACAGGAAATTTTTTTTCTCGCTCAAATTTAAAATCTCGACGTCATGACATTTTAAGCCTATTTCAACAAAAAAAAATTTTTTTGTGCGTTACTATACTTCCAATGGATGTGGAAGTAATAATAAAATGTTTAAAGAAAGTTTAATAGCGAATAAATATAGATGGGCTTACCTTCTGTTACCTCCTTTCTCTTATTATTTATTTTTGAGAAAGAATTGAGGCAACATGTGCGGACGACTAGCTGGTTTAAGCCGGAGCAGAGAGCCGTGGGTCCAGAGCATTCGTAAGAGTGGAGAAACTTACCCTTTCTGACATGTACAGCATAAGCGACAGATTTCTGTTTATTTCGAGAAAAGGAGACAAAGAAAAATTGATGTTAAATTGGGCACCATCTATAGTAAAATAAGCAAAATAGTCTCTTTTTCTCGAATAACCAGTCTGCTATAGATCAGACTGAAATTGTTGGTAAGAGAAATAAAAAGATGTTTAAAATGAATGACAAAATATATTACAAAAAAATTAGACAAATCGGTTTGAGACAAATTGAAATGTGAAAAAATATATATATATAAAAAACAAATTGATACCAGTATCCTAGGTGGTTTATGGGTCAGGTGGCTGGTTCTGGGACAGCAATCCAGGCCCACAATTGTCTCTTATTGCAAGAATTCTAAATTTTTCTTGGCAATTTACGTCTCTCAATGAATGGGGTGAAAATTGTAGGAAATTTAACCAAATATAAGCACATACAAAGTTTATGCAAGTTATTTATGCAAAATTTAAGCAATGTTAGCTATGCAAATATAAGCTAGTTAGCTGTACAAAATATATTTGAATTAGCTGCACGAAACATTAAGCTAGCTATACAAAACTGCAGGAAATTAATTTAAGCTATACTAAAGTAAGCTGATTAGCAGTACAAAAGTAATTTTAGCTATGCAATAGTAATTATTAGCTATGCACGAGTTATTATTAGCTATGCACGAGTTTTATTAGCTATGCACGAGTAATTATTAGCTATGCACGAGTAATTATTAGCTATGCACGAGTAATTATTAGCTATGCACGAGTAATTATTAGCTATGCACGAGTAAGCTGATTTCTTAGACTATAAATTGCCAAAAAATTAAAAGGAAAGAGAAAAATATTTTTAAAACCATGTGGTACATATAGCATTTTAACTACTTATTAAATTAAAAAGAATTGACTTTGAATTCAAAATTTATTTTAAAAATAATTGAAATTATATCAAAGGCAAAATTTGAAGATTAATTAAAATATTTTAAATAAGTATAATGAAATTAAATTACCTGTATGTTCAACACTTTGTAACTGGGATATAAAAATTGTAATATCAATTACTGAAGTCCACAGTTAAAAATTATAATGTTTGAATCAGTACAAAGGCTGCAAGCAAATGACTTCCTGGTGAGTTTTACTGATAAGGTAAACTTTTTATCCTGTTTACTGGAAAACAACGCTACCAAAAAAATGTGAGAAATCTAATTCCCTATTGAAATTGAAAGCTATAAAATATAAAAATCGTACAAGTATGGCCATCTGTTAGTGGTTAATTTAAGCGCACCAACTTGCCTTGTAGATTCCCATACTCAACTAAAGTAGTGGCATATAATCGATAAAAGGAATCTATAATAATAGTTTATTTTCCATGCCAGCTGATTTGCCTTTGCAATTTCTATTTTATACATAACAACAAATATTAACAGATGTAAATAAGTAGTAAAACGTATTGATATTATTGATAAATCAGTAACATATTACATCTCATAGGATTTACTATATATAGAATGAGAGAAGGTAAGGAAAATAACCATATGTACTCCATAGTAAACAAAAATATAAAAATTGAAAAATAGATATCTGATGTAACTAAATTTTGTAGACAAATTGTTTCCTGGGATAATAATGCTGTATTACAACGGATATGAGATACATAATAGTGTTAATAGAAAAACAGGACTAAGTTCCTAAGATATAAAATTAAGTACATAAAACAGTGTGACATGGTTTAGCAGTTATACATGTAAAATTCTGTTAGTTGAAAACAGTTTCACCTGCAAGAACTGAATCCAAAAAATATACAGGTCGTGCTAACTATCCACAAAACACTAGTTTTTAAATAAACTGTTAAATGGACATAGGCCATGTAACAGAATGCCTCCCTTCTGGCGAAAAAAAAATTTTTTTAAGGTACGTATAAAAATTTTTGCTTTGCTTTACTCGTAAACATATTATGAAAGTAAACAATACTTTAATATTATTAATTCCTCGTAGGAAACATAAAGTACAAAATTGAGAAAGCGAGCGAAGGATGAGTGACAAAATACATTCTCTACCAGAAGTTCTACGTACAGGGAGCAAGTCTATGACCTAAACTGGAGAAATCTTCGGAACTAAGTAATGAAAAAAATGTGAAAAGTTAAGTGTTGCGAAATTTAAAAATAGACAAAAAAATGGATAAAATTAATTTTAAGGAAGACGACTTAATGTCGAAATCCTACAGACATTATAACGTCTGAGCAACTGTGAAGCCGTTGCTAGTACTAAAATTGGTAGAGTTTTATAAAACTAATACCACGATACATATAATGTAATATTATATGCCAATATAGGTTAGCAAGAAGTGAAAACTTGTGGTATTGTTAACCTACAATTCAAGTGTATAGCCGTTGAGTGCTAAACCTGATAGTTCAAAACAAATCAGATAGTACATGTAAGATGTACTATAGTTAAATCAGAAAAATTGTTCTCAAAAATCAAAGTTAAAATCGTGAAGCGAAGTAGAAAAGCTAGAAAAAAATTAAATTTACCTAGGTAGGAGATTTTTATTAATTGCGGTAAATAGAAGAAACATAAACAAGAAAGAAAAGAAAGAGGAAAGTACTGAATACCCATAAGGCTGGTTTTCAGAAAGGTAATTAAAATAATCTAGTAAAAATATAAAACTTATGGTTTTAAAGTTTTAGTTGTCAAAGTTTTGAGGTTATGGCTTTTTATTCAAGGTGGTAGGAAAATATTAAACCAAATTGAAGTAAAGAATCGTATAGGTATTCACAGAAAGCACAAAAAGAAAGAAGAAAAATACAAACACAAAAGAAGAGAAGAGACGGTGTTGTTGTCTATCGTTATGAGAATCCACAAGTAAAATTATAAGTAGAGGTAAGTACTCCTGTTCAGAAAGTTGAACAAAGGAAAAAGAAATAATTATAATATTTTTACATTTGTAGGTTCTCATCATCTGGTAACGTAAGCTACCGGATGTTATTTTGTTCCCACCCCTGAACCTTCGTGGATCTGAAGAAAGTAGAAATAGAAAGTTATAGATCCAGCCGGAAAATACATAAAAGACAAATAACTTTTTACTAAAGTTACCGCTGTACGATAATAATGAACACTGTACGTTATGCAAAAGATTGACTCGCGTATTCTCATTGGAGAAAAAGTCTGGCTAGCAAGCGATGGTGAGGAAACGTACTTATTAAAGGTTAGTATTTGAGAAAATTTTCTCAACGTTAAAGAAAATATTTACATAATAACAATTTAGAGCAGTGTATCTCACAAGTAAGATAACTTATAGGTAAGATATGAAAAAGAAATCTTTTTGATAAACAGATCTCAAAAAAATTGTTAATGGAAGAAATATTTTTAGAAAATATTTCCAGAAAAATATAGCTAAATATTTTTACTAATTTACAACTTAATTAAACTAATATTTACAATAATATGTACAGTACTTAAGCAATGAATGATAAACATATGTGATATATGATATAATTCAGTGATACTTAAATTAAGGAGTGCATGAATTATTAGTGAATAAAATGCACAAAGGACTTAATGAATAATGCATCAAGGACTTAAAGAGTAATGGATAGGGGACTTAACTTAATAATGCTTAAAGGACTTAAAAAAAATAATGGCCATTTTATATACAAAATTTACAAGAGAATCATCCTCGAAAGAGGAGCGGGAGGAAATTTTTTTAATTTCCGGATGAGTGAAACAATTCACTCAAAAAAATGAAGTATGTAGAAATGGTAGCATGCCATGTCTACAGATATAGTTAACCTTGAAAGTTAATCCAATACATCCCTTCGTTAGAGATTTACGAAGAAAAAAATATCGACACGCGATGGTACGTACTAGTACCAAAAAGAAATTGCGTAAGCTTTGCTTACTGGTATACCAAAAAAATGTTTTTGGTGGCTTTGCACCAAAAAAATTATTATACTTATTGTATAATTTAAGGAAATTTGCCAAAAATAGACACTCAAAAAAATCAAGAGACATAAAATAGGTATTTAAGTGAATCGTTATGTTTACTTTGTTTTGATGATCCGATTTAAGAAAAAAACATTCATTTCCTTATTCTGGTATCACTGAAATACTAGAGTTTGAACCAAAGTATGGTTTCAACTTTGAAATATGGTAATTTCCAGCGGGACTACCATCCATATGTTCCAATTCATATGAAACATTGGAAATGACGTTTCGGACTGTACATAAGACATAACGATTAGCCAATTTTGCAGAGAAATCATTTTCTTTATCGCTTTTCACAAAGTTTCGCCTCCAGACTATGTCACCAATTTGAAAAACGCGATCTTTTCGTCTTAAGTTATAATAGTTACAACTTCGTTGGTAAGCTTTGTTAAGTCTTTCTTGGACCAATTTATAAATTTCTGGCAATTTGTCCAGCTCATTGGCAAAAAGTTTGCGATTATTATCAAGATCTGGTAAAGTTATGTCGGAATCTTTATCACCATAACTGCCTCGAATAGGTAGCTTTCTACCAAAATTAAGAAATGCTGGCGTGAAACCAGTAACCTCGTGTACAGCTGTATTGATGGCAAATTGAATTTCAGGAATTTGTAAATCCCATTTTTTATGTGAGTCTTTAATGAAACACCTTATAGCTGTACCGATCGTCCTGTTTACACGCTCGACTGGGTTAACTTGGGGGTGGTAGAATAGGTTGAAAAATACCTGAGGAATACTAAATTTCGCTACAAACTTATCGAATTCTTTGCTTTTATGAGCTGAAGCATTGTCTAAAAGTAATGTCCTTGGGACACCATATGTTAAAAATACTGATTCCAAGAAAGGAACAATAGCTTGAGACGTTGCACGCCGTACAGGCTTCATTATAACGTACTTAGTAAAATAATCTACCGCAACTAATAAAAATCGGTTACCTTTCGAACTAGGCGGAAAAGGACCTTTTGTATCGTAACAAACAAGTTCAAAGGGAAACGTAGCTTTTTTTTCAGCACCCATTAAACCACATTTTTGATCGTTCGGAGGTTTTTCTCGTCCGCAAATATGACACTTACGAACATATTTTAAAATATCTTGACGCATCTTAGGCCAATAAAAACTTTCTGCGACTTTTTTAAGTGTTTTATAAAAACCCATGTGTGCACTTGTAGGTACATCATGGCTATCTTGAAATACTTGACGTCGCTGGTCAAGAGGAACTACTAATTTCCAGTCAGAAATATTAGTTTTTAAAATTAATTTCCTTTGCGTATGTTTAAAAATATACCCATCTTTAACCATCCACTGTGGATATTTTTCTGGCCTCTTATTGATGTTCTCTCGCATTTTTATGTACCAAGGTTCAAGATTATCGAGTGAAATATCTAACAGGTTGATATCTGCATCAGGTATATTTACTAAAGTAGGTGAAATTTCAGAAAAGTTATTTTTATAAAATTTACGAACTGTATTTTTCCACTTCTCCCAATCAAAAATGTCAGTTTTAGGTTTAATTTTGAAATTTGAGAAAATATGTTTATTTGAGTCATTTCTGGAATGCTTTTTAAACTTAGAATTAAAAATTACTCGGCCTCTAGGGTTATTTTTCTGCCGTGGGCCTGATAAAACAGCAGAAAACCTTTCTAGTTTTTTGGATTGCACACTGGGCAAGTCTTAGAAGTAAAATTAGGTTTTCCACATCGGAAACAAAACCTATTTCGAGCTTGTCTACACTCGTGAAAGCTATGACCTTTCTTTTGACAATTCCAACAAGAAATAGAAAATTTATTATTATTTGATGTACCCGGAACAGCATTTTCTTGATTCAAATTATTATTTAGACTAATATTTTTGTTACTTTTGCTTTTAGAATTGAAATTATTTTTATTTTTAGGTGATGGAAGATTTTCTACATATGCCAAGTCAGTTTCGAGGACACATGCTTTAGGAGTTGGAGAATAATAATTATTTTTCATTTGTGTGGCCAAATCTATTTTCTTGCATAAAGTTAATAGTTCGGCTGTATTTTTAATATCTGTTAAAGCTAATGCATGAATATATTTAGGCAAAATGTTACGTCTAATTATTTTTAACTTCTCCTCTTCACTTAAAACAGTATCTAAACGATTAAATAAATTTTGCATTGTAGCAACAAAAATATTTATGGACTCTGACTGTCCTTGTCTACGAGATTTTATCTCATCTAACAATTTTTCATCATAATCGCATACTAAAAAAGCGATTTTAAGCTGTTCTTCAAGCTCTTGCCAATTGGATACAATAGATCTGATTGACCGATAAACAATTAAGGCCTTGTCAGTAAATAAATCAATACTAGACTCAAATAATTGTTGTTCCGATACATTCCTAGCGGCAGCAAGTTCCTTGACTCGTTCGAGAAAAGCTTTTAAATTTGACTTTCCGTCAAACTGAATTCCCCATTTATAAACTGGGACATATTTCTTGTCAATTGGGTAATTAATAGGTGAAATATTTTCTAATTTAGGAATAATTTTAATTTCTAACCTTGCATCAATTTCCTCGCAAGATGCGATAGCGTCATCTTTAAACTCCTGCAAGTTAATATTTAACTCTGTCGGTTCTTCCGGAACCACGAATCTATGCACTCGATTTGTTAGGCATATTAAACGATTTGAAATTATTAAATAGGATGTGTCCTCTTTGCATGCTGAAAAATCGTGAACTAAAGCAAGTAGTTCAGCGATAGTGTTGGTGATTTCAGTTTTTTCTGTTTCAACATCGAAGCTAGGATCTTTTAATGATTGAAATTCGCGTTTTTGCTTTTTTAATAAATTGTCTAATATCATCCGTTTTGTATCTAAAGTTTTATTAGATGCCTTAACATTTCGAATACGTAGTTCATAGTCTACCTCAGATTCCGTTAAATATCTTACACAAAATGGAAGTTCCATGTTAACAAGAAATTTAAAGAAATAAATTAAAAGTTTTTATTAAGAACCCAACTGGCAATAAATTGTATGTTTTAAATAGCAAATGAATGTAGTCTTATCTGTTGTCAAGAGATAAAAAAACAAACAATTTTATCTATCAAATAAAAAAACTGTTGTTTCAATTTTAACTTTCCAGAAATAAATCAAATTAAACACTTTAAGCAGCAAAATAATATTTCAGGTAGGTATAATTCCACAACTTCACTTTCACTAATAAAGAATATTTTAAGAAAATATTTGGATTAGTAAAATATTTGATATTTAAGGACGCAAATTTTCTGTATACCATAGAATTCAATTGTTGTAAGCAAAAATATATGCAAAAATATATAATAAAAATTTTTCGACAAAATGAAATATAAGCAAAAATATGACTCGACTTAAGAAAAAATTATCTTCTTACCAAAAATTTTAAAATTTGTCTCATATACAATACATTCAAAAATTGGGGTTTCACCTCTCTTACTACTCTTATTATATAAATATGTTTATTGAATTGAGCCCTACACATTTGTCGCCAATTATATTGTTTCGGGCCCCACACGTTGGTCGCCAATTATGTTACCTCCTTTCTCTTATTATTTATTTTTGAGAAAGAATTGAGGCAACATGTGCGGACGACTAGCTGGTTTAAGCCGGAGCAGAGAGCCGTGGGTCCAGAGCATTCGTAAGAGTGGAGAAACTTACCCTTTCTGACATGTACAGCATAAGCGACAGATTTCTGTTTATTTCGAGAAAAGGAGACAAAGAAAAATTGATGTTAAATTGGGCACCATCTATAGTAAAATAAGCAAAATAGTCTCTTTTTCTCGAATAACCAGTCTGCTATAGATCAGACTGAAATTGTTGGTAAGAGAAATAAAAAGATGTTTAAAATGAATGACAAAATATATTACAAAAAAATTAGACAAATCGGTTTGAGACAAATTGAAATGTGAAAAAATATATATATATATAAAAAACAAATTGATACCAGTATCCTAGGTGGTTTATGGGTCAGGTGGCTGGTTCTGGGACAGCAATCCAGGCCCACAATTGTCTCTTATTGCAAGAATTCTAAATTTTTCTTGGCAATTTACGTCTCTCAATGAATGGGGTGAAAATTGTAGGAAATTTAACCAAATATAAGCACATACAAAGTTTATGCAAGTTATTTATGCAAAATTTAAGCAATGTTAGCTATGCAAATATAAGCTAGTTAGCTGTACAAAATATATTTGAATTAGCTGCACGAAACATTAAGCTAGCTATACAAAACTGCAGGAAATTAATTTAAGCTATACTAAAGTAAGCTGATTAGCAGTACAAAAGTAATTTTAGCTATGCAATAGTAATTATTAGCTATGCACGAGTTATTATTAGCTATGCACGAGTTTTATTAGCTATGCACGAGTAATTATTAGCTATGCACGAGTAATTATTAGCTATGCACGAGTAATTATTAGCTATGCACGAGTAAGCTGATTTCTTAGACTATAAATTGCCAAAAAATTAAAAGGAAAGAGAAAAATATTTTTAAAACCATGTGGTACATATAGCATTTTAACTACTTATTAAATTAAAAAGAATTGACTTTGAATTCAAAATTTATTTTAAAAATAATTGAAATTATATCAAAGGCAAAATTTGAAGATTAATTAAAATATTTTAAATAAGTATAATGAAATTAAATTACCTGTATGTTCAACACTTTGTAACTGGGATATAAAAATTGTAATATCAATTACTGAAGTCCACAGTTAAAAATTATAATGTTTGAATCAGTACAAAGGCTGCAAGCAAATGACTTCCTGGTGAGTTTTACTGATAAGGTAAACTTTTTATCCTGTTTACTGGAAAACAACGCTACCAAAAAAATGTGAGAAATCTAATTCCCTATTGAAATTGAAAGCTATAAAATATAAAAATCGTACAAGTATGGCCATCTGTTAGTGGTTAATTTAAGCGCACCAACTTGCCTTGTAGATTCCCATACTCAACTAAAGTAGTGGCATATAATCGATAAAAGGAATCTATAATAATAGTTTATTTTCCATGCCAGCTGATTTGCCTTTGCAATTTCTATTTTATACATAACAACAAATATTAACAGATGTAAATAAGTAGTAAAACGTATTGATATTATTGATAAATCAGTAACATATTACATCTCATAGGATTTACTATATATAGAATGAGAGAAGGTAAGGAAAATAACCATATGTACTCCATAGTAAACAAAAATATAAAAATTGAAAAATAGATATCTGATGTAACTAAATTTTGTAGACAAATTGTTTCCTGGGATAATAATGCTGTATTACAACGGATATGAGATACATAATAGTGTTAATAGAAAAACAGGACTAAGTTCCTAAGATATAAAATTAAGTACATAAAACAGTGTGACATGGTTTAGCAGTTATACATGTAAAATTCTGTTAGTTGAAAACAGTTTCACCTGCAAGAACTGAATCCAAAAAATATACAGGTCGTGCTAACTATCCACAAAACACTAGTTTTTAAATAAACTGTTAAATGGACATAGGCCATGTAACACTTCGAAATAAAGCAGTAGCTGTTCTTCCTGGTTTGCTTGAACTACACGTCATTATAAGCTGGAGGTATTGTTCACCTTTTGATAAATGTTTTTGAATGTATTTTCTGGTGGGGTTGGATGATTTGGATACAACACCCTATATGCTCTTTTTGCTGCACGAGTTATTCTATATATAACAAGTAAATATTTGGACTTTTGGTAGGGATAACATTTGGTATATTTTTTAAATCAGGAAAAAGGATCATTCCAAAAATTTAGTAATATACAGGGAATCCCATTTAAAAATTATATTATTTCTTGTATCCCCTGATCTGCACGCTACTGTACTTTTGATAGTATTTTAACAAAATTCAGTCATAACCACACAACTTGTATTTAAAACTTTTTTCCTATAGGCAATAATAACGTCGATTATAATGGGTGGGTAATTTATAATACCTTGTACAATTATCAATCAGCATGTACAAATTGACAACTGTATCAAATTTCAAAACATTTGTACTTACTGTTTTTAATTTTCTTCTATTGACTATATAAAACACTCCCAAAACGCTATTTTAAAATTAAAGTACTAAAATAGTATGACACTAAGGTACTGATTTGTAAGTGGATGTTCCTCACCCTAAACCCTAATAATGTGGTTATTTTCTGACAGTATGACTCCCTTTTTAAAAATTCACTCATTAGCATTCCTCGACAGCTTGAGAGGCATTTTATCATTGTCAATAGAAAAGGAAAAGGATCATTAAAAATAGACAGAGAACGTCGACAATAATGTCCGCTATAATGACTCCGGCACAAAATTAAATTTTCGTGATTAATTATATTAGAAGTAAATGTGTATCACAGATTATAGCTGTAAATGTAAGCCTTATACGCATTACCAGAGGACATGAATGCAATTAGGATGGATCTTCTAATGACATAGAGGTAGATTGGAGTTGCATAGCAATAATTACATCAGAGCCGGCTGGGTTGATGCTGAACTTCATCAACAATAATCACGCTTAATATGAAACGCATTACCATAACATTGAGTACAAATTCAAAGCATATACAATGCGTTAATAAATTTATATCTCCCTTGTGATATCCGCTATTACATAATTACTGATTTGAGTCTTTTCACTGAGAGAATGTGGAATTATTAGTGAGCGGCTGGGCACGGCGGCGCGCTATAATGTTAATTAAATTGTAAATTATTTTATAGTACCTTTAATTGTATAATAGAAATGAATTGTCCTTTTTCGTACTATATATTGTGCGAATCGCCGCATAGTAGACTATGCAGATACTTAAACAGGATGAAATACATCCACCAAGAATCTAATTAGAAATATTCATTCAAATAGTTAGACGACATACACAGTGTGTCCTAAATTGAGTGTTACTGTGATTAGAGAATGTGTTGATATCTCGTTTGTTATTAGAGATGCTTAAATGGAGATACATATAAAGGATATAAATTACAGAAAAGTTTTCTACAGAAATTTTATATGTGGGTATGATATGAGCTTCTTTCCATGCAGCAGAAAATAATACATCTTCTTACCAAGATCTATTGAACAATAAAGTGAGTGGTGTGAATAATCAATCCAAACACCTTTCTATGAAATAGAAGAACGACGTTGAATGCAATGTTGCAATATTTATATTTGTTACACAAACAATTATATGTATATAAAAGTCCTTAGTCCAGGAGTGGCGTCATCCAAAGGGAGTGATAGTTACATTAAACGAGGTAGTAGATTTTTTTATATCATCTTGTATGTACTATAGAGAGTATGTAGAATCCAAATTTTAGGCCTCCAAAACCATTGGCAAATTTTTGTGTGGCCGAAAAACCACCCAAGGATGGGGCAGGATGTGGAATATACTCCAGAAGTCTTCAAATGCAATATAAATGGACTATAGATGTGTGAGCCAGCGTAATACAAACGGAACTGGTTGGCATACCCATAGCTGCAAAAGAGATTGTCCGTAGACAAATTACGGGCAAAACAATCAGGATCTTCACAGATTGTAGACAATCATTACTAGCCCTGAGAAGTTACAAAATTACCACAGAAGCAGTGTGGGAATGCCACCAAGCACTTGTGTGTACCTCCAGCATGAATAACATACTGGCATGCTGGGTGAAAGGACACGTACAGTGTAGTGGAAACAAAGTATCCGACAGACTGGCTAAGAAGGCAGCAGGCCTAAGTATTTTTGTACCAGGCCCGGCCAGTCTGTTACCGATCACGGCGATAATACAAATAATTAAAGAGAACACCCACAATAAATTCAAGAAACTGTGGGATGAAACAAACAGCTGTCAGCTTGCTATGGAACCACTAAAATATCCCAACAAGAGTACCGCAATGGACTACCTGGCAATGTCCAGAAGAAACCTACGTTTTATAACGGGAATCCAGACTGGAGACTGTCCGTTAAGGAAACATCTCCATAATATGAGATTAAGCGAAACATCTCTCTATAGAGGTTGCAAACAAGAAGATGAGACAGTTCAACATGTACTCTGTGGCTGTTCTGCTGTCTCATCAATCAGGGAATCCATTTTGGGAGAACGTTGGTCTACTTTGGCCGATGTAAGGGAGCATCACCACCTATTTCGCAAGATTAGGTTGGTTGGACGCCTAGGCGAGGGTTTGCCTCGTTATGTACCATATATAAACCTACCAACAAGAGTAACTGAAAATAAATGTAATGCTATTCACCATATCTTTGTTAGAGTAGGAGAAAAAATTTTACAACAACAAATTTTAAATATTGAAATTGTATTTGAAACTGCATTAACGGATCATTATACAATATTTTTATCAATAGAATATAAACAACAAAGAGAAATACCATCAAACAAGAAAATATCTACTCACAACAACAAATTAAATTATAATAAGCTAAGTAACTTGTTACCAAAAGAAAACTGGTTTGATGTGATCCAAGAAAATGATCCTGAAATTAGTTATAATATTTTCATTACAAAATTAAACAATTTCATTAAAGTATGCTCAACTAAAATAAAAATAACTAATAAGTGTCGTAAAATTAAACCTTGGATTACAGCGGGTATAATAAATTCCATCGGGCATAGAGATAATCTAAAAAAATATATATTAAAAATAAAAGTTAGGAAAATAAAACAGAATATACAGACTATAGAAATATATTAAATAAAATAAGACACACGAAAAACGAATACTACAAAAATAAAATATAGAATGCACAAAATAATTATAAAAAAGTTTGGCAAACAATAAATGAAGCCTCAAACACACACACACACAAAACTGAAATAAACAACGTGCTAGATAGTAGTGAAAATGTAATAACCTATGACAAATTAAAACCTGATCTGTTTAACAATTTTTTTATAAATATAGGGGAAAATCTGGAAAAAGACATAAAACCAAATAGAGCAAAAGCTACAATACATGAGCCAGATATGAACAATTCGCCATATCTAAGTCCTGTAACAGAAAATTAAACCATCATCCACATAGCTTCTTTAAAAAATAATTCTGCGCCGGGTCCAGATGGACTTCCTCAGAATTTATAAAAAAATATAATTAATATCTGTCTAAATCGATATGTCATATAATAAACTTATCTTTTAAAAGTTCACACATACCCTTAGCCTGGAAAGAGTCGATAGTTACACCAATTTACATAGCAGGAAATAAAAATCTATTAACAAATTATCGACCAATTTGTCTTATTAATAACTTCTGAAAAATCTTTGAGAAGTGTCTAAAAGGAAGGTTAAACCATTTTTTAGAAAAAAAATAAAATAATATCTAACAAACAATTTGGATTCAGGCAGAGCATGAGTGCGGAAAATGCAGCTATGCAGTTAATAGAGAATATTGTTTGTGGCTTAAATAATAATCAAAAATGTCTTGCCGTGTTTTTAGACTTGGCAAAAGCGTTTGATACGGTTGATCAGAAAATATTAATAGAAAAGCTAGAGAAAGTAAGTATTAGAGGTTCTGCATTGGATTTGTTTAAAAAATACTTGACGAACAGGCAGCAAAAGTAAGAATTAATGAAATATTGAGCGATCCTATAAAAATTACAACTGGTGTTCCTCGGGGCACAGTAATAGGCCCTATATTGTTTTTAATATATATTAACAATATATCAAAATCTATAAATTCGAAATATGACATTGTATCTTACGCGGACGATACGGCCCTTGTAATTTAAGGCAAAACCTGGACTGAAGTATATTCCAATGCAGAGGCTTGCCTAAAAAAAAGTGTACTCATAGTTAAATGCAAGTCTTCGTAGCTGATGATCAACCGGAGAAAAATAATTTAACAATCCACAAGGATACGTGTAAAAATGAGGAAATGTGTGACTGTCCAATCATAAACAAAGTAAGTGAAATAAAATACCTCGGTCTAATGGTTGATCATCATCTGAGATTCGAACCCGGTGACGCGATACCCGTGTGATTAATCGCGATTGCCACCTCGCATCTTAACCAACGCGGCTATCGGCAGAATTAATTCATTAATTTAATTAATCAAGTAATCAATTCTGATTTGTAAACTATAAATTACTAAAAATGAAAGAGAAAGAATATTTTATTACCATGTGGTAACATGTAGTATTTTAATTACTTATTGAATTTAAAAAAAATGAATTTAAAAATAAAAATTGTAATAAGGACAAAATTGAAAATTATTGAAATTTAAATTACTAATAAACAAGAATTACCTGCTTGTGTTAAACACACGAAATGTGGATATGATTGTAATATGAATTACTGGGTATCTCACAGAATGTTTGAAAGTGTAAATCAGATCAAAATCGGCAGGCAAATGATCTCTTGGTGATTTTAACTAATAAGGTAAACTTTTTTATATTACAATCTACAATATAGTACCAATACACAAACTTGAAAAATATAGTTTTATTAAATAAAATGGAAAGTTATAAAATGGTACAAGGGTTGCCATCTGTTGATGGGCGACTTAAGTGCACAACCTCATTTTTAGTTAGGTTTGCTTACTCACAATTAAAATAATGAGAGGTATACAATGGATAAAAGGAATCTTTAATCAATAATAGTTTGACATTAGGTGCATACCACAGATTAGATAATTACTTTGCTATTTATATACATAACCAAAAATATGAACTGTCGTAATAAATTGTTTACAAACTGTATTGTAAAGATCCAGTAAATATATAGGATACACTATATAACAGATGAATGAGAATGTTTTACAAGTAAGGAAAATAACTTAGACTTGGTATAGACAATTGGTTCTGAAGTGCTGTAATAGAGATACATAATTTAATGTTAAAAAAGGGTACATAAAACAATGTGAAATAATTTAGCAGTTATACAAAGAAAATTTCTGATAATTGAAACAGTCTTACAAAAACTGAATCAAAATTCTATACAGAACGCGGTAAATATAAGTAAAATACCACTTATTATGTAAAATTGTTAAATGGACATAGGCCATGTAACAGGTAATGAGTTTATGACAATACCAGATCTATTATCCCATCATAAGAATTTGTGACATTATTGTGTTGGTGAATGTCCATGAATTCACATAAGTTACGGAATATTAAAAAAGTAAATAGGCCTCAGTAGCGGAAATATGCCGGCGTTAAGTAAACGTACAAAAAACATTAAATTTGTAATTTAGATAATCTTGTCTAGTTTCATTTAATTCGAATTCCCTCTTGTACATTCGGTTAAAAATAGTCAACGATTTTAATATTGTACTGAAATATAAATACGTAGTTTTAGTAGACTAATAGTGCTGTTGCTAAACATAAATTGCAAAACTATGATTATGTTTTAAATATTTCATGATTGTAATCCTCAATAAGTTTGTCCGCAAACAATAAATATTAAGCAAGGAAGAATGCATATGTTTATGTCTAGCGTTCCCTTATTTCAGCGAGAGTCATGGTGACATCTTAATTAATACTCCAGGAGTTCCAGAGTGTTATCGCTGTCTTATGCCAAGAATCTGACAGCATCAACAGAACAAAATGTAGGCACAAGATATTAGTAAAATAAATCAATGGTTAATTTTGGCCCAGATGCTTAAAATTTATTGTCAATTAACTTTAAATATATTGCTTCGCTTCTTGTAGATAATCATCTAATATTGGTAGTATATAATTGCACTAAAACAAACACATTTGCTTTATGATAATTAAACAGATGTCGCTAATCTACATTGAATCTCTTTTATTCACTTTCAATTAAATTCAAATGAATTATATTCTTCATTTTTAGCTAGATTATTATAATAACACGTATAATTTGTACCCTAGTACACATATTATGTAACGTATAATTCTATTCAGAGCATTAAATATTTTCAACACCCGTTTGTAGCGAAATTAACGCCTAAACACAATGGTTTGTTATGCGTAGTATCACCACGAAATCGGGTGTATTTTTAATATAATTTAATATAAACAATTGATTTGTATTTAAATATAAAAAAAGAGAGGAAGAAAAAAGAAGACAATTTATTAATACAGCTTGTTTTAAAAGGAAACAATATTGAAAAAAGTATACAGTGCTAAGGAATCAAGGAGTGCATCAAAATGTAGTACAATTAATTTTTTATTTTTTTTAAGAATGTAAGCGTATTTAAATATTTAAGATATTTTCTATAATTTCTTGGTTTTCTGAAATAAACTATTTTATTCCTTTTTTATATCTATTTATTTTTGTTATGTTCTTCAAACTGAGTGGTAAAACATATAATTTAGGACCATAACAAAATATAAATCGCTGAATATGTGTTTTTTTGTATATTGGTAAAGCAATGCGTTTGTTTTGTACAGAACGAGTTAAATAAGTGTGGGTTGAATAATTATATATATAAATATATATATAAATAAATAATAAATAACACCACAGGTAATTACGACCCCCTTTATCCCGGAAGGCTCTAGAAGAGCCTTGTGTGGGAGGGGGCTACACATTTAGAGACAAGGGACACACACCCAATATCCGTGTATAGTGGAAAAATCCCTCTCACAGTATTTTCCACTTCCATGACCGGGGATCGAACCCGGAACTTTTGGGTGAGAGGCAAGTGCGCTCACCTCTCGACCACCAGTCATACGCATGATGTTAAATACATTTGCATCCTTATAAACCAGAGTAGAGCTATATAGTCTGGGTTTGTTTAATATTATTTTTAATATGCTGTTTTGTGTAACCTGCAGATTTTTTAATGCATTTTTAAATAATTCCCCCCAAACAATAACACAGTAACCAATAATCGAGGCAACGAGGGAGTCATATACCATAAGAAAATTATTTATATTAATAATAATCTCTTTATTTAGCAATAAATAAAATTTAAATTAATAAATAAAATTTATGTATGAGTATTCTAATCTTTTTTGTAATATATTCGATATGGTCTAATCTTAAATGCTGATCTAGTATTATTCCAAGATATTTGATTTTATTTGTTTTTTTTATTTGTGGGCAATTACAATTTACTTGTGAACAATTTTTTTTATGAATATTAAGTAATTCCTTGAACGGTTGATCATCAGCTGATAAAGTAAATGTTAAGAATTTACTTTTATCTACATTCAAACTAAGTAAACTAATATTTAAATATTGATAAGCAACATATAAACTACTTTCTGCCTTATAATAAACATTTTCCCAAGGATCAGCAATAAAAACCTTAGCCGTATCATCAGCATAAGAGGTTAGGTGACCGTCAATTTTTTTTAGATTTGCCATGCTATTTATATACACAAGAAACAGCATTGGGCCCAATACTGTTCCTTGAGGCACTCCCATAGTAATAGTCTGCGATTCGCTGAGAAAATTGACAATTTTTACTTTTGAGTTCGATTTTTGAGATAGTTCTTAAATATATTTAATGCTAGACCTGTTAGTTCCAATCTTTCCAGTAGAATGTGATATGATACAGTGTCGAAAGCTTTAGCCAGATCTAAGAATACCGCTAAGCACTTTTTATTCCAGTCTAAATTAGAAATTTTCTCATATTTTCTCTAAATTAGAAATTTTCTCATATAGTAGGTCTAGCACAGCATGTTCAGTACTTTTGTTTTTCCTAAAGCCAAATTGTCGGTCCGTAGTCACATCATACTTATCAAAAAAAATCTATTTTGGAGGCACTGCTCAAAAATTTTTGCGAAATTATTAATTACCGATATGGGCCTATAGTTACTTACGTTAGTGGTATCACCTGATTTATAAATTGGTGTAACAACATATTCTTTCCATTGGTATGGTTAAGCACCTGTTTTAAATGATAAATTTATTAAATGCACCAAGGGTTTAACTACATGCTGATGTATAAATTTTATAAATTCACTAGATATACCGTCTGGACCTGGAGCCGATTTGTTTTTTAAATTGGAAATGATCAATATAATTTCATTTTTTGTTGTGGGCTGGAGAAATAGGTTGGGATAAATATTTTCGTCTTCAAAAATAAGGGTCTGGTTTTCAGTGTTTTTATCGATTTTTCCTGCCATTTTTTCCCCAATATTTATGAAGTAGCTGTTTACATGATTTGCTTTCGCTTCATTATTATTGATTTGTTTGCCATTTTCATCATTAAAATTAATATTCATCGCAGATCTACCTGATTTTGTATTACAAGCTGTAGCACTGTTTATTGTTTGCCAATTTTTTTTGTAATTACCTTTTGCGTCCGTTAATTCTTTACTATAATAATCGTTTCTTGTTTTTCTTAATAACTTGGTTAATGCGTTTCTGTATCTCGTATATTCTGTTCTTTTTTTCTATTGTGTAATTTTTTATTAATTGTTTTTTCATCTCTTTGCCGAATTGAATTTATTAGACCTATTGTTATCCATGGTTTTACTTTTTAAATTTTATTATTTTTTATATTAATAGTTGTAGACGATTGATTTATAAATGACTTTATTTTATCAATAAAAATATTATAGCTCTCCTGAATATTATTAGAATTTATAACTTCTACCCAATTTTCACCCTCTAATAGGTGTTTTACTTTTGTATAATTTATTTTATTATATGAGGTATTTTCAAGACTAGGTTTTTTTGTCTTAATTTGATCAAATTCCACGGCTAGACATGTCGTATAGTGGTCCGAAAGGTTAATTTCAAAAATCATTGCTTTGATATTTACACTAAAGTCAGAATTATTTGTATTTCTGCTTACGAAAATATGATAAATATGATCTATTATAGTTAAAGAATTTTCAGTAGCCCTTGTTGTTTTGTTTATGTATGAAATATACCCGCGCTCAGATAGTACATCTAAATAATTATTTAAGTTATTATCACCTATATCTTGTATATTAATATTTATATCACCCACCCATATTACAATGTTAGTTAAAAACAAATAAAATATATCTCCGAACTTGGTATATTAAACACAACGTAATAACAATCCACTACGCAATTTTTCAGAAAAAGGTTCCGATATTTCATGGAGTAGCGATTAATATTTATAGATAGTTATTTAAATTGGCAAATAAAACGAAAATAAAACTTCCTTATAAGAATATCGGCAAGAAAGCATATTAAAATTACATATTTAGTTCAACAATGTACGAGGATAATGTTCCTTTCTCGTGTCATAATCACATTTAGAGAAGTTAAATAAACAGTTTTTTCAAATTCCCTGTTGGCACATTACAGGTGACAACATTTTTAAAAATGTTTTCGGTAATTGTCCCACGAAATATTTTTTTACAATTAACAGAATAGCAGGTGCTTTATAATAATTATTAAGTACTAGCAGAACCTTGGTCACGACCTGTGTGTGTTGAAACCTGATTAATGAAGTTAAGGAATCTAGTGTTACTGCAATATGAGCTTTATACATCATCAGATTATAACATCACACACTTGGCGATATATTGCACTTGACACCTATGTCCTTATAAATTTTCATCTAGTATATTATAGTGTAAAATGGGAAGAAATTCTCAGAAATATTTTGTGTCAGTCTTTAGTTAATGTGCATATTTATTATTTAAATGCATAATTAGGATCATATAATCCTAACACACCATTTAAATTGTATGAAAAACGAACAAACCCAAGAGAATAACTGTAATGTTCGGAATTTTTGGGATTTTACATTTTTGAATAATAATGCGTTTATTTACAATAGTGTAGGAAAATATACAGGGTGTTTCACGAGAAAACAGATATGGTTTAATGGAAGACAGACGACGCCAATGGCAAAGAAAAGGCTGGTTAGACACCCGTTGATGAAATATAGGATCCACTGAGGGAAATATGAGGCTTGAAATAAGTAAGAAGCCTTACTTTTTCAATTTAGTAGATATTTGTTATCCTTTATTATATTTAATACAGATAAATAATTATTTAAAAAAAATTTGTTCCGACAATAATTTACCAAATATTCAATTAGTTGACAAAATTAAAAGATTTATTTCCGCCGTATTTGTTCTTCCTAAGTAAGTTACTGTACGAAAATGATAGATTTAGTTGAGAGAAAGATATTTGCTTCTCCCAAATCTATTACAATATTACATTTATTTCCTAGAAATAAATATATTAGCAAAGAGTTAATCATAATACGTGAAGTAAATATTTAGTTCTGTATAGTAAATATTTACTACTCATTAATAAATTTACTTATGAAAACTAAATGTTCAAATGTCGCCCTCTGCCGTCGAAAAATTATACTGTGTACTTTATTGTTTTCGTTATAGACGCCATTATGTGATCCCAGATTTTTTCGCGATTCGTGGTGTTTTTAGTCAGTTTATGGGTTTATTATTGAGAATGGAATAATAGTGATTGAATTGAGTGAATTTAATGTAATCTTGAGGCCTTGGATGCATCCAGCAAACCTTTAAAGGTATGAACTAGTCTAGCTCGACTATTTGTGAGGTCGCCATTGTATTCATTCTACTATTAGTAAAAGTAAAGTTATCATGCAGGTGCATTATTAAATTTTCTATATTGTATGTGCATTATATCATATCTGATTGTCCTAGAATGCGAATATGCATAATTTTATTTATTATGATAAATATGTTTTCGAAAATCGGCCTACTTTGGTAAATTCTATCGCAGTTGTGGGACACAATGGAGTATACCAAAAAAGTTAAAAGTTAATAAGTACTATGTGTCCGTGTACATTTTTAGATAACCTCAGTCTACTTATGTGATCATAAATTTTCTTGTTCTGTAATTTTTTAAATGCAAATATTTTACAATAAAACATTATAATATAGTAATATTGTTTTATTTGTTTGTTTAATGCTTTATTTTAGTATTATTAAATCCAAAAATTTACTCGGTACTTATTGTATATTAATTGCATTTTCTAACGTCATGCTATATTTAATTGATTTAAATGAACGGTGAAAGTCATCCTGATAGACTATAGTGCATTAAAATACATGTATTAAATTTATTAACATTAGAAGCATATAGAGAGGGTGAAAAATAAAGAATATATAAAAAAATGAATAAACCTTCTTTAAGATCAAACACGTTATGATACTCAAATCAATAGATTCATATTTTCTTCCAATTGATTTAAATATTTGTAAAAAAAAGTGGTTTAAATATTTCAAGATGAACCTTCCTACACATCTTGTGCGTCGAAGAAGATTGATTTATTTTAATGTTTTAAAAAAATTACAGTGCGGAAGAAAAGGTCTTATTTATTGAAAAGTAAAGAGTCGCATAATGAAAAGCAGAATTTAATGTTAATTTATTGATTTGTTTGAAAATGTACATATCCAAACAAAATTAAGAAATGTCTAGCTAGATTACACTATACCTTCGTTTTCGTTTGAAACCAAATGCTAAATATATGTATATATTGGAATGGCAAGACATAGTTAAATACAAAAGTTCACAGATATGCAAAATTTTTAAAAAAAATATAGAATATTTAAATTTTTGTTGTTATATTTGATTTCAAAATTTTATATAGATGTGACCGTATCTTGCAACTTATTTGGCATTTTGCTTTTAAATAAAAGTCAAACTAGTTTGGTTGCTTTCTGTTTCAGTAAATATTAAAACAGTAAAACATTTTTCCCGTTATTTTCTCAATTGTTGAAGTTAACGCAATTTTTCCTCTCCGACAGATAATCCGGGGACACACTGTATATTAACATAAAATAAATATTTCTATATTGCAACTAAATCGAAAATTACACATTTATTAACCACAAGTAAGCATATCTTCTAGCAATAAATTTAGAGTACTCAGTAAAAATGATTTTTGTTTAGAAAGAAATATTTTTTTATTACGCATAAATTGAAAGCCAAATTCATTTACATAAAACAAACTTTGTTAATTACGAATAAATCAATGAAACTTTTGTAAGAAGCTTTGTTTATGAGAAATAAATCTTTATTTCTCAGAACTATATATCTTTACTCGTGAGTATTTGAATTTATTTGACAATACTAAATATTTATTAATATAGTTTTCATTTTTACATAAATGCTTTGGTATCCCCAACTAAATGTTTAGTCGGCCAAATATGAATAAATCATTTAGTTGGGGTAATAAAATTTATTTATATCAATTAAATCATGCTCTCAGTGATGTTTTATGTATTTTTGCCAAATTTTCTTTTGGTCAATAACTTGTAATGGAATGAAATAATTAGTTCATATCTGGCTCATGTAATACGCTAGTGATCCTGAATAAATACATATATTATTCAAAGAGACAACACCCTGTATACGTTTTTCTTAGATTTCAATATGTAATTCGAATAATACTGACTGAAATGACTTTATTTATCAAAATATCGATGAATGACACTTACTAAAAATATTTCTATAATTAAAATTATTCATTTACTTCTTTTTTCAATAGTAAATATTATGTTTTAATTAATAATTTTTAACATTAATCACTTGTGTGATATTAGGGAGGGAGAGAAATAAATAAAAACATAAATGTTACAGATCATTGAACAAATCATATATTTTGTTACGTTTTTGTATTGAAAACTAGTAAAACAATAGCATAACATATCTATCAACAACAACAATAACGGTAGCAACAAAATAACATATCAATAATGCACATAATGACAAAATAATAACAAACTATGAGTGGATTAATATGTATGAAAAACATAAAACAAAAATGCAGATATGGTGATAAAGAATGTTCACAAATAAGAACTGTAATTAAATTTTATGTTCAAAATGTTCTCTCCCAGCTTTAGTGCATCTTCTGGTGCAATTCACGGGATGACCGATTCATTTTCTTATCATATTGGGTTATTTCTAATTTCGTTGCTTGCAACATTCAACAATCCACTGAATTAATTGAGCCCTGCCATTAATGTTCATATTGTAGACCTCGCTCTTTAAGTGAACCCATAAATAATAGTCAACAAGGTTCAAATGCGGGGACCTGTCCGGCCATAAATAAGGAGGACCTCCGGGACCAATCCATCTATCCGGATGTGTCACTTAAATGATTTCTAATTTGGTTGGAGAAATGTGGTGGGGCACCATCATGTTGAAAAAGCATACCTCGAATATTTAAATTTTCTAAAAGATTCGGTAACGTATGTTGTAAAAAATTAAGATAAACGTTACCGTTAAGTGTACCTTCAAAAAAAATGTGGCCTTAACAAGTTACCGCCTACAAGTCCTGTCCAAACATTGTCTGAAAATCTATGTTGTGAACGACATTCACGTTTTGTGTGTGGTTTCTCTTGGGCCCATATGTGAGCAATTCACGAATTATTTATTCCGTGGTCTGTCAATAAGGCTCTGTAAATTACCCGTCGATTTTCAGACACCCAATGACAAAAAGTCAGTCTATTGACGTCGTTGCCTAGTTCAAGACGTTTATAATTCCCATTGTTATTTGTAATGAGTTGAACTCTTTTTTGTGTAGGTTTTAAATAGCCAACGTTTTTAGAATTTTTAATCAATTACTCCATCTAAAATATGGCATTATAGCATGGGGTAATGCTACAAATTATTACCTACATAAAAAATTTAGAAACGGTGCCAAATGGGTACTTAAAGTTATTTACCAAAAACTTGTATACATATGTAATTTCACAAAAATTCGTTTAGTAGTTTTCGAAACATGGATCGTGTAAGCTCCCAACTGGACACACTGTATATAAATGACAAATTGTTTCATTAAGTTCATATAAAGTTAATTTATTTAATTTGGTAGTAAATTACTCAACAATTATTCAGGAAAACACGTCACATCAATTTTTCTTTTGTCACATAATATGTATTAATTTATCTCAAGGGATTATCATAACCAAATTATTTAAACTGGCAGTTTGTCAATAATAATGGATTATAAAGCTTAATCCTATATAAGCAGACACAAGAAGGAGGACATATAAGGCAACATTAAGCGGATTAGTTACATATATTAGGTGTTTAACCATATGAAATTTATTTCAATGCGAATGTCATTGCTAAGATTTACTTACCTGAGAAAATGAAGAAATCGATGTGATTGCTATCACTTCATAGGGGAAATGCTTCCATACAATAGTTGTTGTGAGTTGAAAATAAAAGTAAATTTTCAAAACTATATTTATATATTACTATACCGAGAAACTCCGTGTGGCCTGTGAAAAGAACTTTTTCAACCAATATTTGTCACCACTTACTTAAAATTACCCTTCATTTTGTAGACATTACGTATGTGTACGTCAAATTTGACTTTACCCATGAAAGTGTTAGAGAACACGCCAAAACCCTCGATAAACTTTTCGAAACTGTAACAAAAACCGAAAAGCATGCTTGCTGCCGTTGGAAGAGGTTTTTATATTTTAAATCATATTTTCGCTCTACGGAGCGTTTTTTATGCAAAAATTTCAGAAACCCATCAAGGAGTGCAATTTTAGAAAGTGTAGTAAATATCGCTGCACGGGAGCGTAATGTCGCCCCGACCACCAAAATTTAGAAAGTGTAACTAAAATCGAACCATTTTACGAATCCACTTTGTGCAGCACTGCAACTCGTGCGTTGTGTTAAATATGAGGCAAGTTAATCCAGTCTCTAGTCAAAGTATATCGAGAGTTTTAGCGAAAATAGCCTTTAGCGACAAGGGTGAACTAACATTTTCTAACAGTCGATTTTGACGGGAAAATGATGGGTTTTAACGGGATTTGCCCTAAACCGGTTCCTCAGTGATTCGGTGTCAGAAAAGTATCTTTACCATGTACTCATATGTGCATGGGACCGCCTTGCTTGAACGTATGAATTTATAATTGCTACAATATAATTCAAAGTCGTTGCGATTCAAGCATTTTTAAGCTCTGAGGAGCGGACCAGATTATAATTGAACTGATAATACGTAAATAGACAGGCAAGCAAAGCCCACCAAAATTTTTTAAACATTGAACTTTTCTTGAATCGTTAGCTATAAATCGCATATTGGGTGGTAGTTGGTACATTATAAGTCGTTCCGTTCCTCACCATGTGTTGTACATGGGTCAGACTATAGTTTGTCAATACATTTTTCTTGAAGTTTCTGTAAAACATGGTTTTTTTAAAAGAGATTTAATATACATTTTTGAACTTTATATTGTCTTTTTCTTGTGTTTTAAAAACTCCCTTTCAGGTTTAATTTTAAGAAAGTGTTAGTACTTACTGTATTAGATTTATAGTGTTACGACGTCCAATTGGTACCATCAGTGAAGCAGTTAAGCATAAACAAACAGTAAGTATAAATTTTGTATTATTCTTCGTCTAAAACAGTCGTTTTGAACCCTTCTTTATGAATGTTGATATTCATTTTTGAAAAATATAATAGAAGTCCTTCTGACGCGAAAAGATGGATCGTGAGTTTTGAAGCATTTTTCATTTTTTTAAAATAGCATCTATGTGTGTGTTAAATTTGAAGTCCTTAGCTCGCTGAAATGAAGATTATCACCTTCTGATAAACTTCAACTGCAGATATAGTGATGATTGAAATTAAGTATAGACACAATAAAACAAATGTTACATGATAGATACATTATAACATAATTAATGAACATGTCTGAAACTTATAATGGACATGTTATGGCAAGAAAATATGCGAATACATATCCATGTCGTAGACAACCTGATCCAAAATTATTCTCAAGACTTTTTGCAAGAGTGAGTGAAACGGGTTCTTTTCATTTTAGAGTTTCCCATGAACGCCCTGTAGTTCATAGTGTCCAACAAGAGGAAGCAGTATTAAACCTTATTGAAGACGATCTCCAAATAAGTATTCGTCGAATCTCTGCAAGTACTGGACTAACCACCTTGGTTTAACTATGAAATAAAAAACTAGCACTAAAAAATTATAAAAAATATAATAATGATCACTATCTACGCAGGTTTCAAACACTTAGAAGTACAATCAAACGTCAAATTGATAGTGCATACAAATAATATGTCTCAAACATTGAAAATGGAATTTCTGGTGATCCATCTAAATTCTGGTCATTTGTCCAGTGTAAGAGAAACAAATCTCGAATTCCGGGAATATTAAAATATAACGATGCAATTTTTGACACGCCACAAAACATCGTCAATGGTTTCGCGGATTTTTTTTCCAGTATATACACTCAGTCTAACCAGCCCCTGTTAAGCAACCTCGTATCAGATCACCGTAATTGTATAAATATTATTCATATCACAGAGGAAGGGGGCGAGCGTGGATGGGTGACCATTCCAACGGAAACCGCGTTCTCGCCTCACACATCTCAGCGGCTTGTATATCAGTGTATGCGCGGAAGCTATACAACCTTAGGCGAGGGTTGTATAGGAGATATACCATCCTTCGGAGGGGATGTAAAGCCGTCGGTCCCTTGTCTATTAAATGCTAGGCAAGCAAAAGATCCCTACTCTTCTTAAGGGAAGAGGTTCGGCAAAATTCCTGGTTGGGGGTAGCTCGTCTACAGGCGTCGGTGTTAGGCCTCAGTAGCGGAAATAGGCCGACGTTAAATAAATGTATAAAAAAAAATCACAGAGAAAGACATTATAAAGGCGATAAAGAAACTAAAAAATAAAATTACTTCCGGTATAGATAATGTCCCGAGTTTTCTTGTGCGACAATCTTGTTCTTGATACATCCAGGTTTCCAGACATTTGGAAAGTTACAAAAATCTGCCCAATTTTGAAATCTGATGATCCCTCTTGTCTTAGTAACTATAGATCCATAGCAATCTTAAGTAATTTTGTGAAAGTCCTCGAAATGATATTAGGTATATGAAAGTTTCTATAATGAAACAAAAAGTTTAATATCCCCATCACAACATGGTTTTATGACGAAAAAATCAATCGTAACAAATTTGGCTGTCATTACGCAGTTTATTTGTAATTCGCTAGACGATGAAGGCCAGGTTGATGTAATATACACAGATATTCAGAAAGCTTTTGATACATTGATTGATCACAATTTATTGTTAAATAAATTACAGATTATTGGCTTCTCTGATAGCTTAATTAAGTTGTTTACATCATACTTATCGTTGCGTAATCAATATGTCTATTATGGTGGTCACTTATCTCAAATATATATTGCTACATCGGGAGTTCTGCAGGGGCTAATTTGGGCTCACTGCTGCTTCTGATCTTTATTAACGACTTATCATCAGAAATTAAA
Source organism: Leptura quadrifasciata (assembly GCA_963675555.1). Classification (NCBI taxonomy): domain Eukaryota; kingdom Metazoa; phylum Arthropoda; class Insecta; order Coleoptera; family Cerambycidae; genus Leptura; species Leptura quadrifasciata. The sequence continues at coordinate 136,173,291 of OY776675.1, read as the reverse complement.
TGTGATCATCTTCTATTTGCGGATGACCTCAAAATCTATGTTGAAATAACAAGGATGGAAGATTGCGTGATTCTACAAAATGAGCTCGACAGAGTAGCTACATGGTGCACCAACAATTCATTGAAATTGAATGTATCTAAATGCAAATATTTAACTTTTACTGGCAAATTAAAATTTGTTCAATTTAATTATAATATAAATGGCAACCTTATTGACCGTTGTAGGGAATTTAAGAATCTAGGAGTTATTTTTGATTCTCAATTAAGTTCACATCAACTATGTAACTCAATCTATCTAAACTACTTGGATTTTTTTCGAGAAAATGGAGTTGCTTTTCTAAGATCGAAAGCATTAAAATTTTATTTTATTCATTTATTCGAAGTAAACTCGAATATGCGGCTCTAATTTGGTTCCCAATTTATAATAATGGTATCCATTCCATCGAATCGATTCAGAGAAAATGTATGAAATTTATTTTTTTTAAGCGTCACGGCTTTTATCCCCGAGAGGCATCGACAATAAAATCTTACTTAATAATTTTAATATGATTTCCCTGTATGATCGAAGAAAAGTTATTGCTATCTCATTTCTTTACAATTTATTAAATAATATCATTGATTGTCCAGCACTATTAAGCAGAGTAAACTTTTTAGTTCCTAGACCTACGTCACGTCACTCTCAAGCATTCTATTGTTATTTTGCACGAACGAATGTAATGTATAAATCACCAATTATTAATATGTGCAGAATTTTTCGTACTATATTAGATCGATGTGATATCAATTTTAACAGCTTAAAATTCATCATTGATATATACTATAGAAATGTGACTGATTGAATGCAAATTGTATGTAATGTACTATCTATGAAGTAATTAAGTATTTTTTACCGATCTATTAGTACGCTAACTTATTATTAATTACTGTATGTATTAATGCTTTATGTATTAGTTTTTTTTTAAATTGTTATTGTTTATTTATTATATTGCTGTTCCTGTAATTGGATTTTACACCTGTTGGAAATAAATGTCTATTATTATTAATTTTTATGTAAACAAATAAATGTTATGAATTTTATTGTAGTTTGACAATTGGCAATTTGACAGTAGAGTGGGCGAAAGTATTTTTACTCACCACTTTTGCCCACGAGTTCCTATAGGCACAACTTTTGTATCTAAGTAAGAAACTTCACGTTTCAAGAGCAAGATTAAACAAATATTTTTAATACGGTTTGTGTATTTATCTTTAATAAAATGGAATTAATATTATTAGTTTAACAAATGATAGTATTTATCCAAAATAAAATCATTACATTTAATATTAAAATTAAAATGTGTTTTTTTCAGTGCTGTAATTGGGCGGTCGATTACACGCATTCCTCCTGCAAAGCCATGAGCATTAAAATACTAGTAATAATGGAGCAACTACTAAATATAGATTCATTACAAATTACTTTTTATGAATACAGTCAATTTTAAAAAATTGCACTTTCCATATCTTTACCAGTATAAGTCCTTATGGATATTTAGCTACCATATGTTTAGGCAAATGTTAAACGGCAGTACGGTTGAATAATTGAAGTGATAACAGCGTTGAAAATGCCTTGACCATGTACGTTGTTATTTTAAATCACCTGAACCGCGATATTATCGGCCACAGTACTGGTGTTGCTGAACGCACTGACCGGCCATTACGGCTAATGCACGTAATTAATTCGGACACCTCACAGTAAATCTGAAATATGGTTCATTGTTTCCCTACCTCACTTCGATAATGGTTTTAGATGCAGATTTAATGGCTGGTTGCACAGCCTGCGCAATAACACTTCTTTCCATTAAAAACTACGTAGGATAACGTGAACTTTAATTGTGCTCATTTTTGTCGCTACTCAAAAAGTATAAGATTTAGGTGGTTGGAGAATATAGAAATCAAGTATCTTATCAAATGTATACAGTAAGGTCCATAAGTAACCAATAAATTCATTGTCTACGTAATTAACAATTTATGAGTAAAATCCTAAGACACGTCGAATTTATATTCTTTCCTATTATTTGGGTTTTCTACCACATGTATTATTATCCTCTTCAAAACAAATCACCGAATCTACAGAATAATAGAATTATTGGAAAAAAAACCTCTCGCCCGTGACGTTTACGCCAAAGGAATAGTCAGTGGTTATGTTTTGCAAATAATATAAATTGGAATAAACACAGAAATAATGTATTTTGCTGACGTTTCGGAAAGTAACCTCTTCCGTTCTCAAAACTTTTTTTTGGAAGAACTCTTATTTTGCTGTGCATTCTTGTTTGATCACCATATCCTAATAATATCATAATTTCAATTCTTTGGGTAACCGAAAGACTCATTGTTAAAATAATGATCAACTTGACAATCAACGATAAATAACTAGAATTATAAATTTAATCATAAATTGTACAAAGCAAATAAAGAAATTATAATTTTTTCTGGTATGTAAAATGAAACATTTTTACGTCTTTCTTGTTGGGTATTTTGCCACCTCCGTAGCAGAAAAAACGATACATTTAAATTGAATGTTATGACACAAAATTAATTATATACATAACCAAAGTATACTTACTTGATCCTTTTTGTGAGGCAACATGATTCCCAATAAACATGTTCTGAGTAAGCCTTTGTAAATTTTGTATTTGATCACTAGACCGGGTCCTTTTACAAAGCCTGCTAGTTCGGGAGACTTCCCAAAAAAAATGATAAGAAGTGGTCCTTAATTTTCAAGAGAGTGTAAAAAGGGGTGGATATAAGGTCTACTTAATAAGAATTTTGTTTTAATAAGTATTCCAATATATACATTTAAATTAAATACAAATAAGAAACAATATAATATCATTGTAAAGAATTTCAAGAGTTTCAAATTGTTGTATAGTATTCTTATTTTTATTACTTGTAATGAAGTCATTTTTATTTTAAAATATTCATTTTAATTTAAATTTAGTCATAGATTTTTCTGGCCCACCGGGTATATAGAATATATCGGGAAGAAATCGCTGTCAAGCAATTTAATTTCAGGAAAAGATTGTATTTAAAAGTCATGAGAGAATCAATGGAAACTCACTAATTTTATTTAGATGAGTAATTAATAAACTAGGGCTGAGAAAATTCAGTTTTCTTTAGTAACCAGGTAACGTTCTCATTTCAAATTGATTACAAGTAGTTTAAACCGTGAGAGTAAATTGTTTGAATTATTTTTTTTTAACATTTATTTAACGTCGGGTTATTTCCGCTACTGAGGCCTACCACCGACGCCTGTAGACGAGCTACCCCCAACCAGGAATTTTGCCGAAGAGTAGGGATCTTTTACTTGCCTAACATTTAATAGACAAAGGACCGACGGCTTTACATCCCCTCCGAAGGGTGGTATATCACTTACACAACCCTCCTAAGGTTGCATAGCTTCCGCGAATATACTGATATACAAGCCGCTGGAAGATATGTGAGGCGAGGACACGATCTTCTTTGAAACGGTCGCCCATCCAAGTACTAACCGCGCCTAACGTTACTTTACATCGCATATCGAAGTATGTACATAGTAAAGACGCATCTACGCTCGCCCCGATTGAACTAATTAACACTCGAAATAATGAACATAAAACCGGATATAAAAATAGTATTTTGATTTAGAATTATAATTAGTAATACCGGAGCCATTAAATTCGTTCTTTTTCTGAAATCATATAAATAGTTTACTTGCAATCGATTCCAGTCATGGAAATTATTCAGAAATTATTGTTTATAACAATTGACGCTAGCGGTTATAAAAAAACCATTTTGTTTCACCGTCAATTAGTGACTGCCTGATTCACATAAGCTCGCGCGTTGTGCGCCCGACAAGATGAATTTTAGCCTAGCACGGGGATGTGTTGCGGAGGCCCTCTGTTAACGCTCTCTTTGGTTTTCAACTGCTGACCTGACCAGTCGATTATTTTGGTAAAAATTCACTGTGTCGAATTCATATCTATTTTTATTTTGGCAATTTGGACTTAAAATATTTTCTGTATTGATACATGTAATTTTAATTGATCTTTGTTTTAGTTTGATAAATTCCACCTTCAGCAACCAGTAACAACTTTGAATTTAACGATCGTATCTAGCTTATCCGGGGAAAATATTTTACAACGACTAATACCCTCAGGGGACGCTGTCCTGCAAGTGGGACACTCCAGAGGTGTTACTACGAAGCTTTGAACTGTAAATTTCAAATTTTATTTTAATTTTGCCTAACAACAATTTAGTCCGTGAAACTCTCAGTCGGGGACGCTGCCTTGAAGTGGGACACTCCACCTGAGCCGAACAGTCATAAAGTAATATTTTACACGATCGTATTAAACAAAGACAAATTAATATTCAGTAAAGTAAAACTTGACGTTTGATCCTGTTTATTATTTGATAGTTTAGCAATCACACCGGGTTATTTTCCGCGAAATTCTCAGTCGCAGACGCTGCCTCCCAAGTGGAGACGTACCGCAGTGATTAACCATTAAATATTACTTTACCATGTTCGCCATGTCAAGTTATAAAAATTTAGTTATTATTATAAAAGTAAAATTATTTACTTCTGGGCAAAAATGTCTTTAAAATTAAAAAACCGCCTGTATATCACCAAAGAGCAATCCAAGTCACTTTATATCACATTTGCCAAACCGCCGCTTTGCTTTGCTAGTCATATTTACCGCCTGCTTGCTCTATCTTACATTTCGCCCTGCATATTATCATTTACCTGCTTGCTATCATTTTCTATGTACCCTGGTATATCATGATTATAGAGGTTTTGGTTTTAAAAAATTAAAGATCTAATTATTACTTGAAACTTGGGTAATTAAAACTATTAATCTATTTGAAACGTTCTTTTAACTGTATTATTTTCTGATAGTTCTTGCAAATTCATAGCATATTTTACTTTGATTTATCTGTATTTTAAAGTATAAATATTTTGTGTGCCTTATTTTGAGTTTCTACTCTAATCTGTACTGTCCTGAGCAAATAAAAGTGTTACAAATATAAAATCTTTACAGCTGTCAATTCCTTGAGAACGACGGCCTTCGTTTCGACCCCTGGTAATAAACTGTCTTCACTGTCTCTATCTGGGGCCTTCATTATTTTTTTAATAAAGAAAGTGTTGTTTCTACATTTTAAACAGAAACTGGCGCTCGAGGCAAACACCCGCTTGTGCTAGTATAGTGCAAGTTGCAGCACCGAAATACGGGCGTTACACACTCACCAAATAATAAGATCAATTTACATGTTTAGAGTATGCAGTTTCATTGTATCTCTAAGGGTCAAACTTGCTCTAACAATCATATATTTCCTTTGGTGAAGGTAAAAAGCTAATGTTGGGCCTGAACAAGAGAGAGTACAGACTCTAGAGGACGTTCGTGCTCTTATTTTTAATTGAAGAGTGTTGGTTTATGTTTTAGAGAAATTTAATATTTTTAGCACAAGGGTCAAGGCTTCACCCTGCATAAGCAGTCGGGGCACTTATTTTTAGTCAATAAATACTTTTGATATGTTGAGCAGGGTATTTTTGCACCACCCTGTATATTATTTCTCAAAATAACACACTAGTTTAAAACGAAAATTGGAATATTTAGAGTCTAAAATATTTAAAATGAACTTAAAATAGATTTCAAAATGATAACTTTTTAACAGCGAAAGTTTCACTTTTCGGGCGAAGGTGCCGGTTAATAGTTAAAAACATATTCACTTATAATTAGATGCGCAAGGACAGAGAGATTAGTTATTTTTTACTTGGAGTTACCAAGGAAGAACTCGAGATCAGTTGTAGAACGCGGATCGGAATTGATTTGCCCGAGAGTCGCCACGCGCGATCTTTTATATCGTCGCTTTCTTTGCGTTTGTCGTGCACCACGAGTCTCGCACAAATGTTTGTTTGTTATCTGGAAAGGTCCCCGTACTCCGTGCGGGCACGGTCCAAGTCTGGATAATCTTCCCGGCCAGTCAGTGCGTGCACTAACTGCGTAATAACTGAAGTTGATTGAAATTTATATTGAAAATTATACTGTCGTGTAGGGCTTGAAATTAAAAATATTTTGTTTTTTGAATGAAATCTGTATCTGTATCTGGAAGGTATTTGATAAATTGTCTGAATTTATTGCATTAATTTTTGATTCACCCTCGTAACACTGTTCCTTAGGCCAGCGCTTATAAAGTGGCTGCGATCATACTAAGTGCTGCGGTTGGCGCGATCTGAACGGGAGTAGATTTTGATATAATATAAATTATGGGTGCTGCGGAATGTAGATTTTATATAATATATTTGTGCAGATACATGAATGTTGAAGGAGCGGAAGTAAATATTGATGAGGAGCTGTAGACTGTCATGTGGAAAAATACATGATAGTTTATTATTATTAAGACGCAATTCCGAATAGACATATAGATTGTACGGATAACGTGTTGTAAATTTTTTTTTAAAATGAACTTAATTTTGATACGGGGGGGGGGGTACGCGAAGAGTTTACGGGGGCTATAATTTTAAAGTTAGTACTTCGAGAAGTTTGAGCTGTAAAATTGGCAAATTGAATAATTTGAATATTTCGACGATAGTTTAGGCATTTCTGAGAATTATCGGGTGGTAGCGAATTTCTTCGGAAATTATTTTGAGAAATTGTAGTTTTTTGATAATCTAAATTATACAGACACTTTTTTTATGACTTGACACAGCGTTCTGAAAGGTTGATTTATTTGGCAAATTTTGAGATTTTTTCGAGTTAATTTTTTTAAGGTACGGATTATATACTATAACAGGCTCAAAGACAGGCATCTTGTTCTATTTTTAGTAGTGGTATAACTTAATCTTATTTTTGTGCACTTCAACTAATTTATCACCTATCCTTATTACGTTTGGAGGTTTATCGTCTGGCACAATATGGAGCCTTATATATCGGTTCCAATTTATTTGTAGTAAATAATGTATTTTACTGACGATTGAATAATTTCAAGAGGTGTCAGATATATTTTTCTTATTTCTCCCCAACCAATTATACCATACTGCATGGTGGATTCAATAAGAGAATAATATAATATTTTAAGGTGACCACGAATTTTATTTACTATATTATTTATGTGTGTATCCCATCTTAAATGTGAATCAATAAAAATACCAAGATATTTAATTGATTCAGTTAATACAATTGACAGATTAATGACTGATATAGTACTGTAGCCAGGTAAGTATTTCTCGGATAACGTAAAAAGTATAATTTTAGTCTTATTAGCATTTAATGTTAGCAAATATGCACTAAATCGATCGAAGACATTCTTTAAGTCACTTTCAGCTAAACTTTTCACATCAGACCAACTATGCCCAGTATACAAGATAACCGTATCATCAGCAAATGATATTATTTTTCCAGTAGAATTCAACGTAAACCAACTATTAAGATATATGGTAAATAACACAGGTCCTAGAACTGTACGCTGGAGCACCCCACAGGTTACAGCTTGTTCTTTGTATAGAATATTTTTTATTTCTACTTTTTGCTTCCATGACTCCAAAAGACTTTTAAAAATTTAACAGCATTACCGCAAATTTTAAGGTTTTCAAGTTTCTCTAACAAAAGTCCATAACTAACGGTGTGAAAGGCTTTTGTTAGATCAACAAAAACGCCCAGATACACTTTCTTACTATCATTGGCTTCATATGTTATAGATGTCACTTTTGCTATTGCATCTTGCGTTGAGAGGTCTTTTCGAAAACCGAATTGCATGTCACATAAAAGTTTGTTTTTATTCTGATAATCGAGTAAGCGCACTTTTATAATTGCTTCAAATATTTTCGCAAAAGAAGAAATCAAAGATATTGGACTGTAAATCGAAATATTTGTTTCAGTGCCTAATTCAAAAACTGGCCTAATGGTTGCTTTCTTAAAATGTGTAGAGAGCTTTCCACATTAATACATTTATTTATAACGAAGCAAAAATTGTTGCCTTCAATAGTCCATTGTTATGCTATCCGACTCACTCCCAGCTGAGATCCTTAAAGCTGTGTCGTCAGAGCTCATACCCTACCTCAAAAAACTGTTTGAAGTCGTGTGGGAAAGTGGTGAAGCTCCGCAGGAGTTTCGTGATACACTTTTAATCAACCTCTTCAAAAACAAAGGGAGCGCTGCGGACTGTGGAAATTACAGGGGTATAGCTCTCCTGGCTGTTGGAGGGAAGATACTCACTAAAGCGATGGCAAATAGGCTAACACCTGTTATGGAAAAGTTACTTCCTGAAACACAGAGTGGCTTTAGACCAAACCGAGGCACATCGGAACAGCTTCAAGAAAAAGCACTCGAACATCAAGGAGAAATTCACATGGCCTTCATTGATTTAACCAAGGCGTTTGACTCGGTGGACAGGGAAGTGCTCTGGAAAATTATGTTCCGCTTAGGTATCCCTAGAAAATTTGTGGAAGTATGTCGCAGTCTACATACAAACAACAACGCCCAGGTTATGTATAATAATGAGGCAACCGAACCTTTCCAAACCCTCACTGGAGTTAGGCAGGGATGTGTCCTGGCGCCCCTACTCTTTAATTTGTTTACCACTGCTCTAACAATTATTGTTGACAACAAACTGACAGTCAGAGGAATAGGTCTCAGATACCGTTTTGATGGCGGTCTCTTTAACATAGGGCGCTTTAGAGCTTTCACGAAGACACGCACACGATTCGCGGATGACTGTGCACTTTTAGCCTCTACGCCGGAAGAGCTTCAAGAACTTTTAGATGTGTATGCCCAGAGCTATGATTCCTTGGGACTTAAAATCAACATTGGAAATACTAAGATTATGTCAACTCCTCATCAAGTGAACCAAATAGACATTACACTTAACGGAAATTCTCTTGAAGTGGTGGATCAATTCAATTACTTAGGCAACGTTGTTAATGACAAAGCAAACATGGACAGCGAGATTCGCAATAGAATTAACGCTGCATCTAGAGCACTCTGGGGACTTAGAGAGAGAGTATTTGACAACCACGATCTTACTTTGTCAACGAAAATGGCTGTCTATAGAGCAGTTGTCATTCCAACACTGTTATATGGATGTGAAAGCTGGGTCACTTACCGTCGTCATGTGAAAGAATTAGAACATTTTCAGCAAAGACACCTCAGAAGTGTGATGAAAATCCGTTGGTTCCATCACATATCAAACATGGAAGCACTCAGGTGAGCAAACAGCCTTCCAATTGAGGTGCTTATTTCAAGAGCACGCCTAAGATGGGCAGGTCACGTTCATCGTATGCATGATAACCGCCTTCCTAAATGTACACTTTATGGTGAATTGCTAAGCGGTAGAAGAAGGCGTGGCGGTCAACGAAAGAGGTTCAAAGACGCTCTCCATGAAAATCTAAAATCCTGCGGTATTGCAGACGAGCAATGGGAACAACTTGCAGCGGACAGAACCGAATGGCGAGGGGTTGTGGCCAGCTATCAAGGAAATGTTACTGCAAGAAGGCCGAATCCAAGACCTAACCAGGTCTATGTTTGTCCTGACTGCGGTCGACATGTGCTCTCCCGAATTGGCCTCTATAGCCATAGTCGTGTGCACCGTAGATGAATGGGAATTACAATAGACTACACCTTTTACTTGTTTTTTATTGTACACAATTTATCGACTGTAACATTTTTATACTCGGACTCGAGTAACGGCTAAAATAAGTTATGCCATCCGGACCTGATGCTTTATTATTTTTAAGTACCAGTACTATTTGTTTTTATATGAGGCACTTTAAAACAGATGATCCAAAAATTAAGGAATTATGAGAAAAAATTATATTGCTTTGGTGTTTTTGTACTTATTAGTGTTGTTTGTATTATAAATTTTGATGCAACAAGAATTTATCGAGCGAAAAACAATCACTGTATTTTCAGTAGGAGATTTTGTTACACAAGTTTAAGTAATTCTACAATGCAACACGAATAAAGTGCACAGTTTCACATGAAATGTCAATTATAGTATAATACCTCTCATTTAGATTAAAGTAAACCATTGACCCACATATATTTTATAACAATATTTATATGATAATAATGGAAAGTACTAACTGAAATTGGTTTTTCTGCATACCGGCAAGAATAACAGGTGTAATAGAATTCCTGCAATCGCAGGCATGATAGGAAGCTGCAGGCTTAAACAACAGTATTATGTTACAATACAAATACTCCACTATTTATAGCGTATATCTGGCTCAATATTTTAATGCTGTCGTTGCTTACATTGTAAATTGTAATTTAGGTTTTTTATTGTATGATAAACTGTTTCATTTAAATGAACACAATTCGTTTCGACAGTATCAATGAATTGGCAGTAAAATATCTGCAAATTTTGTTTATGATTATTTGCAATGACAAAATAAATATTGTATATATTTTGCCAGAGTAAATATTTTATCTATCTATATTCGAAAATATAGCTAGAGTAGCGTGACCATTCGCACAGTGTCATGCCAGAGTAAATATGATTCATATTTGTTGTATATATTTCTAATTTCAAAAAAGTATAGATACTATATTGGGTTTAAATTAACGTACATGTTTTCAAACAAGAACACTACTGTCATAAATTAAACACATCTTTTACGATAAATAATTTTACTGAATTAAATGTAGGTATAGTCGAACTCAGATTTACGGTGCACTTAAAAATGGCAATAAAAACTTTACGTCCTCATTAAAATACCGTTTCATCTGTACTACTCCTTCGGCAAATTGAATTACTAACCTTTTTGTAAAAATGGAACAAATTGCCCTAAAGCTAAAAGTTGCGGAATTTTGCAGTAATTTGGGTATTGTTTAACATATTAAAAGTCCCCAACTTTCCACTTGCCGGAACCCCCTTTTATAAGGGGTGCCACCCCAAAAATCGATCATTTTTTAATATATTCGGTATTATCTTGGAAACCAAGAAAAGTTTAAGAAAAAATGTAGAAACAATAATTAAAGAGAATAGAAAAATACAAATTTTCTATGTTTATAAAAAAAAATGTGGTATCAATGGTTGAAAAGTTTTGAAACTATAAATATTCAGTATACAGGGTTACTGGTAATTCGATACATTCCTTTGGAGATGTGATGGGGCATGAGCTAAGGAGTAAATCTAGCTCTAACATACATTATGCAAAACTCGATAGTTTTTGAGATATTTCAATTTTTTTGTTTTTCTCAAAAAAGTAGATCTTAATGTCTTAAAAGTTAATTTCCGAAAAATCTAGTTGACATTTTTTAATTTTTTTTTACTGGACTACTTGTCCAATATTATAGATATCCGTTTGGAATGAAAAATATCCAGAAACATTTCGATCATGTGAACATTTAAAATAAAAACTTTTTTTTTTAAATCAGTTATGAAATTTACCTTAGGTTTTTTCAAAAAAATATTAATGTAGCACGCGTACAAATTATTATAAAAACTTCCTTATTTCAATAGCTATCTAACTAGGTAGAAATGTTTAATATAACCTTGATAGTTCTAATAAAAAATTAGTAAAGATAATGCTGGTGGCGGAATTTATTAAACGACTAATCGTTCATTTTCATTTAAGTCAGTCAGTCCTTGACTTTGACGTTTGTGCATATATGTCATTAACTGACATTCTTATCTCCGTGTCCCTTAAGTTTGTCGGTCTTGTTAAATTAGTTATCGAAGATTTTGATTTTGCTCGTAGTTGTTGTTATTGTATTTTCTGTGCCATGGCCGCGTATGCCAACGTAGAATACGCTGATATCTTGTTTGTCTATGGATACTGTGGCGGCAACGCTGCTGAAGCTCGCCGAGAATATGGTCTTTTGTACCCTAACCGCCGCTTACCAAATGCACGTGTATTCAGTACGGCATATCGAAATAGCGCTGAAACTGGCTCCGTGAAATGTAGAAGTGACGCTGGTGCTCCTTCCGTTTATGAACCAGATGATGAGGAAGAAATATTGAGGTATTTTGAGGAAGACCCAACTATTTCAACTAATAAAGTCGCAAGACTAACCGGAGCGTCACAATGGAAATTTTGGTGTTTGGTCTACGATAGTTGGATGTCATCCTTACCACTATACCCCTGTCCAAGGCTTGGAGGAAGGTGATCCTGGAAGGAGAGTGGAATTCTGCCGATTTATGTTAAATTCAGATGCAGAAAGTGCAATTTTATGGACGGACGAGTCGAAATTTAATCGCGAGGGTATAACAAATTTCCACAACCTACATTATTGGGCAGAGGAAAATCCCAAGTTAACACGTGAAACTAGTTTCCAAATGAAGTTTTCTATTAATGTGTGGATCGGAGTCATTGGCCACTATTTAATAGGGCCACACTTTCTTCCTCAAAATTTAAACGGGGAAATCTATGAAAATTTTTTAAGAAATGATCTGGCGGTGATTTTAGAAGATGTTCCTCTCGCCGTCAGACAGCGATTGATGTTTCAGAACGACGGTTGTCCAGCACATTATCGGCTGACAGTACGACAGTTACTTGATCAACGTTTCCCTAACCGTTGGATTGGAAGAGCGGGCCCAATACCTTGGCCAGCGCGAAGCCCTAACTTAACACCCCTTGATTATTACGTATGAGGTCATATGAAGGAGATGGTCTATGCCACACCAGTCAATACTATAGAAAACCTTAGACAAAGGATAGTCGATGCTGCCCAACAAATAAGGCATAATCTGACAACCAGAGTAACAAGGACGGAAATAAGAAGACGCTGCCGTGTCTGTATACGGAATAGGGGCCCCCATTTTGAGCAAGACATATAAAAAATAAAGTACAACTTTGAAATTAATGAAGAATTAAACTCTACTTTTAAAATGTTTTTTACTGTTTATCTAAAAATAAAATTCGTACTACTTGTGTTATTTTTACTAGTATTTTCTTAGAACTATTAAGGGTACATTGAACATTTGTACCTTGTTAGATAGCTATTGAAATAAGGCAGTTTTTATAATAATTTATACGCGTGTTACGTTAATATTTTTTTGAAAAACCTAATAGGTAAATTTCATAGCTGATTTAAAGAAAAAATTTTTTTAAAGTTTTTATTTCAGGTGTTCGCATGATCGAAATGTTTCCAGATATTTTTCATTCCAAACGGATATCTACAAGATTTGACAAGTAATCCAGTAAAAAAAAATAAAAATGTCAAATAGATTTTTCGAAAATTAACTTTTAGGACATTAAGATCTACTTTTTGAGAAAAAGAAAAAAATTAAATATCTCAAAGACTATTGAGTTTTGCATAATATATGTTAGGGCTAAATTTACTTCTTAGATCATGCCCCATCACATCTCCAAAGGAATGTATCGAATTACCAGTAACCCTGTATAATAGAAAAAAACATCAGATTTTTGCAATCAAAATACTTGACAGTTATTTATTTAAAAGCCACAAAACAATATTTGAACATAAAAACAACACATTTTAGTAAAAATTGGACGTCTTAAAAAAGTAGAAACAACGGGCCTGTCGTCGTGCATAGCAGGTAGATTCCTAATATCAGCTGTTGTCATTATCGTCAGGAATAGTTGCTACAGAACAAATAAACTGTGATATAGCCAGAGAAAAAGTGAGCGTATTGTGAACAGTATCGTTGGGCAACATTTTAATGACATCAAACTTAAAAGGTCAAGCAAAGTACAAAAATTAGCATTTCTTAATAAAAATGTAAAAGAGTACAACCAGATATCCCCGATTAATCCAAGTCAACTTTTTAATAGAATCATATGAACCTATAACTCTGAAAGAGGTTTAAAGGAATGTTTGTGCTATGAATTGGTCCCATATCCTTTAGCTTTATTTGACAATGGACTATATCAAAAAACAAGAAAATCTGCGTCGCTTGGATTATTGGACAAAAAATGTGCCTCATTAAATTCAGCTCCTGTTGATACCGTTTTTGTAATTGACGGAGGATATTTACTCCATAAAATAATTTGGCAATTTTCATCAACTTACAGTATCATCTACGGGCAGTATGTGAATTATATATTGCATAACTATATTGCATAACTATGGTAAAAGAAGCATTGCTGTTTTTGATGGATATGACGCAATTCTTTCCACCAAAATGCCAGAGCAAATAAGAAGGTACGGAAAACAAACTTCTGGTGACATATTATTTTCAGAAATCACTACGACCACTGTAAATAAGGATTAATTTTTTTCAAATAAAAATAATAGAAAAAAATTATATATCAACTGACTCAACATCTTAAGACAGCCGGTATCCAGGTCGTTCAAGCAGAAGGTGATGCAGATAGAACCATAGTAGATACGATCCTTGATGTTAGGAGATCAGAAAATTCAGTCACGTTAGTTAATGGTCTTATTATTGTTTAAAACAAAAACAGATAATATTTATTTGTTATGACATGGCAGTTCCGCAAAGCCAAATAGGATAACGGATATCAATAAACTACAGGATAAAATAGGTTTCATGAAGAACTCAATTTTATTTGCTCATGCAGTTCCTGGATGCGACACTACGTCAGCTATGTATAAAAAAGGAAAACTGTCTACCTACAGAATTCTTGGAAAACGTCAAGACCTTCGTACCAAAGTAGAAATATTTTTGGATCCCAATGCAGAAAGAGGTGTCATTATTGCTACCGGAGAATATTTTTTACTAGCTCTTTACGGTGCACAAAAATCAATGAAATCGTTAAATGACCTCCGATTCTCTAAGTTTCATAATATTACAGCGCGGCAAACTTTGAACAAAAATTTTGAATTAGATACTTTACCACCCACGACGGATGGTGCAGCTCAACATAGCTTACGAGTTTACCATCAAATTCAAGAATAGCTAAGCAACAGTTGATCACCTATATCTTGGGGTTGGAAAAAGCAAGGAGAAGTTCTTATACCTGTTACTGCAGAAAAAGCTATCGCTCCAGAATTTATTCTTAAGATGATATTTTGCAACTGCAAGACTGATTGTGGAACGCTGTGTTCATGTAGCAAATCTAGTTAAAACTACTCGAATTTGAGTGGACAGTGCCAAGGAAATTCATGCAGCAACGTTTTTTAAGTAACCGAAAATAACGAAAATCCAGTGGAAGAAATTTTGTTTATTTAATTGACTTGTACAATTTCTATGTTCAACCTAGTTTTTTCTTTGAATGTAAGTAAAATAAATATATCATTTGTTTATTATTTTAGTAACTACAGTTTACGTAAATGTTGGAATTTTAAGGGTGTTTTAGTTTTCTACCATTTTTAACTCTCACTGTACGCCACTGAATTAACCAAATTGTAATATATTATTTTATAGGAAATGTAATGAGCTTTCATTTTGCTTTCTTTACTTTTTTCTCTAAAATAATTGCCAGTCGAGATATATCGGAAAAACTAAAAAAATTTACCTTTAAGGGTGGTTTTAGGGATGTTCCGGCAACTGAACGAGTGGGGACTTTTAGTATGTTAAAAAGTATGATATTTACTTTTAAAATATGTAGTATTTAGCTTTAGGGCCATTTGTTTCGTTCCCGACCTTAAATGCACTGGACTATTTATACGTTTCTAATGTACGTCGGCTTGTTTGACAACACCATACCAACTGGTTCGTCGGTGTTAATAATTAGCTCGTAAAGTTTTTATTGTCCTTTTTATTTGCACCGCAAATCTGCAGGTTACTACAGAAAGCTGAACTATTAGACGTGGGAAGTTCAAGGAAGAACCCCATTAAATATTGGTGGAATTTGTGGACCAGGAGCGTCTTTAGGCGGGATACAAATTTATAGAAATATTTCAAATTAAAATTATTTGGAATGGAAAATTGCATCGAAATGGGTCTACAAACTCGCCAGGATAGCAAGGGTGGCCTCAGGGAGTCTAATATTAGGTTTAGGTCCAATCAAAAAAATTGTATAAAATTTCAGGATAGAAAATTGTTTCAAATACTCATTTTTTCATATTTCTCATCAGTGACTGTCAACAAACATAATTTATTTTGAATTTAGAAAAAGTTCACGAATCACCGATAATTCTCAAATAACCCAAATCGATCAATAATATCACTCAAACATTCAAACCAATCATTCTACAGCTCAAACGTTATCAAATAACTTCCTAAAAATACCATTCCCACATGAGCTTAAAATGCATCAAAACTAATTTCCATTCCCGCAGTCAAAATATTTTATTTCACTCGTACAAGTTTTTTAGTAATTGTCTTTCCTTTCGATTCCACCATTCATTCGATTTCGCGTCTTGGATATCAAAATACAATCAATCTCCATTCATAATGTTCCAATAGAGTACCGGTACTTCCGTTCCCCGTTGTCATCAAAAATTACTTCCATTTCGTTCACCGCGGACCTTTCGGAGCATTCTCATATCATATCAACTTTACGTGCAGACTTTACGGAGTCGTTTCAAAATTAATTAATTTATTCAGATAATTATCGTAAATAATTTCAAAAATGAAATCGATTCAAACTTCGTTCATACATCAACCAATTCCTCATTTTAAAGCCGAAACAGTCATATCATTTTCATTTACAAATTTTCACATTTCACATTTTCTGATGAAATATTGCGTAGTGTTGCGCAATCGAACGGAGATGAATGTAGGGGGACCTTTTCCAGACCTTTCCAGACCTGTGCGAGCCTAAGTCCCCGACGAAACATATAAAAGGCCGTACTCGGCGTGCTCAAAGGAAGTGAAGTAAAAAGTCCAGTTCGATATATGCTAGGCGAACGATATAACCGTGCTACTGCAGCTGCTTCCTTGGCTGTACCAAGTAAAAATGCTCTAAACCATTTTACCATCGCGCATTTAACAAAAAGTGAAGTTCGAACACTCTACCACGCTCATTCAACGTATCATCTTCTGTTCCGTAGCAGACCTAACTTCTCTGAATATAAAATAGACATCATCAGGGACTGCTTCCCTGCTCAAAAATCTAAAAACAATATCTAAAATCTAAGTGACTACACCAAAGCTGAGAACAAAGATACTCTCTAACGTGAGCACGTGTCTATAATAAATCTAAATAATTAAAACTTACCCAGAATATACAACTGAACAATATCCGCTAATTAAATCCGAGTAAATAGAAATTTCAAATAAAACAATCCAAAGTGTTAATTGACAATATGTGAAATTTCATTTTTGATTCGGTACCAAACCGAGTAGCAACCACGTCCCTTTTAAACTAAATTATGACATTTACAACCATTCTAATTCACAAAACCAAAGAAGATATGATGTCAGCTGACAGTTTGACAATTACCAACCTGAGAAATGTTAAAGCGAAATCGACTGTTATGGACTTTTTCGATCATTACTACTATCTTTATACTACTAGTTTATATAAAAATTTTATGCACTGACTGTAATAATAGTTTACATTTAATATTTTATGATATACCCATCTATTCAACAAATTGCTATATTTTCCATGTGCGCCATCTGTTGGTGGAAAGCTTAAATTTAGGTGGTAATTTGGATGGGAATTAGAACGTGGTGACATTTTTCGCTGAATGTCTAGTTTATTACGATGATTGACGAGTTGATATACCAAAATCTGTTATTATTAATTTGTGGAAACCAGCGAAAGATGACACGTCACAACAGTGTTAATGTGATTCTATGATATCAGGTCACATTCCAATAGCTTGTAACGCACTCATAAAATAGTATCAGTTTCACAAATTAAATAATCCAACCGCGAAAGTAAGGTGCGCCATCTGTCCCAAGTAGCACTATACTCTCTGACGTTCTAGACAGCAAAGGAGGCCGATAAAAATAATGCATGAATTACAAAACGCCTGCCAGAACGTAGCGAATGAGAGGCAAACAGGACAGCATTAGTAAAGTATGTAAAACATCTGGATATGAGGATGTTAAATTTGTTGAAATGCTGAGGATTAAAATATTCCAATTAGTTTGAAATAAGTTCTCACGACTACATCATTTAATTCTTTTTTAGGCAGGCGTTTTGTAATGGCTAAACAAAGCAATTTTAAAATCAATTTTAACCTTTAGGATCATGATAGTGACATTTTATGTACATTAGCGCAATAAAGAATGAAAAGAACTCCCGACTTCTATGTTCCTAGTTACTAACATCTGCATAAAGTGAACTACTCAAGCCAGTTACCAAAGTAAGGATCACTTTCGCCCTCAATAAGACATCGCCAACGATGTATTGCGCTCATCAATGCGGCTCGTGACGCGCTGTCGTGATGCCAGGCTGGTCTGTGCTTAATATTCTTAGATAGCTTGTTGTATCACGTTGGTCACGTCACTGGTGGCGGTGCAATTTTCTTCTTATTCCCTTTTTATATCCCTAACCAACGTAATGTATAAGTAGTAATGAAATAAGAGATGGGAATACCTTAGCGTTTCCTAGACGGTTGATGTAAAATAGGAGCATATTCGACGTGAATTAAGTAATATTTTAATAATTCTTTGAAACTGCAGATAGCTAACGTAAAATATTCACAGATTTGAAATTTTGCACGTGTGCAAGTTTCTGACAATACACTTTAACATTTTCATATAAGAAAAAAACAAGATGACGGCTTCAAGATGGCGGACGACTTTACCGTTTACGATCCGATTCGACTCAAAATCGATATCTAGGGGTTCTCTAAATCGCGGATTATGAATTTTTGGTCAAAATACAGAAATTCAAAATGGCGGCGCCAATATGGCCGACGACTTTTGTCATTTACGTTCAAATAAATCAAAATCGATATCTGGGGGTTTTCGGGGTCGCGGATTACGAATTTCTAGTAAAAAATTTAGTTCAAGATGGCGGACGACTTTACCGTTTATGATCCGATTTGTCTTAAAATCGATATCTGAGGATTTCAGCATATAAGACTAAAAAGTAAAAAATAAAATTATGTACAAAAATATTTTTAAAGAAGCTTTTATTTAAACACTCTAAAAAGTAGAATATAAACTTTGAAGCAAATCAAACCCATCATTTTGATCCATTATATAATTTGTTTATGATATAAAAGCTTGTCGCGAACAATCTCCTTTACACAGGAAAATCTCGCGACAAGCTTTTATATCATAAAAAAAATTATATAATGTAACAAAATGATGGATTTGATTTACTTCAAAGTATATTTTCTACCTTTTAGAGCATTTAAATAAAACTTTCTTAAACAAATATTTGTTTATATAATTTTTTACCATATTTCTAAGACAGCTTTATTATAAATTCCCAATTTTACCCATATAAAAGTTTTATTATAGTATTATATAGTCAATATACACATTAAAAAAATTTAGAAAATTCTTCGTGACGAACGAGGCAAACAAAGCGTCTATTACATTGAATTTCAAATTTATTTTACTGTCACATAAATAAAGATTGTTTCCCAAATTCCCAGCTGTACCCAACAAATCCTTTCTATAGTTTCCTGAGGCCCTTATAATAATAATAATAATAATCATTTATTTTCCTTTTCGACAATACAGAATATTGTATAGGAATAGTCATATAGCCCTTACAAACTAAGAGACAAAAAATTCTGATACAGAATAGTAACATTTATCCAATAAAAATAATTTTAACCTTTTCTTAAATAAATGCACAGTCTTACTGCATTTTATTTTATATTAAGCCTGGCACAAGGCTCATGCAGCTTATTCTTTTGCCTTGTATTAATATTATGACAATCTTTATTTAAAATAAAATTATTCCTATTTATAAAAACATATATACATATTTCGAAAATATACAGACTCGGCAAGCTTAAAATTTTAAAAATATTTTTACAGGAGTAAGCACTCGGTACGTCGGCAATACATCGTAAAATGCGTTTTTGCGCAATAAATACCTTAGATGATAATGTGGAATTCCCCCAGAAACAGACACCATACCTTAAGCGTGTATCAATTTGAGCATAATACAAATTAATTAACTGTTCTCTACTTAAATAAGCTCTAATATTTCGGAATAAATATACTATCGATGAAATTTTGGATATCAAAGTTTCACAATGATAATTCCAGTTCAGGGATTCATCCAAGTATACTCCCAAAAACTTAATACTTTCCTCACCGCTAGAAATAGGTGTATTATTTATGTTAATATTTAAATTGTCGCATTTCTTTTGCCTGTTGTGAAATCTAGTGAGATGAGTTTTCTCGGCATTGAAATGTAAAGTATTGTGGGAAAACCAACTGCTTAAAATGTTTAAAATATTATTACAGTTATGTTCTAAAAGATTATCCAGTGGGTTGGAAATTATTACAGATATGTCGTCCGCGTACATCGTAAAGTGTGCAGTTGCTGGCAAAGAATCAATATCGTTTACGTATAAAAGAAAAAGCACAGGACCTAATATAGAGCCCTGTGGAACACCCATGGTTAAGTTTAGACACTCTGAATCAACTCTGGACACGATGTTTTGTGTCTTATGTTTTAGTGTTACGTATTGTTTCCGACCTTCCAAAAATGTCGTAACCCAATTAAGTGCAGGACCCCTTATTCCATAATCCTGCAGTTTAATTAATAATAAATTATGATTGACACAGTCGAATGCCCTGCTGAGATCACAAAATATCCCAACAGGACACTCTCCCGCGTCTACACATTCTAATATTTTGTTCAAAAAAGAATGAATAGCTGTACTGGTCGACTTACCGCTAGAAAAGCCATGTTGATTTTTTGTCATGATTTGAAAAGTCTCTAAGTAATTTAATAATCTATACAAATAGCAATATTCAATCACCTTGGACATACCAAAGGGCACAGTTACTGGTCTATAATTTTCTAACAGTTGCTTATCATTCCTTTTAAAAATCGGTACAACTTTTCCAATTTTTAAGCTATTAGGAAATGTTCCTGTCTCGAATGATAAATTAACAAGATATGTAAGTGGTTCGACGATGAAATTCAACACTTTTTTAATAAGAAAACAAGGAATGTCATCCGGGCCAGATGATTTTTTGGATTTAAATTTTGTTGTTAATAATTTTAACATTTCCTCGGTTGTAAACGGTTTTAAAAATAATGAATTTGTTTGTTTAACTACAGTAGGTATGCATGTATTACAGGGTGGTATTTGCTCAATTATGTTTTTAGGAGCTTCTATAAAAAAATCGTTAAAAAGTGAAGCGACTATTTGAGGATGTTCATGTATAACGCCATCGTTATTATTTATAATAATGTTGTTGAATGATTTATTTTTATTTGACAATTCAGCCACGACCTTCCAGGCAGATCGTGCAGGATTATCAGAGTGTACAATTTTATTTTGATAGTAACATTTTTTTGTATCTTTTATTAAACGACTATGATTCTTTTTTGCCATATTGTAAGCCTTAGTTATGTTAGGACATATTTTCTTTAGAATAAAAATATTCTTTAATTTTGTACTAGATGCTCTGACCTCATCGTTTACCCATTTTTTATCTGAAGACTTATTAACACAAATTTTTCGGTGTGGAAAATACAAATTAAAGTAATATACAAGGATGCCACTAAAATAGTTAAATGCATCATGAATATCGCTAATATTATACATATCTTCCCAAGTTTCATTTAGAACTGCCGTTTCAAAATTGGCAATTGCATTTTCATTGTAACTTCTTTTATACAATGTGGTATGTTTTGAGTTTACACAACAATTTTCAGATTTTATATTAAAGAGAACAGTTCTGTGATCCGAAATTTCATTATCAAAAACGCAACATGACCCTTCATTTTTGAAATTAATAAAAATATGATCAATAGTACTAAGAGTGGTGTCTGTTACTCGAGTAGGCCACTTCACAACGCTGCTCAGATTAAAACATGACAAAACACTACATAAAGTTTTAAAATCTTTTGAAACAGTATATGAATCAACATTAAAATCTCCACAGACAATTAAATTAAAATTGGGCTTCATCAAATAATTTAACAAATCAGTAATTCTATCTAAAAACAAATTTAGATCACCGGAGGGAGATCTATAACAGTTAACAATAATTGTAATACTCTTATTATCTTTCCAAGATATAGCACAGGCCTCAAAATGTTTTTCAATACAAAACTGTTGTATATCAATACTTTTTACCTCCAAGTGATTTTTTGCCCATATTGCGACACCACCACCCTTGAAAGAAGATCTGCAGTAATGACTAGCCAGTAAATATTCACTTATATGTAGATTATCTATTGAATCTGAAGTTTCCCATGTTTCGTTAAAACACAAAAAGTTCAGGTTTCCGTAATCACAAATGTCCAAATACAGACTGTCAATTTTTTTACTATTCAAACTTTGTGAATTGAGTAAAAGGATATTAGCATCGAATATTACTTTGGTGAATCGTCCGTCTTCCCTCGCATTACTAAAAAACGTTGAACACACGCACCATAAGGCCATACTTTAGGGTTCATAGCCTTATTAAAATTATCTTCAAGAATTTTAACTTTAAAGGATGAATACAATTCAGGGTGCTTTGGTTTAATTGATTCACAAGTTACTTCCGGGAAGTTTGGCTGTAACAGAGCTGTTAAATCGTCCGATGTTGTTTCTGTATCAACCCTGTATACATGTAAAACAACAGTTCTTGGTACACCTTTTACAGATTTGGATTCTGTATTACTTCCAGTTATAACTGATCGTCTACTACGTCTTTTGTTGACCACTTCTTGCCAATCATTTTTTATTTTGTGTGATGACGATGGTGGATGCATAGGAGTATCTTTCTTGTCATACAAAAATAATCCTTGACAAACGAGCCTTCATAGGCGAACAAATTGTTTATTGCATTGAATTTCATATTTATTTCTACTATCATATAAATAAAGATTTTGTCCAAATTCCCATTTGTACCCCACTAAGTTTTTCCTACAGCTTCTTAAGACCCTTATGTACGTTTGCCATACAAAAATAATCCGTGACAACGAGCCTTCATAGGTGAACAAATCATTTATTACATTGAATTTCATATTTATTTCTACTGTTATACAAATAAAGATTTTCCAAATTCCCATTTGTACCCCCACCAAATTTTTCCCACAGTCTCTTAAGGCCATTATGTACATTTGGCATACAGAAATAATCCGTGACAAACGAGCCTTTATACTTGAACAAATCGTTTATTACATTGAACTTCCAATTTATTTTTACTGTTATACAAATAAATTTTTTTTCTAAATTCCCATTTGTACCCCCACCAAATTTTTCATATAGTTTCTTAAGACCCTTGTGTACATTTGCCATACAAAAGTAATCCGTGAGAAAGGAGCCTTCATAAGTGAACCAATCGTTTATTACATTGAATTTCAGATTTATTTTTACAGATATACAAATAAAGATTTTTTCCAAATTTTCATTTGTACCCCCACCTAATTTTTCCTACAGTTTCTTAAGACCCTTATGTACATTTGCCATACAAAAATAATCCGTGACAAGCGAGCCTTCATAGGTGAACAAATCGTATTACATTGAATTCCAAATTTATTTTTACTGTCATATAAATAAAGATTTTTCCCAAATTCCCAGTTGTACCCCTAACAAATTTTTCCCAGAGTTTCCTGAGGCCTTTATATACATTTGCCATGCAAAAATAGTCCATGACAAACGAGCTTTCATAGGCGAACAAATCGTTTATTACATTGAATTTCAATTTATTTTTAGTGTCATATAAATAAAAGATTTTTTCCCAGATTCCCAGTTGTACCCCCAACAAATTTTTCGTAGAGTTTCCCGGGGCCCTTATTTACTTCTCCCATACAAAAATAATTCATGATAAATGAGCTTTCATATGTAAACCAATCGTTTATTACATTAAATTTCAAATTTATTTTTACTATCGTATAAATAAAGACTTTTCCTAAATACCTAGTTGTACCCCCAATAAATTTTCCTGAGGCCTATATATACATTTGCCATACAAAAATAATCCGTGACAAATGAGCCTTCATATGTGAACAAATCGTTTGTTACACTGAATTTCGAATTTATTTTTAATGGTTCGTTTGTCACGGATTATTTTTCTACGGCAAATGTATTTAAGGGCGCCAGGAAACACTGAGAAAAATTTGTTGGGGGTACAACTAGGACTTTGGGAAAATCCTTGTTTATGCGACAGTAAAAATAAATTTGAAATTCAATGTAACAGACGCTTTGTTCGCCTCGTTCATCACGAAGAAATTTTTTTAATGTGTATATTGACTATATAATACTATAAGAAAATTTTCACATAGGTAAAATTGGGTATTTATAATAAAGCTGTCTTAGAAATATGGTAAACAATTATATAAAAAAATATTTTTTTAGGAAAGCTTTTATTTAAATGCTTTAAACAGTAGAAAATAAACTTTGAATTAAATCAAATCCATCATTTTGTTGCATTATATAATTTTTTTATGACATAAAAACTTGTCGCGAGATTTTTCTGTGCAAAGGAGATTGTCCGCAACAAGCTTTTATATCATAAACAAATTATATAATGGATAAAAATGATGGATTTGATCTACTTCAACGTTTATTTTCTACTTTTTAGGGCGTTTAAATAAAAGCTTTTTTTAAATATGTTTTTACATAATTTTAATTTTTACTTTTTAGTCTTTTGATTTGCTGTATTCCTCAGATATCGATTTTGAGACGAATCGGATCATAAACGGTAAAGTCGTCCGCCATCTTGAACTAAGTTTTTTACTAGAAATTCGTAATCCGCGACCCCGAAAACCCCCAGATATCGATTTTGATCTATTTGAACGTAAATGACAAAAGTCGTCAGCCATATTGGCGCTGCCATTTTTAATTTCTGTATTTTGACTGAAAATTCATAATCCGCGACCCCCAGATATCGATTTTGAGTTAAATCGGATCTTAAATGGTAAAGTCGTCCACCATCTTGAAATCGTCATCTCGAACAAAAATTTTTACTGGAAATTCGTAATCGGCGAACCCGAAAACTCCCATATATCGATTTTGATCGATTTGGACCATAAATGGCAAAAGTCATCCGCCATATTGTATAGTATTCATAATTGGCGATCTCGAAACCGCCAGATATCGATTTTGAGTCGAATCGGATCGTAAACGGTAAAGTTCTCCGCCATCTTGTTCTTTTTTTATATGAAAATGTTAAAGTGTATTGTCACGAGACATACACGTGCAAAATTTCAAAGCTGTAACGTAATGTGATAGTGCACGTATGTCGTAACGTCTTACGCACTCTGCACTGGTGGGATAGAATTTCCATTATGTCAGCATTTATGGATGAAATTTTGTGGATATCGTCACCTTAATTCTGGTCAAGGGTTTTTAAGAAACCTAATCATGTACGAGTAGGTAAGTACGAAATTGTTGTGGAAGACAAATATTTACCTTATAATTAGACGGAAGAATATTTTCCTTAACTATCTCTGATGTAAAGTGTTATACCTCCTTATACACCACAGTTATTACACATCATATTAAATCAGTTTCGGCATGATTAACAACCACAAAATTTCTAAAAATATTTATCCTGTTTGTTATTTATCAAAATATGGAAAAGTACCATGAAGAAAAGTTGTTTGTAATTACATTAGGAATCTAAATGTAAAGTTTGGTTTGAAAATTTAAATGTTTTAATTTTTTATTTTTCCCAGAAAAAGGTATGTAACATTTAATTTTTTTGTTAATTTGAAATAATTCAATTCAAAAAATACATAAATGTTGCATTTCTTTTTTAAATGCAATTAATAATGCCAAAAAAACATTTTTACAAAAAACAACAAGACAATCGTGGACTATTTTCAATAATTCAGAACCCTTACTGTGGAATTTTGTACGATAATGTGTAACGATAATTTTCAAAAACCTCGTTATATCTTTTTCCTGATTATAAATTAAATATCGGAAAGTGAGTTATTTCCTTATCTTTGTTTAAATGATATAAATTAGATTATATCCTAGTAGATAACTGATGTAAGTTAAAATATTCAACTTCTACTGGGAGATTATTATCGGTTTTTATCGAACCAGGAGAATCCAGCATTCATAGCCACGCCGGCATAGTCGCCATCTTTAGCAGCTATATGTCAGATTCTTTATATTAAATAAATTCATAGTGTGTGCAATGGTTGTATTTATATCGTATATTTTCCTTAATTTTTACCTAGCATTTATAGTGCCGTATAATAACTCACCTGTACGTCAAACTCACCGTAGAATTCACTTCCTGCTATTTTTTTTATTTGCTTATTTCCACGGGGAAAATGTTCCAACATTTTTATATCTTACTCATTGGGAAAGAAAGATATTTCCAAACCTTCCTAATTTTATATTATTGTATATTGGCTGACTCAGTTATATATTTACAATCAGTAGAATTTATTTAAATTAATTGGGGTAGCTTTCCTGCATTTGATATTATAATTAATACAGCTCCGGTATCTTAATAGGTATAATGTTTTATTCGTTTTCCGATATCTCCCTGATTTCCCGTAATTTCCCCTAATTTCCCCCGATTTGTACACCTGATTTCCCCAGCCGTTTGCCCCTCGCAAAAAATAAGTACACAAATTAAATATATTTTTGGAAAAAAATGAAAAACTACAAGATTTAAATTTTCAAACAAAACTTGACATTTAGCTTCTTAATGTAATTATAAACAACTTTTTCTTATGGTACTTTTCATTATTTTGATAAATAAGGCCATTTCAGGCCATTTTAAAATTTCTATTGATATTTTGGAGGATCATAATTATGACGTGACAAATATTGTTGGCAATTTTGTTGTTATTAATCATGCTGAAACCCGTTCAAGAAAAACAATTGAATACAAAATTTTTCATCTGGTGTAGACTGGCGAACGCTATAATATATCGACTTGGTATATTTTCTATCCTGACACTAATCTAAGGCATATATACATATAGAAATATATTTGCCTGGAAATAAAAATTGACGCTGAGGTAAAGGTTTCAAACTTAAAACACCCTCGGAAACACCTTAAGATACTAATTCTAAAATATTGGAGATAATTCAGTTAAGGTATTATTTATAGTAAAGCACTAATTTTAGAGTTTCGATTACGACAAATTTATCCCTACTATGCGCTCTGGCGTCTTAAAATTTTATTTAATTTTTTATAGCTATATATAGACATAGAAATTCAAGTCAAATAAGAACCCGTGGATTACTTACTACAATGCAATATTTAATTTTAGGGAATGAAGAAAACTTTAGAGGAAATAATGATAAACGATTTTGCTGCCTACTCCGTAATCCATGTTTCCAACAACTTTCTCCTCTCGGCACATTTCTACTTCTAAACTTATTTCAGAATTCAGGATTTACAGGCTTAAAACTTTTATCCTTCAGAAATAACATTAAATTAAATATGGGTTTGGAAGCTATTTATAGTCTATGATTAGCTGCTCTTGTATTTGAATAGAACTCTTTAAGCCATGTATATCGTGAAACTATTGTTATATTTACAGTTTGTTTTATTAAAAGTTTTTGTCGAGGTAAAGTTAACAATTATATACCAGGATATTGACGACAACTAACGTTGGTATGTATACATTTAGAAACGATAATAAAAACTCGAATCAAAACAAGGTTTATTTATTTTTATTTTTTGAATGTCGATACCGTAGCGCAGTCAGCTAGAGCGGATTATGTCGCAAATTCGCTTTGGCCAGTCTCTGTTCTGCTCTACAGCATCTTTTATTTTTCGTTTTATTCTTTTGGATGACCACCCTATTCTTTTTACCAAAAGTGCATCAAAAATGAAGATGCCAACAAATGAAGCGGATTGTATAGCCATTCTTAGCACCTTTGATAATGGTTGTTTGATATGATTTGATTGGATTTCCCAGCGTATGGTATGCATTACTGCTGCTCCTGAAAAATACACCACAAGACAAGAGATCATCAAATTAAAATTTGTTTAAAGATATGTGCTTAAATAATGTCATCGGTAATCGAAAAACGAATGGAAAACAAATTTTCCTGTTCAAATAACAGGAAAATTACATGAATTTACGCCAATACGAATATTTTTTAATAGAATGCAAAGAGGCCTTTCTTTTGAGATATAATATACTTTGATATATGTGGTTTTAATACAGTTAATTAATAAAACCGCGAATCAAGCACAAATTCACGACCTAGAGCGGCCCGGCAACTCGGCTAAACTATAAAAGCGCGCACGCGGAGCGGACTATCCATTAATATTTCTAAGACACAAATTGTATACTTCAGTAAGAAGCAAAAAGTAGTAAATACTACCCTTTCACTGCAAGGCCACAACTTAGCCTGGCATATTCATATTATATATCTTGGCGTTACATTCGATCGCAAACTCTATTTACAAAAACACGTTTCAAATGTAACCGGTAAATGTTGACGGCGTACCGCATCCCTATTTCCCATCCTTGAAAACTCCACAACCCACAT
Source organism: Leptura quadrifasciata (assembly GCA_963675555.1). NCBI lineage: Eukaryota > Metazoa > Arthropoda > Insecta > Coleoptera > Cerambycidae > Leptura > Leptura quadrifasciata. The sequence goes on along the minus strand of OY776675.1, from coordinate 136,144,901 downwards.
TGTTTCCCTCCTTTACAAGTCCTATATACGACCCATCCTAACCTATGCTTCCCCTATATGGTTTCCCTTAATCTCCCCCTTATTACAATCACAACTTCAAACAGTTAAAAAAAAAATTTCACTTCACCTACCATTACACGCACGCAATTCAGATTTACATCAACTTACAGGAACCCCATTACTTTCAGATGTTATCCTTAAAAAATTGCTGCCAAATTTTGCCACAACGCTAATAACATCCGACAACCCTACACTCCTTGATTCCCTCATTCCTAAATTTTATACAGCTCCAAAGTACCCATCCTTAAATTACATATTTACCCCCTTAATAAATGTATATGTTGTCTGAAAAAAACATGGAAAAAAACAAACAAACAATAAAAAAAACATAAAATACAAACAAAATAAAATCCAAAACTTAAAAAAAATAAGAACAAAACCAAAAAAGGTAGTGCCATAAAAAAATATATATAAATAAAAAAATTGTAAAAAGCAATACCATTATTAAATTACATCGCCCTTCGGGCTACGAAACACGAAAACTGCCATTTTTATTCATTTCACTAGTCAGAAAACATGCCACCAATTCCTGCCTAATCCACTAACCTAAATAACTAATCATAAAACAATATATCCAACAACACACATCACCCCACAATCTACATAACTATTCAGCCCACATAACAGCCAGCTTCAAGCACGACATTATTTAAATAACTCAACCTGTTGCAAGCACTTTACAGTGGAAAGCCACGAATATCCCCAGAGGAAACGTACACTAACAATGACCTGTTCATCAGTGCTGACGATTCTACTCTCATAGCCACTTCGAAAAACGCCGATGTTCTCACAAACATCCTGCAGAAATAGACAGACAGACGAACTTTTTTGTACGATGAGGAACCCAGACAAGACGCAGACAATCATTGCCACCAAACGAGCCAAAGCACCTCAGCCTAAAATCAAAATATATATTATACAAACACAAATAAACTGGACTCAAACTATAGAATACCTAGGCGTCATAATAGACAACAAGCTGAAACTCACACTACATTTAAAAGCTCAAATCAAAAGCTTTCGCTCGCTCTGCCCAACTTAGAACCATTATTAAATATGCCCTCACACACACACCGCCTCCCTCCTCTACCGATCCTATATTCGTCCCATCCTCACCTATGCCTTCCCCACCTGGTATCCCCTTACTACCCAAACAAACAGAAACAAAGTAAACATCGTTCAGAATAAACACCTTCGACTTGCAACCAACCTCCCACTAAGAACGCCCATCCCTTACCTACATAATACTACAGAAACCCCAACTATTTCAGAACACTTCGAATTCCAAAATGCCTAAGCTCAAAGAAAAACTCTCCTCCCATTCAAATTCCATCATAAAACTTCCTTTAATTCAAAAATTCGCTAAAAATAAAGTACTCCTCTCTCAATTACGCATATTGTCCCTAAAAATCGACATCCTACACACTCCGGCCACCTGCGCATATTAACACACTAAAAATTTCCATTTTACACTATAAACATCAACCCATAATTCAACGTCTCGCAACCACCCCACCTTTACATATACCCCAAAAAAAATTACACCTCATAAATCCCCTCTACCTCCCCTATCACCCCACACGCTACTTTCACACCAGCCACTCCCAGGAAAATGAGGGATCAAAATCGAACACCAGCAACACCAACGACGCTGCTTGCCCAGCCAGTGCCTGTGATGTTACGAGTAACTTATTTTTGGGTCCTCCATGGAACAGTACTTGGTCTTGTCAATAGGACTGGTATTGGGTTGATGTAGATTTCGCCCTTATCGCGGACGTCACCAGGAGCTCGGTATGAATTTCTTAGATAGGTATGTGGGCGCCAGTACCGACTTCCAATTCCCAAGTACTTCAAGTAATCGCAAGTACAGTATTTCAAATATTTCAAATTATTTGAAGTATTTTAAACTAGGTACTTCAAATCTCAAAGTAGTTCAATTACTCTAAAGTATTTCAAGTATCGAAGTATTTCAAGTACTCTAACATATTTCAAATGCTCCACAGTTCTTCCAATACCCATAAAAATGTATTAAGTTTTCTCTTATAATTTGTTACTATTATTAATATTTATTACCTTCAACTCAGCATCATTCAAAAACAATAAAAACTAATACATAAACAAAAATAAATACTGCTGCGATCCAACTGTCAGGAAAGTCATAAAGAAAACAAACTTATATTATATATAAAACATTGTAATAACTTTAGATAAGTACAAGTACAAATTAAAAAATAATAAAATTAAGATCTATCTATTTCCATTAGCTTTCTATAGCACCTAATTTTGAAAATTTCCATCAGTGAATGCATTTTTTCTAGGAGCATTTATAATTTCAGCAAATGAAAAGAGTCTTTCTTCAGCCGCTGATGATGCAAGGCATGTTTTAAACCGATAAAAACTTTTTTACTGTTACATATTTATCTAGAGTAACAAGTTGGGTGTCAGAGTCATTTAAGTATTGAAGAATGTCTAATTCAATTATTTTTTTATCACTGGCTTTTATATATGTGGCATTTGTACCTGGTGTATTCTCTTCCAATTCAAAGAATTGCTCTTCATCTTCAGTTACTGTGTCCTGTTGATCATTGTTCTACATCAAAATTCATATGCTTCTCAGCCACGTCAGCTACCTGTTTGACAATCTGGTCACTCACGACACTAACATCCGCAAAATATTTAAAATTCGAACGCCATCTGAATTTAAATTGTGCTAGTGAGAAGGAAACAATACTAGCTTCCATAGCTTCTGTGGTTAATAAATCAAAAAACGTGTGAAACCTTTTTAAAAGACCATTTTTGCAAGCATTCAAAATTCGCGATACTGATTTTTTCCATTTCAAGTTTGTTAAATTTTGTTAACAAAGAACCTAAGCACGGCAACAAATACCCATAGAACATAAGCTTCCTCCTATAATATCTACAGCAGTCGCCTTAGAATCATATAGTATAAATATTGTATTTCAGATTCTTTAAACCTTTGATTTTTTTGTGCCAAGACGGCCAAGTTTCTCAAACAGTGTGGGTAGTTTTTCTTTCTCTTTGATTATTTGAGATATTGCGTCATACAAAGACTTCCATCTTGCGACCCCTGGATAGCTTAGTGTATGTCCTAGAACGTCCTGAATAATCTCCGCCGATTTAGGACGTCGAGCCATCTTCCACAAAACTGAGCATTTGACAAGTAAAGCAAGTATATTTGTGTGTCGTGGTCTAAGAGAACTATTTTTGTCAATTATGTTTTTCACGTCTGCTGTTGCAATTAAATTTAATGTATGTGCAGCACATCTGATATCTTTGGATAAATGAAAACAATTTTCCAGATCCAGAAGGACAAGTTCATTATCCTTTTCTTAATCTCCTAATTCTTCATCTTCACTATCAAAAATCGTCATAATATCATTTGATTTATTTCTTAGTGAAACTTGTAAACCATATTTCTGAAACATGGGACTACAAAGACTTCTAATAATTTTATGTAATTAAAATATTTAAAAACATATTTCAAATGGTATAAATTGTTAACCAAATTCAAATACTTTGACAGAGTAATTGAAGTACCAAATACCAAATACCGGATTTCCAATATACTTCAAATACAGTATTTGAAATACCAAAAGTAATTCAAGTACTATTTATCAAGTACTTTTATTTGAAGTACTACAGTTGTGGTCAAATGTGAAATTTGTCTATGAAATTTTACACTTAGCAGTTATTGTTAATTTATAGAGGTATTATTTATGCATTACTCCATATTTTTATTGTCTTGATATAAAGTACATTTAAAAAAAAAAATTGAGAACCAGATAACAACTTCGTAATATCATTAACTTTAAATATGAGAATATACGAAGCAGGAATTCCATATATATGTAAATAATAACCGTCATAGTAATAAGTTTCATTTCAGCAAATCAAGTTTCCTTGTACAATAGTAGGTGTATAATATTTTTATTATTCATTACTACTTATGCTAGATTTGCATATTATATATTACGGATGCCATATTTAAGAATATATTTCATATTATTTATTCGGTAGCCATTAAAATTATACAAGGTACCTTGTTGTCGTACAAGAAAATTTTAATTTAAATGGGACAGTGTATAATCAAAATGACAAATCCGGCAATTAGAGACCCCACATTATACATTCTTAAAAGTGGTTGGTCAAACACCTGAGCTACCATTTCCACCTGTAAACAGTGACACAATGAATTGTCTTTCTGGTTACCACACATGGGTGGTCTGCCCATCGAACCACCTGCTGGCGATCCGAGGATTAACATTAGGCTACCACATTAAGTCGATTTTCGTTATTGAAGACATCAATAATTTGTTTACCCGATGCATAAAATTAAGTATTTTATTATTATACCAACGCATAATTATGATCGATGGTTGAGGAATCAGCGATTTGGGGACCGGGTTGAAGAAGGGGATGAGACAATAAATCATTAATGTCTGGTATTATGACTTATTGGATGGATATGATTGATAATTTGTTGAACGAACAGAAGCTGACTCATTTTTTATGTTACAAAAAAGCAATTCATGAAATATTCATAACTTATTTGAAATACCTGAAATATTTCTTAGGAAGGAAATATAGTAACGTTATTATATTCTACGGTATTTTTTGCTGCATATTTATTTCATGTTGGTAATTTAAATAGATATAGGAATTGTTTAATATCACTAGCAGTTAGGTAAAAGATTATAAACATAATTAAATTAAGTCAATATGGATGGATACTTGTTTGTTTCTATATTTTTGCCCCTAAACGAAAAAAGAGTTGTTAATGTTTTAATCTGTATTTTGTAGCCTTTTCGATCCTGTAGAGGTAATAATAATAATATGTAATAATTCTATTTTCAATTGGACCAATACAAAGGAGGCATATGATTCGTCAGATGGTAAAATCCACTGTAACTGAATCCACATGCCTATATATTACTTATACAAGTAACATATTAAGAAGTCGCTCCTGAGAGCGGAAAAGAACATAAATATCATAAATTTAAGAGATTAATACTAAATACTAAAATAAGAACAAAAAAAGTATAAGAATATACACATTTACTAATAACTAAAATATTCGTCAAGATTGTAAAAACAATTTTCCATTAGGAAGTTTGAGACATTCTTTTTAAATAACTTAATAATTGTGATATTTTTTAGATTTAGAGGTAATTTATTAAATATCCTGACACCTATATAATATGGGTTCTTTTCACAGGTTGTTAAGTGATGAAGGGGAGCTAATAAATCACTACCTCTGTGTGTGGCATAGATGTGGAAAAATTTGGTTTTCATGAATTTGTCTATATTTTCCTGACATAAATTGAAATTTCTAAAATATATAGACATGACCGGGTAAGAAGTTTTAGATCTCTAAATATATTTCTATACGATGTTCCTCGAGTGACACCAACCATGTTTGGCACTGGTTCCCCCCCCCCCCTTCTTGACTGTGAGGCGGTAGGGGTTGCTAGATAGTAAATACTAAAAATACTTGGGCTGCTACGAGTAGCAGATCGCAGACACTACCTAGCCCGGATAAGTGATGTAACGTGCCCACGACAAAATTTCACTAGCTCAGAAATCTCAGGGCGGATTTTTGTTTACACATTTTCAGTAACTATCTGTCGGTGACACTGCTATTAAATATTACTTTCTAGTAAACGACTGTACAGTTTATCAGAAAATACCATTAATATACACAGTGCACTATAATTATACCAAGGAACTAATTGCATTTTTTATCACTAAGTGATCAATTACAGGAGAAATTAAAAGGCACTTTCGCTTTGAGGTATATTGATACAAACTGTTTAATTTTTTTCACTCCGCAGTCTAACAGTGCGCTATTGCTATTGTAATAATCATTTTCAAGGAATAAAGTGCATATCTCTTTTACTCCTCGAGGGGCAGAATCCACTTTCTACATTTCGGTCCTCGAAAATGACAATTAAAATAGCACTCTTATATCACAGAATACTAAAACATTGTTTTTGAGATGCAAAATGCTGAAAAGTATTTTTCTTCATTTTCCATTGCGGTACAGATTCTTACTAATGGTGTACAGAAAAGTTTCTACATGGCTCACTAATTTCCTCTTTATTAAATAACTATAAACATTTAAATATTACACACAAACATCAATAAAGTATGTACATTTCCTGCTGTTCTATATACTTACGTATTTATTATTCAAACTATACTTATATCAAATTATGCTGTGGTATAATTTGTGTTCTTGATAGCTAAATTCGGTGATTTACTAATATTTCGCTTTTTATGTCAACTAAATACGGGCAACACACAATACTTCAAGATGTTCTGTGTATCACCGACGTTTTGCAAAAATTTATTATAACTGGTACATATAAACATAAAATCTTGTCGCGATTACAGTTCGTACGGTCCTGTACGCCGCCTAGACTAGTGTGGCTTCTGTGTTATCGACAGGACGATGTAATTCGATTTCTTACAAATTTACTCGCGATTGATTGGTGCGTGCAATCGCAGTCTTAAAGGAGACTGACATCTGGCAGGCTCTTTTTACCTGCCCCACCCGTCAGCATCACGCCATTTGCCGCGGTTATCTGTTTGTTGAGCATACGGCTCATTAAAATTATCGTTAATTTCCATTTGAGTATAACAGGAAAACGTATTTATTAAGAGCACCCAACTTGTTTAAATGAAAAGCGCCCTATTCAAATTGAAATTGAACTTTTAATATATTTCCTTGTTTATACAATAAATCAATCTCTCTACCTGCACATATAATCTGCCCAACAGTCAACATTTTGTTTTATACATTCGAGAGTAAGCAAACATTTTTTTCTCTAGAGCCCCTACAAATTTACTGACAAAGTAGAGCTTGCGGGCAGTGTTTTCAGTGTTTACATTTGAGGCCACAAAGCCGCATGCAAATATTCGTTATAATTAATGATTGAAGTTGATGGGTGGGCCGAGGGTTGGACTTAACTATCCCCATATCTGTATCATTTGCCTGAGTGCATTTTCTGGTTACGGGTCATGTTATTACAAGTACTGATCCATAATTCTACTTTCAGTTGCTTTCCCCGGTTTACTGGTGTATTACTAAGTAATTAGGTGTCTGTTAATTTATGTGCAATTTATCGGAAATATTTCCATGTAATGATGTATGATAGACCAGTGCCAATCTTGTTTACGGCAATAAAAATTCTTAGTAGTATACGAATGGTCGGAAAATGTAGTTATTGGTGTAAATAATTAAGGAAAAATCGTCCAGACTGAATAAAAGTTCTGGAAGGGGGGTTGGGGTGGTAATATATACGTTTTTAGGAGTTGGTACACGTTTTTTGCGATTTGCGGCTAAACTATGCATCCTATCGAAAAATGTTGAATGCAGAAGTTGAAGATAATGAAAAAATCTAAAACTTTCTTATTGGACATTATTGACGATAACCTCAAAATTATCGAGAAAAATGCGAAAAACCGTTTTTTCGGTTTTTAATTTATAACTATCGCAAAAATGTTTATATTTTCATGAAAATGTTCTTTTTTGTGTTTCAAATAAGCCCAAATTTTTTCAAAGCGAAATATTTAATTTTCGATGTTTTATGAAGAAAATAAAATAAAAAGACCTAATTGTCAATCGAAAAATTTGGTTAGCAAATATTCGATTAATGAACTTTACTAGTGCTCATTTTTTTCGTTGTAATCTCAACTTTAATATAGAGTTAAAATATAATATTGTTTATATACAAAAACATCGTTAAAAAAGCGAAAAACTGAAAACTACTTTTTAAAAATCGAGTTTTCGGTGAAAATCATGAATTTCTTTTTGTTTATTGTCAATAAAGGTTTACATTCATAAAAAACGTTAATTCTCATACAATACTATGTTATACAAGTAATGTACATGGACCTAACTATTCTCGGCTTTCAAAGTCCCGAAAACATTATTTAAACTGCAATTAAATAGGTAAAAATTCAAAAAACACAAAGGCTGTGAACTGAGAAAATTTGTTAATTATTTCTTGTGATTCGTAAGTATTTACAAATTATCACGTCAAAGTCTTATATTTGATTATAAAATACAAAAAGTAAAAGTAAAATAATTTTATTCAAATCTTTTTTCTTCGTGGGCAATTCTTCATCGTCAGAATCGATCAAACTTTCGATTTCTTCACGTTCATTTTCTATATCTTCAATTTCTTGGAGTTCTTCTGGATTGTCCAGTTCAGTATCATTATTTTTATTATTATTTATTAGACAGTGGGTACTGTCTTCATCTTCGATGTCCTCGAGATTTCGGCATTATAACATTTATTAGAACCGTGACAATTTCAGCACAAATTTGTGCACTTTAAGCCATGCTTGCGACACCCACATTTGTTATTACCGCATCCTGTTTCACAGCTGTAGCAGATAATTTTCAATAAATTTTCGGGAATTAATTCTTGTTCTGTAAATATAGGTACGATGCCATTAACGTGATGTTTCCATCCCCAATCTGTAGCTGTTAATTGATTACCAAGCCAAGTTTGTATTTGAAAATACACCCTGTAACAATGTTGCTTAGCTGCCCCTTCAGTTGGAGGTAATTTTTTCAAATGAAATGAGGATTTAGCTGTAGCCGTTCGGTAGAGTTCAAATCTTAAATCGTGTATCGCAGCCAGAAAAACAATGCAAAAATGCTACAATATATTTATGTGATTTATGTTTAAAAAGTAGTTTTTTCGGTTTTTCGCTTTTTTAACGATATTTTTGTATATAAACAATATTATATTTTAATTCTATATTGAAGTTGAGATTTCAACGAAAAAAATGAGCACTAGTAAAGTTTATTAATCGAAAATATGCTAACCATATTTTTCGATTGAAAATTAGGTCTTTTTTTTATTTTCTTCATAAAACATCGAAAATTAAATATTTCGCTTTGAAAAAATATGGGCTTGTTTGAAACACAAAAAGAACATTTTCACCAATTTTCATGAAAATATAAACATTTTTGCGATAGTTATAAATTAAAAACCGAAAAAACGGTTTTTTGCATTTTTCTCGATAATTTTGAGGTTATGGTCAATAATGATCAATCAGAAAGTTTTAGCTTTCTTCATTATCTACAACTTTTACACTCAACAGTTTTCGATAGGATGTATAGTTTAGCCGCAAATCGCAAAGAGCGAGTACCAACCCCTAAAAACGTATATATTATCACCCCAACCCCCCTTTCAGAACTTTTACTCAGTCTGGACGATTTTTCCTTAATTATTTACACCATTAACTAGATTTTCCGACCATTCGTATACTGCTAAGAATTTATCGTCTATTACGTTATTTTAAACGGTTTGGCCCTGGTCTTATGATGTCTATTAATTATTCAATAGATAAAGTGATGTAGGCATGTTTACAGAATTCAACCGCCCGTCCAGAGATAGTATGCATTTAAAAAAATGCCAATTTTAGATAGTCTCCTAGATATTTGTAGATTTTATAGATTTTTATATGGCTTGCAACGTTTGATATTTTTAACTAAACTAAAATGTGAATTTCTTAAATTTCAAATTTATTTATATGTTTTAAATAACTTCGAAACTATTAAAACTAATTTCTTAAGAAATCTAAGCTTACGGTTAAAAAATTTAATAATGAAGAATTAACGACTATTGGTTTTCCTAGTATTGATCAATGTAAAGATGTGAGTGAGGCATGTGATATATTGTATTGTATCCCGGACTCTGTTTTCATTGATAGCTTCCCAAAAACCTTAGCTAAAACCAATAAATACTCACCTTGGTTCAATGGTAATATCATTCGCAATATGAAGACAAAATCAGAACACTGGCGCAACTTAGAAAGAAATTGTACAGATGAATTGAACCAATTTAAAATTCTAAGAGCAAATACAAAAATCTATATTGATAATGCGCATAGAGAATATCGTATCAGTATTGAGAACCAAATTAAGCCCAATCCAAATCACTTCTGGTCATATAATATTTTACTCCCTTTAATAATAGGGTGGGGGTGGCAATGGGGGTGGTAGAGGAGGTGGCTAATGCCAAAAAAATGTTATGTACTCTTAACTGGTTGTTTTGCCTATTTACCTCTATTTGCCTACGATGGCTCTGAAGGGCCACGATCAAAACATTTTTCCAAATGTCTTATTAAAATGTCGCAGTGCAATATTTTAAGTCGCAGTGCCTGTTAAAAAGTTACACTGTGAATTACAAAGTCGCAATGTTGGATATCTCTGTCGATATCTATACTTCGGGCCGCTTCATTTTCAATGGAAACTATGGCTAAATTTGTCAAATTTTCTTGTAATAAAAAGTTCCTTAAGTAGTTTTTAATTAATTTCAATTTCGAAAATGACCTCTCGGCTAAAGCCACTAATACAGGGATCGTTAAATATAAAATCAAAGCAGTGTAAACTTCTGTATACGAAGTTGATGAAATCGGGTCCAGAATTGCTAACTTGGCCAAATCAAGCATTCTAATATATTTAAGGTTTCCTAATTTCTGCCGGTGGGCAAAGACACTTATCAACAAATCCATCCAGCTCGTAGCGTACGCAGATGACAATGGATCCTTGTGCATACGCGATTGTTTGAGTTTCGCCATATAGCTTTAAATCTCACAGTGCGTTTTTAAAATTCGCAGTGCGACTTTATAACTCGCAGTGCGACTTTATATCTCGCAGTGCGACTTTATAACACGCAGTGCGACTTTGTAACGCGCAGTGCAACTTTTTAACAGGCACTGCGACTTAAAATATTGCACTGCGACATTTTAATAAGACATTTGGAAAAATGTTTTGATCATGGCCCTTCAGAGCCATCGTAATTTGCCACATTTACCCCCGAACCCTTCAACGGAATTAAATCAGAATACAATCTAGTTCCAGATCTCGTTATAATACATAAGTGCACCAAACTTCAAGTCAATATCATAAACGGTTCCAGAGTAAACGTGCGCACAAAGAAGTTACAGACCGACAAACAGAGAGAAAATTTTTTTCGTTCAGATTTAAAATCTCGACGTTTTATGACATTTTAAGGTTATTGAAACACAAACATTTTTTTTGCGTTACTATACTTCCACTGGACGTGGAAGTAATAGTAAAGATTTTTCTAAAAATTTTACCTAAAAGCGAATACAAGACAAGTGCAGAAAGTTTTCTCGTCCTCCTCGGTTTATAGCTAAATGAAAAAATCCGAGTCTTATATACACTAAATCCCAATGAAATATTTTACTACCTTTAATAAAGAGTGGGGGTGGTAGAGGGGGTGGCTAACGACTAAATAAATTTTAGAGGGCATTAGTTCTTTTATAGACACCAAATCCCAATTTAATTTTTTACATCCTTTAATAATAGGCCGCGCCGGAAGGATGGCAATGGGGGTGGTAGAAGCGGAGGCTAATGCCCCCTTTAATAATAAGGTGGAAGTGCCAATGGTAGTGGTAGAGGGGGTAGCTAACGCCAAAAAAAATTTTTGAGGCCTCGTATACACACTAAATCATATTTTAATTTTTTACTCCCTTTCATAATAATATGGGGGAGGTATTGGGGGTGATAGGGAGGGGAGGTTGATGCCAAAAAAACCTTGACTTTTCGTGCATGCCAACGGAATTAGATCAATCAATATATAATCTAGTTCCAGATTTCGTTATAATACATAAGTGTGGCCAAATTTCAAGTCAATATCATAAACGGTTCCAGAGTGAACGTGCGCACAAAAAATTAGAGACTGACAGATCGACAGACCTACTGACGGACAGAAAATTTTTTCTCTCAAATTTAAAATCTCGACGTTTCATGACATTTTAAGCCTATTCCAAGAAAAAAAATACATTTTTTGCATTCCTATACTTCCACTGGACGCGGAAGTAATAATAAAAGTTTACTACATTTATATTATTTAAATTGCTTTTTGCAAAAAAAATACCGGTTAATTTGAATGGCTAAGCAACTGCAACCTCCGATCTGCATAATTGTCGGATTAGCATCGACAAATAACTATTTCTGACTTAATACTGCCTTAAATGAATTCGCAGTTTCGGGTTAGTGGTGAATAATATCCAAAGGGGTGAGGTCAAGGGTCAGAGTTCGCGGTCAAGACACCGATCCGGGATCTTGGATCTTCTGTATAATGCATGAGAAGTGCTGGCTGTTTTCAAAGCACTTGGTCTTGCAACAGTAACACATGTCCTTTTATTGTTTCTGCTAAAGTCAACCGCTCGAACCAGTGTCTTAAATTCGAACTGAGCAAATGTAGCGGCGAGACCACCTTTGAAAATTTATTCCTCAAAGTAGCTATAAAATTTTCATATAAATAGGTGTATTTTTTAGAGCAATGATTGCGGCTCTAGTTCTGGTATTACAGGGCGTTAATTAAGTACGTAGACAAGTTTTACGGGGTGATTACTTTTATGATTTTAAGACAAAATTTCACACAAAAATATGTCTTAAACATAAACATTTTAGAGAGACAGGGAAGAGTTTTTAAAATGTTGCAATATGAATATCTCTTATAGACACATAATTTAGTCTTGTTTTAACAACTATTTAGATAGACAGATTAATTAATTTATTGCAGACCAGTGACAAGTTAAATTTGTATAGTACACGTCACGTTAGAATGCATTAATTTGAATCTATTTACGTCACTACATCATCCAATAGTCGTAAGACCAATTCCAGAATGAGAACAATACATATTTACAATAGAAGAAAGAGAAATAGATAGAAAAAGAAAGAAAATGTAAGATAATAAGGACAATAATACAATACATAATACAGAGTGTATACGAAACTAATTACAAATTCAAGTGTTTAATGGACGAAACAGTACTATGGAAAATATCGAGCTCATCTTGCAGGTGGTTGTAAGTGTTACACATGAAATGTAAGGGAGAGGAATTCAGCATATTCGTTCGGGGTCTAACAAGATAAAATGTTGTATAATGTCGTGTATTCGCACGTGGTACATGGAATAACAGTTTTTTGGTTATTTCAGTACAATTGATTTTATTATTATTTAACATATGTAAAATATACCTACCTGCTTTTTCCTCAGAGAGTTCAAATTGCCGGTTGAGAATCTACTTAAAAGTGTATCATAGAGATATCTAATAGGGGGATATACACCATACACCTTGTAGGACAGAGATTTCAAAAAGCGTCTCTGGATACTTTCGAGGATATTGCCATATGTGACTTATCCCGGGTGCCATATTAATGATGCATATTCTAATTTAGACTTAACAAATATATTAAATAATAAGGTTAACAAGTAAGTGTCCATAAAACCCGACGAGTTTCTGATAAAGAAACCGAGATTTTTATGTCTATTAAATGTCAGCTTGTTGTCAAACAGGACACCTAGGTCTTTGAAGACTTCGACTCTTCTTAGTGATGTGAAGTCTAGTTTATAGTTATAGAAAAACGTTTATTTTTCCTACAAAAAGATGTCGCACCAAGTTTGTATTTTCAGAAGACTACCTTGAACTCTTTTAGTCAGCTGGACTATCTATAGCAGAAAAAAGTTTGACATCATCGGCATATAGTAAGACGACAGTCAAGTCAATCACGATGTTATTAATAAATAGTAAGAACAACAGAGGTCCCAAAATAGAGCCCTGCGGCACTCCTGAAGCGACATTAATTTAAACTGATATATGTTCGCAGTATTCCACACGAGGGGTGTGTCACTCCAAAATTAGGTGTACAAGTCAGAAGAAGTATAAAAAATTACTACAAAATACGAGAAAATACTGTATTACTTTGAAATTACAATAAAATACTGAAATTACTCAAAAATATATTGGAATTACCAAAAAATATTGTAATTACGAAAAAGTATTCAAATTACCAAGAAATATTGTATTTATATGACCTAAAATCTCCAGAAAACTTAAATTCCTGGCATAGGCTACCGTTAATCTAGCATTGTTATTAATATTATTTATAAATAATGTCCGATATAGTGATATATCTCTAAGAAGCTCATCTAAAACAGTGCCGACATTGGTTTGGTTCATTTGCGCATGTGCCCCTGCATGTACAATAATGTACATTCTCATAAGGGTATCCGGTATTGCCGCAGTAGATTTACTGAATCCGAGATGATATTACTATGCCATATTTATGTCAAATTCCACTGAAAATAGACGCTTAATTTATTAATATTAAATGTTACTTATATCTCAAAGTATCAAATTAACCTCGAAATTAACACTTAATTAGTGTTTACATCTTACAGCGTCGAGTATAGTGTACTCGTGTGTAAATGTATAAGATCTGTTTTTCCAAGAGAATTACATCGCAAAATGAGTGATCATGTGAGATGTAATGAAGACAAATTACCATCCAATGAGTAAATATACGACATTGTGAACAGAGCCAAAGTTGATTCCGTCATGTTGGCTCTATCATTGGGAATGCCAGTTTATGGGGATGAATGGTTAAAATCAATAATTAAAGACATAATCATATAAGGAGAGACAAACAAATAAAAAAAGGATGAACATGAAGAGAAACAGGAAAAGACAGACGAAGGGGACACTACAAAGGATTACTTAGAAACACGGATTATCTGCAATGTTCTAGGTAATATTGAATGCTGTATTGAATTCTAAGGACATATTATTTTTTTAGGTAGGGCCTCGAGCACAGCACTGGACGGCACAGGTAGAGAAGAATTTGCTGAAAACCTTTTAAAGGAAATAAATTCATCCGGGGGTAGCCTAAGTTTAAAAGATTTTTCTGGCCAAAAGTACAAAAAGCAGGCGTTATTAAAAATCCAGTTAAGCACTGGAAAAGAAATTCTTGTAAACTAAATTTCTCTTATCTGGCTCTTAAATAATGAAAACGGGCACTTAAGTAGTGACAGACAACTTCGCGTTCGAGGAGTACTTTCATCGGAATTTAATATCACAAAGAAGAATAGTCGGATGAATATTAGGGGGAAAAACAAACAGCGAAAACTGAACGTTTGTTGCTGTCTGAAGAAACCGCAGAATCATCCTCGGAATCCGAATCGGAATCATATTCGGAAGAACAACTTGTTTTAGATGACACTGACGAGGTTGTAACGGTTGAAAAACCCTGTATACAATAACATCAAATAATTTTATATTTCTTTCGGTCATCACTTATATGCAACCCTCTGTATAGTGAGAATTTACGTTAAAGTATGTCTGGTTGTATATTCAACTGATTTAAATTAATTTATTTTCTTAATTATTAATTATTATAACTATTTAATGAGATGCCATGTTAATGTTAATAATGGCTTTATTGTTAGTTTGCATGAAGACATGTTTTGGCATAATCTATATCATAGTAAATAATAACAAACTAGGAAATATATAAAACAGTAGTACAAAAAGTTTAAACGAGCGATAGAGAGTTTTTTTAAAAAATTCCGACAGGCAGACGGTCATCGGGAATGATAAGAGTAAGCGACATTGCTAATTAACACTCTGTTACATATTTCCCTAATTTGCAATTGATATAATAAGAAGCCTCATAAGACCTAGGGTGAGTTTCAGATTAATAATATTTTCAGAATCTCTATGTTATATATAGCATTTTATATTTACTAGAAATTTTACACGTAAAAATTTTTCTAGGCTTCTTGCACAACTTATTATCTTTTTCACGAGTTAAACTCAGCTAGCTGGACACTGTATTTGTTTATATAAGCGTGGAATATTGAAGTAGAGGAGTTGATGCAGATTTTGGTACGTTAAAATTGCATAACAATTGAAAAACTACCTTTCGTGCATATCTGGATGCGGTGGTAATTTCATAATCAATGAGGTATTCCTGGAACTAGATTTTCATCACATAGTATCCGTATATGGTTTCGAACCACAGGAATTGGTGAGCTTTTGAATTACATAATCTTGAAGCTGTGAGTACATTTTTTATATCGATTTTGTCATTGAGCTGTTAGGCACAAGAGGACCTGAATGAACATTTATAGTGCTGCAAAAATAAGATTCTGTACTGGTGAATTTTGTTATTTATAATGAATGTTTAACCATCTAAACGCATACTTATTTATAATATTATGTTAACCGAATAACAGCTGTTACTTGGGTATATAAAGTATCTATCTACCATACAGAGTGTGAATTCTATTAGAAATATTGCCAATTATAATTTCACAATTTTGAAATAATTTAATTACTGTTGTTTATTCACGTAAAGTAGGCTTTATAGCACAGAGCACTGTCCTCTGCATTTGTGCATCATTTATATTTACAACTAGATTTCTAAAAGAGCTCAATATATTATTGGTTAAATCTACGCATCAAATCTAATCCACGTTACTTCTTCATATTCACAAGCATAGCCTATGATAATTTAATGTTAAAGTCATGTCTGTTATGTAATGCGTATTTTACATCAGTGTTGGTTTGTTGGTTAATGTTGTTTACACTTTAAAATTACTTAGTTGTATTTTTTACTGTTTATTATATTTATTTACTTTATCTCCTGTTTTCTTGATTAATGTTTTGTGTGTCTTGAATCCCCTCACCTCTGTCGATTCATTCGGCTGGCGCCTAGGCCAAACTTGCTATATATATTTAAAACGCGTTAAATAACATCTATACGCAGAATACTATTGATTAGATAAGCAAATATTTGAAGTTGTAAAAATCCTTGTCCACGACCCGCTCCCGAAAATATTGACTGCTGTGCATTTTGTAATCTCTGGATTAATTACAAATATTAGTAAGAGTTGAGGTTACACAAAAAAATTGGCGACCAACGTGTAGGGTGTGATAAATATATCTAATTCAAATTAAATTTATAGTTAGCCGGTAAATCAAAAAAATAGCAAGTTTGTTTTTTCCCTTTACCTTTCCTCTTCCCAAACAGGACACACAAAAAGTTATTAAAACAGAAAATACAGTTTAGTTGACTAAACTTATAGGGTGAGCAAATAAAATATCGCATCTCAAGAAGGTAATTAATAACTTTTGCATATAATATTTGCGGTACTACTTATTAGAAAAAGGTAATCAGTTGTACAGGGTGTGTATACATACAAGCGCTTAGGTATATACAGTGTGTAGATAATTAACAGAGCGTATGTATTAATTGTTGCTGAATGGTTGGTAAAATTATGTCAATGTGCATACAAGGTGCATTATATTACATAGAATTTCAGATATTTATACAGGGTGTACAAATTTAAGTATTTTAATGACTAATTCTGAATACGAAAATACTTATATCTAGGGTACATACATAACGGTGTCGAACTATACAGGGTGTAGCATCTCGTGAACATACAAGATTGATTTGATAATTTATTTATGTCCTTTGTGTACTTGCTTATATACAGGGTGTGCATAATAAACATCTGTCCATATAATTTCTCGGCATGTGTATAAAATTTAGTAAGTGATACTGGGTACAAATAAATAATATTTTTCTATATATTTATACAGGGTGTTCACTAAATAATTTGTAATTATTGATGTTTGTTTACGAATTTTGTGCGACTAATTTAATTTCAATTATACCGGGTGTCTAATAAAAAGAAACTACATATTTTTATTACATTCGTATTGTGTACAGGGTGTGCTCATGTAATTCTTTTTCAATTGTTTTTTTACTTGCTTTACATAGACATATTAGTGTGTTTATTTACAATTTATTAGTGTTTAACGCGAAATTAATTTTATTTTCAACGTGTTCTTAAAATGGCGTCGATTTACCAAATGGATCCAAATCACCTTCGATCACATGAAGTAAATTACGAATTAAAGATTCGCGGCGTAACTACTAGTAATGCAGACATGCCTCAGAAACGGAGATTTTTGCGTAGAGAGTTACAAAAAGATATGGCGAGACCAGGTGTACATGTATATCAGACTCCAAACTTTACACTTGAATTGGAAAAAAAGGAACTTGGTGATAGTATTGAATCAGTGACGAGTTTAGTAAATGACTTTGATGGAATTAATGAAGACGTTTACAAGAGGATTCGTAGCAGACTAAATCATATCACAGGTAGACTTCAACGAATTCCAGAAAATATCAACGATGAAATTAGCGGATATCGTGGTGACAACTTGATTATCATCAGTACACTAGAAGATGACCTTGAGGAAGTGATGGAGAAACACAAGCAAGGAGAAGCTAGTCGTCTAAATCTCACTGCACCTCCTGGAACAGCCACAACTAGCAAGTGTTTTCAAGTTTACAAGTTGGGACTTACGTTTGATGGGGATACGACAAAGCAGTCAGTTAATTCATTTTTAGAAGAACTTGAGGAACTATGTTATTCACGCAACGTTTCTGAAGACGAACTTTTCCGATCAGCTGTTGAACTGTTTGATGGGCCAGCGAAAGTATGGTACAGACGTATACGGAAGAAAGTAGAATCATGGGATGATGTGGTTACTGCATTACGAAAGGATTTTCTTTCTGAAGATTCGGACGATGATCTGTGGGAGACGATCCGAAATCGTAAACAAAAGCCTGATGAACGTGTAATTATTTACATTTCGGCAATGGAGAATCTATTTGAGCGATTGGTTACGAAAGCTACAAACACAGAAAAGCTAAAGATAATTAAGAAGAACTTGTTAGAAGAGTATCATGTTCACTTGGCACTTAGAAAAATTGTTTCTATTGATGAGATTGTGGAAGCATGTTGTTCTTTAGAAGCAGCTGGTATTATCAAGTCAGAATCTCGAAGTTTTAATGCGTCAAGAAGCAACTCTACCCCGGAAACAGATTTGACGTATTTACCTACTCCATCCACCAGCAAGAGAAATTTCAAAAAGTATGATAGCAAACATTCGTCTAATCGCAATGAAGTAAAGGAAGTTTTAGAATTGCGTTGTTACAAATGTAAACAACTTGGCCATGTAAAGAAGAATTGCACGCAAAAGAAACCTGATGAACACCGAAACAAAAAAGGAATAAAATGTTTTGGTTGTGGCAAAGAAGGAGTTATTCGTTCGAACTGCACATGTTCAAAAAACGTCAGAAGAAGGGACGCTATGTAGGCCGACAGCGTTTCTTTAATAAGAAGAATGATGAAACGGTCTACCACGAAAGACGACTATATAATAGTGAGACACATAGTTTGAACCAAAATGGCAAGGAAATTTTTTTAGCACCCAATAAATTCTCTGCACATGACATGAAATTAAATAAGTCAAAAGTCAACACCTCTGAGACGAGAAGGCATTTGGTATTTGGCAAGACAACCCATAAAGAATGGAACGATTGGAAATGGTTCGTTGCATCGTTCTATTTAAGCAACCGCGTTGCAAGGCCACGTGATAGTGATAGGTTTAGTGAAAGTGCTAGTACTAGCGCTAATAATGAGATGGAAACAGAATTAAATATGTTGCTTGTGCACAAAAAGCACGATAATCGGCCATATGTATCTGTTAAAGTCTTGGGAAAAGATGTAATAGCGTTATTGGATACAGGCGCTAACAATTCCGTATTTGGAAGAGAAGGTTTAAGGATGATAGATAATTTTGATTTAAAAATCTCTAAACTTGGAGAGGGCCGGGGAAGTAGTATTAAAACTGCTGATGGTGTTCCTCAGAAAGTTATTGGATATGTTTATTTACCAATAGAAATTGGAGACAAGCTGAAACTTGTTGAAATTCTAATAGTTCCGTCCTTGTCACATCATATAATTCTAGGAAGCGACTTTTGCAAATTATTTGGAATGAAAATAGATTATGAACAAGATGCGTACTTCGTGGGAGCAGATCGTGGAATATTATATGATTCACACAAACATGTAGGTATTGCCGAACTCAATAATGTCAAAACTGTGCAGTCCAGGTCAGACTTGACTGAACAACAGGCAATTGAGCTGGAATCCGTTAGAAATAAATTTAAGGAATTATCCTGGATGGCTGGTACAAAATTGGGCCGTACGAACGCGACAGTGCATAAAATAGATACGGGAGACGCAGAACCTTTCAAACAGCGACATCATAATATGTCTCCATATATGTTGGAATATTTGAACCAGGAGCTTGATAGGATGTTGGAGTTAGGAGTAGTAAGACCTTCTTGCAGTCCTTGGGCATCTCCGGTACTATTGGTAAACAAGTCTAATGGCGAGAAAAGACTTTGCTTTGACGGAAGAAAATTGAACAGTCTAACGAAGAAAGATGCATATCCACTGCCACATGTTAACCATATCTTAAGTAAGCTTACTGGAGCACGGTATCTCTCTAGTATCGATTTGAAAGCTGCTTTTTGGCAGATACCATTAGAAGAAGGCTCGTGTGAGAAAACCGCCTTTGTCATACCATCCAGAGGACTTTTCGAATTTGTTGTGATGCCATTCGGTTTGAGCAATGCTGCCCAAACGCAACAAAGATTAATGGACCGGGTACTCGGTTATTCATTGGAACCATTCGTTTTCGTATATCTAGATGATATAATTATTGCCACATCTACATTTGAGAAACACATTGAAGTACTGTTAGAAGTTTTTAACCGGTTGAAGGGAGCTCATTTGACTATTAACTTAGAAAAGTGTGACTTTTGTTTGCCATCATTGAGATATCTTGGTTTTCTTTTAGATGGTGAAGGTCTAAGAACAGATCCGGATAAAGTGTCCGCCATGTTGGCTTACCCTCGTCCACATACTACAACGGAAGTGAAAAGGTTTATAGGTATGGTTGGTTGGTACAGAAGATTTATTTCACATTTTTCCGATTTGACTGCTCCAATGACAGCTTTAATAAAAGGAAAGCGAAAATCACAAAGGATATGTTGGGGAGAAGAAGCAGAACAATCATTTCGAAAAATCAAAGAAGCTTTAGTATCAGCTCCTATACTTGCAAGTCCTGATTTCACGAAGCAATTCACTCTACAGTGTGATGCGTCAGATGTGGGCGTCGGATGTGTTCTAACACAAATTAATGACCAAAATGAAGAGGTGGTGATTGCTTTCGCAAGTCGCACATTGAGTCAAGCAGAACGAAAGTATACTTCCACCGAAAAAGAACTATTAGCCTTACTGTTCGGCGTAGAAAAGTTTAGATGTTACATAGAAGGCGTTAAGTTTAAGGTAATAACGGACCATTATAGTCTATGCTGGCTTAATCGTCTAAAAGATCCGTTAGGTAGACTTGCTCGCTGGGCAGTTAAATTACAACAATATGATATGGTCATCGAGCATCGAAAAGGTTCTCTAAATGTCGTACCAGACGCGTTGTCTAGAGCACCAGTGATGGAAGTGTCTGTTATATCTTTAAATTCAGAAGAATGCGTCAAAGATAGCTGGTATTGTAAGATGGTAAGAAACACTCTAGATTCGCCTGATAAATACCCAGACTGGATGGTAAAAGATGATTTATTATACAAGCATATTACTGTCGATAGTCATGTAAATTTAAATGTACCGGAATGGAAAATTGTGGTTCCAAAAAGTTATCGGAAGGATGTACTCGAAGCGTGTCATGATGATCCTACATCAGCTCATTTAGGAATTTTCAAAACATTGTCTCGTGTCAAGGAATTGTATTATTGGCCCAAAATGCGAACATACATAAAAAATTATGTAAAACATTGTAGAGTTTGTGCTGCACAAAAAAGTAGTAATTTGTCTAGACCAGGATTTATGGGAAAGCAAAAGCAGGTTTCTTACCCATGGCAAGCCATATCTGTTGATATCTGGGGACCACTTCCAAGGTCTACCAGGGGTTTTAGTTATTTACTGGCCGTGTCCGATTATTTCTCAAAATTTGTTTTGTTACATCCCTTACGTCAAGCAAATTCAAAGAATATATTAAAATTCTTAGAGAATGACGTATTTTTGATGTTTGGTAGTCCACAAGTTTTAACGTGTGATAATGCGACACAATTTATCTCTAAAGAGTTTAAATCACTATGTAACAAGTATGGAGTAAAAATTTGGTATAACGCTAAATATCATGCGCAAGTAAACCAAGTTGAGCGAGTCAATCGTGTGATTGGAAGCGCGGTACGATCCTATATAGAGGAAGACAATCATAAAAATTGGGATATAGAAATTCCTAAAATTTCTTATGCCCTGAGAACCGCGGTGCATGAGGCTACAGGCTTCAGTCCAGTTTATCTGAATTTCGGAAGATATGTCCCTATTGATGGAACATACTACGGGAAATTAAATACTGTAGGAGATTTCAACCTAAACCCGTTTAACCGTGAACAGTACGCTGATCAGCTTAGCAAATTACCGTTGTTGTATAAAGATGTTCACGCTAAATTAAAGAAAGCTTATGAGAAAAATTCTCATACTTACAATTTAAGAAAACGGCCATCAGACCAATATGCGATAGGAGATCGTGTGTGGAAAAAAAATTATGCTCTATCAAGCGCAGTTCACAATTTTGCTGCAAAACTTGCACCTAAAAATACCCTTTGTAGAGTAAAGAAAGTAATATCTAATTTAGTATACGAGTTGGTAGATGATGCAAGTGGCAAAGATTTAGGAAGATGGCACGTGAAAGACCTAAAACCATTTAATGACGACGAAGAATCCTGATGTGAAAGTTGTGTGAATGTGAACGGATGTTGCTGAATGAGGATTTCGTTTTGTTTTATTTTATTTTTACCTAATTTTGTCTACATATGAGTACTCAATGTTGAAACACTAAGCCTGATTTAGACCTTAGCAAATTGTACTTTGCAAATACCGATGATGATATTTTTTTAAATAATAATGATCCGCGGATTGATTTCATTTAGTTTAGTCCCATTTAATTTAATTAGGTACTTAGTATAGTTACTTTATCTACTTAAGCATTTTACATTTAAGGATAGGTTTAATAATTATTGGATAGGATATTTAATCGTTGCAAACTAATATTAGTACTTAAAATATGATTAAGAATTGGTAATAGGTTTAGTATGTAAAAAAAAAAAAAAAATTATTTGCTACGCAAAAATTTTTTTGTTTAGCAACAGGGGGTGTGTAACGGTTGAAAAACCCTGTATACAATAACATCAAATAATTTTATATTTCTTTCGGTCATCACTTATATGCAACCCTCTGTATAGTGAGAATTTACGTTAAAGTATGTCTGGTTGTATATTCAACTGATTTAAATTAATTTATTTTCTTAATTATTAATTATTATAACTATTTAATGAGATGCCATGTTAATGTTAATAATGGCTTTATTGTTAGTTTGCATGAAGACATGTTTTGGCATAATCTATATCATAGTAAATAATAACAAACTAGGAAATATATAAAACAGTAGTACAAAAAGTTTAAACGAGCGATAGAGAGTTTTTTTAAAAAATTCCGACAGGCAGACGGTCATCGGGAATGATAAGAGTAAGCGACATTGCTAATTAACACTCTGTTACATATTTCCCTAATTTGCAATTGATATAATAAGAAGCCTCATAAGACCTAGGGTGAGTTTCAGATTAATAATATTTTCAGAATCTCTATGTTATATATAGCATTTTATATTTACTAGAAATTTTACACGTAAAAATTTTTCTAGGCTTCTTGCACAACTTATTATCTTTTTCACGAGTTAAACTCAGCTAGGTGGACACTGTATTTGTTTATATAAGCGTGGAATATTGAAGTAGAGGAGTTGATGCAGATTTTGGTACGTTAAAATTGCATAACAATTGAAAAACTACCTTTCGTGCATATCTGGATGCGGTGGTAATTTCATAATCAATGAGGTATTCCTGGAACTAGATTTTCATCACATAGTATCCGTATATGGTTTCGAACCACAGGAATTGGTGAGCTTTTGAATTACATAATCTTGAAGCTGTGAGTACATTTTTTATATCGATTTTGTCATTGAGCTGTTAGGCACAAGAGGACCTGAATGAACATTTATAGTGCTGCAAAAATAAGATTCTGTACTGGTGAATTTTGTTATTTATAATGAATGTTTAACCATCTAAACGCATACTTATTTATAATATTATGTTAACCGAATAACAGCTGTTACTTGGGTATATCTAGTATCTATCTACCATACAGAGTGTGAATTCTATTAGAAATATTGCCAATTATAATTTCACAATTTTGAAATAATTTAATTACTGTTGTTTATTCACGTAAAGTAGGCTTTATAGCACAGAGCACTGTCCTCTGCATTTGTGCATCATTTATATTTACAACTAGATTTCTAAAAGAGCTCAATATATTATTGGTTAAATCTACGCATCAAATCTAATCCACGTTACTTCTTCATATTCACAAGCATAGCCTATGATAATTTAATGTTAAAGTCATGTCTGTTATGTAATGCGTATTTTACATCAGTGTTGGTTTGTTGGTTAATGTTGTTTACACTTTAAAATTACTTAGTTGTATTTTTTACTGTTTATTATATTTATTTACTTTATCTCCTGTTTTCTTGATTAATGTTTTGTGTGTCTTGAATCCCCTCACCTCTGTCGATTCATTCGGCTGGCGCCTAGGCCAAACTTGCTATATATATTTAAAACGCGTTAAATAAGATCTATACGCAGAATACTATTGATTAGATAAGCAAATATTTGAAGTTGTAAAAATCCTTGTCCACGACCCGCTCCCGAAAATATTGACTGCTGTGCATTTTGTAATCTCTGGATTAATTACAAATATTAGTAAGAGTTGAGGTTACAAGGTATCTTCAGAATACGAAGATAGTGACATTAGGCCAGATAGTGCAGAGGACGACCTTAAACCTCAAGAAATACTGCCACAGCCATATTATGCAGTTTACTATGATGACGACTGGTATTTAGGACGTAGTATTAGGTTAAAACAAAACAACACACAATTATTAAAATTTTTAAAGCGAAATTTAGAACCGAATTTACAACAGTTTATTTGGCCAAGGCGATATAGATGAAGTTGTGAATGAATTTGTGCTATATGGTCCAATAGCATTAATTGGAAATGGACCTTTTAAAATCAAAAGGTCTCAACTTTTACAAATTAATAAACTATACCAAAAATATAAGGAGTCGTCTCAGGAGTCGTAGTTGATATAAAATGAGATACGATCTGAGATATAAAATTAAAAATTATGTTTTTATTAATTTATATTTTTATTATGTTGTTTTTATTAGCTGCTATTGATTTGAAGTTTTCATGTTATACTATGTATACATAATAGGCTAATATACCGTATAGATATGAAATTAATTTTTTTTTGCTTCCACTTACCTTTTCCTTATTTTATACTTTTCTTGTGCATGTTTCTGAATTTGTTTTCTTAATCTTGCAGCAGTAAAGTTTTCTTTTATTCCATTTTTTAAATAATAGAATAATTATATATATATATATATATATATATATATATATATATATATATATATATATATATATATTGTTATTATACATGATTTGCAGGAAACAACTACTCAGCGGGCAAATACCCCGACCTGCATTGAATTATACCTTACAAATCATGAAAGATTGGTAGCCAATGTCATTTGTCAATTCCCCGACCAGACATAGACCGGTTTCGAACTTATTAGTTCTCATCAGTATGCCATAGGTCATGGAGATATGTATATATATATACCTGGTTGTGTGGTGGAGTAACTATGCTAAACCCCGCCAGGACTTAAATATAAGTAAAGACGATTTATTATTATTATTATATACCGACATAATGCTTAAGACTGTTTTAGTTTATTCCGAGGTTTATTCCTTTACACAACGATACCATTGCCTTTGTTGTATTTTATTTCAAATTATCTGTTTTTCCTATCTAGAATAGTGGCACAAATTGATCAAATTTGTCTATAGATCCCATTTTGTTAAAATAAATCTGACTACAACTGCAGTATAATCAAAATAGTTAAGACAAAATTACCGAAAATTAGGGATTATATTTTTTAGTCTCAGAAAGTACAAAACTTACAAAAAAATAAGGAATTACCATAAAATAGGTGAAGTAATTTCGGAATTACCAATAAATATGTCGCAATTTTAAAATTATCATAAAATACAAAATTACTGTTAAATATTGGGGTAATTTAATTAGGTGTACACAATTTTCCGAAGTGGCACACCCCTCGATTCCACATATTGTGTTCTATTGTTAAGATATAATTTAAAGAAGTTAATAAGTAACTGAGAGATGCCAATAGTGTGAAGTCCTTTGAGAAATCTGTACATAGTACGTCAACTTGAATGCCGGTGTCGAGTTATTGTGAGATGTATTGCGTCATGCACATTAAATTAGTAACGGTGGGTTTATTAGAATTATGTTGATTAGATATGATCTATCCTTCAACATGAGGGATATGACTTCATATAATATAGTATTCTTCAGGACTTTAACGAAATGACACATAATTGAAATCGGGGGACGATTTTCAATTACCTATTTATCACCTTTTTGTGAACGGGACAAATTCGGGATCTCTTCCAACTGTTATGAATTGTACTCGTTTTAATATGTAAATTGTAGATTATTTAAAGGGATTCCACAAGAACAGCAGCGCAGTCTCTAATAATAAAGGTCGATATCCCGTCTGGACTTTTTGTAGATTTAGGTTTAAGTTGTCGTAGGACAGTAAGAATATCATTAGAGGAAAATTCTTGAAGCTGAGATAAGGGGTATTTGTACAAACAGTGTTGCTAATGTTTTGGGAGGGTGGTTTATAAGAGGACTTAAACAATTCAGCAAAGCCATTTACAATATTTCTTAAGGTTATCGAGGTATCGATCATGATAGGTTAGCGCATCAAATATTGCTATTGTCCCTTTCTTGAAACTGATATATGGCCAGAAGGATTTTACATTAGTTTACTCCCACGTCCAGTGGAAGTATAATAACGTAATTTTTTTTTTTTTTTTTTTGACGAAATAGACTTAAAATGTCATGAATGTCGAGATTTTAAAGTTGAACGAAAAAAAATGTTCTGTCTCGGTCTGTAACCTTTCTTGTGTGCACGTTTACTCTGGAACCGTTTATGATATTGACTTGAAATTTGGTACACTTATGTATTGTATAGTAAATACGGCCAAAATTGAAACTGGTCAGTTTTAAAGCACACGACCATACGCACTGAACTTGATATTTTGTCCTATATATTTGTCAATGGTATCGAGATTCGAACAGTAGTTGAAACTGTGCAGGCGAGTTCGAGATTAGCAATGTAATTAGCCTGAATGAACCATCTACGACTGCACTGGTTTAAAGGTAATAAAACGGACAGGCCTACTAGCACAAAAAAACTCGTAAATCGTTTCTTATCAGTCAACGTGGAATTCTAACAACGTGCTGTCTATGTGCCAGTGCAGTGCATAAATACTTATTATAATGTCAAGCGTAGGAGTTTAGTTAGTTTCTGTTCATATTTATAAATATTTATTACTGTATAAGAGGTAAAATATTTTAATTACTTACTAATTTACCATGGCTTTCTGGAGACCATTTGAAACAGAGGATAATATAATAACGCCCGAAAATCCCGAAATAGTTGAACCGGTTATTGACGAAAAAGCTGAAATAAATTTAGAGTTTAAAAACCAAGATTTACACGTACAAAGTCAACGTATTATTTTAAATATACATGAATGTTTGAAAAGCGAAAATCCTGAACAATGTGAGAAAGAAATAATACGACGTATTATTATTAACTAAAATATCAAAATCAACAATTTATCGCGTAATTCAAGAAGGCGATATTATAGATCACAGCACAAAGAGGAAACGGAAAAATATAAAATTTAAAAATATTGATGATGCCACTAGAGATGTAATACGGCGTGTATGAAGAAAATATAGTTCCTACGTTAAAAATAATTCAAGAAAAATTGAGCGATTATCCTGATTATAATTATAGGTCTTTAGATACACTACGAAATGTCTTATTAGAATTCGGTTTTAAACATAAAAAACTTGACAGTCGTATGGTAATTATGGAATCGCGACGTATAGTTTCACTTCGAGTAGATTATTTGGAAAAATTAGAGAATATCGTAAACTAAACAGGCATATAGTGTATCTAGACGAGACGTGGTTTGACACGCAAGATGTTGTTCAGTATGGTTGGGTATATAGTTCGCACAATTGTGTTTTAAATACTTCGTGTTCTAGAGGAAAACGCGTTATCATACTTCATGCAGGAAGTGAAAATGGGTTTGTACCCAATGCGTTGCTCTTGTCGGCCAAAAAAATATCGCAGTCTTCTGCAGACTATCACGAAGACATGACAGCCGATCTATTCGAAAAATGGTTTTCTCAACAGCTTCTACCAAATATTCCGCCAAATTCGGTAATTGTATTAGATAATGCTTCTTATCACTCGCGTATATTAAATAAAATACCAAATAACAGCACAAAAAAGGAAGACATTTTAAAATTCATGAAAAAAAAAATGGAAATTCCTGTAAAAGTTACAATAAAACGCGAATTGCTGAAAAGAATAAAAGAACAGAATTTCAAAAAGGAATATGTTATTGATAACTTATCCAATATACACGGTCATACACTTTTGCGGTTACCTCCATACTATTGCATATTTCATCTTATCGAGATGGTTTAGGGAACACTAAAAGTACGTTTACGAAAATGTAATAACTCTCCAACGTTAAGCGCGATAGTAGTTGATCATATAAGAGAAGTAATAAATGACATTGACAATAATACTGATTTATGGAAAAATTGCGTTAGGCATGTAATTGGAGAAGAAAATCGATATCCAACGCTACCCCCTAGTGCGCCGATTTTAATTCAACTGGATAATGATTCCTCCTAAGAAAGTGAAGATTCGGACGCGTCAATTAACATTTAACTTTTCTTCATTTTTTCATTCGCTTTTTTATTGTTACATTTCGTGGAATATATTTTATTTAGTTGACAAGAAATTTTAATTTAAGTTACTTCACTCTAGAGAAATATTTTAATTTTGTTTTCATATAAAAATTCTTTGCTTTGTTCAAGAAACTTACGTTTTTATTTTAGAAAAAACTTAAATTTTTATTTTATTTTTTACTAAAATCATTGCCCCTCGTTAATCTAACCCGTCCCATCCCCTCCTGGCAAGATATGTTCATACCTTCTCGTTGGTCCTTGCTGAGCAATAACATATTTCAATATAATATGGGTTAACTTTAAAACTATAACCAATAAATTTAAATATTTAGACTTTATATCTAAAACTGATATAATACCTCAAAAATATGTTATTGGCGAAATGAACCTAATAAATAAAAAATAATAAAAATCAATACAATTTTAACAGTTTATTATGACAATCATTTCTATTTACCTCCGCCCATGTACAATAAAGAGATACCGACTGTTTTGCCGGCTTTTAGTTTTTATACGGTTTCAATTCCGGTCGTATATACTTTAACGAGATTTAGAACCAGATTATATTTTGATCTAATTTCGTTGAAGGATTCGGGGGTAAATGAGGTGTATAAGGGTAAATAGGCAAAGCAAGCAGATAAGAGTCCATAAAATTGCAATTTAAGGCATGTACGAAAAGTTAAGGTCTCAAAATATTTTTTGACATCAGCCACCCCCAACTATCACCCCCAATACTCCCCCAATATCACCACCACACTATTATGAAAGGGAGTAAACAAATTAAAATGTAATTTAGTGTGTATACAAGAATGAAACGTATCAAAAAAAATTTGTGGCCTTAGCTATCCCTCTATCCCCTCTACCACCCCCATTGCCATCTCCACACTATTATTAAAGGTAGTGAAAAATTAAATTGGTAGTTAGTGTATATACGAGAACCAAGGCACTCTAAAAATTTTTCTGTATCAGCCTCCCCCTCTACTAACTCCACCCTATTCCCCTCCCTCCCTTTAAGGGAGTAAAACATTACATTGGGATTTAGTACATGTACGAGAACCAAGAGCCTTAAAAATTTATTTTGGCATTAGCCAGCCCCTCTACCACCCCCACCCTATTATTAATGGGAGTAAAATATTACATTGGGATTTAGTGTGTATAAGACTTTGATATAAAATCTAAATGTGGAAGTAGTGATTCCTTGGGCAGCGGTGTTTTATATTATTTTGATACTTTTCATAGAACTGTCTGCATACGCAAACTAAGATTTTTAAATTCACGGAAAGCATCAGTATCCCCTGTTTGCTTATATTTATTCAACTGTCTGGATTTCTCTTTAATATTACGAATTATCGCGTTGTTGTACCAGGGCGGGTACTTATTAGGGCGAGGTATAGTTTTCGCTACACGAATCCAAAATGCCATACAAATCATATAATATTTTATCAAATTTGTCACATGCAGCATTGGCATCGTTGGTGTGCACTGTGCATAATAGGTGATCAATCTACAGTACTAAATTTTATGTACAAAGTGTAAAATTCCGCTTTGCAAAAGTTATACCTTGGTACACACTATTAGTCAAAGACTTTTTTGCTAACGCTATGGCTGGATGATCAGCGTCTTCTTTGAGCAAGATATCGAGGGCTTTTTCAACGCAACAAGACGTGCTTGAGATTACGCGTCCTAGTAATCTGTTATAAGAGTTTACTACAGTGTTATATTGTTTAAAGTCGAAATAATCTAAGAAAGACATTAGCGTAGTAGTATGCCCGTCAATGTTATTGTATTGCAGAAACTCCTTATAGTGAGGTATATTGAAATCCCCGATAAAACATACATCATACAGACTAATTAAGGGCTTCAAGTTTCAAAATTGACTATAATGGTATGCCTAGTGCGGGGGGAGGGGGGTTGTACTTTGGTGATAAATAAAAGAATAACGATAATTTATTCTGATTTTTACGCCTACTATGTCAATTAAGGGAACTACATTTCTTATATCTACTAAATTATAAACATATAAAATTTACAGCCTATTAAGATAGGTGAAAATATGATAAATAATTGATCCAATATTTCAAATTCGAGACAGGAAATAAATTTTGAGTTCCGCCAATGTATCAGCCACTGAACTAAGGAATAAGTTTATAACCCGACATTGTAGATGGTCTCGTGACGTTATCCTTCCCTTTATTTTCAACTGCATGCTTTATTATGCGCATCCACCTCTTTATTTTTTATTAGGACCTAAAACATTTATGTCCCATAAAGGTAAGCCAAATTGGGTACGTTTTATATCGTCATTAAAAAGTGTGCTATCACTACTGTTATTGTTCTCCATCTGTGCGTAAGCAATGTGTATCTTCAGTCAAGAACTTAAAAATAAATTGAAGTAAGCTATAAAACTTCAACGCATTCATAAAAAATACAGTCGCTTGCATTTCTATTCTTATAACTTAAGCAAATGTTTCCAATTATATCTAGTTTACGAAATTTAATAGAAGAGATACGTTAACAGTACAAGATAACATAATATTTTTCAAAATAAATCTTAAATTTAATTTAATATTTTCAAATTTTTTTGTTTTCGTTAGAAATAAAGATGGGCGTTAAACATTTTACAACTATATACCGCCGCATGTAGTGTGGGGCTTTTGCTTGCATGTTTTTAATTTTGTAAAGATGCTGCGTACGTCACTTTAAACCAAATTCAATGAAAAACTCCTATTACAAACAAGTAACCCACAATAGGTCGCCTGTTTGAATGCGGTACTTGCACATCCCTTTAATTAATGGAGCAATTTGACAGTATGAACTTTTTTTAGCAAAGTTATTATGTGCATATGTGCCATAATCGATTTCGTCTGACCCTCAACAGTGCGACAGGCAGCACCTGTGACCAACAACACTAACTGGATTCATTAGGCCGCTCCTATGACTGTGCTAATTGATGGGACATACTCTATGAAGGGTGACTCCAGTATCAACTGTTAAAATCCTGTAATTTCCCCCTAGTTTTAATTTAATTCCACATTTTTTCAAGTTCATCTGAATATATATTCTGGCCGATACCCGCGTTGGTTAAGGCGCAAGGTGGCAATCGCAATTAATCGCACGGGTATTCCGCTGCTCGACTCTCCGAGTAGAAAAACAAAGGATTACACAGAACGTACATCCGCAAATATAAAACTCTGAATTTGTTTGATGTAGAGACTTATACCGCAGATATACCACAGAAATTATATGAATTCGTTTCTTAGCAGCAAATAGAGCCGATATTGATAAGACTAGGTATAAGCACTTCCGCAATTACACTGTGTTTATGGTAATGGCAGAAAAAAAAAGAGAATATTTAAACTCGGTTTCCACTCAAATCAACACACGTAACATTTGGTCTGCTTTGAAATCACTCAATATACGTTCAAGCAATGTTTCAGTTTTACCTGAAGAATTAACTGATCCCAATAAAATTGATAATTATTTTGCATCTTTTCTACAAAACGTATCAAACAATTATAATGAACGAATTGAATATTATAATAATAACTATAAGAATTCTTTTCAATTTAAATTTACTACGCTTGATGAGGTTAATAAATGTTTACGTGATATTAAAACTAATGCTTACGGGGTTGATGATATATCTTCTGTTATGATCAAATACTCTAGTGCTTTCATTGATCAATACATTGATCATATTATTTACTTCTGCCAGCGGTGTCTAAAATTTTTTTTGAAGATTCTGCACAATCAAATTTATGAATACACCATCTTAAACAAAATACCTCGCAAAATACTCTCCGCCTCACTATGTGGATTTAGGAAATAGTTCTACACTGGATGTGCGTTAGCTGCTGTTATAGATATGCTATTGTCAGCATTAGACAAAGGCTTGGTTAGTGTTTTGGTACTACTTGACTTTTCAAAAGCATTTGATACCATAAATCACAAACTTATTTGTAACAAATTAAATTATTACGGATTTTTACCAACGGCTATATCACTTACTTATTACAGCGTATTTGAGTGATTTGAATTATTTTGAATAATATGTCTTCTTCGAGTCTAAGTATGTAAGGTCTGGTGCACCTCAAGGGCCTATTTTAGGACCACTCCTATTTATAATTTATACTACTGATTTAATAAACTCATTACCTGTTTATAAAGTACAAGCCTATGCAAATGATACTGTCCTATACAAACATTCTTCCCTTGATAATATTGCTCATTCTCTCTCGTGTCAATTCTGAACTAGCTACAATTAAAATGTTACCAACTGAACATGACTTGAAACTTAATTCCAATAAATCTAATATTATGTTATTTGGCAGTAAAAATAATAATATAGAATGGAAAATTTTAACTTTGACATTGATGGTAGTATACTTCCAGTTGTTAAAGAAGCAGACTGTTTAGGTTTAACTCTTTCTTCATACTTTCGATTCAAAGGGCATGTTAAAAAACTTGTACAAAGGGCGATTCATCATTGAAGTTAATATATTCAAATCGCTATCATAAATTGAGGATTATGTTATGTTATTCACTTGTGTTATCTTACTTTAATTACTGCGATTTTGTTTATGGTTTTTGCATTGATCAACTTGATAAAAATAGGATACAAAAAATTCAAAATTTTTGTTGTCGAATGGTGTTTGGCTTGAGACGATTTGATCATATTTCACACAAAATTAAAGATTGTAATTGACTTAATATGAATAAAAGAGAGCATCATATGTGTAACTTTGGTCACAAAACCTTAAGAAGTACTAACAAAACAAATTTATTTTGCACTCTTGTGTTCATGATAGGGATACTAGATTTAAAAATAAATATTTTGTTCCAAAGCATCATACTAGTATATATAAAAGAAGTTTTATTTTCAATAGTGTTTATATTTAGAACTCGTTACCTGAACAATTTATAATTTTTAATAAAATTAGTATTATTTGATATCCTTGATTCATACCTATTTTGCCTACGCCTATAGTTAATTTAGTTTTGTTCTTTCTCTTAAACTTCATATTGCTTTGTTATTAATAATTGTTTTTCTGTTTTTAATTTAGTCTTATAATGCTCATGTATGACTAGTATCTTTGCTAGACTTCGCCATGGTGGGTAAATTGCCTTTTCTGTGTTTTCCCTCCATATTTGTTAACTTTTTAAGGATATTGTCTGAAAGTTATTTGTGGCATTCTACGAATATTCTTTCCTATTATTTGGGTTTTCTACCACATGTATTGTTATCCTCTTCAAAACAAATCACCGAATCTACAAAATAATAGAATTATTGGAAAAAAGCCTCTGCGCCCGTGACGTTTACGCCAAAGGAAAAGTCAGAGTTCAAAACTTTTTTGCAAATAATATAAATCGGAATAAACACAGAAATAATTTTTGCTGACGTTTCGGAAAGTAATCTGTTTCCGTTTTCAAAGCTTTTTTTTTGGAAGAATTCTTATTTTGCTGTGTATGTCAAATACACAGCTTTAAGATTCTGTTTATGTTATTTCCATAGATACTTACTACTTACACAGAACATAGAACTGATGATATTTTCTTCTAGATAATTTTGAGTTTGTTAAGTTCTACTTTTAACATTGGTAGCCAGGTTGTACAAATATCTACAGAACAATTCGATACGCACTTATCTTCATTTAATAAGATTATTGCTGATTCTTTAATTTTTATTTTTTTGGTATCTGTTTCTTTTGTTAAAATTCTTGCCGAGTCCCAGCTTATTCTATGTCCGTTTTCCCAAGCATGTTCACAAATCTTTGATTTCTGAATTTCATTCTTTCTAATGTAATTCTTGTGCTCATCCAATCTCACACTGAAAGGTCTGGATGACTCACCCACATAACATTTACCACATTCGCATGGGATATTGTAAATAAAGTTTTTTGAATTGCTCCCTGTTTATCGGTTTTGTTTTTGTTAAACTAGATCTTAAAGTGTTCCCCGTTTGAAATATCATCCTAACATCAAATTTGTCACCTATACGGCGTAGCTTTTCCGATAGTCCGTATACATAAGAAATTATTGCTGTATAATGACGTTCAGGTTTTTGTTGTACCTGATTGTCCCTATTTTCAACATTTATGAAAACTCTATCAACAAAGGCTTCAGGATATTGATTTTGTACTAGAACCTCTTTGATAAATTTTTTCTCGTTATTTAATATTTCATTATTAGATGAAATTATTTTGGCCCTATCTTATAAACATTTTACAACACCCCTTTTAACATTTACTGACTGATTTGAGTTAAAATTTAGATATCTATTAGTATGCGTGGGTTTTCTATAAACGCTTATTTCAATTGTATTATTTACCCTTCTAATTAAAACATCTAAAAACGGTAGTTCATTCCTACTTTCTACTTCTAATGTGAATTTAATAGACGGTTCCTTACTATTTATATTTTCCAAAAAACTATCTAGTAAATCGACACCTTGAGGCCAAATTGCAAAGATGTCGTCAACATATCTCCACCAGACAACCGGTTTGTTTATACAATTTTGAACATGTGTGTTCTCAAAGTTCTCCATAAATATGTTGCATAAAATTGGTGATAATGCAGACCCCATAGCCATACCAAAATCCTGCTGTCATTGTCCAATTGAAAATAGGTTATTTTTATACACAGTGTTAAGAGTTCCATAATGCTATTCACACTTAATTTAGTTCTAGTTTCCAAATTATTGTCATTTAGCAACGAAACGTCAGCAAAATACATTATTTCTGTGTTTATTCCGATTTATATTATTTGCAAAACATAACCTCTGACTAATTCTATTATTTTGTAGATTCGGTGATTTGTTTTGAAGAGGATAACAATACATGTGGTAGAAAACCCAAATAATAGGAAAGAATATTTTTAAGGATATATTTTTTTTAACTTGTACATTATGTAAATAAAGACTATTATTATTATTATATAAAATCCGGGTGCAGATAATTTAGTATGTTCTGCTCTCAGATATTTCATTATCCTTTATTATCCCTATTTATGTTTATATTAATTAGGTAAACTTTGCAGATATTATTACATCAACAACGAGTGAGTTTACTTACACCAGTTTCAAAGGCAAACTTGCGGGATATGTACCTAATTGGTAATATAGTTCTATTGCATTAATTAAACTTTAAGCGCATAAGTTTTGTTCATGTACAACATTGGACGTCGACAGATTGTGTATATTGGAATTAGCTTAAATTTACGCTTCAAATATCCTGCGGATTATTTCATAGTTGACAGGATTTTTATTTAAAATTGTAAATTGTTTGAATTAAACTGTCCAAATTTAATGAATTTTTATGGTACATTTGAAGTAATTTTTCACTATTTGTACTTGAATATGAATTATTATTTAGTCAAAAACAGAAGTTTCATGCTCACATAGAACAATTTGCTAAAAATCAAACATTTGATGAGCTGTGGATGATTGGAAATTAATATCACTTTAATATTTAATGATGTTTGTTTTTTATGTAAACACATTCAGAAATACGTGCAGGCATCAAATTTATCAATATACGGTGTGGAACAGCCACAAATATAATATAGAAAATTTGGATATTTTTTTGTTGTTGCAGAACATTTAGCATTAGCATTTTTTTAAAAAATTTTATTATGGTATTGATATATCCATCTACCTGACTACAATTCATCACTGCATGTATTTAGCAATCTATAGTGGAATAAGAATTTAATTAAATTTTTATTTATCTACATCTACGGTGCACACGACTATGGCTATAGAGGCCAATTCGGGAGAGCACATGTCGACCGCAGTCAGGACAAACATAGACCTGGTTAGGTCTTGGATTCGGCCTTCTTGCAGCAACATTTCCTTGATAGCTGGCCACAACCCCTCGCCATTCGGTTTTGTCCGCTGCAAGTTGTTCCCATTGCTCGTCTGCAATACCGCAGGATTTTAGATTTTCATGGAGAGCGTCTTTGAACCTCTTTCGTTGACCGCCACGCCTTCTTCTACCGCTTAGCAATTCACCATAACGTGTACATTTAGGAAGGCGGTTATCATGCATACGATGAACGTGACCTGCCCATCTTAGGCGTGCTCTTGAAATAAGCACCTCAATTGGAAGGCTGTTTGCTCTCCTGAGTACTTCCACGTTTGATATGTGATGGAACCAACGGATTTTCATCATGCTTCTGAGGTGTCTTTGCTGAAAACGTTCTAATTCTTTCACATGACGACGGTAAGTGACCCAGCTTTCACATCCATATAGCAGTGTTGGAATGACAACTGCTCTGTAGACAGCCATTTTCGTTGACAAAGCAAGGTCGTGGTTGTCAAATACTCTCTCTCTAAGTCCCCAGAGTGCTCTAGATGCAGCGTTAATTCTATTGCGAATCTCGCTGTCCATGTTTGCTTTGTCATTAACAACGTTGCCTAAGTAATTGAACTGATCCACCACTTCAAGAGAATTTCCGTTAAGTGTAATGTCTATTTGGTTCACTTGATGAGGAGTTGACATAATCTTAGTCTTTCCAATGTTGATTTTAAGTCCCAAGGAATCATAGCTCTGGGCATACACATCTAAAAGTTCTTGAAGCTCTTCCGGCGTAGAGGCTAAAAGTGCACAGTCATCCGCATACTGGAGATCACAAATGAATCGTGTGCGTGTCTTCGTGAAAGCTCTAAAGCGCCCTATGTTAAAGAGACCGCCATCAATACGGTATCTGTTGTTAATTAAATTATCAATTAACGGGCTTGCAAGTGATAGAATTGTAAGCTCTTTAGATGATTTATTTGATTTTTATTTTTTGGCTGCCGAAATGATTTTAAATTTTTCTTGTGCTTTATCAAGTTGTGTTTATCCCTCCACATGATATGTTAATTATTGCCAATTTTTTTATCTCTTTGTAATACTATGCTTTTATGTTTCAATATTGTCAATTTCTAGTATTGAAAGCTGCGGGCCAGCTTTCGTAGTTGAGGGGGATGTGTTACGCAGTAATTGTTATTTATTTTATTATTCATTTGAAATCCCCAGTATGTTTCTTTATTCTTGCCGTAGAAATTAATATCTATAAATTATAATATAATATATCAAAATATTGAAGAATGCCCAGTAAGCTCTGGTGCGTTTAACTATGCCATCCAGTAACCTAGGTCACTGGATATAGAATTGCTAACTTGAGAAAATCGGCTAGCAAGAGTAAAGTAACATGTGGCAGAACTTTGAAAAATAATTTAGTTGGGTCTTCGAAATATAATAGAGAAATTGAGTTTTGAAATGTAAAAGAAGAAGATCTAGCTAGGGGTGGCTCCCGGAGGGTTACAATGTAAGTACTTCATTTGTTTTATTTTTGTTTGTCAATAAATTAACCTGTACCTTGTTGTTTTTTACCGTCGTGTTTTAATTACCAAGTGTTCACTTAGCCCCAAACGTGACAGACGGTGGAGGTAAATTAGCCACAAACGCAACACTATTATAATCTTAGCGAATATTATGACCATTCATTTTAAAACGTTTTGTTTCTTGCTTCCTTCCTTATGTGATATACCTATATATTTGCTTATATGTTTCTATACCAGATGAAAACGATATTAGTCCCGTTCCAAATTCTCGGTTGATTTTAGGAATACAATTTTGAAATTTTGGCATATCATTTGCGACACAAAAAGCCACATTTTGAACTTATTAAGAGAGAAATATCACTTCCGGTCCAACCGGAAGTAGCATCAACTTTTGATTTTTAAACAGCAACTTATGTATATTTTTACATATTTAGATAGGTAGAAAATATAATTCTCGTTACAACGATGTATCTCAAGTAGGTAACTTCTTTCAAAATGACGTTGTGCATTCGAAAAAATTGAAAAGCTAAATTCGCAACTGCAAGACTGTTTTCTCAAAAAATTATCGAATAGGCCTTGAACCTGATGTATCACCTTAATTTTTATTGACGTATTTCAATAAAAGTTTATTTCATGCCAAAATCACTATTTTGAATTCAAAAACAAATTTTCGAAAAGCAAATGGAATTTATTAAATTTTTACTTCCACGTCCAGTGGAAGTGTAGTAACGCAAAAAAAATTGTTTTTTTTGTTGAAATAGGCTTAAAATATCATAAAACGTCGAAATTTTAAATTTGAGCAATAAAAAATTTTCCGTCTGTCTGTCTGTAACTTTTTTGTGTGCACGTTTACTCTCGAACCGTTTATAATATTGACTTGAAATTTGGTACACGTATATATTGTAACGAGAACTGCAACTAGATTTTGATCTAATTCCGTTGAAGGGTTCGGGGGTAAATGGGATAAATGGGGTAAATAAGGGTAAATAGGAAAAGCAAGCAGGTAAGAGTGAATAAAATTGCGATTTAGGGCATGTACGAAGAGTCAAGGTCTCAAAATTTTTTTTGGCATCAGCCACTCCCCACCCTCACTGTCACCCACAATACCACCCCCCCACACTCTCATGAAAGGGAGTGTGATTTAGTGTGTATACAAGAACAAAACGTCTCAAAAAAATTTTCTGGTGTTGGCTACCCCCTCTACCAGCCCCATTGCCCCCACCCATTAATAAAGAGACAAAATTAAATTGGGATTTAGTGTGTGTACGAGAACCAGGGGCTTCTAATTTTTTTACGTTTGCCACCCCCTCTATCACCCCCACTCTATTATTAAAGAAAATAGAATATTATATTAGGATTTAGTGTGTATAAGACTTGGCTACAAAATCTGGATGTGGAAGTAGTGATTTCTTGGGCAGCGGTTTTTAAATGGTAATCTATTTTTAATATGCTTTTATTAGCTTCACCTGTACGTCTGTTTGTATGCAACGGAATATTTGAACGTGATTCTCACCCACTTCAAAACGTCAGATTAAACTGAAACTTTGCACACTTATCAAGAACTAATGACAATACACTAATTTGATAACTTTGTCATCAGGATAAAATAAAATTAAAGAAATGACTAATCTATTTTCGACATTTTGCCAGAGGTGTCGCTATTATTAATATAACGTATTTGCAATTATATAAGTCCTTCTTAAACGCTAGTTCCAAATTTAAAACATACATTATGATGTAATATTAACTATGTACTACTAGCGGATACTCAGCGGTTTCGAAAAGCAGGCGGTTATCAGCTGGTTTCTATATGTATCGCTGTTCATGATGCTAATTCTAAAATTCACCCATTCCAATATATTGGTGAGAAAAGTGCTGAGGGATGAATGGCAAGATGGTGACTAAAAAAATTATAGTTTAAAAAACTAAAATAACACGCTTTTAATGACAAACCGAACTAAAAAGTAAAAAATAAGAATGAAGTAATTGACAAAAAAAATTCATTTTATTGTAAAGAGCGTGGGATGCTTTTTACTATATTTTTGTAATTCTACTTTTATCAATAGCTACCAATAAAATATTTATAACAATTGATATCAGGCATCCCACGCTTTTTACAATAAAATGAATTTTTTTTATCAATCACTTCATTCTTATTTTTTACTTTTTAGTTTGGTTTGCTATTAAAGAGTGTTTTTTTAGTTTTTTTTACTTGCACCAACAAAGCCCAACATTCATTTTAATTCATTTTTATACTTTGTTACTATGTACATGTGGTTACTTTCCTTACTTGTGAAACATTCTCATTTATCTGTTATATAGTGTATCTTATATAATGTAATGTATTTACTGGATCTTTACAATACAGTTTGTTAACATGTGCAACTTATTACGACAATCCGTATTTTTGGTCATGTATACACATTGCCAAGTAACTATCTAATCTCTGGTATGTTAAATTGTTATTGATTAGAGATTGCTTTTATCGATTGTATATCTGTCACTATTTTAATTGTGCGTTTAAGTCGCCCATCAACAGATGGCGATATACCACTTTTCAGCTTTTATTAGTACAACTATATTTTTCAAATTTTTTGTATTGGTATTATATTGTAAAAAGTAATATAAAATAGCTTGCCTTGTTAGTTAAAACCACGAAGGGATCATTTACCTGCCGAATTTGATCTGATTGAATCTACAAACTTTAACTGTGCGACCATCAGTAATTTATATTACATTTATATATCCACATTTCGTGTAGTTAACACAACCAGGTAAATTTTATTTATTGGTAATTTAAATTTCAATAATTTTCAATTTTGTCCATAATGCAATTTCAATTTTTTACCATAAATTAAATTAAAATCTTTTGAATTCAATAAATAATTAAAATCCTACATGTTACCACATGGTTATAAAATATTCTTTTCTTTTTTATTTCTGGCAATTTATAGTTTGCGAATCAGCTTTTAAATTTATGTTAGTTGAGCTTCTAAATTTACATTTATTATACACTATATTTATTTTAATTTTGCTATACATTTACTTATATCTATTAATCAATAATACATATTAATTACTTTTACGTATTAAGCGGATTTATTTAGCAGTCTTTTTCCATTTACGTTTAATTTTATGTAATTTCGCATTTACATTTGCGATTATTACTTTTCCAAGCCGCATGGTTCGATAATATTTTCTGCTTTTGTTAAGGTATTTAAGCCTTCCATTTTGTATCATTTCTACAATCTTCACGCAGAAACTTCCTTTACAAAACGCTGTTGTGCAAGAATGAATTGCCAAAGATATTTAGATTGGATGTTGCAAGAGACAATTGGGGCCTGATTGCAGTACTAGGGCTTTCCACCTTCAACCATACTTTGTCTGGAAATCTAGGAGATTGGTATATTATTCACTACTAATTTTTTTGTATTAATTATTCTTTGTTCGCTAATACAATTTTATAAACATATAATTTCATCTAAATTTATATATCAAACTTCACATTATAAAATTTATTTATTTATTCACATTTACATTTTCATTCATTTTACACATTATTTTTTAAAATTTCCCTTACCAATAATTTCAGTTTCGTCTATAGAGGACTGGTTTTACGAGAAAAAGAGACAACTCAACTAATTGTCAACTGATGGTGCCCAAATAATATCAATTTTTCATTGTCTCCTTTTCTCGAATAATACAAAATTTTGTCTTTTATGTTGTATATTCAAAGAGGGTAAGTTTCACATCTCTTACAAGTGCTCCGAATCTACGATTCTGCTCCGGCTTAAACCAGCTAGTCAACCGCATATGTTATACGCCTGAATTCTTTCCCAAAAATATATAAACCGGGAAAGGAGATAACAAAAGTCGAGATTTTAAATTTGAGCGGAAAACAATTTCTGTCTGTGGACTTTTTTGTGCGCGCGTTTACTCTGGATCCGTTTATGATATTGACTTGAAATTTGGTACACTTATATATTATAACGAGATCTGGAACTAGATTATATTTTGATCTAATTCCGTTGAAGGGTTCGGGGGTAAATGGGGTAAATAAGGTTAAATAGGCAAAGCAAGCAGGTAAAAGTCCATAAAATTGCAATTTAGGGCATGTACGAAAAGTCAAGGTCTCAAAAATTTTTTTTGGCATCAGCTACCCTCCACTAACGCCCCCAATACCATCACCACACTATTATGAAAGGGAGTAAAAAAAATAAAATGTGATTTAGTGTGTATACAAGAACGGAACGTCTCAAAACATTTTTTTGGCGTTAGCACCCCATTGCCACCCCCACCCTATTATTAAAGGGACTAAAAAATTAAATTGGAATTTAGTGTGTACACGAGAGCCAAGGGAGTCTAAAAATTTTTTGGCATTGCCATCCCCACCCTATTATTAAACGGAGTAAAATATTACATTGAGATTTAGTGTGTATAAGACTTGGATACAAAATCTGGATATGGAAGTAGTGATTCCTTGGGCAGCGGTTTTTTGTTATTTTACTCTATTATGTATAATTTTGTAATTATTCTTATTGAATTTTTTATAAAATGTTCAAAATCCAACATAGTAGTTCTTGTCAGTAACTGTTTATGCTAATAACTATGACCACCCATTTTGATATTTGCTTAATAATTTGTAAAATAAAATGCTGAAAATGTTTTAAATTTGTTTTACCGCCTTCGAAGCCACCCGAATAGATCCTCTTAAGTCTAGGAAATCTAGATTTTTCTGAATGAAGGAGACGTTGCCGTACAGTTTATAGTGACATTCAAACTGCTTCTTGAGGATAATTTATAATTAAAATTATTTCTCAATAATTGGGGCTCAATACTTAGTTCTAAGTTATCGCAATATTTAAGGACATAAACAGTCATTGGCTGCCTAGGGAATGTTATTTTTTTATGTAAAATTATTAGAAACACAAATTTATAGCAACGATACACTAACAAAATTAGTTATAAAGGATTACGCCTCCACTCTGCTTATATTGCTGTCGTAAACCCCATAAATTATATACAATGGAATTATATTAAAGTTTATATGACGGCCTGTGTTCAGTAATATCAAACATCTTGGAAGTCAAACATTTCGCTAGGATAAATTTCGTTAAGGCATTTAGGCTCAATTTGGGGTATCACCCTTTCAGAAGGGGCTGACCCTTCAATCATTTGATACATGCTTCGAATATGTGGCACTATTGGAATTAATTACAAAGAAATTAACCCTTTCTGATCGTTAACACTGTTTAATTTGAAGCAGCAGGAAAGGAGGGCATAAACGAGTTAAATAACGACTCTGACAAATATGTATTTAATTGCCTCAATTTAATGGAACTTCGACCATTAGAAATTCAAAAGTATATGTTGCCTGTGACTTATGTCAGAGCGTTTCATGCTGTGACTCATAAGTTTCCCAAGTAAACGAAAATTTGCAAGCTGAAATGGATATTATAAAACGGACCCTTTCAGCAAAGTACCAGTATTTTTAGCTTCTTTTTATTAATTTCTGAATTTTTACTCAACAGAGGTTGAATATATGTAATAATAATCTGGGACATCGTTGATGTATTCGAAGGGATCTGTTCGCGTAAAGATGTGTTTCGTCGAATATATTACAAACAAATGGTAACGACATGGGGTATAACTGAAAGGAAGCGCACCTACACCAATTCTGCAAAACCTCTTGAAATTTGGAAAAAATCAAGGTAAATAATAAATAAAAGAAATGAAAACACAGTGCCGATTATAATAATGATAATAATAATAATAAACTTTATTTAATGTGGCGGGGTGGGTTATCA
Organism: Leptura quadrifasciata; assembly: GCA_963675555.1. NCBI lineage: Eukaryota > Metazoa > Arthropoda > Insecta > Coleoptera > Cerambycidae > Leptura > Leptura quadrifasciata. Next base: position 136,100,918 of record OY776675.1, on the reverse strand, counting down.
GGTAGGAGCTGATATAAGTCCCAACCACGGGCTTCAGTTTTTTAAATTTAATAATGTCACGCAGTAATTGTTATTTATTTTATTATTCATTTGAAACCCCTAGTACGTTACTTTATTCTTGCGTAGAAATTAATATCTATAAATCATCATATAATATTTGAAAATGTTCAAGTAGAATGCCGAGTCGGCTCTGGTGCATTTAACTATGCCATCCAGTAACTAGGCCACTGGATGGAAATGCTGACTCGCGAAAATCGACTAGCAAGAGTAAAGTAACAGCTGGGAGATCTTTGAAAAAATAAGTTAGTTGGGTCTACTAAATGTAATAGAGAAGTTGGGTTTTGAAATGTAAAAGAAGGTCATTTTTTGGGTGTATAGTACGTGGCCCAACTGGTAAAGAACAACAAGGTACAGGTTTATTCAACTACATAATTAAAAATAAAACAAAGTAAGTGCATTGTTTAGGTCCTAGTGGTATCTTTGTGCAATCTTTTAGGTCTAGGTACTTGATTACGGGCATTTATCATGTAACGGGTGCTATGGGCATGCTCAATGTTTTCCAATTCAATTTTGTTCTTATACTGCCTTAGTAAAAGATTGTAGCAGATATATCCCAATTTTTGGCTTTATAAAATATGGCTGTATCATCAGCAAAACTTACTAATTCACCTCTAGTTTCTAAATTAAATAGACTGTTTAAGTATATATTAAACAGTATTGGTGCTATGGTCATAGAACAGTATCTTGAGGCACCCCATATTGTAACTCTTTACGTTACTTACTGTATCTGCGATTTGAGTACAGTGGGTGCGGTTGTTTTAAATAACTCGAAATTAATTTACATGAAGTCCTTCGAAAACCTATACTATTCAACGTACTGAGAAACTGGGCGTAGTTAACTTATCGTGAACACGAACTGGACCCTCGGGATTGAAAAATGGAATAGGTTTGATTCGGAGAGCTTTAACAGAGACTCTTGAAGGTGTTCGTGCACTTTATTTTGTTAAGAGAAGCCTTGAGGTTCGACTTCTGTAGCTGTGGTTCGAGTCAAATGCTTCACCCTGTATATGAGTTCTGGAACTTTGTTTTTAAATTTTAATTTATTCAGCACTCTTGACCCTGTGTCAGGATCGATAGCTACACCCTGTATATAGATTTTCTTGAATTGATAACACTTGATCTAAAACGGAACGAAAAAATTATTTATTCGAGTCTAATTAACAGAGTTTCGAACGATTTTATTTTATTAGCCACCCCATCTACCACCCTCACTCTATTATTAAAGGGAATAAAATATTACATTGGGATTTAGTGTGCATAAGACTTGGATACTAATTTCACTTTAACTTGCTGGTGATTTCGAACTTAACTTGAGCTCGCGTTGCATCTCTTTTTATATTATCGACGGGGACTAGGCTCGCCGAGGCCTGGAAAAGGCCTCAATGGGTTCCCGACAGCCATCTGTGCTTGACTTGTGATTTTTTTGATATATTTTTAAAATTTGAATCGATTCGTAGTTGAAAGTTATCAGTGATAACTGCATGAATAACTTGCTGAAAGGGGCAAGCGTGGGTGCGTCTTTACTAAGGACATAATTCGATATGCGATATAAAGCAACGTAAGGCGCGGTTAGTAGTTGGATGGGTGACCGTTCCAACGAAGACCGCGTCCTCGCCTCACACTTCTTCCAGCGGCTTGTATATCAGTGTATGCGCGGAAGCTATACAACCTTAGGCGAGGGTTGTATAGGGGATATACCATCCTTCGGAGGGGATGTAAAGCCGTCGGTTCCTTGTCTAATAAATGTTAGGCAAGTAAAGGATCCCTACTCTTCTTAAGGGAAGAGGTTCGGCAAAATTCCTGGTTGGAGGTAGCTCGTCTACAGGCGTCGGTGTTACGCCTCAGTAGCGGAAATAGGCCGATGTTAAATAAATGTATAAAAAAAAAACTTGCTGAAAAATGCTCGGTCCCATAAAGCAGTAAAAACGTTATTATATTGTGGAAGTAAATTTTGACAACAGAATATTGATATGGCGGAGAAGTTACTTTTGACGATGATAGGCTATGACTTTGGAAGGAGGAGTTTTTGTTGAATACGATGTCGGCATCTTGACAGAAGTTTATGAATGGGAATGGGGTGAGATTTGATATACCAATGGAAAATCGAATCGGAAGTAGAACTGAAGAAAAAAATAAGTTGTAAAATGTTTATGGAAGCGAAGTAAAATATTCTGACTGGGGGTGTGGAAGGTAGTTTTGATTTTGTTGATCATATGGGGGCGGTATTTTTAAAGTAAATATTATGTAACGATTGGTTCGTAAAATGGTTGAATTTAGTGTTTGACGTTGGTTATCGGTTGATTTGGGTTATTTGTGGATTATCGAGGTGTAGTGAATTTTTTCAGATTTTATTGAGTATAAATGTGATTTTTTGATGATTTGAAAGTGTTTATCACTTTTTTCGTGGTTTGCCATGGTGAGCTGATTGGTTTGATTTTTTGATATTTTAGCAATTTTTTAATTTTATTTTTCGCTTAATCATGAAATGTACTATAACAATCTAAGGCCTTTGCCAGGTCGACGCAAATGCATATTGTTGATTTTTTGTTACCAATGGATTTATTAATTTTAACAATTAATTTAGCAATACCATCTTGCGTCGACCTGTTCTCTCTGAACCCAAATTGTTTGTCTGATAGCATACCATATCTTTTTAGATAACAATTAACATTATTTCCCAGTAAATTTTCGCTATATTCGAGATTAGAGAGATTGGCCTATAATTAACCGCATCTAGTTTATCACCACTTTTAAAAAGTGGTTTTATTACAGCCATTTTGAATAATGATGGACATATTCCTATGCTAAACGATCTATTTATTATGTATTTTAGAGGTTTAGCTATTTCTTTAGCAATATCCTTTAATGTGTCAGATCGTATGCCATCAATATCAGGTACTTTATTATTTTTTAAATCATGGATAGTTTCGATGACTTCCAACTCATTAATCTCAGAGAGAAAGAATAAATTTGGAACAGTTTTTATTGCCTCAATTATACTATTTCTTTTGTAATTTAATTTTTTTAGCTAGGTTTTTTCCTACATCAGTAAAATAATTGCAGAAAGACAGAATAAACAGATAAATAAACATATATAACATATCAACATGTGACAAATAAAAAGTTGCATTATAAACAGATAGACGAGAAAGTAATTAGATAAGAAAATAACACAAGCATATATAGGTGATATTTTATTTAATTGTAGCATTAACCACTGAGGAACTATGACTTAATTTTGTTTTTAAATGTTTGATATGAGAGACTTTTAAATACTTCTGGAATTTTGTTGTATAAATTAGCTGACAAATATGATAAGGACAACTTATACTCGGTAGTTCTAAGAACAGGGATACCAAAAGATATATAAGAGTCGTATCAACAAAACGCAGGTGATTATTATGCATTGAGACACGGAATACCAACCTCATACAAATATTTAGGCAGGTTTTATTTATTATTTTAAGACTATACATGCTAGATGCAATTGTCATTTCTGTCGCAAATTAAGCGATGTCGATGATAATTGGGTGTGATATGGTTCCGTTTCCGCACATTAACAGAAAAACGCATACACGAATTTTGAAGCTTTTGCAATGGGTATTGTTCAGCAACTGTATGTCACGGGCCATACACAATATCGCTGTACTTTACAACAGATAGAATAAGCGACATTTTTCAGAAGAAAGAAAAAAAACTTGTAAGTAAAATAGATTTCAACTTTCATTGCTATGACACTAATCCAGGCAACCAATGAAAAGTATTTTAATTATTCTTTATATCTATTGTCCTATGTATGCCAAGTCTAAGGGATTTTAGTATATATTCTTTTAGTTGTTTGTTTTGTGTGAATTTTCGCATCGCAGATATTGAGGAAGGCTATTATACAATCTTGGACCTAAATAGTTGTAGCATCTCTGGCCTATAGTTTAGTTAGCTTTAGGTGTTATATAGGTAGTTTTTTGGTTTCGGGTATTGTAGGAATGTTTGGCTAATTGTAATTTATTTTTATTTAGGTTCTGGCTTATGTTTGATTTTAGAAAAAATAGCTGTCGCAGATCCAATACTCCAACCTCCCTAAACATTTGTTCTGCCGGGTAAGTTGGTTTCACATCAAGTATCAATTTCAAAAATCTTTTATGTATGAGTTCTAAATTTGAAACATGGACATTTAGTATACCCAAGGTACCATACGATAAGTGGGACTCTACTAGTGAGTAATAAATTATTATTAGGTACCGCTGATCGAGAAATATCTTTAGATATCTAAACCTGTATAATATACAGCGCAATTTTTGTATGATATAATTTACATGAGTACCTCATTTTAGATGTTTGTCTATCACTAAATATTTTATCTCATTGGATGACTTTAATACATGTGAAACCCTATCAATTTGTATTCCGATTTGTTTGAACTGTGGTAAGGACGTTACAGTTGGACTAAGATGTATATATTTCGTTTTAGTGAGATTAATAATAAGCAGTTTATAGTTAAACCAGTCTATAATTTTAACCATGTCCCTTTCTGCAATAGTTTTTAATTCATCCCAATTATCTCCCTTATAGAAGAATCATCCGCAAAACTGGCAATATCAGCCTCGCTACTAATTAAATACAAGCCATTTATATACATGATAAACAAATTGGGTCCTAGTACAGTTCCTTGAAGAACCCCGTAATGAACATTTGTAAATGTACTGCATACATCATTTATCCTCACGCACTGTTTCCGACCTGACAAATAGCTTTTCAATAGAGTTAATGTGTTATCTCTGAATCCCATATCCTCAAGCGTACTTATAAAAAAGTGCATGACTCACCTTATCAAAAGCCTTTTACTAAGTCAACAAACACGCATAGAAGAGGGCTTGCCATCATTCAGAGCACAGTAGATACGTTCAATCAAGCTTAGTATAGCATCTTGAGTGAATTTGCCCTGCTGAAAACCGAATTGCATATTTGATATTAATTCGTAGTTTTTAATGTAGTTTGGAACTCTAGTTTTTAATATTTTCTCTAGTATTTTCACAAAGTTCGTTATTAGGGATATTGGTCTATAATTTAAAATGCAGATCGCCACTTTTAAAGATGAGTATAATTATTGATGTTTTGAGTACAGAAGGAAAGTAGCCTGTTTCAAATATTCTATTAATTATCCTGACAAGGGGTTCTGTTATATAGTCTATAATGTACTTGATTGTTTCAGCTTGTAACCCATCATAACCGGGAGATTTTTTATTTTTAAGTTGTTTCACTGTTTGTGTCACTTCTGGGATATTTGTAGGAGCTAGAAAAAATGTGTTTTGTTGAATGTGTCGCCTTTCTTGGTAATTGTCGTTGCGTATAATTTTTTCAGCCAAGTTTTTACCTACTTCGGAGAATATCTTATTGAAACAGTTGGCAACTTTTCGCTCATCTTCTAGAATACTGCCATCTTGATTTTTAATTGTAATTTTGCTTATCTTACTTTTGTAATGTTGTGTTATATCCGTTATAGTACGCCATAAATTCCCTTGATCATTTCCAGCTTCATCTACTTTCTTTTTGTAATAATCAATCTTGGTTTTTTTTATTAAGAACTTCAATTTACTCTTGTAAATTGTATATTCCCTTTCTAATTGAGTATTATTTTTATCTTGAAGTAATTTATTGTACATTTCATTTTTTTTTATTTATCGATGTGACTAGAGCACTAGATATCCAATTTTTCCTTTTTATTTTATTGTGCTTAATTTTTATATATTTAGTACTTTTTTGAACAGCATCTTATATCAGTTTGACAAAGTTATTTGCGTAATTTTCAAGGTCTGCCGTCCAGAAGAAATTCCAAGACGTGTTTTACAATAGATCTTTTACTTTATTATAATCTACAACAGTTCTATATTTTTTATTATTAAAAGTCTTATGTTTATCTTTATTACTATACTGTTGCTGCAGTACAATTTGTATGATTTGAGTAAAGTGGTCTGTTATATCATTTTTTAAAATTATAGGCAATACGGACTCATTCACTACAAATTTACTTTTAACAAAAATGTGGTCAATACATGACTTAGATTTGCCCTGTATTCTTGTGTAATCATTTATAGCTGAAATGAAACCGTATTTGCTCAAAATATTTAGATATTCAGCGACAAACTCCAGGTGTTTCTGGAAAATGTCTATATTTATATCTCCCATTACTATGTGATAGTCCACATCGTGATTTGTTTGCGTCTCTAAATAATTTCTAAGTTGCCTATTGTACTCATGTGGGCAGGATTGAGGAGACTTATAAATAAACTTACTTGAGTTTTGCGATAAGACCACGCCATTTGTTGTAAAAGTAGCCTCATAACTGAAAATAATTTTTTTCAAAAAATTTGTGTCATTTAAAAACAAATCCTGTGCCCAGAAGCAATATTCCAATCTTCTCTCTCGTCTCCTTCTTCCATAGTGTGTGAAATGTTGGCCTTGTATGGTTTTAAATTATGACGTTTCAGGCACCTCCAAATTTTATTTCTGTTTACATTCAAGTTTAGGGATAAATCTCTGACACTAACACGTGGTTCAGTATTAACAGCATCTAATATTACTTGATCCAATGGACGATCGGCAACGTTGTATTTTTTAGCTCTAAGTTTGAATACATCTCCAGTTCTATTAAATGTTCTAATAATTGAACCAACAGTGGTGTAGTGAATCTGGACGGAAATCGATACCAACTTGCTTATTTCAAATCGAACATCCTATATATTTTAGGGTTCTCGAAAAGAACATAAAACTCTGAGTCGAAAATATGTCGCATATCCTATACCTAAACCTAGCCGTTTCAGAGATATTTGACATTTTATAGAAAATTTGACAGGTGCAACGGTTTGCAAGAACCGTTATAACTTTCTTCGTGTAAAAGATCCTCATTTGTTTCTTGTCACATAAAAAAACACAAGGAGAACTACGTTCTACAACTGAAATAAATTCAATAATATCATACCAAGTGTTTCGTTTTTCGCGTTACATTTTGACAACTTCAAACCGCGAAAACTTGTTTAGGTCAGATGGAATACCCTGTATTTTTTTACGTCAAGTTGTGTAAAATTAAATTCCCTTTTTTCTGGTATTAGCATTGTGGGGGTTAAAGTCACAACTTTTTGAAATATTTGCGATTTTATTAGAAATTCATGAATTGTTGTAATCATTTTATCAAAATAGCCACGATTAGAATCAATCAGTCATTATCTTATGTCAAAAAATGCCAGCACGTTTAAATTACACCCACGAAGACTTTTTAAATTTGTTTATTATTTATAGATAATGTGATAAAGTAATATCAAGAACTTGCAGCTAGCACATTTGCTACTCGATATCCAGAAAAACGGTCACCAAACACTGTAAAACGCATACTGGAAAATTTTAAAAATTATGGCTCTGTCAAGGCAAAAATGCAAAGAAGAAAGCCTATTGTTGATGACGAAAACATTGAAATAGTCATTCTGGGATATTTTCATGCATTTCCAAGGATGTCATTAAGAAAAGCTGCTCTGGAATCGGAACTATGCAAGGATTCAATAGGGTTTTCCCAGAAAAAAAATTATTGCTGGAATACTTAACTCACGTAAAAAAATGATTTATGGCATATTTATTATCTTATTAATTTTATTAATAGTAACAAAAAAAAACTTGAAGTTTGAAAAATATTGGGTTCATTTTAAACAGCCATAAATTGGCGCGTTGTGGCGTCAACACCCTGAAATCCAATCACAGAGGTTGTCTCTGTTCAAGATTGTTTATTAATCTTGGTCTCTGTTAACATAACATAACCTCTATTTATTGACAGCACTCAGCACTTTTCTACTTTAGGTAAATTATCAGCGGCACCTTTAACATATCCCTCTTCCACTTGATTCCATTTTGATTGTAGAATTAATAAAACATAAACCAGAAACTGATGAAGTAATATTTTCACTCCAAACAATACAAACATAAAAGTATAAATTTAACGTTTTAGGTTAGTCATCTGATGTGTAATGTCGGTGAAGGTTAAACCTAAACTACAGTACAAAATATTAGCGTCCGACGCTTTCACGAATAACTTGTGCGGCATTTATCTGGATTCTGATTGGCCAATATTTACACGTCCACTGCTTTAGACCAATCACAGTACAAGCATTACAAATTGAAATTCTGAGGAGTTTTAGAGGAAAGCTTTCTTTAACATACAGATAGAATCTATTACAAACTAATTATATCCATAATCTCATTGGTTTTCCGGGTAGATACTTAATTCTGGCGCATACAAATGCCCGTTTTAAAAAGCAGTGAAATTATCAGCAAGTTGTTTTAACGATATTTTCTTAGAAATAATTCTTATTAGAAAAGTAAATTGTTGTAAATTAATAAAATGTTTTATTATATCAATTTCACGACACAAATTGTTAAAATAAAATTAGTGGGAAAACCCTATTCACAGAATCTTATCAAAACATAAATTTCACCCGTTTTTCTTCCATATGGTTCAAGGATTAAAAGAAAGAGATTTCCTAAGAAGACAGAATTCTTCTGAGTTTATTCTAATAAGGTCTGAGGGTCACGATTCTTATTTGGGAAATATTGTATGGACAGATCAAGCAAAATTTACTAAAAATTGACTTTTTAATAGACGCAATTCGCATTATTGGAGTGACTCAAATCCTCATATGTTCGGAGAACGAAACTTTCAGGAAACGATAGAGTGGTGGCATTACAATTTTATTAGGAAAATTTAAACGGTAAATTAAATTTTCCCTTCTGCTAATATCTATAGGTAAATTTTTGTCTTTTTTTTTAGGTGAAAGATATCTGAATATCTTACAAAATTTGAATAATAACTATTTAGAAAATTTACCTCTCGCCGAACATAGAAACATTTTTTATCAGCATGACGATGCTCCCCACATAACGCATATTTAATTAATAATTATTTACAAGAAACTTTTTATGGTCAATGGATTGCCAATAATGGATCTTTCTTATGGCCTACTCGCTCACCCGATTTATCAGTTCTGGATTATTTCATTTGGGGAACTATTAAAAATAAAGTTTATGAGAGCCCATTAACAACCATTGAAGATTGTATGCAAATAATAAGAAATGCATTTCAAAACATATCACAGGATTCAATTAGAAGAGCCTACCCATGAGGAACTAATCCGAAGGTGCGAAAAATGTGTCGAGGTTCGAGGGCGGAATTTTAAGCAATTATTAAATTAAAGTGAAATCATATTTTAAATTAATCTTATCTCTGCTATTTTAGTTCATGCCATATCTTCAATTCGATTAATACGCATGTTACAGTGTTAGTGTTATTTTGCGTTTTTGTGGATATCGAGTAGCAAATGTGCTGCAAGTTTTTGATATTACTTTATCACATTCTCCATAAATAATAAACAAATTTAAAAAGTTTTCGTTGGTGTAATTTAAACTGGCATTTTTTGACATAAGATAATGACTGATTGTTTCTAATCATGGCTATTTTGATGAACTGATTACAACAATTCATGAATTTCTAATAAAATCGCAAATATTTCAAAAAGTTGTAACTTTAACCCCCACAATGCTAATATCAGAAAAAAGGGAATTTAGTTCTACGCGCGCCAATATCCATTGGCTGGATGTCGGTTTCGATAACTAGGGCCGAGTAGGACTATTACTCTTTGCACCTAGATTATCTCTGTAGACTTGGACCGGCCTTCGTGATACAACTTGACGTAAAAAAATACAGGGTGTTCCATTTGACCTAAACAAGTTATCGCGGTTTGAAGTTGACAAAATGTAACGTGAAAAACGTAACACTTAGTATGATATTATTGAATTTATTTTAATTGTGAAACGTAGTTCTCCTTGTGTTCTTTTTACGTGACAAGAAGCAAATGAGGATCTTTTACACGAAGAAAGTTATAACGGTTCTTGCAAACCATTGCACCTGTCAAATTTTCTATAAAATGTCAAACATCTCTGAAACGGCCAGGTTTAGGTGCTACATATTTTGGACTCAGAATTTTATGCTCTTTTCAAAAACCCTAAAATATATAGGATGCTCCATTTGAAATAAGCAAATTGGTATCAACTTCCGGTATAAGCGGAAGTGCCAGCTGCTTGTAATTATTTTATTTGGATTGGCCACACCGACATTACTAATTTTCTAAATTTTCAAAATTTTCTGACGCGTACTTTTCTCTAAATCGATCTATTCAATTCCCGGTGAGACACTGTTACATGGCCTATGTCCATTTAACAGTTTTATTTAAAAACTAGTGTTTTGTGGATAGTTAGCACGACCTGTATATTTTTTTGGATTCAGTTTTTGCAGGTGAAACTGTTTTCAACTAACAGAACTTTACATGTATAACTGCTAAACCATGTCACACTGTTTTATGTACTTAATTTTATATCTTAGGAACTTAGTCCTGTTTTTCTACTAACACTATTATGTATCTCATATCCGTTGTAATACAGCATTATTATCCCAGGAAACAATTTGTCTACAAAATTTAGTTACATCAGATATCTATTTTTCAATGTTTATATTTTTGTTTACTATGGAGTACATATGGTTATTTTCCTTACCTTCTCTCATTCTATATATAGTAAATCCTATAACATGTAATATGTTACTGATTTATCAATAATATCAATACGTTTTACTACTTATTTACATCTGTTAATATTTGTTGTTATGTATAAAATAGAAATTGCAAAGGCAAATCAGCTGGCATGGAAAATAAACTATTATTATAGATTCCTTTTATCGATTATATGCCACTACTTTAGTTGAGTATGGGAATCTACAAGGCAAGTTGGTGCGCTTAAATTAACCACTGACAGATGGCCATACTTGTACGATTTTTATATTTTATAGCTTTCAATTTCAATAGGGAATTAGATTTCTCACATTTTTTTGGTAGCGTTGTTTTCCAGTAAACAGGATAAAAAGTTTACCTTATCAGTAAAACTCACCAGGAAGTCATTTGCTTGCAGCCTTTGTACTGATTCAAACATTATAATTTTTAACTGTGGACTTCAGTAATTGATATTACAATTTTTATATCCCAGTTACAAAGTGTTGAACATACAGGTAATTTCATTTCATTATACTCATTAAAATATTTTAATTAATCTTCAAATTTTGCCTTTGATATAATTTCAATTATTTTTTAAAATAAATTTTGAATTCAAAGTCAATTCTTTTTAATTTAATAAGTAGTTAAAATGCTATATGTACCACATGGTTTTAAAAATATTTTTCTCTTTCCTTTTAATTTTTTTGGCAATTTATAGTCTAAGAAATCAGCTTACTCGTGCATAGCTAATAATACTCGTGCATAGCTAATAATAACTCGTGCATAGCTAATAATAACTCGTGCATAGCTAATAATAACTCGTGCATAGCTAATAATTACTATTGCATAGCTAAAATTACTTTTGTACTGCTAATCAGCTTACTTTTGTATAGCTTAAATTAATTTCCTGCAGCTTTTGTATAGCTAGCTTAATGTTTCGTGCAGCTAATTTAAATATATTTTGTACAGCTAACTTGCTTATATTTGCATAGCTAACATTGCTTAAATTTTGCATAAATAACTTGCATAAATTTTGTATGTGCTTATATTTGGTTAAATTTCCTACAATTTTCACCCCATTCATTGAGAGACGTAAATTGCCAAGACAAATTTAGAATTCTTGCAATAAGAGACAATTGTGGGCCTGGATTGCTGTCCCAGAACCAGCCACCTGACCCATAAACCACCTAGGATACTGGTATCAATTTGTTTTATATATATATATATATTTTTTTCACATTTCAATTTGTCTCAAATCGATTTGTCTAATTTTTTTATGTAATATATTTTGTCATTCATTTTAAACTATCTTTTTATTTCTCTTACCAACAATTTCAGTCTGATCTATAGCAGACTGGTTATTCGAGAAAAAGAGACTATTTTGCTTATTTTACTATAGATGGTGCCCAATTTAACATCAATTTTTCTTTGTCTCCTTTTCTCGAAATAAACAGAAATCTGTCGCTTATGCTGTACATGTCAGAAAGGGTAAGTTTCTCCACTCTTACGAATGCTCTGGACCCACGGCTCTCTGCTCCGGCTTAAACCAGCTAGTCGTCCGCACATGTTGCCTCAATTCTTTCTCAAAAATAAATAATAAGAGAAAGGAGGTAACAACACCCTCTATTTGGAGAAATATTGTGTATGATAGTGTACTGAAATAAATAAATAAAGTATATGAGAAAGACATCAGTTATTACAAGTAGGAAAATATCGAGCGCATCGATCTAGAAGAGACCTATTAGACATGAAACTTCGTCTGCTTCTTATTGCCATAAATCTCTTCGAATCTAATATGCATTCTACTGAAACTGTCTCTGAATCCCTGACTAATACACAACACCATACCTTGTTTAATTCAAATTTTACCAACCATTCCGCGCTCCGTTTATGCTCAAAGTAATCCAAATTGCAGCAAGAAAAGTAAGTATTCCTTAACACAAGTTGTTGAAAATTTAAGGTGGATAATTAAATTAGGGGAGCTACGTACGAAAATTAAATAACTTCTTTGTCTAGACAATATCCTGGCTTGTGCTATCATAAACTGTCGTAAACTAACTTTCCGCCCAGCACGTTTACACAACTGATGTGAACGTTTTTGTCGTATTAACAATATTAAACATACTTCAGCTTTGTACGAAAACACAGAGGATATTTAATTAAATCTAAAATTAAAAAAGTTCACTGTAACTGCAGACACATTTTAACGTAGATTTTTATTGGGACTACAAGCTTCACGTTATAAAATAGTGGAATACAATTTTACTACAATCCAAAATATATGAATAGAAAATAATATTTCTTAAAATATCACGTGTGATTAAATAACGTATTTTTCTACCTGTCTTGATTAGAAGAACTGCTATTGATAATTTCCATTTATCTGAAGATGTGAGGAGACAAAGATTCTTTTATGGGCGAGTTTAATGGTTTCCGGGTCTGTTTGTGTTTGACCGTGAATGTTATAACAAGATATATAAGCCAGCGCAAACTTAGTACGAGTTTTTCGCCAACTTTGATTGCAATAAGTCGCCACCAGATGGAGCTATTGACAAGTTGCCGACACCTCTCGTCTGTAATTTAATGACTAGAGTAAGAGTAAAGTGTTGTTTTGCATTCACCTATGTCGTACTGATGAGAGCCAACAAACTCGAAACTACTCTACGACAATTTTCAATTGATTTAGACACACATATTGTGCACCTTGAAATAGTGACAATAAATCGATTTCCTCTCATAGGAAACAGTGGAATATTGGACTTTAGTAGCAGGTATTTTTACTTTACTACACATTTATTATTTATGTAAATATTGCGGGCTAGTGTTATGCATTCGTATGGTTTGCAGTCAAAGTCGCCATTAAACTTTCTGACTGGGTGTAGACTGCAGGTGTTTCTTAACAAAAAAATTCCCAGTCAAGGGAATTGTTATAATTCTCAACTCTAGAATGTTCTTTGAGAGCAGTTCTATGGTTTGTTTTGGGCATGGTCCTTCAATGGTCGTCGGTTTCCTGGAATGTTCCTCCAATAATGATTGTGTTTATTCTTGATGGTGTCTCCTGTTACCCAGAATAATTTAACTCTGTTCCGCTTACTCTGAACTCTGAGCTCTTCATGGCAGTAACACATCAGTCTAGAGGACACCTGTTAGATGCTAGTTAGATGAAGATCTGCTAGTTCACGTATCGTTGTTTAATATTCTCGCCTACACACTCATATTTAGCCGAAATTTCTGTCTGAAATACAGTGTAGTGTAGTCCAAGAAAAAGGCTTATACTCGCCCTCTGTCTTCCTCCATATATTCCTGCTCCAGATTCTGATTCCATTTTGGAACCTGTATACCAGGCCTTTGCGTAATATATGAAGACCTCCTGTTGACCAATCCTTCCTATCTCCGATGGACAGACACACTGAGGCGCTTGTTAAATGTAATTTTTGGAACCATGTAGTCTGACACCATGCTCACATGTTCACTATTCTCATATGTAAGGAGTATCTTACATTCAATTCAATTCAATATAACTTTATTTTTAATTTTAATTACAGTTGCCTCCCCAGAAGCTACTCCGGGTCCGCTCGTGCAACCACCGCGCGATTCGCGGTGGCTGATTGCAGGGCCGGGCGGATTGGGTTTGGCTTGGCTAAAAAACAGTTAAAACTAAAACCTATACTCCTTCTACTAACAAACAGATTAAAAAAGGTATTAAAATTACATATATCTAAAAAACAGATTTTATAAAACTTAATAACTACACATTTTTTAAATCGTTCACTTTTCACCAAGTAATTTTGACACTGACGCTGACACCACAACATAATCGAGGAGCCTTCCGCGGGGTGTGAAATCGCCGGGCTGCGCATAGGCTAGCCTAAACTGTAATTTTAAAATTCTTGGTTTTTCGAGAATTTTGGTTTTTTCGTTGAAAATTTTTGAATGGCATTTCTCCCCGGTTTGTCTTTGACAGACCCTACATAATACAGACGAATAGTGAGAACGAGGATGCTGGTGAAGGTGTGATCAACATCTTCACAGACGAATCAAAAAAGGAGGATGGAGCAGGATGTGGAATATACTCCAGAAGTCTGCAAATTCAATATAAATGGGCTATGGATGGGCGAGCCAGTGTAGTGCAAACGGAATTGGCGGGCATAACTGTAAGTGCAAAAGAGATTGTCCGTAGACAAATTACGGGCAAAACAATCAGGATATACACAGATTGTAGACAATCATTACTAGCCTTGAGAAGTTACCAGTCTGTTACCTATCACGGCGATAATAAAAATAATTAAACACCCAGAATGAATTCAAGAAGCTGTGAGATGAAACAAACAGCTGTCTGCTTGCTAGGGAATTACTAAAATATCCCAACAAGAGTACAGCAACGGGAATCCAGACTGGACACTGTCCGCTAAGAAAACATCTACATAATATGAGATTAAGCGAAACACCTCTCTGTAGAAGTTGTGAACAAGAAGATGATACAGTTCAACATGTACTCTGTGACTGTTCTGCCGTCTCATCAATCAGAGAATCCATTTTGGGTGAACGTTGGCCTACTTTGGCCGATGTAAGGGAGGTGCCCCTAGGCAGCATCACCACCTATTTCTCAAAATTAGGTTAATTGGAGCCCTAGGCGAGTGTCTGCCTACAGGGAGGATGTATAAAGGGCCCAATGGGGCCTAAGTGCTGTGGTTCAATAATTTTTATTGACCACCCTCCCAACCAATTCCAGATTCCAGATACTCTGTTCAAATCAAGGATTGATGATAATCGACAGAGGATACACAATTATATTCATAGGTCTTTCTAAAATTTTGAATTCATACCATATATATGTTCATAGTGAATCTATAGTATTTTCAACCTCAAAAGTTGTAACTGGGGCTAAAAAAGTGTTTGAACAGAAGTAGTGACATCTTTTACAATGACAGCTCAGAAAAAATGGTAATCTGAAATTTTTTACCAGTCTATTATTAAAGAGTAGACATTTACTTCCACGTCCAGCGGAAGCATAGTAACGCAAAAAAATTGTTATTGTTGAAATAGGCGTAAAATGCCATGAAATGTCGAGATTTTAAATTTGAGCGAAAAAAAAAATTCCTGTCTGTCGGTCTGTCTGCCTGTAATTTTTTTGTGCGCATGTTTACTCTGGAACCGTTTAAGGTATTGGCATGAAATTTGATACACTTATGTGTTATAACGAGATCTGGAACCAGATTATATTTTGATCTAGTTCAGTTGTATGGTTAGGGGGTAAATGAGGTAAATAAGGGTAAAGAGGCAATGCAAGCAGGTAAGAGTCCAGTAACATTTTTTTTTGCATTAGCCCCCCCCCCCCTACTGTCACCCCCAATACCACTCCAATTACAACCCCCACACTATTCTGAGAGGGAGTAAAAAAAATTAAAACATATATATTTAGAGCGTATACAAGAACGAAACGCCTCAAAAAATTTTTTTGGCGTTAGCTATCCCTCTACCACCCCCATTGCCACTCCCGCCCTATTATTAAAGAGAGTAAACAATTAAATTGGGATTTAGTGTGTATACGAGAACCAAGGGATTCTAAAAATTTTTTGGCATTAGCCACTCTCTCTACCACCCCCGCCCTATTATTAAAGGGGGTAAGAAATTAAATTTAGATTTGGTGTGTATAAGAGAACCGAAGACCTCTAAAAAATTTTTGGCATTAGCCACCCCCTCTACTACCCCCATTGCCACCCCCACCGTATTAATAAAGGGAGTAAAAATTAAATTGGGATTTAGTGTGTGTACGAGAACCAACGGCCTTTAAAATTTATTTTGACATTAGCCGCCCCCTCTACCTGCCCCATTGCCACCCCCTTTACCTCCCCCATTGCCACCACCACTCTATTATTAAAGGGAGTAAAATGTTACATTGGGATTTAGTGTGTAAAATCTGGACGTTGAAGTAGTGGTTCCTTGGGCAGCGGTTTTTTATTTAACTTTCATTACAAAAGGCAATACCTAATTCGATACCTGGTATATTTCTACATTCAATAAACGATCTCAATGAATCTTTAAACTGTTGTTGCATTGGAATTTTGATTGTTTATCTCTGAATCAATCTCTTCCACTAATAGGACCATTAAGTTATGAAATTAACCACTGATTCAAACATCCTGCCAAATAGTATATTATTTAATGTCCTTTTACGATGCTGTGATATATGTAAGGTGAGGACAGCATTCAATTCAATACTGGTTTATTCCGGATAGAATTACACAACACAAGATGGCTGACGGTTCTAATATACACTACATCTCTCCTATTAAAAATATATGTAAGGTATCTAAACTAATATTTACAATGTTTTATTTCTAATGTGTTTTATAAGAAATATCGCATCATTCTGTACAGCTTCCTGTAACGCTGCCTTTTCTACAAGTTAAAGTACAAAAATTCTAATGAAGTAGACACGTGAAAATACAAAAATTATTAGTGTAGTACTAGTCGATATTAAAATCTTAGTTATGCACTTACAGCTTTAATTATAATTAAGATAGATGCTTTTTACTTGGCCATTACCACCGCGACCTTTTCAGGTCTATTGTCGTGCTCTTAGAATATATTTCTTATAGTACCTCATCCAGCTTTGTCCTTTGTACTAGACAGTTTTGATAAGGGGTCTTTTGTATAGCTGTCCGCCTTTGGTTTTCTTCTCCAACTACTTAAAATCTCAGTCTCGCCAGGCCTTCACAGTGGCACAATACGCGTACTGGGGTATCCTCTTCCTCTTGACAGAACTTGCATATTGCGTCATCTGCCAGGTCCATTAGAATCTAATTAATTCTGGTCCAACGTTGATTATGCATTAGAATTCAAACTATTCTAAGAACCAAATCTTCCTAATATCTGAATCACACTCTTTATTATCGTCACTTACAAAGTTTTCCTGACCTTCGTAGTCAGTACAATTCTCTGTCGTCATCGGTACTACTACTACTAATGTTATATTCATTCGGAACATGGTTTAAAGTTTCTCCATAAATTAGACTCTCCACTAAGCTAGAAGCTCTTTCGGTTTCAGAATTGTTTAGGTTTTGACTGAAACTGTTAATTTATTGAGAGCTACGTAATATCTCCAGATTTACATTGCATTTTCATATAGTAAATTATTTATTACTCCTGTTGCCTTATATTTACTAAAATCGTTAATAACATGCATTTTGCTTATATTGGTGTTACCTTGTTCTTCATCATTAGTAGTGTGCAGGCCATATTGGAAAGAATTTATTGACAATAAAAAATTTACCATCCTCTAACCATAATTCCTAGAATGTAATACCGACATATTATTTTACGTCTCTGTCAATGTAATTTGGATTTTAGTTGAATCGCATTTTTACAGGTTGGCATTAAATCATTCATTGTTTCAGTTCATATGTTATTGTAATATTTTCGCTTTCTCTATCTATTATCGGTAATCTTATCTAATGTCTTTTTATTGAACTTCTTTGGTACCAACTAATTTTTGATTAATTTGATGCATTTGAGGTTCTAAATTTTTCCATATAATGATATTAGCAAGGATCGTTTTCCCATCAATGGGCGTATTACGTAAAGCAAGCAATGCAACATAGAGATCTTTCGCATCAAAATAATATATTATTAACACCATTCTAACTGTAAAGAAATTTGAATTTCCCAGGGAAATCATGAAAAAAGTTACCCGTTTAAAAAATAAAAATGTTACAACTTCCAGCCTAACAGAAAGTAGCAAAAAGCATGCAGTATGTCAACAGTATTTAATAATAATAATAATAAACGACTTTATTTAAATAAGAAAATACAAGGGCGTGGTTTAGCATAGCTACTATAAATATTTTCAATTTAGATAATTACTAATGTCGATGTGGCCAATCCGACTAAAATAATTACAAGCAGCTGGCACTTCCGCTTATACCGGAAGTCGATACCAACTTGTTTAGTTCAAATGGAACACCCTATATATTTTAGGGTTTAGAGCATAAAATTCTGAGTCGAAAATATGTAGCATATCCTATACCTAAACCTAGCCGTTTCAGAGATATTTGATATTTTATAGAAAATTTGACAGATGCAACGATTTGCAAGAACCGTTATAACTTTCTTCATGTAAAAGATCCTCAATTGCTTCTTGTCACATAAAAAGAACACAAGGAGAACTACGTTCTACAACTGAAATAAATTCAATAATTTTATACCAAGTGTTCCGTTTTTCGCGTTACATTCTGTCAACTTCAAACCGCGAAAACTTGTTTAGGCCAAATGGAATACCCTGTATTTTTTTACGTCAAGTTGTGTAAAATTGAATTCCCTTTCTTCTGATATTAGCATTGTGGGGGTTAAAGTTACAACTTTTTGAAGTATTTGCGATTTTATTAGAAATTCATGAATTGTTGTAATCATTTCATCAAAATAGCCATGATTAGAAACAATTAGTTATTATCTTATGTCAAATTATACCAACGAAAACTTTTTAAATTTGTTTATTATTTATGGAGAATGTGATAAAGTGATGTCAAGAATTTGCAGCACATTTGCTACTCGATATCCACAAAAACGCAAAATAACACTAACACTGTAACATGCGTATTAATCGAACTGAAGATATGGAATGAACTAAAATAGCAGAGATAAGATCAATTTAAAATATGATTTCATTTTAATTTAATAATTGCTCAAAATTCCACCCTCGAACCTCGACACATTCTTCGCACCTTCGGATTAGTTCCTCATGGATAGCTCTTCTAATTGAATCCTGTGATATGTTTTGAAATGCATTTCTTACACTTTGCATACAGTCTTCAATGGTTGTTAATGGGCCCTCATAAACTTTATTTTTAATAGTTTCCCAAATGAAATAATCCAGAACTGATAAATCAGGCGAGCGAGGAGGCCATAAGAAAAGTTAATTATTGGCAATTCATTGATCATAAAAAGTTTCTTGTAAATAATTATTAATTAAATATGCGTTATGTGGGGGAGCACCGTCGTGCTGATAAAAAATGTTTCTATGTTCGGCGAGAGGTAAATTTTCTAAATAGTTATTATTCAAATCTTGTAAGATATTCAGATATCTTTCACCTAAAAAAAAAAACAAAAATTTACCTATACATATTAGCAGAAGAGAAAATTTAATTTACCGTTTAAATTTTCCTGATAAAATTGTAATGCCACCACTCTATCGTTTCTTATGGCACAGTAAATGTTGAACTGCCAACTTTCCTGAAAGTTTCGCTCTCTGAACGTATGAGGATTTGAGCCACTCCAATAATGTGAATTGTGTCTGTTAAAAAGTCCATTTTTAGTAAATTTTGCTTCATCTGTCCATATAATATTTCCCAAAAAAAATCGTGACTCTCAGACCTTATTAGAATAAACTCACAAAAATTCTGTCTTCTTAGGAAATCTGTTTCTTTTAATCCTTGAACCATATGAAATGAAAACGGGTGAAACTTCTGTGAACTGAATCCTTGCATAGTCCCGATTCCAGAGCAGCTTGTCTCAATGCCATCCTTGGAAATGCATGAAAATATCCCAGAATGACTATTTCAATGTTTTCGTCATCAACAATAGGCTTTCTTTATTGCAGTTTTGCCTTAACAGAGCCATAATTTCTAAAATTTTTCAGTATGCGTTTTACAGTGTTTGGTGACGGTTTCCGTTTTTCTGGGTATCGAGTAGCAAATGTGCTGCAAGTTCTTGATATTACTTTATCACATTCTCCATAAATAATAAACAAATTTAAAAAGTCTTCGTGGGTGTAATTTAAACGTGCTGGCTGGTATAAGATAATGACTGATTGTTTCTAATCATGGCTATTTTGATGAAATGATTACAACAGTTCATGAATTTCTAATAAAATCGCAAATATTTCAAAAAGTTGTAACTTTAACCCCCACAATGCTGATATCAGAAAAAAGGGAATTCAATTTTACACAACTTGAAGTAAAAAAATACAGGGTATTCCATTTGATCTAATCAAGTTTTCGTGGTTTGAAGTTGATAAAATGTAACGCGAAAAACGAAAACACTTGGTACGATATTATTGAATATATTTCAGTTGTAGAACGTAGTTCTCCTTGTGTTCTTTTTATGTGACAAGAAGCAAATGAGGATCTTTTACACGAAGAAAGTTATAACGGTTCTTGCAAACCGTTGCACCTGTCAAATTTTCTATAAAATGTCAAATATCTCTAAAACGGCTAGGTTTAGGTATAGGATATGCTACATATTTTCGACTCAGAATTTTATGCTCTAAACCCTAAAATGTATAGAGTGGTCCATTTGATATAAGCAAGTTGGTATCGACTTCCGGTATGAGCAGAAGTGCCAGCTACTTGTAATTATTTTAGTTCAATTAGCCACACCGACATTAGTAATTATCTAAATTTTCAAAATTTTCTGATGCGTACTTTTCTCTATATCGATCGATTCAGTTCCCGGTGAGACACCCTGTATATTAAATACATCTATGAAATATTTCAAAATAAGAAAGTTTGCCAAATTGACATTGAATAACATGATATACAGTGCAGTGACGACCCCTCCACCATTTTTTGGGAAACATGGTAATATTTTCTCTATCTACCTCTATCAGCAGGATCGAAGCAGGGGCCGTACACAAAATCACAGTAATTCAAAACTGATAAAACAAGCGAATCCACTAATATTTTCTTGAGTTTAAAATTTAAGATTTGTCTATTGCTATATAATAATTTTAATGTGTAATAAGATCTTTGAATAAGCTTGTTTACATGTAATGAGAATTTCAAATGTGAATCGAATAATACACCTAAGTTTTTTGCGGAAGATTTAGTTAAATTTCATTATTAATTTTTACCTCTATATTATTTTTTACATAATCCACTTTCTTTTTATTCCCAAAAATCAAAACGCAGCATTTATCTGAATTTAACGTCAGGTTGTGACTGAGAGACAATTTTCAGACATTTCTTAGATTTTCGTTGATTATATTTTGAACAGTCACAACATTCTCAGCTAGGAAACTTTCATAGATCTGCGTATCATTAGCACAAGAATACTTTTTGATGTTAATTGAATTTAAAATATTAGTTGAATACTGAATAAAGAAAAGCGGACCTAAAGTAGATCCCTGAGAGACTCCGGTATCTAAGTGATAAGGCTCAGAAAATTTGTCGTGTATTTTGACGCGCTGCGTACGACCAGTCAGGTCAGATCTAACAAGATTTTCACCAATTTCATTGAACCCGTATTATTTTAATTTTGCTCATAGTAAAAGATGATTTATTGTGTCGAATGCTTTGAGCATTGAGAATAATATGAGCCAAGGTAGACCCCATACTATGACTTTGCCTGAACCCAGATTGAAACTTAGATAATATATTATTTTCTATTAAAAATGTGAAAATTTGTTCAAACATAACTTTTTATAAAGTTTTGGATATAGAGGGCAAGATACCAACTGATCTCAAATCAGAAATTGTAAGGGGGTTATTATGTTTAAGTAAGGGTAAAACTATACCGTACTTCCATAAATTGGGAAAATAACCACGTTCGATACAACAGTTAATGATATGTGTTATATACTTGAATAGACTACAATATATACACATATTTTAACATTGAGGCACTAATTACATCACTACCCCGGGCATTTGATTTTAAACTGTGCAATATTGTGTTAATTTGTTGAATACTAACTAGTTTAAATTCAAAATTAGCAGTATTATATCTATTAGAGTTGTAGAATGCTATGTGTTCTTTACCGTCATCTTTCAGAACAAAAACTGAGGAAAAGTACTTATTTACTTCGTCACGATTTGCTAAATTTTCAGAAACTTCTCTAGAAGGTTTCTTCTGAATATTCATATTTTTTTAAGTTTTAAAAGTTTCTTTAGCATCATTTTTCATATGAGTACTAATTAAATATACTTTTTTCTTATTCCGAATAGCTGTTAAGGTTAAATTACGTAACGTTTTATAGTTTGACCAATCCGAATCTAGTTTAGAAGTTTTATATTTATTTAATGCTTTCTCCCTCTCACGTATCATTATTTTATTTATTTATTTATTTATTTAACGGGATACCCCAAAAATACAAACACACAAAATAAGCAACATTAGAAGAAAAAAAATTCAACAAAACAGACAGACATTAAAAAGCACTCTACATCTACTACATATAGTAAAAATTCACATCACATTAATTATTGTACAAATATTTTTTAAGAACAGTGAGACTAACAATAAAAAAGTCCAAATTAATTTTGTTAGAGTTACACTTCATTCTGTTGGGATTATTTACCCCATACAGGGTCCTGTGGTATTCCAGGCCATAGCTATAGGTAATCCGTAATTGTCTCTGAGGAGCATGAAAATTTATCAAAGATAACAGATCCGGGCAGTCAATTGAATTAACGCATAGTTGATAGACAAGGATTACATCAGCGATATACCTACGTTTATGAAGAGTCTGGATATTTAATCGTGTTAATATAAAGTCGTACTGTACAGTTTCACTAAGTATATTCATCTTAAAAGAAATGTATCTTAAAAAACGATTTTGAACTATTTCTAGTTTATTTATATAAGTTTGAAAATAGGGTGACCATACACAGCTACAGTTTTCTAAACATGTAAACATTTGTACTTCTTTTAATTAAGCCAAGAGTCTTCAATGCTTTATTGCAAATATATTCTATATAGCAATGAAAATCAAGTTTATCCTCAAAGTATATTCCTAAGTCCCTTACTAAGTTAACACGTTCAATAGTGGTATTTCTAATAGAATAAATACTGGGTGAATTACTGATTCCTTTACTAAATTGTATATATTTGCATTTATCAGTATTCAACGCCATGTTTTTCTGAAGGCACCAGAAATCAAAGCGCTCAAGGTCTTCTTGAAGTTCCGACGAGAATAAATTGTCCTTTTTTCCAGAAAGGTCTTCAAGTCGTCAGCATATAGTAACATAGTACTATGCATAAAACATTTTTCAACATCGTTGATGAACAAATTAAACAGCAACGGTGCTAAATGGGCCCCTTGCGGTACCCCAGAAGTGACTTTTATTGCAATGGAAAGATATTGATTTGATTTTGATAGTATCTGTAAGCCAAGGGGCTCTGCCCTTTGTTACACGAACTGTCCTCAGTGGAGCATGCTTATTTAAAATTTCAGTAATAAAATTTGATAATTTGATTTTGTGCTCAATATTATTTTCATATAAAATAAATTCCCAAGGGAGCGATTGCAAATCATTGTCAAAATCTTGATATTTGTACCTTAACCATATCTAAATCTGAAAATTATATTATGAAGAAAGATGTTACAGAGCGTTACATCATCCTGTGCGTCACCAGATACTGCGTTCATTTAATGCCGTCAAAGTACAATGTATACAGTCCAAGCATGCATTTTCAGATGTATATTGATACATAGATTGGCTATGGCATCTTAATTGAGAGAAAATAATTATTTTTTTTCTAAAAAAAGTATGGAAACATTGTTAAAATTTTTCAGTTTGCGGTTTGGCCTCGTCGGCATTTGGCGACTTACGGACCGGGCCAGTCCGACCCTGCCACTAAGTGGTGTGCTGCAAACAGTGAACTACGAATAGTATAGAGTTCACTGGCTGCAAAATACATTACATATGGATTCATAATAATTATGACACTTATTGTAACCCGATTGGCGTCACCAATATTCGTAAAAATGCTAAAATACCCAATTATCTATCCTAGAAGTATGTCTAGAAATTTTCTGAAATGCAACTGTTTAAAATAGTTTTTCACACATAATTAACAATCTGTATAATAAATACTTTTGCTCTATATGTGCTAATTATTTAAAATGTGTGATTACTAAACCTACTGTAACCTATTTTTTCATCACATTTTCCGTGAATAATGATAGAAAAATAACGATAACTGTAGGAATATGTCCGTGGGATGCCTAGGAAGTATATTATAAGTTCGCATAAACCGTATTTTATGATTTAATTGAGGTAAGTTGACCTCTAGCCAATTTGATTCCCGATACAATTCTATACTGTAATTGACGATCATGTTTTCTCAGCATTCCGTGTAATTCAATTATATTTAGATAGGATCTGGTGCTTAACCTTCTTCAAACATGACCGTTGTTACTTTAACGTCGGTCAAGTGCAACGTGCATAACAATTGCGCTGTATTTAAATTTAGACATGACAAACGTTCGTCAAAATATAACCTGCACTTTTGAAATTATATACTTTTAAGATATAAAGTTGTAATCTTAAAATAGAATTCAATATTTCAGTGCAATAATAATTTAAGTGCCGTAAATTTCATTGCTTATAAACTTGGGGAGAATGGTAGTTTCCTACCTTTAGATAGTACCTCGTTGTTATAGTATTTAGTAACTAATAACAAAGAATTGAAATATATATTCTAAATCATATTTTAATTTTTTTACCCCCTTTAATAATAGGGTGAGAGTGGCAATGGGGTGGTAGAAGTGGTAGTTAACGCCAAAAATTTCTTTTTAGACGTTTCGTTCTTGTATACACACTAAATCACAATTTAATTTTTTACTCCCTTTAATAATAGGGTGGGGGTGGTTATGGGGATAACTAAAGCCAAACAAGCTTTTTGTGACGTTTCGTTCTTGCATACACACTAAATCATATTTTAATTTCTTCTTACTCCCTTTCATAATAGTGATGGGGTGGTGTTGGGGGTGATAGTGGGGAGGGGTAGCTGATACCAAAAAAAAAATTTGAGAACTCGAGATTTCGTACATGCCCTAAATTGCAATTTTATGGAGTCTTACCTGCTTGCTTTGCCTATGTATCCTTGTTTAACCCATTTACCCCCGAACCCTTCAAAGGAATTAGATCAAAATATAATCTAATTTCAGATCTCGTTAGAATACATAACTGTATCAAATTTCATGTCAATACCATAAACGGTTCCAGAGTAAACATGCGCACAAAAAATTACAGACAGACAGACCGACAGACAAGAAATTTTTTTTCGCTCAAATTTAAAATCTCGACGTTTTAAGCCTATTTCAACAAAAAAATATATATTTCTTGCGCTATTATACTTCCACTGGACGTAGAAGTAAAATTATCGCAATGATCTCCCTGACGAAATTATTTGATAATATCTCCGATTAAAAATTGTAATGAACTGATAAAAATCTATTAAAATTATTTGTCTAAGGATCCAACTGAATATTTTCGGACAAATTTATCAGAATAAAAATATTAAATAAAAAATACTAGCATTAAATTATTTGGCTATATTGGCAAACATAGTCAAATATTAAATTGTGGTAAATCATCCCACTGAGACGTATGGTGAACAAGTGATACGCATGGTCCCATAAGGTGGCCTGCCAGGTCCCCAAACTTAACCCGTTTGAATTTTTATTTATGGGAATATTTCAAGGATAGAGTGTATAGGACACCAGTTTTGACATTAGGAAATCTAGAAAATAGAACACCCTCCAGTAGGTTCGATAAATATTGCAACTAGAACTTTCATAGAACAATTCGATTTACAGATGATAAAAACATTTGATAAAACACCTGTACGCATAAAGTGTACACATATACACAGGTTTCATGCAAAAGTGAAGATACCTGGGAGATAATACGTTTATGCAATCTATGCTATGTTACAACACTCAGTGATAAACTCTTCCAAAGTAACAACCTTCGATTAAAAATGATTTTAAATTTCTTTTAAACTCAGCAAGACAGCGTGACAATATAATTGCATTCGGTAAAATGTTAAAGAGACTACCACCTGCGTAAACCACAACTTCATTAATCACTTAATTACAATAATTAAGTCCTTATACACATTAGTACACACTAATTACAAGTTCCATCTGTTATAGTCTCACTACTATAATTCACAACTTATTACTATTCGTATTCCATCTATTTATTTGTTCGTCTCATATCAAATTGTCCCCAGTACGCTTGGATCCACTGTATATACACCCGCGTCGAATGTACTCGATTATTCTAGAATCATCAGGCCCTTGTTCGCGGCGCCTCCGCCCCTTTCTCGCACAATCCATGATGCAGTGGCGTAGGCGTGCACATAGCAATACTATAACACCTGAAATGTTAGTAAACGTCACTTGAGAGAAGGACATCGAGCAAGACAGTGTATAGCCAATTTGAACAATACTTGTAATTTTTGTTAATTGTAAATATTTCAATATTGATTTAATTTTGTTACAAAGTGTTGTTTTAGATAATAATAAACATACATACTTTTTTCTTTAAAATGCAAAGGTAACTTGATGTGAAATATTTGATAGTCGTATAATAATAACCGTTGATTTAAAATACTAAATACTACAAGTACAAGCTGTTTTTACAGTTCTTTAAATAACCTAAGCATAGTGGTATCGAAGGATTTGTAAAAAAGGGCAATTTAATAGGCACAAGGAGTCACCACCGTCCCATTTGAAAAAAGCGAATTTTTTCAAAAAAAGTAAATTACCTGCATGAAAACGCCTACAAAATAGTTAATAATACTAACTATGTATAAATATTTTTATCCGTAAAAATTAAAATGACAAAGTATGTATTTTTTGTTTCATAGCAGTGTAGTTCAAAAGTTGTAATTGATATAAAATAATAAAAACTTGTCAAACATTTATAAAAATCACCACACATGTTCAAAAATTCATCTTAAATCCAGAAATGTAATAATATACAGGGTGTTCCATTTAAAAATCAAAAGTTAGGGTCATTTCCGGCGAAACCGGAAGTGGTATCAAATTACTTCATAATCATTTTAATTATATCCCAAAATATAGTGGCAACATTTCTAGTAAATTAGGTAATTTAGGTATATCTACAATAAATGCGAATAAAACGAATTTAGGATAAATATTGGTCAGTTATAAGGAAGAAATTAACTAAACTTAATAAATCGAGTATATATGAATTCAAATGTAAATATTGTATTGCCGTCTATATAGGTCAGAGTGGTAGAAATATTAATTTTAAATAACAATAAAAATACGGGAATTTCAACACACTGCACTGAAAATAACCATTTCATAGACACAGTTGACATTAATTTACTTCATACAGAAAGAAAAGGTAAACGTTTAAATCTTTTAGAATAACTAGAAATTAAAAATCCCTTAAGAACAATCCTGGTGCCATGAATGACCAGCAGACTTTCTTAAATACACCTATACTAATTAAAATGTTAACAATTATTGGTTAATTTATATAATTACATCATATTAGGTCTACCTGAAAAATTCCTATATCTAAAGTTTAAGTCGTAAATTTATTAAGTCATAAATGTCTTTAAGTATACAAGGCGTTTTATAATTGGATGCTGATCCTAAAGGGCGATAATCCTTGGATGATTTGAAGAAAAATTTTTTGTTTGAACATAGGTCCGCAACCGCTTTATTTCTAGGATACAGGGTGTTGAAATTTGACAAACAAATCAGTTTTTCCCCAATATCTCTAAAACCTCTTTTTTTCAATTTTAGTCTATGCATAAAAAATACATGTTTTCCAGGATAAATTTTTTTTTAATTTTTATCAGTGGCGTCCCTGTTAATGTTAAAAAACACGCTAAAACCCTCGATGAACTTAGGAAACATTTCGCACGAAAAGCGTGCTTCACGTAAAAATGCCGCTGGAAGAAGTTTTTATACAGTAAATAACATTTTCGCTCTACGGGGCATTTTTATGCCAAAATCTTGGAAACTCATGAAGATGTGTAATTTTAGAAAGTGTAGTAAATGTCGCTGCATGGGGATGTAATGTTAGAAAGTACAACAAAAACCGACCGAACGGAAGTTTTGAAAATAAAAACCCTTTTACGAATCCACGTTGTGCAGCACTGCAACTCATGCGTTATGTTAAATATGAGGACAAGTTATCCAGCCTCTCTCTTAACGTCGAAGGTGCCCTATCATTTTCTAGCAGTCGATTTTGACGGGAAAATGATGGGTTTTAAGCGTATTTGCCCTAAACCGGTTCCTCAGTGATTCGCTGCCAGAAAAGTATAGTTACCATGTACTCAGAACATGTATGGGACCGCCTTGCCCGAACGTATGAATTTATAATTCCAGAATATTGTCACGACCACCCTCTGGGAGAGCCGCGACTGACGGCCACTTGGCTTGTGAGAGAGGGAGATTGGGTAGTCAAAGTAGAAGACGAATTTAAAACAAATATAATTTAATAACAAAATAAAAACAAACAGTGTCACAGTACAAACAGGCACAACAACAATAGTAACAAATGGGGCTCTTACCAACATCACTGTTGTGGGGAAATGCGTCAGGGTAAGGAGTCGCACTTCTTAACACTTAAGAACAGGACTGTCTTAAGAATTCGACTGACGCCCGCGTTAACAAAATTCGTATTTATAATTTTACTACATGCTTATTTAGCAGGTTACCTATTGAGTACAAGTTCGTATTTATTGTTTGTTATTAATAATTTAATGTCAGGTATTGTTCTCAATATTTGTTTAATATTATTGCAAAGTATATCAGTTTAGAATTTGGAAAAATAATTTGTATCAATATGTAACCTACTAAAGCTGTTTTATATTTTTCTAAAATATGAATACTCCTTACGTAACAATATAATTCAAAGTCGTTGCGATTCAAGCATTTTTAAGCTCCGAGGAGCGATCAAAATTGATATTGAACTGATAATACTTAAATAGACAGGCAAGCAAAAGCCCATCAAAATTATAAACACTGAACTTTTCTTGAATCTTTTTGTGTAATCGTTAGCTATAAACCGCACATTGGATGGTAGTTGGTTACATTATGAGCCGTTCCGTTCCTCACTATGTGTTGTACATGGGCCAGACTATAGTTTGTCAATACATTTCTCTTGAACGTTTTGTAAAACATAATTTTTTTAAAAAGATTTAATATATATTTTTGAACTTTATGTTGTCTTTTTCTTGTGTTTTCAAAATTCCTTTTCAGGGTAAATTTTAAGAAAGTGTTAGTATTTACTGTTAGATTTATAGTGTTACGACGTCCAATTGGTACCATCAGTAAAGCAGTGAAGCAAAAACGAAACAGTAAGTATAGATTTTGTATTATTCTCCATCTGAAACAGTCGTTTTGAACCCTTCTTTGTGAACGTTTAATATCCGTTTTGGAAAGTATAATAAAAGTCCTTCAGACGTGTAAAAATGGATCGTTCACATTAACATGCCCTGCAATATTTTTAAATAAAAAATGATACGCCACTGTTTTTTTAAATAAATATTATTTTCATATTTGCGGTCTATCTGGTCATAAAAATGGTCCCTTTACTTTTTTCGTTCGGCGGACAGTTTTCGATTTAAAAAATAAAATGCATTCATTTGCTTGTCCCTATGCGATTTTTACTTGCTTTTCTTCAATGCGTGCACAATGTTTATGTTCAAATCTTGCATCCTTTATTTAACGCACTTCCTGACATAATCAATTGATGAAATTTTGCACAGTTACTAAGATCCGATGACTGTTCCGATTCTACTGTTACTTTTGCAAATATCCGCATATAGGGGGCGCGGGGGTAAAAATTGAAAAATCTGCAAAACGAAGAAGCGAGGAATCAAAACAAATCGTTAAGAGAGGAATTTTTATTGAGCGATCTCTGGAGGGGGGGCAAACCCCCCAAAGAGTATGGTTAAAAAGCAGAAAACAAAAAAATTTAAAATAATTTAAAACTTACTTTTCTGTAAAAAGTCGTACTAAAAAGTACAAAATAAAAAAATACTAATGTACGATTACAAGAAAAGCATAGCGTGCGCACTTTGCATGTAAGTATATATATCATCTTTATGTACGCATGGCTGAAGGCACTATGTATACAACAATTCCACCCCTTTCATACAATCATACAAAGAGCGCACGCCGTGCTTATTTTGCACTCGTACATTAGTATTTTTTTATTTTTTACTTTTTAATACGACTTTTTACAGAAAGGCAAGTTTAAAAAAAATTAATAGCTTTTATTTTCTTCTAGTCTCAATTACATAATTTGTGCTAACCAAAGCATCTAGGCAAGATTTTTATAATTTTATTAGTAACTATAATTTTAGTAATAAGTACGCGTAAGTAAATGAATTGTTCAGTTCGTCTCCTGCAAGTATTCATGCTTCAGCCCTCCTTCTCATTGACTCGCGTACTCTTTGGAAAATTCCTTGAGTATTCCTTATAGCTTCAAAGGAAGCTATTATGCTGTTTCGCAATTCTTCCTCAGTTTGAATTGTTTAACTATAAATCTAGATCTTAAGATGTCTCCAAAGAAAGTAATCCAGACTGTTTAGGTTTGGGGATCTAGCTGGCCATGTCTCTGTTCCCCCACGACCTCTCCAGCGATTATTAAAGTTTTGGTTTAAACACTCGCATGCCAGAGCACTAAAATGGGCAGGTGCACCGTTGTGCATAACCACAGCGATTTCGCATTAAAATAGGAACATCTTCCAACAGAATTAGCAAATTATCTTCAAGAAACAAGTGATAATTATGCCCATTTGATCTGCTTGGTACAAAAAAAATTGCCAATTAGGTAATCTCCAATAATTCCAGCTCACACATTTAATGAGAATTGCACCTGGTGATGAGATTCCATGATTACATGCGGATTTTCCTCGGCCCAAAAATGATTGTTATGAAAATTTCTGATGCTGTTTCTCGTAGAACTAGCTTCGTCCGTGAATAAAATTTCCGGGCCAAATAAAGGATTTTGGGTAACTTTTTGAAGAAGCCATTGGCAGAAATTCACACGTAATGGAGTCTCGATGAAGTAGAGCCTGAACTCATTATATGTGATGGGGATATAATAAATATTCATGTAGAATCTGCCATACTAGAACATGGGTGATATTTAAATTATTGGTAACTTTCCTCGTACTTATGACGGGATTTTCCTCAACTAAATTTAAAACAGCTACCTCAATTGCTGGAGTTTTTGCAGCTCGAGGTGCTTCTTTTAAGTGATTATTTAGCTCAAAACTTCATGTTTCAAATAATCCTGTGGGTGCTTGAAATCGTCCGAGCATCAGGAACCATTCTATTTGGGAAGCGCTCTTGATACAGTGTTACGTTTCATTCTAACCTCAAGAAACCCAAAGGAACCTCAGGTCACTAACCTACTCTGATACCTTCACACACCTCGGCTAGTCTCGTCGTATTCCCAGGTTTTGGATTCCAGGTTCACACGTGACCTGGCCTATCAGTAGGTGACCTAGGTTAAACAAAAGTAAGTTAATAAAAGATCAGATTAAGTTTCCTTATCCAGTGGTTTAAATTTTGTTGAAAATAAACAAACTCACATCGAGTAAATAATTTATTCAGCAGGACGACAAATTGAACCCAATTAACCAAATACAATTGCACGTAGTTTACATAACCCTTATTTACTATAGATATATTTCCAGGAATTATTTACACTGTAACATACTAACTGTACAATCTGTTACGTCAACTTCAAATAGTTACTTAGACTGGATTATATCCTTTAACTAAGTATTAATAAAAAAAATATATATATATAGATGAGGGTTAAAATTATATCACTATACCATACATGAAATAAAAAAAATTTAATGAATTTTGAAATCTAAATTTTTGACAACAGAAACTTATCTTTACTCCGAGAGTGGTGGTTAAGGTGTAGGTGCTTGTAACTTTACTGTGACTCCATGAATTTCCAGCGTGGTGTGCTCCTTAAAACATTGGCAATTTTGGCATCCCCTGATCAACAAATCGACCCAGTCATAAAAACAGCACGACATTTACGCCAACAAAACCTAACGTAAATCCAAGGTAAATCAAGATGTAAGTCCAACATAAATCTAACGTAAATCGCCCTCCATGTGTAGGGCATTTTCCCAAAGATGATATTATTATTCAGCATTAAGCTGTCGATATTCAAAATATCTAATTGAGGCTGAAGAATTTATTCCCGTAACATACAAATTATAAAGTGATGATTCACCTTTAACAAAATTAATTCGGATTTAAATTATTCTTCAGTCCACACATCCAGGAGAAAAAACAAGGACGTCTAACAAGTGAGAGCTATCAACGGAGAAGAAGGAAATTACCACCAAATTGCCACAGGTTATTAAACAGCACATGCGCTACGATAGGATACCAACGTTCGACAACCAACACCCAGTTAAGGTGTGTTCCATTAATTTTTTAGCTTCTCACCAATCCACTGAACTCCACTAAATGAAATAAATACGAGGGAACCGATCTATTGTCTCACTTTTATTTGTTAAACTATTGTACACTTCCAGTCAAAGTCGAAGAAAAGACTTCCAAACTAAAATAAGTAACATCAAGTTAACATATCAGAACAGAACTGAACCAATGGTGTTACAACCAATAACTAATTGAATATACTTAGAAAGCAATGACAGCTAGGTTGACAACAGAAACTTAACCTCCACTAGAAATTGAACATTACAAAGAATAAACCATATAATTGTATACTACTGAATACTACAGTAAGTACTCGAAGTAATACGTTAATTATCCCGACATTTACAGTGCTACGATTGTGGTTATGTTGTAGTTGCTAACATTTTTCAATGTTCCAGGTACTCTAAACAAGACAACGAAACTGCAAGAACTAGATGACATATACCCCATTATATAACCGACACAAACTTAATTCAATATTAGGCAAGTATAATGTACAGGTAGGATACTCTTTGTTTATGATATACAAAACTAATGTTCGCTTAATCTTTTCAGAGCCAAACATGCCAGTCAAAGCTATACCTTGTATAAACTAGAAGCTATTAGTAAACTAGGGTACGACTTCTCAGTAGTTGAATATTTAATAGTTAAACTCTGTCAAGACAAATACAGCGCAAAAAAAATACAGAAGGTTTACTATTAATAATGGATACGAAATACAAATAATAAGGCAAACAGTGCAAACTACATTTAATGTGTGAATTAAAATGACAATTATATCCTTTTTCTGTACTTTATATATTTAGTGTTGAACTATTGAAGGGGTGAGAATAAAAAGGGTATAAGTAACATTTTCATTGTTTGAAGATATTTGAGTTTAAAGTTAAGTAACTATATAAAAGTCAAGAAAATGTTTAAGTAATATCTCATTTTATTTTGATCAGTTAAAAAATAGCAGAATTTTAGTTAATAAGTTGAGTTTAGGATGATACTCATATTTTTCAAAAAAAAGTACTTATACCCTTTTTATTCCAAGCATTTTTTCTATTAAAGTAAAAATAAAATAAGAATATGTGCAAAAACAAACTTTATTCCCAACATTTAAAAAACAATAAACAAATCTATTCATTACTGTCAGAATCAGAGTTCAGTATAATTATATCATCCAAGTCGTCGTCAATTTCAGAATCCGTATCACCAAAATCAACATCATTCTGTGTATTTTTTGACGTAGAAACAGTGGTTTTAGAAGTTTGATTTCCTTTTTTCTTGCCTTTGGTTTTAGTTTCCTTAACTCCATGCTTAAGATCTTTATAAAAGCTATGATATATAGGTGGTATATATTCTAAAAGTGTTTGCAAATTTTTCCATTTTTTTACTGAAATATTAACAGGATTTTCATTCAACTTTGAGCAAAATATTTTCTGCAAATCTCTTGGTGGTCGGCCCTTACACAACAAAGGGCACTGGCATGTTGTAAAAGGAAAATAATCATCAATAGTAAACTTAAACTGAAAAGCATATGCCTCGGAAGATTTTGTATATTTGAAGTGTGAAATATTCCTGAAATTTAAGTTTTGTTTCTCCATGTCCTTTTTTGGATCGCCTATTGTGGCATGGAGATGAGCAAATGAATAAAAATCTTCCTTACTCATATCATGTACCTTGAAACTTTTAGAAGCTGACTTTATTACATTACTCCAATCTTGTGGTGTAAATACTTGCGGAAATTTTCTTTTGCATTTCTCTATTACTCCAAACGACCTGTCGCACTCCATGTATGTGTGGCCCGGCTCCAAAAATTTATGGTGTATTTCTTCAACTTGAGTAGCCTTGACCAAAAACATAAACAGTTTGCATATATTTTTGTTTTTGTTTTGGCCCCCACAAGAATCACTGTAGGCGATTATTTTTTTATATTTGGTGGAAGAGACTTGACATATTGAACTAGACAGGAGCCTATTTCCTGGGAACCCCGTGAAGCTACATCTTCAGACCAAACATACATATGAGCTGCATTATTAATCAAATCATAAATGCAGAAGTTATATGTCCATAACTGTCTTAAGTAAAACACTTTGGAGGTAGCTAACTGCGGTGTTGGCAAAGACTGTTGAAGGTCAAAGCATACAACGACAGTATCTATTGATTTTTCATACTTTTGGACGTCATTTTTCTTGACTGTCACGGCTTTTTCAGCGCGTCTTTGATGGACGGCGAGCCGAACCTTGCTCTCTGCGACTTTACGTTCATCTTTCGAGTATTTTATAATATTTTGATAAGAGTCATAACGAGAACAGGTGTCAGAGTGTGGGCGATGAAATCTTAGATTGAATTCACTATTAAAAATGTGCCGATAATAAGATAGCTTCACAAGTATTTGGTTTTCTTCTTCACAGGTAGCTTTATATAAGTTATACATAATCTTTACGTTTAACTCAGGGGACAAGTACTTTGTATTGGGATTTACATTTCTCGAATAGTGACTTTTGTATCTCGAAAATTTTTTTATATGATCGATTACAAAAGTTCGCCGCTCATTTCTCATTCTTCTATGAGTTTGCCCTTTTCCCCTTTTATCAGGTTCTGCTACGTTTAGGTGATTTGTCTTGGCACAAACAGATGTAAATCTTTTATTAGAGATACTGAAGGTCATTAAAAAAAATTTTTTGCAAACACGCTTGTTCAGCAAAAAGATATTAGTGCTGAATTTTCGTTCAATATTGCTGTTGAGTTTTTTCCTATTTATGCTGACTTTTTTAATACACGATGACAAAAAAGCCGTCTGATGGTCGTAAGATGGTAGATTATAGTAGGCTCCAAAAAGTTCTTGTCTTTGTTCTTCATTTATATGCAAATTACATTTGTATCGACAGGCATGTTGATAGAGTTGCAATGATTTGCTTGGATGTACCTTATTATTCGAGACATATTCCTTACCTTCAGTTCGAAGGCGCTTCAGTTTATTACTCTTCCATTCAGATTGACGTCTTTGCCTTTTTTTGGTTTTGGTGTAACGTGGTGTAACGTGAGCAGTAGCCTCAGGAGCAACAACAGCATTATTTCCATCTTCATCAGTGTGTGAATTTGACGAAGGAATATACTCTTCATCTTCGTCCGTCTGGTATGGGTCTGAAAGTAAGATAGAATGTTATAGCTTTGAAGTCTAGCAAATAAACTACTAACGAAATCAATAAAATGCCAATAGAACTCACGAGTTATTGCAAATACATGATTAAAATTAAATGAGTAGCATAAACAATATTATAAAAATATTTAACCTCACTTTTTCTTTTTTAATTTAGTGCATCAGATTTTATTGGTATTTATTATAACATAATAACATATGACATAACTTTCATTACAACTTACCTTCATCACTTTCCATAATAATCCGATTGAGGTATTACGTATTTATAAATAGCACAAAACAGAAAACAGTAGATACTTATTAAATTGGATAGGTTAGAATAAAAAGGGTACAAGTGCATTTGTATCCTTTTTATTCTAACGAAATTTGTACATTAGTTCACCAGATTTTTCTACTGGGCAATAGATGTCGCTAAATGTATTTAAAATCACTTAGATCCTTTTTATTCCAATAAATAGGCATCTCACCTGTAACAAAATGCAGTTATCCCATAATCTCAAAACAGTGCACTTATACCCTTTTTATTCTCACCCCTTCTATTGTTGAATATGATTAATAAAATTTAAAAATTACAAGAAGCGTTAAGACTAAATTTACTTGACTAACAAAATATAATTAACGAAAATGATATTGATAAGTGAACTATATATTAATTTACAAAACAAATGTAGAATTCAGTATTTGTCCTTGCCACGACAAAATCAAACGT
Organism: Leptura quadrifasciata; assembly: GCA_963675555.1. Classification (NCBI taxonomy): domain Eukaryota; kingdom Metazoa; phylum Arthropoda; class Insecta; order Coleoptera; family Cerambycidae; genus Leptura; species Leptura quadrifasciata. The sequence continues at coordinate 136,064,220 of OY776675.1, read as the reverse complement.
AACAACAGTCTCCTCGCTTTGTATGCGTTCTCGTCAGCAAGCCCAAGTAATGCATGACTGCTGATTTGGTATTTGTAAAATTTACCATTTCTTGATTAATAAACAAGTTTTATACCTTAAATAATGTCACAAGACACTTATCTGACAAAAAGGTGTCAAAATTTTGCGTTCATAAAATAAGAAAATGTGTTCTTAGCATACTGGATGTTTCTAGCCTACAACATTATTATTCTACTCTTTAACGGCTGAATTCGTATAGGGACAAGCAAATGAATGCATTTCATTTTTTAAATTGAAAACCGTCAGCCGGACGAAAAAAAGTCAAGGGATCATTTTACGACAAGATAAACCGCAAATATGAAATAATATTTAATTAAAAGAAACAGTGACGAAACATTTTTTTTATTAAAAATATTGCAGGGCATCTTAATAGGGACGCCACTGATGAAAATTTAAAAACATTTACTCTGGACAAAATGTATTTTTATGCGTGCTTTGCATGTACCAAAATTGAAAAAAAGCGGTTTTAGAGAAAACTGATTTTTTTGTTAAATTTCAACAACCTGTATCTCAGAAATAAAGCGGTTGTGGACCTATGTCTATATAAAGAATTTTTATTAAAATCATCCAAGGATTATCGCTTTTAGGATCAGTATTCATTTATGAAACACCCTGTATATTTAGAATCACCTCCTCTGTTACTTTAGTACACACTTTGTACTCTTGATAAAGGCCTAAAAAGCCGAAACATTTGTAGAGGATTTTAAATATAGCAATTTGATACATATAAAAGCAGTTTTTACATAAAACAATTATTTTCAAGATATTTCACAAGGAACCCACCCCAAATTCAGTTCAGTACATTAAGTATTAGCTCTTTCTTATTCAAAATCCCAAGGTAATGGACGCCACTTCAAAACTTCCGGTTTAAGTAACTGGACCAGACATGATATTTTAATTGTAACGATTTTACTTAAAATAGTATTTCCTTAACATTTTGAGAGTAGTTGAAATTTTACATAACTTCGTAATTTATAGATACGAGTCACAGTTTATTGTTCAACAATACATTTGTTCACAGAATTGCTGCTACTAGAATATTATGAAGCTCTACGTAGACGAGGAATTCGAATACTGACATCGTGTGTCTATTATCTATCGAAACCAACTAAATATTTGAAAGCTCGAGCCCAAGCAACCGCACTCAGAATCAATAATAGAAATATACAGTCGGTATCCCATCTGCTATCGAGGTGCACGTGACAATCCAAAGGCGTCATATACATACAAATGTAAGGAGATGTATCGACATGAGGCGGTTGCCGCCACCTGTGACACAATCAGACTTAGTGAAATTGATTAGAAGTAATTAAAGAACACTAATCTGCCAACTCCTACGCTCGTCAATATCGAATGAGACCACCAGAGTTAAGACATTCATGTTCATTAACAATGGCTTCACGACTGCCTCGAAGCCGTCAGTGCTTTTCATAACGACTATCCCTTCTTTGTTTCTCAATCATAATAACGGCAAATTGCAAGGTATCGTTAAAAATATATGTATTCAAATTTATTAGTGCTAACCTCAGCCTTTCGACAATAGATCATAAAGATGGTATAGCTCGTTTATAAGTATATTTATTTCACAGTTCATATTAAAATTAAAAACAAAAGAAGATGCTTGAAGAACTGTTCCATAATATTTTATTGTTCTAAGCAAAAATACGTAAGAAAAGGCTCAATATGGAAAATATTAACTTTGAAAATATTAAATTCCAGTTATTTAATAAAAATTGTGCTTTTTTATGTGTAAATTATTTCACGAAGTAAAATTTGAAATAGCTATTTATGTATCAAGTCCATAATACAAGGCTTTATTATGGACGAGTTGCATACAAAGCTTTATGTCCCACTGCTAAATTTGGCTTATTAACAAAAAAAATTAATTCAATGACATTTTTGACATTTTTATGAAAACGTCAAAATCTGGCATCGGCTCATTATTGGATACATATAAATCCGACATAATAGTAAAATAAAGTAACTTTAGACCTTAACTTTTCGTACACGCCCTAAATTGTATTTTTATGGACTCTTACTTGCTTGTTTTGCCTATTTACCCTTATTTACCCCATTTACCTCCGAGCCCTTCAACGGAATTGGATCAAAATATAATCTAGTTCCAGATCTCGTTACAATACATAATTGTACCAAATTTCAAGTCAATATCAGAGTAAACGTGCGCATAAAAAAAAACTTACAGACAGACAGACAGGAAATTTTTTCGGTCAAATTTAAAATCTCAACGATTCATGACATTTTAAGACTATTTCAACAAAAATAAACATTTTTTTCGTTACTATACGTTAACGCAATTTATCTTCATTTTTTGGAAAACTATCTGCCGCAGTTATTGGTAAATCTCCCTGAAATAATTCGAACTAGGACGTGTTCCAGCAAGATGGTGCTCCACCACATTATTTAAATGCAGTTAGAGGCCACTTAAATAATACCTACCTTAATCAATGGATTGAAAGAAATGTACCCACTAAATGGCCTGCTAGATCCCCAGATCTTACAAAACTGGACTTCTTTTTATGGGGATACGTGAAGGAGATTGTTTATAGAGACACACCAATAACGATACAAAATATGGAGGAAAGAATAATAACTGCCTTTACATCTATCACACCGGCAGTTTTAGGAACAGTGGGAACCTCATTTCAAAAGCGCATCAAATTATATCAAAATGGGCAAACATGTGGAATATTTATTATAATTTTTCCTACTGAGTTATTTGAAGAAACCTCTATTTTTAAGTTTATTCTTGAATTTTGTAATTATTGCTCAATAAAACGAAATTGGCTGCAAGCCTTAGGGAAGTACTCATAAAGAATGTTCATTTTTCATTTCTAAATTTTTCAATATACAGGGTGTTCCATTTTATAAAATTGAGAAAATTCGATTTAAAATGTTCTTAGTTGAAACATACTTTTTGGCCACCCTGTACATTTTTAGGAAATGAAAACTATTCAAAAACATTAACTAGATGTCTCATAACTGGTATTCATATAAGTTTTTCTTAAAACCCATAATTGTGACTGTAGTGATTTTTGTAATATCCATCTGCAGATTGCATTATTTCAACAAAAAAATTCATTACATCCATTTATTGATAATATCTATACCTTGATACTTTTTCAAGCAGAATAAATAAAGAAAACAGAAAACATGCATGCAACTCTTTGGTCAGTCTTATTCACAATACACAACTCAAATTAACCTGAATGTGCTCTTTACTTTAAGTACAAGTGAAGATTACGTCAATATATTTTCTATAATGCCAAATGAAGCCAGTCCGGAGTTGGATAAACAGGTAATAATTTCATTTTTCTCTATGCTAAAATTTGCTTTGGCCCTTGTAAAATGAACCTTTTTCTGATAGCTATTACAATATATTATGTGAAACTTCTCATTTTGAATATAAAATTTAAATAGGAAAAAATTAAACTTACGTTAGTTAAACATTTACGTACAAATTGTTCATACTGAATTTATGTAATTTTCGAACTGCATAAAACTGCAGTTATGGTTTATTTTTAGTATGTAACGTATACAAATTTAAAAATGCAGATTTTTTACAGGATTCTAGCCAGGAGAATATAAAAACTTTAATCCGTGACTGTGTTGTAAATATAATCAGATTAAATAAATCGTGGATGCTCTGCTTTTTCATGAACCTCATAATTCATATTAATGAGCAACATCGCAATATTTATTAAATACAATGTTCCACATTGTTAAAATGTAGTTACCGTAGATTGAAATTAAATAATTTTAGTTCTTTAAAATAAATGTTGATATTAAATGACAAGGATAGTTGTATTTACTGAAATTAAATTTATCGTGAGCAGGGAAAATTATAAGATAACATTTAATCATGAACAATACTATAAATTGTTGCTGACAAAACTAACCTGGCTTTTATCTCAAGACCAATCCGTCAAATTTAGATTATATTTTAAAAATGCGGAGATACATTTTTCCTTCAGTTCAAGTTTACTTTTATTTTAAAAGGCAACCTGTATTTTATAATGTAATACAAATTGAAATTCAGAATAGTATTTCTCACCATCCTCAATGAAATTTAAGTCCAACAACAAGACTTTTTAACTGGACTTAAAATCGCATTAATAACTACTAGAGTAAAGGATTACACATACTGTGTATATATTTATTTATTTATTTATTTAACGGGATACCCCAAAAATACAAACATACAAAATAAGCAACATCAAAATAAAAAAGGCAACAAAACAGACTCTACATCTAATACATATAGTAAAAAGTCACATTATCACATTAATTATTGTACAAATATTTTTTAAGAGCAGTGAGACTAACAATAAAAAAGTCGAAATTAATTCTGTTACAGTTAAACATCATTCTGTTTATGGGATTATTTACCCCATACAGGGTCCTGTGATATTCCAGGCCAAAGCTATAGGTAATCCGAAATTGTCTCTGAGGAGCATGAAAATTCATCAACGATAACAGATCTGGGCAGTTAACTGAATTGACACATAATTTATAGACAAGAATTACATCGGCGATATACCTACGTTTATGAAGAGTCTGAATATTTAGTCGTGTTAATAATATAAGGTCATACTGTACAGTTTCACTAGGTATATTCATCTTAAAAGAAGATCGTAAAAAACGATTTTGAACTCTTTCTAGTTTATTTATATAAGTTTGAAAATAGGGTAACCATACACAGCTACAGCTAAACATGATCTAACAAAGCTAATATATAGGGTTTCAATTGCACAAATGTTGGAGATACCTTTTGTACTTCTTTTAATAAAGCCAAGAGTCTTCAATGCTTTATTTCAAATATATTCTATATGGTAATGAAAATCAAATTTATCATCAAAGTATATTCGTAAGTCTCTTACTAAATTAACACGTTCAATAGTGGTATTTCTAATAGAATAAATGCTGGGTGAATTACTGATTCCTTTACTAAATTCTATATATTTGCGTTTATCAATATTCAACATCATGTTTTTCTGAAGGCACCAGAAATCAAAGCGCTCAAGATCTTCTTGAAGTTCCGACGAGGATAAATTGTCCTTTATTTCCAGAAAGATCTTCAAGTCGTCAGCACAGTACTATGCACTAAACTTGTCAACATCGTTGATGAACAAAGTAAACAGCAACGGTGCTAAGTGGGCCCCTTGCGGTACCCCAGAAGTGACTTTTATTGCAATGGAAAGAAAAACTTTGATTTTCACGCTTTGCGTCCTATTATTGAGATAAGATTGGAGCCATAATAGTAAGTTACCACTAATATATTGTGAAAGTACATTTATTAAGAGCACATGATCTACTTTGTCAAATGCCTTAGAGAAGTCTGTATAAATTGCATCTACACAGTTTCGTCTTTCCAGAGCATTGACAATATAATTTTCATATAACAATAAATTAGTGGTGATCGAACATCCTTGAGAAAAACCATGTTGTCTTGAACTGATAACATTTTTTAATTGTGTTTTTAAATAATCTTTGTTTTAGGTTTGCATCAAACCATACGAGGAACTTAAACCTACTATTTAATTTAATTCTGGGAACAAAAAGATCAATGCACTGATACAAAAATGAATAAAATAGATCAACAGCATCCTCGGTATCTACATGTAGGATGTCATCCCAGTCTAAGTTTAGGAGATAATTATTTATAGCGTTATAGTCACCGTTTTTAAAGTCATAAACAAATTCCACATAATCCAAACTTTGACGTGGAATATCACATAGAACGTTAATGTACAATGCAGGGTGATGTCTGTCACATTTAACTAAAGCTTCATATGCACACGTTATAATAATTTCTGAGCTGGTAGAAAAAAATTAGATCTAATATAACATTATTAGTGTTAGCAATATTATTATGTTAACACAAATTTAGGTATGAAAATGATTCTATTAAATACTCCACAGTCGGGTTATAACCTGATGTAGCAAAGCCAAGATAGTCATTGCTCCAGGTAATGCCAGGTAAATTATAATCACCTATACACATCAACGTATCACTATATTCTGAGGCCATATGCTCGGCAGCCTCACAATGCAGCTGATAACTCTCTTAACAAGACTGGGGTGGAAGGTACACTACACATAAAATCAGTTTTTGTTTTTCCAGGTTGATCACTAGCCACAACCATATTCTAAATAATATGTAAGAATATAATAATACTAATATTAATAAAAAATGAAGTAGTGGATTTTGTGAATCGGATGAACATGTAAGTACTTTCTGAGGCAACCAGACCAACTCCCCTCCCCGTTTTCGAAGATGCTGAAAACTATAGTGGTGGACAAAATACTTTTTAAGCATGCATAACCCCCCAAACGGCCAAAAACACCCCCAGATTGGGATGAAATACAAAGGAGCGCGCTTCCGTTGGACAAACTTCGGTATATCCCCGTTTTCGAGGATTCTGAGACCGACACCAGCCTTGAAAATCATCCCCGATGCAAACCCACCCCCCGAAACAACCCAAAACTCCCCGGAAAGAGGATGGAACGCGAAGGAGCGGACTTCTGTCCGACAAACCACGGTTTATCCCCGTATTCGAGGATGCTGAGACCGACGCCAGTCTTGAAAATCATCCCCGATACAAACTCACACTCCAAACAGCCCAAAACGCCCCGAAAAGGGGCTGAAACGCGAAGGAGCGGACTTTCGTCCGACAAACATTGGTTTATCTCCGTTTTCTAGGATGCTGAGACCGACGCGCTAACATCTGCTTAATAAGGTTCTGCTCTGGTACATTTTTGTCCGCTCGGATGCTGCTTAAGAGAGAAAGTCGCTCTGCCTGGACCTCGGAAACATGTATACGTTGTAGAAAGAATTTTGAAAATATAAATATAAATTTTGAAGATATCTTGATAATATTCGAGTATATATGCAGCAAATAAAAAAAAACCATTGTATTATATTTCATATTGAACAGAAAAATAGAGTAATGATCCTAAATATACTGCATTTATGAAATAAAAAATCATTGCACTTTGTACTTACTTTTTCATAATTTGTTTAACAAAAGTTCATATAACATTATTATACACAATACCCAATATCAAATTTATTGGCGTAAAAGACAGTTTTTGTTATTATAACAGACCTACTCATGGCTTTTAAAAACACTCGCTTCACTCGTATTTTTAATCTAGCCATTCGTGCAATAAAGAATGGCTTTTTACACTTGTATCTTAAATAACTATTAATAGGTTTATTTTAGTTAGTGTAGTAAACATATTTATTTTTTAACATGTAGACTCACTTTTACATTCGAAATGCAAAAATAAAGTCTTTTTAAAGCAGTTTGTTTCGAAATTTTACACTTCTGTTTGGTTTTATACTTTTAATTTATTTCCATCCATCCATCAATAACCATGCACTTGACTTGATGTTTCTAATTGTTCCTCAATAAAACTGATAACGTTTCTCGAGTTTGAAAAATGTTTTTTTCTTCTAAGATTTAATTTTTTATGTTTTCGTTTCAAAGTAAGCCATACTTATAAAAATTTGATGTTGGATTTGCAAAAATGCCATAATCTCAGTGTAATTTAATCCAAGTAAAAAATAGTCTCATTTATTTATTAGCAATGTTTATTATTTTAAACGGAAAGTATTAATTTGCAAAACAGAAAATCGTAAATTATAGTTTGTCACTGCAACAGAATTATTGTACTTACTAATATTTTATTATTTTGCAGTGATTATTACAAAACTTGAGATAAAAGTCAAGATCTTGAGAAAAAGTCAAGATATTTAAATTTCCACCCCCGAGAAAGGGTGGCATTCACCCCCGGGGTAGAAGCACATATCGGCACTAAGTCAGGTTTGTTATTTGCATCATTTTTGAGCTACTTTCAAAATTTCAAACAAATCGGTTGAGTTCGGGGGTGAATCGGTTCATTGATTGTACTAATTCCCTATGTTACCATCGTTGACTTTGAGATTTTGTCTCAGTGCGTCTTCTTTGTCTGTACTATCTGTACTAAAATAAAAATATTGACCACAATTTCAGAATCTCTAGCCCTGATATGACAATTAATAATAAAACCGAGGTCACGATATATCCGCCAATTAACAAGAATCGACATACGTTAAAGCGTTTTTGAGTAAACTAATATTTACGAAGTTAATGAACAAAATTTTTTGCCCCATCGAATGCCCTCTATAAATAGAAGTAGTTATATTTACACGCTCATTTTATATATGTTCAAATAACTATATAAGTTCGGATTTAGTAATATCTGCCAATAATAGAATTTGTATAACCGCCGAACATAGCTCAATCGCTTGCAACTGTCATAATTTGATAAGGGTGTGCAGGTAGCAAGACCCTCCAAAGGTAACTTTATTTATCACAAATTAACAGATATTGGGTACTATTAATGGTGTTTACGACAAACAGTATATATACAGAAACAATAAGCTATCATCTTACATACAACCATAACTACCTAATATTAACCCTATCCTTCATGTTGACTCGGATGTCGATATCTGCTTGCGGCGGTCAGTTCAACAACTAACGACCCCTTAATAACGCGACGTCACGCGTCTGATTCACGAACTGTTAGCGACAATTTAACTTAACGAGCTTTGTTTACTGCCAACAATTACTGCTAAATATATAGTTAAGTTGAATACTTGTGTACATACAGGAACAACACAATTTATGAAGCGCATTGTATCCCATGAAATATACTTAATTATTACTCGTTACTAACTTTTTCATTTATGAAGCAAACATTTACTTTTGCGATAGACAATCTGTAATTAGATGCAAACAAGCCTTTACTAATATTTATTATTAGTTAAATTACATGTCCTAATACAACGTTTTTCTTATGTACTGAGTAAAATTTTAATTTTTAGGCTTATCTGATGTGGATTGTAATGAAGGAATAATGATCTGACCATCGAAAAGTCGCTTAGTGATCGATTTCGACTCCACCAATTTGAAATGAATTGAAAAAGCATGCAAGTAAAAAAATGGTCTCCAAAATTCTTTCCGCATTATTTGAATAAGACCAACTTACAAATTTCGAACATATTCTACCATCTTAGAGCTACGGGAATATTTGCTTGTTTCGTTCATTAGTGATTACATATTTAGGAAAAGAAACTTTTTTTTTTTTTTTATACATTTATTTAACGTCGGCCTATTTCCGCTACTGAGGCCTAACACCGACGCCTGTAGACGAGCTACCCCCAACCAGGAATTTTGCTGAACCTCTTCCCTTAAGAAGAGTAGGGATCTTTTACTTGCCTAACATTTAATAGACAAGGGACCGACGGCTTTACATCCCCTCCGAAGGATGGTATATTTCCTATACAACTCTCGCCTAAGGTTGTATAGCTTCCGCGCATACGCTGATATACAAGCCGCTGGAAGATGGGTGAGGCGAGGACGTGGTCTTCGTTGGAACGGTCACCAATCCAACTACTAACCACGCCTAACGTTGCTTTACATCGCATATCGAAGTATGTACATAGTAAAGACGCACCCACGCTCGCCCCAAAGAAACTTTTCAAATCAAATAAAATGTGTACCTCAGTTTCATAAAAAAGCATCGAAAACATCCAAACATAACGATGCTCCTCAGAACGCAGAGAAGTAGAAAATTTCACGAAAAGCGTGTTACTGCTTTTGGTTTAATATCTCAAATGAGAATAAATACTATTTGTCTACGACCTAAGACTAATATAAAATATGTGTTTTATGTGTATCAATTTTGCTATATAATTAATAGATCAGTCGACTTACCTATAAGGAAGAATGATCTTAATTATATTTCGCAGTCTCGTCTCGAATTATAACACCTATAGATGTTTAAAGGACTATGCAATCTAAACTTAATCTATTTGTGTATTGTTTTCTGTTTTTAACAACTAAACAATACCTGCACACAAATATTTGATTAAAACACTTTCTAATGCTAGCTAAGCAATTTTAAAATTTACAGTAGTCCTACACATAGTTATATTATACCTTATAACTTATACTAGCCACTAATACAACGGCCAATTTTCCAATGTTATGTATCAAAATTATTAACTCCCTGGTGAATGTATCTGAAAGAATTGCCAACAAAAACTCAACAAAACATACCAGATTGCACTATATCCTGTATAATGCTTTATGTCAATCCCACATACCTTTAACACATTCTTAGTCCACTCACTGAGTGCTTGAGTAGATGTAGTGCATATTGGCCTTTTTATTGTTTAAATAAGGCTATTTTTGGGGTTCATGCTTTACAGTTTTTGATAAATAATTAAAAATAAAGTTCACGTCAAGCAAAGATTGGAATTGGGAATTGGGTTGGATTGGAATTGGGATTTTTTACTTTTTCCTAATTACTTGATACAGAAAACATTTTTTTTAAATTGTCTACTCGAGATTTGTTTGGCGCCCTAAGCAGTTGCCTGGGCCTATTACCGGCCTTATTTCTAATAGATCCTTACAAATTCCTCAAACACTCTTATAGACAAGATTTCATTTCTATAAATAGTGTGCATATTTTTTGTATTTTTAATTGATAAAAATGTTTACAGTGTTTCAATAAAATAATAACAACTTACGCCGCTGACTAGGCAATACATTTTTCTTTTCACTATTTACAATTTTGCAAAAATGAATGCAGCTGTACACAGTCTTATGCATACAGTTCAATTCATATAATGGGTAAGAAAATTTTAATATTTAAAAAAATAAAATTTTCTCTACTAAGTTTATCAATAGTAACTAAAACATGCATCTTTAAATTCCATCAAATATAAATAATAACCTTTACGTAATAGACTTTATGTTGTTTCTTGCTTGTTTAATAAAGAAACAAGTTCCTCATCCTCTTGTTGTGCTGTTTTTAGTATTGATAAGTTAAAATCTGGAGAGCTCAACGAGTGTATGAGGGTTGAGGTAGCTCGGCCCAAAACATTAACGTCATCAGTCCGTGACATAGCATCCGCGACAACGTTGGAATGGCCTGGAATGTGCCGTATATAATTGGTAAATTGTATATGTACTTCAGATACCTGATTTGTCGCGATAAACGATCTGCTTTCGACAATAATGTGGTAACCAATGGCCTATGATCGGCATAGCAAGTAAAAATCCGACCTTCCAATAAACGCCTAAAATGTTTAATTGAAGTATAGAGTGCCAGTAACTCTCTGTCAAAAGAAGAATATCGTTTTTGTGCATCCGTCAGTTTGCGTGAAAAGAAACCTAACGGGAAAGTGGAATTTTCAAACGTTTGTTCCAGTACAGAACCTATGGATATTTCAGAAGCATCTACGGTTAAGGAAAGCGTGACATCCTCATCACAGCTAGGGTGAGCTAGAACTGTGGCATTTATCAAAGCTTGTTTAGCCTTCTGAAAACTAACAGAACATTCCACCGGCCAGAAATTAATGACCTTACTCTTATCACACAACAGATTAGCGTGTAAGTGTAAGGGGTTTAAAATTTTTGCAAAATTAGGAATTAATCTATGATAAAAATTAATCATACCGATGAAACGTTGAAGTTGTTCAATAGTAGATGGTTGTGGAAAGTCATTAATAACTTTAGTTCTCTCCTCAGTCGGAGCAATACGTTCGGGACTAATGTACAATGTACAATCTGCATAAATATAAGGTAATTTGCGTTTTACATTTTAGTACTTACAAAGTATTAATAATAATAATAATAATAATAATAATAATAATAATAATAATTTATTAGTGCCAATAATACAAAAGTATTTCACACAGGCCAAATAAATAGAAGTTACATAGCATGTTATACACAGTAGTTACCGTGTGTGTGTAAATAAATAAATAAATAAAAAACAATTAATGTATATAATAGTAAAAATTAAATAATAACACTACAATACAAAAATAGTAAAAGGTCGAAATTTAATAAAAACATAAAATGTGTGTAGAAGATAATTATGCGCACTTCAAATCATTAAGATTTGAGGAAAAATATTCTTCAAATGTATAAAAAGCATTGGCTATTAAAAATGACTTCAGTGTATTTTTAAACGGAATGATTCCGAGTCTCCTGATTGTCAAAGGTAGACAATTAAAGAATTTTATGGCATAAAAATTTGTGCCTTTACGTGATTTTAAAAGTCGTAAAGAATCCGGACAAATATTATCTCGATTTCTTGTTGAGTATCCATGAATTTCACTGTGAGAATTGTACTTTGATTCATTTGCTTTAATGTATAATAGACATTGTAATATATACGTGCTGGGTAAAGTTAATATATTTAGCTCTTTAAATGCAAGCCTGCAGTCGTCTCGATATTTTAAGCCATATACAATCCGTATGGCTTTCTTTGTATCGCGAAAGCATGGGTACTGTGAGATGAATGTCCCTAAATCAAAATTGCATAAGATAGACGGGAGTGAATGAGACCATGATAAGCGGTGATAACTGTTTTCTGAGAGACATTACTTGCAAGGTTTCTTAATAGATACATATTTGTGGAGACTTTATTACAGACGTGATTTATGTGCTGCGCCCATGTTAGTTTGCTATCAAGATATACCCCAAGAAATTTAATACTACTCTTGTCATTTTCAGCTACGTTTCTTAAACTAAAGACCATTGTCTCTGTTTTGGACTTATTTAAACTAAGTTGGTTTACTATAAACCAGTCCTGGGCTTTCGCCTGGGCATTATTTACATTAGCAAGTAGGGTGTCAAGTTCTTTATGTGACTGGATAATTGTGGTATCATCTGCAAAGAGGACGAATTTAGACGAAGTGATATCAGTAAGGTCATTTATATAAATTAGGAACAAAATTGGCCCTAGTATGTAGCCCTGAGGCACTCCGTATTCCATATATAGCACACTTGATTTATTATTTTGATACATGACGTACTGACATCTGTTACTAAGATACGACTTTATTAAATTACTGCTGTTTATGCTGAAGTTATAAAAGTTCAATTTATTTATTAAGATATTATGTGACACACAGTCAAATGCCTTGCATAAATCTAAGAATTGAGCATATATATATTCACTGTCTTCAAATCCGTTACTTATTATGTCTGTTAACTTATTTATGGCTAAAGTAGTAGATAAGTTAGTTCTAAAACCAAACTGACTGGAACTAAGCAGGTTTTCGGATTCAAAATAATGTGTTATTTGAATTTTTAAGACACATTCTAAGATTTTAGAAAAGAACGGTATGATGGAAATAGATCTGTAGTTTCCAACATCATTTATGCTGTCTTTTTTGTACACCGGAATGACTTTAGCAAGCTTAAGTACGTCTGGAAATTTGTGTGTGCGGATGCAAATATTTATTAGGTTGGTTAGCGGTATCAATATTATACATCTTATCGCGTTAAGGATTTTCATATTTAAATAATACGCATCCTTAGACGTAGTCTTTTTGAGATTGTTGATGATATCATTGACTTCTATATAAGTAACTTCTCTAAATGAAAACTGGTTTTCAACATTTCTTGTCCTCATGCCTAGAAAATCGTTATGTGTGTAATTTGTAGCTGGCAATTCATCTATTATATTTTTAGCGATATTGGCAAAATGTACATTAAATTCGTTGGGGGATATTTCTGATTTAATTTCTGGGCGGTTTTTGTTGCTATTAATGATTTGCCACATAGCTTTATGGGAGTTATTAGAGCTTGAAATAAATTTATCGTGGGCATCTCTTCTTGCTTTACAAAGTTGTGACCTGTAATAAATCCTACGAGTTTTTATTAGCCTTTTCAAGTCCTCTGAATGTGTTCTCTTACATATATCCTCTAAGAAATGCAACGTGTCTCTCATGTGTTGTAAATCAGCGTTAAACCAGTTAATTTTAGATATTTTAATGTCATTCACTAATTTTGATTTTTCAGGGAATGCCTTTTCAACAGCTGTTGTTATGTAATTAATGAATTGTTCAAATTTGTTGTCAATCCCTATGTTATTGTTATTTACAAAACTCCAGTCTATTTCTTGTAAATAACTATTTAAGTAATGTAAACCAGTGTCACTAATAGGTCTATAATTTATTCTCTTATATGCTGATTTTGGTTTAGGGTCATTTAGGCTCAATAAAATACCTAAATGGTCGGACAATCTTGGGTTCAGTATTGACCAGTTGAAATTGATCTCATTAAAGTTAACAAAGATGTTATCGAGACAAGAGTGATTTCTGGTGTTCTTATTATTTACAGGATTTAAACCAAAAGATAAAAAAGTGTTCAAAAGCAAAAGAGTATTGTTTTCATTCGTGTTAAAGTGCACGTTGAAATCACCTGTTACAATGATTTTTTTAGTTTTGTTTTTATTCTTACTAGTAATTATGTTTAAAGCTAGTGATAATTTCTCTAAAAATATATTAAAGTCTCCATTTGGAGATCTGTATATAGTTAAAATTTGTGAATCAGAGTAATTTATGCCCACTATTTCACAATGAAATTCAGTCGATAAATTAATTACTTGTTTAATGGGAGAACAGTTAAATTTTTTTAAACAATATATTGCAACACCCCCGTGTATACTTTTCGTTCTAGAAAAATGAGTTACAAGTTTGTAATTTTTTAGGCACACATAAGATATTTCATCATTTAATAACCAATGCTCATTAATGCACAAAAAGTCAAGTTTGTTCTCATCTAAAAATATTTCTAATTCATTGGCTTTATTACGCAAACATTGAACATTTAAGTGAAAAACGTTAAGAGTTTTACCTTTGTCCATTTTTGTATTATTAATAGCTAATCTATTATTGTGATGGGCATCTCTAAATGTTTGTCTAAAAAATGTTCATCACTGAGATTTTGATTTATGGTTTCACTTTCCACTATTGGTATCACTTCCCGTTGTTGAACTATGTTCACTCCAGCTGGTGGTGAAGACGCATAATTATCATGTATTTTTATGAATATTAAATTTTTTTTTAAACATACATTAGTCAATATAAAATGTGAGACAAGATCAGCAAATGCGTTGCAAGTTAATTTTCTTTCTTGATCGTCATTAATATCTACATATTGAATCCTGCCTTCAGTACATTTATTAAACTTGGACAGAAATTGATTAAGTTTTAGGTTGTACTTTAGCATACGTTTTTTCATATTGTTGTTCCTGTTATTGAGAGGGATTGAAGAAAAGAGGATATTAGTGTTTGTGCACAGCTTTAATTTGTTGCATATATGTCGAAATGATGGAATTTTATTATTATATATGTCATTTGATCCTCCTATAATTATTACAAAGTCTTCGAAATTTAGATCTTTTGTTAAATTTTCTACATTTTCCATAACCTGATGCAAAAGTGCCCCTGGTTTTGTAATCGTGACTACCGAATAATTGTTAGAGTCGATTCTGTTTCTGATTTTCCAACTTAAACCCTTACCATGCTCGTCAGATATTATGAGTATCTGTCGTCTAGTAGTGGTAGGATTAACATGTCTCTGTAATGTTTCGTCAGTATTTGCCTTATTTATATCAAGTGGTTCTCTTCTAGTGGAATCCTCAGTTTTATCAACATTTGACTGGACATGTCTAACATCGAGATGTTGCCTCATGTTAATTCTAGGTATATTGAAATTAATACTAGGAAATAGGTCCGAACTATCAATCATACCATGGAATAACATGTAGAAGTACTATCTGTTTTAAATGCTAAATATTTTAAGATTTTTCTTTGCACTCGTTCTATTACCAGCTTTTGATAATAATTGTTGTATGGATACCAGATTAGAGCAGCATATTCTAACCTAGACCGGATATCAGTGAACTTTTTACAGTTTCTTACAATGAAAACCATAAAATTTTATAGCTTCAAACATTTTTAGAGTCATATGGTCATTAAAAGAAAGTATAGAATCAAATATTATACTTAGGTCTTTATAAGAGTTATATCTGGATAATGTTTTATAATCAATATTATAAGCATATTCATAACTTGCCGGTTTCCGTGTGAAGCTCAAGGTTTTGCATTTCGATATATTAAGATGTAATTTATTTTCTATACACCAACATTGAATATGATCCAGTTCATATTGCAACTTTCTACAATCGTCAATACAAGTTATAGCTAAAAATATCTTTAAATCATCAGCATAGAAAAGTCTGGAGCAATCAATTACATAAATCTAAATCATTAATAAATAAAAGAAATAGCAGAGGGCCCAGGTGGACCTTTGCGAAACACCTGAGGTAACAATATAATGAGATGACTCGAAACCATTGTACATAACATATTGCTGTCACTTACATAAGTAGAATTCAGTGGCTTAAGAATGAAAGCCTAATTTTTTTAGCTTATTAAGCAGGACACCATGGTCCTCCTAAATAAGTATATGCGATCATACAGAATAATTTCAAAGATTTTTGCAAAGTTTGAAAGAATGGATATGGCCCTATAATTATCAACAACTGTCCTCTCGCCATTCTTAAATACTGGATAAACTTTAGCCTCCTTCCAGCGGCTAGGAAGCATCCTTCTTTTTAACGCAAGATTAAATATTATACATAAGGGTACAGCTAAAACACCTGCACAATCTTTAACCATAAACCGTGGTATGTTATGAGGACATCATCTTGTTTCTAACTTCCTTAACGTGTATCGTTTGCATATTATTTTAACACGTTTTATTCAATTTCTCTATCCTCAGCAGGATGGTTTTAGAAATTGATTTTCTGGGCTGTTTTACCAAGGACTTAGCAAATATCCTTGATCAAATTAGGAAAGTTCATTGAGTTTCTAAAAGACTTTGATGTTCCTAATGATATTGTTCATGGAAAGATCGCTGATCTCGTAGAGTAGCTCTTTGCATAAGAACTATTTATCGGAAAGTACTCAGAGTATGACAGTCGACACTATCTCCAATAAAAATTCTGTTACCATGACGTCAACCAAATGAACGTATTGAATTCTTTGGCTATTATAATTTTTATAAATGATAGTGCACAAGATATTTCTTCAAGAGTAAAACTCTTTGCGGCTAATTGCACTGTATATCATTCTATATCAGATCCCTAAAATTGTAACACATTTCAGAAATGGATAAACGATAATAAGACGAGACTTAATGGAGCAAAAATTCGACTAAGTAGATTTAATAATAAGAAGATTTATTGTAGTCATACACTAGAAAATAACTCTTTAATAGCTGTAAGCTCTGGTAAATACTCAGGGGTCCTGAACACGAAGGAGTTCCGAGTTTGTTGAAAAATAAAAAATATACTTGAAGTTTACAGCAGTAGAGAGGACAGAGACACTGGAAGCCCTTTGTACCCTTAATTTTGAGTTTGACAAGCTTGGGTGGCTCACTCGTAAAACGTCGAATAGGGTCAAATGCTACACCCTGTGTAAGCCCTAGAATTGGTAAATGCACTTGAAATAGATTATTTAACACTTTAATTTAATTTAATGTTTATGGCAGTGTCCAAATCGCTACCCTATTATGTTTTTCTTGAATTAAATCACTTTGTTTTAAAACGAACAAGACTAATTTATTTAATGCAACTGAACAGGTTTGGTAAAACGATTTTTAACTTAAATATTTAATTCACACAGGTTGTAAAACGATAGCTTTTCGTACACTTTTCGACTTGGGAATATTAAGATTAAAATATAAAAATTGACTAACAAGATTAGAGTCTGAAAAAACGCCCTTTTTGTTAAATACGTGAGCGTAGCACAGAATTGGGGTTTTCAACTTGGAGCGGCCAAGGAAGCAGCTGTAGTAGCATGGTTGTAGAGATTACGTTCGCGGTGCACGCATCAAACTGGACTTACTCGAGCTCATCGTGCGCAGCTTTTTACATGGTTCATCGGGGACTAGGCGTGCGGAGGTCCGGAAATGTCTGCAAATGTCCCCATCCATTCCGTGCGGGCTCGATTGCGTAATATTTCACAATATTGCATCAGAAAATATAAAAATAAAAAAATCGGACATGAAAACCATCTCGGCATTAAAATGAGAAATTTATTGATATATGACAGGTGTTCGAATCGATTTGATTTCGGAAGTTATCAACGAAAATTTTTTGGCAAATTTTAAGACTGCAATTTATGGAATATACTATAACAGTCCAACTTTAAAGTAATTTTCACTGGAGTACATACATCAAGAAGACCGCCTTTGTTGTAAATGAGAGATCTAAGGAAGCCAACAGAGAAGTCAGAATAAAAACATATTTATCACTAGTGCATTCTTGCTCTGAACATTGTGCAGCAGTGTGGCATCCGCATCAAGCCGGTGATTATTGTACGACCACCGGCTCAGTTCGTTGATATTGTAAATTTATAAATAAGTAATACATAAATAATTATTGACTGTCAACCTTTTCAAGTGTCTAAAGCAGGTATGAGATATTAAACATTTAAAAATGATATATGCCGGTCCTTGTAGAATCACATATCAAGTATTGTATAATGTGTGGAGGTATAATGAATGTTCGCTTAAGCAATTTAAAACAATTAAAATTATGTATAACAAAGTACCCATCTAACCTAGTGATTCCTTATACAGGGAATATTACCAATTATTATGGATCCACGGCAAGAAATTATATCTACATAAATATACCAAGCATAAAAGTAAACTAATACCTGCTAAACAAATGAAAAAAATTTAACTTAATATCTGAAACATTAAGAGGTTGGTACTTATATTAAGTAAAAAAGAATTTATATTAAAATATCTTAAATAATATACATCAAAAAGTTCCAGAATATATAAAGTAATAGACTAAAAGGATTCTTAAGAGGAAGCTGAAGTAATGTGGTATCATTAACCATATATTTTAAATTGTGATTATTAACAAAAAAAAATAAAAATAAAATTAACGAATAAATAATATAATATTTATTAACAATTTAATAACAATAACATTATAAAACTGCCACACATTAGACATATTTGAATTTTTGTGACTCATTTTAAATGTCTGTATTAATTAATTTGAATGTGTTTGTATTGATCTGTAAATTGATTTTACAATTTGCACTGCTCACATTCAAGATTCGATTGAATTTTCTGTGATTTATTTTCATATTTGTTTGTATCGAGATGTAAGTGCTATTTTGTATTTGTATTTTTATGACAAATAGATATATTATTATCATTGTCATTTTCATTTTCATTGCCATTGTCGTTGTCGTTATCGTTATCGTTATCTTTATCATTATCATTATCATTATCATTATCATTATCATTATCATTATCATTATCATTATCATTATCATTATCATTATCATTATCATTATCATTATCATTATCATTATCATTATCATTATCATTATCATTATCATTATCATTATCATTATCATTATCATTATCATTATCATTATCATTATCATTATCATTATCATTATCATTATCATTATCATTATCATTATCATTATCATTATCATTATCATTATCATTATCATTATCATTATCATTATCATTATCATTATCATTATCATTATCATTACCATTACCATTACCATTACCATTACCATTACCATTACCATTACCATTACCATTACCATTACCATTACCATTACCATTACCATTAGCATTACCATTACCATTACCATTACCATTACCATTACCATTACCATTACCATTACCATTACCATTACCATTACCATTACCATTACCATTACCATTATCATTATCAATGATTAGTTCGAATTTACTTTATATTCAGTTTATAAATTAAAGTTATTGTCAGTACCTTGTTGAAGAACTTATGGTTCTATAATTACATTTTGGTCACGATTTATAATAATTTATAGTGTCAGATACATTTATCTATGACCGACTCTTATACCAGGATGTAGTATAAGCTATAAATACGCCTGAGCCCATTTTTTAAGAATCTATTATACAGTATTTTTCGTTTTATAACAAAAAATATAGAGATATATTCAAACTAAGACATTTCTATATAAACGTGGCCAATACTGTTAGTATTATATGCAGTACAAGAAAAAATAAATTTTAAATAATACAAATGAGAAGTTAGAAACTCCAGGCATGGGGTGTTATTGATGTCCTTACTATTTTTTTCTCACTAAACTATAATACCAAGAAAGCATGTGGAGATTTCTAACTTATAGACAGACAGAATTGACCATTAATTGTTTCATACTCCTAATACAAATTTTTTGTAATGTAATTTTTTTATCGATATATAGCCACTAAAAAGGAGTTTAATTTAGATTACAAGTGGGGTATTTTAAAATAGCTATAGTTAGGTCTATATGGACACCATTTTACCCCTTGTTCCTGAGATACTCTGTATATTACATTATATGTTAAATAAATTCATTAATTATTTATATTGTTGAACAAAATAGCTTTTTAAAAAAATAAACAAATATGTTTTACTTCTGTTTCTTGACGGATGGTACAAAATGAGTTCCCGGTTATAAAACTTTTCTTCTGAAAGTAATAAAATTCCGAATTAAATAGGGGAATTCGTGTGCCAATCTACTCAATTATATTTTCTGTCTTTTACGTTAAATTGACTGTAAATCTGTTTTTCATGTTGCAGCAATAGTACTTACGTATCTCGTTAGATTATAATGAACAGTAAACAGAAAATAATAAGCAAACAATATTTTTTTCTTGCTTTCATTTATACAAACAAACCAATTAATGATATTTTGATATTGCCTTTTAACGAGCGAAAGTCTAATGCGGCCAAGGTTAAAATACAGGTCCTTTTTTAATTATCATCATCTGTTAGAAAATTGAATTGAATGGATGGATTACAAATTCAACGAACTGGCCGCCGCTATTCATTTATTTTGCGGTGAAGTTTCTTAGTGCCTCAGTGCTTATGCGAAGTCCCATGTTCGAATCTTGGCTAGGGCATGGATGTTTGGTGTCATTTTTAATGTGTTACCGAGTTGGCAGTGGACTAGACGGGGGATGTGTAAGAGGTAACACGGTTTTTCGCTCTACTACTGATGAGTTCGGGTCTCAGCCGCGGCAGATGGAATTTTCGTAGGGAATGGCTGTAGTGTCATTGTCTGTGTATATGTGTCTTCATTGGATGGTGGATGATTAATAGAAAAATGCTGTTAATGCAAGGAGATTAAACCCAGTGTCTTCCTCGAATAGAACAATTTCTTGTGAAAGAATTTTTGTAAGCACAAATCGTTCGTTAGAGGAAAATGGTCCCCTACAAGTGGTAGGGGTCAACACGTATATAAAAAAATCTGGGTCAACTCATTATGGACTCCAGAAACAATAGAAGCCATATTGAATGCTGTAAATACGAATCTTCGAATCGGTACCAGAGGGATAAATTTACAAGAAGATGGGTCAGCAGCGTCCTCTTGGATGGTGCCAGGCCATGTACAAAAACTAATGAACATACCTCAAATAGTTGCTGCGGTAGTATTTAAGTAAAATTCTAATTTTACCCTCTTTAAAAGGCCCTAGTAATAGCTATATCAGTCCTGGACCAGTGAGTAAAGGAATACTACCATTACTAATGACGTCATGAACTGGATGGCACGTGTCCATCAGGAGTCCTTGCATTTTAAGACCGGTTTATATCTGTTTAAGACTTGTTTATATATGCTTGAGACCGTTTATAACTGTTTAAGGTCTCTTCATATCTGTTTAGGATCTGTTTGAGACATGTTCAGAGCTGTTTAAGACCTGATTATATCTAGGTGCATATGATCATGATATGTACTTTTCCTCTACTCAGTGGTCCAGGAGTCATCTACTCCTGTTTATATTTCTTGACACAGAAACGATGAATTAATACAAATGTCATGTTACGCGGCAGGCGCTATTAAAATTTATAATAACTTTCCAAAGAAATTTACGGAGTTAGCAAACCTCGGTCAATTTAAGGTCGTAAAACATTTTCTAATAGAACATACATTTTACTCGCTGGACGAATATTTTAAGTACAAGTACTAAAAAGGTGTTTCCGCATATAGACAACATGCTCTTGGTTTATTTTGTTATGTTTACTGTCATATGTTTTGTTTTATTATGTTTATATACTGTTAAATGTTTTTTTATTTGTTTATATATATATATATATATATATATATATATATATATATATATATATATATATATATATATTGTGTATCTTTTTATCTGATGAAATTTTAAGAAATTTTTAAAAATATTTTAAACTTTTGTAAAGATAAATTGTTTTCAAATATGTATACCATTATCCAAATACTACTTGTATTTATTTATTAATTTAATGACTACATACCACAAATACCGTGTATTGCCAAAATTATAAATTTGTATAATAACACCACAGGTAATTACGACCCCCTTTATCTCGGAAGGCTCTGGAAAATTATATTATCACGTTGCCTTTATGTCGCAGATTATTATTTTGACGTATGAATGACTATTTCCATTACCTATACTTGAATTAGATATCGTTCATGCACAGTTCCTTAGTTTTTCTCCCTAAAATATAAAATGTAGATACTTATTTCGAATTAAGATGGAGTCTAGATAGTGCCTCTGCGCAGGGAGATTAGAGATTAAGTAATCCTATTCTTAGGGTTGCCTGTTATCAGACACGCAATTCTATTCTCGATCTTAAAACTTCAATTTAAGTGGTAATAGGCAGATTTGAAAAATGTTTATCTTTCCGATAAAAAATCCAGCAGACAGAGGATCGGTTACAAATCCCTCAACTGTCGTAAAAACAGATACCATAAAATTAAAAAAACTTGAGAGGGCCGAATGTTAAATTAGCGCTGGTTTATGTTGCTTTTGGGAATGTGCTAGGTGATATTCTGTTAAAGCGTAAATGTCGACTTTGGGAAAATGTCCCAAAAACAAATTGTTTTATTTCATGTCAACTAATTGAAATAAATGTTCAAGTTTTTAACGGCGGAACCAAAATAAAGAATAAAGTTAATACGAATATTAAAGTATAGGTAATAAATCAAATTTCCTTTCCATGTATTTTAAATCTAAGTCAAATACAAGATGTGGTATTAAATATTAAACTTTGTAATACCAGCCGAACTCAATAGTTTTCTAAATCACTAATATAAAATAAATCAAAAAGTAATAAATGAATAAAATAATAGCAAATCTCCCCGAATTAGTGGAATTACAATAACTAATCTATTAACCACATTCTACAATAATTAGTTCATATGTATAACAATAAAGCAGTTCCTGGTAGATAATATTCTTCCTCTTTTAAAGTAGCCGTCAGTAGAATTATTTTTAAAACGGCTCTAAAGAAGAAGTAATATGCTATAGGCTAATTTCATTAATAAGTAATATTGCCAGCATTTTTGAAAAAAATATTAAATTTAGAATCATAGTTGCCTGAAAAAATACAATCTATTATCCAGCTCCCAACTAAGATTTAGAAAAAGTAGAAGTACCCAAAATGCTATTACTTTCTTCGTGAGATAGATATGATGCCTTAGATGATAGACCAAATGTAGCAGGCGGTCATCCTATGGTCCCTTAGACTATAAGGTAGAATTCACTTCATTTAAGTACAGTCCCCCCAATAACCATTTTTTCTAGCTTTAATATCAATAACAGCCGATTCACTGTCTCAAATATATGCTTGGAGCTTAAGAAAATTGCAGTTATTACTTGATTTTTACCCATTCTCTTAACCCAATCTGATGGTTGCTAGGGTTTACAGGGATAGGTATCCTGAGTTGGAGGATCTGAAGTGTGACAACGGAGTCACTTACCTGATAGCCTCGATGAGGGTACCAGAAGCCTAAACTAACGGTACGTTTTTAAGGCTGTGATAGGGAACGGGGAAGGAGCAAATGGAGTAGAGAAAGCGTTGGTTAGAGTCTTATACGTCCTTAAGGGGACAGTTATTGAAATCAAGAGGGGTAGGATAGCTTGTCCTATACCAGAGGGGACGGATGCAAATTTATTAAGGAAAATTGTAGAAATCGTATTCAGAGACGCGGAGCTACATGTTGCACTGTATATCCCGAGAGGTGGGAAAGCCGAAAGGAGACAGAGCCAAGGAGGTGAATAGCAAAATGAAACTGAGGGCGAAATCGGGACGGTAAAATAATTCAGTCGGAAGTCGGATGAAAAGTGGCAAACACAGAAGGGGGGAAATAGGGAAAACCGTAATGAGACAGTGATCATCAAGTCAGTAATGGGGAGGGAGGATATGTACGCGGAGGCCTTTGCGAATATGAGGAAGATGGATATGAGGGAACTAGGTCTAGAGATAAAAAGTATGGTGAAAACAAAGGGCGGGCACGTGAAAGTCAATGTGTCTGGCAAAACAGAAGGCGGGGCGGCCACACTTAAGAAAGCCATGGGAGACAAGGTTGCTGGGAATCTAGATGTCGACTGCTAAAAAAATAGTGATACTTAGAGATCTAAATGAACTGACGACTGAAACAGAAATAAAGGAGTCTATTAGACAGAGTTTAGGTCTACCCACTGTCAACATCTTCCTGAAGGTTCATCCTCTCAGGAAGAAGGCAATGGGGAAAGGCATAGTGGCAATGGTAACTTTGTCAAAGGCAAATGCCGAGGACATTGTGTGCAAGGGTAAGGTTAGAGTGGGGTGGCTTAGGAGCTGGGCGGTGGTTGTTTAAGATGTCGGCAATTCGGGCACAGGAGGGCCGAATGTAAAGGAGAGGAACTCAGCATGACGAGGAAGTGCTTGAAATGCTGGAGGGCTGGTCATAGCGTGACAGAATGTAGGAATAAAGCAAAATGCTACGTGTGTCAGGAGGGAGGGCACAGAGCGGACTTCATGGGCTGCTCTAAGTATGGGACGGCAGTGGAGAGCCTGAGAAAGTAAATAGAAGAGGGCTGAACATTGCGGTAGGTTCCGCGGCAGGTGAGGCTGCGGTGGGGAGCAAGGGAATTCCGATATCAGCTCAGGAAAAAGTGGGGGCAGGGGATGCCGGGAAAATGGAGGACAATCTGAACGGACTACCTCTTCCAGACTAGAGGAATACGCAGACGATTTAGTCGTGGTGGTAATGGGTAGAATGCCTTGGAAGGTGAAGAATAATGCAAACGAGACTATCAGGAAGGTAGAAAGTTGGTTAAGGAGGCGAATGTTGGAACTTGCTACCGAGAAAACCGAAAAGGTCGCGATTTCCAACAAAAGGAAGCTTCCGAAGATGGAAATTGAGGAAAAATGCACCAGAATCTCCCCTAAGAAGGCTATCAAGTAATTAGGGGTTTGGATCGACCAAAGGCTGGTACTCAGGGAGCCCGTTAATAGAGCAGCGTAGAAGGCAGGGAGGCTAACGTCGGCACTTTGTAGGTTGATGACTAATGTGGGGGGTCCGAAGAAAGTCAAAAGGAGGGTGTTATGTAGTGGCGCGCACTCTATAATGCTATATGCAGCCCCAGTGTGGGGAAAGATGATGGACGTCCAAACAACAAGGGCGGTGTTGAATAGAGTCCAGAGGAATATGGCACTAAGGATAACTAGTGCCAACACAACGGTGTCAATAAAACAGTATTTTTAAATACTTTGCTGTACATTTGTGTGTACTAAGGTACGTAATAATTAATATTGATTTAATGTCAGTACCACTGTTTCTTTTTGAGGTTAGAAATTCTTTCGATTCATATTAATTATGGACCAATCGGCTCTTTCACCACTGATAAAAAAGAGCCAGTTATTTTTCAGTGGAAGACAAGCAACGCGTTTTAAATATCTATCAAGGCTTGTGTTGGATACAATCCGGATAAACCTATGATACAAAATATCGAGTTTACTGCAAATGCAGCAGGTAATTTTCATGATTGTGAATTCAATTCTATTGAATTAATCTGGGGCCAAATAGAAAGAGAAGTTACCAGGAACAATGTCAAGTTTAAAAAGAAAGACTTTCACCTATTATTTCAATAAGCTATTGAAAATATTTTTGCCGAAAATTGGAAAAGGGCCGTTCGACATGCGTAAAATAAAGAGAAAAAATGTGACAGGTTGACATTGCAATGGACATCGTAGTAGAGCTACTTATAATTCATGTGGCAAGTGACTCTTCTTCTTTGCTTTAATCAGAGACGGACTAACAGGTGCATGACGTAGTATAATTGTCAATAGTTACGTAGAACTTGTATTAGTTGGATAAAATAAATAAATAAAATAAATGTAAATTGTTTCACCTTATATCGTACAAATGTACTATGTCATTTTCCAGACAGACATCCAAAAATTAAGTATAACCATATATATTTGTTTTTTGTTATAGATAATAAAGAATTTTAGATTTTGTTATATTCATTTAACACTATACATTTTACCACTTTAATTCCTCAATGAATATTACATTAAATTATGTAATTCTTGAATTTTCCCGTTTTTATTCAATTGTCACATTGGTTAAAGCAAAAAGTAAATTAATGGAGAATGGCTTAATCATTTCTATTCAGTAGAGTATAGCATTCATATAATGGAAAGCAAAATTTAACTCACACGATATCCAAAAATATAAGAAATATTAATTAAGGCCAAACTAGTTTGATTTTTGTTTAAGAGCAAAATGCCAAGTAAGTTACAAGATACGGTCACATATTAAGGATATAAAATTTTGTAATCAAATATAATAAGAATTTTTTAAGAAATGACAAATATGAATCTATTCATTTGAGTACTATAAATAATGTTTTTTATCTTAAAAAAGTTTTATTCGTTTTTTTATATATTCTTTATTTTTCATCTCCATATGCTTCTAATATAATATTATAAATGCAATACCTGTATTTTAATGCGCTATACACTGTCAGTATCATTTATTTAAATAAAGAAAATATAGTATTACATTAGAAAATGCAATTAATATAAAATAAGGACCGAGTAAATTTTTGGATTTAATAATACTTGCAAAATAAAGCATTAAACAAACAAATCAAAATTATCTTGTATTACAATGTCTTATTGTACAATATTACAGAACAAGAAAATTTAGAATTACACCGGTAGGCTGGTGTTACTTGAAATGTACATGCACACACAGTACTGATTAACTTTTAAATTTTTTAGTATACTCCATTTTATCCCGAAACTGCGATAGAATTTACCAAATAGGCCGATTTTCGTATACGTACCTGTCATAAAGAAGATTATCCGTATTCGCATTCTATGATAATCAGATATGATATAATGCACTTGCACATAATGTAGAAAATCTAATAGTACACGTGCATTACAACTTTAGCAATAGTAGAATGAATACAATGGCGACCTCACCAATAGTCGAGCTAGACTAGTTCATACATTTAAAGATTTGCAGGAGGCGTCCATGGCCCCAATATTACATTAAATTCACTCAATTCATTCACTATTTTCTATTGCGAACTTGGGATCACTTAATGGCGTCCATAACGAAAACAATAAATCACGCAGTATAATTTTTCGACGGCAGAGGGCGGCATTTGAACATTTAGTTTTCAGAAGTAAATTTATAAATGGGTAGTAAATATTACTCTACAAAACTAAATATTTACTTCTCCGTATTATGATTAACCCTTTGCTGATATATTTATTTCTCGAAAATGAATGTAATATTGTAATAAATTTGGGAGAAACAAATATCTTTCTCTCAACTAACTCTATTATTTTCATACAGTAATTTACTTAGGAAGAACAAATACGACGAAAATAAATCATTTAGTTTTGGCAACTAATTGAATATTTGGTATATTCTTGCCATAACAAAACTTTTAAAAATAATTGTTTGTCTATATTAAATATAATAAAGTATAACAAATATTTACTAAATTGAAAAAACTAAGGCTACTTATTTTAAGCCTCATATTTTCCTCAGTGCACCTTCATTACTTTTACGGGAAAATTTTTATCTAGTGAGTTAGATATACTCTTCACAAAATTATCAGATAATACATCTACATCTGTTAATGTATTATCCCAGTATAAATTTCTCAACAAATTCTGAATAGTGTCTTCATTAAAGTTCTTACAACATCTTTTCTTTATTTCTACCTCTTGCCACTGTTTTTGTTTAACTGTCAAATTTAATAAAACATTTACATGAAATGTGATTAAACAAATAAAATAAATCATATTCTTACTCATAGTAAACACTAATTAAACTTACTTTGTTCTATTCTGTATAATTTTTAAAGAAGTACCATCAATAACATATTTTCAGAGGATAAATCGAAACACAATAAAAAATAACAAGCAAAAAGAATTAAAAACTATCTTGTATACTTGCAAAACCCCAATACTGCCATGTTATAACGATAAAGCGATCCAATAAACCGACCTAACAGGTGGATTTGTCGGGTTTATGAGCTTTTGTATTGGTCACATTTTAAAACAACAACATCGCAAGTTTTCAAGAGCATCGATCTTTGTTCATAAGTGAAGCGAAAGCATATTGTACTGGCAATTTCTCCAAGTTGAAGTCAACCAATAAATTCTTTACGATTTCTAACAACGACACCGAAAACAAAATATCCGAAACAAGAATTTAGAATCTTAGAACTAGACGTCTCCACAATTTTGAAAGTAATTTGTCAGCTTTTAAGAAGTTAAGTCTGAAAGATAAACTGGCTACGGGTTGTGTAAAAGGAAAGATGTCCCAAACGTGGCTTTTCAGCTGAAACATTGCTGTGCACGTGCACGGTCTGGCTTGGCACGTGTGTGCTGACGCCAAATCCCCTATTGTTGCTTACTCAAATGCAGCAGATATGCCTTTTATCCATATATACAATCACTAACACTAGCCTAGTAGTATCCAAAAGCAATTTTAGTAAAATTAGACTAGGAGTAGAACCAATCGGGGAATCAAATAAATGTATTGCACTAGTAAAAGATAAAGTTGATTTACATAACATTATTTATGGTGGTAGTTACCAATGGAGATATTATTTAAAATTTGGGGCTAGATGATAAGACTTCATTAATGCTTTCCATGCATTTTAGATGAGAGGATTAATTTATCGTTAACTTACAATACAGCACAGAAATACTAATTTCCTTTAATTTTCCTAGTATAAGGAAACTTATTAAAATTATCTGTGAGCGATCACCAGCTTGTTTGGTGTAGAAATAAATTCTCCCAAATTAGAAATCAAGAAAAATTTCATATATCGCAGTTTTAAAATTTCTAATAATATTGAGTTTAGAGCGGATTTAAATAATATTAACTGGATCATATCTACTATACACGTGATCCCTATGATAAACAACAATTCCTGACTAGCAACATTCTTAACTTATTTAACAAACACTGTTCGCGTAAGTAAACCACCCTCGCCATGGTTTACGTACACCTTAAATCTAATTCTCAAAGAAAGAGACAAAACTTTTAGTAAATATAAAAATAATAAAACTGCAGAGAATTGGAATAGCTATAAAACCAGGCGAAACTTTTCTATTGCAGCAATTAGAAGGGAAGAAAGCATACCTGTATTACCTTCAGAATCAAAATGAAGAAAAAAATGTGTCAGGGAATAAAAAATTTAAATTTAGCTTCGTATTAGTCAGCCTCTTTCTTCCTGCTTTACAAGATCCGGCTGCTATCAACAATTATTATCTTATCTTTGGAAATACTGGTGATTGTGCTGAAGCAATCCTGCATCAAGGCAATAATAGATATAGATAGATAGATAGTTTATTCCAATAGACTAAATTACAATAGTCTAGGAAAAGTCGAAGGAGGTTCCTCTGGTTGATTAGACACGTCTCGTACACAATTTAGAGTAATAAAAATAACAAATATTTACAACAAATTTAAAATAATAAATACCTAAATATGACAAATAATTTAAGACAAAAATGAAACAAGATATGGACTATAACAATTTAAAAGTGGTCAGGAATGGTGTAAACACATATTTAATCTAAAACGATAAACAAGTATACCGAAATTAATGTAAATGTAATATACTAATATAGGGACATATTCAAAATACAATATATAAACTATACGTTGAAATTTATATATTCTGAAACACTATAAAACACATTGTCAAGTAACATATTATAGATGGTAGTTTTGAATATTTTTAGGTTGTTTATTTGCCTAATTTCTGGATTTAGTTTGTTGTATAATTTGATTCCTACATACATAGGGCTTTTTTCATGTATTGACAAACTATGTCAAGGAATTGACACTAAAAGTTGTGTCTGGTTTCATATTCGTGGAAGTCACCATTAGTTGTAAACTTATTTAAGTTTGATTTAACATATATTAAAATTTCCAAGATATATATGCAAGGTAATGTTAGTAATCGTAATTTTTTAAAATATGGCCTACATGGTGATCGAACTGATACATCTTCTATATTCCTTATGGCCTTTCTTGTAGTTTAAATACCCTGTTTAAGTGGCTAGATGATCTCCAGAATAAGATACCGTATCGTAGTCGTGAGACAAATTGAGCGTGATAGAAGGAGAGAAGAATATTATTGCTAGTGATATTTTTCAAATCTAAAGAGGGCGAAACATAAAGACGAAAGTTTATTACAGAGAAAATCTGTGTACATTTCCCCATTTAACGCATTATCTATATAAAGTCCAAGAAACTTTGTATTGCTAACTTGTGCGATTGATTTTTCCTCTATTTTTAATAAATGACTTTCGTTAATGTTACTATTTCTAGGTGTAAAATTTGTAAAAACTGTTTTAGATGTTAAACATAATATTTTTAGTCGCAAACTCCTCTATAAATCCTTATTTTACTATAAGGAAAGTAACCAGACTGCAACCAAAGTTACAAATCTGGCGCGTTAAGTGTAATAATTGCATATTACCATCAAAACGCTAATGCTTCGATTGCAACAAACACCAGCCGAAAGACTGATCCTACTTAAAGGAGCTCCCTTGCCAGTCGTCACACACCACTTGCAGACTGCAGTTTCGAGCTGTTGGCTCTCGTCAGTGCAAGGTAGGTATGCGACGACCGACATGAGAATCCTTTGACTATAGTACATCTTGGTATTTTTACAACTGGCAAGGGAGCTCCTTTAAGTAGGATCAGTCTTTCGGCTGGTGTTTGTTGCAATCGAAGCATTAGCGTTTTGATGGTAATATGCAATTATTACACTTAACGCGCCAGATTTGTAACTTTGGTTGCAGTCTGGTTACTTTCCTTATAGTAAAATAAGGATTTATAGAGGAGTTTGCGACTAAAAATATTATGTTTAATATTTCGCCCTCTAAAAGCACATTTGAACTATGCTAAGCCAAGTCAGGCTATTCATTTTTCGATTGCAACGGACACTGGACCGCTGGATGGCGCCTGCTGGCTGTTTTACATGTCGCTATTGTAAAAATACCGAGATGTACTATAGTCAAAGGATTCTCATGTCGGTCGTCGCATACCTACCTTGCACTGACGAGAGCCAACAGCTCGAAACTGCAGTCTGCAAGTGGTGTGTGACGACTGGCAAGGGTGCTCCTTTAAGTAGGATCAGTCTTTCGGCTGGTGTTTGTTGCAATCGAAGCATTAGCGTTTTGATGGTAATATGCAATTATTACACTTAACGCGCCAGATTTGTAACTTTGGTTGCAGTCTGGTTACTTTCCTCATAGTAAAATAAGGATTTATAGAGGGGTTTGCGACTAAAAATATTATGTTTAATATTCCGCCCTCTAAAAGCATATTTGAACTTAGATGTGTTAAGATGCAATTCATTAGTTTTAACTAATCTAGAAATTTATTTATCATTATCTGTAACTTAATAACAGCATCTGCCAGGGTTACAGCATCTACCAGGGTTACATCATCACACAAATAAGTGTTGTCATCTGCAAACATTATGAATTTACTTCCAGAGTTTGTTATTTCAGGGAGATCGTTAACAAAAATCAAAAACAACAGGGGACCTGAAATGGAACCCTGAGGGACATCTACAGCAACATATAACTCGTTAGAATAGGTACCATTGATATCTACAATTTGTTTTCTATTATATAAGTAGGATGTCAACCAATCGTTTATTTTTCCTCGAAGTCCATAGGAATTTAATTTGTCCTTAAGCAGGGCGTGGTTGACTAGGTCAAATGCCTTGCTTAAGTCCATAAAAAGACTTAAAGTTTTTTTGTTATCATCCAGAGACCCATATAATTGACTGACAAATTGTATTACTGCAGTTGTCGCACTTTTGTTTTTCCTAAATCCGTGCTGCACACTAGTTAATATAACGTTGTTAAAAAATTATTTATTTATCAAATACAATTTTTTCAAGGACTTTAGAAATATAACTAAGCAACGAAATGGGTCTATTATTCTCAATATTGATTTTTTCGTGTTTTTTATATAAGGGAACAGCCCGTGCAATTTTAAATATTTCCGGAAAAATTCCTTGCTCTAATGATAAATTTACGAGATACGTTAATGGATAAGTAATATAATTCGCAATCGACTTTAGTAAATGTGATGAAATTGAGTCAACTCCTGCCGAATAAGTTTTCGTAAGATTTAGAATAGCATTGAACACTGTATTTTAATTGACTGGTCTTACAAACATAGTATAATGCATTCTTAAAGGTGTAAAGTTATCATACTTATCAGTGTCTTGACTTCGTTCATTAGACAGTTTGTGAGGTAATTCAACAAAATAATCATTAAAAGAATTAGCTATAGTTTTATCATCTTGTATAATGGTAATTTCTAATTTAATTTCAAATATTTCTTTTCTGTTTTTATTTTTACGAATCAATTTATTAATTATTGTCCACGAAGCCTTCCCTTTCTAGTCAAACTCCTCATATAGTTTGTCATTGTAAAGCTTTTTTGCGGCGATAATGACTTTTTTGTAAAAAATTTTATAGTTTTTGTAATGATTTTTGTCCAATATATGTACTGTTTCTAACATAGTTGCGTATAGTACTTTCATCTTTCTAGCAGATATCTTAAGCAGGATATCTATAGTGAGGTGCTCAGTTTTAGCTTAGCATTCGTTGGGCCTGAAGCGGTTATGAAAGTTATTAACTGCTTACGATCTAAATTCTGCTGGTGTCGATAAAATTAGTTTATTTATGATTAAATTATTTCTCCCGGTTATCCTAAATCATATAACTCATCTAGTAAGTATGCTTGGAAAAAGGTTACTTTTTATTAAATGGAGAGACTCTCTAGTCTGCCCTACAAATATTCAAGATTTGTGTCTCATCAGTCTTTTATCAGCGTATGTGTGTGTCTCTTCACTTTCATCTTGCATAGGCCTCAATTGAAGTTTTGTACTTGCCAGCACTGCGTAAAACAGGCAAGCTTAAACAATTCTTTGATTCTAAGTTTTAACTTTAGATAAATGTACGACTAATCTAACATTAAAACTGGCCTTAATTCGTTAAAATATTCGGAAGTCATTTAAAAAGCATCATTCCAACAAACCCTACAGAAATATATACACAGGCAAATTCCTTGTTATTTTCTACAGGGTGGACCATTAATAATAGGCCATATTTCAGGGGTAGA
This sequence comes from Leptura quadrifasciata, assembly GCA_963675555.1. Classification (NCBI taxonomy): domain Eukaryota; kingdom Metazoa; phylum Arthropoda; class Insecta; order Coleoptera; family Cerambycidae; genus Leptura; species Leptura quadrifasciata. The sequence goes on along the minus strand of OY776675.1, from coordinate 136,030,751 downwards.
TTCTTTGGGCCAAAATATGTGGATATAACTAAATATGTTTTAGTAAAATGTTGCTGTGGAAAAAGATACAGGGTGTCAAAGTTCAAATTATTTTTTCGTTTTTTTGCAAAAACTCAACAGCCTCTTGCCTAATCTTCGCCAAACTTGCTGGAGGAACTTTTTTTTATTCTAAGAAACAATAATTTATGTAAAAAAAAATTATGGATGAAGCATATATATATAGGACAAAGTGGGCGTAATTTTAGAACAAGATACCTGGAACATGAGCGATCCTTTAGGCTACAAAAAACAGATTCCACATTCGCAACACATTTTCTAGATAGCGGCCACAATTTCCCAGAACTCAACAGTATAGAAGTCCTACATCTTGCAGATAAAGGAGTTAAGCTTAGTTTACTGGAAGCCTTAGAAATTTATAAACACAACAATAATAACAATTTTAATCTGTTAAATGATCAATTAGACATCTCATATTCACCTCTGTTTACCGCGGCAAAAAAGATGTAACCCTTCTAGGTAATGGTAAAAATGTAATTATACCTCAATTTATGTTAAGGATTAGGATTTCCCGTTCAGTAACCTATTTAACTAGACTCTAAAATTTCCTGTATTTCATTCTATTTTGAATCATTGTTTGATAATGACGTAAGATCGAAACTGCAGTCACAACACTTTGTAAATATAGTGGTAAAAAACATAGTAATGTGTTCCTCATTTCAGTAATAATTTATGTGTTACATCACGTTAGATCATAGAGGGCGCTGCAGGACCTGCATCTGATGACGAATTTTTCTCATTTTTTTTTGACGAAACGTTGTGGTACTTCTGATCAAAAAATTTGATAGCGTCATTTCCACGTATAAAAGTTGCACTTGGTAGAACTTGATAACTCCAACTGATTTCGAGGAAAGTGCCGTTAAATATTTCAATAATTTTTTAAAAGACAAATTCCTATTAATGAAACAAAGTGTATTTATTGAAAAAAGTACAAAACGTAAGGGAAAATAAAATCGTAATAACAGCGTAAACTCTTTCTCACTTTCCTATGAACTAATGGATTATTTTTATAGAATTGAGATAAATATATAAATTAAAAGATTATCTAAAGTAAGGATCTAATCTTATTAGAAGACCAAAAAATAACGTAAAAGTTGACTTAATGACATTATAAACTTTCCCCCCATGCAAAAACCCCATTGCTGCAACTTGGAGTAAATGTTCGATATGGTCTCCACCTACTTATATGCCTTTTCTAATTCTATTCATAAAAGATTTTCTTATACTTATTGAAAAATACATGTTCCTTTCCTCTAATAAAATTCGCTGCGTTTTGTATTTTGTCCCACAGTTCTTCTCTTGAGTTGATAGTATTTGCATAGATTAAAGACTTCGTATGTCCCCACACATAATAATCCAAAGAATTATAATCGGGACTCCTTGGTGGCCAAGCAAACTCACTTCCTCGACCGATCCGTCTGCATGGGAAAGTCTCATCAAATGAAGGGGAGCTCCATCTTGCATAAACCACATTCTGTTGTCTAGCAATGAAAACATGTAATATATCAGCAAGATTATTTTGTAGAAAAAACAGAGAAGTCTGTCCATTTAAATTTAGAGGAAAGAAAAATGGTCCCAATAATTCATCGCCGATGATACCACACCAAACGTTAATCTTAACGTTAAGTCTTAAATCTAAACGTTAAGTCATTCACTGCAACTTGATTTTATTTGCTGATGTTTTAAAAATGTATGATACTGTAAATGATATTGAGGATTGTGAGTTTATTCAGTGTCAAATAGAAAATCTTGAAATTTGGTGCCAGGTGAATAGATTACAGTTAAATATCCAGAAATGCAGAACTATGAGCTTTACTCTAAAAAAACAACCAATCGAATTTACATATAAAATAAACTCAATAGATTTGAATCGATGTGAAATCATAAAAGACCTCGGCATAATTTTTGGCACCAAACTGACATTTAATGACCACATTAGTCAATCTGTATCATCCTCATTATGCATGTTGGAATTTTCATAATATGCAAGTACTAAAACTTCCTTATTACTCATTTGTAAAATCTAAATTAGAATACGCTTCGCTTATTTGGTATCCATACTATAATAACCAAAAATCTGATATTGAAAATGTACAAAGAAAATTCTTAAAATATATTTATACAGGGTGTCCCGAAACTTCCGCCTTCCCCTTTAGATGCTAATTCTCCATGCAAAAATAGTCAGAAAAGTTCCTATAAACATGTGTCCGGAAATGCTTCCTAAGGGAGCTACGGCCCTCTGAGGATGGCGCAAGAATAGGAGTTTTTACTGATTATCTCGGAAATGATTTGGGACAACTTTGTGAAACTTGGTTAACTATTTTCGATTATTAAAGGTTATTGTTTTACAGTATTAGCCAAAATAAATTTTATCCAAGGGCGGAGAAAGGAGGGGTCGGTGTTCTTTGTTTCTACATATTTATTTTTCCATTTGACATTTTTAGTATTTTAATCCCTGATTATGATTCCCTGGTTAATTCTGCAAAAAAGGTCCTCTTTACAATTTGCCATGTTCAAGCTGTTTTCGAGTAAAAGAAGTCTAAACGAAATATTGTGTATTCATTTGCTAAATGCGCATTATTTATTTTTCAAAGTAGGCGTATGTCATTCAGTAACAGAAATGGCTGAGTAGGTACACCTCACAGGAGTATCTCGATATCTGTTATGGTATGATTTAAGAAAGGAACTATTTTCAATTATTTGGCAATAGTGGTAAAAGAAACATTGTGCAAAAGTTTAATAAACATTTATGATTTAAAAAGCAACCAGAATTAAGATTATTTTTATTACAAAATGTGCTCAAAATGCCTTCCTTCCCGCTCAATGCAGGTTTCAGCACGGTGAACAATATTATTTGTGGCTCTTTGCGCCATATCCCTGGTAATAGTGTCAAATACCACAATTATGTCGGCTCGCATATCGTCCTCACTAATTGCCTCATTAAAATTAACCAAATTTTTTATATGACCTCATACAAAATAATCCATCGGATTTAAATCCGACGATTGAGAAGGCCAACTTATTGGGCCACTAGGTTCAAACTAGGTTCAAATGACGCCTTGCTACCCCCTACTAAAGTGTGCCGGAGCTCCATCGTGCATAAAAATCAGATTCAAGCGAGAAAGCAGCGGGATTTCATCCAGTAAACCGGGTAGTTGTCTCCGGAGAAATCGTACATAATTCGGTCCATTAAGTCGTGCGGGAAGAAATATGGGACCAATCTGCAAAATTGGTGGTAAATATTATTTTCAAGTTTACCTATTAGGTACCCAATGAAAATGTAAATGTACTTACCATTAGATTCCCTATTTGTCCCGCCCAAACATCAATTATTGAAAATCGGTATTGAAAATGTCTCTGTTGAATTAAATGAGGATTTTCATGGGCCCAGTAAACAAAATTCCTTGAATTAAATACTCCATTTGGGCTAAATGTCGCTTCATCAGTCCACAATATCTAATTAAGAAATGTAGGATTGACTAAATGATTTTCCAAAAAATATGTGAAATTAAAAAAAAAATCGGTTGGTTTAAGTGGTAGAATACTTTGAATTACAAATTTATGACATTTGTTTAAAATTTATTTTTAATGTCATGTAGATACTGCATACAAAATTCAGCTTACTTGTACAGAAGATCATTCGAGGTTCATGTTGCTGAACCCGTCGATAACGATAACAATGTTGATTTTCACGTCGAAGGGTTCGATGAATACGTGTTCTTGTAGTCCCCAGTAGTCTAGCAGCTCGCCTAGTACCCAACCTTGGCTGATCAGCAAATGCATCAAGAAATCATCTCTTCTTCAGCTACTGGAATCCCTCTTGGGCGACCGTTACCTCGTCTATTAGGTAGGACATTTCCACTGTCCCGTACACGATTGAGGCAGCGCGTGATAACTTTTGCGTTGGGAAAATGCGCTCGTTGCGGGAATCGGAACGCGTACAGTCGTGCGGCTGGTACAGCTTGTTCATCAGCCATACCGTAGCAGATAATCATATCGAGATACTCCTGTGAGGTGTACTCAGCAAATTCTGTTATTGAATGACATACACCTATTTTGAAAAATAAATTATGCGCATTTAGCACGAATACGCAATATTTCGTTTAGACCGCTTTTACTCGAAAACGGTTTGCCATATGGCTAATTGTAAAGAGGATTTTTTTTGCAGAGTTACCCAGGGAATCATAATCAGGGATTAAAATACTAAAAATGTCAAATGGAAAAATGAATATGTAGAAACAAAAAATACCGACCCCTCGTTTCTCAGCCCCTGGGTAAAATTAATTTTGGCTAATACTGTAAAATAATAAGATTTAATAATCGAAAATAGTTAACAAAGTTTCATAAAGTTGTCCCAAATCATTTCCGAGATAATTAGCAAAAACACCTATTCTTGCGCCATCCTTAGAGGGCTGTAGCTCCCTTAGGAAGCATTTCCGGACACATGTTTATAGGAACTTTTCTTACTATTTTTGCATGGAGAATTAGTACCTAAAGGAGAAGGCGGGAGTTTCGGGACACCCTGTATAAAAGTTTACGGTTCTTATCCCGTAAGAGGTTATGATAATCAGTTACTACTTAATACTTTTGATATGCCATCACTACAATTGAGGCGTGTATTATTGGTATAAACTTTGGTTTTAAACTTTTGGACAATAAAATTGATAGCATGCATCTCCTTGGAGAGTTGAATTTTTCGAATGCCAAGGTTTTCATCTAGACAAGTAGACATTTTTAATTTACCAATGGCTAGAACCAACCTACTGCTCCGTTCACCCATGTACATTATATGTAGTAATTTAAATAAACTAGGTACGTTTTGTGATATATTTAACATAAACTTAAAAGAGTTACGTAGTATTACTAGGGAACATAAAGACAATTTTTAGAATTTTTCAACTGCATAATCGCCAAATGTACAAATATGTTATAATCTTATATACTTATTATTATTATTTGTTCACAATTTAGTTGTAAACTATTTGTCTGTAATTGTATTCCTGCAATCTGTTGGGCAATAAAGACTATTATTATTAATTTCTTGCTGAAATTGCCTTTCTTTAACGGCATGAGAATTTTCTACTTCCCAGTAATGGGTATTTCTCCAGTTAAAAACGCCTCGGCGAGCAAAATTTGCTTCGTCGGTAAATAAAGTGTTCTTAGCAAAATTTTTATCTCTCTTGTGTTTATTTAGAACAAATTGACAAAATTGTAGCTTTTGTGGAAGATCTCTTCGAAGTAAATTTTGTACAGGAGTGAGATGATATGAGTAGAAGCGTTCATTACGTAAGGTTCTTAGGACAGATTGTTTACTCACCCCTGTTACCGCTGCTAAACGATTTGAGCTGACTTGAGGATCTTCATCCACACGAACTAAAATTTCTTGTTCTGGATCTGGAGTAATTAGTTTCGGTGGTCCTACATCGGTTTCATGACGAAATGAACCCGTTTCTCCCAAACGCCGAAACAGATCTTTGAAAATCTTATGCTCTGGCTGTATTCTATTTGGATATTTCAATGAGTATCTCCTGGCTGCAACACGTCCGCTAAATTATTTTGTGCGTAAACACATATCATATCCCTCATTTCCCTATTTGATTATTATTTGAAATTATTATATCTATGTATTAAAAATAAAGAAGTTAAGGCAATTAGCTCGAGGAACACAAGAACAAAATAAAATGATTAAATGACGTAAATGACAGAACTAAAACGTAACCAAACCACACTTTTCAATAAATACACTTTGTTTCGTTAAATTTGCATTTGTCTTTCAAAAAATTATTGAAATGTTTAACGGCACTTTCCTCGAAATCGGTTCGAGTTATCAAGTTCTACCAAGTGTACCTTTTATACGTGGAAATGACGCCCTCATCAGATTTTCTGATCAGAAGTACCACAACGTTTCGTCAAAAAAATGAAAAAAAATTCATCATCAGATACAGGTCCTGCGGCGCGTTCTATGATCTAACGTGATGTAATACGTAAATTATTGTTTCTTAGAATAAAAAAAGTTCCTCTAGCAAATTTAGCGAAGATCAGGCAAAAGACTGTTGAGCTATTTTAAAAATGCGAAAAAATATTTTGAACTTTTACACCCTGTATCTTTTTCCACAGCAACATTTGGTTATATCCTCATATTTTAGCCCAAAGAACCCTGAACTATGACCTACTATTAATGGTCCAATCTGTAGGTATTCTATTCTGTCGTTATTATGTTTCCACCGAATGTGATATATTACTATTTATTAATCAAAAAACGTTTGAACGTATCCATTTATTAGGTAAAATTGTAAATTTCAATTTACTGTTGGTATTTTAGTAATTATTTAACTTTATAAAAGATTGTATCAAACATTTTTTCTTAGAATTTGATTTTCTATCTATTTCTATGGTTCTTTATTTTTTTGTGAACCACGCCTAAAAGAAAAATGGTGTAGTAAAGTTTCTAAAACCTACTTATTACTAATTTAAGAAAATACACTAAATTCCTACAGCATTTCATTTTTTGGAAATATCACACATTTTGAACTTCGAAATACTTATGCGTGAAACTTTGCCCAACAGCAAAAGACAAAAGAGTTTTCAAATTTTTACGTACTGCAGTACATCAGTTGCAACACACCAACTGCAACCCCAACTGCAGCGGAAAATGTTATAAATGGAAAGTAAACGCAGGTGTAGAATCAACCGATATTGACCAAAGCAGAGATTTCTTCATATTGTTTGCCATTAATGAAAATCAGTTCGTCTCCGGTGTATACCAATATGATGAAATATTTCCCTAAATGTAATTGCGTTTGAGCTTTTCAAAACACTGCGGAACATATTGCTGAAATTCCGATTCCGTCTAATATGTAAATTCATCATTACTGTTATTGGACCTTATAATGTCGGAATAATGATGCTTTGACATCCTTTGTAACAGATAACAATGTTCAATAATTAATTCATAATGGAATTACAGTACAAAAACAAAGCCTAATAAGCAACACCCTAATAATTATTAAAGTTGTACTTTCACAGCCTTATACGAATATGTATTTTGGTGGCGATGAAATGTTAATTAACATAAAATATACATGATGATTTAATTTGACTCAACTAATTAATGCCACTAAGATTGTGTTGATATGAGAAAAAATGTATGTAAAAAGTGGAAAAATATATAGAGTTACAATTGGAAAGTTGCTAGTAATAATAATTATAAAAAGGTACAATATTTGAGACCAAACATCCTGGTTATTTAATATGCTGCTAAATTTTTAAAATACAATGTTTCCGTCTTAATTATTGTTTCGCAATCTGGCTGGTTTTGAATCGAAAATAAACTGCTATTTTATGAGAAATAAGTGCTTCTTGCGCAATTTGAAATGAATATTTATATTTAAACAAGTGAATTGTCCAAAATCGTTATTGAGTACTAAAGTAGAATAAATTATTTCTCAAGTGTCATCATCCATCCATTCATCAGAGAGGATGATGTAAATCAACTTTTCTCAATTTGAGCTTTAAAAATAGCCATTTGAATATAAGAGTAACTTCCAGAAAAGTTGAACATTTTCTGAATGTTCAAAAAATACGATATATTAATTTCAACTACAATTATTTATTTTAAGTACAAGTACAATTAAATTATGTTTTTTAAGTTTTATTATAACTCTACAAGTGTTTCGTCTTTTAAGCCTTTATCAAGAGTAAGAAGGCACAAATTTCTGTTTGGTACTTTTATAACAGTCAGTACAATAGTACCAAACAGAAATTTGTAACTCAGTACCTTCTTACTCTTGATAACGGCCTAAAATGCTGAATCATTCGAAAAGTTATAAAACTGTTTTGAAGCATTTAAAAAGCGAACTTTAATTGTACATACTTGTATTTAAAATATAGAATAATGTTTCGACAAAATCAAAATAAAAAACAAAAATTTTAATAAAGTTACAAATATTTCAGGTTCTATGAATCTAAACAATGATGTCAAATATACCGCTGGAAAGCCCATTTTCTCTTGATTAATAATCAATAATAATGTAGGTTAACATCAAAATACAAACCTGAGTTATATAGAGAAATGTAAAATATTGTTTACATTTTTTATACTAATAAAAATTCCATAACTGCAAGCTCCACAAGAATTAAATTATAATCTAATGAAAACAAAACGAGCTATATTATTTTCAAGTCAAAAAAAATCTATCAGGAAAATTTTTTTTATACTCTTTTTCCCTATAAAAAAATAAACACGCTTTTACCGGAGCAAAATCGAAATGGCCTTTCAGATTGAAGCATTACAGTATATTTCCTGAGTCGTCTCAAAGAAGGTGCTCCAATCAAAATTACTTTAAACGTTTTGTTAATTAGAATTACTTATTTATTGTATAAGAACCGTATTGCTAATTTTTTTCTTAATTTTTTCACTTTATACTACTAAGTTGCTAATATTTTCCAACATCGAACTTTCTTGAAATCTAATATGTCTGTATTGATCATATCTGACTGACAAATATCAATACGTCACGTTTAATGGTCTCAAGTCTGTTGAATATATTGCTTACCTCTGGAGTCCCGTGAGGGTCTATCCTAGGGCCTCTATTTTTCATTATATTTATTAATGATATCGCAGAGGATTTGCATAATATCAGTTATTTAATGAACGCTGATGATGTAAAGCTTTCTTTTTTAGTCGAAAGCACAGTGGATTGTAGTCACTTGAAAGGAAAAAATACAATTGTAATTGGTGCACAAAGTTTAAACTTCCACTAAACTCTCAAAAATGCTGCGTTGTGTCTTACATACGCAAATTATCTGTGATATCATATGGTCATAAAATTAATGATGTGGTAGTATGGTACTACATAGGCTAGAGACTCTGCGGGATCTTGGTATTGTCTTTGATAAGTCTCTGTCATTTAATGTTCATATTAACAATATTTTGTCTGATGCTAGCAAATCATACGGATTTATAGTTAGAAATTGGAGTGATTTTTCAAACACAAGCACGCTCAAGTTGCTGTGTTGTTGTTATGTAAGATCGAAGCTCGAGCATGCCTCGGTTGTTTGGTCCCCACACTACAATATACATATTAATAATTTAGAATCGGAAATAGATAGAATTCTTGAAATTTCTGTATATTAGAACCGAGGGTAGTTATTCAGAGGTTGGCTTTCCACAGCAAGATCTGCTTGATAAGTACTTCTTTAATAGTGAAACAGCTGAAGGGTACCCTGTTTAATTACTAAAGAAAGTACTTAATTATTTATCTGAAGGATAAACAAATAAGATTGGATAAACAAATAAGATTTGCGTTATCGTCTACTTGTAGGACTCAAACTTTGTTGTGTGTGTAGTAACGCTTTTTAATCATCCCAGGTTCTTTTATATAAAGTTTAATATTACTTGTTTCTATCTGATATTTAGAAAATTAATCACTCTGTTAATTTAAATACCCGGTAAACTTGAACACACTGTCTATTAATTGAGAGACCTAGTTAAGTTGATATACTATTTATGTAGTATTTTATTACTCAAGATTGCACTGTACATTTATAGTTGAAGTTTGTTTTCTATTTTGCTTTCGAAATTAAAACCATTTATTTAGTTTATTACTTATATAACGAAAAAGGTAAATGTGAAAGAAAAGACAATAATTGATGGGAAAAAATAATAAAAAAAACCATTTTATTTCGTAGTAATTGATGTAGTAAATAGCTATACATGAAATAAAAAATAATCTAACTATTTGAGACAATTGTCTAAATATTATAAGAGGAAAATTTGCGCTGCTATAGTAATGACCATACTGTAGATATGCTGAGTAATTTGATGCAATAACAAGAACTGTGTTATACAAAAGTATACTGTATTATTTTAATAGTAATGAGAGTTGCGGCAATGGCCTGATAATGATAATTTATAATTAGAGTTGTTAGCAATAGCCAAATAATGAATCGAATGCAAAATAAAAGACAAGAATCATGTCATGTTTGTACATTATTAAAATTAAGTTGAGAAATGAGCATTAAATACTCATGTAAAAGATCATAGAATGTTAAGGAAAAATCCATTGATTATGATTAAAACAAGCAGTCTACCAAATTTTGTATGACTGTCCAACAACGTAAACCAAGGTGGGTAGACGCAAATCAAACAGACGAGACGTCCCGGTTCAGTACTCGACGAAAAGTAAACCCTTCTTAATACGAACAAGTTTACGGGCTAATTAACCCAGTACTGACCGAAGGCCTGTACAGTTTGTGAGCGCAAGGTAATTAAGTGGATGGATCGTTATTAAACAATCATAGAAAACCAAATAGATCGCTGGTGAGAAATCTCAGATAATCATTTGAAAGGTAAACATTACTACGACATTTTACATGTCTAAAATTAAGCACACAGTAGCCTTAACAAGTACATCAAATGAAAAATAATGGAAGTGAAAGTTTCTTGTCATTGCATAAACGCAAGAAATATGTAGTTTTTGAATATAATTGTTATTTTGCAAACGCAAATTTCCCTAGTAAAATATTAAGAAAGTGAAATTTTATGAATTAAAATTGTGAATGAGATCATAACTGAATAACTGGTAATATAATATTCTTTATAGTTAAAAATCAGCGTTAATCGTTCATAAAAAAAATTAATATTCTTTTAGTACCGCAAATGCGCCAAGTTTCCCCATTACACCCCGACGAAACCAGAATATAAACGTAATTGCCAATAATAAAATAGAGCCTCGGAATAAGCAAGCTATCACCTTTAGAAATTTATGCCCGCAGAATTTCCATGCGCCCTGTATAGCATTATATCGCCCGTGAATGCTCTCCTCCGGATTCTTCATGTTTAACGTACTTGTGGAGCACAACATAGAGGTTAAAATGGCACTACATACAGAGTACGCCAAAGAATGGTTGTCTATGATTGAGATGAAATAGTGAAAATACTAAGTAGATCAAAATATTGTTGGACTCGCAGTTAGACAAATAACCACACAATAATACCGTAAGTACAGCGAACTCAATGTCCAGCGATGTAACTAAGGTGTGGTGCCATGGTAATCTCCAGGAAGCCACAGCGGACTCAATGTCCTGCGATGTAGCTCGGGTCTGATTACCCCATTACAACTCCTCCAGGTGAACAGTCTGATCTTCCTTTTATATGGTAAAAATGACGTCACAATTTACATGAAAGCTTCGAATTTTGTGGTCAAACGCTTGGAAATGTTTACATTATAAATTTCAATACTGCCTTCGTAGTTTTCTCGCCCTATCGTTTTCTTCGATTTTTGTTTGTCTTTATTAGCTATTTATTGAAATGTACATTGTTTCTATATTGTTGCACTACTTTAGTTATATTAACGTTTTATTTTGTGAACTTCTATATTTTTAACGTGTTCTCTCCATTCTTTTTTGTTTGTGTTTTTTTTAGTTAGTTATTTATTGAACTGTATGCAGTTTTTATATTTACATTAGTCTAGTTATACCGAGGTTTTATTTTGTGAACTTCTATTCTTAGTTAGTTATATATCGGATTTTAGTTTCATTTATATTAAAATTTCTGTTTGTAAAGTTTGCTAGAAAACCCCTACCCTGTAAATAGGTTTAGTACCTGTTGAACAGTGTATGAAATAAATAAATAAAAATAAAATAAATAATCATTTTGAATTTGCTATCCGTTTTATTAGCATATTCCATATCTTTTAGCTTTCACTCCTCTTTGGTAGCTTATGATTTAATAATTAAGTTATAGTGGGGGAATACTGTATAAAGAAATTAAAATTAAATATAAATCTAATTCTTCAGTGCGTTCGTAGCGAATATCATCCCTCTGAGAAATTACCATTTTACGATCGTTAAATTCACCTCTGTATTAAACTTTTACTTCAAAATAAAAATAAAAGCGCTCCCTCCTTCACACATAAGTTAATATTGACATAAATAAACATAAAGCAATCCAGACAGTCATCCTCTACTCTACTTTACAACTCTATGGACTAAATTTTACGCAGAATATAAATTTTAACTGCAGCACATTCAGGAGGGTTTGTTTATTTTTTCTTTATAGAAATAGCGAAAGACAATTATCTTCCGTAGTAAACATGAGGAAAACTGCCGAATACATCTGCAGGGACTCGAGGGATTTGATTTGTTTCCAAGACACTCGAGGTTTATGACGACATTATTAGATATATTTAGAATACGTCAAGTAAAGATACAGCAGTAGTAAAGCTAGGTAATAAGGGAAATAGTATATTATTCATAAACTCTAAAGCTTTAAAACTCCATAAAGAGTTAGCGGCGCGGTTAAGACGTTCTAGGACAGATAAAAAAATTTGAGATATAATATAATATTACCTCAACAGAAGGATTCAGAAGCTCATCATTCAATAGAATAAGAAGCTACTACTCTTTTGATTAGTTGAGAGAAGAGATACGGCCAAAAATGTGAAAGGAATTGGAAACTAATTAAAACAATTATTCTTTCGTTTAACTCAGTGTAGCTCAAGAATGGGAGATTGAATTAGTCTTTAAATTTTTATTGTGTTATTATCACACATTTTTTTTAACAAGACACATTAATATGATGGTTTAGTTTTAACGAGTGTAGAAAATATGATGTTTTTAAAGCTATACCGGGTGACTCAGAAAGTATCTACGCTGCCCCCACTTTTTTCTAGAGTTTTAAAAATAAAATTCTGAAATTTGGGGAATCAAATGTAGATATCAATGGCTACATTTTGACCATTCGGTGGTAAAAAAATCACTTCCGGTATGGCCGGAAATTGCCACAACTTTCTTACATTAAATAACATCCTGTATATTTCAGTTACTTTTCTCGTAAAGCTGTAATTTCTCTATCCAAAGATTTTTTCAGATTTAAAATCGGATGAAAAATAAACTTGGAAAAGTCATTTATTTGCTATTTCTAGTTGGCTTTGGAATTCAGGAACAGATTTAAAAAATTTCGAAGTAGACTTTCAATTTGAATAATAAATAATAAATAAACACCACAGAAATTAGACAATCCCCAATTCCAGAAGCCAGGGCTTGTGCGGAAGGGGGTTACACATTGAAAAAACGCGGACATACAATCATTTCCTCCAGTGCCAGTGCCGTAGCCAGGATTCTAACCCGGTGGTGCGATGTCCGTGTGATTAATCGCGATTGCCACCTCGCGCCTTAACCCACTCGGCTATCGACCAGAATAAAAGGGTATATCTCAACAAATTAAACGTAAAATTGATTTTGTTCATTTGCTTTAATTTAGAAACTTTTTTTTCATTTTTCCATTTCATGGAAATTCAATTTGTCAAAACTCCAATATTTCAAATAGTACCTTGTATATTTTATTTTTTATCAAATAGAGTGGTAAATTTGCTTTGGACTGGTTTTTCCCGATCAAAAATCGAACATAAACTAAAATAAATATTAAGCTTTTTGTAGAAGCGTTTTGAATTAAGTGTCCATCCATATCTTGCAGTACGCTATGAAAAACAGATGAGTTATTTGTAACTAGAGAAAATTTATTTTGATAAATATAACAAAAATTTTGATAAATCAGTAGCAAAAAACAAAAATTCATACAATCAAAACCAATTTATAAATTATGATACCTATCTGGACAGCAACATACTAAATTTCTAAATATTATAATGAAAATTTCACATCTCTACTTTTTAACCAATAAGATACCTTAATTTTGACTAGTTACCATGGCAATTAAAAAAATTTCCGGAAATTTTTTTGAGGCGCCACGATATTTAAGTGAAAATTTTTTTGACAATTGAAAAGGTAAACATGATCTACAACCATTAAATAATGTTGATGTACCTGTGAATAATACAAAATTTCTGAATTAACATTATTATTTATTATTCGTTATAAAGTTTCATTAAATATACAACACAAATTTGTTAAATTATTATGCATTAACAATTTATAATTCAAAAAACAACTTTTATACAACTTTATACAACTTTTCGTCACAAAATTCAACAAACTGATTCCATACACTTGATTTTGATTTTCGGGTGTTATCTGGTGTTATATTTTGAATTTCTTGTCTAACTACTTGTTGATTTTCTTTACCAAATCGCGACATTTCGCTACACACTTATTAAACTCAACGTACAGACCTTTTAAACTAGTAATTATTAATCTTTGTGACAGAACCGGTTAAACAAAAATGACAAATCAACATATGTCAAAAACAACAATAGCCTGGCCAACTTGACAAGCAGTGAAATTAATTTAAAATGTCAGGTTGGGTTAATAATTTTTTTCCAAATTATGGTGTTAAGTGGTGTGAAATTTTCTTACCGAATACCACGCAAGCTTAAATTATTCCTGGAAATAAGTTAAGTTCCTGTGATATTATAAATGAAAACAATACAACAAAATTAAATACCAAACCTATAACAGGTACTCAAATTAACGCGCACCCATTTCAGAAAACTTGTTCACTCTTCGAATAGTTTCTCTCATAACACTTTGTAACACGACTGGAGTTATGGATTCAAAGGCAATTAAAATTTTATTTTGGAGTTTTTCTAATGTTGTAGATGGCGTTGAATGTACTTTGTCTTTCAGATAACCCCAAAGAAAAAATCAAGTGGAGTTAGATCTGATGACCTTGTAGGTCACCTAATGGTTCCATTAGTAGATATTACTCGGTTGTCAAATTTTGCACTAAGGTAATTTCCCACAAAAACAGCATAACGCGGCGGGGCTCCATCCTATTGGAAATGCATATTTCTGAAATCTTCCAAGGAAAGTTTATCCAGTTCGTTTTCTACTTCATTTTGCAAAACAAAAAACTTAAGTAACGCGAGTCGGTTAGCGGTCCTTGAAATAGTATGGGACCAATCTCAAATTTTTTTTTTTTTTGGCATTAGCCACCCCCCCCCCCCACTATCACCTCTATCAGAAAAGTGACTTAAATATACAGGTTGCTATTTAAAATAAGAAAGTTGTGGTAATTTGTACCGATATTTGTTTTCTCATAATTTCAGAATTTTATTTTTAAAACTGTAGAAAAATTGGGGGAGGGGGTGGGTACTTTCTGGGTCACCCGGTATATGCCCATCATGGAAGTAAATGAATTATTTAAGTTTACAACAAAAAAGAAACAAATTGAAAGGGAACATAAACCGTTTAATAATCTAAACTTTGGCTAAGCCAAATATTATATTAGTATTTAACCCTTAATAACTAACTAGCATACCTATTTACCGAAAAGTTTGAGCGGAATATTAAATCGAATAATGTTCGTGAGATTTGATTCTCCTTGTTTCTCCCTACATAAATTAATTTGTCAAAAATTACGAAAGTATATATTCGAATTTAGAAACCAGCAGTTAATATAATTAAATGGCGACTAGATTTACCTCGTTCACATGCCTAAGGGAAATATTTTCCAACTTCCAGCTAAGATATAGTTAGATCAGAGGCATTTCACCCATGCCGAAATAAGTGAAATATTTAATGGCCCATGTTTAACAGCGTATTTATTAGAGCTATATTTTAAAATTAATATCTATTAAATTATAAATTTTGATGGTTTGATTGCATGATTTGTGGCTATTGTTGAACGTCGAACGCCTCGAAAAGTTCCATCATATAATTGGTTAAATGGATAGTTTGCCTGCGCCTTAATTTAAATTTTTTACAAAGAGATAATTGGCAAGGCTCAATTTAACTGTGTGTATTTTTTATTTTCTGAGGATTATGAAAACGTTTTGTATAATTTATATAATGATTTGATTGGAATGTTGATGTCATGCTTGTTTGAAAAAAAATTATATACTATTTGAAAAAATTGTATTAATTACTTTCATTTTGTATAAAATACACATATATATTATATTTAATAACGCAGATGAATAGTCTTCTGCATCATTAAAGTTTAAAAAAGAAGTATTTGCACAATAATTATTTCAATTGAATTAATCCAACACGAGTATCTGTGTGAGAAAAAATAGTAACTGTATACATCAGCTCCTTTATTATTAATATAACCAATTATGTCTCACAATTGGTACTTAGCGTGAAGAAGTTAATAGCCGGCTAGCAATCAGTGAAAAAACAGTTTCTTGAGCGTGAAATGATACAAATATAAGGTTTTTTTTCCGTTAAAGGATATGGTGTAGATTCGCAAAACGTTTATTAGCACCCCGCTTGAGCATAAGTCTATCCATATTTCTTTCGAAAAAAATCCATTAGGTCATATTTCGTGAGGCTAATAAAGCTATAAAGACGATTTCTTATATAGAGGTGGTCCAAAAGTGTCCCGATATATCTGCGGCTGCGGTACCTAACGCCAAAAGAATTTCTTGTATACACACTAAATCACATTTTATTTGTTTTTACACCTTTTCATAATAGAAGGAGGTAGTAGGGGGGAGGTAGTGGGGGTGGCTGATGCCAAAAAAATTTTTGAGACGACTTTTCGTACGGTCGTGAGCAAAAAAAATAGGACAAGTCTTATAAGGGTATTTTGCTAAAATCTAGTTGTGTACATCTAACTTTAATTTTTGTGGCATTGTCAGTTAGTTGTCATAATTTATTGCAAGTGTGAAAAACTAATATGCCTCATATAAGCGATTTAGTTAAATCTGGAGTTATTGCTAAAGCAGAATGATGGTCAATGAGACAAATTGCACTGCGTTATAATATTGACAAAAATTCGGTATGTAACATTTAAAAAAGTGGAAAATAAACGGTACGGTTAGTAGAAATCCTGGATCAGGGCGACGAAGAATATCAACTCAACAACAAGATTTGCAATTGGTAAATGCTTTAGTAGAAAATCCATTTTATTCAGGCTACTGAAGAAACGAATTTTCCTGGATCGAGTAGTACTGGTCACCGGTGAGTAAGAGAATCGGAGCTACGCTGTCATGCAGCAGCCAGAAATATTTACTTAAAGCTGAACATAAAGAAGCTCGAGTAGGATTTGCGCTTGAATTTTTAGCGAATGATGTAAATTTTTGGAACAATATCATCTTTACAGACGAAAAAACTTTCCAGTCAACACACAGCGGTCGTATTCGTGTTTACCGCCCTCCGAATACTCAATTTGATAAGAAATACATATCTAACAATGATAAAAGTGGTAGATTTTCCGTCAATATGTGGGCTTGGATATCGGTACGTGGTCCTGGTGTTTCGTGGCATATTGAGGAAAGATTTAATAGTGAAACGTATATTAGGATTTTAGGCAATATTATGCTCCCTTCTGTGTCACAATTATTTCCTAATAATGACTTCATATGTCAACAAGACAAGACTGATTTCAAGATAACAACATCAATGATCTTAACTGGCCCAGTCATAGTCCAGATCTTAACCCTGTGGAAGAAGTATAGGGACTACTCATAAGAAGTATCCAAAAACGAAATGTGAGATCACGGAATGCCGAAGAATTCCTGGAAATAGTAAATAATGCATGGAAAAATATTATTACTAATGATTATTGCATAAAGTTATTTAATTCTATGCCAAACAGACTTATAGAAGTTATAAATAGAAATGGTGCAATAACGAAATATTAATAGTTAGTTTCTTGTTAAGTAGGATATCCTTTGTCCTTTGATCCAGGATTTCTACTAATCATACCGTTTATTCTCCACTATCTAAAATTGTTACACACCAAATTGTTGTTAATGTTATAACGCAGTGCAATTTGTCTCACTAATCATCCATCATTTACTATAGCAATAACAACAGCATTAAAATAAAATATAAATTAAAAGTGATATCTGTTTTATATCGGCGACTCATTACATATTCAAATAGAGACAGATTTACATTAGAAAAAAAAAGTTGTCCTATTTTTTTCTGCTCACGACAGTACATGCCCTAAATTGCAATATTGTGGACTCTTACCTGCTTGCTTTGCCTATTTACCTTTATTTACTCCATTTACCTCCGAACCCTTCAACGGAATTAGATCAAAATATAATCTAGTTCCAGATCTCGTTATAATACATAAGTGTACCAAATTTCAAGTTAATATCATAAACGGTTCCAGAGTAAACGTGCGCACAAAAAAGTTACAGACAGGCAGACAGACCGACAGATATACCGACATACAGGACATTTTTTTGCTCAAATTAAAATCTCTACATTTCATGACATTTTAAGCCTATCTCAACAAAAAAAAATAATTAAAATGCGTTACTATACTTCCACTGGACGTGGAAGTAATAAAAGGTAAGTTATTCTTGTCCCTATTATTTTTCTTTAAATAATTTTCTTTAGTACGTATATAATTACTGTTGAAATTAATAATAATTTTTCCCATAGTTTTTTATATAAATTTGTCGATGGGTTTATGTGTATATACAAAAATAATACTATTTTCTATTATTCTCACTTTATGTCATTTATTTAACGTCGGCCTATTTCCGCTACTGAAGCCTAACACCGACGCCTGTAGACGAGCTACCCCCAACCAGGAATTTTGCCGAACCTCTTCCCTTAAGAAGAGTAGGGATCTTTTACTTGCCTAACATTTAATAGACAAGGGACCGACCGCTTTACATCCCCTCCGAAGGATGGTATATCCTCTATACAATCCTCGCCTAAGGTTGTATAGCTTCCGCGCATACACTTATATACAAGCCGCTGGAAGATGTGTGAGGCGAGGACGATGTCGACTTTATGTAAAAATCATGGCTACTAGATCAGTTCTAAATGAAAAGTATTATAATTTAACGGTTTTTAATGAAAAGTAAAAATATTTCTGGAAATATCGCTCTTAGGTATAAGTTACTACTCACAAACATCGTATATAATTAACGTGCCAATTCAAAAATATAATTATATTCAGAGTGTTCCATTTGAAAATATTGAGAAAATTCACTTTGACATGCCTGAATTAGCGTTAGTATAAAATACACCCTGTATAATTATAATCAATATTTAGTGGTTGTGTCGTTGTAGTACATCCATTGTCTACATAATTGCAAAATAAATCTTCTTCAATAATACACACACAGCGAATTAATTTTTTAAACCTTGTTCGGACCAAATTTTTCATATTTTTTCGAATAACTCGGCAACGCCACGTCAAAAGCAAAAAAATTGGAGGTTGTTGGAAAGTTTATTTTACGCTGAATTCATATATGTAAAAATATATAAGGTGTTCCATTAAAAAAAAATGGCCTCGAAGATGCTCCGCTGTAGCGAATTACCCTGTATATTTCAAAATATTTTTAAAATGTGCGCCTTTTGATACTATACCATTTACATAAAAAAATAATTTTCCGAAGCCTTCTAATAAAGCCAATATTGAACTTTGAGACACAATATTGGGACACCCTGTATATATCGATTTTCTTTATTTTTATTGAATAAATCTCATACTAGATAATTTGTAATAAATTGCATTTTTCTAGATTTGTTTTCTTTCCTTATTTCTGTCTCACTATAAGGATTTGTATTTATTTTTTTCTGTGTTACTTTAGATCGTAATAAAATAAAATGCCTGTAAAGTTTTCTGTAACGATCTTGAAAAAAAATCTATCGTTAAAAATGTAAGTAGCAATTTGGGGTTCTCATATTCAAACATTCCTGGCTGCTAAACTACACGTATTGCCCTTAATATTTAAGATCCTTCTTGGTTTTATAAATCATCATAATGCCAATAAAATCGATTTATTCTTTCCTATTATTTGGGTTTTCTACCACATGTATTATTATCCTCTTCAAAACAAATCACCGAATCTACAAAATAATAGAATTATTGGAAAAAAGCCTCTGCGCCCGTGACGTTTACGCCAAAGGAATAGTCAGAGGTTATGTTTTGCAAATAATATAAATCGGAATAAACACAGAAATAATGTATTTTGCTGACGTTTCGGAAAGTAATCTCTTTCCGTTTTCAAAGTTTTTTTTGGAAGAACTCTTATTTTGCTGTGTATGTCAAATACACAGCTTTAAGATTCTGTTTATGTTATTTCCATAGATACTTACTACTTACACGGAACATAGAACTGATGATATTTTCTTTTAGATAATGTTGAGTTTGTTAAGTTCTTCTTTTTTCGTCAGCAAAATACATCATTTCTGTGTTTATTCCGGTTAATATTATTTGCGAAACATAACCTCTGACTATTCCTTTGGCGTAGACGTCACAGGCGTAGAGGCTTTTTTCCAATAATTCTATTATTTTGTAGATTCGGTGATTTGTTTTGAAGAGAATAATAATACATGTGGTAGAAAACCTAAATAATAGGAAAGAATATTCGTAGAATGCCGCAAATAACTTTCAGACAATAAAAATCGATTTAGTTTCTTTGTAAACTTAGTTTCCAACAATTTCATAATTTCGTTAAACACAAAGGTTACGTAAGTGCAAGGTTCTAAATAATGACATTTTTATGTTAAATTTAAATCTGAAGGTAACAGATTCCTTATAAGAAAATTTTAGCAAACAACATTGTGGAAATAATTGTTTTTGTTTTGTATATGAAACTGCGAAACTTAAATAATATTATTTTTCAAGTTGCAATCCATCCCACTTCTCTCAATGCCATTTGGGTCATTCTGAGCCAAGCCTAGAGGATGTTTTTGTATGACATGGTACTTTACTTACTGCAACGTTTCTGTTTACTGCACAACTCCCTAAAAGCTCAGCTTCAATTTGTATGCACTTATATTTCCCATAAGAAATAAGCAACAAAATAACGAAACCATTTTAAAATCTGTTCAGTGGTTCTTAGCACTAGTGCATTTAAACAGACAGACATACATAGCGACAATTCCTTCGTATTATATAATGATTCTGGAAGACTATGTAAATATACGTGATACTAGATAATTTATATCGATATGTTTCTCGCAACTTTGTATATTCAAAACTATCAAATTTGTTACAACAATTATTAAACTTCCCAAGTCATTATTTACACTTAAAAATCGGCATATAATAAAACAGATATAACCAGAAACTACTGGAACAAAGTTTTAAACTAGGAGTATCTGGCGACGCTACAACACAATTTGAAACACCCATTTTGTATGAAAGCCACCAAATTACACGTCGAGACCAGATATCGAACAGTTTGTAGCATTTCATTCAGTACCTAAAATAAGTTTTATTGTTGCCTCTATTCTCCCAGTCAGATTCAAGTTTCAGTGCAAATCCACTCGACTTGGCCAAATAACAAATTGGATTATTCTTTTCAACGAAGCAAATTTATTGGTTATTGAATGTTTAAATTGTAATTTTAGTAAAAATAAAATTGGCTGAAGGGTATTTAAAGTGGCACTACGTGCGGCCAGCGCTGAAATATTTTCCATAAACACTCGATTTTAATTTTACCGTATTTTGTTTCAGTGTTATCTAACTCAAGCTGTCTTTTGTAGCATTTTGGTTGGATTTCGTGGTTTATATTTTTCACTTTTTAATAATACATTGTAAGTAAGTTTTACCGATTTGTCCCACAAATTTTCTGGTTTAGATGTATTTTATAAAATATTAGATAAGTTATTACAACTTAAAGTCATGTAAAAAAATGAAATCGCAGATATTACAAATTCTTATAGTGAGAGCATCTACAATAAAAAACAAGCAAAAAAATACAATTTATTATAAAATATGTAAAGTACAGTACAAACAAGAAATGTAAGGGTCATAATAATATCAAGGTCTAGGGTTTTTCTAAACTAACGCTAGGAGAAAGAATTACGAAATTTAAAGCAATTTTACAAGAAGAAATAATAATAATAATAATATAGAAATTACTTAACTTCTACAATAATTGGAGATTTCCCAGGCGCTCCAGACTTGAAGGTGTCCCTTGTTGATCGAGGTTCTTGCTGGACGTAGTAGAGTAGACGCTAGTCTTCACAAATCTGAACGTTAAATAAAATAAAAGATGGAGGGATTATGACGTCAAATAATTAAAGAAAGTGAGTTAGTGCATTATTCCTCAAAAAGAAACAACAATGCAGCTACGGCACGTGTTTCGGAGTTATTGCTCCTCATCGGCGTAGCGTAGCTTAGCGAATATATCTTAGGTGAGCAAAACTATTAAAGATAGGAAAGTACAGTACATAGTACTCCATTTGCACTTTCATACCTCATGTGCCACATCAAGGATGGTAAACTTAGTTTACTATTCTTGAGTCATGGTGACTTATTAAGTTAGAGAACGTATTTTCCCGAACAGGCAATGTAAACGTAAATATTACGGCCCACTGTGGTCATTAATACGTAATATCCACCTAACTAGTTATCCTCTGTCGAGTGTAGTGTGTTTTTCTCAAAGATATCTAATAAGTTCCACTAAAAATTGTATCTACATCGAGTTATAAGTCAAAGGCAACAAAGACATAACCAAAAGCGATACCCGTGTTAGTTTATATTTCATAGGTTGGAAATTAATCCCAATTTAATTTTTTATTCTTTTAAACAGTAGGGTGGGGGTGGTAGAGAGGTTAACTAATGCCAAAATAAATTTTAAAGGCCCTTGGTTCTCGTATACACAATAAATCCCAATATCATTTTTTGCTCCCTTTAATAATAGGGTGGGGGTGACAATGGGGGTGGTGAGGGGGTAACTAACGCCAGAAATTTTTTTTGAGACGTTTCGTTCTTGTATTCACACTAAATCACATTTTAATATTTTTACTCCCTTTCATAATAGTGTGGAGGTGGTATTGGGGATGACAGTGGGAGTCGGGGATGGCTGATGTCAAAAAAAATTTTGAGACCTTGACTCTTCGTACAAATTGCAATTTTATGGACTCTTGCTGCTTGCTTTGCCTTTTTACTCTTATTTACCCCATTTACCCCCGAACCCTTCAACGGAATTTGATAACAGATACATATGTCTAGACAAATAGATATGTCTAGTTCCAGATCTCATTACAATACATAAGTGTACCAAATTTCAAGCCAATATCATAAACGGTTCCGGAGTAAATGTGCGTACAAAAAAGTTACACAGACCGACAGACAGACAGACAGGAATTTTTTTTTGCTCAAATTTAATATCTCGACGTTTCATGACATTTAAGCCTATTTCAACAAAAAAAAATATTTTTTTTGCCTTACTATACTTCCACTGGACGTGGAAGTAATAGTGCCAATCTTCATATCTTGTAGTTTTAAATTAATTATTTTGCAAACTACTGAAATTATTTAGTGAAAATTCATATCACTACACCTGTCATAGTTTTACTTAGGTAGTCTTATACTTTTTTTACCAATATACGTACAAAAAAAAGGTATACCTACCCAAAAATAATAAATATTTCCTTATCGGATTCCTCTCCCTCTTTCTCTCTCTTGGATATGCCCAACTTAATGTACATTATACCACAAACCGGTAGCAAAATATAAAGTTTGTGAAATAAAGGACGTTTATTTTTCTAATTTCCAACCTATGGAAATAATGTGTCCACCCAAGTATAAATATACCCATTCTGCCTCGGAATATTTTAAATCGCCTCAATTATTTTACCTTTTTGAAGAAAAAACATAATTTTTAGCCTGAATATAAAATATTTATAAATTACCTATCAAATTATCACGTACGACTTTCATGGAGCATAAATTACAATAGTATTATATTTAGTAACTATTCAATAATTATATATTAAAAAATTTTTCAATGAAAATGCCATTATAAAAATGGTTTCTTGGAATCAGTTGAAAAACATGTCAAATATAGAACCGCATATCATCAAAGCATTGTTTTACAATATTTTGACTTCATTAGCGTTTTTTCTGCAGTTGAAGTTATTAAATGGAACTTATTTAGGTAAAAAAAAGTTTGTAGTCTCAAAAATTGTAAAGTCTATTCTGCTTTTAAAGTTAATTTAGAACTAAATTGGTAATATTTCCCTTATTACGTTTAACAGGTGTAAGGATAATAGAACAACCTGTTTGAGAGAAATGGATTGCTGTTTCTTTTAACCTGTACTCTCAAGATTACAAACAAAGAAAATTACCCGGCTATAGTGCAAGGACAGTAGTCCTAGATACGAGCTGATTGTATGTGGTTTTATTTCAGCCGCTTAAAGCCCTCTAGATTTCAAAATCAAAATTGCGATTGGTGCATAACTGACATTGTTGTTATGACTAAATTTTATTTTTATTTTTGGATGGTATGGTCTGAGTTCTGAGTTGTAAGTCGATAATGTTTAATTACTTTAGTTACTTTTCCTTTTGTGCTCTCTAAAAATGTGACTCTCCAGTATCAAATTAAATCAATAACTAGATACTGGAAGAGCAACAACATATAAAAGAGTCATTACACCTTTGAAGAGATTTAGTCAATAAAGCGTAATTTTTATTTCCATGGAAGACCTAATTCCATTTTATGTAAATGTAACTTACAGGACGTTCTATTAAGTAATATTTGTCTTTTCGTCAAAGACATAATAATATGCTTGGAGAGTAGGACAGTAAAATAATGTAAATTATACCTAAACTTGGAACTAGTTGTGTCTATAAGGTTAAAGTTTTAACTTAAATCTGACTACAAAGGCAAGACAAAATTTTTCTTATACTTACGTTAAAGATTGGTAAAATTTCCTTCTTTCATGCGCAAAAAAGGTAACGTCTACAAAGTTAATAATTTAGTCTAAAATTACGTAATATTTTTTAAGGATAGGCAACATGCATTGTAACTTCATGGTTGAATTATAAGAAATAATAACGTAAATATTTCTTCTAAATTACACTAGAGTAAATGTGGCTTATCAGGCACTTTTTATGAAAATATTGCCTAATTATGATCCATATGCATTCAAAGTTGAGTATAAGTGTATTCTGTGAGTCGGATGAAACCTCGAAAACTATGAATTGTTCTTAGCCTAACAAGTATTAAGTAATTACTGTGTGTGTACATTTCGATGCTTGTTTGAATGTTTTTGAAATTAATCTTTTTTATCTTATTTAGGAGTTTCAGGAGGCTCGTGATTTTTTTAGTACCTAGTTTTTCCACGAGGAGTACCTTAACAAATTATAGTATGCTCTACAGTATATACTCATTTCAAATTTCTATGATGAAAAGAAATATCAACGTTTGTCAAGGTGTGATGTCCTGACATTGCTATTCGATCCATAAACCATAACCTCGTGCGTGTTTGTTTACAATATGAACTCGGAAATCTGAATATGCTGTGGATGCAGGCACACTAAATATTGATATATATTCTTCGATTACATGACCTAAATGTTCACAAGTTAAAAATAATTGGTTATTTATCACAACTATAACTATATTATACATGCCAATTTACTGACATTGTTGTTAGCTCTTGCATCATACTTTTCAATATGCTTTGAAAATTTGAATAAAATTCAAATTAAATTAATTCAATTACTATAACCGTTCCCACAATTATTGTGCACTAGAATTAAGCATCATAGTAATTGTAGTCCTAAACTTTAATCATTTTTCTTTATTTTTAATGGCCTGTTCCAGAGATACAGAGCACCCAAACCTATAGTTATGTTAACCTTCATTTAACATATTCTGTTCTAGACCAGCATAGGACATGCCATGCAATCTTTTGTAATTTCAGCCGAGCTACCTCTATCCGAAACTATAATAACTATTAAAATAATTCTGTTCATACAGGGTGTCCCAGATTTAAAGTGATATAGACTAATGAGAGATAGAGCACACTTTGCTGAGTTCAAAACACTTACCCTTACCCTATTTAGTTTTTTTAATTGAAAAAATAAATAGCAGGCGGAAAGGTATTTACAAAATTTCAAGAAGGGTGGTTAATTTCACCCCTTTGTGTACATGCTAGGTGGACGAAATGATTTCGATAGACACGTTTTGATGAGTAACCGAGATGTGCCAAATCTCGTCTTTTTCTGATTACGTTATTTTGAGACAGAAATTAAAAACCGTTATTTGGCACACCCCTTTAAGGGGGTGTAGCTGGACAGGAAAGGGTTATTTTACAAAATTTTATACGAAAAACCCGTCTTAATTTTCGACAGGAATCTACAGCTAAATTTTTTGCAGTTATTACGGGACACCCTGTATATTTAAATCAATATTGTTTGACTTGCAAAAGATCTCAACAAAATTATGGTACCTATAAGTTCCTTCTTACGTAACAGTTTCTCGCATACCTCTATTGTCAAGTGATATTTAGAGATGTAACGTTGTTAGAACAATAGCCTATTCTAGAAGCTAATTAACTCGGGCTTCCTGTATAATAAGTATTTATTTTTTTAATAAAGGATACAATAAAACGTGATATCGTTTCATGTATAGCAAGCATGTGACCACACGGCAGCAAAGCGAAATGGTTAAAGCTTAGCCTCTCTGATTACGGCGATTTCAAACCGTCATTTACAACTCTAATTTGGTAAAGCATGGGTTGAGATGGTTTTAATGGCCGGTTTGGAATTATAGTCCTCAGGAACGGTGAATTAATTTTGAATGTACTGCAATTGTGATGCGTTTTATAAGCAAATAGCCGCCAGACAAACGTAATGCGTGTTTTACATTTTTTAAGGTAATCATTCTCATTTAAGGATTCATTTTTTAAGTCGGCCATTTGTCAAAGTTAATTGGAGTCTTGTTTTGGGCTCTGATATAATGTAAAGGTATAATTTTTTAATTTACTTTATGTACCACATACGAAGGATTTCACTTAATGTGACTTTTTATATGTGCGGTTATAATTTTGGTAATGTGGTCTTGAAGATGACAAATTAAAAACGTATCAGGCATGTAAAATTAATATACTTGTTTTTATAATGTACATACATATTTAAGTAGAGGTGATTTGAGAGAATGTTTTTACACGTTGTAAAATAATTACGTAATTAATTATGTTAACTACAGTACTTCTACGGTGCTAGTCCCATTTCTGGCGTTTTGCTATTTGCTGAATAATAATTTGACAGAATTTGAGATAACCATAATTACGTTGAAATTCGACACATTTCTTTTAATATATGAAAGTAATAATTGTACAATATAGCATAAAAGTACTTACAGTGTGTCTCACTTAAAAGTGTAACAGCGTAGTAATTTTTTCGTTTTTTGTCCGATTTAAATGAAACTGATCTCAAAAGATAGAGGTCTATTTAAGACCACAAAATCACTTTCCTAAAGGCCATCTACAAAGTGTATGTCAAACAGAGTTTTGTCCATTTCAGACAGGCTTATCTTATCAAAAGATTTAAATTTTGCAATAAACCCGAAATCTATTGCAAAGTTTAATATAGTAGCGGCAACAGAAAAAACGGTACAAAATTTAGCAATAGATAATGGGAATAAATATCGCATATGGGTAAAAATTGCTTTAGAGAAGCCATACAAAATTATAGATAATTTAGCTCTAGCAGAAAAGCAATCGATAAATTCCTTAAAACGCGATAAAAGTATAAAAATATTACCAGCAGACAAAGGTAATTCCACAGTGCCACATTCATTATAAATAAAGATATATATGACACAAAAATCATGACTCTTGTCAATGAGGGACCCTACTCAAAACTAAACAAAAATCCAACAAAATCAATAGAGAGCAAAATTTACATAACTTTGTTTAAATACAAACACGAATTTAGTGATTTTTGAACAAAGGAGCCTTACACCACATCATAGTAAGCCTCATTTGGTTAAGTGGAAGAGCACTTTATCTTGTGTGAACTTCGTCAGTTAGCTGTAATTACAATTTTCAAGTATTTTATTTATTATGTTGTCATGTATTATGCATGAATATTATGTAATTATGGTTAATAAAGGCTTTTTTTATGAAAAACCAGTCACCCTACTCTGTGGCTCCGACCCTCACAGAGGGGAGCTGGTAGTAAATATCGATAGCCACCACTCTTGCGACGCTCTTTTCATCGTACAGTGCGAGAACTAAGGTTGTCACTTTGACACTCGAGCTTCATTCAGTACTCGGGCGCCAGTTCAAGTTTAAAGTGTTTGAACAACACTACCCACAAGTCGAATGAGGGAGACTAAGCAGCTCAGTGAAGAATCAGTTAATTCCAGTGGGTCAATAAGGGAAAATAGACTTTCACAAACACAACAGTAAAACGCAGAAGTTCCAATAATATTTAAGTATATATTACAGTAAACCTGTGGTTACAGTCCTAAATAAACAGAAAAATCTCAATTAACACAAATTCATGTACAGATATATATATAAACAATAATAGTAGAGGGAGAGTAGCAAGCAATGTGGTAACGTTAGCGGCAAAAGCGTAGAAGCGGTTAATCGGGCAGTGAAAGCGTGCAAACGAGGGAATTAGTGAGTTTATGATAAAAGGATCGTTAAGCAGACAGTGTACGGATACCAGAAAATGCGAAGCAAGCAGAATTATTTATAGTAATAAAAACAGTTTATAAAACAGACCGAAAATTTGGCTAGTGCTTATCAATAGTAAAGTACCGGAGATTAAGTATTGGTAGAGTGAGCAAATTTTCCTGTCATGAACTCAATACACTGTGCAAACAAAAGCTTAATTAAAACTATCCTTTTACTAATGTTTAGTTCGGAGCAAACAATAATGTGACTAAAAAAAAAGGTGAGAGAACCCTGTAGGGACCGCAAGTCCTATAATACAGGGGGAAAATAGGAACTTGTAGGGACGCAAGTCCTGAATACAAGTTAGGGTAAGAAGGTAGTCACAAGGTGAAAATATTAAAGTAAAATATTCAAATAATTAAATTGAATTGAAACCGAATTATATGTAACAGACTTCTGGATGCATAGTATAAAATTTTCTATCAGAAAATAAACGGTGAAATTTAATAAGCTAAGTGTCAAAACGGCAATCAGTAAATATGAAATAAATAGTAGATTATTTAAGCAGCGTAAAAATTTCAATCAGAATATAGGCAATAAAATCCCGGTGACTAAGTTAAAAATTATCAGTCAGTAAATATGAAATAAATAAGTACCACGAATATTCAAACAGGATAAAATTTTCAATCAGAATAAATACGGAATAATAAATGCACTAGCCAAATATATATCTAAGTTTTCTTACTCTTTACAGTATCAACGGTGGACCCTGGGCACTGGTAAACGTCTGGTTACTTCGAGAATTGGAACACATTCTGATTTTACAGGTCTTTTCAGTCAGTTTTATAGACAGATTCCCACTCAAGGCATCGCGAGGAGTCCCACGTGCTCTAGAATCGCGCATGGCCCACTGTATTGAATACAAACCAGCGAGGACGGCTATATTAAGTTATTAAACTACCGGTAAATTATTATTACGTGCGTTGGTTAGTACAAATAAAGTATTCTGACTTTTGTAATGCATGAAATCGGTTTCAAATAATAATTCTAACCAACTACGAAAAAGAAACGTATTTAATCGGCCACAAATGACTAATTATTGATTTAATTACTTCAAAGTACAAATAACTATAAATTTTATGCATATTTCCGTAACGAAAAATGCTTCGTTACACTCTCCACGCCCGTGGAGTGAGTGACTACTGGCTCCGCGAATCGTGTGCCCCGAGTAGACGCAATGAACCGAGGATGACAGCATTCTGCCGGCTAAGATTCCTGCCGAATCTCAGCATGCCGGTATGATCTTCAGTTCTGAAAGCAGCGTCTGTCTCATTCCACCGAGGGCTCCTATAATCAGTACCACTATTTTAACAGAATGGCCTGGATAAAGCCTGCGGAGTTCGAAGAGCAAATCTCGATATTTTGCCCGTTTTACCTCCTCTTTCAAGATAATGTTGCTCTCAGCGGGAGCTTAGAATTCCACGACATCAGGCTTGTATTTGCCTGACGGTGGGAAACGAGAAGTTCCAATAAATTAGACACTTCTCATTCTACACAACGGACTCAATATCTCCCGGAGCGTAAGGCAGCACTGGTGTTTCGTCTATCCCATACGAATTCCTTAGATGATAGTAAAGCGCTCATAATGCTGCGTCGTGTCTGTGAATATAGGCCGAGACTGCGTATGTCAGGCAAGCCGACAGTAGGTGCATTACAGTCTCCGGCACCCTGCGGCAGGCCCTGCGGCTGACATTATTATTATATATTTTGTCTCCTTTTCTTGGAAATTATTTAAATAATTAGGTGAACGGGTTTTAACCAAGTACTAGCTAATCAGAACTTAAAAAATGCCTAACAATATGACATGTATCTAGCACTACTGACTTGATAATTGTTGGCAATGTTTGTGTAATGTTTAATTTATTTAAGTTAGAGGTTAATGTTTTTGGAACAATTACTGTTGTTGAAATAATAAGAGGATAGACTTCACCTCCCACATCTGTTTGATTTCCGCAGCTAACTCTAGATATTTATTTATTTTGGTAGCATAGGTCGTTTGAAGATTGTGACTTAGGGGCATAGCCATGTCAATAATGGCCACCTCGTTTTCTGTTTTATTATAAACCACTATATCTGGTCTGGCGCTTATTCTTATGTCTGTTATGATTTCACGATCCCAGTATAGCTTGTAGTTGTTGTTTTTTAGGACTTCTAATGGTTGATATTTATAGTAGAGCTTTCCTTCTTTTATCAGTTAAATTTCATAGCCAGTTGTTGATGAATGATTTTTGCTACGTTGTTATGTCTTTCGGTATAGTCAAACCCAGCCAGCGTGCTGCCACCCAGTTATGTGTTCAATGGTCTCGTTGTTTCCTCCACATCTTCTGCACTTATCTACTTTTTCATTTTCTTTAATGATGTGTTTTTTATAATTGTTTGTGGGGATTGCGCGATCTTGGATAGTGTATATACCAACTGTTTCGCGAATAATTATGAAAATTGTGCCGATTTATATAACCTACAAAATGGTTTAAAGACATTTGAAATCCATGACCTACTTTAAGAGCTATGGCGGAAAATATCGAAAATGCGGAAAACGTCTAGGCCAAATATCTCCCGTATTTGAAGGGATTTTAAGACGAAAATTTTTTGCAAAACAGAGTGTTTCAACGAGGTTTTATCTAATTTTTTTCAAAACCGCTGTATTTTGAGATGTACTCTTCAGGCTGTTACAAAAATTATTTTGAAACGGGCGGGAAATGGCGCCATTAAATAGAGTATTTTCCTCCCTTTTTAACGATACATCACATGCCATATTTATTCATTGGTACTAAGTTAATAATTATAAAAACATTTTTTTTAAACTAATAAATTTTTTTTAACAAGCATTATACTTGCCGTGGAGAAGTATGATTAAATAAAACGGTAAAATAATTCAAAAAGTTGTTGAAATCTTTGCTATAATAAAACATTAACACAATTAAGAAGAATATAAAGTAAATTCAGGTAACAAAAACAAATTAATAATAAACAGAATATAGCACACAGAACATTAATATTTATCTAATCCTCAAAATAATTTTTAAGATATCATATCAAGTGTTCAAAGTGTCCACCGCGATTTCTTATGCACAATCTAGCGCGGCAAGGCACTGTATTTAAAACATTACTCAGCATTTTGGGGGTAAATGTAATACATGCTGGTTGAATTCGAGCTTTTAGGCCTTCTACATTTTGCGGTGTCATCGAAAACACCTTATCTTTAAGATGCCTCCATAGAAAAAAAATCCATTGGGGTTACATCTGGGGAACGAGGGGGCCATAGAATAAATCCATTGGTACCTATCCAATGTTGAGGCAAAATTTCGTCTAAATAATCTAGGCAAACTTGGGAATTGTTGGGAGGAGCTTCATCTTGTTGAAAATATTGAAAGTTGTGTAGATTTTCTAAAGGTAGATCATCTAAGAATTCATTAAATTCATTTCTCAAAAAGTTTAGGTAACTTTGACCACTGAGGTGACCATCATAAAAATAAGGAACTATTAAATTGGTGCCTAAAATACCTATCCACACATTTACTGAAAAACGATTTTGAAACCCAGTCGGTCTATGCCAGTGTGCATTTTCAGAAATCCATGTGTAACGAATATTGCGATTAAAAAATTTATTATTGGAAAATATTAATGGATCGGCTCACTTCTTTTCCAACAGCCACCTACAAAAAGTCGTCCTCCTTAGTTTGTTCCCCTCTTGTAAATTGTGAACTTTTCTGGCTTTCTAACACCAGTAACCATTTTTCTTTAAAATTTTTCTAGCACTTGTTTTATTTATATGACAAACAATCTCTTTCCAAATTTTCTGTATTTTTATTTCTTACATAATTAATAACTCGGTTTACCTTATTTACATTATCAGTAACACTGTTCAACCTTGTCTTCTTCTTTAAAAGTGAACCATTATTTTTCAGTTTTGTAGCTAATTTTCTGAACAGAGTTATATTCGGCTGTAGTGCTTATGGAAATCTGTTTCCATATTCTACTTGAGCTAATCCAGAGTTAAAATTACATTGGCAATATGTAACGAACATATTATAACGATCAATGTGAGTGAAAATCATTTTTGGAAATTCTAAATTCTTAAACGACTGTGATTGAGAGAGAGTTTAAGTATTAACTAAGATGATCTGTCAAAAAATTAAATTGTCAAGTTTGTTCATAGCCAACTATTTTAAAATAATTGAAATAATAGTGAAATCATGAAATACAAACAAATGGACATTATACTTAAATTAATTGGTAAAGACATTTTAAGTTTCTGAATAAGGAGTGACGCTTTTATGCAGAACCTCTATACATTGGCATAACTCCGAATACTCTTTTCATAATTGCTCCATGTTGCTTTCTTGATTATTATTTTGTTTTTGTTACCTGAATTTGCTTTATTCTTCTTAACTGTGTTAATGTTTTATTATAGCAAAGATTTGACCAACTTGTTGAATTATTTTATCGTTTTATTTAATCATACTTCTCCACGGCAAGTATAATGCTTGTTAAAAAAAAAATTATTGGTTTTAAAAAATGTTTTTATAATTACTAACGTAGTACCAATGAATAAATATGGCATGTGATATATCATTAAAAAGTGAGGAAACTTGTCTATTTAATGGCGTCATTTCCCGCCCGTTTGAAAATAATTTTTTTAACAGCCTGAAGAGTAAATCTTAAAATACAGTGGTTTTGAAAAAAATTAGATAAAACCTCGTTGAAACACACAAATTTTCGCCTTAGAATTTTTCTCGTAAATAACGGAGATATTTGGCCTAGACGTTTTCCGCATTTTCGATATTTTCCGCCATAACTCTTAAAGTAGGTCATGGACTTCAAATGTCTTTAAACCATTTTGTAGGTTACATAAATCGGCATAGTTTTTGTAAAAATATTTTTTCTTTGTACGACCGATATTAAGTGAGATATTCTCGAGTGCCCTGATAAAATGGACAGCCTGTATAAGAAGTATATTGAGAGTTTGGAGCAAGTGCGGGGAAAACTTCTTAAATTCCTTTACTTAAAAAGCGAAAATTTATGTCCACCAATTGGCTATCCACATGCTGAACTATAACAAAAATTTAATTTCCTAAGCTTGGAGAATAGAAAATTTCTAATAAGCTGCTGTTTTATTCACAAACTACTTAATTATCATATGGATTGCAGTTATCTATTAAATAAATTATATATTCATGTGCGTAGTCTCAACAGTCGCAGTAGTTCTTTTTTCTATACACCTCAAATTATTACGAATCTGATGGTAGCATCACCTCTATACAGATTATGTAAATGTTACAATAAAATCCATGAGTCGTATGATTTAAATTCAAGTACAAAAGACTAATGTAATGGTGTTTTAATTACATATTTCCGTAGTTATAAGCAGTTATAAATTTATTCATGACCTACAATATTTATTTCAATTCTGTAAGAAGTTGATCAATATTTGATCCTTAAATTATTTGTACAGCTCCAAAATACAAGTGAGATAGCCAGACTCTTATAAGTAGGAAAGGCAAATTAAATGAATTTAGAGCGGTTGTTATTATCCACTATTAAGATAATTAATTTGTATCAAGTGGATGGTTTCGACTACATCTCAAATTCAAGGGATTAACAAGGTGTTGGTTGGGATAAACGAATTAACAAAGAGACGTAAACGATATAATAAAACAAAATTGACTTTAAATTTTACGGTCGGGTTTTCACGAAATTGCTGTACTTGTTTGGTTTACTGCTAAAGGAAACTTTCAAAAGTTAAATAATAAATTGGGATTGTTGTCAGAAGATATCTAAAAGTTAATATACAGGGTGTTCCCGGATGGGGTTTTACGCTCTTGTAAACTTCCTTATTTTTCATTTGTCGAGAAAAAGTCATTCTTTCTAAAAAGTTTTAGACAGTTGTCAAACTTAAGATACATTTTACAGTGTATTTCAAAAATTAGAAAATATGAAATCGACTTTAAGCAAGCTACCTTGTTTACATTTTTAATAAGAATAAGAATAATTTATTTCAGAAATTACATAAAATATTTGTTTCAATACAAGGTACTATTAATCGACATCTGAGTTTTTGAAAAACTCGTGTTTGTCGATGTCAACTAAGCAATATGTAAGCGAAAGAGAAACATTTACAAAGACCTAAGTCAATACAATTAATTTTACATTAAATATGTCTTATACATATATCTATTATATTGTTATATGTTGCCCTCTGGTGGAGAGAGATGTAATTAGTCCCTGGTTAGAATGAATGGAGAACTGTTTAGTTGCCGGTCAGTAGGGCAGCACCATCTGTGGACCAATGACGAACCGCCACTTACCTAGAAAACTATAGAAATTTCCACCATATTCGACAGGTTCTGAAGGAGATTCGAGTACGTTCGATACTTCTATATGAGGTGAATCCGGTTCACGCGGACAGTTCAGTTCAATATAAAGTACGGTGCTGATAGGTAGAGTGATATTATTAGATGACCAGTGATCAGATGAAATAAAGAACAGTAATAAGTTGTGATTAAAAGCATTGAATTTAGGTTAGATTAAAGTTATTATTAATTGTGTTATTTTTAAGAACTAATTTTTGTAATTTAAGTGATTAATAAAGTAGCGATTAATGAAAGTTCTTGTTGCAATTTATTGAACGTACGTAGAGGGTGTTTACTGGGTATGATTTTGACAAACTTGCAAAATTTTTAAGTGTATATCGTAAACTCCTCCCCAGAGAGATATACCATATTGAAGAACTGATTCATCTAAGGCATGAGTGTCAGTGTGTCTTTTTTTAATGTTAGATTACCAATAGAATCTAAAAAATAGCTTTCTAATTCGTGGAACCAAGTACTCAGTGTGATGTAATCTTTCTATTTCAAATTCTGAACAATAATAATATCTAAATATTTTATTTTTGACACTTTAGTAATGTCTGTAGTGCAGTTGCAGGGTTCATTGGTGTTACATTTTGAGCTGTGCAAAGTAATTGTGCTTTTATTAGAACCACCAGCACTTGAAATGGAGAATGTTATAAATTAAGTTTATCAACATTAAAGGTGAACATGTTACTGTCCAAATATATTTTTTTTGTGTCTGGAGTCCCAATTGCCCCTCACGATATACATCATCCCAGTTTCTGTTCTGAAATAATAGAACGATATCATCTGAATAGAGCATTATTTTATGGGATATGCTTAATTCGATAATATCGTTTATTTACATGAGGAACAGAATTAGGCTCAGCACTGTGCCTTCAGGCACACCAATTTTTATTTTTTTTTTGCTCACTGACGGACTTATTGGTTTTGACAATTTGTCCTTTGTCGAAGATATAGATAATGAAAAGTTGCAAGAGTGCTCAATTTCCTCTAATAATATTTCATGAGGCACTGTGCCAAATAGCTTACCCAAATCAAGAAAAGCAGCAAGTCACGCAT
Source organism: Leptura quadrifasciata (assembly GCA_963675555.1). Lineage (NCBI taxonomy): Eukaryota > Metazoa > Arthropoda > Insecta > Coleoptera > Cerambycidae > Leptura > Leptura quadrifasciata. The sequence continues at coordinate 135,994,971 of OY776675.1, read as the reverse complement.
CTTCTATTGCTATTTACACTAATGTTTATATCATTAACAAGCTCAAATATGGCATGTTCAGTTGACAATCCCTCTCTAAAACCAAATGGTTTTGCGATATAATTTTGTTTTTGCCCAAAAAAATTATTAATCTATCTTTCAAAATGTTTTCAAAAATTCTGGCAAAATTGCAAATTAAAGATATTAGCCTGTAATTATTTACTTATTTTGAGCTGTCAGATTTATAAACTGGTATTACAGTTTTAAAGACACATACATTTATCAATAAAATTTGTTTTGTTTGAATTTTGGTCTTCCCTTCACACGTAATTTCTGGTTAAAATTATTAATGTATTCTAAATGGCAAACATATTTTATCCATATGCTAAACAAATGATGGTAGGTTAGGTAGACAAACTTGGTTGGTTTTACTAAAGTCCGACCCTCTTGCCAAATTGAGGCACGAATATTACCACCGCGTAATAAAGGGGCACGGACACCTTTGGTTCTATAAAGTTGTCTTAATCCGACAGCAAAGTCGGATTTAGGTAAGTATTTTTAACTTATTCTGACGCAAAGTTTGGTGCGAATTAGGTCGGTAACTGCAACGATGATAAATCAGTCTCTGACTTTGGAGCAACCCATATTTTATTGAACAATTTGTTATAGATATGAGTTGGCACGACGTTTTGCATAAGTCGCACACTGACTTCTAGTTGGGAACCCCAACTTGCGTTGGCTCGACGTTACAATGTTGCTTAGGAAATTAGCCAGTTACTAATGTCTAATCAACGTTGGGAGATTACTTAAAAACACATCAAACCTAAATAAGTCATTTTCTGACGTCAAACCAAAATTGGTATAGGCGTTCCAAACTAAAGTGGTAGGTTTGCAAGATCCAAGGAACCTTGTGCCGAGGTCAATGACTGTAAGATCAATGTTAACATACGGCTACCATTTGCACTAATTTTGACATTGGAATTAGTAAAAAAGTAGTCGGTGAAATGTTGCTTGGGAGTATTTTAAAGACTGTATTCTAGAAAATAACCTTGCAGCCAATAGTAATAGTCTATTCTCCCTTCTGGCATCTCTTCTTGCAACGTGTGAAAAAATTTTGGGTTGACGCCGACGTCAACGCTAGATCTAGTTTTTTTTTTATAAAGGGCCCTGCACAAAAACACGTGATTTGGGATACCGGTGAAAAGGGTCAAAATTGATATATGTTGTAGTTCAGACCTTCCTGATGAAAAGTTCAAGTGGGATAAAGGCTCGAAAACCTTTTATTTTTGGAGTTACGGCAAGTGCGAAAGTTGGAAATTCGCAAAATCGTGAAAAATCTTCAAAAATATACATACATATATTTATATATTTTTGTGTACGTATATATGTATACGCATATATGTATGTATATATATTGTTTATTAGGTTTTCACGGGTGTTAAATGAAGTGCTGTTGTACTTCCGGGTGCTCTCTCGCCTCGATGGTCGACTCCTCCTGGAGTCACGGTTGTCTAAACGACGTTTCGGCAGAATCTCATCTGCCATCTTCAGGTTCTCACTGAAAGCTGCCTACCAATGCTCCTTGTTGCTCGAGCTTAACACTGTGACAGGTTTTTTGTTTTTATAAGTTTAGGTAAGTACTTACTACCTCATAGAGAAATAAATGTTGTTTCATACATAATCCTCGTGTTTATTTAATTTTTAAATATTACTATTATTTGTGAGATTGAATATCGTAATTTCATTGTTAGGTGCATATATCTCGAAAACGGTTCATATTACCGACATAGTATATGTTTTTTATGTAAAAATGGCTCAAAAATTTAAAAATAACCTTAGAAATAAAAGAAAATAGGCTACAAATTTTTTTTCAACTTATTAAGGCAATGGCTGCTCTGCCCCCGAGCCTCCAAGAACGTTATCCAAGATTCTTATACAGTGACCTAGCTGGATTGAAATAATATGATACTGATCCAAAAATGATTAAAATCGATTAAACAATAAAAAAGTTATCGCGAAAAATCGATTTTTAAAAAGAAACAAATGTACAGAACATAGTACTCTATTTTTGAGGAATAAGGCACTAACTCACTTTCTTTAATTATTTGACCTCATAAACCCTCCATCTTTTATTTTGTATTTGCCAGATGGAAATAGAGCAGTACACATAGGGCTCCTCGTACTGACTGCTCTCATTTGTGGCCCAAAATGTAGCACATGAGGTATGAAAGTGCAAATGGAGTACTGTGTACTGTACTTTCCTACTTTTAATAGTTTTGCTCAAGATATATTCGCTAAGCTACGCTACGCTGATGAGGAGCAATAACTTCGAAACACGAGTCCGTAGTTGCATTGTTGTTTCTTTTTGAGGAGTAAGGCGCAAACTCACGTTCTTTAATTATTTGACTTTATAAGCCCTCCATCTTTTAAAAAATATTAGTGATGCTGGCCAGGGTCCTGTGTGAAAATATAAGAAAAGACATTGATAGTTCTTGTTTAATACGAAATAAGTATAGATTATATGTGCAAAACGATTCGTCAGAAAAAATGTGTAATTAAATTTGAAAATTTTGAAATATATAAAATCAGATGTATCCTAAACTATGTACCAAATATCGGTGTGGCCTGCCCGTTCTCCAGATTTGACCCCGCATGACTATTTGTATAGGGTCATTTAAAATCGATTTTACTTCAACAGACGATGATTTAAAAGACTTCAGTTTACTTAGTAACATTAAAAATGTAATCTTTTTCAATAAGAAAATTAGAGAAATTCAAAAATTTTTATATTGCTGGATAGAGAATCCTCGTTCCATTTAAAAATTTTAAATGGGTAGCTGTCATTCCAGGGGGTTGAAGTGAGAGGTATAAAATTATGCCCAAAAAATGTCAAAAGGTCCTCGAGCCTTGGTCCCATTTGAACTTTTCATCAGGAAGGTCTGAACTACAACATATGTCAATTTCGCAGAATTTACGAATTTTTAACTTTTGCCCTTGCTGTAACTCCAAAAATAAAAGGTTTTAGAGCCTTGGTACCACTTCAACTTTTCGTAAGGAAGGTCTAAACTACAACATATATTAATTTCGACCATTTTCAGCGGGGTCTTTTATGCACTTTTTTACGATCAAGCTGTCTAATAACTAGCAATCTCTCTGAAGAAATGAACATTATCTCCAGCGAGGCGCATAATTTCCACTTTTTCTAGAATTCCAAATTTCAAGAGCTTTTTGACGTAAAGTATTTTAAATTCTTTATACTCACCAAAAAATCTAATTCTTCGGACCTGCATTATTTAAAGAAAAAAAAAAATCCAACACAACTTCTTATTTGAATTTATTTAATTTTCCTGATCAACTTTTCCAAATAAATCTCTCTCAACCTCAATCGCTCATGTTGCTTTTGCTAAGTTTTCAGTATAAAGTTTCCATTGTAAAAAAAATAGTTGGCCCTGATTTAGTGTTTTAGTACGAAGCGAGATACGAAGTGAGACACACTATGTGTTTACTATTTGACTTTAGCTTATGTTGTGATATTTATGGAGGCAAGAATCTAACATCCCTAAAAACAGTTATTGGATGCTACTGTTAGAATGCCGCAACCCCCGTATAATATATAGCTATAGGCACTTCTCTCACTATTGTTGCATGTAGCATAATTACCTAAAGCATAATGTGGAATTTCGAAACACTCTTTATAACAAACCAATATGAATCTACAGAATTTTTTAAGAAGAAATTTTACTGTGTAGGCAACTTCTTCAACAAGGCTTGAACTAAATCCATAAAATCAATTTATAATACATAGCAGTTGTCGTAGCCAAATGTGCCACTAAATCAATTTTAATCCACATTTACAAGTCACTTAAAAACGAATAGAATTCCGTCCTCTCACATGTTGTTAAAAATAAATAAAGATTTATCCAATAGAGGATCGTTGAACTATCACTAAATCTCAATATTTATCGCCTTGTAGGTGTTGCCATGTCCAACGGTCTTTCTTTTGCTATAATCCTTCAGTTTATTTGACGCCCAAATTAATTCACCGTCCACTTGATTCTCATAATTATAATATTAAGTACCATCTATCAAGCGGGCCAAGGGACACATTCTTGCCTGTTCTGTTTCAATAAAAAAGTCGTTTATAATTTCACAGGTGCATGCATATTTATGGATTACATAATGCGTGCTTGGTGAAACAAGATTGCTCTCTGTTCATCTTGGCATGAACTTGTGTTGAATTTAATTTTCGCTGTCATTGTCGTCGTTCAACCTGACAAATTATGCGGTCCGATTAAAAAAAGTTGCAGACTTTTATTACAAGGTTTTACTTATACTTATGCGGACGTTAGTTACTTCCTTTATTTATTGTACAAGCAACAGCCCCTCATACGTTATAGCCACAAACATTTAAACTGTCTATATATTTCGGTAACGTTGTATTGATTGGTTGACCAGTGTATGGTATGCTACGTCTATGCTGGGTTGGACTAGGATCACGGTTGTTGGTAATGTGCACAATCTATGATATGGACGTATGAGAGACGTTTGGTTACTGTTGCTAAAACTGACTCAAGATGTTTACCTGAAAGGATCGATGCGACTAATTCAGACGTAAAATACAAAATTTATACTATTTTTTCTTTTTTAATACATTTATTTAACGCCGGCCTATTTCCGCTACTGAGGCCTAACACCGACACCTGTAGACGAGCTACCCCCAACCAGGAATTTTGCCGAACCTCTTCCTTTAAGAAGAGTAGGGACCTTTTACTTGCCTAACATTTAATAGACAAGGGACCGACGGCTTTACATCCCCTCCGAAGGATGGTCTCCTATACAACCCTCGCCTAAGGTATACGGGCATACACTGATATACAAGCCGCTGGAAGATGTGTGAGGCGAAGACGCGGTTTCCGTTAAATTTATACTTACTTTTTAGTTTTACTTACTGCTGGCATAAAATGATATTGATTAGACGTCGCTACACTATCTTAAAGTTAAAACTCCTTATAAGTAACACTGTCTTAGTTAACCTCAAAGGGAAATTTAATTAATTTGACTCGGTAAAACACAATGATAAGAGAGGATATTTGGGTAAAGGTATATATTGGGCCTTTACAGATAATTTTGTACAGCTATAAATTCCAAACATATTATAAGAATGATAAGATTAACAAGTGTATAAGTACAACAAGAGTGTCTGTTCATACCACACATGGTGAGGACTAGGACGACTCGGACAATGCTGTCTCCAACTACCATCCAATGTTTAAGTTTTTCGATCGACACAAAAAGATTCGATCAATAGTTCAATATTTACGACTTTGTGGGATTTTAGCTTGCCTGTCTTTATACGTATTTAGAAATATTACAAATAATTTCGGGCGCTCACACTAGAGCTTGATAATGCTTGGATCGCAACAATACAGAATTAAATTATTTTATATTCATACTTTCAGGCAAGATGGTCCCATAAACTATGTACATGGTAAGTACAATTTTGTGACACCGAATCACCGAAGAATCGCCTAAGGGCAAACACGACGTAAAACGTATGCATTTGCCAACAAAATAGACTGCAAAAAGTGAAAAATTTACCTTCAAAAATTTTGTCGCTCCTGCCAAATCTTCCTTCATAAACTTTAATACATAACTTTTTATTGGTCCTTGCATTCGCCGGTTCGTAACAAAGATTTTTATTCGGAAGTAAAAGTCGGTTTTCAAGCTAGTTATTAAATTTTGGTGGTCGGAGCGAGATTCATTATACTTACGTAAATTTTACTTCCCGTACAGCGAGATTCAATGCAATTACGTAAATAACGCTCCGTGCAGCGACATTCATGATAGTTGCTAAAAAATTTAAATTTTGTTGCAAATTCGATAACATATGTCATTGAGACGGCATTTATTGCGCTTACTGATTCAGTTCGCGGATTGAATTTTTTCAATAACTTATAAAATCGAAATTTTCATTGCAGTTCCACAAAAAATAAAAATGTTGTATAAATTGAAAAAATCGGGACGTCGTTTATTGCAGTAATTATAATTGCTCTCTCGGAATTGATTTTTATTTCAATTTGCAGAATATTGGGTTTTCAGTGCAGTTACGCAAAATAAAAGTCCTTTTTCCTTGTACTTCCGAAAATCTCTTCCGATGATGTTTTTACGTGTCGCACGCGGTTCATGCATAATATAGTCGGATTTCACGATAGTTATGCCAAATTTCTTCGATGAGATTATTTTGCTGATTTCAAGTGTGATGAGTTTAGATATGTTTTGGTGGGCTCTTTGACACTAACAGCGAGAGCCGCATAGCGTTTAATATAGGAGTGGGGATGGGAGGTATAGGCGTGTGTGAAATGCGTTGCCGCATTCTGTGGTGATATGGAGAATTCGTGCTCCTCTATTTGTATTTTTACTTATAGAGCCGTTGTTTTGAGTCTTCTGTGTCGTCAATGTCTTATTTCGGCCGCTTGTGACTAACCGCAATCTGTCCTCTGATCACAGACTAAAGTAAATCTGATATTCTCTTTCTCATTCATTTCTGCCATCCAGCGATGACCAGCAGACAAATCTGTTGCATGTCGCTCAATTTCCCTGAAAACGGTTCATATATACGTGTCCAGAACAATTTTCAATACTAAAAAAACATCAGGCCTGCAAAAAAAAGTTGCCTGCGACATGGATTTGACCATTGGATTTCTGTATATTTAATTAAATATGACTTAATTTTTGCTGCTACCCGTTAGAATTTGTTGCTACAACCAAAAACACCTTGGAAATCCATTATTTGGTATACCTCACAATTTAAAATCAAAACCCTAGCCCACTCAACTTCAAATAGCCAAACTAAGGATCCTATAACCTTTTCATACTAATCCCGTAACCCTGTAACCCTATACGTGCAAATTCCACCGTAATAATTACACCATAACATTGGGACCGAACGAAGAATATTTATACGATCTAATTGAAAAGTCCATGATTTGCAAATTTTTAACCAGAAAACTTTATATTTCTATAATCCCGTTAACCATGAACAGCAAGGCCCATAACCCCATAAATCCGTAACTCACAACACCATAATCCCATAGACCCAGAAATTTAGAATTCAGTTACAACATGGTTCTTTGTCTTTGCTCTTGGAAATCGGTTTAGAATAAACATTGTAAATTGTTTTATGGGGTCGTTTGGCTTCGAACAGCCTTACTTCAGTTCGACCTAAAAGATCTTTTGTGATTTACCCTACATCTAGTTGTTGCCCATGATTCCAAGACTTTTTACAAAGCTTGTGACTTTCCTGGGGGCTAATTTCCCTATGTTTTTGGCGTTAATTCCACCTGTTCTAGAAATTTTAGCCTAATGTGGGTTAACACCTAGCATTCACAAAGTATATGTTCCGCAGTTTCAGTTGCAGTATCGCAATATCTGCATTTGTTGTCTACCGCCTTGCTCATATTCTTGAGATGATATCTCAAGGGGCAGTGACCAGTTAGAAGGCCTGTAATTAGCCTTAATTCGGACTTTTCAAGTTCGAGAACCTTGTTGCATTCTTTGCCGAATAAGTTATAATCTTTTTCGCTTGTCTTTGGCCTGGAGTATTCCTCCAGTAGGCCTTTTTCTGGTCCTTTCCCAATCTTGGATCTCCTCCGCCATGTGTCCCTTGGCCAGGTCACAAAACGGTTTGGGTCCAATAAATGGTGCTTCAGCTCCTTTTTTTGAAAGGCAGTCAGCAAGTTCATTTCCTTTACTCCCTCATGCCCTGGCACCCACATCAAGGTAACCTTGTTGTTGTTCAAATGTGCTTTTAGAGGGCGGAATATTAAACATAATATTTTTAGTCGCAAACCAATTTGTCTGTCTACTCTGAAGACAGTAGCAATATTTCAAAAAAATTAATTTACAGGGGCTGAATTATATAAATTGTAGGTTTTAGTAGGTTGGTTTAGTTTTTCTGTACATTTTCATTTTATGTTTGTATTACTTTCTATAAAAAAATCACGGCATACAAAACCTGAAATTAATTTTTGTTTGTATTATCAAGTTAATTATTTGGACGTATTTCAACCCACTGTATATATACTTATTTTGCAAATTGTATAACTGTGGTAGTTTCAAATAAATGTATGAATCCGGCGAACCACCATTAGCACTCAGGAGGCAATTTCCCTCAGAAAAAAATGATAATTCAGTCTAAAATAAAAAACCCTTTAATAATAAATAAAATACATTATCTAAACATTTCCGACTTAACAGATAACTACTGGCTTAATAAAAACTCACCCCCACTATGTACAGGATATCAGGAAATCACCACTTATTTAAAAAAAATAGATAACTTTAACTTGGATGTCATAAATTTTGAATTCCTGCAAGTAATCACCCATATACCTAACATAATTCCTAGTTATGGTGAGATTCTATGGGTCAGCATCAATACCTTTAATTACAACTTGGATAGATTCAGTGACTATATTCATATTTATGCAGACGCTCCTAAAACACAGTTGGGCGAAGGCAGAGCGTTCCTATCATCAACTTATAAAAAAGAAGCCAAATACAGATTACACAAAGAAATATCAATATTTACTGCTCAAGTTTTTGCCATACTGAAATCCTAAGAATATGTAAAATACAAGAAACTCAACCGAGTGCTAATTTTTAGTGACTCTGAGTAGGTTTTATTGTCTTTGAAAAAGATGGATGACCCAAATATTTTTTAAAAAAATCATCCTCTAATCTTAATAATAAAACAACTATTATATAATTTGAAATCAAATGATAGCGAAGTTCAAATTATGTGGGTCAAAGCAGATATTGATATAATATATAATGAACAAGTAGATAGATTGGTCAAAGCAAGTATTCACACAGGAGAAATTGTGGAAGGTTTATGTGTCTCAGATTGCGTAAACATTATAAAATTAATGATATTTAAAAAATATATATCCTCTGGAATATTAAATCCTACTAGATATACACTCATACAACCAATTATACCAGAAAAGCCATGGTTTAATAATTATAATATCCCAAGAAAATATAGTACAATTTTTTCTAGAATTAAGTTTGGACATGGATGTTATCCGGCTCAGCTTTACAGAATAAGAATAGTACAGAATGATGCCTGAGAACATTGCAACCTTTTAGGGGATCTAGAATACATATTTTTTGGACGCATTAAATTTTCTAATGAAAATAATGAGCGATACAACAATATAACAAAATTGGAAATTGAAACCCCTTTTAATCTAATATACTTGTTGTCTCTACAAAATAAAAATATCATCAATTGTATGATACAGTTTTTGAGGAAAACCAAAATAAAACTTTAGATTAGATTAGGATAGTTTTGTTACCTTTGCTTTAGCCTCTATATGTTAAAAAACTTAACCGTAGTCCACATGTTTGTTTATATTTGAAAGAAAAGGCCTTAACTGACCTCTGAGCGAGAAGAGAGTGTCCCTGTACCTTCCTATCGTTTTTTTCTATAACATTATAAGATTGTTTAGGTGGCGTAAGTAATTTCATCAATAATAGTAAAATAGGATCTGGCCGTGTGGACGCTGTCCTAATGCCAAAAAAGTGTATCCATCTTCTGTCTATTTAATCCATAACTTAGAGCAGCCTTCAATTTGCAGAGTAAAACGTTGAACTTAAAAATTGAAGAGCTGTTACATATTCGAAGAAAATGCCATACATTACCAGTTTTATATTCTCACTGGCTCTGCATCGAATGTAACGATTCAATATTTTCTTAGATTTTATAATATTGACCCGGTATATACCCAATTATTTCATTTCGTTTAATATTAACGAAAGCTGTGAATTCTTGAGTTGCCTAATAATGTACAAGTTAAGAGAGGGTAAAGTTAAATTGAAAAATGTATTCTTGTGTTCCACGCACATATGTTTTAAAAGTTCAGTTAAAAACAGAATGAAAATATTATTTAACAAGTGGCTTATGGCAGAGAAGAATGTTCACACGTGTGTTACCTCCATAGGGGTAGATGTAAAACTTTAAGCCGAAACATGTGTTGATTTTTCTGTAATTTATTACAGGATGGTAGTGAGTAGACGCGTGTAAATTACCCTTAATAAACGTTTTCATATTTTAATGTGTTGTAGTGAATTTTAAATATTATTTATAGTCATGTCTACACGAAAGGATGGAAACAGTAAATTTCAATTTTTATGTAAACCTAGACATTATTATTCCTTTTGTAATGGGTAATGTTCGTAGTAAGGATATTCAATTCGATTTTATTAATTATAAAAGATTTTACAAACTTACAATTTGACGCTAATATTTCCAATATTAATAGTTATGATTTCTTTATGAACTTGTGTGGTAATAACCATTAGCAATGCAATTTTTTAAGTATTATCAAAGTTTTCAATAATAAATAATTTAAGTTGTTCCCTTAATTTAGTTTTATTAATAATTTCTTTTAGATTTTTTGGCAGTATATTATATAATATTTCCAATATTAATAGTTATGATTTCTTTAGGATCTTGTATGGTAATAATCATTAACAATGAATTTTTTTTAATATTATCAAAGTTTTCAATAATAAATAATTTAAGTTGTTTCTTTAATTTAGTTTTATTAATGATTTGATACTATGAACCATCAAATGCTTTGTACCAAACTCAAATATTACGGCTTTGACGAAACTACAACTAATCTAATAAAATCATTTCTCACCGATAGAAAGCAGTGTGTGATTATAAATGATAACATATCAAATGATGAAAATGTGATGTATGGTGCCCCACAAGGGTCAATTTTAGCCCCGTTGTTATTTATAATCTACACTTCCGATTTTCATCGTTATTTAGAACATTTTACGCCACATTTTTATGCAGATGATACTCAACTGTACTGCACTTCTAACATTGAACATCTTAAGAATATAATTGATCTTCTAAATAAAGAAATTGCTACTTTGGTACGTATTTCAAAAAATCACTGCCTCTCTATTAACCCTGATAAATCATCAGCTATTGTATTTGGTACAGCCAAAGACCGCCAGAGGACCATAGACGACATTTCATTATTTGTGGATGGACAAAAACTGGAATACAAGGAAGAGGTTAAATGTTTAGGCTTAAATATTGATGTCCACCTTAGGTTTGCTAGCTATATAAATTCCCTGATTAGAAAATCATATTGTTTACTTAAAAGTCTATATGCTAACAGGCACTGTCTTAATGAAAAAACTAAAATTATGTTATGCGATTCCATTATATTATCTTTGTTTAATTATTGTGACGTCGTTTATGGCCCGTGTCTAGATCTAAAATCTTCCACTAGAATCCAACAGGTACAAAATTCATGCATTCGATTTATTTTTGGTTCACGTCGTACAGATCATATAAGCAGATATTTATCAGAAACAGGGTGGTTAAAAATGCATAACGTAGAGTTATACATCTAGCCTGTTTTGCTTATAACGTTTTAAAATCTCAAATTCTCGAATATTTATTTTTTAAACTAGTGCCAAGAGTTAATATACATCAAAGAGAACTAAGAAATATCAATCAATTTACCATACTTCGACATTCCACGGCGATGTTTCAAAGATCTTTCTCTTATCAAGCAGTAGCCATTTATAATTCTCACTCAAATTATTTTAAAGCCCCGTCAAAATTAACCTTCAAGAAAATAATGAAGAAATTATTTCTTGACGAACAGTGACTTTGCATATTCAGACACTATTTTTATTATTATATTCTTTTTACAAACTTTTTTACCAGTGTATCAGTTAGTTATAGAGTAAATATTATTCAGTTTCCATGTATTTAAAAATTTGTTAAAATGTTTGTAAATTGTCTTGGTTAAGTGGTAGAACAGCTTGCTGAACTTCGCCAAGACAGAAATATAAATAAAGACGACTTATTATTATTATTATTATTTGTTTCAGATTTTTGGTAGCATATTATATAATATTTCCAATATTAATAGTTATGATTTCTTTAGGATCTTGTATACTTAGTAATAACCATTAGCAATGCATTTTTTAAATATTATTAAAGTTTTCAATAATAAATAATTTAAGTTGTTTTCCTTAATTTAGTTTTATTAATGATTTGTTTTAGATTTTTTGGCAGCATATTATATAATTTTGGCTCTTAGTAAAATTTGAATCATTGAGTATGATTTTTGATACATAATGGCAATGTGACGGATATATATACGGTATAGGTAGAGAGTTCTCTCACTGTAATGGGCTTAACTCACATTTGAATAGGATAACTGTAGCTCTTTTTTTAAATAATAATAAGCACCACACAAATTAGACAATATTTTTGGAATGGTGTGTTGCATATTTTCTAGATAATATATAGAATTGTTTAGAAAACCAGGCCATATCCAGATACAATATCTAATAATGGATTTAGCTAAGGCATTATAAATTAACATTAATAATTTTTTTTTTAAATATCACTTATTTCATAACATTTATGTAACAGTCTTCTGAGTCATCCTGCTGTATATTCAGCATGATCTTTCCACTTTAGATGCTGATCAACCAGTACGCCTAAATATTTAATACAATTTGTTTTCTGAACAGCTGCGCATTTACAGATTGCGTGATTGTTATATGCCCTAGGGTGAATTGTTATGTTGTTTAATTCTGGTTGATCTGCAACTGTGGATGAGAAGGTTACAAATTTAGTTTTGTCAACATTCAGGCTTAGAAGACTGTTATCAAACCAAATTTTAAGTTTTCCCAATCTTCGTTTATATACATTTTCCCAGGACTCACTTACGAATATAATAGCAGTATCATCGGTAAATGATATAATCTTCCCATCTGTACTTACTACTTGTGAGATAGAGTTGATATAAACTAAAAATAAGATGGGTCCCAGTACAGTACCCTGGGAATACCCATTGTGATGGGGAGGGGTCACTGTATATGTTATGAACTTTTACTCTCTGATTTCTCTCTGTGAGGTAGTCCTGGAAAATATTTAATGGTTCGCCTCTTACACCCAGGGATTCAAAACATTCAAAACGTTTCAATAATAGTTTATGGTTAACAGTATCGAATGTCTTAGCTAAATCCAAAACTAACGCCAAAAATTTTTTTTTCAGATGTTTCGTTCTTGTATACACTAAATCACAATTAATTTTTTTGTATTCCCTTTCATATAGTGTGGGGGTGGTATTGGAGATGATAGTAGGAGATGGCTAATGCCAAAAAAAATTTGAAACCTTGACTTTCCATAGATGCCCCAAATTGCAATTTTATGGACTCTTATCTGCGTGTTTTGCCTATTTAACCTTATTTACCCCATTTACCTCCGAACCCTTCAACGGAATTAGATCAAAATATAATCTAGTTCCGGATCTCATTGTAATACATAATTGTACTAAATTTCAAGTCAATATCATAAACGGTTCCAGAGTACGCGCACAAAAAAAATTACAGGCAGACCGACAGACAGTAAATTTTTTTTTGCTCAAGTTTAAAATCTCGACGTTTCATGGCATTTTAAGTCTATTTCAACAAATAAAAAATAATATTTTTTGCGATACTATATTTCCACTGGACCTGGAAGTAAAACTGCCAATAAAATTTTATTTTCATTAAAACCATTAACAATATCACTTAAAAACTCTATAATTGCATCTTGCCTACTTAGATTTGGTTTGAAACGAAATTGTTTGCTTTTCAGTAAATTTTTACTTTCTACAAAATTTACTAGACGTTTTTTAAGACACTTCCCTATTAATTTTGCAAAATGGTTTATGGCGGATATTGGCCTATATTTTATTGCCAATTGTTTATTTCATTTTTTATAAACTGGCATTATGATAGACTATTTCATGAATTGAGGAATATGTCCTTTGGAAATAATTTGATTAAATATAAACATAAGAGGAGTTAGAATATGTGTGTATGGATTTTATTGTTTTAACAGATATTCCATCAAGACCATTTGCAGAGTTATTTTTCAGTTGAGAGATGTACAATACAAGTTCCTTTTCAGTAACAGGGTGGAGGAAAATGCTTTCATTATTATTTTATTTTTTCTCCCTATTCTGTGGCTTCGATTCTCATATAGGGGAGCTGGTAGTACCAATAGCCACTCCCCACGCCCGTGAGGTGAGTGACTATTGGGTCCGAGTGTCGTGTGCCCTGAGTAGACGTAGCGATTCAAGTATTACGGCCTTTTGCATTTTTCTGGCTAAGATCTCCGCCGAGTTTCGGCATGCCGGTATGATCTTATGTTCCGAAAGCAGTGCGTGTCGCATTCCATCGAGGATCCCAATAATCAGTACCACAATCTTAACAGTATGGGCTGGATAAAGTCTGCGGAGTTCGAAGAGCAAATCTCGATATTTTGTCCGTTTTTCCTCCACTTTCAAGACAATGTTGTTCTCAGCGAGAGCCGAGAATTCCACGACATACATTGTCTTGAGCTGGTGGTCGAGGCTGTACAAAAAAATGCTAGTAAACACCTTGTAATATGCGTTTAAACAGGTTATCGGCCGGTAGTTTTTTGGGTTAGACAAATCTCCGTTCTTGGGGATCAGCACTATCCGCCCCTCAACAACCCAAGAAGAAATTTTCTGCTCCCCATTTAGCCAAGAATTATTTATCCCATCGGAACCTGGAGCAGTAAAGTTCTTTGTACCCTCTAGAGCCCTACGAAACTCTTCTGAGGTTATTGTTTGGCACATTTCCTGTGGTTGTTGAAGCCTTTGACAAAAGGCTTCAAAGTGTGCAAAGGCCGGTGAATCTCGGTTGAGTGGAAGCCTCTCCTCGAACAGCGCTTTCCAGAAGTTCTCCACCTGATCCGCAGTCGGCGGATTGTCTACAACACGCGGAGGCGGTTGGAAAGGCGCGAGAGTTTTTGGCGGAACATTTTATTTTTCGCAAGCCCTCTCGCCCGCCTCACTAGTGACTTTTTGCAAGCCACTAGCATCCATATCCTATCGAGACAGTGCTGTTTGGTGGTTCGCAGCACTGCCTCATTGAGTGTGTGATGGGTGCGTCTTAAGTTGGCCGTTATTTGACGCATTTTAGGCGTGAACGGCCTATTGGCCGCTATATGGTCCATCACGTATTAGATACGAGATGCGTGTTGCCTCGCCGACTGGATCTTGGCTTCAATTTTTTGTATGCGCCGCTCCACCCTCTCTTGTGGGGAAGCAATATTTCACCTCTCCACCCGAAAAAAGTGTTGAGCAGCGGCATACACGGCACAGTGCATGTGCCAGAAGTCAGCTCGTTCTGGTAGCCCTGCACGAAGTTCTTCATCCACTCTGGCCAGGTCGTGTGGCCCGGGGGTTTCTATGTGGTGTACCCCCGTCTGGTACTGAGACCCTCTGGTATTGGAGGAATGGGAAGCACAGTTTCCTCAGCCGGTGCATGTGGCGGCCCTTCAGCCACCTTATTCACCAGCTGAGCGGCTCTTACGTAGCCCTTGCTACGAAGGTGAGATACATAGTCACGCAGATTTTGTGGCGTGAAGGCACTATGCTCTGGAAGCCTCTCCACCACAGAGCATGCATCCGCGCCATGTAACCCCTCCGCGCGGGCTCACTGCTTTCATAGCACAGCAGAAGGTCATCCCTTAAATCATCGGTCCACTCAAAGCGTCCTTGTAGGTCGCGGTCGTCGTCATTAGGCAATCGATCCGGTTGGGCCCCACCACTTTGCCCGTGACCCCCATCCGGATGAGGTCGATTGAGGGCCCCCCCCCTTCGGTTAACAGGAACCCGAGTGTGGAACTTGTGGATGGTTAGTCCAACAAGCCCACAACCGACACCAGAGGGGAAGGCACCCTCAGGTGGAGTAAGTGGTGGCGCCACTCACCAAGAGCTTGATGATGTAGATCGACCTCTCCTGCTTACATTATTATTATTATTATCATCACTATTATTATTACCATCAACATTATGACCATTATTATTATTAACGTTATTATTATTATCATCGTTATTACTAATTTTAATGTTTGCTACAGTGTTCACCAATTTGGGCAAATAAGTTAGTAAAAAAGTCAGCCTTTTCCTTGGGCCTTTTCTTTGTCATTATATATAGTTTCATTATCATTATTTATAATATTAAACTTTTCATGTTTAATTTTTTGGTGGCTGTTAGAAGCCTCAATTACTAACGTCCAGATTTTTAAAAGTTATTATTTGCATTTAATAATTCTTGTTTATAACAGTCATTTTTGGTAGTCTTAATTAATTTATTGTTTATCACCTGACGATATTGCCTGTATCCTTTGTGAAGTTCACATTAAAAGGTAAATTCAACAAATTAACGTACAGATATTATTTTAGAAATATATGTACAGGTTATGAAATGTACCAGTTATGGTCCATCCATCCATATCCATCCACCTTAGATTTATTACGCCCAAATGGAATGCTGTAGTAATGTTTTTTTGGGTTCTGCTCAGGACTTAAGATTCTTGCCTTTGTTCACATACATATCAAAGTGCTCCTCGGCAATAATACCGTTCTAACGTAAATTTTATCTTCAGATTTTCAGATATGTCTCCTACGTAATTAATTAATGTTGTATAATAATCTTCAGGCCTTTGTCGCGTCTAATTAATAAGCCTAATATCCACATTTATGAAAGTTTTAATAACAGAGACCACAGGGGACTGATTTATTTAGTAGAATCTCTCTGAAAAATAGTTAAGAAATACTTCAAATATCTTTTAAAAAAAATATTTTCACCGATAGGCTGAATTATAAATAATGGGAAATAAAATAACCGAAAATATTTAACCAAACATGTTTTAGAAAAATGGCTCCAAATAACAAGGACGCTAAAATAAATTATCTAAAATGATTTTTATACTTTTTGTTGTTACAGGAATACAAAACTATTGATAAGCATCAGCTCTATGCGCATTTGCAGTCTATACCATGGGATACTATTTACGATCTAGATAATACAGACTCTAAAATAATTTTTTTTAATGAGATATCACAGTTTTAATGAACTTACATGCACCCCTTAAGACTTGTGTTTTTAGACACCATATAAACCATGGATTATTGATGACATAAAAGAAATAATTATAGACAAGGCATAGAAACAAAACGAAACCCTTCGAAATTGGAAAAATTACAAAGATTCAAAAATTTTTACAGCAAGCTCTATAAGAAGAGAAAAAAGGCTTTCTTGAGATTTTCGGAGAATGATATGAACCTGGAAAAAATTGAAACAACTTAATATACACAATAAAAAACAAATAGCAAATATCCCTTCCGACTGGCACATGTAGACCTAATAAATAGTAATTTTATAAACTTAATTCCAAAAAATAGCACATTTAAAGACCTTGACTAACAAAACATAAATTCTACAGTTACGTTCAAACCTGTCACTGAAATTGAGATATAAATAAACATCACAGGTAATTACAACCCCCTTTATCCCGGAAGGCTCTAGAAGAGCTTTGTGTGGGAGAGGGCTATATTTAGAGACAAGGGACACACACCCAATAACCGTGTACAGTGGAAAAATCCCTCTCAAAGTATTTTCGACTGCTACGACCGGGAATCGATCCCAGGACTTTTGGGTGCGCTTACCTCTCGACCATCAGTCATACATATATAAACACTTATTCAAAATTAAGTACAAAACTGTTGGGTCAGATGGCATATTGATTTCATTAACTTATGCTGTGCTTTTACATTAAAATATATTTGCCATATTATAAATTTCTTTCTAATAAATTCGGTTTATTCTGTGGTATGGAAAATGGCGCATGTTACCCCCTTCCTAAGATAAATAATCCCAAATATTTTCACGATTTGAGACCGATAAGCATTTTGCCCGTTTTGTCATAAATTATTGAATATATAGTTAAGGCTCAAATTACTGACCACTTAAAAATAAGAAAATACTTCCACAAGAACAGTCCGGGTTTAGGGAGGGACACAGCTGGGCTACTGCCATATTAAATATTACAGATCACCTCTCTAGCTCAATAAGCTTTCGACACTAGTGAACACAACATTTTAATATAGATTTTAAAATTTATTGGATTTGACGCGACTATATTAAATTTTATTGGACTTTATTTAAGTGGGAGACAATAAAGGGTGGTTGTTCATAATAAATATTCCAATCCTATAGACACTTCTGCGGAGTGCCTCAGGGTTCTGTATTAGGACCAGTTCTGTTTACTATTTATACATCATCTTTTACAACATTTTTAAACAATTTCAAAATACAAAGGTATAAAGACGACACCCAATTGTTCTACAGTTTTGACCCAAAGGACCTCCAGAATAGTTGTACAATTATTAATAATTATGATTATAAAAAATCTGTAGAGCATTCTCTCAGATTAAATCCTGTCACAAATTGATAGATCACGTCACTTAGAAAATGTTAATGTCGATATCAATAATGTTAATATAGCAGTAAAGGACAAGGTGAAAGTTTTAGGTGTAACTGTAGTTTCACATCTTAAACCGCATAAAAAACCATCTCAAGGCTAGAAACTGTGTATGATTCCACACATATTGTCAACACTAAGCTTAAATTAATGTTATGTCAATATTTATTTTGCCTATTTTCAATTACGGCGACACAGTGTATGGTCCATGTTTAATAGCTATCACAGTTCAACACATACAAACAATTCAAAATTATTGTCCTACCTCTACCATAAAATTCGATTTCAGACTGACATTCATAATTTAAATGTTAGGTTTAAGGGCAATTTGACCCCACGTTTTCATAGAAGTGCATGGTTTGAAATTCTTGTATGACTGGTGGTCGAGAGGTGAGCGCACTTGCCTCTCACCCATTAGTACCGGGTTCGATCCCTGGTCGCGGCAGTGGAAAATACTGTGAGAGGGATTTTTCCACTATACACGGATATTGGGTGTGTGTGTCCCTTGTCTCTAATTGTGTAGCCCCCTCCCACACAAAGTTTTTTTAGAGCCTTCCGGGATAAAGGGGGTCGTAATTACCTGTGGTGTTATTTATTATTTATTTATAATAGTTATGGCATCGCAAACTTCTATAACTCTGTTACAGCATCTCTCAAAACTGTATTATTCAATAATTTAAAAACAATTTAAACATAAACTTTGAACTTCCTAGTTAAGCTCAGAAATCCTGACGGTATATAGACTTCAATGTCATACTTAATTTAAGTTTCTTAAAAATATGCTTTCTTAACCGCCTCTCAAGTTACCGAAGTAACCTCCTGGAAGGTCTCAAGAATCTTATGCTAGGTAAAGGGAGAGGCCCTACAGTTTATTGTGGCCTCCGAACCACTCTTGGGGCAATTTTTTTTAATGAAAAATTGTTTCGCCGTATAGGTCTCGAACTCACTTCGCTAGGCAACTTAGATTGCTAGCCGGATGCTTAGGCACACTGAGCTACCATCCCCCATTGAATACATATACTTTCTCTAAAGATAAACAGAAAATAACAAACTGTTTATATTTTGGTCAATTTGGTTATTTAGTTAGTTATTAAATTTTTGACGCTACCGTATTCTATTATTTTTATACAGATACTTAAAATCGGCTACTTTTTCTCGGTTTAAGTGGAAGAACATATGTACAACGTGTGTGAATAACTGAACTTCGCCCCACAAAATAAAATATTATGTTATGTACAATTTCATAGTTGCTGAATAAATGTATTAGTATTATTCTTATTATTATAATGGTTTGGGCTTCTATTATACAGTGTGGCAAATAAAATACATTAAATTTAAAAATTATGTGTCCATCCCCAAAAACATCTTTGTTCAAACACAGCAACAATAACGAATTTAGACTTGTATCTAAATCGAAGATAGTGCGGCATAACGTTGACTCCTTCATAGGCCCACTTGAATAACCTGGTAACAATTCAAGTCATATAAATAACGTATTAAAACACCCAACTTTGAAAGAGAATTGACTACTGTTGAGAATGAGCCTAGCCCGAAGCCTGTAACCCTTTCCCTTGCCCTTCTATTGGCTAAAAACTTTGCACTCCCCTCCCTTACCTCCTAATCATCCGATCGCAATCGGGCTGCATCCGACGGCTAAAAAGTTATTTCCCCCACCCTTTTCCTTCCTAGAGAGAAATGACTTAAAAAAAGGGGTTTGTTTCGCCGGCATTTTGTAATTTTTTACGAAAGTTAAAAAGAAAGTCAAAGAAGGCACGTTATCACGCAACCTCATGTTTGCTGTGCGATTTGCGGAAAAAAATGCGAAAATTACAGCAGTTTTAATTTCATATACGTTTTTAACTCTCTCACCCTCTAATCAACCTAGCAACTTGAAATTTGGATGCAGTACTTGGGTCCTGACTGTCTATCGGTGTGGGGAAAAAAACGCTAAGTCGCTTTCTGCCCCGAAAAAAACGCGAACGCGGCTTTCGGTACGTTCCCGCCGCAGCAAAAAATCCGTATACAAAACCGTACCTTCAAATCGCAATACCTCGAGAACCACTGGGGCGATTTCGACGGGTCAAAGTGCAATTTACGCGCATTCGCGAGACCTCATTTTCCATCCGAATGAAATAAAGCTAGTTATGTGCAAAAAATATATATTTTCCCATATCTTTACATGTAAATTTGTATCTTCCACCACCCCCTCGTGCCCGCAAACATGGTCAGATGATAGAGGGAGTTCAACTACATAATAAACACAAAAAAAATCTAAAAAAACACTGTCGGTTCGGGGCTATTTTCGTGACAGATCTATCCCACTATAATTATAGATATTATATACATTATTATAAATGATGATGGGAGGCGCGCTACCGGGTTCGAATCCCGGCTTCGGCACTGTCGGAGGATATGACTGTATGTCCGAGTTTTTAATGTGTAACCCACTTCCGTACAAGCCTCTGGCTTCTAGAGTCGGGTGTTGCATAATTTCTGTAGTGTTTATTTATTTATTATTATATTTATTTATTCTACCTAATTATAACTAAATACGTACAATATGCAATATGCATTCATTACAGCTAAGTGTCAAATTATTAAACTTGCAGCTGAGTAAGGTACTTTGAATTCATCTACGATACTTGCGTAAGATTGTGAATTTTTTAATAATTTTCGATATAGTCTATCGACTATATCAACCACATGGCGCACAAAAATTTTACACATAAGTTCACCCCATTATTATCAGTAAAAACTAATTAATATTGTTTTTTTTTAAATCATTAAGTACCAAATTTGTCAGTAAGTCACAATAATAATAAAGACAATATTAAGATTGGAGATGAGTTGTGAGCAAAAGTCGAACAAGCTACTGAAAATGACCCTCGAATGCAATTCTTATTTATAGAATACTTTTCTTCATTTTGGTACGATAGTAGTTAAAATAGGGAAGCCATTTTAATTGTAATAAATTTATTAAGGAAATCTTGTATAATTATCTGAAACGAAAGGGAAAATCACGTAACTAACGCAATAAACTTGTCGAACATACTTTACCACTTTACAAGGAGATTCGAGCATTAATTACTAATTAACTACAACATCTTTCCTAGAGTTCAGCAAAGGTTTCAGTCCCAAGATAAAGTTATTTTCAGTATACAGTCTATTAGTTACGTTACCTGTTTACCACAAATATCAGAGGCGTTTCATATATTGCAGGGAAAACTTCAAATACCTTAATGCATATATGCTGGTTTCATTTGTGCAAACGTTACGTTACAATTAATGTTATTAAAACCGAATTTTCTCACTCAGATTAATTAAATATATTGTTGTGTGGGTTGGAGGAAAATTAATGTTATTATATCATCATTTTTCGAACTAATAAATTAAATAAGAGTTTGAACTTGAAAGTAGTTAAAAAATGTATTGCAGTGTTTTTAGACCTTGCTAAGGCTTTTAAAACTGTCCCACAAAATATTACTAGATAAGTTATAGAAAATTGGAATTATTGCTATCAGCTCTAACCATAACAACAAATTATTTAAAAATAGGCAGTGATAGGTAAAAATTAGTAATACATTGGGTAATCCATTAATGGCAAAAACCGGAGTTTCACATAGAACCATACTGGGTACAATATGGCACCAATTGCAAAATAATTACATATGTTGATGATACAGTACTACTTTTTAGCGAAAAAAACTGAAATAATACAATACTGCGGCAGCATACGTAATCCCGTATGCTACTTAATGCTACGAGCAAATAGGTTTTTTTGTTTTATTTTGTGGTCCCTCTGGAACATGAAACAAGTTGATGGACATCTACAAACCGTGACCAATTCATGCAATGCCCCCTAATAATAATTACGCTAGTAATGGAGCTTCTTTAAACCCCCAGTCCATGAAATGGGTCTCGAAGGTCTCAAAATTACGAAATAAAAACGGAAAAACACAAAATGGTTAGTAGTGAGTATGCAGTGAAATGGAGCAAATGGGACAATAGGAAAATGTGGCGACGGGGACAAAATATTATATTTAGTTGAACCGCACAGATATGTGCATTTCTAAACAATTGCAACAATTGTAGCACGAGGTAAATCATATTATTTCCCTCCGTTTTTATACTCTAACATGAATTGAAGTACATAAAACTCCCTTTAAGGAGAAAAGGTAAAATTGTGATTTTTTAGTTAAGTAAATTTTAATACGAATATATTTATTAAATTATTTTATTATTATTTCTATATCATGTATAATATTTTAGTCATAAATCATATCAGTATCGTCAGAGATGGCATCTATAATGTATTCTGAATCATCATCCAGCATGGAGTTATAATTTGGAGTATTTTCACACCTCTCTTCATCTTGTAATGAAGTATACAATACTACAGGAATGCTGTATACTTTCATTCCAGTTTAACTTATTTTAATCATGCATGGATCAAGTAGTTCAGTTTTAGATTAGTTCAATACCTGACTAGTTCTTTTTTTAACTTTTAATTCTAACTTCACCAGGCCGCAACTTGCGTGCCGTGTGCATTGCGTGCTGTGTGCAAAACCACGTGACCATGATTTTTGGGTATAAAATAGCTAGCCAGAAACCAGTAAATTCAGAGCTTGGCTTTCACCTTTCTCGAGTGTATTGAACTGAGATAACCGGGAGATCAAGCTTCTCCGACGCCGTGGCAGCCGCTGGCCAAGTATCTGTTAGGGAGGATTCGAGTGCGTTGAACTGGACCTCCTGTCAGATTGATTCGAGTGTATTGAACTGGATCTCTCCTGAAACAGATTTCTTAGTCGCGTCTGTTATGTCCTGGAACTTCGATTAGAGAATTGGGGTTACGACGATGTACATAGAGGAAATATGTTACACTCTCTCTCTCTCTCTCCGATTACTATGATGTACTTATGTAATAACAAGATTGTCGCAACCTAAGCCATAAAAGATATGGCCACACTGTACATATAATTATTAGGAGAATAAATGTCTTATTTTGGATCTGGATTTTAATTAATATTAACATTGAACCCTGGAATAATCTCCAAACCAGCTACCCGAGCAAAACAAGCATCACAGTCTGCTTCACATTTGCACATTTCTGTGCAGTAAATGCTATTTAACAAGCATTTGCAGGGTGGATGACATTTGCCTCGCTCACATGAATAGTTCATCAGTTCTAGAAGGCTAGTTGGAGCACAAGGTAATAAACATATAATTGGCGTATAATACCATTTGCATCCATTATCCATCTGTAATTGGTTGGTACTGGAAGCATAGGGTGAAGTTCTTTGTCTCTATGCCATTCTAGTGTTCCTTTAGTTGGTTGTATATTTTCCCCTTCTAGTTACTTCTTTTTAAATAATATCCAACGAATATCACCTATATCATCCAACATGGTCTGTGGTAAATACAAATGGCAAACAAACTTTTCGACTCCTAAAATAATATCCCTACTGATTTCTTCAGCTTCACCAAGCTTTTCAAGTGCTAACAATACATCATTCGGCACATGACAGAATGTCTTTCAGCAACATACTGTCTCTTTTTTTGAAAAACTACTCCGGTTATGGCATGGAAGCCAGGAAGGGCAGCAGATTTTTGTTTCCCTAACTTATTATAATTGGCAGGTACTTGGAAGTTTTTCCAGAACCCCATATAACTGACACATCAGCAATGTCGGTAACGACTTTGTTTGTCGCAAAAAGAACATTTATTTTTATCGAACTCTACTGTGCGATTTCTGCTAAAGGGGGTACTTGGGACAGGTTGATCGTTATCGTCAAAGTAGGTGGCGTTTCTTCATTCCTTTTTCTGTTTTTCATTAGCGTTATGTTGGCAATATGCAATTATTACACTTAACGCGCCAGGCTTGTAATTTGCCATTCAGCGCACGGCGGGGCATATAGCCCGGAGAGTAGCTGTTGGTTGTGGTCTGGTAACGTTCCTTATAGTAAAATAAAGATTTCTTAGAGGAGTTTGCGACTGAAAAATTTTGTTTTAACTAATTTATATTGAAATTTAGGCGTACACAGCTCTACTACATAAAACTATTAAAGTGAATATTGCAGTATTATCAAGCGAATACAGTGGCCATGCGCTCCTCTCCTAATTACGTCGTAGAATCTATCGGTAACATTTTTCAAATGTCCATCAAACATATTTGTGTTAAGAAAGCTGTATTAAATCCAAAACTGTTTTCCGTTTGCTTGTAGCATTAAATAGCATGGGGATTACATATTTTTAACATTACGCTGTCGCACTACAATACTTAAAAGCATCATTTGGCCTCAGTACTGTGGGATTGTGGTTAAATAAAAACCTGTCATCACTCAACCACCAATTTACAAAATTTATCATTTTTTTCTTGTCAAGTACTAATGCCAACCATAAAACGTCTGACTCTACGTAAAAATTACTGTATATAATATGACTATGGAAAATGTAAACGCGATGAAAAATTTCGTCAGTTAATGAAATGAACACTTAGGTATCGTAGTTGCCCAATGTTTGCAATGAAAAAGCCATATTGAATTAATTTTAGAAAAATGTATAACCCTTATTTCTATACTTTATCAACTTTTATATTCTATATAGAAAACAACTAATATTTGTCTATAAGGCCGTGACAGAGGTTATAATAAGGTAAGCTATTGTAATCTGTGAAAGTCTAAGTAATAATGTTCGTAATTTGTTGGTAGTAACCCAAAAATATAAGTATAAATTAAAGTTATGCTAAAAAAAAGTTTATTTCAACGCAGCTGTTATGTGCAGAAACTAAACTAATGAATATTGGATTGTTATATATTAAGTAATCAATCATATTTGTCCATATTACAATTGAAATACAACAGCTACAACATGACAAAAATACTCCAGCAATGATAAATATAAATATAGGTCAACAGTTTTTTAAAAGGCAAACAAATTGTCTTTATGCTTTTTTCGATAAACCAAACAGTTATTGAAATATTTTAAGGTTTTTAATTTTTCAGTTGACAAAGGAATTTATAGTGTTCTGTTCACATTTATGTGAACATTTATGTTTTTATTTAACAATTTTCTGTATACATTATTACAATAATCTCCTTAGTGGAGTCAGACAAGCAAAACATATGGAATTGTTTCCCGTGTCAATTTTCTTTAACATGTTAGTTACATCGAATACAATACGAAATGGACATTTTCTACCTCTAGCAACCACCACTACGCTAGTTATCGTCCATTTTGTGAAGAATCTACCATTCTGGTTGTTCTTTCTAAATATAGATGAGTATATCCATAAATGCACACATAAACCTCAAAAAAAAACTCGATTAATTAATTTTTGACATATTCTGATCTAATTTTGCGAAAGAGCATTAAAAAAATATAAAAAAATCAATTAGTTATAAAAAAATTATAAGTATACATAATTATATTAGGTATAGACCAATAAAAGCACTATTTGTTATGCAAATGTAAATTTATTGCATTTAAATACTGTATAAAAAAAAAGAATCATCAGACTGATTTTCAGTATCGCTTGAAGCATAATTATAAAATGCATTATCATTTTCATGTCCATCAATGTCTTGATCAATCGACCTACAATAAATGATAATGAAGAAGTTTCACTAACACTGTCCTCTAACTCTGTATCGGTTCCACATATACTTAGACTTTCAGTTACAGAAAATATTTCAGAATTATTTTCCAATTCTTCATCCAACTCATTAATTTCTTCCGTTTCAGGTACCAAATCTTTATCTTCACAGTTAAAGCAATTTAAGCCTTCCAGTGCTTACATGCTACAGTGCATTTTAATTCCAGTTTTTTACAAGAACATGCTCTAGTCTTGCACTTACTACCTATTGATTTGCAACTGCATGCAACTGATTTTATAAGTGAATCTGGTAGTAGTTTAATTTTCTCGGAAGAGTCACTAGGCAGGCTTACTATTTTCCGGGAACAACCATTTTTGGATTTGATAATACACTCTTAAAGAATGTTGAGCTTGTGGGGTGGGTGGTAGCGAAGTCAGGTTACATGCTGTTGATGTGTATTTTTGAAAGCAATTAAACTTCAATTTTTCCAAACTTGTTTTTTAGATTGGGTTCGATCCGTATAACCCTTGAATGCAACCTATGGCTGCTGAAAATAACATAGTTTTTATATATACTGATTTTATAAGTGAATCTGGCAGTAGTTTAACCTTCTCGGAAGAGTCACTAGGCAGGCTTACTATTTTCCGGGAACAACCATTTTTGGATTTGATAATACACTCTTAAAGAATGTTGAGCTTGTGGGGTGGGTGGTAGCGAAGTCAGGTTACATGCTGTTGATGTGTATTTTTGAAAGCAATTAAACTTCAATTTTTCCAAACTTGTTTTTTAGATTGGGTTCGATCCGTATAACACTTGTATGCAATCTGCGGATGCTGAAAATAGCATAGTCTCTGTTGCTTCAAGATCATAGAAAACAAGTGTGTCTTTTTTCAAAAACATATTTTTGCAAAGTAAGATAAAATTTATGTTTCCAATTCCTGCAAATTCTGACGTAGTATCGCAACCACAAAAAACATGTATAAATAACACATGTTCTTTTAAATCTGTTTTTTTGAAAGAATATTGTGAATGAATTTAACTTTCGTTTTTCCTATCATAGGTTTACAAAAATAAATATTTTCTAATAAAGATGAAGCAAAATGTGTTAATAAAACTAGCAAATCTATATCTTGACCGACAATTACAATATCGCATTCACCATTTTTTTTGTTTTTTTTTTTCGAAACAGCGGTACGAATAATATTTGCATCAGCATCTTCTTTGCATATTTTATGTTCAAGGGAAATAAATTGCTGCTTATTTTTACTGTGGAGTAGATACATTTTTTGGCTTAAGGGAGGTGCTGAATGTATATCAATTATATTTACTTTAGTTGAAAAATTATTGTGCAACCTCCTTAAACGTTCTGAATTTTTCGTGCTATTACAATCAGTACTATATCCATAAAAAATTATACAACAATTCATAGTGGGACAAATTATTGTAACTCATGGTTAGATTATGGCGGTTTATTTCATTTAAACTATTTTTCAAATGCTGTTTAGTGCCGACAATTTTGAATTTCTAATCATGATAAGCATTCATTTGTTTTTAATTGTTAAATTTTTTAATGCTATTTGTACAGAATATATTTTTTTTTTCGAAAAATTAGATCAGCATATGTCAAAAATGAATTATTAATACAAAAGAATTGAGTTACATAAAAAAAGTGGATTTTTCGAAAGAAATTGACGAAAAAATACAAAAAATCGATTGTTTTCATATTTATGCGTAATATTTTTTTATATATAAATGACTTTTTTAATGCTCTTTCGAAAAATTAGATCAGAATATGTCAAAAATTAATTAATAATACACAAAAAATTGAGTTTTATTAAAGAAAGTGAAATTATTGGAACAAATTGACGAAAAAAATACAAGAAATCGATTTCATCCACTTTTTTCAAATTTAAAATGTTTCTTGTTCACTATCAGAAAGTGCATAAGAAAATCTACATTTTAAAAAAAATAGTAATACGATGCAATGCACAAAAGTAATTGGCCAATGAATTTTAAAATTTGAAGTCAATTTTTATGACCTGTATTAGATATTTTAAACTGAAATTTCAGCAAGTTATTGCTCACATTACAAAGTATAATTTCTAAAAATTTCATCAAATTTCACTTAAAACATCCGAAGTTATAACAAAAAAACCAGAATTTATCAGTTTTTTCAGTGTTTTCTTTTTGAGGTTCATATGTGCGGATAAAAATTTCATATTGTAACCTCTGATAGCCTATATCATAACGAATAGCTTCAATATCTTTCGCTTTTCTTGGGCCTACATATACTGAGATATATTCTTCTATATTTAGAAGGAACGATGTTACCTCCTTTCTCTTATTATTTATTTTAGAGAAAGAATTGAGGCAACATGTGCAGACGACTAGCTGGTTTAAGTCGGAGCAGAGAGCCGTGGGTCCAGAGCATTCGTAAGAGTGGAGGAACTTACCCTTTCTGACATGTACAGCATAAGCGACAGATTTCTGTTTATTTCGAGAAAAGGAGACAAAGAAAAACTGATGTTAAATTGGGCACTATCTATAGTAAAATAAGCAAAATTGTCTTTTTTTCTCGAATAACCAGCCTACTATAGATCAGACTGAAATTGTTGGTAAGAGAAATAAAAACATAGTTTAAAATGAATATTAAAATATATTACATGAAAAATAGACAAATCGGTTTGAAAGATAAATTGAAATTTAAGAAATATATATATATATATATATATATATATATATGGTGTTATTATACATGATTTGCAGGAAACAACTACTCAGCGGGCAAATACCCCGACCTGCATTGAATTATACCTTACAAATCATGAAAAATTGGTAGCCAATGTCATTTGTCAACTCCCTGACCAGACATAGACCGGTTTCGAACTTATTAGTTCTCCTCAGTATGCCATAGGTCATGGAGCAGACAAATGACAGTGGCCAACCTGCTAGTCTTATACAGACTAATGTAAATGGTATAGTGGTGAGAGGTAAGTGAATCCCCTCATGTGGTCTAATGCTACTATACACCAGACATCATAGATGTCTCCATGGTGCATAGCGACTTGCCATTTTGCAAGTACCGAGAGCGGCGACCTTCAGCCCTTGGTGGACTTAACCTATATACTGTTATTATACATGATTTGCAGGAAACAACTACTCAGCGGGCAAATACCCCGACCTGCATTGAATTATACCTTACAAATCATGAAAAATTGGTAGCCAATATATATATATATATATATATAAAACAAATTTATACCAGTATCCTAGATGGATTATGGTTGAGGTGACTGGTTCTTGGACAGCAATCCAGGACAACAATTGTCTCTTGTTGAAAGAATGAATTCTATAGTTTCCTTGGCAATTTACGTCTCTCAATGAAATGGGGTGAAAGTTCGAAAGTTGTAGGAAAATTAACCAACTATGTGGTTTAATGTAAAGATAACGAAATTTTATCTATGAAAGATAAACTGTGCAAAAACTATGCAGGAATGTAGAAGAAGTATCTCCGAATTTAAATATCTAAGAATATGAGCACGTACAAAATGTATGCAAGTTAGCTATGCAAAATTTAAGCAATGTTAGCTATGCAAATATAAGCAAGTTAGCTGTACAAAATATATTTAAGTTAGCTGCACGAAAGTATATTAGCTGATTTCATAAAAACTATAAATTGCCAAAAAAATGAAAAGGAAAGAGAAAAATATTTTTTAAAACCATGTGGTACATATAGTATTTTAACTACTTATTAAATTAAAAAGAATTGACTTTGAATTCAAATTTATTTTAAAAATAATTGAAATTATATCAAAGGCAAAATTTGAAGATTAATTAACTTTTTAAATGAATATAATGAAATTAAATTACCTGTATATTAAACACATTGTAACTGGGATATAAAAATTGTAATATCAATTACTGAAGTCCACAGTTAAAAATTATATAGGTTTGAATCAGTACAAAGGCTGCAAGCAAATGACTTCCTGGTGAGTTTTAATGATAAGGTAAATTTGTTGTCCTAGTTACTGGAAAGCAACGCTACCAAAAAAACTAACCTGACAAATTTAATTCCCTAATTAAATTGAAAACTATAAAATATACAAATAGTACAAGTATAGCCATCTGTCAATGGTTGCGTTAAGCGCACCAACTTGCAGGTCGCAATTTTACAATTTCCTTTACTCATAACTAAAATAGTGGCATGTAATCGATAAAGGGAATCTATAATAAAAGTTTTTGTTCCATACCAATGTCTTTGCCTCAATTTGTAATTTCTATTTTATACATAACCACAAATATGAACAGATGTAAATAAATAGTAAAACGTATTGACTATGGTGTGAACTTAGTAAATATATTACATCTTATTGGATATACTAATATAGAATGAGAAAAGGTAAGGAAAATAACCATATGTACTTCATAGTAAACAAAAATATAAAAATTGAAAAATAGATATCTGATGTAAATAAATGTATTGTAGACAATTGTCTCCTGGGATAATAATGCTGTATTACAATGGAAATGAGATACATAATAGTTAATAGAAAATTACGGAGTTCTGAAGATATAAAACTAAGTACATAAAACAGTGTGAAATGGTTTGGCAGTTATACAAATAAAATTCTGTTAGTTGAAAACAGTTTCACATACAAAAACTGAATTGAAAACTGTTATACAGGTTGTGCTAAATATCCACAAAACACTAGTTTTTAAATAAAACTGTTAAATGGACATAGGCCATGTAACAACGACCAAAACGGTAGATTATTCACAAAATGGCCGATAACTTAAGTAGTGGCGGTTACTAGAGGTAGAAAATATCCATTTCATATAGTATTCGATGTAACTAACATGTTAAAAAAAATGACACTGAAAACAATTCCTTTTTCACTAATATTTTATGCTTGTCTGACTCCACTACCTCCTAGTCACTAAATTTTAGATGCATGAATTTATAATCTATGCCAAATACTAACATTTTTAACTTAATAAACTATTTACCTCATTTTCAGATGTTATATGTAGTATTTATTTAAATAGTCCTCGCTCAATTATGTAATTTTAATGTACCAAAAGGTCAGAGAGCTTTTGCTTTATCAAAGACTACCACAAACGATAGATGTAACAATAAATGTACTATTTACATCTCATTCTGAAACGAAATTGTTCTCAGCTTGTGTAAATTTGATACAAACTACCTACTTTACTACTACTACCGTGTTATATATTCAGATAAACCTTTCTTCTTGTTCCTAAATATATGCAGGCAAGTGGGCGAAGCTTTTGGTCTTATTGATTTGGGTTGACACATAAACGCGGCTTATAACATAAATTGTTCCTTTTATAGCTTTGTGAACGACGGCAACGCCACTGCGAGGCGGTATGTCTCCGTCCGTTATTTATAATCAATTTTCGTTTGCATGACGAAGGAGAATATATTCGGTAAGTAAACAAGAGGCAAATTACACAGTTAAAGGTACTTAGCATTCAAAGTAAACATACGAGCATCGATGTAGGTATAGCAGATAATGATGGTTTCGAATCCCAGTATGATTTGCACAGCAAACACACATGTTGAATATATAATTTAGCATCGTGTAAGCCAACGATGGTTCGCTGTCCTGTCAGTTTACCTTATTATCGGCTGCTTGCGCTACACGGGGTACTGTCGATCAGCTGATTGATGATGTACTCCACGTAGCTCATAACTTATGACTTATAACCCACTCATTAAAAAATGTGTTCGGTTGTTTTATTAATGATGCATTGTGCCGTCCCATCGTCACATTGTTAGATATCAAATAATAATAATATAATATAATGTTTCGTTTTAACATAAAAAATATAATGAAGGAAATATAATAATTTGTATTAAATAAAATAAATATGTAGATCCTACAAAAGTTGCTATTTACTTGTGTCTGGATTGATACAATTTACCTAATTATGAAACATTTCTTCCTACGAACAATGCAATAAAACAAAAACAGAAGCATTAATATATACAGCAAAAATTAATTAAATTATATTGTCTGAAAGTTATTTGTGACAGATTACTTTCCGAAACGTCAGCAAAATACATTATTTCTGTGTTTATTCCGATTTATATTATTTGCAAAACATAACCTGTTTTTGAATAGGATAATAATACATGTGGTAGAAAACCCAAATAATAGGAAAGAATAATTAAATTATATTTCGCACCATTTCCTTTAGACAGTATAATTGTAGTAAGTCTTGTAGTGTAGCTGGAACAGAAGGATTATTGGCTAAAATTGTGACGTCGTTTACGTTTTTCGTAGATTACTCATGTAGTTAAATATCATACAGTTGGAAAAATCGTAAAATTGACACAGCTGCGTTTGGCGAGCAAAATCTACGCAGATTTTCCATGCAGTTGATG
Organism: Leptura quadrifasciata; assembly: GCA_963675555.1. Classification (NCBI taxonomy): domain Eukaryota; kingdom Metazoa; phylum Arthropoda; class Insecta; order Coleoptera; family Cerambycidae; genus Leptura; species Leptura quadrifasciata. The sequence goes on along the minus strand of OY776675.1, from coordinate 135,962,597 downwards.
GAGGCTGCTAATAATTGACCAGATTATCCATTCGATTGCATTATTCGCAAAGAATTTGTTATTGTCGAGTTGGGCGAGGGGCTTAGAGAAGGTAGTTGATGTATTAATAGACAAAGACATATCTCTAATGCTGCGAATACTAAGGATTTCAGGAATTAGTTTACCACTTTCAACATATCGACATCGACTTTAGTTTCTTCGTCGTTTAACTTAGTTTGTTCCTTGTTTAAATTTTACTGTGCAGCCTTTACAACTTGTTTGAGGACTTCCAAGCAAATTAACCGGCACATATGGTTATTGCTCGTCAACATTAATCGATGCAACACGTTATAAAGCTCAATTCCTAAGGATCTATCGGCAATGGGCAACTGTCTTGTGTACTCAGTGTCGAGCAACATCTACAGAACTTGCAGACAAATTATGATCCTTTCTAAAAGCTCAGTAGAACGGTGACTGCACAAAGCCTCCACACACACACACTGAAAAACAGATAGAATTTGTCAGAAGCCTTATCCAAAGGTTTATTATTGTTTAAGGTATTATCGTTATTTATCGTAAGGCTCCTGGAGAAGACCAATTAACGAGTGAGATGCTGAAAACTGGAAGTGAAACTCTGGATAGAGCACTTCTCATTCTCCTGAACAAATGCCTAGAAGAAGGAAGGATTCCCGATACATTGAGGAATGCTGAGATCACCATCCTCTTCAAGAAGGGCGACTCGACGAACATTGAGAATTAGCGACCGATCAGTCTCCTTTCTGTACTCTATAAGCTCCCGACAAAGAAAATCGCCAACCGTCTCACCAACAAACTCGAATTCTACCAACCCATAGAGCAAGCTGGGTTCAGAAAGGGGTGCAGCACGATCGACTACGTCCAGGTTCGAAAAATGCATAACGTCCCACTACATTTGGCATTCGTCGATTATCAGGAGGCTTTCGACACGTTGGAAATCTGGGCAGTGCTACTTGCAATGGACGCGGCGAGGATTGACTCAAGGTACTCCAATCTCATTAAAAATATCTATGAACACGCCACTCTCCACGTCAAAGTTGAGGAAGACTTAATCACCGGAAGATACCCCATCGAGAGAGGAGTCAGACAAGGTGACACTATCTCGCCGAAGCTCTTCACCCTGGCTATGCAGGATGCTTTTAAAAACCTGACGTGGGAGCGAAAAGATATCAACATCGACGGAAAATTCTTGAGTCACCTATGCTTTGCTGATGACATCGTTCTGATAAGCAATGATGCTGATGAACTTGGAATTATGCTGCGAGAACTGAAAGAAGCTTCGGAGGCCGTGGGTCTGAGGATGAACCTCCTGAAGACCAAGATTATGAGTCCAGATAATATTCAAATCACAATTGGCAACCACACGCTTGAAGTTGTTGAAAAATACGTGTACCTCGGGCACAATATCAAGCTCGATAAGGACAACTAGACCACAGAAATTACCAGGCGAGTTGGCCTGACGTAGGCAGCATTTGGAAAACTTGGTCACATCCTCAGGAAACCGGCCATCTCCATTAACCTGAAGCGTAAAGTCTTTGACGCTTGTATAGTACCGGTTATGACCTACGGCCTCGAGACTGTATCCCTTACAATAAACAGAGCAAATCTTCTTCGGGTTTGCCAACGATCGCTAGAAATAAATGGCGCTGGGCGGGGCACCTTACCAGAGATAATATAAAGTGGACGAAGGCAATAATGCAGTGGCGACCCAGACAAACTAGACGAAGTGTCGGACGCCCCCACACAAGATGGAGAGACGATATCCAAAGGCAAGCCGGCAGAAATTGGATATTGAGTGCTCAAGATAGATGCCGTTGAAAAAGTATGGAAGAGGCCTATGTCCAGGAGTGGACGAGAACAGGCTAAAGAAGAAGAATAATTCCTTTTTCTCTATCTTTCTCGAAGCTTTCCGAGTTTAGCCATAGAGCCGCAGCATGAAGAATCGGAGGCCATGATGAAAAGTAATACGGTCTTGCAGATTCCATAGTCCCATTCGTGTAAAAAACTCCACCATCATGAGGAAGCTGACTAGAAAATTCACAACAACGCGTGGTCTTTCAGTGCCGATAACCAATACTGAGATAAACTTACTAACTCAGGTTGCACCAAAGTTAATAAACTGTCGCCTCGGTATTCAAAATCATTACATTCATTATTATTGCTGGTCGTTAATAAATATAGTGTTGGAGCGAATTCGTTTCCTTTCATGGCAATTATGTACACCTCCTCCACCCAAGCTTTAAGTATGGCCAGTTTCTCCAAAGTCGACAGGCTTTCGTTGTTTGATTGGTTGTTCATATTTTGTAATTTTGAGACGACACAAGCAGCTGATGTATTCTTCTTAAATCGTTCAGGTCTCCGGCTACATTGGAGTCAATCCAAGTCCTTGCGGTACCTCTCAAGCTGCTGCAGTCACTAGAGACGAAGTATCCGGTGAAAAAGCAGGTCTTAATGCAACCCCAACTTGAGCCTGGGTAACAAATGCCCCGGACCTTGCAAAAGTTTTTAAGCCTTCTAACCTTAGGGGATTTGAATCACTAGTGGCTATTATGAATGCCATACGCATTAGGTCGGATAGATGGAATGCAGCAAAGTTACTTTTTCCTTTTATCATCTGCATTTCCTTAGCCTGAGTTAAATCAAAATGGGTAACTTTGTTGTTAGCTTCACACGCTGCTATTATCTTTCTAATGCACTCTGCGGCAAACACTCTAGTCGGTAATCTCGGCTGATCTGCAGTCATCTTCAACATGAAACTCAGCCTAGTCAACATCAATTTTCCTCTTCCTCATTTGTGGTTAAACTGAGACGGTCTTCGGTACTCGTTTCTGTAGTTACGGTCAGCACATCCTTGCATAACCCAAACCACTGAGACAGATTAACTGCAGTGAGGATCTGCAGCATGCTAATGATGGCATCGTGGATGTCTTTTATTAAACTTGCATCGGTTTCTGTGTCCAGCATACTGAAAAACACCCCTGGTAAACCAATTATTAATAAACCCTCCACGGTATTATAATCACGACTCTTGCTAACCAACGTCATAGTATATTCACAAACTTCTTTGGCCTCCCTTTCAGCAAGTTGTTTCAAACATGATATCGCAGCTTTTCTTAACAGTTCTTAACATTGACTTGAACTATTGTTAAAAATTCTCAAATACATTAGAAGTACTGGACCACCCCGCTGAATTTCTGATTGTGTCAATATTGACTCCCGCTCGACAAGCTGCAGAAGTTGATGAGCGCCTCGTGCTATGTCTCGAAAAAATATCTCTCTCTACGCCACTCAGACGTAATATGTTTTTTAACCATCGAATTATAGTTTGGGCTCTTTATGGTATGGTTTTTTTGTATGTTAGAAAAAGATATTTTTCATCAAGTTTACGTATATGCATGCTTGGTTATTTCAATATAATGTTTAATTATTGAAGATATGCAAAGCTCCGGGCCCTTGCTAAAAAAGAGGGAAGTTAAGTTGACTCGCTTTCAGGTCTGTAACGAAATCCTTTCCTAACAGGAACTGATCAGTCTTGCTCGTCTCGATTAATTTTCTAGAAGAGTATGGCGCTCATATAATTATGATCGAACTTCACTTAAGGTAAGTTCGTTTGATCATATAATTAAAAATATCTGAGGTAAGTCTAGAAACTGTCTAAAGTTGGACATTAAGAACCTTAGTTTTTTTATGAAATTATTCGCTGGCAAATCATATTAAATCGTTTGTTAATTATTATATCTAAGTATTTAACAAAGTCTGCTTCTTTATTTCTTTCGGCGTAAATTTGTAGGGGGCCAAGTTCAGGTAAGTTAGACTGATACGATGTAAATATAAGATTCTCATTCTTACTACAACTGATAGTAAGCAAATTTGGACCAAATCAATTTTTTACCAATTTAAATTTTTCCTAGACTATTTGTTTTAATTTGGTCCAAGTTTCTGCGCTATGTATAACTATCATGTCATCCGCAAAGCTAACTACCGTTCCTTTATAAGGTAAGGTTAACACATCAATTAAATAAATGTTAAATAATATAGGTCCTAAAACTGTACCTTCGTGTACCCCATATTCAACAGTTCTTTTTTGGTTTAATGACTCCTCATTCTGCACATATTGCTTTAATTACGTCCACGTCCAGTAGAACTATAGTAACGCAAAAATTTTTTTTTTTTTGTTGAAATAGGCTTGAAATGTCATGAAACGTCGAAATTTTAAATTTGAGCGAAAAAAATGTTCTATCTATAGGTCTGTCTGTCTGTCTGTCTGTAACATTTTTGTGCGCACGTTTACTCTGGAACCGCTTGTGATATTGACTTGAAATTTGGTACACTTATGTATTGTAACGGGATCTAATTCCGTTGAAGGGTTCGGGGGTAAATGGGGTAAATAATGGTAAATAGGCAAAACAAGCAAGTAAGAGTCCATAAAATTGAAATTTAGGGCATGTACGAAAAGTTAAGGTCTCAAATTTTTTGGCGCTAGCTACCCCCTCTACCACCCCATTGCCACCTCCACCCTATTAATAGAGGGAGTAAAAAAATTAAAATGTGATTTAATGTGTATACAAAAACGAAGCGTCTAAAAAAATTTTTTTGGCGTTAGCTATCCCCTCTACTACCCCCATTGCCACCCCCACCCTATTATTAAAGGGAGTAAAAAATTAAACTGGGATTTGAACCAAGGGCCTCTAAAATTTATTTTGGCATTAGTTGTAAATAGGCCACAAATAAGAAAAATCAATGGTGGATATTGTAATGTGGCATTTTTGGCAATTACATGCAATCGCTGGTCCCATCGCCATTACTCGGCACGGTACGATACGTTTAGGTAAACGTACGAACACGCAAGTTTACGTCAAGCTTAAAGACAAACGTACAACAGTTCGCTATTGCACATGCGCATCTGTCATTTTATACGTTTACGTCTACGTTTGTGTTGGTGCTTTAAGTGTATATTACTTCCATAGCTCTCGTTGGCGTTATTCGCATAACTCCGGTTATGCCTAGGCAGACTCTCTGCACTTGGCTGAGCTTGACCTTAGCTGTGGTCTGTTTGCTCTTAGACCACCAAACCACAGCTCCATACGTTATCATTGGTCTTATGATGGCAGTGTATATCCACATGACCACTTTCGGTTTCATTCCCCAGGTTTTCCCCACGGTCCTGCGGCACTGCTCGTAACCGATAGCCTTCTTTAGTCTTCTATCTATGTCAAGATTCCATGTCAGTTTGGCATCGAAAGTTAGCCCAAGGTAGTTTACTTCTGATGCCAAACTTATCGTTATATCCAGGAGAGCAGGTGCCTTCAGTGCTCCTAGTTTCCTTTTCCTTGTGAAGAGAATCGTCTCCGTCTTCCTGGGATTGATAGACAGGGAGTGATCTTTGCATTATTTTTCGATTATTCTTAGGGTCCCCTGCATTCCTTCACACGATTATTTTCTACATCTGGTCCACCCATAATATCACAAGATTCAACAGGAGATAATAGAGAGCCCCTCCCTGTGGACACCCCTTCGCTACTTTGGCTCCTAGGGTCTCACCGAACATTACGCTCTCTGGCAGTCTTGGTGATAGAATGAATAGAAGTATTATCGAAATCCCCCCCCTCTATATCAAGAAAGACCCCCAAACCAACCTCCCTCTCTTCCAGAATCTCCTCCATTCTTCTTATAAGATGAAGATGGTGGTGTGCTGTTTCTGTTGATTTTCCTGCCCGATATGCAAACTGGTCCGGATGCATAGGTCTTGAGACCGGCGCACTGTCCATGATATGCCTATCAAGCAGTTTCTCCATAGTCTTAAGTATAAAGGACATAGACTTATTGATCTTAGGGATTTGGCTTTAGAAAGGTTAATTCTCCCAGCCTTAGGTATAAATACCACCCTTTGGTTTCCAGACCCTTGGTATATGGCCCAGAGCCAAGCTGGCCTGACTTTACTGAATAGTAACTCCATTCCCTATTGCAGCATTATTGACATAATGCCGTCGGCGTCGGGTCCCGAAGATTTATAAGGTTCGAGTATACTTATGGCCCATTCGATTTTTTCTCCATTGATCACCTTTTTGGCGGCTGCCCAGTCGCCAAGTATTTATTCAATGGTTGCCGAGCCAGGGAAGTGTACACGGAGTAATTATTCCATCGTCTCCTTCCCTGTTTTTCTGTATACTCCTGGTTCTTTTTCCAAAGAGTATATTGTTCGCTGAGGCTCCCTAGATAGAATTTTTTTGAGTCTAGAGCATTCTGCGACGCTCTCAATGTCCTCGCATTTCCTCCTGTAAAATTCCCTTTGAGCCTTCCTCAGTTTCTTGTTATATTCAGTGAGAGACGCCCTGTAGCTGTGTCAAGCACCAGTTCTCTCTCCAAGATTGAACCTGCGTCTAGTCTGCTAGCGACTCCCTCATTCCACCAGGGTACATCCCTGTTGGAGTCTCTCATTACTAGAGGGCAGATGTCATTGTAAGCGAAGGTCAGTGCGTTAGCACCGAACTGTCAATTAACTGTGTCTCTAATCATAGGCATGTAATTAACACATCAGTATAATTATTTCTTAATTGCTCTACCAAGGAAGGTAACTACGTTTGGTATACTATTTGTGGAAAAAGTATATGGGTGAGAAGCTTTATACCATATGTCATAAAATAAGTTGTGACATATTAATATACGCTATTTTGAATATTAAATTTAATTCTTAATTTACACCTGATGACGTCGTGAATAAATCGGCAAGGTTTCACTTTTCCTTATTGCAGTCTATATAATATAGGCACTCTTATAATCATAATAATATCAAACATGTAGTTATTCTACACAAAGGACTGTCTATCACTAATAGTGATAAATTTTTGATAGGCATTATTTAAAAATAACAATTACGATTTGATATGGCATTTGTAGGACACGTCAATGAAAAGTAAAGGGTATTAAATGCCATTATTTATTATTCACGTTCTCGCATCGGTGAAAGATCATAATATACAACATGTGGTTTAAGAAGCAAAGTCAAAAATATAAAAACTGTTAAATGAGATTAATCAAATGCCTCACCGCTTGTCTATTGAAAGAGGCAGGTGTACTTATTTAGTGTTAAAATGCTTCAAACTCATTTTTCAAATCCCTTGGACATTATTATGATATAACAGTTTTTTAAATCCTCCTAATGACTTGTCATAAAAATAAAAACACAGTACATATGTTAGGGCAGATTAACACCGACAGGTTAATCCGCAAAATGTTCCCTAAATGTTCGTTACTTGAGCGTCTCGCCATATGCCACGCTACAAAATGACTATTTATGATATCCTGGACTGGTTAATGATTCGTGGCGTGACTTTCTCACTCTTTTCCAGCCATTTAAATCGCTTTAAAGCCGTTTCGGAAATCCTCAAACCCTATAAACCTTCGTGTATATTTGGGAAAGATAACTAAAAACAGAAATCGACAAGAAGGGTGGTGCCAGATCGCAGCCGTCTCTGATACCGGAAATCGTAAGTCAAGATTCAATCTAGCCAAATGTTTGCAATGGATGACTTCTTGTGTGTTTACACGATTTTAAAGTACTGCGTCTAATGGAATGTAACATATTTGCACGACCCGACGTTAAAAATATACAAAACATTTCTATTTTCTAGGAGTGTAGGTTTAGGGAAGTCTAAAAATATCTGCGCAAGATCAACTTATTATAAATAAATCTGTAGAAGTAAGTATCTTTGTAATCTAGTTTACTCTGATAATATCCAATTTTTTCGGATTAAGAATAAAAAGTATAAATGTATAAAAATTTTAAAAATATCATATTATGTACTATACATAATGTTATATACACTCATACACAAACTTATGGCAGAAAGTAATGTACATATATAATAATAATATTAATAATAAATGGTATTTTATTAGGCGAAGTTTAGTTTAACAACTATTCTTATAGTCCAGTCATTGAAGCTTTATACCTCAGAAATATTTTACTACGAACCGATTTACATGAAATTTTGGAATTAGGTTTATCTTACCCTTAACTTCAAAAGTGATATTGACTCGACCTCCGTTCTTACCCTGAGGTGGTTGCCACCCCTTCTCGTTAGTGGAAATTTTTTTGGTCAAAATAACCTCGGGGATCGATAGAAAACCCAATTCTAAGCAAACAGTGTTCTATAAAGTTTTTTCAAAAACTCAATACTTTTCAAGTTATTGGCGATTGAAAACTCGGAATTTTACCACGTTTTTCAACGGTTTTTTGCAAATATCCAAAAAAATATGCGTTTTAACGATAATTTTATAATAAACAAAATTGTAGAAGGTAAGAAAATGAACAAATTGGTTTTTTAAAGAGTGTTCTAAGTGTAATATTAAGCGAGATATTGAAGATAAAATCCGTTTTTTTTTGTCTGAACTTTAATCGATGTATTCAATGCCATCTAGCGGACAACGGATACATTTTATCCGTATGACAATAAGAAACTTTTTTATAGTGCTTAAAATAATCTTTAAAATGAGCAGTGTTAAAAGTCTTTTGCAAATAAAGTGAGTGAGTTGTAATGAAAAAAAGAGGGACATCTAATATATATTTTTTAAATCGATGTGTTTCATAAGTGCCATTTCCAACCAAAATTAAAATTAATCATATTCTGTCTAGATTTAACTTTAATATGAAGAGTTTATTGGATTCCAGCCGTTTGGCTGCTTTGGAATGCATACTTTTCAAAAAAATCACGATTTTAAGAAAGAAATTTTTTTTTCATTTTTAAAGAAAACACCTTTTGTTCATAATATTTCAAAAATAATGAAAGATACGTAAAAAACTGTAATGATAAAAAATGTAGATCTTTTTTTGACAAAAATTTTGTTTTTTTTTTCTGTCAGACCAAAATTGACGAAGATTTGACTGTTTAAAGAGCGCGCGTGTCTGATTACTTACTCAAACATATATTTTCAATGTTTTAATTTAGGGGTAGTTTTAAGGGTTGAAAAGCTAAACATATGATAGTCTTTTTCGAAAACGTGGAACAACATTTAAATCATTTTGAGTTCATCAAAAGAAATTTTCTTATACAATTTTTAATTGAGGGGTTGTTTTTAAGGGTTAAAAAGGGGTTAAAAATATGATAATTAAGGTAGAGAACGTAAAACAATATTTACTCTATATTTAAATTTTTTAAGTTATACAAAAGTATTTTTTGTAATTTTCTTCAATTTAGGGGTCGTTTGCAGGGGTTGTAAAGTTTTTTAGGCGTTGAAAATGGGTTAAACATGAGATAATTGTGTTAGAGAACACTTTACGATTTCATTCCTTATTATTAAATACCTTTTCTAGCGATAAAATGGCTCCATGTCAATTTTTTCATTAAGGGGTCGTTTTCACCCCTTAAAAATAGAAAACGGAGGTCGGGTCAATATCACTTTTGAAGCTAAGGGTAAGATAAGCCTAATTCCAAAATTTCATGTAAATCGGTTCATAGTAAAATATTTCGGAGGTAAGACCCTATTTTTCGCTTCAATGACTGCACTATTACACTTAACCCAAAGTATACATAAAGTATAATTTAAAACATATATAAAAAAAATATAAATCTTCAATAGAAATAAAATAATAAGATACATACATAAAAATGTTACACAATTGGACAATTAAATCTTGTCATGCAAAATCACTCACTGGTGAAACGAGACAGAAGACGGGAAAAACAAAAGAAAAAAAAACGATGTATGTATTTCTATGTAGAAAATTCAGTATAATCATTGTTTACTTAACATGGATTCTTTAAGACTGATTTTAAAGGTAGAAATATCGTGACTCCTTAAATTTTCATTAACACCATTAAAAATTTTAGGTGCTTGGTATGAATAAGATAACTGAAATTTAGTTGTCGAATGTTGAGGTATATTAAATTGATTTGGAGTGCGGATATTAACATTGTGTAAAATGTCACGATAAATTAATTTATCAGATAAATATGGGGGAGACTTAAATTTAACAGTTTTGAAAATAAGTGTTGAGAGATGAAGTCGTCTATTTGCCATATTTAACCCCTTAACAGCAGTTAATTTAGATGATATGCGATCAAATTTTCGCAAACCTAAAATAAAACGGGAGAATCGAAAGGATCAATACAAGGTCCGTACATGACGTCGTAGTAATTAAAGTGTGATAGTACCAGATGTTCACAAAGACACTGTCTCATATAACTGCTCAAAATAGATTTATTACTATATAAAATCTTCAGGCAGTAAAAGGCCTTTTGAAGACAGTTGTGATATGAGATGTGAATTTAATTTACTATCCACATACAAACCAAGGTTCTTAGCAGATTCTGTAATAAGCAAAGGATGATCTCCTATTTTTATGTTAAGACGTGCTGACACCTGAAATTTACTATAAGTGTTATCAAATAGTAGTAATTTAGTTTTTACAGGGTTTATATGTAGAATATGCTTTTTTAGATTGGGATATAATGTTTGTTAAATCTGAATTAATTACATTATTAACGTGGTCAGGTTCTTCAGGACAAAAACTTTTAAATAGTTGAGAATCATCAGCATAAAAATGACAATTACAGTGACGAATGGAGCGACATATATCTTATGTATATAGAATAAAAAGTAATGGTCCCAATATTGACCCTTGGGGAAGACCCTTAGTTAGAAGACGAGACTACGAGAAGATGTTGTGAACTACTACTCTTTGTTTACCACATGTTAAAAAATGTTTGAAAAAGATACACTTAAATCATCAAATCCGTAATATATTAATTTAGAAATTAGTAATTCATGATTGTAGTTCATCCTTCTTTAGTTTGTAGATCCATCCTACTGTTTCGTCTGCAACTTCGAGACCATACGCCCCTTCCGATTCGGACAAACTCATTTCGGATAATTAATTGTTTCTCTAGTGGGACTGGTGAGTTTATCTGGCAAGTTGTCCTTGTTAAAATATTTCTCTTTTTATTCAGTTACTATGATAACGTAAAAACTATGCAATATTGACAATTTCTGTACAAAGTCGTCCTGGTTGTGAAATGTAATAGCCGGCGTATCTGGATTAGATTGTTGAACTGTTCGGGCGCCAAAATGTGATGCTTGTTTGGAGATTATTCCAGGGTTCAATGTTAATATTAATTAAAATCCAGTTCCAAAATAAGACATTTATTCTCCTAATAATTATATGTACAGTGTGGCCATATCTTTTATGGCTTAGGTTGCGACAATCTTGTTATTACATAAGTACATCATAGTAATCGGAGAGAGAGAGAGAGAGAGAGAGAGAGAGAGTGTAACATATTTCCTCTATGTACGTTGTCGTAACCCCAATTCTCTAATCGAAGTTCCAGGACATAACAGACGCGACTAAGAAATCTGTTTCAGGAGAGATCCAGTTCAATACACTCAAATCAATCTGACAGGAGGTCCAGTTCAACGCACTCGAATCCTCCCTAACAGATACTTGGCCAGCGGCTGCCACGACGCCGGAGAAGCTTGATCTTCCGGTTATCCCAGTTCAATACACTCGAGAAAGGTGAAAGTCAAGCTCTGAATTTACTGGTTTCTGGCTAGCTATTTTATACCCAAAAATCACGGTCACGTGGTTTTGCACCCGGCACGCAATGCACACGCCACGCAAGCCAGCCTGGTGAAGTTAGAATTAAAAGTTAAAAAAGAACTAATCAGGTATTGAACTAATCTAAAACTGAACTACTTGATCCGTGCATGATTAAAATAGCTTAAACTGGAATGAAAGTATACAATATTCCTGTAGTATTGTATACTTCATTACAGTATCAAATGCCTTAGTAAAGTCAAGCAGTATAAGAGCTGTAATGTTTTTACTGTCCCATGCCTCAAAAATTTCATCCTCAACCTCCAGAAGGGTAGTGGCCGTACTGTACGCTTTTCTAAAACCTGATTGACAGGGTGGCAAAATCGAAGTATTATTCACATATTATTAGTATTCTTGCTCATAAACAATTCTTTCCAGAACTTTTGAGAGTAAGGGCAGCATACTTATGGGTCTCAACTCCGAGTAGCCTTTAGGATTTAAATTTTTAGGAAGAGGGCGCACTACTGCCTCCCTCCATGTGTTATTGGTAAAGTGAGCATTGGTAGACTCAACTTAAGCATGCTTAATGATATGCCGTCATTTCCAGAGGCATTTGATTTAATCGATGAAATTATTTCCATTACTTTCTGTGGGTTAGTAAGATGAAACTCAATATTCAGGGAATTATTATAAGTTTGAGTACGATAATGCTGTATCAGTTGGGAGCAGTCCTCATCTAAATTTCCTGCAGCGATCAGAAAATAATCGTTAATAGAATCTGCATCGTCTAAGTGAGCAGGAATTTCAGTACTTTTCTTAGGGGACACATTAAAATCTCTAAGAGTTCTCCAAACTTTTTTGGAATTCATGTTGTTGCCATTATTTGTTAAAAAATTAATATACGCTTTCTTTTCTCTTCGAATAGACGAAAGGACAAAGTTTCTTAATTATTATAATTATTATGATTACCAGGATGTTTAGTTTAATCATGATTTTGATCTCTAGAAGAGCCTTGTGTGGAAGGGGGCTGCACAGTTAGAGACAAGGGACACACACCCAATATCCGTGTATACTGAAAAAATCCCACTCACAGTATTTGCCACTGCCACTACCGGGGATCGGACCCGGAACTTTTGGGTGAGAGGCAAGCAATTGCTTGCTTGCTTTTCTTTTGGGATAAGGGAGGTCGTCATTACCTCTGCTGTATTTATTATTTATTATAAGCTTCTGACGACGTGGTTAACTTTTTGAAAAATTTGACCTGGCCTTCGTAAATACTTTTTGTAAGTCATCCTACTCATTCGCCCTTAGTTCCCGCAAGCGCACTCACCTCTACACCATCAGTCATACCATCCTTTCATATTTTAATTTACGTACGAACTGTCTTTAATTTTCCCTGTTTTTCCCTATATAAATCTATAAAATCCGTTAATAACTTTTTTGTCAATTCCATGTTCCACTGACACCTTTGCTATTCAAACGGAATTAATATTTCCGTGTATGTGTACCGACGGGACTGAACCTGCAACAATCTGCCATGTCACACATGGGACATTTTACCGGTCAAATCCGTCGCACATCACTAACGTAAACATCGATCGAACCATCGACAACAGATTTGGTCTGTGGCGGGGCAAATCGTTTAAAATTCCCTTCCGTGTATGGGGTATGTATATTTTATGGGGGATGTAGCTATATCTTTGCTTGAGGTTGAAAATGAAACTTGACTACTCTCACTTCTATAATAAGTTAATTTCGGGTTTGAGTCGATACATCACATTTTACTGCCAAGTCAGTTCTACTGTTCTACATTATGAGAAGTTGATGATGGTTCTGGCACATGTTCCAAACATTATGGTAGATTTGCACAGTAACTCTCCGGCTTTTCTTTTTCGGGCCCTCCTTTCACTAGTTAATAGAGTTGTTTTGTGTACTGCTCTATCTGCTTGACAAGCAAATATATGAGGCACCACATAACCTTTCATGCGTGCCTTTACTTTGCTAAGTTTATATTCCAAATTTAATAATTTTTCATGCCTTGTAAAGCTATAAAATAAATACCATTATATGCGATTACGTTCAACAACAGGTACCTACTTCTTATCTAGATATAACTTACGTTAATATTCTCCTGGCAACAATACAAAGTTGAGGTCGAAGAAACCTTTTTAATGTCCGGTCTTCGTACTGTCGCAAAAATTTTTTTCTTTATTGTTTGGTTTGGGATGCTTTTAAATATTTTTGTTGGCGTCCTAATTGATAGTTTCTTGTGGAAATGGAAAGACCATTAAAGTATTAAGGAACGCAGCAATAGACATCTTCCCCACGCCGTTTTCGTGGGTGAGGAATACGATCGTGATAATGGTTTGCACCCAATTTAGCGCAAACCACCTCTTATTCAAGAAACCACCCCTTTTTTCAGGTTCTCGGGACTAGGCATGCGAAGGCTTGTCGGATCGAGATTATTTTGCTCAATTTCAATAAACGACACCCCGCCTGACCTAAGGGTTGAAACAACACCCCCAAAAACCGAAATTCCTTCAAAAAGTTTCAAATCGAACAGAAATTGGTATACCCCAGTTTTCGAGGGCGAGAAACACGATGGAAGAAACATTTTCTCACACACCCCTCCACAATCACCCCCAAATGCAAAAACTTGTCACTTGTCGAGAATTGTCACCATTGTTTTTCTCGTTCATGAAAATGAGGGTATACAGATTTCTGTGCAGATTCGAGCTTTCTGATGGTATTGCGGTTTTGGAGGTGAGAGTGGTTACAATCCCTGCAGTCTGTCAAGATGACTTGTGGTCGAAAGTTGCTTAATTTTCTGGAGATAAGCAAAAAAACCGAAATTCAGAGCCGAAAAACCGAAAAGGGGAGGGGGCTGGTGTTTAGCATAAAGGGGTGACTTGCGCTAAATTGAGGTGTAAACCAATGTTAGCATCATATTCCTCACCCTCGAAAACGGGAGATGGAGATGTCTTTTGTTGCGTTCCCACTGTCATTTTTTCAAACATTAAAATAGAACAAGTCGGCTTGGTGGTGGGATGGACAGTGGCGCTTTCTTCCACCCAGACGGCCCGGGTTCAAAACCGGGTCACAACAAGTCGATGAGATATAGTGGATGAGCGGATCTGCTCTGCCATCTTTCGAAAGAGATGTAAAACTGTGGGTTCCGTGTATCTACGATGTGAGCACGTTAAAAATCCCTACCCCACGACAAATTGTGGGGGTTCGGCAAAATTTCCAGGTTAGGGGTCCCAGTGCCTACATAAACACTGATGAGCTTATCCCCTGGCGTCGGTGATTGGCCTTAGTAGCGGAAATAGGCCGACGTTAAATAAATGATTTAAAAAAAAAGAACAATTTTTCTCTTCGACGGGAACACGCTGTATATGTATAGTTTACCTGCGACAAACCAATATTGCTACCTTAACAATAAGGATTTACATTACTACTTACCTGATGTGTATATTAAAGTTCATCTTGGAATATTTAAACCACTTTATTTACAAATATATAGGTCAATAATTGGAAGAAAATATGAATCTGTTGATTTGATCTTGAAAAGGTTTTATATATACTTTATTTTTCACAGTCTCTATATGCGTCTAGTATTATAAATGCAATACCTGTAGTTTAATACACTATACAATGTCAGGATAACTTTCACCAATAAATGCTGAGTAAATTTTTTGATTTAATAATATTTATAAAATACAGCATCAAAAAAACAAATAAACAATATGCTATATTATACCATGTTTTATTGTAAAATATCTGCATTTAAAAAATTTCAGAACGAGGAAATTTATAACATATGTAGGCTTATATTACCTAAAATGTACGCGCACACATAGTACAGATTAACTTTTAACTTTTTAAAATACTCCATTTTGTCCCAGAACTGCGATAAAATTTACCAAAGTAGGCCGATTTTCGTAAACGTACATATTCGTAGTCTAGGATAGTCAGATATGATATAATAGGCATAATATAGAAAATCTAATAATGCACGTGCATGATAACTTTGCTAAAAGTACCTAGAATGAACATAATGGCGGTCTCACAAATAGTCGGGCTAGACTAGTCCATACCTTTAATGATTTGGTAGAGGCTCCAAGGCCCCAATATTGCATTAAATTGTCACTACTATCCATTTTCAAAAGTAATCACTGTAAACAAACTAAAAACACAACGAATTGGGAAGAAAACTGGGATTACTTAATAGCGTCTACAACGAAAACAATAAGGTACGTAGTATCATTTTCCGCTGGTAGGGGGCGACATTTGAAAATTTAGTTACCAGAAGTAAATTTATTAATGGGTAATAAATATTACTTGACAGAACTAAATGTTTACCTCATGTATTATGGTTAACTCTTTGCTGATATATTTATTTCTAAGAAATAAATGTAACATTGCAAGGAAATTGGGAGGAAGAAATATATTTTTCTCAACTAAATCTTAAATGTGGGTAAATGTGGGATTTGATATAATTGGTGATATTTTTTAAATTCTTTCTAATTTTATATTATCCAATTCTGGGAGCTTATTATTTTTAAGTTCGTCTATTGTTTTAATTATTTTTGACTTATAATATTCTTTAGTAGGTATAATAAAGCGAAAATTTTGTACTAACTTGACTTTTGCCCAGTTTGGATATCGTCTGCTACTTTTCCGATATTTGAGATGTAAGCATTGAAGGTATTTGAGACATTTGTGTATCAGTAATTTTTTACTTATTGTCTTTAATATAGGTTATTCTTGGTGGATTTTAACTCTGTTCAAAAGACTTTCAACAGTTTTCCACAAATGATAGGTATTATTTTTGTTTATATTTATTTGTTTTTTATAATAATATCGAATTCATTTAATATACTTTTATAATTCTTGTAAGTATACAATAAAAAAACCACTGTTCTTTATTTTTTTAAAATGTTTTTATTCATGTGGTTTATCTTTCGTATAAAATCAAGTTTAATAAACCTTTAGTAATCCATGTTTTTTTTTTATTTTTGTTTTGGGCGATTCTTATTATTCATAATAACGGTATGGGTGTGTTTGCGTATATAATTGTTAACGTTATGGATGAATTTATTAGTAACATTATCAGTGGATTGCTCTAGCTTACAAATAACATCCCAGAGCTCATAATTAATTTATACTGTTTAAAAAGAGTAAAAGTTCATCAAAATTTTTCGCTATGTTACGAATATTGCTATGAATTTATTTAAACAATTATTTACCGTATACTTGTCAATATTTGTGTAGGTTTGACACTATACATGTTTGGGTTTGATCATATTTTCTTTTATAACTGTTAGTTTTATTCCTCTATAAAATCTTTTAATAATGAACAAAACTAAACTAATTCAGTATTTTGTGTGTACCTAACAGGCTAAATATTTACAGTCTATATTTAATTTATGTCAATACAACTTACTATTTTTAAACAAACACACAACATTTGTTTGTGTTCTTTAAATCTAAGTTTTGTGTCCATAGTTAAACTTTGGCAGTGATTTTTTTACGAAATTTAACCAGAGTCTATATTTAAATTAAGAATATTAAGTGCATAAAATCTAATATTATCTTTACATAATATGATTTATTAGGAGCAATTTTTAACATATGATTAGTGAAAAATGTACAAATGGATTAAATTATTGTTTATTAATTCAATTGTATGTGCTGTTCTTTCTTTGTTAAAAGAACAATAAAAATGATAGCAACAAAACTTCAACGACCCTGTAAGGTTTAATGTGTAAATCATGTAAATTGTCCTAAAATACTTCCCTGAGGATAAAGATCGAAACTCTGAAGCAAAGTGGAAATCTAGTCATCTATGTTTACTTTCCGAAATCTATAAGTTAAGAATGAGGATGAGAATGTATTGGCACTTTTACTAATCCCTATTAAATGTAATGTAGATAATAACACTTTATGGTTAATCATTTCGGATGCCTTTGAATAGTGCAATGCTACTAGTATAGATATTTTGAAATTGTTCAAATGTGCTTTTAGAGGGCGGAATATTAAACATAATATTTTTAGTCGCAAACTCCTCTATAAATCCTTATTTTACTATAAGGAAAGTAACCAGACTGCAACCAAAGTTACAAATCTGGCGCGTTAAGTGTAATAATTGCATATTACCATCAAAACGCTAATGCTTCGATTGCAACAAACACCAGCCGAAAGACAGATCCTACTTAAAGGAGCTCCCTTGCACTGACGAGAGCCAACAGCTCGAAACTGCAGCCTGCAAATGGTGTGTGACGACTGGCAAGGAATAAGGCAACAGGAATAAGGATTTATAGAGGAGTTTGCGACTAAAAATATTGTTTAATATTTTGAAATTGTTATACATTTTTAATTATATCTGCTAATGCACTTGGCACTTTGCCTAAACCCCCATTGTCTTATCGGCAATATATTGTTAAATTTAAATACGTTCTGTAATTCTATAATTACTTCCACGTCCAGTGGAAGTATAGTAACGCAAAAAAAAAAAATATTTTTTGGTTGAAATATGCTTACAATGTCATGAAACGTCGAGATTTTATATTTGAGCAAAAAATATTTCCTGTCTGTCGGTCTGTGTGTCTGTCTCTCTGTAACTTTTTTGTGCGCACGTTTACTCTGGAACCGTTTACGATATTGACTTGAAATTTGGTAAACTTATATATTGTAACGAGATCTGGAACTAGATTATATTTTGATCTAATTCCGTTGAAGGGTTCGGGAGTAAATGAGGCAAATAAGAGTAATTAGGCAAAGCAAGCAGGTAAGAGTAAAATTGAAATTTAGGGCATGTACGAAGAGTCAAGGTCTCAAAATTTTTTTTGGGCATCAGCCCCATGAGAACCAAGGGCTTCTAATTTTTTTTTACATTTGCCACTCCCCTATCACTCCCCACTCTTAATAGAATAATTTAAAGGGAATAAAATATTACATTGGGATTTAGTGTGTATAAAAGACTTGCCTACAAAATCTGGACGTGGAAGTAGTGATTCCTTGTGCAGCGGTTTTTTTCTATAACTTTTGATAGACTTGACAACAAGCCAATACATCTAAGATAACTGGATTCTGTTGGTTATTTTATCTTTGGAAAAGGTATAATTTCAGCTTTATTCCATTTAGTAGGAAAATGTAACAGGATAATAGGTTTATTTGTTACTCATGACAAATATGAAATCTGAAAAGTGCAGCATAATTGAATTAATGTTATATTAAGTTTATTAGTCTGAAATGCTTTTGATTTTACTTTAAAATTCTTTAAAATTATGTTGGAGACTATCTTTGTAGTTTCCTCAAATGTAAAAGTATTATTTAACCTTTCCTTATTGTTAAACAAGTGGAAATTGGTTATCATCATTAACTTCCGTAACATTTTTCGAAGAATTAATAAAATGGTTATTGATTTAATTAACGTTATTTAATTTATAAGGAATGTTCCATATTTTATTCCTTTTTAGGGTTCACTGTGTACGTTCTTCCCATTTTTCTTTTAAATTTGAATTTTCAAATTTATATTTTGGGTAAACCCTTCTTTCAGATTTTATTGCAGAATTTGTATATGACCAATGTACAGGCAAATGAGACTTCAAATTCATCTAGTGCCTTATCTTTTAAGAAATAAGAAATGTTGTTTGCGTTATCTAGTTAGGCCATTTTTATTATTTTTTCTATTAAATTATTTATTTTTTAGAAGTTTATTAATGATTTTGTACACGACAAATGATATTTTTAATGGATTTCTCTGCCATAGTTTATTTTATTGATAAGTTTTTTTGACATTAAATTTTACGTCAATATATAATCACCTTGGATCCTAAATTCTCAAGCTTAATAATAGATTTTATAGTATTTAACCAAATAATATGCAAATAGCCATAGTAGTACATTCTTCATACCGCCACCGAAAGGAAATTATTTACACCGTTTAAATTAAAACATCCTTCATCAATAACTGTTACCTGATAGTAAGATAATTTACTACTATGTTACATTGATCAACTAGCTACTGTAGGAGTTATGCTCTGATGCACTTTCTCACTCTGCTAGCGTCCTATGGTAATATTACTATCGTAATCACAAGCCAACGATCCATAAGACTGGGCAATTCTATAATAAGCTAGCGTTTTGTGCGAATGGCAACTGCCACTTTTATAAAACGTTATTTTCATTCACAATATCTAATAAAATAACGATTTGTTTGTTCTACAATCTAAAATATGAAAGGAAGAATAATAACAGCTTTTCGATCGATCACGCCAGCAATTTTAAAAATAGTAGAAACTTTATTACAAAGACATATAGAGATATGTATCAATGGAAATGGGCAACATGTGGAGCACTATATATATATTTGAAAAAACCTCTAATATTTTAAATTTATTCTCGAATTTTGTACTTATCGATTAATAAATCGGAAATGGTTACAAATAGCGATGTATATACAAAAAATTTTAGTTTTTTGTTCCTACATAATATGGCCGAAATTATACAGGGCGTTCTATTTGAAAAAAAATTGAAAAATCCAGTTCCAAAAGATCTGAACTGAAAAATCATTTCCTGTCTCTTTTTAGGAAGTGAAACTGATTCAAAAATCTCTCTCGTAACTGGTATTTACAAAGTTTTTTTCCTAGAATATATAATGGTGACTGTATTGATTTTTTTAAAATGCATCTTCAGATATCTAGAGTAATTACTGGAGATTCTGGTAATGACAAAGGTGAAATCCCCAATAATCTAGCAATGTGCAGGGTTCGGGAAATTTGTCATCGGAAGGCGATCTCCAATTTTACTGTACTTTTAATTTTAAGTGTTCCAAATAATAGGCTTCCATAATGTAATAAATGTTGTATCTGTGTTAGCTAATAGCATTAAAGAATCTGAAACGTCTTTATTAAAATTGTTTTTTAAATGTTTTTCAAAAGTGAATATTAGAGAGCATAATAAGCGAGCGTACTCATTGGCCTTGTTTATATATCTCGCATCCAAGCAATAAACAACAAATAATATGCAAACGAAATATAAAAATAATTAATACATATGACATTGAAAATTGTTACCTATTCATGTTCCTTAACTCGTTCATTGAGATGTCCTGTTAAACATACTAAAAGTACCACACCGCCATCTCGATTTTTAGGTATAATTTTACGTACATTTATCGAAAACTGGCTGGTTTTCGAAAAATATTCTACGCTAAATTAAAGAGCATAAAAATCTCTGCGAAAAAGTTCCCACTCATTTTTATTCTAGCTATGATGGTTACTGAGATAATCGCCCCAAATTTAGCGAATTTTCAAAAATAGTTCGTAAATACGGTTATTCGTCAAAATTTAAAATTGGGCTACAAGAATAACATTTATTATGATCAGTATATTTTATGTATTTTAAATGTGGGCCTCGTAAGAAGTAGTAGTAAGAACAATAGTAAGAATCTTTAGAACGGCAGGTGGTAACGGACGGTTGAGTCCCCAACTGGTAAAGGCGAACAAAGAGTAGACGGGCGAACAAAGAGCATTGGACTAACAAAAAATGTCCATGACCCTCTCCTACTGTACCTGATCGTTGGTAAAGATGTTGGACCTCCTCAGGGTGCTTCAAAGAAAATGTACTGTTCCTGAAACCAGAGATAGGTAAGTGGAAACCAAAATCATTTCCCCTCAAGAAACTCAAAGACATTTCAACGGTTGTGATATCACATCAGCTACTTACGACAAGGAAAAAAATGAAATTCATCAACTTGCTGCAGCATAATCAAGATTAGCTGAATATTCCTAAATTGCTCATAAACTCATGTTCCACTCAAGAAGAGATGGCTGAAGTAGGAAATTATTTTTCCTGGTCCTATATAAAGCTATCTCGAACACAAATTCTCTTAATCAGCACAGGTTCTAATGATCAGATAGGAAAATAAAACTAGACTTAACTTTCTTTCATCCAATTCAAGATGTCGCAAGGTCGCATTCATTTATAGTGTACCACCAGGTACAAAATAGGTTGGGTAGAAGACTAGAACTGCCAGGGGATCTGCTTTAATGGCATCCCGCCGACAACGAAGAGGAGCAGTCTGATTAAGGTTATTATACTTACCTATAAATCCTGCTCTTGCGTTACTAACTTTTAGCATCCTTCAACCCAATTGTATGACCCCACCCAATGACCCAAAAGTTCCGGGTTCGATCCCCGGTCGTGGCAGTGGAAAATACTGTGAGAGGGATTTTTCCACTATACACGGATATTGGGTGTGTGTCCCTTGTCTCTAAATGTATAGCCCCCTCCCACACAAGGCTTTTCTAGAGCCTTCCGGGATAAAGGGGGTCGTCATTACCTGTGGTGTATTTATTATTTATTTATTAATCCAATATGAGTCAAATGGTAAATTTCGGGAAGTGAATTTCGATCAATATATTTAGAAATAACCAACAATCGAATAAATATTTCAACTATATCTCAACTTGACTAACTTTCAGAACTATATTGGTATGATTTTCACTTGAACTTGAGCTAAAGAACACATTCAGATCAATTTGAGTTGTGAATTGTGAGTAAAATGCATTTTATTCTGAGTAGAAAGTTGCATGCATGTTTTCTGTTTTCTTTATTTGTTCTGATTGATAAAATATCAAGGTATTTTACAGAAGACAGATATTTTCAATAAATACATTCAATTTTTGTATTTCAGCCATTAAAAACAGATAGAGATATTTATAACATAATTTAATGATAAAAAGTATTAGTTATTTTAAATAAATGCTTTCAATTACTGTTATACTAATTATTAAAACGTTTAAAACAGCTCAAACTGCTTACGCATTTAATATGTTGAAGTAGATATATAATTGTGCGGGAAATTGATAAAATTGAGAAATAGCTCAATATCACGTGATGAGATGAGAAGAAACCAATTTAACCATATATCAATTTTATGTTCACCATATTAGTGTAAATTAAATCAGTAAATTAATAATTTGGACATAATTAGAGATATTTTAAATTGGAAAATTTTGATAATTGACCACCTTTGTAAAGAAATTTTATTTTAAAATTAATCATATCCAAATTATGTAATTTTAGAATCATATTTATTTTATTTAGCTAGATAGGGAATTTCATCTTTTCATTGTATGAAATATCTGTTCCCGCAATACCTTATTCAGTTAATTTGAATTTGTTTTATTGTTTGTGTGTTTTATTGCATTCTCTTAATTGATTCTGAATTTTCGACCTTGAGAATTAAATTTAGAAATTATATTTTGTGATATTTTAGCTACATGCGGGCGAGATATCACAGCAATATATATGAATGTTTTTTGAAATCCTTCGTTACTTGGGCTATGGACAGATTTCCATATTTGCTAAATGTTATACTTATTTTTTTTAATTTTAGTGACAACATAATTCATATAAAACTTTGTCAATTTAATATGGCAAAAGATATATAATACTTTTGTAATACACACTTGGAACTACTGGATGGTGTTCAGTAGAATTAACAGTAGACGATTTATCTCTTACAAAACATATTTAAAAACCGAACAGTATGTTACTTACGCGTTTTCCTTATGCCGAACAGTCTGCATTAGCGTTTCAACCCTTTAACAATTATTTATTCGAACATTTCTAGGAATAAGGATCATAAATAAATATTTTTATTTGATTTCCATATGTTATCTCTAGGGCTTGTTTAGATAAGAAATTTATGGAACCCCTCTGTTTTTGTACTTTAGATTTTAGATAAATAAACTCTGCATAATTCATATGCCAGAGTTTCCCAACCTTCCGAATAGATTTATGTTCGTATTTGCTTTACCAGATAGAACGAGAGGCAACGTTATTATCTAATGATATACTATAATTATAATGGTAACTGATATTATGGTATAATTGTTATTGTGATGAGCATATCAGAGACAAAGTGAAGCAAAGCAAACTAAAATATTTCTTGTCAAAGATAAATTGATCACTAATTAGGGGAAAGGGATATAACGGGTCTCAGTTTAAAGGTAGATAACTACATATGCGTCTTATTTTAACGAAGTGCTTCATATACCATCAAAAAAATCGCTTCCCAGACAGTTTGTTTAGTTCGATATTTAGTTTTACGTTACTGCGTTATTATGTTATATTATTAACGTAGTATTTTTCAGAAAATATACAAATAAACACTATTTACCACTATATTAACGTGCTTACTAAAGAACTACAACACAATTGCCACTTAATAATAATAATACCTTTATTTGCCCAATAAGTGTCAAGTAAACTTAAAAAAAGAGGTTCCTTAAATAATTCATTAGAAAAATTTATAATAGGTGTTCGACGTGTTACCCATTTTGATTGACTCACGTCTTTATGCAATTTTCAAATGAGGCCATTTAGTGGAACCATTTCTTCCAATCCATTGAAATGAGTAAATTATATTTAACCGGTCCTTTTCTCTAATGTTTTTTTGTAATTTTTTTTGCTGTTTCGTCGTGTACAAAGGAGCATTTATCACACTTATCGGTCGTTACAATTTGTATTGAATTTGAAATATTTGGAATTTTCCAATATGAATATTAATAAAGCGGAACTTGTAGACATGACTTTTGTTTTGGGAGAGTCAGACAGAAATTGTTTACTTACCAATAGAATTTATCATGAACGTTATCCTGAAAGAAGGATTCCTGATGTTAACAGCTTCCAAAACCTTTTCGATAGATTTCTGGAAAATGGAAATGTCGAATATAAGAAAAAGTGAAAGAATTAAACGTGTTGTGAACGAAGAAAAGGAGTTTTCTGTGGTGCTGGCAACGGTTAAGAATCCCCATATTAGTCAAAGAGAAGTGAGCTCATTAGTAGGAATAAATAGACGGTCTGTGGGTCGAATCTTAAAAACAAATAAGTTGCATGCATATCATATTCAAATCTGATGACGATTTTCAAAAGCGCCTACAATTTTGTAATTGGACCAGAAGTGAAATGTAACATGATGTCAACTTCTTCAATTCTGTTTTATTCAGTGATTAGGCAACTTTTCATAAAAATGGATTTGTTAATATTCACAACATCTATTATTATGCTTCGGAAAATCCTCACTTCTTATGCAAGTTGATAACCAACTATATAAACGTTTGGGGAGGAATTATTGGAGAACATGTAATAGGGCCACATTACTTTGATGGTACATTGACTGGAGCTATTTGTCTTCATTTTTTGGAAAACCACCTGCCACAATTATTGGTAAATCTCCCTGAAAGAATTCGAAATAGGATGTGGTTTCAGCAAGATGGTGTTCCACCACATTTCCACTGGACGTGGAAGTATAGTAACGCAAAAAATTATTATTTTTTTTGTTGAAATAGGCTTAAAATGTCACGAAACGTCGAGATTTTAAATTTGAGCGAAAACAAATTTTCCTGTCTGTCTGCCGGTCTGTCTGTCTGTAACTTTTTTTGTGCACACGTTTACACTGGTACCGTTTATGATATTGACTTGAAATTTGGTACACTTATGTATTATAACGAGATTTGGAACTAGATTATATTTTGATCTAATTCCGTTGGGGGTTCGGAGAGTAAATAGGGTAAATAAGGGTAAATAATCAAAGCAAGCAAGTAAGAGATAAAATTGCAATTTAGGGCATGTACGAAAAGTTAAGGTCTCCAAATTTTTTTTTACATCAACCACCCCCTCTATCACCCCCACACTATTATGATAGGGAGTAAAAAATAAATAAAATGTGATTTAGTGTGTATACGTATAAAAAAAAATGTTGGCTTTAGCTAACTCCTCTATCACATTCATTGCCATCCCCACCCTATTATTGAAGGGGGTAAAAAAAATTAAAATATGATTTAGTGTATATGCAAGAACGAAACGTCAAAAAAAAATTTTTTGGCGTTAGCTACCCCCTCTAATACATCGGTACTTGCAAAATGGCAAGTCGCTATACACCATGGAGACATCTGTGATGTCTGGTGTATAGTAGCATTAGACCACATGAGAGGATTCACTTACCTCTCACCACTACACCATTTACATTAGTCTGTATAAGACTAGCAGGTTGGCCACTGTCATTTGTCTGCTCCATGACCTATGGCATACTGAGGAGAACTAATAAGTTCGAAACCGGTCTATGTCTGGTCAGGGAGTTGACAAATGACATTGGCTACCAATTTTTCATGATTTGTAAGGTGTAATTCAATGCAGGTCGGGGTATTTGCCCGCTGAGTAGTTGTTTCCTGCAAATCATGCATAATAACAATATATATATATATATATATATATATATATATATATACAGTGTGTCCCAAATTCGATCCCCACCATTGGGATATCGGAAACTGTAAGAGGTAGAGAGGTGGTTAAATTAGAAAAGTTGTGGCAATTTTAATGCTGATTTTGAATCCGTCGAGAAATCAGGGCTAACTGCGATCGTCTTCGAATTATTTTCAAAAAACTGAAATTTTGTATTTTAGTTTTTGTCAAAAATCTGAAAAACGAGCAATCGTACGAAGATAAAAATTTTACCTTCTAAAGGCACTTTTTTGTGAACGTTCTAGTAGTGTCGTTAGTTTTTTTGTAAAGCATTTAGTTTCTGAGATACGACCCACAATTTTCAATTTTCTTATGGACGCCATATTGGATTTTTACAGATTTAAAATCTACATTAAATTCTCGTTCTCCTGATGTATAACACTAATGGTTTATGTTGTTAGTTAGGACACCAAACGACGATCTTTGTTTTCATGTTAAGTAGGCTATGTACAACATGATAAATGACAAGCGAGCAGTGACAAGACGCACAACTTATGGTGGAAGTGAATTTTATCAAGTTGTAAACATCACAAAACAAAAAGGTGTTAATTGTGCTTTGTAAAACACGTCAATATGCCATACACTAACCTTGAAAGATTTGACATGTATAACTGTTATATCAGAAATAATAGAAATAGTACAGAAGCAACCAGAATGTATTATAATTTGTACCCAGAGAGACGACAACCTGATAGGACAATTTTTCTTACATTACAAAGGAATTTACAAGAACATGGAAGTTTTTCTGCACCTCGGCAGAAGTATGGTTCCCGTCGTTTAACCCAAGAGAACATTTTAAATATTGAAGAAATTATCAATGAAACACCCACAATTTCTACTCGAGAATTAAGTCGGAGAACTGCAGTGCCAAAAACAACTGTTCACAGATATTTACAAGACAATAAGTACCACCCTTTCAAACCAGTTATCGTACAAAAATTAAGACCCGGAGATGCTGAACGTCGGCTTGTGTTCTGTAACTGGTTCACTAATCAGTGTGACCTAATTGAGAATTTTCCATTAAATGTCTGCTGGACCGATGAAACAAGATTTAATAATAACGGAATTTACAATAAACATAATCATCATTACTGGGCGGTAAATAATCCGCGTATTATCAGAGAATCAAGATCGCAAGACAGATTTGGATTTAATGTTTGGTGCGGAATATTAGGTATGTAAGCCCTTATTGAGTTTTTTTGCTCTGATGCTGGGGCATGTTTCAAACTTATTAATTAATTTAATTAATTGTATTTCAGGCAGTAGACTACTGGGTCCAATAATCTATGATTATACCTTAAATGGTCCACGTTATCTGGAGCTACTGCAAAATGAAATTGCACATTTTTTAGATGAGATATCACTAGCTGAACATCAGAGAATGTGGTACCACCACGATGGTGCCCCACCGCACAATTCACGTGTGATTCAGAGGCATCTTCACGATCACTTTGGTGTACAATTAATAACAACACATGGACCTGTAAGATGGCCTGCGAGATCGCCCGATTTTACGCCCCTCGATTTTTACCTCTGGGGCTATGCCAAGAACCAAATTTATGAAGAACCTGTCAACAATGTTGATGAGCTGAGGGAGCGAGTTATTGAAACATTTGAAAACATTGACAGACGTTTCCTGAGAAAAGCTGCAAATCACGTGCACTTGCGACTACTAAAATGTATTGAAAATAATGGGACCCACATTGAACAGTACCTTTGATGTGTTACTATTGTATGTTATTATTATGATGATTATTATCTGTAAATAAACAAAGATCGTCGTTTGGTGTCCTAACTAACAACATAAACCATTAGTGTTATACATCAGGAGAACGAGAATTTAATGTAGATTTTAAATCTGTAAAAATCCAATATGGCGCCCATAAGAAAATTGAAAATTGTGTGTCGTATCTCAGAAACTAAACGCTTTACAAAAAAACTAATGACACTACTAGAACGTTCACAAAAAAGTGCCTTTAGAAGGTAAAATTTTTATCTTCGTACGATTGCTCGTTTTTCAGATTTTTGACAAAAACTAATATACAAAATTTCAGTTTTTTGAAAATAACTCGAAGACGATCGCAGTTAGCCCTGATTTCTCGACGGATTCAAAATCATCATTAAAATTGCCACAACTTTTCTAATTTAACCACCTTTCTATCTCTTATAGTTTCCGATATCCCAATGGTGGGGATCGAATTTGGGACACACTGTATATATATATATACAAATATATAAAATGTGAAATTGTGCTTTTAATTCGACCGCGGCACTAGAAAACTTAATTGAGATAATGAACCTCGAAACATCTATTAGGTTATAAATTAATTTATATAAAAACAAAATGGAGTTATATTTCTATTCTAAACTGTTAACGTCATACCTTTGTAAGGAGCGATTCATGATCACATCCTCTAGCAGGATACAAACCATCCTCTTTATAAAGTAACAATTTTAACAATTTTCTTTGTATATTTTCGAGAGAGGATGTATGACATAAATAATATGGACACCAAATAAGAGATCCATATTCAAGTTCCGAACGAATGTATTAAAAATACAGAAATTTTAAATCTTGAACATTATTCAAGTTTTTGCAGTTTCTGTTAAAAATCCTATCATTTTTAATAGCTTTAACTGATACGTTGTTGATATATATATTCCAAGGTCTTTGACTAATTCAGAGCGTGTAAATGTACTTCCATCGATATTGTAAGCAAATGGTAAACCAGATTGTTTACTTGTAAATGTTAAAATCTTACATTTAGAAATATTAAGACTAAGCTTATTGGAAACACTCCAGTTATATACTTGCTGTAAATTACTTTGCAGTTTTACATAGTCTTCTAATTTCTTGATGCTCATAAAAATGTTCAAGTCGTCAGCGAAAATAAGTTTTTCAGAATCGATCATAGAAATAATGCCACTGATAAATATCGTGAACAGGGGGGCCCAAGGTTAGAGCCTTGAGGCACGCCTGATGTTTCCTTGATTGAGAATTCATAATAAGAAACAAATTGCCTTCTGTTAGAGAGATACGACCGAGAATAGTGTATAAAGTAGTAGAAAAACTAAAATGGTCTAGCTTGGTTATGAGTATGTGATGGTCTATGCGATCTAAAGTCTTCAAGAAGTCTGTGTATAGCACATATGCCTGACCCAGCTTGTCAATAGCATGTGAGGAAAATTGTGTAAAGACCTTAGCAACATTATAAAGTAGGGATATTGCACAATAATTTGTTACATCTGAAACGTGGCCACTTTTAATGGGACAAATTCTAGTTAGTTTCCAAGTGTCCGGAAACGTCGCTGTTTTTAATCTTAAATTAAAAATTATGCATAAAGGTACAACTAATACGTTTCAGCAATCTTTGTGGTTGCGACTTAGTAAGATAATATATTATGGACATTAAAATTAGTTATGTAATCTCAAAAATAGTTATGTAACACACCAAAGTCTTTCGTGCACTGTATGTAAAAAAGTGATTCGTTCAAATGGTACTATCAAAAATGGGAGTTGCAAGTTAAGAAAATGTCGATTATGTCATATTCACGACAATAGTGCCGTTATATTGTTATAACATAAATGCGCTATTAAATATTTAAATTGACCTGCCCGAGAATTTTTCTCAGAATTGCCCTTGTGAGATTTCATTAGCAAATATCCATATTTTATATGCGTACTGTATTCTGTGCTTGCAATAAAATCAAACGACCCATCTGTAATTAAATTTCATTTACCTACACTCTCTTGTATATTACAAAAAATTAATTGAACGTATGCATTTGTTCCTCTCCAACATCCCAACCCCTTAAAAATGGTTTTGTTAAACTTTATTTAGGTCCAACGTGATTCAAAAAGAAAATTAGACACTCGAATCCTCAGATTGCTATCATTTGCGAAAGGGTCTGTTACCTTTGTATGCATATTAAAGGGTTATGACGTTAGTCAACCAAAGCAAATACACTGCGGATAATCCAAGGGTTATTTATACCACAAGGGGTCGCGAAATGAATACGTAAAGCTAATATAATAGTGTTATTATCCTTTAGCAACTCGAAAAGCTTTTTAAAATCTGTTTTGTACAACGCATTTAGGCAGAATAATAACTGTTGGCTGTGATGTTATTTCGTATACATCAGTGTTGAAATTTCTTTAAATTTAAATTTTGGTACTACTAAATGGTACTAATTTATTACCAGTATCTACAAAAAAATAAGAAATATTGTAGATTCCTAATTTAAAAAACTGACAAAAGGCGTGCTTAATGATTAATATCAGTGAAAAAAGTAACACAAAACTAACTTACCAACAACAATTTTAACTTGGAGGAACTTGATAAATATTTTGAAATAGTTATAGTAATACGAATGTAAGAGAAACATGACAATGATTCTTGTAACCAGCGTTTACTAAAATTCTATCAGCATTATTTAACTACAATTTTATTTAAATTGAAGAAATCAAGAAGTTACTGTTGTGTTATTAACAACTTTATAAAAATTACTGATATTTATTTATATTTAGCACGATCTGTATAACATTTTGATTTAGTTTTTATAAGTGAGACTACTTCAAACTAAGAGAGTTTTCTTTATATAACTGCTAAATTTCTTCACATTTTTTTATATAATTATTTTTGTGTCTTAGGAACTCAGTCATGTTTTTTACACTAAAGTATGTACTTCTATTATAGCACTATTACCAATTGTCTCTACCATAC
This sequence comes from Leptura quadrifasciata, assembly GCA_963675555.1. Taxonomy (NCBI): domain Eukaryota; kingdom Metazoa; phylum Arthropoda; class Insecta; order Coleoptera; family Cerambycidae; genus Leptura; species Leptura quadrifasciata. The sequence continues at coordinate 135,932,006 of OY776675.1, read as the reverse complement.
CTGGAAAACATTTACATTTATTTAAATTTAATTTTTTTATTTTGTTTACTCTGTACAACATGTAGTTATTTTTCTTACCCCTAAAACTCCTGCCAGGCACACCTGTTATATTATTATAGTGGATGATATATAACGTATTTACTGGATCATCACAATACAGTTTGAAAACAATTTATTTTATTTGGACAGTTCGTACTTATTTGATTATGTATGGAATTTATTTACTGTGAAACTTTTATATTGAATATTAAAGATTTCTATATCGATTCTATATCAGTTTTATAATTTGGTTGTGAAAGGAAACTCAACTAGAGAAGAAATCCGATTATGATACATTCCTGTATTAATTAATTACGTCGCTCATCAACAGATGGTGTGACGCTCGAAAAATATTACAGTTTTCATTTTCTTTAGGGAAAATATAATTTTTAAAGTTTGTACATTGGTATGATAATTAATATATAATAATATGAATAAGTTTACCTTATTAGTTAAACAACCGAAGTAGCTATTTGCCTTCCAAATCTAAACTGATTGACATCTATATGAATTTTTCTATTATGAAATCCTGAAGTAATTACTATTACATTCATAGTCCACATTTCTTTGTGTAATAACACCATAAAGGCAAATTTTATTTATTACTTATTTCAATTATTTTATTAATATGCTTCCGCTTTTTAAATGAATTGATTTCAATTTATTTAATATTAAGTTATTAAAATGCTACTAAAATTCTACATGTGACCACATGGTAATAAAATATTTCACGTAGGCCGTTCGTTTCAACTTGTAGTTGGATTACAAACTTGAAACTTTGTATGCAACCTTAATTGATCATGCCCGTTCTACCTCTCAGTCCTCCAGCTATGCAGGGTGTACCAAAAGTCGATACCAACTTTCTTATTTTAAATGAAGACCTAGATTTTTTTACATGGTTCGATTGGCTTTCCAATTCTTAGTTTAGACAACCCAAGTTATGTTAACTCATCTTAGTGCATTCTGTAAGTCAGACAGGAATGTAAATATTTGCTAATCTAACCGTTTGCAAGGATGCTGGATACGATGGTGGTGGTAAAATTTCTCTCCGAGGTCACCCAACCCCCCCCCCCCACATAGACAAAACCACCCCCGAAAGGGGTAAACCGCGTACTATCCAAACCTGTGTTACTCCCGTTTTAGAGGATGCTGAGCACTATGATGAGGTCGATACCCCTCCTCGATCCCCGCCAACCCCCAAACGGCTCAAAGCCACTCCCGAAAGGGATAAACCGGGGATAGGCCGTCTTCTCTCTGCTAAACTCGTGTTACCTCCACTTTTCGAGGATGCTGAGCATGATGGTGATGTAGAGACTTCGATCCCCGCCAACCCCACAAATGGTCAAAAACCACCCCCAATCAAGATACCTGTAATCATCATCCGATACATATTCAATGATCTGTGAACTTACTCACTTACTTCATACAACCGCGCCTCAAAGGAGTAGTTTTTGTACGTTTGAGGGGTTGGTTCGCCTCGGGGAGAAGATCCGACATCACTATCGTGCTTAACATTCTCGAAAACGGAGGTAACACGAATTTGGATGGTAGGAGACGGCGGATACGTAGTTTACCCCTTTCTGGGTGTGGTTTTTGGCCAATTGTTGGGTTGACGGGGATCGGGGAGAGGTTTCTACATCACCGTCGTGCTTAGGATCCTCGAAAAGTGGGGGTAACACGGGTTTAGCTGAGGGAAGATGGCCTATCCGCGGTTTACCTCTTTCGGGGGTAGTTTTTGGCCGTTTGAGAGTTTGGCGGGGTCTAGGAGGGGTCTTGGCATCACCATTCTGCTCAAAATTCTCTAAAACGGAGGTGACACAAATTTGGATGGTAGGAGACGGCGGATAAGCGATTTACCCCTTCCATGGGTAGTTTTTGTTCGTGTAGGGGGGTTGGGTGATCTCGGAGACAAATTTTACCACCGCCATCTTATTCAGCATTCTCAAAAACGGGGAGGAGACGTAGTCTTGTTAGATTAGCAAATATTTACATTTATCCTCTGTTACAGGTTTTGATACAGTTAATTTTTTTGAAAAAATTTCTACTGTAGTAATTTAGCTGGAAGTTCAGTCTAACACCTGATGTCCCATCGGTGGTCCCATCTTATACCATATGGGCGCAGGCGATTTTCAAATGTCGCAATGAAAAAAAGTCAAAAAGTCGATTTTTTAAAATGGCAGCTACTGTTTTTTTTTGACATCATTCCCTATACCTAACTTCACCCCTAATCGAGCTATTCAATAAAAATAGAAAAGGAAATAACTTATCTTACCGAGACATTGCTTGGTTTTTCAAGTATGCCATGCATCTTGAGTTATTGGCATTTTCTTAACGAAATATTTTTTCTTTAAGGGTAGTAGTAGGCTTTGGAAATAATCGTTTCATTTGAATTTCTATTCAAAAATCATATTTCAATAACAAATAATAACAACAAAATAACAAATGAAGAGATTAACAAAATAATTTATTTCAATACAGATGCTCAATGTGCGCACCGTTTTCAGTCTACAATACGCTCCTGAGCAGACTGAGTTCTCCGAATTTCGAACGGTTCCAAGCGATCAAAAGCTCCAATTATCCTTATTCTCAAGTCAACGTGAACGCTAATTCTTTGGCCAGACCCCATAAATAAAAATCTAAAGGAGTAAGATCTATAGATCAGGCGAGCCAAAGTGATGGACCTCTGTTTCTCCACCAACGATCTTCAAAGAGTTTCGTTTATCTACGGCTCTAGTTCAATGTGCTAGAACTCCGTCCATTTGATACCAATGATTGACAAGTCGATTGAGAGGCATATCATCCAGGTAGATTTCCACAACTGCTCTTAAGATTCTCAAATAACCCTGACCATTCAAGTTTTCATCGTACATGAAATATCGCACTTCACTGTCTATTAACAGACAGAAAAGAGTACAAAATTAAATTTGATTTTTCACTTCCACTACAATATGAGAATTTTCGTGACCCAAAAATATCAATTTTTTCAATTAAATACCCTTCGTCGACAAAATTTTGCTTCGTCTATCCAGATGATTTTGCGTAAAAAGTTACGATAAAAAATTGCGCGAATTAATTGAAATAATAAGAAAACAATGACACAATCGTGGCTAGGTTTAACATTTGGTATTTTTTCTAAGGCCTACCACAAAAATGCTAATAAGTTAAGATATTCATATATATTTTTAAGTAAATTGTTAGAATTGTCATTTCTCCATTTTTATTGAATAATTCTATTGGGAGTGAAGTCAGGTATAGGGAATAAAATTCAATTTTCTTTCGACCGATGTCAAAAAAACAGTAGGTGCCATTTGAAGTAATCGACTTTTTGACGATTTTTTATTTCAGCTAACTGCTTCAACAATTTGGTTTCATAATTGTGAATGGTTTGTGATATACAAATTTGTTTGTAAACTACTACAGAGGCAGTTTTTTTCAAAAAAAATGACATGTATCAAAACCTGTAACTTGCGTTATCTAAACTCAGGATTGGAAGGCAAGTCGAACCATATAAAAAAATGTAGGCTTCCATTTAAAATAAGAAAGTTAGTACCCACTTTTGGCTCCCCGTATCTAGCTGGAGGAATGAAAATATTTTAAGTAGAATGGATATGATAGATTATGGCTGCATATCAAGTTTCAAATTTGTAATCCAACTGCATGTTGACAAAACTTCTAACGAACGACCTACGTAAATCACCCTGTATATTACTAGAACATTCGATATATTTAACAAAATATATTTATTTTGCGTTTTCCGATTGAAGACGTAGTATGTAGCAGGTTATTGAACAGCGAAATACTGGACTTTCGTAGTAGGTATTTTTATTTTACTACACATTTATTATTTTTGTCATCCACATTTTTGTTTATGCTTCTAATGTTTTGGTGCAAACCAATAAAATTTACGTTTATTTATTGTTATTTACGGCAAAAAAAATTCCTAACTTCTGAGCTGAATCTAACAGGTAAGTTTCAATGGTTTGACTTTTAAGGTTTCTCAGATATTAATAAAACAAATGCACAAAGGTAATATTTATACAATCGGAACCAAATAATATAAAGTTGCGGGGTAAAAATATCTTATAAATATAGAACTTTAGGCTCCGCGACATAATTTAAGTAATTTTAAATACTTACATAAATATCATTTATAGGGCTGCTTTAAGGAACAGGCCTTTTAAACGCCCCTTTGTTAAAATCGACTAAATTGTCAATTAGGGTGTTTCAGGACATCCCTAGAGAAAAACTCCTCCATAAATTAATTTACGTTTAAAATGTTACACCGCTTATTAAAGCGTCTGGCAGGTTTCCATCTTATAAGTTATACAAAGAAAAAATTGAATATACCTACAAGTTCTTCTCGAAAAAATATATAATTAAGCACACATAAAGTCTCATTTCTGGAGGCGAAATTATTCATGTATATAAATATGTAACCCACGGTAATATTTAAATTTTCAAATATGAACTTTTAAGCATTTTTCTACTACTTTCTACTAACGTAGAGAATTGTTTCCATTTTTATGTGTAGATTGTTTTGAATTCTTTACATTTCTACCATTTTGTTGGTGTGTTGTTTTGAAACGAAGAAGACTACGTTAGAAACGTCAAGAATTCAATCAACACAGAAGAAAACTTGAGACTTCTCTTCATAAGAGAGTGGACACTGTTTTGACTGACTGACATTTTGTTTAAATTAAACAATATTTTCTCTGCGAGTGGAAAGTCATAGAACAACATAATTTAGTGCTTATAGGTAGGTACATTAATTAAATTAGATTCATAAAGTTACACCATTAAGTGAAACTTGTAGACGCAATCAGCGAAACTGAATACCCTGCTAGAACTCGGCGCAAAAAGTAAATCATACTTAGAGAACCTATTCAGATTAACATTTGAATACATTAATTAAGCAAATGAGATAATTTAAAGGTAGTTCATCAACACATCAGAGCAGAACATAGGGAGAACGGGCGTGCTAAAGCCAAAGGGACGGTCTCTATAATTACAGATAGCGGCTTTCGAATAGAGTATTCCCAAGCCTGTTTGAAATATTAGCTCCAAATGTAAGGTGACTCGTGCGGCTGCAAACTGGGAGGGTGCTGATTTTCTATACGTAAACACAAACATCGGAAACTTTTCAAATAAATAGGTGTTGCTGTTTTTTTCCAAATTTATAAGAAATCTTTAGCTGTCACATTAAATTAAATTGGAGGTGACTAGCTGCGGTTTAATTGTTTCCCCTTTTTCGTTATTTTATATTTCGTTTAATGATAATGATGATCACTGACATGACATCATTCATTCCTAGACAGATGAGCCTCACTTTCGAGTTTTTATTGGCTTTTAAGAAAGTATAAGATATACAAGGTCTATTAAATTAGATACATGCTTTATATTGCAATGTTTAATCAATAGCTAAAAGTAAATTTAAATCTTATTTGGTTCCTAAAATATTTTGAGATAACTAGTTCAAATGTGCTTCTAGAGGGCAGAATATTAAAACATAATACTTTAGTCACAAACTCTAGAGGAGGAAAATCCTTATTTTGCTATAAGGAACGTAACTAGACTGCAACCAACAGCCACTCTCCGGGCTATATGCCCCGCCGAGCGCTGAATTACAAGTTATAAGCCTGGCGCGTTAAGTGTAATAATTGCATATTACCAACAGAACGCTAATGCTTCGATTGGAACAAACATCAGCCGAAAGTGCAAGGGAGGCATTGACGACCGACACGAGGATCCCTTGACTATTTGGTACATGTTGGTTGCAGTCTGGTTACGTTCCTTATAATAAAATAAGGATTTTATAGAGGAGTTTGCGACTAAAATATTATGTTTTAATATTCTGCCCTCTAGAGGCACATTTCTGCTATGCTAAGCCCATTCGGGCTATTTATTTTTCGATTGCAACAGACACTGGACCGCTAGATGGCGCCTGCTGATTGTCTTGCATGTCGCTATTCTAAGGATACCAAGATGCACCAAATAGTCAAGGAATCCTCGTGTCGGTCGTCACATGTCTACCTTGCACTGACGAGAGCCAATAGCTTGAAACTGCAGTCTGCAAATGGTGTGGGACGACTGGCCGAGAGCTCCCTTAAGTAGGATCAGTCTTTCGGCTGGTGTTTGTTGCAATCGAAGCATTAGTGTTCTGTTGGTAATATACAATTATTACACTTAACGCGCCAGGCTTGTAACTTGTAATTTAGTGCTTGGCGGGGTATATAGTCTGGAGTGTAGCTGTTTGTTGCAGTCTGGTTACCTTCCTTATAGTAAAATAAGGATTTTGTAGAGGAATTTGTGACTAAAATAGTATGTTTTGAGAAAACTGTTACAAAGTCATCGATAATATTATATTTATTTGGCAGAGTCTTTCAAAAACAAGCAGTGGGCTAAATAACGTAAAAGTGTTTCTTTAATTTACTTCTACTCTTTAATCTAATAGTTGAACTAAAGCATTTTTGAAAGGGGATGTGGTCCTTGGTACGGAGTTTGAGCACAAACTCACTACTAGAAGTGATTTTTGTACAATACTTTTTAACCAGTGTCCCACCATCTTCCCCTAACGCCTGCCACCAAGCCCACCACCATCTCCTACCTATGCCTGCCATCCAACTTTACTATACTACGTTCTCAGCATATTTCTATATTCCCATTATCTTCCCCTTACTTCTCACGACCTTCACCAACTTCCTCACCATCCCTTTACCTTTGTAATACCGTCTCCCGCTCTAACACTGCATTTCCACACTTTTCACCATCCGTTATCATCTATTCTGTTTTTACCTATCCATATTTTCTGTAATTCTCCCATTGTCTTCACTTGTCTTTTCGTCGCTATTTCCCACTTCCCCATTACATTCACCCACTTTCTTATAATCTCCTCCACGAGCTTTTTTATATTACTATGATTACGATTTTCCGTCAACTCTTTCAAACCTGCCAATACCTTCCTCCACCTTCCAACAATTATATTGCGATGTTTTTTGGATTTAGAGTGTATATTGGTCTATTTGAATCGAAATTAGAAAACCAGGTAATCTATGAACTTGAAATTACATGCTTCACAACTTTTATTCTATGGATTTCTTCACTTACATTAGATGTTTCAGAGCAGAAGACGTTTAAAAAGTTACCCAGTGTGAATTTTTTACAAGTTGGTAAGAATTTGTGTTATTCGACTGCCAATTACGCCCATATCTCTTGATGAAATTTCAACTTTAAGGTACACATTCGAAGCGAAATTTAATGCTCTTTAATCTTGATAATAAATAACTTTTTGATTGGATGCATTGTTTTTAAGTTATAGGCCATACACTGAAAAAAGTGCCAAAAATTCGTGGTTTTTTGACCACACAAAAATTTGCCAAGGGTTCTGGAGGTCTAGAACTTGGTTTCTACATACTCTCTACAACATATACAAGATGATAAAAAGAAATCTACTACCTCGTTTAATGTAACTATACTCCCTTTCGATGACGCCGTTCCTGGACTTACAGAAAACGCAAAATATTATTATTACAACTTGTCAAGTTAGTCAATCTCGTAGAACTGAATATTCAAATAAATAATGAGATTGTTACATCAATCAATAGCGTAAAACATTTTGGTATTAACTTTGATCTTTCATTATGATTTTCACGACCACGCTCATTTGTAAGAAAGCGTTCTGTTGTTTAAAATAGTTATATGCCTTTAAAAATATTTGGCTACAAATACTAACATACTGCTTTTTGAAACTATAGTTCTGTCACATTTAAATTACGCAGATATTGTATACAATTCTGTTTCCAATCATTGAAAACTGCTGTAGACGATATTTTACAGCTGCGCCCCAATATGGTCATATGGTAAATATATGCGAAAAGATATTCATACATGTGGAGGATTCGTTTTAAATATTTTCAGAACAGGAAAATTTAGTTATGTATTTCATAAAATACGACGACGAATTGAAATTCATAGTAGAGATGTGAGATATGTTAGAAATAATGTTTGTATTCTCTCCCATGAAAATTCATCTTCTCGACCGTCCTGTACCTTCATAGTAGCATAGATTACCAGTAATCTGCCAATTCAATATTACAATATGTCTGTGGTAACGGTCAAACGCGAAAAAAAAAGAAAACATAGTCATATCAAGATTAGAGAATTTTGATGTGTAAATGTTCTTTTATCAAAATATATTAAATATAGCCTTTCTGAGCCAAGCACAAACAAACAAATGTTATAAAATTTATTTTTTGAATTTGGCGTCAAATTAATACCACTGATATTTTGAACATAAAATACTCAGAATTGAACATAACTTGAACACAAAATTATAAAGCAAATTTTAATTGAAATGTATCAAAAAGAAAAAAATTAAATATATTTAATTATGATCCTAATATAAAAAGAATCACTACTGCCACATCCGGATTTTGTATCCAAGACTTAGACACACTAAATCTCAACATAAAATTTTATTCCATTTATTAATGGGGTGGGGGTGGCAATGGGGGTGGTAGAGGGAGTGACAAATTCCAAAATAAATTTTAAAGGCCCTTAGTTCTCGTACACACACTAAATCCCAATTTAATTTTTTACTAATTTTAATAATATTATGGGGGTGGCACTGGGGTTGGTACAGGGGGTGACTAATACAAAAAAAATTAGGTTTCCTGTTCTCTTATACACACCAAATCTCAATTTAATTTTTTACTCCCTTTAATAATAGGGTGGGGTTGTCAATAGGGGTGGTAGAAGGGATGGCTAATACCAAAAAAAAAATTGGAGTCCCTTGGTTCTCGTATACACACTAAACCCTCATTTAATTTTTTACTCCCTTTAATAATAGAGTGGGGTGGCAATGGGGGTGGCTGATGCCAAAAAAATGTTGAGACCTTGACTTTTCGTACATACCCTAAATTGCAATTTTATGGACTCTTACCTGCTTGCTTTAGCTATTTACCCTTATTTACCACATTTACCCCCGAACCCTTCAACGGAATTAGATCAAAATATAATCTACTTCCAGATCTCGTTATAATACATAAGTGTACCAAATTTCAAGTCAATATCAAAAAAAAAAGTTACAGACAGACCAACAGACGGAATTTCTTTTCACTCAAATTTAAGATCTCGACGTTTCATGGCATTTTAAGCCTATTTCAACAAAAAGAAGAAAACATTTTGCGTTACTATACTTCCACTGGACGTGGAAGTAATAATAAAGACGTGACAGGCAAATTTTGTATTAAAAAAACCGAAGGGCCACGCAGTATTTTAATATCTTGTATTACATTTTGTAAAATTAATCTACAAAAATGTATTAAATTAAAATCTAATGTTTATTCTATGAAAGTTACTAAAAGTTAAAAGTTTTTAAAGCTTAAGCTTAGCTATTAGAGAAAAACTATTAATTGCACAGGCATACAAACAGTTTTCTGCACAATAAATTAAACTCGGGTCTTCTTATGCCTTATTAGCCCAGGTGGTATCTGCTTAAAGTCACCTTATGTTTAGGTGAATCGTGTAGTATGGCAGATTTTTGGCTTAATCGCTTTCAAAAATCATAAGAAATGATAATTTTACTAGGCGTTAGTTTGTAAACGTGGGCTTAATTTTTTATTCAACAAAATGTGAAAAAATTCCTAAAAATTTCGTTTTCTTCTTCCTATTTTTTCATATATCTCAGTAACTATCGATTTTAGAGAAAAATTATAAAAGCGAAAATGTTTTATAATTAAATTTTCAATAAGACGCAGTTGGTTGCGAATTCAAAAATTAATTTTTACTACTGCAAAAATAGTAAGAATTAAAAAAAATTTGAAATACTAAGTTATTTGTGGAATTTTTTCAAATACTTATATTATACATAGGACCTTCATACTTGGCTAAAGAAAATAATATAATAAATCGGACTTTTAGTTTTTGCATAATAACTTTGCAATCTAAACTTTCAAAATTTTATTTCGAATCAAAGATATACATGCAATACATTGTTGGACAGACTTATCTAGACCCACAAATTTTGTCTAAAACATTTTTTGCTAAAAAAATAGAAAAAATTATAAATATTTTAGAGACCTAAAGCAGTATGTATATACCTAAATTGAGTATATAAATTGTGTTCAAATTTGGTCTATCATAACATCGGTTCTAATAAACGAATCATCGTGCTTTTTTTTTAAAAGAAGCGTCTTTCCAAGTACTTTCAAAATATATTTTAAAAATAAAAATCCGTTGAAAATTTTCAAAGTTATTGCATTTGTTTATAAGCAAAAACAACTACCGTCTGGGCTATATAGCCAGTTTCTTTCTAATCTCAAAATTAGAGTATTGTCCTACATTCATTCAAAAAAGCTTGCACATAATAAATATTTTCTTGAATTAGTTGAACATTATTCTATATGTAGACCTCGTACTAACATTCTTCTAATCTTTTTTTGAATTCTTCAAGTACAAATTGATCACATCTTCATTTATGGTTGCAAAAATAAAATGTTATTTTTTCTTAAAAAGGTTTTTCCTTATTTTGTAATTAAACTTCATAATTAAGATTTCCTTCATAATTGAAATAAATTTTCATTAAAAATGTAAAAAAGTAGTTAGTCGATTTCATATTTTCTAATTTTTAGAATACTCTTTATAATTTATCTTTGACAACTGTTTATGACTTCCTAAGAGAAACAAAACTTCTTTAAGTCTGACTTTTTCTCGGATAGTCAAAAATATGAAAGTTGATCCGGGGACACACTGTATGTGTACCACATTTCAAATCATAGTTGGCTTGAAAAATAGATCCCAAACTAACAAACTAATTAACAGGCGTACCAATAAAGGAAACTGAATGAAAACTCGTAAAGTACATTAAATGCATGTATTCTGTACATTATTTAAGGTGATGTATTATTTCTTCCAAATTTTAATAGGAAATGCATGTTTCCTTCCTAGTACTATAAGAAAAGTAATAAATAGAATAAGACAAAGGCCCACCTCGAGTAATGTTCAATAACCATAAATAAAAGGGCAAAAAGGGCTGATGTTAACCAAGATGTTATAACTGTGATAAAGCCACGCAATATCGTAGGATATCAGGTGGTGTTGCAGACTGCACCATTGAAAGCATATGCCGGTTATGCATTCATACATCAAGCTGGATATTTTCTGGAAACTCAGTTTCCGCGCGAGATCATTAGACAAGAAGTAGGGGAGAGTGGTAGACAATTCCAGAACATGATAACGAGTAAAGGAAGTTCAATTGAATTCGCCTTGATTTGATCACATAATTTGTTAATTTTTATACTATAAGATTATGCTGTTTGCAGGGCAACACTATATAAATATAAGATGAAAATACAAATACAATACAAATACAAAAATAAAAAATACCATGTAAGTATAAATAGGTCATACAAATATAAAACTAAGCCAATATCTAAGTCTAGGCAGCTAGGTAAACAATTTGAAAGTGTAATGTATGTTTGAAATTTTGAGTATCACACTGAACAAGACAATGTAGCTAAATCTCAGCTGAGTGATAATATTCTCGAGCAGTTTTTAGCAAAGATGACAGACTACAATTAATAGGCCCGTTCAACATTTTTTTTTAATTTTAGGAAATCGAAAGTAGAACACTTTTTCTAGCAATTTCCAAATGTTTAGGTTTTTGTGCCGCCGTTTAAGCCCTTAAATAAATTACCGAAGTTCGACCGCGCGAAAACTGGGCGGAGCTTTGCGTGACGTCACTTTGCTGATACTGTCAGGCGACAGTCGAGATTTAATAAGCATGTTATTGTATTTCTGTGTGCAAACGGCGTTTGATTGTTAAATTATATCTTTTTTATCTTCTTGCTTGTTTAAAATGAGTTAAGAAAAGCTTCTAATAAAAATATTACTCCATGAAAAAGTTGCAAAAAAGGTTTAAAACACAAAAGTTGTATTACAGGGATGAAACATGGATACTCCCACGTTTTCGAGGGTGCTGAATACGATGGTGGTTAAGGTTCCCACCCCTCAGTAACTACCTCTAAACTCGAAAAACCACCTTTATTTTGCGTTTTTTCCATCGTAGGCATACGTATCTGTTTTTTGTGCAGGATTCGGTTAGGCCGTATGAAATTTAACCATTCAATATATTATCCACCCTCGGGGTTGAAACTACTACCGCCCCTAGCATTGAAGTCCACAGAAAAATATAAAATAGCGAAAAATGTTTTCTCCGCGTTCTCAAAGGTGCTAAATACGATGGTAATATTCATTTCTCTCTCACCCTTCGCCAATCACCCTTAAAACCACCCCCTTTTCATATTTATTGTGAGGATTCGTTGGATAGGGGTATTTAATGGGATTTCGACATTGTAAAGGGAGTTGAGTGACGAGACATGCCATCAACCCCGGGGTTGAAACTACCACCATCCCTAACATTGAAATCCATCGAAAAATACAAAATAGTGGAAATGTTTTTCCCCCTTTTCGAGGCTGCTAAATATGATATCTATACTATTTCACTCCCCACTCTAAATCAACCACCACCAAATCCCCAAAACCAACCCCCTTTCACATTTAGTGATACTGGGCATGCGAGCACTTGTTGGATATGATTTTATTATGGAACTTTGCATATTTCTAGTCCCCACATGCCCAGTATCAAGAAATATGAAAAGGGGATAGTTTTGGCGGTGGTTGGTGGAGGGTGGGGAGAAATGAATATTACAATCGTGTTGAGCACCCTCGAAAACGGGGATAAACGAATTTTCATGCATTTTGATTATTTTACGGCCTACCTGAATCCTGCTCAAGAAACCGATACGCATGCCTACGATGGAAAAAGCCGAAATAGGGGTGGTCTTGTAGTTTAGGGGTAGCTGCTGAGGGGTGGGGACCTTAACAATATCACCATCGTGTTTATTACCCTCGAAAACGGGGGGACACATATTTCATCCCTGTAACAGAACTTTTGGGTTTTTTTCAACTTTTTCTTGGACTATATTATGTGGTTTCTAAGTGCTGTAATACTTCTAGAAATACCCCAGCAAAACTGTTTATAAGCGTGCCTTTTGATCCTGCAACTAGAAAACTTTGGCAGGAAACTATGCGTCGGGATGTTTTTGTTTCTGACAAATCGCATGATTATTGCTGTGAGGATCATTTTAACGCGTTTAAATATGCCAATGTGTAAGCAGACTACACAATATATGATATTTATAACCTATTTTTGACGAAACAAGACACAGTAAATTATACCACAAAAAATAACAAAAAAAAAAAAACGGTAACAAGCCCATTATTTGCCTCAATGGATTGATATATTATTAAACTAGGATGGTAACATGAAGATTGATGATTTAATTAATATATTCCTTCTAGGTACAGCGCATCTAAAAGTTTTGTTTTCCCTGGTGTTAAGTCGAGGAATATGAAAATAACATTTCATGTGAAAGAATAGTAAGACAATGAGTGTTGTTATGCAGTAATTTAAACAGAAAACTTAGGAAATACAAAATTCTGCGATGTTTTAATGACTCCATATTAAAAATACTTAGCAGCAACTCTCAACTAAAACCTCTCTCAGGATATACCCTGTTACACTTGAAATACAAAAACTTCAACTTCCTTTGTACGTTTCCGATACCATTGAGAGAATTATAAATGAGGCCAAAAATGAGATAACAATACTCTAATTTTTATCGAATTAACGAGTAATATAATGCCTTTAAAGCTAATTCTGCTAAATGATCTACAATTCTGTATTTTGAAACCTAAAGTTTTAACTAAGTTTATCGCTACTGTCTCGATATGTTCAACGAAGGACAGATCAAAGTTAAAAATAATTCCTAAGTCCTTAATTGACTCACACCTTGTAAGTTCTTCATAATTTTCATTATAATCATTTAGATTGTCTGGTCGATAGCCGAGTGGGTTAAGGCGCGAGGTGGCAATCGCGATTAATCAAACGGACATCGCACTACCGGGTTCGAATCCTGGCTCCGGCACTGGTACTGTCTGAGGAAATGGTTGTATGTCCGCGTTTTTTCAATATGTAACCCCCTTCCGCACAAGCCCTGTCTTCTGGAATTGGGGGTTGTCTAATTGCTGTGGTGTTTATTTATTATTATAAGGGCATTTCTTGCGTAAATTACGACTTCGCACTTGGAAAGATTTAATGACAATTTATTAACATTACACCATTACACACACTACTAATTTATTGAGCTGAAACTGGAGTACCTGGCAGTCATCACTAATCAGCATACAGCAGCTGTTCACATTCAATTGATTGAGTTAGATCGTTGATAAATATTTTAAAAAACAGCGGTCCGAGATTTGGCCCTTGTGGTACTCCAACGACGATCGCTGAATTAAACGGTAAAATTTGCCGTATTTTGTCTAACACAGCTAGCAGTAAAATACGAACAATCCAAGTTATTGTATGTTAGTGCTAACTGTGTTAGACAAAATGCGGGTAAATTTCATTATTTAATTCGGCGCTCATCGTCGGCATGTAGCTGGGAGAATAGCTGTTTTGGGTTAATTTGTTTAGTCCTTATTATCTATAAGGCACTTGCAGATAAGTTGGAATATTATAATTCCTATTTTTTAGTTTTATAAAATTTCCTTCTGCTGTAAAACTGCTTATTCACTGATGATTCCTAGATAGTATATTTATATTTAAAATTTATTTATCTATCCGTGCATATTTCACTGAAACCAATTCAAATTTTTAGTATATACAGTTTGCTTTTTAAGATTACAAAGAAAATGGATGTTTTGAAGCCCTAAAATAGCAGATATATCCAAATTTATCAATATCATCTGCATATCCTTTTGTATGTCCGTCCGTCTGTCCGCGAGTCTGTCTGTCTTTTTTCAAACAAAGTTGAATGTGGACGCCAGAAATTTTAAGCTTAAGGTGGTAGGCCACAGGCAGAACGCTATTGTATGCAGCTCGGCATTCTCTGTCTTCCACTAATGTGCTTATAAAGCACACATTGTAGTGATCCCATGAATTACATATGCTCAAAAATACAATAATATGTATTTGTCACACATAAATAATTAAATAACTTAATTACTGTGACTAGTTTGTTTAGCGTCTAAAGTTGTCGAGAAATTTCCGGTTCCGGTCTCCCCCGCATTAGCCCTCCACAAAAGTCGCCAGACCCAAAATCAAGGGGCTCTTGTCGAGGTTAACTACGCCAAATTGAACCGAAGGGATGCAAGCAGCGGTCCCCCTACTCGAGGGTCAAAATGTCTTTCTTTTCGCGGCTTTTTATAACCGATGCCACCCTACCATATTAAGCTGTTTTACTCATACGACGGTCATCCGCGTGCCTTATCTCGGCAGATATAAAGAGCAGTTTGGTGTAGTTTAGGGTCCCCTGCTTATAAAATACCAGGGAAATCACATCAAAGTTCAACCTGCGTACGTGGCTATACATTATGATGTTTATGTGGCCCAAGCTTTAGATCAGCAATGTTTTCTTTTCAGGGAGACCTTTTATTTTGCAGTTCACTGCGGTTTACAAAATTCAGGAATAGTATTGAATTATGTATGAAAAGGGAAATGATTAATGATGTATCTTGGTGTTTATATTTAGCTAATAATTTGAAGAAAAATGGGGACATAAATAAACTTCTTATCGTAGGATATGACAGAAAGGATTTACTTGTAAATGGCACCCCAAATATAGGAAACTTTCTGAAGGAAACTTTATCTATTGCATCCCGGACACAAAGAAGCTCGAACAGATAGAGGCGTGTAAACTTTGTTATTATCAGTTAAACATGCGCTTCCCAGAAAATAAATCCATTGTTGACAAAATTTAATTTGCAATGATGGTAATAATAGTAATAATATTAACATTTGTAATATTGAATTCGATCAAGCATCTGTAACAATTAAGAATATATTTTATTACGTTTTACCACAATGAACTAAAGTAAATAAATAATATGTTACAAGCACCAAAATATGATAAAGGGAAAGATTGGAAAAGATAACATTTTCTGTGAAGTATTTTTTATAAAAGTGGCATCGTTAACGACTTACATACAATAATTATCGCAATGAAGAATGAAATAACAAATATAACTGTTTTTTTGGATGATATGAAGAATATTGTACACACTCTTACGACAAAGAGGGAGATTGTGCTTCGAAGTATATATCACGGATAGTATAGTGAAAAGAGAGATCAATATTATAAACAATACAAAGACACCAATAATCAAAACGAGGGGAAGAGTTATAAACAAAACAGGAATGAGGTTGTTAGTGTAATCAGAACAGAAAATTCAGATATTTCCAAGAGAAAATTGATTCCTGCATTAGCAGAAAGATAAATCTTTAAACCATATAACAGTATAACAGATATACAAATAATGATGTCGTTAATTTTAAAGTCAGTAGACAATTTAAATCATAGTACACAAATTTTGTGAATATTTTGTTAAAAGTGTCGAAGATATTTTTGAAACTATATCCTTTTATAATAAGAAATTTCTACTATCTACGTTTTTTCATTTTATTGGCATAATTTTAATAATCAAAAAGTTAATATAAGCTATTATTTATTTATTTATTTACTGCAACAAAGTTAACAAACAAAGTGTCTTAACCTAATTTACATAAAGAACAAAAAGTGACACCTGAGGAGACCTCGTATTGTGTCGAGCAATTCTCGTTTATTTGTCCTAATACATATAAATAAATATATATCTAATAATTTGTAAAACAGTATATAACTTTGATTGAAGTATAATAAGTTGATAATGAACAAAGTGCGCGTGCATAGATGGTGTGAATATTTTGAGACTGTGTAGGAAATAATGCAATAATTTACAGACAGAGGTAATAATTATGCGATGAGAAAAGATGGATATATAAAAATAGTTTTGAGTTTTAATGTACATAACTACTATTGTATATTATTAACCTACATAATACATTACCCTTTATAATCTAATTTTGTAGAGATATTAGCAATAGTAAATAAATAATATGTGACATTTGTATTAAATTATGCTAGGATGGACAAGAGTGTTGTGTAATTGTCAATCACATATTTTTTTGTTTCTATTCGAAACCGTTTTTTCCTCATTTTTACGTGATGGAAGTTTATTAAGAAGTTTGGTTCCATTGTATTTAATGCATTTTTGGGTGACAGTTTTGGTATGTAACGGTAGTGTATATGTGTTGTTTGTCCTAGCAACAATGAAAACTAACACTAAACTTGGGAAAACGGACATAGAATAAACTGGGACTCGGCAAAAATTTTAACAAAAGAAACAGATACCAAAAAAAGAAAAATTAAAGAATCAGCAATAATCTTATTAAATGAAGATAAGTGCGTATCGAATTGTTCTGTAGATATTTGTACAACCTGGCTACCAATGTTAAAAGAAGAACTTAACAAACTCAACATTATCTAAAAAAAATATCATCAGTTCTATGTTCTGTGTAAGTAGTAAGTATCTATGGAAATAACATAAACAGAATCTTAAAGCTGTGTATTTGACATACACAGCAAAATAAGAGTTCTTCAAAAAATAGCTTTGAAAACGGAAAGAGATTACTTTCCGAAACGTCAGCAAAATACATTATTTTTGTGTTTATTCCGATTTATATTATTTGCAAAACATAACCTCTGACTTTTCCTTTGGCGTAAACGTCACGGGCGCAGAGGCTCTTTTTTCCAATAATTCTATTATTTTGTAGATCCGGTGATTTGTTTTGAAGAGGATAATAGTACATGTGGTAGAAAACCCAAATAATAGGAAAGAATAGCCCTTGTTTCATGTTGGTGTTCAATAACAGATCCAATGATATCCTTGTTATGTACGTAGGATATGGCAGCATGCATGCATATACCCTTCACATCAGGCAATTGCTTTTCGATAAAGATGTCTCTGCAGTTATCTCTGCTTTTTTTATTAAAAATTATTCTTAAAATATAGTTTTGTGTTATTTGCAGAGGTTGCACAGTTCTTTTATAAGCTGAGCCCCATACTGTGACACCATAACTAATTATAGATTCGACTAAACTGTTGTACGCGACTAGGATAGTTTTATTGTTTAGTATGCTTTTTAGGTTATAAAATTTATAGATTAGTTTCCGTGTTCTTCCATTTAGATAAGCGACGTGACTTACCCATTTCATGTGCGGGTCTAGGATCAACCCTAAGTATTTTATGATGTCCGTACTATGTACACAATTGTTAACCGATTTATTATCGAGTATAGGTTCTTGTACTTGGGGCATTCCAACGTTTGTTGGGGAAAAGGACATATATTTAGTTTTCGTAATATTTAGTTTAAGGCGACTGTTATCTTAAATTTATTAAGGTGATTTCTATTTTTTTAATTTATTTTTCTGCTCGAGTTTTCGCAAAAAATCATCATGGATTATAAGTGCAATTACGTATTGTCATAAATCTGTCATTATTCAATATTCTTTGACAAAACCTGTTGAATCTAAATTTGTCCATTTCTGACATTGAAAGACAATCATAGTAGGCTTTGAAAATTGAAACTAATGTCACAAAATAAAAGTTTTGAAAGTCTACATTTTAAAAAAAGTTCCGTTAAAGCCAGATAGTAAACATAGTTTTCACAGGGCCGTGTCCATTCCAAGTGGGCGATACTGTATGTTTTGCGTTGTAAAACGTTATATTCATAAATAGTTAGAGTGATTTCGAATAAACTTTTACTCCCTACAGTAATAAACGTTTAAATATCCTAAATTGAGTGGTTTCCGATTAAAATTATTTCCTCTAATATGCTTCATTCAATTTCGCAATTCTGCGTTTACGATAATTAAAAAACGTTTTTCCTCCCCGGAAATGAATAAATGTTTTAGTTTTCCCTGTTCTGAAAACCCTCTGAGTACAGACATCTTCATTTTCAATTAACAAAGCGGTATCTCCTGAGATATGCCTTTATTACACCGAACTGACTTTATCCCTTTTATCACCATTTCAATCTCATTAAAAGTATTAAATTCGTGCTGTAATGAATTTTTGTTTATTTTTCCCCCATCCTGATTTTCCTTGCTGAATGAAATTTATTTATGATATTTAAATGAAATATTGAGCCCACGCAGCGCCTAAAATCAGTCGGCGCTGAAAATGTAAAAATATTAATTCGTCACGTAAAAAGCACTTCGTACAAATGTAATTCTCAGATGCTGTTACACATTTTTGTAATTCGATAAAGAAAATCTTTTAGATACGTGCACAGGATGTATCCCAATAAACACATATTTATATAAATATTACTTCATCATGTTATGTTGTATCATATTGAGAGTTCTATTCAGGTAGGTGGCATTAAGTGATGTCCTCAACACGTTCATGTGACTTTTATATAAATAATGTTATTTTTTTTTGTAAAGTCTGCTTAATAATTTACAACTTATATAATAAAAATAAAATCAATTTTCAATGCATATGAATGTTAAAAACTTAAAAACTAATAGAATGTGTCTCAAAATTGGTTTTATTGTCAGATGTGGGAAGGCACTAATGGAAAAATCATGCGCTGTAATGAATTACCCATTAGTAGTAGTAGTAGTAATTGTGGGGGAGGCCTGGTGCCTGGCAAGTAGGCCACAAATGGGCCCTTTTTACCTACCTCCTGACGTCCCCTCAACCGTTCACTCCTACTCGACCTCCTACTCCCTCTTGAAACCTTTCTGATCTTCCAATTAAGGTCAGGACATATTTCCATTCGAGAGAGTCCATTCCCTCTTTTGGGAGCGTTGTGGTGCCTAGGAGTTCATACCTCAGGCGCCCGAACGCTTCACATTGTTCCAAGAAATGAAACGATGTGTCTTCATCACTTCTGCATCTTGGGCAGGTGGGATCTTCCTCAACCCCTATCAGTGATAGCTGTCTTCTGAGCCTGCAGTGACCAGTTAGGACTCCGGCCAATTGGTTCAGAGTCCTCCGGATTTTGCCTAGCAACCAGGCCGCCCTTGACTTGTTCGGCCCCGTTACGTAGTCTCGAGCCTGTCTGCAGCCACTGCTCACCCTCCAATGTTCCCTCAATGTTGCATGTGCCCACTCATTAAGGGCCGTAACGACATGTTTTCTTGTAGTTCCCAACATGGGTCACTAAGCCACTACCACAGTTTCAAATTTGTGAAATGACAAAAACAGTAGTAACGATATTTTAACTTGTAATCGCTCTAGTGCGAGAAAAAAAATTCCGGATTTTTAGTTCAATAGCGAGGGAGATTCAGTAAGAAAATTTTAGATCAAAATTATTTGACAAAAAAAAAACTTAAATGTTTGCAAAACCTTGTAGGCTGCTGCCGGTGTTGCATCTGATGCACAAATAAAATGGCTTTGACTGGCATTTTGATGTATTTCACTGACAGAAATTTTAATAGCGTGGTGTGAATTATTTTGTTGTTGTGTTAAATATTAGGTAATATTTCATTACGAAGGAGAAGAAATACGTTTTTTATGCATGATAGCGCAGCACCGTAGATGCACATACCAAGTGCCCTGCTCCTGACCTAACTTCTCTTGATTTCACTGTGTGAAGTTATCTAAAATCGCGAATTTATAGTACTCAAATTGACACGTTTGAACAGTTGAGAGAAAAATCGATCAAGAATTTACAATGTTATAGAATAATGAAGGAATTTTACAGAGTATTCAACGTTCCTTAAAAAAAAGACACAGATTGTGCATAAGGCAAAATGTAGGACCCTTCGAACAATTTTTGTAATTGTTCAAATGTGCTTTTAGAGGGTGGAATATTAAAACATAATATTTTTAGTCGCAAACTCCTCTATAAAATTCTTATTTTACTATAAGGAACGTAACCAGATTGATGGTAATATGCAATTATTACAGTTAACGCGCCAGGCTTATAACTTGTAATTCAGCGCTCGGCGGGGCATATATCCCGGAGAGTAGCTGTTGGTTGCAGTCTGGTTACGTTCCTTTTAGTAAAATAAGGATTTTATAGATGAGTTTGCGACTAAAAATATTATGTTTTAATATTCCGCCCCCTAAAAGCACATTTGAACTATGCTAAGCCCAGTCAGGCTATTTATTTTTCGATTGCAACAGACACTGGGCCGCTAGATGGCACCTGCTGACTATTTTACATGTCGCTATCCCAAAGATACGAAATGTAATAAATAGTCAAATGATCCTCGTGTCGGTCGTCACATGCCTACCTTGCACTGACGAGAGCCAACAGCTCGAAACTGCAGTCTGCAAGTGGTGTGTGACGACTGCCACGAGAGCTTCTTTAAGTAGGATCAGTCTTTCGGCTGGTGTTTGTTACAATCGAATCATTAGCATTTTGATGGTAATTGCAATTATTACATTTAACGCGCCAGACTCGTAACTTGTAATTCAGCGCTCGGCGGAGCACATAGCCCGGAGAGTAGCTGTTGGTTGCAGTCTGGTTACGTACCTTATAGTAAAATAAGGATTTTATATAGGAGTTTGCAACTAAAAATATGTTTTAATTTTTGTAATTAGTAATTAGCTATTTTCTACATTTAATTGTATTTCAAAGCATTCTTTATGTGTAAAGGTATGTATCAATTAAATGTTGGAAATGCATGTTGTTTTTTAAACATAAATTACTCGATAACGGGTTGGGTTTCCTAATAATTTTTGGAAATGTGAAATTGCCTATATTTTTGGTCACGTGTCTTTTGATCATATATCATACTTCTACAGTTAGTCGCTACTAATGAATATTAACTGCATCTACTGTAGAAAAATAAGGAGTTAAAGTTTTCATAAAAAAATAACAGCAAAACAAACACCAATACTTAAGATTTGTCATAAAATTTCAGGGCAGTATGTAAGTACTTATAATAGTATATCTCAAATATGGGAGTTAATTTAAATTATTAAGAACCCGCATTGTGCAACTGCTATTAAGACAATTTTGTTAGTGAATTGTAACAGTACAATGAAAAAATTAATTTGGTTGAACATGAACTTTAAAAGAGACCGACAGACTTCTGGTTCCCGTACAGAATGAGCCGAAAAAATGATTGTTCATCGATAGAGAATTATATATTTAAAGCTCTATTATAGTGGTATCGGTTATACACTTAAACATACGATCTAATATATTACCAATTGAAATATTCAATTACTTCACACAATGGCTATAACGGAACGATAATATCTCAATGTGTGGCATTCGTATTAACGAACAATGCTCACCAGAATATTAGTGTAGATTTAATTTCGATGAAAAGAAAACTAGAGCCGCCTGCGAATAGTTAAGAACCGTATTAAACTGTAGTTTAATGTAGCCGTACGCCACACAATTTGAATTTATATCTGATAAAATTTCAATATGGTCCAGCAGCATGTCATGCGACGTATGGGCCGCTCTCAGAGAAGCTGACAAGACAACAATGGCTCCCTTCATCCGTTATTTCGCACAACAAAGCTATGAAGTGATATTGGAAATAGAATATTTCGCTCCGATACACTCTTTCATGCCGTCAAATGTAAATAAGGGATGTAACTGATGCAAAGGGTTGTAGGATTAAAACGGAGAATTAGTTTGACGCGAGTACGGCGACGCTGAATTTAAAGACTGTTGTGGCTTTAGCATATGCCGAGGAAGCTTTATTTTCGCACGGCAGCTTAATTAATATTCAATTTATTTCGCTCTCGTTACTAAATTTACTATCGATTATTTCATTCATACACAGTGCAGCAAATGGAAGCTCATTTTTGAGATTATTACACCGTATAAATGTCATTATTAGTTGGGATGGAAAGGCAGAGAGAAATTCCAGAAACAACGTATATGTGTATTTAATTAATAACAATAATAATAATTGCTTTTATTGGTAGATAAAGAAATACAAAAATTCGCTGTTCATGGGAGTACGAAGAACCGCGCACTTCGACTCAACCACAACGCCTATCGACCGTGAATGGTACAATAATTAAAATCTTTTGAAAAATTAAGAAAAAATAAAACGAACACATTCGATACTATTCACTAGGGTGGGAACTAAAACTTAATTAATATACATACAACATACAAGATCCCTAGGGAAGTTATTAGATTCAGAATGAAGACAGAGTTGTAAGGCAGGATATCAAAACACGAATCTATTTATTTAAATTGAGAAGCACCTGTAATGAGCAAATCTTTAAGTTTTTTCTTAAAGGGAAATAAAATCACCTTGTATTTAGAAGGGTTTGGAGTAGTCTAGTAAAACAAGTAAGCACAACTTATTTTGGTCTATGGCGGTAAATACGCCATCAGTTACTTTAAGCAACGCATAGTGCAACTATGCCCAGATCGGAAAACCGACTGATGTAGTGCTAAAATATTAAATTCATCTAATTGAGATCTAATTTGATTATTAATAATTTTCTCGAACACTTTTGAGAGACAACAAAGAATACTAATGGGACGTAAATCTTTTAAATCTCCTGGATTGGTAACCTTCGGTAAAGGAATTACTCGAGATTGTTTCCAAATAGCAGGGTAAACTCCGTTCATTAATGCATAATTAAAAATATGGCTTATATATGACAAAATATGGAGACATGCATATAGTAGCACGCTTAGACTAATTTTGTCTACACCTACAGCTTTGGACTTGAAGGATAAAATAGTTTTGTATATTTCAGTATCGTCAGTTTCTTTATATGAGAAGTTCGCTGTGTTTTCTTTAGTATTAGTTAAATAATAATTTAGTGTATCAGCGTCTATCACTGTTTAATGAAGCTATAAAATATATATTTATTAATTCAACATCACTTAAATGGCTAGGGACACAACGATTTTTTTGTTTGTTATGAATATCTAAATCTTTGAGATGTTTCCATATACCTTTTTTATTGCTTCTGTTATTATTTAAATTGAATTCCAAGTAACCCTTCTCTTCCCGCATTACTGCATAATTAGTTTGGTTTTTTAGATCTATATAATAATTCCAGTCTCGCACCCACTTGCTTTTTTTATGTTTAGCAAGAGCATTGTCCCTAAGAAACGCCATGGCATGATATTGTCAGTTAACCATGGAGCTCTTTTTTTGCGGATCGTAACAGTTTTAGCTGGAGCGTACAGATAAAATAAATGAAGCTTATTGAAACAATTAACTTTATTATTAATATCGTTGAGATAAAATATCTGATCAAAGTAAATATTTTTTAAATCATAGGTAAAACTGGCATGATTGAAATATCTGTAATCACGAAAAGTATATTCAAAAGGTTGATATGTATGTTTGTCACTACCCACAGTACAAGATACAAGACAATGATCGGAAAAACTAGTGGAAGCAGCTGAAACATGGGGGCCCTTGATTGAAACATTATGTGAACAGCATATGACATCAATTATTTTGGCGCTAGTTGCACTAAAACGCGTGGGTTCTCCGACGATCTGCTTTAGATCAAGACATTCCAGTAGATCATTAAATCTTTGCATTGTATTATCACCTAAATCTAAAAAATCATATGTAAATCTCCAGAACAAATTTTGGGGAAATAATACTTAGCGCGCCTTCAAGTTCAGTAATAAAATTATTTGAGGGGAAATATGAGGGGAAGTCTGTAAAGAATCCCTAATGCATAACTTTGATTATTGTGAATGATTGACAACCATAATTGCTCATTATTTTGGTGTTGTAAAAATAGTATTAAACGATTTCGAGAAAAATGAAATTCAATGTAAAGTACATAACTTTTTCTATGGTAATGAAAATCCTTCCATAAAGAAATTTTTAGTCCCTGAAGATGAAGACATACCCCAGAATGGACAAATCGACGTTTGAAAAATATTTACGTAACACGATTTTGGCAATACAATTGTAAATAGTGCCCGTCAAGCCCGTATGAGAGATTAGCCAACCAGATTGAAAGCGTCAATAGGAAAAGGGAAGCGCTAAATAATAACGCACATAGGAAGTGATTCAATATTCGTGGAAGATGGACTTCTATCATTCGCATCGAATAAGGGCATGAATGCTGATATTTTTGAGGAATAATTTGAAACAATTCTTACAAAGATAGAACCTGAATCTGTCGGTATTATTAATAAAGCCCCTTATCACAGCCGATTTTAAAAAACCAACCAAAAATAAAAAAAATTACCAACTACTATTTATGGTTAAATGGCAAATGTGTTCCATTCAATCGTACCTCAGTTAATGCCAAACTGCTAAACACGAGCCATACACCATTCAACGATAAATAAAAAGCATGCTGTGGATGAAATGGCTAAAGCTAGAAGTATTGAGGTATGACTTCCGCCATATCACTGGCCAAAAACCCAAAGCCTCTTTTCCGCGGACCCCTTTATTTTCCCCAGTTTTTCGACTAATTGTTGTTCCCTAGAGTAGAATGGAAGGTCCTGAAACTGCTGTATCCCACCCCATTTAATTACAAATGATATCTTGGTCACGGCACCAGTGAAATTGCTGTGAGGGTACCCTGTTTAATTACTAAAAGAAAGTACTGGTAATCAATTTCTAGTTAATTTCATTTCCATTTATTTATCTGAAGGATAAACAAATAAGATTGGCCATTTGCGTGATCTTCTAGTTTTATATGGTTAGGACCTTAATTACGTTGTATGTGTGTAGTCACCCTTTATAATTACCCCAGGTTCGTTTGTATAAAATTTAATATTACTTGTTTCTGTACTATATATCTTAGAAAACTTAATCACTCTGTTAATTTAAATAGCCGGTAAACTTGAACACACTGTATATTAATTGAGAGACCTAATTTTATTACTCAAAATTGCACTGTACATTTATAGTTGAAGTTGGTTTTCTATTTTGATTTAAAACAAAACCATTTATTTAGTTTATTACTTATATGACGAAAAGGTAAAGGTGAAAGAATAAGACAATAATTGATGGGAAAAAATAGTAAAAAAACCCATTTTATTTTATATAAATTGATGCAACAATAGTCGAACATGAAATCAAAAGTAATCCCAATATTTGAGACAATGGTCTAAATATTATAATAGGAAAATTTGCGTCGCTACAGTAATGACCATACTATAGATATGCTGAGTATTTTGATGCAATAATAAGAACTGAGATACAAAAGTATGCTGTGTTATTTTAATAGTAATTAGGGTTGTAGCAATGGACTAGTAATGATAAATTATAATTCAAGCTGTTAGCAATCGCTAGGTAATAGTGGGTTATAATTAAAGAAAGTTGTCAGCAATCGCTAAGTAATAATGATTTATAATTAAAGTTGTTAGCAATAGCCAAATAATGAATCGAATGCAAAACAAAGGACAAGAATCATGTCATGTTTGTGCATCATAGAATATAAGTGATAAATGAGAGTTAAATACTCATGTAAAAAATCATTGAATGTTGAGGAAAAATTCTTTGATTATAATTAAAACAAGCAGTCTACCAAATTTTGTATGACTGTCCGATAACACAAAACAAGCTGGGCAGTTGTAAATCAAACAGGCGAGACGTCCCGGTTCAGTACTCGACGAAAAGTAAACCCTTCTTAACACGAACAAGTTTACGGGCTAATTAACCCAGTACTGACCGATGGCCTGTACAGTTTGTGAGCGCAAGGTAATTATGTGGATGGATCGTTACTAAACAATCATAGAAAACCCAATAGATCTCTGATGAGAAATCTCAGATAATCATTTGAAAGATAAACATTACTATGACATTTGGCATGTCCAAAATTAGACACACAGTAGCCTTAATAAGTACATCAAATAAAAAATAATGGAAGTGAAAGTTTCTTGTCATTGCATAAACGCAGAAAATATATAGTTCTTGAATATAAACTTGTTATTTTGCAAACGCAAATTTCCCTAGTAAAATATTCAGAAAGTGAAATTTTATGAATTAAACTCGTGAATGAAACCATAACTGAATAACTGGTAATGTAATATTATGATAGTTAAAAATCAAAGCTAATCGTTCATAAAAAAATCTAATATTCTTTTAGTATCACAAATGCGTCAATTTAAACCCTATTACATACACCCCGTAACCAGAATGCAGATTCAATAATAAACTGAGAATTAATCAAGTAAAAATACTTATCGAATTATTGTGAGTAATTACTTTGCAAAGTGACCACAAAACAATCCAGCGAGTAAAGTTCTGTATCGTAGCTCAAAATTGTACACATTCTATTCCCGGCGAATAGTTAAATTCTGCCACGGATTTAAAGAGTATTTACAAGTAATTCGCAAGAAAGCAAGCCTGGCGAATAGTGAAATTCTGCCAAGGATTTAAAGAGTATTTCAAAGTAACTTGCAAACAGCAAAACCGGCACCGGCGAATAGTTAAATTCTACCACGCGCTCAGGTGACCCCCGTACAAACGCCGTGGTTTCTTTTTATATGATACGCGACATTACCCTTCTCCTCGAATCTCACGCTTCATGTGGGAACTATTTACATTAACAAAATTAATAACGTTGGATACGACTTAGCCCTGCACAGACTTTTAGGATGACACCCCCCTCTCTATCTTTTTCTATGGTTAAGGTAGAAAAGTGTAGGCGAGGATTTGACCTGAGCCACCCCTACCCCAGGTTTCCACTCCTCTGGGGCGTTAGAAAATTGATGTTTTTTTGTGAGAAAGAAATTGATATTTTACAGGAGGTGTTTCTTTGAATAAAGTTGTAGGTGACCACGGGGGGTTATTTTCACCCTTCAAAGGGGTAAAAAAAAATTTTGGGGAAAAAATTTATATTTTGTAGGAGGCAACTCTTTGAGGAAGGTGGTAGGTGACCAGGAGTGTGCAACCAACATCGGGGGTTGTTGTCACCCTTCAAGGGGGTGGAATTTTTTTTCCATCTACAATTGAAAAATTCTATAAAAAAATATGTTTATTAAATTGTTTTTTTAAATTTTGTACATATAGGCATTGGTGTTTGAATACATTTGTAAATACATATGTGTATAGATACTTATATCTTCTTTTATTTGTGACAGTTGATCAATAAAATCGTAGGCGTTTAAAAGAAGGATTCCATTTTTCATTTTCTTCCCAATTTTCGTGACAATCAGTGCTGTCATCCTCTTGCATATCGCATGCATCGTCCTTTCTCGGGAGAATGAACGTTAATACTGATATCAGGAATAATCTAAGAAATTTATGTAACTAATGTCTAAATCGCGCTACGTCAGGTTCGTCCTCTGTCGTACAATTTTGACACTCGATACCTTTATAGATTTTACATAAAACACTACATGCTACACCTAACTTTACGAAACTTCACCGCTTGGTACATTCGCTTTTACATGCACAGTTGTAGTACTTGAAAAAAAAGTCCGGAACCAATGTCTTTCCTCGGTCATTTCTAAAAATTTAGGTTTCAAACGCCCGTTTCGTAATATCCATCCCCATTTAGTAGGATTAAGTTCATTTCCTAGCCATGCTTGGCATAGAAAATACACTCTTTGTTACACAATCTTGGTCACCAACCACCTTCCTCAAAGAGATACTTACTACAAAATATTAATTTCACCTCTTTGAAGGGTGAAAACAACCCGCGGAGGGGGTTACACAATCCTGGTCACCTACCACCTTATTAAAAAAAACACCTCCTATAAAATATCATTTTTTTTCTCACTAAAAAATATCAATTTTCCAACCCCCTACAGGGGTCTGGGGTAGGGATGGCTGTAACATAAGTTTAATTATGTTTCTTTTAAGAAGTATGAAAACTATTATTATTTTCTATATGTACGCGACGCCACTGGATATGTATGTGACGTATTGTTTCACCTTCGCATATTAAAGTTGTGCCCATTTTATAGTAGTCAAACAAATTATTAGATTATTATTTGGTCGACTATGGCAATAAATGAAACTGCCTGTGTCGTTATTATACGCGACAAAAACTATATAAAATTGCATATTACCTCTATGGTACAATGTGGTGTCGCTTCACTGTCAAGACGCAGCTATATTCTTTGATGAGTACGAGATAAAAGAGAAAAAATAAATACACTGAGAACAACAACAGTGAATTACGGAGAAATTATGAGATTACTGTTAGCCACGCAACATTAAGAAAGCGGAATTTTAAAGTATATTTTAAATTCAAAATAATTAATATTGGTATCAAAACTAATACGAAATTATTTGTCTCACCATGGAAATCTATCTCTACATATTTTAGGCTAAGGAATCTTCAGACATAATGTATTTATTGCTCCTTTCAAAGAAGATTGAACTATTGCAATTGGTTTTTGAACAGACACAATTTGGACAATAATTTTCATGAAAAAATTTTATTTTCCGACGAGTCCAGGTTCACTAATTTGGGATTATTTAATCGTAATAACACCCGTTATTGGACACAAGAAAATCCCAGAAATATGAGAGAAAGTGCATATCAGGAGCGATTTAGTTTTAATGTATGGTTAGGAGTAATTGGCAGAAGAATTATTGGGCCAATAATTTTTGATGGTCCATTAAATGGAGAAAGATATTTGGGATTTTTGCAAAACCAGATACAAGATTTTTTGGAAGAACTGCCACCTAATGTTAACCCAATAATTTTTCAACAGGATGAGGCTCCACCACATAACAGCAGAGTTGTGGTGAATTATTTAAATGAAAGGTTTGGAGAAAACTGGATGGAAACAAATGGGCCCGTTCGATGGCCTGCAAGGTCACCAGACCTTACGCCGCTTGATTTTTTTGTATGGGGCCACCTCAAGGAAATCGTTTATAGAACTCCACCAACAAACAGAGAAGACATGGAAATGAGAGTCAGAAGAGCAATCGATGGGATTACTGAATTACAGTTAGATAACGTGCTTAGGGCTACTGTCACAAAAACACGATTGTGCAATAATAACGGACAACATTTTGAGCATCTGCAGTAAAAAATACTTTTTTATGTAGTAGTTCAGTAAATATTTCATTTTAATTTCATTCATTCCTTGTAAAAATGTATTACATAGTTACATAGTTTAATGGTTTTTCATCAATTTTGTTCAAATGTGTTTTACTGATATCTCTTATTTATTGAAAAAATCGTTTTACCTACTTTTATTTTGTTTCCACCGCCTGCTTACTAAATATTTTTGTTGAAGTACAATATTCATTACTATGCAATAACATTCGATACAAAATTTAATGAAGAAAGTAAAATAGGATAGGCACAGCAATTGTATTGGACAAAAATAAAAGATAAATAAGTATTTTTTTAACTAGGTGAAATAAAAAAATGGGGTTCCTATCTTGGTTTTATGATATCGTGGATTGTTTAAAGATATTTTTTTTAAATAAGTTAGATCTTATTAGTCTGTTCCGCTACTGGTTATTCCCAAAAAAATATGAGGCACAAAGTCGCATACCAGAGGTCTTTCGATATCACGGCACACTACGCATCAATATCTGCCAAGGTTCATATCAGGGCCACCTAGACTTAACGAACTAAAATTGATATTAACTGTCATTTTAAAAACAAATGCCGTGTTCCGATACATGGTTGAAAAGAGAATCTAGAGACGAATCAGATAGGTAAAAAAATATACAGGGTGCCATTTAAAATAACAGAGTAGATATCACTTCCGGTGAAACCGGAAGTGGTGGGAAAAAATTTTGTACTTAAAAAAGGACAATCACGCATTATATAAGTGTACCAAATTTCAAAATAATAACTTTTTAAATAAACATGTTACGGGGTGTTACATGTCTCCTGCGTCACCCGGTATGTAATATTTGGATGGACAATTTACATAAGTTAGTCGGAAAATAATACATCTACTGAATACTTTTTGGGAATGATTCCTAGGGATTTCACTATGGGATACTTGACCAGAATCTATTCATTTCCCAACTGTTACAAAATAGCTTTGTATTACAAGTGAGCCTAGGCTCAGAAATGATATGGTGGCAAAATGGATGGTTTTGAATATAGGTAAACGGGTGATGTAAGTTTAGCGAGCAAAAGACTACATTTTTACATTTATTATACTGTATTGTTAGAGTTTATTGTTACATATAATAAAATACCTTGCACATAGCTGAAACTCGGACGTGTTGCTAAACAACTAGGATTTATTTAAATTGAAATTCGTTCCATAACAGTTTTAGAAGGCAAGCTCCATTTAATAAAAATTACGTAGTCCATTACAATCTAATGTAGTAGAGAACTTTCCCGTAGCCTTTAAATGCAAATTTAAATTGGAACATCCTGTTTTTCCTCGTGACTCCTGGCTGTATTAATTTAAATCGCCAGTAACTTTTGCATCGTAAACTGACTTTGAAATATGGCTTTATAATTCATTAAATCAAACTACATAATGACAGACATATGAATATAACCGAAGATTAAAGCCAATTACAGTGGTTCATTGCTATTTGTCACGATATATGACTGTAAAATACAAAGTGACATAATTCCAACTCCGTACTTACTTATAACAGGAAGTATAATTTTAGTAGATGTTAAAATATTGAATTCGTTCCTGCCGCTTGCGTGTATGGCAAGTTTATGCAATGACGTGATTAAAAATGCAGTTATAATGTGAATATTTCTGTATCTCGCTCGGAAAATCATATGAATGCAGTCAACAAAGCACTAAGTTACTGACAAGGTTTCCATGTGAAACCAAGTATGTATGTTTCATTTAAATAAATATTATTACTTTGTTTCTTTAATTGATATTTATATAAATTAACTGCTAAGTTAAAAGATAAACTATTGACTAAGTACGAAATGGTAAATCAGATGAGCCAATTGTTAAGGAAGATACTCGGCATCCCCGTCTTTGTATTTCAGTGACAATAAATTTCAACAATATCTTGAGAAAACTTTTCTGTAAAATTGACTGACTTTCCCTTATCATATGAAATACTGCAGCGCGCAAACTGGACAAGCTTTTCGCATTGATTCGTTCGCTGCTTGTTTTTATGAACTGTTGATTAGTCTTTTTGATGTGCGTGCTCGTACCAAAGTAATACAACGAAAAAGCAATATCCTATCTTTAATTTAACATAAAATAAATTAAATTCAAAACGAAACTTTGTCATAATAATTATAAAAACACTGGATGTAGTCTTGCCTACATTGTGTTTAAAATCATTGCTAGCGCAAATAGAACGGCCATCCCAAAAAATTGATGTGAAAAAATAATACTGCACTAGAGGACAACAACATTTAAAAATATGCCAATTAAAAGGCGAAGGGGGGGGGGCGGGTTATAATATTTGAAATGTAGTTAACGTTAGGAGGAAAGCTTTTGTAAATAATTTTACCTATTTTTCGAATATGTAGTCAATAATAGAAATTTCTTTAAACATTTTCCTCGTTCGGAAATGATGGAGAAATTCGTAATTTGAGGTTTGCTTTGCTCGGTGGCCAAACCATTTCGTCACCATCTTCAAAATAGGGGTGCAACAGTTTTTGCCTAATATTTCCGTAACTGCGCATCTCATAGAAAATTTGTAAAAATGTTTTTTTGAGGATCGTATTCTCTATAATTTTCCTTTAATAATTTTTCGACTAAAATTCAATAGTAAAACAGTTATAAGCCCAAGAAGATTGAAATTGATTAGAAAGTTATCTTTTAGGCGTTATAATTATTTTCTGCCAATTAGCAACTTTACATGTTTCGGTAAGAAAATTTTAGACCAAAATTACTTGACAAAAAAAGACTTTAGAAATGTTTGCAAAACCTTGTAGGCTAGTGCCGGTGTTGCATCTGATGCACAAATAAGATGGCCTTGACTGGAATTTTGATATGTTTCACTGACAAAAATTTTAATAGCGTGGTGTGAATTATTTCATTACCGCTTTTGAGAGAAATGTCGCGTTTTGGAGAGGAAAATACTGAGATAAACAAATTAATTCCAACAAATACGAAAAGATCTAAGGCAACTATATGGACACAATTTTTAGAATTCTGTCAAGAAAAATCATACAAACCGCTGCCCAAGGAATCACTACTTTCACATCCAGATTTTGTATCCAAGTCTTATGCACACTTTATTCCCTTTAATAATAGAGTGGGGGAGATAGAGGGGGTGGCAAATGTAAAAAAAAAATTAGACGTCCTTGGTTCTCGTATACACACTAAACCTCAACTTAATGTTTTATTCCCTTAAACAATAGAGTGGGGGTAGAAATGGGGGTGGTAGAGGGGGTAACTGATGCCAAAATAAATTTTAGAGTCCCTTGGTTCAAATCCCAATTTAATTTTTTACTCCCTTTAATAATAGGGTGGGGTTGGCAATGGGGGTGGTAGAGGCCGCCAAAAAATTTTTTTAGACGTTTCGTTCTTGTATACACACTAAATCACATTTAATTTTTTTTTACCTCATTTAATAATAGGGTGGGGGTGGCAATGAGTGTGGTAGAGGAAGTAGCTAACGCTTTCAAATTTTTTTAGACGTTTCGTTTTTGTATATACACTAAATTACATTTTAATTTTTTTATTCCCTTAAATAATAGTGTGGTAGGGTGATAGGGGGTTGGCTGATGCCAAAAAAATTTTGAGACCTTAACATGCCCTAAATTGCAATTTTGTGGATTCTTACTTGCTTATCTTGCCTATTTACCCTTATTTACCCCATATAATCTATTCCCGATCTCGTTATAATAATCTCGACGTTTCATGACATTTTAAGCCTATTTCAACAAAGAAAAAAAAAATTTTTTTTGCGTTACTATACTTCCACTGGACGTGGAAGTAAAATTGAAGGGGGAACCTCTGTCATGGAACTAGCGGCAATTTTGGAGGATCGGGGGTTTGATATGTAGAAAACAAACTCGAAAAATTACAAAGAATCTGTTGTGAAGCTGATAAAAATTGTTTAAATACTTATATACCACTAAAATATTTTTCTTAAATGGAGAGGTTAGAATTCACAAATGTAATATTATTTCAGGTTATATGGAAACTAGCCATACGACTATTAACGTGGAGATTTAACACTGTATATAGTATGTTTTTGACCCCGAATCCAAACTGGGATGAAAATGTTTCTAAAGGATGGTATAAGAATAGTGCTGTTGGTAAAAACACAACTGCTTCTTGGTTAAAAGGATCTGCATCCAAAATAGGAATTGATGGTAAGAAAATCAAAGTAACAAATCATTCTGGCACGGCAGTGTCAAACTTGTCAAAAAAATGGTGTTCAGGAACAACAAATCATTATGATTACCAGTCACAGCAATTTCCACTCCATAAAGCCATACCTTTAGATGGATATGGATCACCATCAAAATATAATTTGCGCCATGAGAAGTGAACAAACAATCTTTGGGAAATAGTCGAAGCCTCGGTCAAAGCTATAGGCAAAAATAAATTCACAGAAGTTGAACAACGCCAAGAATCAACAATACATCCGAATAATGTTTATAACAATTGCTTGTTCAATATTTCCAATAATTATATGAGTTGAAGTAATATTAAAAAAAAATACGTTTTAAAAAATTTTATCTACATATTTTTTTAAAATATAATATATATAAAAGAAGGACTCAACAAATGAAACCAAAATAGCTATGCCCCCTTAGAAGTGCTGAATTATACGGTAAAATTTGCGTATTTTGTATAAACACAGTTAGTACTAAAATACTATGACTTGGAATGCTCGAATGCTACGAGGAAGATGCGAGACCTCCTGCATATTGCTGGATATCACTAACTGCAGAACGGTTTCGATCTTGTTTTGAGTCTCGTCAGTGCAGTGCAAGTGATACCTTCAATACCCGCAGTTCGCATCTCATAGACACTGTTAAGTTCCACCGCAGTAGAGCGTAACTAGCGCCATCGCTCAGTAGTCTTGAAACAATCCAAATCGAAAGTAAAATTGACAATCATCACTGAATAAGCAATGTTATAGCAGAAGGAAATTTTATAAAAATATAAAATATAGGAATTATAATATTCCAACCTATCTGCAAGTGCCTTATATAAATAAGGACTCGACAAATTAAACCAAAACAGCTATTACCCCTTACGAGCGCTAATTTATATAGTAATATTTGCGTATTTTGTCTAAACACAGTTAGCACTAAAATACAATGACTTGCATTGCCCGAATGCTATGAGGAAGATGCGAGGCCTCCTTCATATGATGGAATTAATTAACAATGTTGTAAAAAATGAATTTAAAATAAATCTAAAAATATTTTTCATATTATAAACGCTATTGTCTAATCATTGCTGTCAAACTAGAGAAATTTCCACTTATTAATCACATAGGTAGGTGCTCATGGGTAGATTTCCAAACAAATTGAAGTTTGCCGTAGCAACAATGACAAAATAAACATGTCCGATTGGCTAATAATGATTGGTATAAAATTTTCGACAAAAAAGTCATTCGTAAAGAATTCGATTCTCAACAAAAACCTTTGTACAATTGTTTTCTAAAACTCAGAGTTACGAAGATATTACGCAAAAACTGTTTGAATCTATGTTTTCAAGATGGCGGCCAAATGGTGTGACCGCTGATCCCAAAAAATCAATTTTGAACTTAAGACAGCCCCCAATCATGCAACAAAAGAAGAAATCGCGTCCTACCCAAAATGTTGCTCTAGCTTGAAAAAAATGTAACATTTCAATAAACTATACGGCCGTTTGGATGGATAATTTACGAACACACATACAGATAATTACTAATGTCGGTGTGGCCAATCCAACTAAAATAATTACAAGTAGCTAGCACTTCCGCTTATACCGGAAATATCACACCGAGTGTTCCGTTTTTCGCGTTATATTTTGTCGACTTCAAACCGCGAAAACTGGTTTAGGTCAAATTGAACACCCTATATTTTTTTACGTCAAGTTGTGTAAAATTGAATTCCCTTTTTTCTGATAATTCTGGGTTAAAGTTACAACTTTTTGAAATATTTGCGATTTTATTAGAAATTCATGAATTGTTGTAATCATTTCATCAAAATAGCCATGATTAGAAACAATCAGTCATTATCTTATGTCAAAAAATGCCAGCACGTTTAAATTACACCCACGAAGTCTTTTTAAATTTGTTTATTATTTATGCAGAATGTGATAAAGTAATATCAAGAACTTGCAGCACATTTGCTACTCGATATTCAGAAAAACGGAAACCGTCATAAAACACTGTAAAACGCATACTGGAAATTTTTTTAAATTATGGCTCTGTCAAGGCAAAAATGACGAAAATATTGAAATAGTCATTCTGGGATATTTTCATGCATTTTCAAGGATGTCATTAAGACAAGCTGCTCTGGAATCGGGACTATGCAAGGATTCAATTCACAGAATCTTATTAAAACGTAAGTTTTACCCGTTTTCATTCCATATGGTTCAAGGATTAAAAGAAACAGATTTCCTAAGAAGACAGAATTTTATTCTAATAAGGTCTGAGGGTCGCGATTCTTATTTGGAAAATATTGTATGGACAGATGAAGCAAAATTTACTAAAAATGGATATTTTAATATACACAATTCGCATTATTGGAGTGACTCAAATTCTCATATGTTCAGAGAGCGAAACTTTCAGGAGTGTTGGCAGTTCAATGTTTACTGTACCATAAGAAACGATAGAGTGGTGGCATTACAATTTTATCAGGATAATTTAAACGGTAAATTAAATTTTCTCTTCTGCTAATACGTATAGGTAAATTTTTTTTTTTTTTAGGTGAAAAAAATTTGAATAATAGCTATTTAGAAAATTTACCTCTCGCCGAACACAGAAATACTTTTTATCTGCACGACGGTGCTCCCCCACATAACGCATATTTAATTAATAATTATTTACAAAAAACTTTTTATGACCAATAGATTGCCAATAATGGACATTCTTATGGCCTCCTCGCTCGCCCGATTTATCAGTTCTGGATTATTTCATTTGGGGAACTATTAAAAATAAAGTTTATGAGAGCTTATTAACAACCATTGAAGATTGTATGCAAAGAGTAAGAAATGCATTTCAAAATATATCACAGGATTCAATTAGGAGAGCTACCCATGAGGAACTAATCCGAAGGTGAGAAAAATGTGTCGAGGTTCGAGGGCGGAATTTTGAGCAATCATTAAATTAAAATGAAATCATATTTTAAATTGATCTTATCTCTGCTATTTTAGTTCATGCCATATCTTCAATTCGATTAATACGCTGTTACAGTGTTAGTGTTATTTTGCGTTTTTGTGGATATCGAGTAGCAAATGTGCTGCAAGTTCTTGATATTACTTTATCACATTCTCCATAAATAATTTAAAAATTTAAAAAGTTTTCGTTGGTATAATTTAAACGTGCTGGCATTTTTTGACATAAGATAATGACTGATTGTTTCTAATCATGGCTATTTTGATGAAATGATTACAACAATTATTCATGAATTTCTAATAAAATCGCAAATATTTCATAAAGTTGTAACTTTAACCCCCACAATGCTATCAGATAAATATCAGAAAAAAGGGAATTTAATTTTACACAATTTGGCGTAAAAAATACAGGGTGTTCCATTTGACCTAAACAAGTTTTCGCGGTTTGAAGTTGACAAAATGTAACGCGAAAAACGGAACACTTGATATGATATTATTGAATTTATTTCAGTTGTAGAACGTAATTCTCCTTGTGTTCTTTTTATATGGCAAGAAGCAAATGAGGATTTTTTACACGAAGAAAGTTATAACGGTTCTTGCAAACCGTTGCACCTGTTAAATTTTCTATAAAGTGTCAAATATCTTTGAAACGGCTAGGTTTAGGTGTAGGATATGCTACATATTTTCGACTCAGAATTTTATACTCTTTTCGAAAACCCTAAAATATATAGGGTGTTCCATTTGAAATAAGCAAGTTGGTATCGACTTCCGGTATAAGCAGAAGTGCCAGCTGCTTGTAACCATTTTAGTTGGTTTGGCCACACCAACATTAGTAATTATCTTTATTTTCAAAATTTTCTGATGCGTACTTTTCTCTATATTGATCGATCCATTTCCCGGTGAGACACCCTGTATATTGAAATGTTTAATTAATACTTTTGAATATCCAATTTTACCTTAAGTACCAAAAAACACAATTATTTCCCGATATTTTATTAATTATTCTGATTTCATATAAACGCCACACTGCGCTGTACATAAAAATAAGCGCTAATGTTTGGACAATATTTTAATGTTCGTGTATTTTTGAAATTAACAAAACTTTTAAACGGCTTTAATCCTGGCCATATAAACGTGTTCACGTTTTACTTGTTATTTTTATCAGTTGACTTTATAATCCTCTATGTCTATTTTAGTGAAGAGTACTGATTATCACGTTAAAAGGATTACCAATGCCACACGTTCCGTGTGTTTAGTGCGAGTAGCTGAAGCATATATGAATATTTTACCTTTTAAAATAGAAACCCGTACCAAAACATATCGTGTCGCACTGCACAAAGAAAATTTCCTTTTATTCTTTGACATTTTATTTGGAACAAAGCAAGTTTCGTTGTTCTTTGTAACTCATAAGGTGGCAAGATATGGGCATGATATATTTTTAACTTCTTCAAATTAAAAATTAATATTTAAAAAAAACTTATATTTTTGCTGAAAATTTTAGTGGTTTTAATTTAAAAAATATTTACGTATATTTAAATAAAAAAATATTCAAATAAAAAAACACTGCTTAAAATTAAGTTCAGTTACGTATAATAAAAATTTTCTAATCACGAATAGCAAGTAAATAAAGAGCTCTCTCTCTCTCTCTCTATGCCAAACAGTATAATAAATTTAATTTGATCGATTTTTCAATCGATATCTCTCTGATAAAATTTGTATTGCTAATTTTAAGGGTTCCGCATTTTTGTATTAATTTTTCACACCAAATATCAAATGAAAGATACTAATTGTTGTTGCGCTTTTAATTTCAGTCGTCCCACACATACAACCACAGACCTCGCTACTGAGGTTAAGTTTCTCTGCTCAACTAGCTGAGCAGGCAAATAAGTAACTTCATTCAAAATTTCTTTCTCATTATATTAAATTTCAACTTTTCCAGTTGTTCAATTATTTTTATTATAAATTCATACTTGCACTAAAATCACAATACAAATTCAATTTCATTTTAGAAAATTTAATTTTACGCTTTCAAAACAGATCAAAATATATGTATATGTTACGACGTGTTTGGAATTTTTTTAGTATTTTTCCCGTGATCAGAGCATGTTTTTACATAAAGTGTCCAAATATCCCAAACTATCCAAAATTTTTATCATTTGGCTGCCATTTTGAGCTTCGTTTACTGTAGTATATAGGCATTTGAAACTGCTGTTGAACAATTGATAACAAACATTTTTGAAGCGTTTCATTCTTGTAAACATCCTAAATTACATTTTAATTTTTTTAGTCCTTTTCATAATATTGTGGGAGAGGTATTGGGGCTGATAGTGGGGGGGGGGGGGCTGATGCCAAATAAAAATTTGAATCCTCACCCCATTTACCCCCGAACCTTTCAACGGAATTAGATCAAAATATAATCTAGTTCCGGATCTCGTTACAATATATAAGTGTACCAAATTTCAAGTCAATATCATAAACGATTCCAGAGTAAACGTGCACACAATAAAAATTACAGACAGAGAGACTGATATACAGACAGACCGACAGACAGGGAATTTTTTTCGCTCAAATTTAAAATCTCGACATTTCATGACATTTTAGGCCTATTTCAACAAAAAAAAAATATATATATTTTTTCGTTACTATACTTCCACTGGACGTGGAAGTAAAACTGATAAATGCACATCATAGCTTTTATACATTTTTTTTTACTGCCACATGTTTTTCCTTGTATTTTGTTTGTACTTCATTTCTAACATTATCTTATGATCATCAATTTTTGGAGTCAAGTTCACTTCATGTAACATGTCATTTCTATTCGTTATTACAGAGTCAATTATTGTTGAACTATTCTGGGTTATTATTGTTGGTGAACTAATAATCTGACATAATTTCGGTATGACATATTTTTTATTTTCTTGTTACAGAATAGTATTATTATGTGCACGCCTACGCTACTGCCTCATAGAAAATTCGAGAAGCTCTCCGAAATGCCGCAAAGGACAGACTGGAAAATTCTGGAATAATCGAGTACATTCGACGCGGGTATATATAGAGTGAATCCAAGCCCACTGAGGACAGTTATGTATTAGATGAGCATGTGTTCAGATGAAATAAGGAACAATATCAAGTTAAAGTTAAAAGGTTAAAGTAGTGAATTTATAGTAGATTCAAATTATAATTAGTGTGTTTTAGTATAAGGAATAATTATCGTAAATATGTGATTAATAAGTCAGTGATTTGTGAAAATTCTTGTTGCAATTTAATAAACCTACGTACAGGGTGTTTGCTGGAGATTTTAACCACGTAACAGTTGGTGTTGGAAGCGGAATTGCAACAGGATTTCTAGAGAATTCTAGAAAGTTCCATAGTGTTTTATTTGGAAACCACTGGAAATATTGAAGTGCTCTGGACTGGAAAGTGATATAGACATTAAATAACACCTATTGTAACGTTTTGCGAAAGTTTCCAGAATGTTTTACTTGGGAACTAGTGCAGTTAGCTAAGTTCTGCCAACTGGAAAGTGATTAGACATTAAATATTACCTAGTGTGACATTTTGAGGAAGTTAGTTAGAAGAAATTAGTGCAGTTAACCCAAGTTCTATCAACTGGAAAGTAGTATCGACACTAAATAACACCTAGTAGTGGTGAGAGGTAAGTGAAACCTCTCAAATGGTCAATTGCTACTATACACCATAGATGTCTCTATGGGCGTATAGCGACTTGCGATTCTGCAAGTACCTGAGAGCGGCGACCTTTCAGTCCTAGGTGGACTTAACCTACTGTTATAATATATGATTTGCAGGAAACAACTACTCAGCGGGCAAATACCCCGACCTGCATTGAATTACACCTTACAAATCATTAAAG
Source organism: Leptura quadrifasciata (assembly GCA_963675555.1). Classification (NCBI taxonomy): domain Eukaryota; kingdom Metazoa; phylum Arthropoda; class Insecta; order Coleoptera; family Cerambycidae; genus Leptura; species Leptura quadrifasciata. The sequence goes on along the minus strand of OY776675.1, from coordinate 135,891,081 downwards.
AGTGGTAACCAATATCATTTGTCAACTCCCTGACCAGACATAGACCGGTTTCGAACTTATTAGTTCTCATCAGTATGCCATAGGTCATGGAGCAGACAAATGATAGTGGCCAACCTGCTAGTTTTATACAAACTATAGTAAATTGAGTAGTGGTGAGAGGTAAGTGAAACCTCTCAAATGGGCAATTGCTACTATACACCATCGATGTCTCTATGGGCGTATAGCGACTTGCGATTCTGCAAGTACCTGAGAGCGGCGACCTTTCAGTCCTAGGTGGACTTAACCTACTGTTATAATATATGATTTGCAGGAAACAACTACTCAGCGGGCAAATACCCCGACCTGCATTGAATTACACCTTACAAATCATTAAAGAGTGGTAACCAATATCATTTGTCAACTCCCTGACCAGACATAGACCGGTTTCGAACTTATTAGTTCTCATCAGTATGCCATAGGTCATGGAGCAGACAAATGATAGTGGCCAACCTGCTAGTTTTATACAAACTATAGTAAATTGAGTAGTGGTGAGAGGTAAGTGAAACCTCTCAAATGGTCAATTGCTACTATACACCATAGATGTCTCTATGGGCGTATAGCGACTTGCGATTCTGCAAGTACCTGAGAGCGGCGATCTTTCAGTCCTAGGTGGACTTAACCTACTGTTATAATATATGATTTGCAGGAAACAACTACTCAGCGGGCAAATACCCCGACCTGCATTGAATTACACCTTACAAATCATTAAAGAGTGGTAACCAATATCATTTGTCAACTCCCTGACCAGACATAGACCGGTTTCGAACTTATTAGTTCTCATCAGTATGCCATAGGTCATGGAGCAGACAAATGATAGTGGCCAACCTGCTAGTTTTATACAAACTATAGTAAATTGAGTAGTGGTGAGAGGTAAGTGAAACCTCTCAAATGGTCAATTGCTACTATACACCATAGATGTCTCTATGGGCGTATAGCGACTTGCGATTCTGCAAGTACCTGAGAGCGGCGACCTTTCAGTCCTAGGTGGACTTAACCTACTGTTATAATATATGATTTGCAGGAAACAACTACTCAGCGGGCAAATACCCCGATCTGTATTGAATTACACCTTACAAATCATTAAAGAGTGGTAACCAATATCATTTGTCAACTCCCTGACCAGACATAGACCGGTTTCGAACTTATTAGTTCTCATCAGTATGCCATAGGTCATGGAGCAGACAAATGATAGTGGCCAACCTGCTAGTTTTATACAAACTATAGTAAATTGAGTAGTGGTGAGAGGTAAGTGAAACCTCTCAAATGGTCAATTGCTACTATATACCATAGATGTCTCTATGGGCGTATAGCGACTTGCGATTCTGCAAGTACCTGAGAGCGGCGACCTTTCAGTCCTAGGTGGACTTAACCTACTGTTATAATATATGATTTGCAGGAAACAACTACTCAGCGGGCAAATACCCCGACCTGCATTGAATTACACCTTACAAATCATTAAAGAGTGGTAACCAATATCATTTGTCAACTCCCTGACCAGACATAGACCGGTTTCGAACTTATTAGTTCTCATCAGTATGCCATAGGTCATGGAGCAGACAAATGATAGTGGCCAACCTGCTAGTTTTATACAAACTATAGTAAATTGAGTAGTGGTGAGAGGTAAGTGAAACCTCTCAAATGGTCAATTGCTACTATACACCATAGATGTCTCTATGGGCGTATAGCGACTTGCGATTCTGCAAGTACCTGAGAGCGGCGACCTTTCAGTCCTAGGTGGACTTAACCTACTGTTATAATATATGATTTGCAGGAAACAACTACTCAGCGGGCAAATACCCCGACCTGCATTGAATTACACCTTACAAATCATTAAAGAGTGGTAACCAATATCATTTGTCAACTCCCTGACCAGACATAGACCGGTTTCGAACTTATTAGTTCTCATCAGTATGCCATAGGTCATGGAGCAGACAAATGATAGTGGCCAACCTGCTAGTTTTATACAAACTATAGTAAATTGAGTAGTGGTGAGAGGTAAGTGAAACCTCTCAAATGGTCAATTGCTACTATACACCATAGATGTCTCTATGGGCGTATAGCGACTTGCGATTCTGCAAGTACCTGAGAGCGGCGACCTTTCAGTCCTAGGTGGACTTAACCTACTGTTATAATATATGATTTGCAGGAAACAACTACTCAGCGGGCAAATACCCCGACCTGCATTGAATTACACCTTACAAATCATTAAAGAGTGGTAACCAATATCATTTGTCAACTCCCTGACCAGACATAGAACGGTTTCGAACTTATTAGTTCTCATCAGTATGCCATAGGTCATGGAGCAGACAAATGATAGTGGCCAACCTGCTAGTTTTATACAAACTATAGTAAATTGATATTGGTTACCACTCTTTAATGATTTGTAAGGTGTAATTCAATGCAGGTCGGGGTATTTGCCCGCTGAGTAGTTGTTTCCTGCAAATCATATATTATAACAGTAGGTTAAGTCCACCTAGGACTGAAAGGTCGCCGCTCTCAGGTACTTGCAGAATCGCAAGTCGCTATACGCCCATAGAGACATCTATGGTGTATAGTAGCAATTGACCATTTGAGAGGTTTCACTTACCTCTCACCACTACTCAATTTACTATAGTTTGTATAAAACTAGCAGGTTGGCCACTATCATTTGTCTGCTCCATGACCTATGGCATACTGATGAGAACTAATAAGTTCGAAACCGGTCTATGTCTGGTCAGGGAGTTGACAAATGATATTGGTTACCACTCTGATTTGTAAGGTGTAATTCAATGCAGGTCGGGGTATTTGCCCGCTGAGTAGTTGTTTCCTGCAAATCATATATTATAAATAACACCTGTTTCGAGAAAATTATCTAGAATATTCTATTTGGGCTTTGTAAAAATATTTGAAGTATACCTAAAATAGACTTTAAATAAGAATGTACTGTTTCCAGAACTTTTGGATAGAAACAAGAAGCATGGCTGCCTAAAAGTAAATGCAAGACATTCGCGGAATTAAGAAAAATGATGCTAGACGAGAAAGAAGAAAAAGATGATCTAGGAAAAGGATGTTAGATCAGGAAACGAGACGCCAAGAAGAAAAGACAGAACAAGAAGAAAACATCAGGAAGGAAAAAGTTCAAGAAAAAAGAACAGGAAAGGCGACATCGGGGAGAAAAATAAGAACAAGAGAGATGTAAAGAATTAAGAAAAATTATACAGGGCAACAAGATGTTATCCTTTCAGCCACTGAAGAAATGTGAAATTAATCGGGATGGGAAACATAAAGACTGAGGAAAGTGAAGTAAAAAGAAAAGTAAATAAGGTTGAAGAGGAAGTAACTAAAGTCAAAGTAGAAGTTAAAGGAAAGGTTACCTTACCAATGTGAAAAATGAGTGATATGGAGGGAAAATTTCATGCAGTTGAAGGAGAAGTAGAATGGCTTAAACGACAGCTGAGGGAAAGAGAGGCCAGTTAGTAATGTCATCAGGTCCTCTCTCCTTTGATGGACAAACTTCTTGATCAATATATAAAAGACAGTTCGAGACAGCTGCATGCGCAAAGAGTAATGAGGATGAGGCTATGGCATTAGTGCTAGCGTTAAGAGGTCAAGCCTCAGAATTGCTTCAGACAATCTCAATGGCGCAGCAACAGGATTTTGGAGTTTTAGAAAACATAATCTTAGCAAGAACTTTAACCCGGACAAAATTCCAATTGTGGCTAATTTAAACTCCGCTCGGTGACTTTCAAGAAAGGCGAAGCAATAGGATCCTACGCACCAGTTCAGTGGACAGCAAGGTGAGAGGAGCAAGAGAACAAATATTAGTCAGTCAGTGTAGACAGGGAAGTTGTAACTTTGATGAATTCTCAGTTTGAACACTTATCCAAGGATGAACGTAGAGAGGCAATCAAGTTTTTGGAGAAAGAACATACGGCATTTGCCAAAAACGCAGTTACGAAAACCGATATAGTGAAGCACCGGATAGACACTGGTGATTTAACCGCAATCCGTCAACAACCTAAGAGGCTGCCACTAACCAAACAGGAAGAGGTTTCTACGATTATTCAGAAGATGTTACATGATGGAGCGATTGAGGAATCAACCAGTCCCTGGTCATTGCCAGTAATTTTGGTTGCTAAGAAGGACAGAACTTTAAGATTCTGTGTCGACTACCGGAAGTTGAATGGTGTGACAAAGAAAGACAGCTATCCACTACGACGAATTGACGACACATTTTGTTCGCTGGCATGGTCACAATGGTTTTCAACTTTGGACATTAGAAGTGGGTACTGACAGGTGGGGCTTCACCCTGGCGATAAGGAATGGACTGCCTTCTCAAAAGGTAGTGGCCTAAATCAATACAGCGTGATTCCTTTTGGACTTTGCAAGTATACAGTACAGTATATTCTACGAGTTGTGGAATGGCCCATATTTCACACGAGCGAAAATTTGCAGTTCGAGCCAAAGCGAGGTACGGTTCGCGAGTGTGGAATAAGCCATACCAAATGTGTTTTAGACTATACTTTCTCTAACAAGATTTTAAAAATTATACAAAAAAAGTTACTTATATATACAATAGTTTTATTCCAACACAGTGTGTTGGAATGACATTTATTTCAACATAATTTTTAGTTTTGGAATGTATACTTTCTAAAATAGTATTAGAGAAAGTTTATTTTTGAATATCAAAGTGCAAACATATACAGGCTGAAAGAAATAGATTATTTTTAATGTAAATTGCAATTGCAGCCATTTCCTTAGATAAATTATTAAATTCAACAATTTTAAAATTCGAAATGAACATATTTCGTAATTATATTCTTTCATATAAAATTTAAAATGAATTATATTTCCTTCCAGTCTAAATGAACTTGTTTCTTCAGCATATATTTATTAATTAATTTCATAAAAACTACTTCTACTGGGGTAGCAAATTGCAGATATTTAAACTTCAACAAACTTCTCGTTTGTAAAAATGCAAATTTATATAATTTTAGTTTGCTCCGTGTTAGGCCTTCATAGTCCCATGATCTCAAGGGATTTCAGTTCCTCAACTTCGCATAAACGCAGACCAGGAAATTTAAACAGCAGCGCCGTCATTAAATTATTGATAAATTTAATTAAATAGCCATGGCCCGGCCATTTTACTACCCAATATTACAATGTAGGTAGCATGTTGTTAACCTAATATCTTATTAACGTTATATCATGTTAACACTAGGGCTTAGCTGTCCATAACAAACACCAAAAGCATTACCAAATTCTACTTAATCGGTACATTATGCAAAGTAATGGTACTTTAGTAATAGGGATTCCTAACTTTAACCAAGTTGAGCGCGGGGTCACGTTAATCTAAAGTCAGTAATGCAGTGCGTTCGCTATTGATATGGCACGTAATAGGCCAGGCGATCAGACAGTAATGATAATTGAGTGGCCATAACGGCGTGGGTAAGTATTAGCTAATTAAGATTTATACATTAGATATGCATAATATGAACTCATTGAAAACACGAATAATTCATTATTTATTGATTTAATAGATGGTAGAATATAATGCTAATGATTTGTTAGCACTCTAAATAGTATTAATGAACCTTTATGGTGTACCTCAAACTGTAAATTGATTTAGATGGAGAACCTGCCGTGTTCACATGTTAATATACGCGTCGCTGCAGAATCGCGAATTTTCAAAAATGATGAAATACGATAGAAGGTGGGCTAATTTCATCATTTAGATTACCATAGGACAACATGGCACTGTGCGAATGGTCACGCTACATTAGCCAAATTCTTGAGTATAAATAAATAGATAATTTCAAATATATTTATATACCCGGTGTTAGAAAAGTATGGAAACGGTGGAAAATCTCTAACAGTTTGCATCAAATCAAAAAATAAAAAAATACGTGTCAAAAATGTTTCAGAAAACTATCTACTGATACCAAAATGACTTCCCCACCCATCACCCTGTGGCTGGGGCGAGGGGTAACTTTAAAATTTCAAATGGAAAATGTTTTTTATTGCGGAATCGGATTCTACGGCAAAAAATACGTATATTTTTTCCGGACTTTTTTTAGATTCTTGCATGGTTCTCGAAATCTACTGTGTCCTGTACCATCAAACGATTCCTAGGCACAAGAACAAATAAAAATCGCCCAAAATCTGGAAGACCAAAATCTGAAACATCGGAAGCTCGACAAATTCAAGTGGCCCAGGCATTTGTTGAAAATCGAAAGTTATCAATCAGAAAAGCCACTCAACAGCTTGATAGGAGTGCATTTTCAGTTCATAAGAATTTGAAACTTTTAAAATTTCATCCTTACAAAATTCACATTCACCGAGAGTTAAATGAAGATGATTTTGATCGGCGACTTGAATTTAGTGAATTAATGATGGAAAGGAGTAACCAAAACCCAAATTTTTGTCATCTCTACTTGTCTTCTCAGATGAAGCAACTTTCAAACTCAGATATTTATTATTTTTCAGATATTGGAGTGACGAAAACCCTCACTGGATGCTTGAAACACACACGCAGTATCAAAGTACAAAAATTAAATATTTGGGCAGGAGTTTTCAGGGATCGAAATCGACCGTTTTTCATAGATGAAAATTTGAATGGAGAAAAATACCTGGAAATGTTGACAAATCAAATAGTTCCCGCAATACAAGAGATTGCTGGTGATGAGTTCGATAATGTTTGGTTCCGCAAGATAGAGCTCCTCCACACTATCGAGATATTGTTAGGGACTATTTGAATGGTACTTTCGAAAATCGATGAATAGGTCGAAGGGGAACTTTTGAATGGCCAGCAAGATCTCCAGACCTCGCGCCACTTGATTATTTTGTTTGAAGCTACGTGAAGGTAAGGTTTATTTCACTAAACCTCGTGATTTAGAAGAGCTGAGGCAACGCATAATAAATATTTTTGCAGAAATACCACCTCAAATGATAAGAAGTGCTAGTGAAAATGTTTACGTCCGTCTCGGACAATGCCAAGAAGTCAATGAGCACCATTTTGAACACCTGATATAATCTTGAAATTAAAACCTACTAGTGTAGCAGTTAAGCTGTAAACTAATTGCCTCAACTGGCCGAAATCCTCACCTTGCCTTAAATGGCTGAGTTACTTCCTTGCCTTCAATGGCTGGGATCAAGAACTTCCCTGAAGTGGCTGAATTTTTTTTTTAAATCGAGTTTTTTATTGCCCTGTAAAAAATGTAAATTGAAAATTACTAGCCGCTAATAAATTTATAGAATGTTAATAGTTATTGTAATTTACGCACGATCCTGTAAAATCATTGTTCTCAAAACAGCTCGGGAAATCATTCACTCTGAGATCAGTAGTTTTACTTTTCGTATTTTTTAAATTATGCGTTCAAAACTTTCATGTTTCCACTCAATTTTTTGCGATTGCAGCGACACCTTGCGAGAATCGAAAAAAATGCTCGATATAAAATTCACGTACTTTTGGCCGTAGAATCCGAGTCCGTTATAAAAAATAGGGATTTTCATTACAATTTTCAAAGTAGCTTTAGTTTTATTTATGTTTAATTTCAATTTGTTAGCATTTAGATATTCTTCAACATTAACAAGTTCGTGGTTCATTTTACCTACAGCAGCATGTTCATCATTTTCTACGGTGCGGTAGCTATAAGTTTGTCGTCAGTAAATAAATTAAGAAAATTACAGGATGTATATTTAACAAAATCATTTAAGTAAATTATAAAAAGGATTCGTCTTAATACACTGCCCGGCGGTACACCATATTTGTTTTCTAAAGGTAAAGGAAAAGAATTACTTATTTTTGTGATTTGAAAGCGATTTGCTAGATAATTTTCTAACCGGCGAGGTACAGTTCCATTAATACCATAATATTCTAATATTTTTAGTAACAAATTTCTATCAATTGTTTCAAATGCTCTAGTAAAACCTAAAAATATTGCTACAATATATTTATTGTCATTTATATATTTTGAATTCATTGTGAAATCGTTAACTGTAAAGCAGTTTCGCAAGAAATTTTTTTTCTAAATCCTAACTGATTTGAAATGAATAAACTGTTGCTGTTAAGGCAATTAAGTAGTAGTTCATATACTGCTAGTTCTAATACTTTTTCTATTGGTGGAAGAGTATTAATAATTCTGAAATTTGAGAAATCATTAGTATTTTTAATTTTCTCTGTAGGCATAACGGTGCTAATTTTCAATTTATCGGGAACTATACCAATTTGTGGAGATGCATTTATGAATTTCAAAACATGTATCAAAACACTCTTAAATCTTACATTGACTTAAAACTTCATGAACATGAGCATGAAAAAATGATCGCGAAAGCAAATAAAATGTTGGGCTTTCTTAAAAGAATGGCTCAAGACTTTTCAGATCCTTGTGCGTTAACTACATTGTATATTTCTCTGGTTAGATCTGTTATGGAATACTCCAACATAGTTTGGTCACCTTACTACAACATATATATCAATAGGCTCGAAACTGTTCAAAATAAATTCATTCAATTCATCTGCTATAAACTTGGCACAAGGGAAATTTTTTTAAACTACGAGGAAACGAAATTATATTTGGGTATCAATTCCTTACATACCAGGCGTCAATATTACGATGCTTGTTTCGCATTCAAAATTATCAACAATTACATCAGTTCTCCTGATTGCTTGGAGTCTATGTGTTTTAGGGTACCATCTTTCAACACTAGAAATGTGTCCATTTTATCTATACCTTATTGTAGAACAATGCAATGTTCAGTCCTGTAAATAGAATAAGTTCAACTGTGAACAAATTCTACAACGAACTTGATTTATGTAATAAATATGGTTTTAAAAATCAGGCAAAACTTGCTATACTGCAGTACTCCTTATAAATAATCATATTTTTACTTATATATTATACTTGTTATTAGTCTTTCGTATTTGTCTTCACATCTCTTTCATATAATGTTTATTTTAATTGCTAATGCTATTGTCTGCCATGTAAATGTATTTATACGTAAATAAATAAATAAATTCACTTTATTATCAAGTTTTTTAACAATTTCACTTAAGTCATCAAGATTTAATGGTTTAAATTCTGTGAATGTAGGAGGTAAAAAGTTGTCATTTTCATTCCATATATTTGTATTTGGTATAGTTAGATATATCCCTTGTACTCGAGACAAAGTATTTATTAAAGTTTCCTGCTATTTCACTTTCATCCTTAATTTGAATTATAGAGTTATTCTCATCTTTAAACAAAATTGAGTTGTTTAGAGATGATTTGTTGTCCTTTTTAATTACCTTTTTTAAAGTCTTCCAAATTTTTTAAAATTATTTTTGTAAGCATCAATTTTATTTTGATAATAGATATTTTTTTACAATCCAGTAGAGATCTTACTTGAAATGTCTTGTATTGATTCCAGAAAAAATCCTTCTCGCTTTCGATTTGACATTTTTTTAAGTTTTTTTTTTTGTATGCTTGGTATCTCTGTTGAGCAGGAATACGAACCTCACGGTAAATAATTTGACTGACATCATTTATTTTTAACTATGCAAATATTGTTTATCACTTGTGTAGTCTCACTAGTTAAGTCATTTAATGTTTTCTGGGTCTTTGCTCAATACATTTCAGTTAACGTTTTGTAAATTATCATTAATTTTTATAATATTCTATGCACTAAAATTTCTGTACTTACCAGAATGACTACTATTTTTTGTTGAATTCCTCATACAAATTGAAATTATTGAATGATCAGAAATTTTAGGGACATCATGTACAATTGCTTGTATATTACTATTTATGGCGACGTAATCTATTAAAGTATTACTAATATTGGTACATCTGGTATGGCTATTAATTATTTGTTCTAATCCTAATATCCGAAATACATTTTTTATATTATTAACATATTATGTAGTATCAGCAAAGAAATTTAAATTAAAGTCAACAATAAGAATTTTTGTATTAACCATCAATTCTTCACACCAATTTTTCACATATTCTGTAAACTCTCTATGGTTTGAGTTCTGCGAGTGATAAACAACTCCAATACACCACACTGAGTTATTCAGACAGGCTTTGATAAACACGATGATTTGTTTCCAGCACATTTTGTTTTAAAATAGAGAATTTAATCTCTTGTCTAAGTAATATCAAGACACCTCCAGTATGTCTACTATTAGAATCAACTCTCACTAATTTATAATTGTCTATTGTTAATTCTGAATGGTATTTGAGTATTTACTTACAGTGACCCTGGTTTGACCAAGAAAAGTAATTTTTATTTTGCTTTTTCAGTAATTCTTCTAGGAAACAATTAAGAGTTATAGGACAATTTAAGAGTTATAAGAGTTATATTAGTGGTGAACTTATTATATTATAAGAAATCGTCACCCGATATTTGGCCACAAGGTAAACAAATACCCCAAATTTGGTAAAACATTGCCCATCGGACAATGTATTATTATTTTACAAAGCAAACCAATATTGGCAACATATGTACTGTAAAATGCAGGTAATTAAAACAAACCAAAGGGTAATATTGAACCGATGCATAAAAGGGCATGCAGACATCATTAAAGCTTCGCTGCCAGTGCATTCCCTACAACGTGTGTGACGTTTTCATAATACTGCCATATTGAGTTTCAAGTGTTATCATATTAACCCCTAATATTTATTCTGGGGCTAGCTCTTGTTTGCTAAAGAGAATCGTGTTGAAAATCAGTTTTCTATGGAAGAATTTAATTTCAAATATACAGGATTCTTTCTAAGCCATATGAAAAACTACGGAAAATGGTCAGATACACGAACAAACACATTGTATGAAAATGGATTCAATTGCTATTTAGGAGATGTTAAACATTTAACTCGATTTAATGAATAAACATCTAACATGCAAAAAAAAATTATGTGATATATTAGAATCTCGAAATATCCACTTCGGGTTGAATGCAAGTTCTACATAATTCAATATTTTGGAACATAACTTATGAGTTTGATTCATATATTATGGCATTAGTTACACTCTCTGGTAATGATAAATATATAGTAATTTCTACGTAGTGCATCAGCTGCTTCATGTGTATCTAGTATCTAGTTTTAAATCCGGAACTCAAGGCCAAGCTCTCAATTGCCTTTATAAAATAAATATAGGTTGAAATTTTCCCAGAAGATTTGCAACAGTACGGTTTTTAGTCCTAAAATTGTAAAATTGATTTGCTACTTGGGGTTTAATACCTCAAATTAGTCGGAAACATTGATTAAGTTCAAACTTAGTGAAGTTTCTCGATTTAACATTTTTTCCTGATATCTTTGAATGTTGTGTATATATATATATCGGTTTATAACGTCCTCCGCCGTCTTCCGATTCCTAATCTCCACTCCTCTCTATTTCTCCACATGTCCTCGTCCAGTCCTCTCTCCCGAACTTCACTATCAATGCCCTCTCTCCAGCTTTTTCGCGGTCTTTCTCGCCTTCTTCTTCCTTGTGGGTTCCAGTTTATAATTTTTTTGGGTATTCTGTCATGTGGCGTTCGCTGAACATGCCCGTACCATACGAGTTGTTTGGTTCTTATATCATCTACAATGTCATGTGCTATTCCCATAATATTTCTTATTCGCTCATTTGTTACCCTTTCTCTCTTTGATTTTCCAGCTGATCTCCTCCAGAAGTCCATTTCTGTGGTTCTTAACATTCTTTCTGTTCTTTCTTTTATTAGCTATACCTCACAACTGTAGGTTACCATGCTTTTTATTATTGAATTATATATTCTTCTTTTATTTTCTTTTGTTATATGTTTATCCCACAGAATACTGTTCAACATTGAAATTGCTCTCCTTAATTGGGTGTTTCTTTCCGAAATCGCTTCATCAAGTGTCCCGTCGTTCGATATTTTCATGCCTAGATATTTATATTCATTGCAGTGTTTGATGTTTTGTCCGGTTGACAGAAGTAGATCTCGTTGTTGTCCTCCAATACACATGTATTCCGTTTTTTTCACGTTAACTTCTAAACCCCATTTTTCAAACTCCTCGATAAGTTTTCGTGTCATATATTCCATATCGTCGATATCCTGCGCAATAACCACTTGGTCATCAGCAAACGATAAGGTGTAGAGTGTTGTTGTATCATCTATTGGTATGCCCATATTATGACATTTTATTTTCCAAGCCATTAATGCGTATTCTAGATATATTTTAAATAGTGTAGGAGATAGACAGCATCCTTGTTTAAGACCCTTAGATACTATAAATCCCGTTGTTAGACTGTGCCTTATTTTTATTCTAGATCTGGTATTAGCATACAGAGATTTTACAGCCTTTAATTCTACATTTATGTTAGTGTGTTGTAAAGTTTCCCAGAGTTTTACCAGAGGAACGCTATCATATGCTTTTTTTAAGTCCACGCATAGTAGATGTACCTTTTGGTTAAATGCTTCTCCAGGATTTGTGTGACTGTAAATAAATGATCGATTGTGGATCTTCCTGTTCTGAAACCGACCTGTTCTTCTGCTTCATTTCACAATATTCGTTCTCCATACGGTCTTTTAATATTTTTCCATATATTCTGCTGATGGAATTTATGACAGATATTCCTCGGTAGTTGTCACACTCACTTTTATGCCCTTTCTTATGAATTGTGGTATATACAATACTTTCCAGTCTTCTGGTACTTGATCTACTCATACATCTTTGGGAAAGATCTCTCAGTGAATGGTATAGTTTGTCTGTTCCATGTTTTATAAGTTCTCCAGGAATATTTCCTGGGCCTGGGGCACTGCCGTTCTTTAATGAGCTACATACTTCCTTAACCTCTGATATACTTATTCTTATCGGAGATCCTTTAGTAACTATATTGGGATTAACGTTTTCTGTGTTTTTAAATTTTTGTTTGTCTTCTGATTTGATTTCATGTTTGCGCTGGTATTGGTGAGATGATATCTTTTTTCCGCTCCTGCCTCATATTCTTGAGTAGCCTCCAGCTTTCCGTACTTTTCCTACCTCTTGTATATGTGTTAAGTCTAGCGCATGTCATCTCCCATTTTTCATTCTTTTTTATACAGATCATTTTACGCAGTCTTGCTTGGGCTTCTTTATATGTCAGTTTGTCATTCAAATTTTTTGAGTTTAAGTATGCATGATATTTTTTACGTTTTTTAAATTAGTTAATATATCAATTATTGTATGGAATAGTGAATAGCGTTTCGGGAACCAAGATGACATCATCGGAAAATGATTAAATTTAAAATTACTGTAACTGTACCTAAAAATTTATAAAATTTCAAGAATTACCTACGTGAAATATCCTATAGTATGTAACAATAAGAACTGAATAAATCAAGAAATAGGTCTGCATATAATTTAAAATTATGTCCGAAACCTGTACGAGTCCCCAACGTTGGATACAATTTAAAATTTTAATTAGATATTTAACGGGAAGCAGTTAACTAGGACCTCCTCGTGATTCCCTACGTCTATCAATTAAACCGTAACGTATTATTTCCATTTCATAGCATCTTTGTGTATGGTAACATCAGATTTTAAAGAGTTTATGAAAATGACAACACTACGAATGAAACTTTCCTGACGTTTACTTTCATTGGGTTGGAATGACTGAATCACAATGCAAGATTGCCACTGACAGAAATAAAATTCCCCTGAACCTAATTACTCACATGACGTAAGATTAGATTTTTAATTAAAACATCACTCTCCCTGTTCCGTGACATTTTCAATGAGTTACGCCAAACTGAATTCATTATAAATTAATTTTAAACTCATAACTTCTTTAATACGTACTCTTTTTATTTTTCAATTATGCCTTGTTCATACTTGAAAAGAAAATGGTGGTTAGTTCAGATGCTGGGGTAACGTGTACATAAACGGTTACATAACTTGTGAAATTGTAATTAAATTTAAATATTTTATCGAAATAGCATGGTAATTGGGTAGAATCTTTGGAAAACCTAATAATAATAATATTTATTCCAGTTAATTATGTTACATAGTATAGGAAAGTCATTAAAACTACAAGCTACAAACTTTCGTAATATAACAAACATAAAACATAGATGACAAATTTACAATTAACATTAATGATTAAAGTCCCATATATACACTTATACATTATAATAGTATTAAGTTACATTAATAATACAGAAGCACAAATAAAAGATAATTCATAAGTAGAAATAAAAGAACAGATAAATACTTTACTCATTTAGATATTCTTGAACACTAGTAATATTTGTTAATTAATAATGTTTTCACATTTTTCTTGAAAGAAGGTATATTTCTAATATTTTTTATTTCATGAGGTAATTTGTTGTACATTTGTATACCAATAGATGCAGGATTTTTGTCATATATTGCCAAGCTATGGATAGGTAAGCTATAATTTTTTCCTCTCCACAAAACAGTTTGCATGTTCCTTACAGTATCCAAAATTTTGTTTTCACTACAAATACAGACAGCTATTGTCATCAGCAAACATAACTATATTTCGCTATCATTGGCAATTGGAAGATCATTTACAAATAAAATGAATAACAGTGGTCCAAGGACAGAACCTTGTGGAACCCCTTGCTTAATATCTTCTGAATTAGATATTATTTTATTAATCTCTACTATTTGTATCCTACCCTGTAAATCCGATTTTATGTACTCATTTACTTTACCCCTCAGTCCATAAGGTTCAAGTTTATCCAAAAGTAAGCAGTGATCCACCAGATCAAAAGCTTCAGTTAAGTCTATAAATAACCCTATAATCTTTTTATTATTATCTAGATTTTCGTAAATGTCATGTAGAGTTTTAATAAAAGTTACCCACTAAACCAAATAATATCGCAAACTCGTGAAGATGCGATCACGTTAATGACTGTGGCACACTACTTTATATTGACAGCATGTGACAATTACGCCACAAAGTTGCATAATGTCAGCTACGTCAAAAAATGACCCACTTAAATGCCACTTCATAGCCAGAATTAAAACATAGTTTTATGGGAGGCAAAATAGCAATTTGTAATATATATTACCACAAATTTATGACTAAATAGTCATGATAAAATAAACAATATGACAGTATTTTGTGTCCCCAACCGCTTAAAAAAATATTATTAATAACCTGCTTTGCTAATTCTAAGTAATTGATTATCAACGTTTTGTAGTTCATCAGGCCTGCTTGACTGCGAAGTAATTTCCGACAAATTTTCACTTTTGGAAAATCAAGTAGGCTTTGACAGTAGCAAACAATTCATGTTCTATGCAGCTTAAGTGCTTTTTCCATAAAATACATGTAAGTATCAAGAAATTTTATATTGTTTAAAATTAAAAATTATATCTCTGACCTAAATTTCCAGTAAAATCGTTATACTTTATTTTTGTTGCAATTGATTGTAAAAAAAATAAACTGATAGCATTTGAACCCGAATTCTCTGAATGATATTCAATTCAATTCAAAACTTCTTTATTTAACATTAACTTATGCAAATACCTTCCGGGTACGGCTGTGCAACCACTGCATTGTTTGCTGTGGTGGATTGCAGGGCCGAGCTGACTAGATCTGGTTCGGTTTTAAAGTAATTAAAACTTATACCTAGGCTCCTTCTGCAGGATGCAGATTAAAATAGGTGATAAAATTTACAAACATCTAAAGAAAAACAAAAACTTAAAACTTCACAATTTATTAGCATTTCGCGCACTTCACTGTTTTTAATTTGGCCGGTGAGGCTCGTACCTCAATCTGGTCGAGGAACCATCTGCCAGACGTGTAAATGCTAGGCTGCGTATAGGCTGGCGTAAACTTTCGTTTTCGCAAAATTATGATTTTGTTGATTTGACGGAAAAATTTAGAGTCAAAAATGCACAAAAAGAAAACAGGAAACAAACGAGACAAAAAGAAACAAACATAAAGGAAGAGATGGATAGAAAATATTTAAAGACATAAATCTATGAAATATCAGTGAGATGGATAGGGTATGTAAAAGTTATAGTTGATGAAGTTTAGCGACAGAGGTTGCCGGAAGATCGGTAACGTTTGATATGGTAGGATATGGAACATTATGCTGTCTAATTTGTGTTAGGTTTCTTGGACTATCGCCCAGTTTGAAAGAGTAGAATTTCTGGGAAATATCCTCGACGTAGTCCGCTATTGGAGTTATGTCGCGTGTATGTCTTTGAGGGAGGTGATAGTCAAATGTTGGGGTGTAATGGGGTAGTGAAGCGCAAGTTATAGCCTCTCCTACTCAATTGTTAACCTCACCTTCGCGATGAGTTCAATTTGAACTTGGTGCACCCTGTTTTCACTAACGAGGCTCTAACGACCGAGTAAGGGCGGAATAACCCTTACCTCTTGCCGTGAGCACATCCACCTTCTTACGAAGAGTGCGGTAAAAATAACCCACCGCACACAAAGGTTGCTTTTGGAATCGTTTGGTTACCCCATCGTCGCAGTCTCCTTCTGTGCCATGGGACCACACCACTCGCCTTCCGCAACCGAGCTGGTCAGTTGCATACCTGCTCCAGCTAAAACTTCAAATGCAGCTTCGTTTTCAGTCGATTAAGGCTTTAAAAAAATGATGGAGCGTTCAAGTGGGACAAAATCATCCGGAGGTAAAATACCCTCCCGATCGGATCTCCGGGGGAGGGTGCCCACAGGGACACCTCATCGAATGTCGAAAAAACACCGTCAAGTTAAATCCAACAAAACTAATTCTTCTCGACCTGAAAGAAGAACTGCTCTAATAGATAGAGAACTTCACCGACTCAATGTTGACGTTGCAGCTCTCAGCGAAACTCGATTTTTGGAGGAAGGCTCTCTCACAGAAAAGTACTACACCTTCTATTGGAAAGGTCTTCCCACCAATTCAAGAAGACAACATGGAGTAGGATTTGCCGTTCGGAATCAACTTGTATCCAACTTAACACAAGTACCATAAGGCCTATCCGAGCGTCTAATGCTGCTACGCTATGAGCTATCAGATGGTAACGCGATAAATCTAATAAGCGCCTACGCTCCCACTCTGGATGCAAGTCACGAAACCAAGGAAAACTTCTATCAACAGCTGGAAGAAACCCTCTGTAGAATACCTAAAACGGAACGACTCGTTATTCTTGGCGATTTTAACGCTAGAGTAGGGAGAGATGCAGACACCTGGCCAGGCATCATAGGCAAGAACGGTTTGGGCAACATGAACGCTAACGGTCAACTACTCCTAACTAATAGCGCCGAACATGATCTAGTTATAACAAACACCATTTTCCGACAAAAGGATAAATTTAAAGGCACCTGGCGTCACCCCAGATCAGGTCACTGGCATCTACTGGACTATGTTATCGTACGTAGGAAGCATCTCAAGGACGTCCAAATTACAAAGGCGCGCATTGATAGCGAATGTTGGACCGATCATCGTCCTGTTGTCTCTAAAATGAAAATTGTTATGAGACCCAAACACCGAAGAACTCAAGTAAAACGTAGACTCCGTCTCTGTATTAGTAAATTGCGTGACCAACAAACCGTCGAACAGCTAAAGCAAAAAGTTCAAGAGAATTTGAGTGCACTAGAAGAAACCAATTCTGTAGATGTCGCTGCTACCTGGACACAAATTAAAGACAGTTTAAAAAGTGCGAGTGAGGAAATTCTTGGCACTGCAGCAAGTAAAAAACAGGAGGACTGGTTCAATGATAATGAAGCTTTTATACAAGAACTTCTTGACCCCAAACATACTGCCTTCCAAAACGCTATCAACCACCCCAACGACTCATCAAAAGCAGAAGCTTTTACCCAATCTAAGTATGAAACGCAACGCGAAATCAGAAGAATAAAGAACGAGTGGTGGGCATGCAAGGCCAGAGAAATTCAAAGGTACGCCGATTCACACGACTACAGGAATTTCTTTCAAGGAGTAAAAGCAGTGTACGGCTCCAGTCGGAAAAATATGTGCCCTATTAAAGATTTAAATGGAAATCTCCTCAAAGAAGACCAGGAAATAAGAGCCCGATGGAAAGAACACTACTCTAATATTCTTAACCAGCAAAGTCAAGCCGATCACGATATTATAAATCTTATCCCTCAATATGACACCTTCGAAGACTTAGATAAACCACTAACAACGGAAGAGATCTTAACCGCCATTGGGCAGCTAAAAAATAACAAATCTCCCGGCGCCGACTCACTCCCAGCTGAGATCTTTAAAGCTGTGTCGGCAGAGCTCATACCCTACCTCAAAAAACTGTTTGATGTCGTGTGGGAAAGTGGTCAAGCTCCGCAGGAGTTTCGTGATACACTTTTAATCAACCTCTTCAAAAACAAAGGGAGCGCTGCGGACTG
This sequence comes from Leptura quadrifasciata, assembly GCA_963675555.1. NCBI lineage: Eukaryota > Metazoa > Arthropoda > Insecta > Coleoptera > Cerambycidae > Leptura > Leptura quadrifasciata. Next base: position 135,872,748 of record OY776675.1, on the reverse strand, counting down.
TGGAAATTACAGGGGTATAGCTCTCCTGGCTGTTGGAGGGAAGATACTCACTAAAGCGATGGCAAATAGGCTAACACCTGTTATGGAAAAGTTACTTCCTGAAACACAGAGTGGCTTTAGACCAAACCGTGGCACATCGGATTTAATCTTCACACTTAAACAGCTTCAAGAAAAAGCACTCGAACATCAAGGAGAAATTCACATGCCCTTCATTGATTTAACCAAGGCGTTTGACTCGGTGGACAGGGAAGTGCTCTGGAAAATTATGTTCCGCTTAGGTATCCCTAGAAAATTGCATGTCGCAGTCTACATACAAACAACAACGCCCAGGTTATGTATAATAATGAGGCAACAGAACCTTTCTAAACCCTCACTGGAGTTAGGCAGAGATGTGTCCTGGCACTCCTACTCTTTAATTTGTTTACCACTGCTCTAACAATTATTGTTGACAACAAACTGACAGTCAGAGGAATAGGTCTCAGATACCGTTTTGATGGCGGTCTCTTTAACATAGGGCGCTTTAGAGCTTTCACGAAGACACGCACACGATTCATTTGTGATCTCCAGTATGCGGATGACTGTGCACTTTTAGCCTCTACGCCGGAAGAGCTTCAAGAACTTTTAGATGTGTATGCCCAGAGCTATGATTCCTTGGGACTTAAAATCAACATTGGAAAGACTAAGATTATGTCAACTCCTCATCTAGTGAACCAAATAGACATTACACTTAACGGAAATTCTCTTGAAGTGGTGGATCAGTTCAATTACTTAGGCAACGTTGTTAATGACAAAGCAAACATGGACAGCGAGATTCGCAATAGAATTAACGCTGCATCTAGAGCACTCTGGGGACTTAGAGAGAGAGTATTTGACAACCACGACCTTGCTTTGTCAACGAAAATGGCTGTCTACAGAGTAGTTGTCATTCCAACACTGCTATATGGATGTGAAAGCTGGGTCACTTACCGTCGTCATGTGAAAGAATTAGAACGTTTTCAGCAAAGACACCTCAGAAGTATGATGAAAATCCGTTGGTTCCATCACATATCAAACGTGGAAGTACTCAGGAGAGCAAACAGCCTTCCAATTGAGGTGCTTATTTCAAGAGCATGCCTAAGATGGGCAGGTCACGTTCATCGTATGCATGATAACCGCCTTCCTAAATGTACACTTTATGGTGAATTGCTAAGCGGTAGAAGAAGGCGTGGCGGTCAACGAAAGAGGTTCAAAGACGCTCTCCATGAAAATCTAAAATCCTGCGGTATTGCAGACGAGCAATGGGAACAACTTGCAGCGGACAGAACCGAATGGCGAGGGGTTGTGGCCAGCTATCAAGGAAATGTTGCTGCAAGAAGGCCGAATCCAAGACCTAACCAGGTCTATGTTTGTCCTGACTGCGGTCGACATGTGCTCTCCCGAATTGGCCTCTATAGCCATAGTCGTGTGCACCGTAGATGAACGGGAATTACAATAGACTACACCTTTTACTTGTTTTTTATTGTACACAATTTATCGATGTAACATTTTTATACTCGGACTCGAGTAACGGCTAATAATAATAATAAGTCAAATGTTCTATCCAATAACCCACCAACGATCCTTGGGAAAACAAAGTTCTTCATGTTACTTAATACTACAGTTCTGGTTATATTTTCAGAATTTAATAACTACAAAACAAAGACCTATTTGAATAAACGTATTTTCTTTTAATTTATATTCTATTCCTACCAAAAGAAAATATGGTGGAAATCGGCCAGAAGAACCAATAGAGGGAAAACTTAGTTCTCTAAACTGCATCCCCTGCAATATCCCTTCCTACTTTCTAATCTTTCTAGAACCAAGCAGTCATGTCATCCTGTAGTGATACTAAGGAACTGTCCATGTGCCAAAAGACCCCGCACGGAATGATAGGAAAATGGCTCTCAGTTAAATTGGACCAAATTTTAGTATGTTATAAGTCTTGGCCTTTTGAACAATAGTTCCCATGGGCACAATGCTCAAAAGTCAATATAGCGCAAGCCACTTACTAAAAAAACCCGATCCGTCGCACATCCAAGACCGAGCAGTCGGAAAATTGGGGTGGTTTTTCCTTGATAGGGGTAGTACGCAAGGGTATCAGAACTCGAAACTATCACCATAGTTTTTCTCGCCCTCGAAAGCGGAGGGGGAAATGTATCCTACAAACTTTTGATGTTTTGGCCTTTTTGGAACCTCGTTAAATAGACTATTAATGATTCTGTCTTCAACAATTAGTGGCTTGCGCTATATTGACTTTTGAGCATTGTGCCCTATTGTTTAGAAGACCAAGACTACCTATAACATACTAAAATTTGGTGCAATTTAACCGAGGGCCATTTTCCTATCATTCCGTGTAGGGTTCTTTGATCATAATCGTTACAACTATTTTAGAGAAAAAAATATTTAATTCTCATAACCTTACCCCTACAGCCTTTTTCAGGACTAAAGAATCATCCCACCTTGTATTAGTACCAAGGGGTACATGTTAAATTTGATCAAAATAGTCAGAGCTATATTTGAAAAAATAATTATATTGCATTTTTTCATCGGTTTTTAGGGGTTAACTCCCCCCATGTTTGAGCCTAGGTTCGACTTTGCAATTTTTCCTCGAAGTGTGATAGTTCTGAATAAACTTACAAGACTTGAACAAAATCTATTCAGTAATTTAAGCTCTAGGTGCAACCACAGCCGGTAAACAACAGACGGCAGACAAACCTGTTTTAAAAACCATTTTTTTGCTTCATGCGACCTAAAAACATGTATATTCATAAAAAAAATCAAAATCGATTATTTGCACGATCATACTTCCCCTATGTACTACGTATATGGGAACGTAAGAAGGTACGCTAATTCATTCGAATATCGATACACAAAAATTACCTTTAATTCTGGATGAACTTTTTGTAATAAAATATTACAATATCTTTTACAGAAGTGACCTTGCTATAATAACGGTAACATTGTCCACAACAAATCTTTCAAATTTTAACATGGGGATATTGAGTATCGGCCATTTGCTTCAAATTCTTCAACTTACAGCCTATTAACAGTTTTTCAATTTAATTGAGATTTATTTAAATACAAATATTTTAACAATTTCTAAGCGTGAACTGACGAACTGAGAATATTTCTTTTTAAAAAGAATGTTTTGATGTTACACATTACGTATTTATCATCATTTTACAAACAGATCTCCTTCGAGGACTGGAATAAAGAGTAAACCATAAAACTATTTTACTGTACGAGATTTAAAGTGGCATAATGCTTGCAGGACCCTATAAAAGGATTAAAACTTCTTACTTCCATAAATTGTAATCAACGAGATATAATATAACCAACAGTAATTTGTGGAATATAAATAAAGAATATGAAATATGTAAAAGAAATATTTTAACACAAACAAAATTTCCACTACAAAGTTGCATTAACATGTGGATTTATTATAGTGTAGGATGGTATTAAGTGAGATGAATAGGTTTTAGTTTTATGCAAACGTGTTAAGAACAGTTTCAATTCCCAAGTACCAAGTAGTTATGTCACAGATATTTTATCTTAAAATGATGATCGAAGAATGTTCATAAATTTAAAATTTTTAAAAGATAATTCTTTAACTTTGAATAGGTACCAATATCAAGTGAGTAAGTATGGCCCTCGTAAAATAGACAGACGGTATGGTACTATTTATATTCCTTGAGATAACTTCCATTCCTCTGAATTAAACAAAAATTAACTTCCTTTCTCTAATTTATTAATTTTATTGAAATATTGAGTGTCGAATTTTAGACCCTTATTTTTATTTATTTACGTACACTGCCCTAGAGCTTAACGAAAAGTTGAAGTATAATATAAACAGTACAGATAACACAGTTTGAATATCAAATATGCAAAATATTGAGATTTAAATAGATTTTCGCACACTATACAGGGTTCTACGATAGCTAGAACTTTTAAAAAAATTGCAAGTAAACTAGATAGAAGAGTCTGTAACTGGAAATTATTTTCGAACGTACAGGGCGAGCCAAGTAGAAATTACAGGACCAAGTGCCTTTTTTTAAAATGGAATGCTATGTATATCAGTACATTTTTTGAAGCCCCTTTCTAGGCTCTATTCATTCCTATATTGGCTTTGAATATTTCCCAACCACTTGAATGTAATGTATTTGTTGAAATAATGCAATCTGCAGATGGATATTAAAAAATCACCACAGTCACAATTATGGGTTTTAAGAAAAACTTACGTGAATACTAGTTACGAGGCATCTAATTAATGTTTTCGAATCAGTTTCATCTCCTAAAAATGTACAGGGTGGCCAAAAATTATTTTTCAATTAAGAACATTTTAAATTGAATTTTCTCAATTCACATCTCTATGCGATTTTGAAATGAGGTTCCCACTATTTCTAAAACTGCCGGTGTGATAGATGTAAAGGCAGCTATTATTCTTTCCTTCATATTTTGTACTGTTGTTGGTGTGTCTTTCCTTCACGTATCCCCATAAAAAGATATCCATTTTTGTAAGATCTGAGGATCTAACAGGCCATTTAGTGGGTCCATTTCTTCCAATCCATTGATTAGGGTAGGTATTATTTAAGTGGTCTCTAACTGCATTTAACTAATGTGGTGGAGCACCATCGTGCTGAAACCACATCCTATTTCGAATTCTTTCAGGAATATTTACCAATAACTGTGGCAGATAGTTTTCCAAAAAGTGAAGGTAAATAGCTCTAGTCAATGTACCATCAAAGAAATGTGGCCCTATTTCATGTTCTCCAATAATTCCTCCCCAAACGTTTATAGACCATCTGTGTTGGTTATCAACTTGCATAAAAAAGTGAGGATTTTCCGAAGTATAATAATGGAAATTGTGCCTATTAACAAATCCATTTTTTTGAAAAGTTTGCCTCATCACTGAATAAAACAGTATTGAAGAAGTTGACATCATGTTGAATTTCACCTCTAGTCCAATTACAAAATTGTAAGCGCTTTTGAAAATCGTCATCAGATAATTCCTGGTGCATTTGAATATGATATGCATGCAACTTATTTGTTTTTAAGATTCGATCCACAAACCATCTACTTATTCCTACTAATGAGCTCACTTCTCTTTTACTAACACGGGGATTCTCAAACGTTGCCAGCACCACAGAAAACTCATTTTCTTCATCAACAACACGTTTTATTCTTTCACTTTTTTTATATTCGACATTTCCAGTTTTCAGAAATCTATCGAGAATGTTTTGGAAGCGCTAACATCAGGAATCCTTCTTTCAGGACAACGTTGGGTGATAAATTGTATTGGCAAGTAAACAATTTCTGTCTGACTCGCCCAAACCAAAAGTCATGTCTACAAGTTCTGCTTTATTCAAATTCATATTGTAAAATTCCAAATATTTTAAATTCAATACAAACTGTAACGACCGATAAGTATGATAAATACTCCTTTGAACACAATAATTTATACCAAACTGAGATTTTACTGCTTGTCGACTAACGAAAACAGCAAAAAATTTACAAAAGAACATTACAGTAAAGGACCGGTTAAATACTATTACTCATTTCAATGGATTGGAAGAAATGGTCCCACTAAATGGCCTCATTTCAAAATTGCATAAAGATGTGTGTCAATCAACATGGGCAACATGTCGAACACCTATTATAAATTTTTCTAATGAATTATTTGAGGGAACCTCTTTTTTAAAGTTTATTCTTGAATTTGACAATTATTTATTTAAAAAAACGAAAATGGTTGCAATTAGCCATAGGGAAGTACTTACAAAAAAAGTTCGCTTTTCATTTCTACATCACATCGTCGATAAAAATACAGGGTGTTCCATTTGAAAAAATTGAGAAAATTCAATTTAAATTGTTCTTAATTGAAAAATAGTTTTTGGCCACCCTGTACATTTTTAGGAAATGAAAATGATTCAAAAACACTAATTAGTTGTTTCACAACTGGTGTGCACATAAATTTTTTTTAAAACCCGTAATTGTGACTGTGGTGATTTTTTTAATGTCCATCTGCAGATTGCATTATTTCATCAAAAAAATTCATTACATCCAAGTGGTTAGGAGATATTCAATGCTAATGTAGCAATGAATAGAGCCTAGAAAGAGGCTTCAAAAAATGTACTGATATACATAGCATTCCATTTAAAAAAAGGCGCTTGGTCCTGTAATTTCATCTTGGCTCGCCTTATATGTTCGAAAATAATTTCCAGTTATAGACTTTTTTATCTACTTTACTTGCGATTTTTTAAAAAATTTCTAGCTACCGTAGAACTCGAGATATCGAGGTCTGATGCACTAATGCCCCACCCTGTATAACAGATTTTAATATTAGGTTTATGTACGATACTAAATTTGAGTATATTTAGATTGCAACCGAACTATCAGATTAATTTTTGGAGCAGATATTTCGGACAGAGTTCCTGACAAGGCACTCTTTTATGCCCGATTTTTTTCGTAATATATATAAATAGTCTTCTTAAAATCCTTATAATTCATAACATTTCTCGTTTGGCTGATGATGCCATATTATTTAAACGTAAAACATGGGATCCACTATAACAAAAGACGAAAAGTGATTTTAAAAACAATGCCAAATATAAATGTAAACAAAACACTAGCTACCTACCACTTTGTAGCTACTTGCGTAATCTTCCTGGCTACGAAACATTGACGGTAAATAATTATGAGATTAATACTAATAATATCCAGAAGAACCAAAAAATATCATCATAGACAATCACCTAAAATAATAAAATAATTTCGTCTTTATTAAAAAAAATAATAATATATATTTACATATTTGCTCATAGAGTAGGCGAAGTTTAGCAAAGTGTGGTTATTCCAGTAATCAACAGGCACAGTATATCCGTTCACTTAAGTGTTACGAACTAAATTATAATGAAACGGCTTGAAAAATTGCATATGAATAAAGCTAAACACATTTGTTATTTTTAAGAAGTTAATTCTAACTGACGATAAATTAGCATATATATGCTTCATTTGGCAACGAAATTCATAAAGGTTTTAATTCATATTAGGTTGTACAGAATTGTACAACATCATAACGAGGTAAGTGAAATTTCGTTGGAAAAGAGCAGTCGTGTGGTGAGGCATTGTGTGTATTACGGTTATGCATGATATTTCTGAAGATGGATGAGTTTTTCTCTAAGATACAGGGGAATTGACGATTGCAATAAGCGGTACAAAAATGTGGGATAATGTAATCTTACTGTATTGTCCATATTTAACCATATTGTATAAGTTTTCCGATACATGATCGTATCTTCGTAGGTTGAAAATGAAGCGGCAACATGTGCTTTGGACGTTTTTTAAAAAGATTTTTAGAAGTTTTATCTATACATTGGTAGTATAGTATATTGCAGTAGTTAAAAACGGGCAATACAAGTGACTCGCACATTTCTTTACGCATTTTAAAATATAAAACATATCTGATTGAATAGAAGAATTTCATTGTAACATAAGTCTTTTGCAATAATAACTTAATGTGTTCTCTAAATAGTAAAGTTTGATCTAAAAAAACAAGATTTTTTGCGCAATTTGAAAACATAATATTTCCTCCATCTATAACCGGAGAAAGCTGCGTTTTTAGAAGCTCCTACGGTTTTTCGAACTAGACAATAGTGCTACCCATTTGTTTGATTAATGATTAATTTTTAAATTATGCTCCGTAAATATCTGCCAATAGAATTTAAGTCGTCATTTAATAAGGTATTAGCTAGGGAGGTATTGGATGGATTAAACTCGTACAAGAGATGAGTGTCATCGGCACATGATTACAAGTGAGAATGATTAATTTGGTCAAAAATATCGGCTGTAGAGATGACAAACAGCTGGGTCAATGTCAGACTCTTACTGACTAAAACCCCTCCTCACAGGGTCGTCTATAAACACTCCGAGGGCACTGCAGCCTCTTGGGCTTATTATGCACTCCCTGTTCCAATCTACACTGCCCATTTTAATACTCCTGTGCCACTGATGAGGTGATACAGGTCTGAGAATGGGCGAGTTTTATGCTTTGCGGGTCTGTTTGGGTTTGCCCGTAAATGGACCTTGGTGGAACACCTGATGATATTAATTGGGCGGAGGACATAAAGTTATTGACTGATACTGACTGACGTCGATTGGATAAGGATGATTTAAAGAAAGCTACAGCATTTTCATTAAACCCATAAAACAATAATTTCGCGCATATTAAATCGTGATTAATAGTATCAAATACCTTAGAAAAATCAAGTGAAACTAAGACAGCTGCCCTCCCTTTATCTAAGGCCCTTATAATATTATCACATAGATTAAGCAGTGCAGTAATGGTACTGTGAGATTCTTGAAAGCTAGATTGATGTAAGGGAAAAATTTTATACAAATTTAAATAATCAACAATTTGACTTGACTTGTGAAGAAAATTTAAATACCTTAGTAAAGATATTAAGTAGTCACAATTTTCTTATACCAAGTATCTGGAAGTACTGTATTATGCCTCATTTAACATATCATAAGTTGGGGGATGTATCAAAATATTATTTACTGTCACTGTTAAACAATCTTCAAATAATTCATAAATGGATACTAGGTATTATCTAAATCAAGTGTTACATGTATCCAATCCAATGAACTGTATACGGAAGCAATATTCGCAACATAAGGTAATTGTTTTATCACGGTATACTAAATGAATATCAACAAAAATAAAAATTACTTACAAAATAGTGAACGTTCTCACAGTAAGAGATACAAAGAAAAGTCAATAAAAGAACCAAAAATTAATAAAACAATTATTGACAAATGTAACAATTTGCCATGTTGCGGACCTCTAGCGTATGCGACCCACCATACACCTTAGCGTTTTGTGGGCCGCATAATAACAACCTCTACGTCCGTAGCAGAGTTTCGCTATTGTCCACGAGAGGCGTGAGATACTTCCAGTTGGTGAAAAGGCGGGATGGTGGTATATCAAAACTCGGTTTATCCAAGGCATCCTGGTGGATTTTGAGATTATCAACATAGGAAAATTTTCTCCATCTGTTGTTGTTCCGTTTAGCGGAATATTTCATTGTTGTGAGTAAATTTTAACTGCGGAAGCAGGATATTTAAGTATACAAGGTAAGCTAACCTGTTCACGCCATCTTACCCGTTCTCTACCCACGTGTTTCACAAATTTACAGGCTTTCCTTTAGAAGTATCGTGTCGACTCGAAAGGCGGACTCGACCCCATTCATCCAACTGTGGTTTTTTAGGATCATTGGTGGATTGTTCCCTCATCAGTGAGGTAAATTATATTTCTTTTGTAGGTTATGTCAGGTTTAAATTGCTCTCATGAGGCACGCTTCACGTGCATTTTCGACCATGCAAATTAAATCGTGATATCTTTAGGGTTCCACGGACGGGGCTTCCACACACAGTAGTGAAGTTCCACGGACGGGGCATCCAGACACAGTAGAAAGTTCCAGAGCTGGAGAGGCTATAATCAACCCCATCCTCGGGTCAATTTCTTTCGTTCCGAAGATACCACCGTAGGGCTACAGTATCTTCAACGTCGAAGTCGGTATCGTACCACCCTAGATAAGTGTGTTGTTTTCGTTTACCGGGGACCACCTTCAGTGGTTCTGTGCGGTTATATCCATGCATACTTACTTTTGTATTTTAACTTGTACATATTTAAAGATTTTATGCATTTATATTTATTTAAGGAGGTTCTCTAAATCAGACCCATTATGACCGAATTTATTACCATTGATCCTCACGTTGTAAACCGATGTGTAGCTACACGAGGCATTTTATTAATGTTGTAACTTATTAATCAAGAAATTTGCCACACCTTTTGAACATCGCTAGGTTACATGCTAGAGAACCAATATTTGTAAATTCCGTAATATAGTCATTTCATGTTTAAAGAAAGTGTCATTATTTCTTCTGCGACCACTACGAATGGAACCCTCAGTGATTTGTGGAAGTAAGTAAACTAATAATTTGTCATAGTTTATGTAAACTTGGGCTTAACGCCCTGAGATGGTCTGAGCTAGAGAAATTTTATCGTGGGCACGTTACATCACTTATCCGGGTTAAGTTGTGCCTGCGATATCTGCTACGCTACAGTAGCCCAAGTGAGTTTCTTTATGTAATATCTTATAACCATTAATATCCATCGTATTGATTTGTTTATGTACGTGTAAATCGTAGCAGCCACATTGCTTTTATTAAAAAACTCTGTCAATATTTCGGGATTATTGATACGGCGTACCACTGGTTTAAGTCGTATCTATATGGAAGGAGTCAGCAAACCAAAATAAATAAAATTAAATCTGAAAAACTTTTCAATAATAATGGAGTTCCACAAGGTAGTTTGCTAGGGTCTATGCTTTTCACGCTATTTATTAATGATTTACTTCTAATCAATTCAGAATAGTGCAAAATACAACTCTTTGCAGACGATACTATAATATATTACTAATGTGAAGCAAGTTATCCAAAAAATTAACATGATACTGGAATTAGTTAATTAATGGTTTACAACGAACGGATTAATGGTAAACGCAAATCCAAATATATGGTAATAGATTCCAACAAATATTTAAATCAAAACACTGATAATATGTGTGTAAAGTACAACGGAGAGCATCTTGAAAAGGTAATAACTATGAGATATTGAGGGACAATCATAGATAACAAACTAAGATTTAACGACCACATAAACTACATATGTAAAAAGATATCAAAAAAACTGAGATTCGCCTATTGTGTTAGTAAACATTTAACTTCAAATACAAGGAAAACTATTTATAACACAATAATGAAACACCTCGTGTACTGCTCAAGTATATTATATATGTGTAATGACACCAATATATTCACTATCAGATTAATTATAAGTTACACAGTATTCATAATGGTGTCATCGAATAAGACAGTGAAGTACTTACCCTCAGATGTTAAATAAAAAGAATTTAAAATAAAAACCACTAAAAACTCAACAAAACTTCCATCTGTTACCGCACTCATTACACAAAACGAAGGTTGTCATAGGTTCATCTGATGATCTGGTCTGAAGTTGGTTATAAGTACAATATATCTAAACTGCAGCTATTTCAAAATACTACTTCACAATTATTTGCTACCAACATATTTGTCAACAAATGTATAACATCGTAGGGATATTCCTAATTACACCAGGCAAAGAAATTATATAAATATTAATTACTCAGATTTAATGAAAACAAAATCCTCCATATACGACAAGGGGGCGGCCGAATTTAACAAATTGCCAGAATTTATATCGCAATCTAAGAATGTCGTTCGTTTAAACAATATTTAGATAAATTCATGTATAAATAATTTGGTTCTATTTTACTCATTAGGCTTGTAGATATGTTATATATTATTAGATTGTACTACAATAAGTAACACATGTTTTAAATGATATAAAGAAAATATTTGTAGTAATAAGTATTGTTAAATGTAGGTAAATATACTGTACTACACATGTTAAACCTGTGTAATAGCTGCTTGTGCTAAATAAATATTGTAATTATTATTTGATGACTATAGTAGGTATATATTGTTTAGTAACAACAACTAATTGCGTCGTATATAGGTATATTTATACCTAATATCGATGCATTATATTTCAATTTATAAAGTCAAGAATTTCTTAATGCATGCTGAGATCCGACAGATTGCCAGTATTTTTTAGATAGAACTTAAAACCTTATTTTAAAATCTGTTGATGAGCACGCGGAATTATTTTCATTTCACGCTTATCACATTTACGGCCCACCTTGTAAAGTGCTCTGTATGTATTCCTCCCGCCTTGATATGAGATTCTGATGTAAGACGTATGAGTGACGTATGTACATCACGGCAGACGTATGACCTGTAACCCTTCCGCATGCCCTTGGACTCTGATCTCCCATCACTGTCGCTCACCACCGCCGCTGCTGTTATTAACAAACAATGACAACCAAATTAAGACTGACAGTCGGAATGATTAAGCAATTATGGAAACTCTCAATTAATTACATTATAATATAGTGTATCGGTTGCTTTTTGTTGGTGGCATTGTATTATATTTGCGTATAGGTATGACTTAATGAATATGGTACAGGTTTACATAAGTCATATTATGTAATTTAGAAAAAAAAATCAGCTTAAGTTTAAGTAAAATATGCAATTAAAAGGTTAAATTTAGATTTAAACTGACCATGAATGATGAGTGTCTGCAAATACCAACACATTTCAACTCTAGTTCAAATGTACTTTTAGTGGGCGGAATATTAAACATAGTATTTTTATCATAATATTTTTAGTCGCAAACTCCTCTAAAAAATCCTTATTTTACTATAAGGAACGTAACCAGACTGCAACCAACAGCTACTCTCCGGGCTATGCGCCCCGCCGAGCACTGAATTACAAGTTACAAGTCTGGCGCGTTAAGTAATAATTGCATATTACCATCAAAACGCTAATGCTTCGATTGCAACAAACACCAGCCGAAAGACTGATTCTACTTAAAGGAGCTTAAAGGTCGTCACATGCCTACCTTGCACTGACGTGAGCCAACAGCTCGAAATTGCAGTCTGTAAGTGGTGTGTGACGACTGACGAGAGAGCTCCTTTAAGTAGGATCAGTCTTTCGGCTGCTGTTTGTTTAATCGAAGCATTAGCGTTTTGATGGTAATATGCAATTATTGCACTTAACGCGCCAGACTTGTAACTTGTAATTCAGCGCTCGGCGGGGCACATAGCACGGAGAGTAGCTGTTGGTTGCAGTCTGGTTACGTTCCTTATAGTAAACTAAGGATTTTATAGAGGAGTTTGCGACTAAAAATATTATGTTTACATTTCAACTCTATATTTTAATATAATTCTAGATGAGCGTTTCGTTTCACCAATCAGACTGGCATCAACTGAAGATAATTAGAAATGAAATAAATCTAAGAATATATCCTACATGGATGTTGTGGTACGGCAAATCATTATGTTATTCAACAATTGCCGTTATATCTGTCTATACTTTATCACGAAAAATAAGACACATTAATTTCTAGAATAAGGCTTTGTTTTTTGAAAGTAACTGGCAAGTATTCAAGGGTTTCAAGCCCTGCCAGTAACTTTTGTAAACAATTACATGTATCCTTCTCCACACTTGCATAATAGTCCAGTAAATAAAACCATCAAACATCGAAAACGCGCATGTATCTACGATTTTTTTATATGTTGTTAGGACCACTGAGAGTAGTTTATATCCAAGTTTGCAACCCTGAAAATCCTGTGATACTCCCGTGGTGCTCGAAAAACTGCGAAAATCTAGCGATTGCTTCAATTTTAGAAAAAACTACTGTAAGGAAGCGTTTTTCCGGTATCTTCATTTTTAAAGCAAATTAAATTTGCTATAATCTGAACCCATCCCAAGCTCTCTAGATCCATTGGTTGCGGAGATACAGCCTGCCAAAAATGGGCAATTTTTTTCAAAAAGTGAAATTTTATCGGTAAGGTCATTTTTTAACTAATGGCCCTAGAGAAAAGTCATAACAAAGGTATTTGCAGAGAATTGAATTCGCTTCAATTTGATTCCAAAATGGTGCCTCTAGGCCTCATAGTTTGCTCAAAAACGAAAAAATAGTAAAACATCGGATTTTGGGAAAATGACATTGAACTGAATAATGTTGGTATGGTATTTCTTTAAAAAAACGTGGAAGAATGGAACATATGGCTTCAAATAAACATACACTAAACAAATAAACATAAACATAAAATAAACAATGTAAACTATAAAATACTATTTACACAGTCAAGCACCAACACCGCAATAGTTTAGAACTTCTCCCTTTTGGAAGGGCCGGGCCTCATCCAGTCTGGATCAGTGGGGGAGGGAGGGGGAGGAGGCACGACGTTTTCTGGAGATGGCCCTTGACAATAGGAGCATAGGATAGAGCGCTTGAATCCTGCCTTTCTGCAAGTGCACAACCCTAAACACCTTTTCTTGCATTTGCAAGCCACCATTCTAAGCAGGGTCTGAAGAGCGGACTCTGCGCACATTGTGACGAGGTGAGACCTTGTTCTCAGTCACACGGGTTTTTGTCGACTCCCAACCATGAATCCAACAATGATATTTTGCGTCCTCTGTGGTGGGGGGGGGGGGGACGGGCAAGGTTGACTTTGGCCATTGCTGCCGATTTTACAAATGCTGAGTATCCCAGAGTGTTTAGCGTTCCCGCATCTCCTCCGTAGAGGTTCATAAAGTTCTTCCCGCCAGCATTTTCTACTTCTTCCTGGTTGGAGTTTGAATCAATCGAAATTCTGGCGAGGTCTATCCAGTGGGTTTTTTTGAGGGCGTTGCACCACTTCATCTTGCCTTTCCAGAAAAGAATAGAGGTGGTGTCACACTCACTGATGGCATACTGGAACAAAACCATCCCTCGTGGTACCTGCATTTCACCACACGTGAAGGAATTTGCTGGATATTGGGCACATTCTGACTCAGTCCTCCTCATAACTGCATCTTATGAGTATCCATCAAGAACCACAGCTACGTCTTTACCAATGGCTCTGACTGAATCATTTCGATGCCAGATCACCTTGTGCAGGAGGTAACCACCATGATTGTTTTGTGATGCAGACCCTCTGAAATATGGTAAGGGGATCCTCCACACCATATGACGACCCATCTATACCTCCAGAAAACATCGTGCCTCCTCCCCCTCCCTTCCCCACTGATCCAGACTGGATGAGACCCGGCCCTTCCAAAAGGGCGAAGTTCTAAACTACTGCGGTGTTTGTTCTTGACTGTGTAATTAGTATTTTATAGTTTACATTTATTTTACGTTGTTTATTTTATGCTTACGTTTATTTGTTTAGTGTATGTTTATTTGAAGCCATATTTAAAATTCACATTATTGCAGGTTTTCTGAAAGAAATATACACCAGCATTATACAGTACAATGTTTTCATCATTTTCTCAAAACTCGATGTTTTACTATTTTTTAGTTTTTGAGGAAACTATGAGACCTAGAGACACCATTTTAGAATTAAATCGAAGCTAATTCAATTCTCTATATATTCCTTCGTCATATCTTTTCTCTAGGAATATTAGTTTACACGGTACGTATTTTGGAAAATGATCCATCGATAAACGTCGATATTTTGAATTTGAGCGGAAAAAATTCTGTCTGTCTGTCTGTAACTTTTTTGTGCGCATGTTTACTCTGGAACTGCGTATGATATTGACTGAAAATTTGGTACACTTATGTATTGTAACGAGATCTGGAAGTAGATTATATTTTGATCTAATTCCGTTGAAGTGTTCGAGGGTAAATAGGGCTACCTCCTCTACCACCCCATTGCCACCCCCCATTATTAAAGGGAATAAAAACTGCAATGTGATTTAGTGTGTATACAAGAACGAAACGTCTAAAAAAAGTTTTTTGGCATTTGCTACCCCCTCTACCACCCCATTGCCAATCCCACCCTATTATTAAATAGGGTAAAAAAAAATAAAATGTGATTAGTGTGTATACAAGAACGAAACGCTTAAAAAAAATGTTTGGCATTTGCTACCCCCTCTACCACCCCCGTTGCCACCCCCACCCTATTATTAAAGGCAGTGAAAAATAAAATTGGGATTTGAACCAAGGGCCTCTAAAATTTATTTTGCCATTAGTTACCATCTGGCCATAACAGTTTGTAATGCTGTTTCACAAGAGTTTTATTTCCTAAATCCAGTGTGGTAGATCGATAATATGTCATTATCCTTAACATAATTTAGCAGATGCTCTTTTACTAAAATTTCTAGTAGTTTCTCATATGGAGGCAGTGTATTAATTGGAAGAAATTCTTGGCACAACAAAATATTTTTCTTTTTTTCAACAGATGGTATAGTGGATACTTTCCACTCTTTAGGAACTACACCATACTGTAGTGAGATATTTAATATATCATCTACAGCATCAGGGCGAGCGTAGGTGCGTCTTTACTATGTACATACTTCGGTATGCGATGTAAAGCAACGACAGGCGCAGTTAGTACTTGGATTGGTGACCATTCCAACGGAAACCGTGTTCTCGCCTCACACATCTTCCAGCGGCTTGTATATCAGTGTATGCGCGGAAGCTATACAACCTTAGGCGAGGGTTGTATAGGAGATATACCATCCTTCGGAGGGGATGTAAAGCCGTCGGTCCCTTGTCTATTAAATGTTAGGCAAGTAAAAGATCCCTACTCTTCTTAAGGGAAGAGGTTTGGCAAAATTCCTGGTTGGGGGTAGCTCGTCTACAGGCGTCGGTGTTAGGCCTCAGTAGCGGAAATAGGCCGACATTAAATAAATGTATAAAAAAAAAAAAAAAAATCTACAGCATCAAATGCCAGCTTTACGACCTTTGCAGCGATTTCACTAATATCACTACCTTTATTTGGCATATTATGTATACTTTTTTTAAGCGAGGCCACATCAACAGTATTAAACATGGTGATTGTATTTTGTGTGTGTGGGTTGAATGTTCCTTAGTACATAGTTGTTGCCATGATGAATTCTTTGTTATAATAAAAATTTTAAATCATACTCGAATCCATTTTGGATGTATCTGTATATTTTAGGTAGTTAGTGTTATGAATATTGATGAATATGAATCATATTTTATGCTAGTAGAATGAATTTCTCTAAATTTGAAAACCGATGTTAGGTTTGTTAATAAGAAATAATATGATAAGTTAATGAAGACAATAATTTTGGTTGATGGATGAATTAGATTTTTGTAGATGATATCAGTAAAACATTCTATGAAAGTAGGCGTTTTTGATGAATCCAATATGTATAGATAAGTGATTTTGTAGTTAATTTGTTAATTTAAAAATATCATTTATTTTGTGCAGCCAGTATAATTGACAAAAATTTATAGCGCCGCATTTTTCTTAAATGTAATATATATCTGCAGTTTCAACAAGAGGAGCATTAGTGGCTGTATCTTCCATTGACATTCCTAGGTATATTCCTATATACACAACCATAAAGCCTAATATTTATACATATATTTGCATATGCGCCGAGCCAAATAAAAGATATGTTATGCTCACATATCCGAACCAACCAATTTATACATATATGGATTCAACTTAATCTTAGAAATTTGCATGAAATTTAATTTAAAGGTTGTTCACCGCATTATAATCATCAAGCTGAGTTCTCTTTCTAGTAAGGGATACGATAGAAGATTTGCTGCTTGATATTTCTAAACCTTTTTTCACTCTACCACTCTTCTAAACATGTAATAGTGTTTTGAGGGAAATATGTCGTCTTTATACTGAATTATGAAGTTCGAGTAAACGATCTCATGGCATTGAAATATAGCCACGAATATAATTTTTAAAGATTTGAAGTATCCTTGTAAAAATGTCTTTTTCAAACGAAAGAATGTACATGTCTGAAATAATTAAAAATAATCCAACACAATGTTTTTGAACATGTTGTCAAGATACAGTCGACTGTACCGAACGAAAACATCTAAATAATAATGAAAACTTTGTAGTTCCTTTATATTTTTTTATTAATTTGTAACTTACAGGCAACAAAGCTCAAGAACCTGGTATCATAAGATGTCGTTAAAAAGTATGTATATTTTAATATATTACCTGTACGCGTGGACATAATATATTATGTAAAAATGTAAAATTTATATGTATGTGATACGAATCTTCTATCATACGTGATGTGTGAAAAATTTAAATTATGTATTATACCGAGAGTATCGCATTACTGTAATACGAATTATATGCCTGTATGGACATCAAATTATTTAAAAGTTTTCAGTGTGAGTAACATTTGTACGACCAGGAATTTAAGCAATTACCAGAATAACGTAAGTAGTAATTTTTATATTAGTGGAGTAAAATTAGATTTTCAGAGTAAATTTTACATGGAGCAACGCAACATGAAAAAAATAAGTTTGTTTTGGTGTAACTAAGATTACCCTGAGTTTTCCGGTTCAAGTAGGTGGGGGGACCCTTTTTTCGCGAAAAATGGGTAAATTGGTCGTCATTTTTAAGAGTGGTTCTTCAATTTTAATTTA
This sequence comes from Leptura quadrifasciata, assembly GCA_963675555.1. Classification (NCBI taxonomy): domain Eukaryota; kingdom Metazoa; phylum Arthropoda; class Insecta; order Coleoptera; family Cerambycidae; genus Leptura; species Leptura quadrifasciata. The sequence continues at coordinate 135,854,648 of OY776675.1, read as the reverse complement.
TTTTGGACCCTTTAAAATGCTAGTTAAAAGACGAGCACGAAACTCTTTTATTGTAGATGATTAAGGAATCTTCAGTTCAAATTTCCTGAAAATCGGTTCACCACCTCCCACGATATGTATATAAATATACCGAAAAAGAGGAAAAAATTGAATTACGGCTAACTTGGCCAAAATTAAACCAAATTTGATGAAATTTAAAAAAACTAACCTACATAACCAAGAAATAGCTTGCCAAATTTTAATAAAAAAATATCCAACAGTTTGGCCGCAATTCCATTTTTAGTCCAATTTCTACAAAATTTTCGAAATTTTCCCCAAGTTGGACAAATGGTCAAACAATTTTTTTTTTTTTTACCAAAACGAAGGTATTCTTCTATACTTTCATGTGATGTAACTAAAAAATAACTTTTTATTAATTTAGCCGATTTCCTGTCATTTTCGGTATTATACGTATGCGCGCACAAGTATACTTGTATTTATTCATTATAAAAATTTTAATATTAATAATAAAAAATGATTGTGAGCAAGTTTTAAATATTTATATAAAAAAAAAACTCTCGAAGGTAGGATATATTTTTTTTTTCGAAAATTCATTTGATTTTTATTAAACTTTTTCTTAACAAAATGTTTTCTTAACCGCCTCTCAAGCTACCGAAGTAACCCCCTGGAAGATCTCAAGGATCTTGTGTCAGGTAAAGAGAGACGAGGCCCTACAGTTTTATGTGGACTCCGAACCACTCTTGGGGCAATTTTTTTAATGAAAAATTGTTTCGCCTCGCGGGAGTCGAACCCACTTCGCTAGGCAACTCAGTTTGCTAGCCAGTCGCTTTAACACACTGAGCTACCATTTTTTACATATATTGATTATTATTTTATTTTATTCATGATTTCTTTTTCTAACAGTTGTACTAGATGTGCTACTACAAGAAGTATCTACTTCCGAATCGGTAATTGGAGTTTGGAATATTTCTTCACCCCCGTCATCGCTAAAATAGTATACAAACATATAGAAAAAGAAAACATGAATAAAATGAAATAATAAACAATATATGTAAAAAGTTTAATAAAAATCAAGTGAGTTTTCGAAAAAAAATTATATCTTACCTTCGACAGATTTTTTTTTTATCTAAATATTTTAAACCTGCTCACAATCACTTTATATTATTAATATTGAAATTTTTATAATGAATAATTACACGTATATATGTGCGCGCATACGTATAATACCGAAAATTACGGGAAATCGCCGCGCGCATGTATATACCAAAAATGACCAAAAATCGGCTAAATTAAAAAAAGTATTTTTTTAAGTTACATCACGTGAAAATACATAAGAATACTTTCATTTTGGTGAAAAAAAAAATGTTCTACCATTTGGGCAAATTGGGGAAAGTTTGGAAAGTTTTGTGGAATTTGGACTAAAAAAGGAATTGCAGCCAAAATGTTATATATTTTTTGCTAAAATTTGGCAAGCTATTTCTTGGTTATATAGGTTAGTTTCTACTAAAATTTAATCAAATTAGCCATCAAGTTAGCCGTAATTCAATTTTTGACGTTTTTTCAATATATTTATATTCATATTGTGGGAGGCGGTGAACCAATTTTTACGAAATTTGAACTGAGGTTTCCTTGATCATCTACAATAAATGGGTCCCGTGTTCGTTTTTTAACTAGCATTTTAAAGGGTACAAAATAAAATAAAACTGAAAAACCACCTTTAAAAATGACCAATTTACCCCCTTTTCGCGAGAAAAAAGGGTTCCCCCACCTACTCGAACCGGAAAACTCAGGGTATTCTTAGTTTCACCAAAACAAACTTATTTTTTTATGTCACATTACTACATGTAAAATTTTCTCTATCGCCTTATTTTGGGCTATTTTTACGCCATTATATATGCATATTCCTTTCATAGTCCCTGCAAATTAGAAAAAAAAATAGAAGATAAGCGTTTTATTTTATGTAGACATTCTAAAGAATAATAAGAATACATATCTGAAGAGTTTCTACCCTGTGGTTGTTTCATCTCCTTCTCCCCCAGCAGCAGTTTTTGCCTCTATCTTTCGGACGTTTCATCTTACGATAATATTGTTTAAATTGAATTTCCTATATCGTTATTGAGCATATTCTTGGAAATTTTTGACAGGATTACTTATAATAGAATTTTAAGGTTTCTAAATAGTCAAACATCTTAACAGGCTGCCAACATAGTTTCAGACCAGGTCTCTCGACTGTATCTGAAACTGTTGATCTCGTCCAAGATATCCACGAAAAATAAATCAAAAATCATCAAGTGACAATATTATTTGATCTTACTCATGCATTTGACATTAAAGATATAACGTTTGTATGTAATAAGATTTTGAGCATAGACCTGTGTGGTACTATTAATGAAGGGGTGAAATCTTTTTTATCCCGCAGAAAAATAATTGTGAAGATGAATGATACAATCGGACAAATATGACATTGGAGCTCCCCAGGGCAGTATATTAGGACCTTTAATTTTTTTACTATTTATCAATTATTTGCCTGATTTTCTAATACAGGGCAAGGTATTCATATATGCTGACGACACAACGATTGTGGTATCAGATAAAAATCCGTTAGTATTGCAGAAAAGAGTATATAAAGTTTTCGATTAATTTTTTAACTGGTGTCATAAAAATCGCTTAATTATTAATTACATTAAAATTGTTTGTGTTGACTTTAAAAACAAGCATAGAGCAGCACATTATAATCCTAGCCATACATTTTCATTCAATAGTCACAGTCTAAAAGTCGCACATTCAGATGTTTTTTGTAAGTAACTCTTGATACTCATCTAGACTGGAGTCACCACATCGACAAAATAACTGCAAAACTTAACAAAAGTCTTTATGTCATAACTTCTTCAAAAAATTATCTAAATACTTCAACTTTATTAAATGTAAATTATTCCTTTGTTTATTAGCTCATTGTATATTATATTATAGTCTGAGGACAATCTGCTGAAATCGAGAGAATATTTATACTGCAAAAAATAATTCTCAGGCTTATATTTAATTTAGTCCACAATCAGTTATGTCAGAATACTTTAAAAAAATATAATATACCAACAGTGACATTCATATATCTGTTAACGTTTCTGACATGCATCCACATTAACAGAAATAAATTAATTTATAACGGAGACTTCCATAGCTGCTCTACAAGAGATTTTTTTTTTATTATACATTTATTTAACGTCGGCCTATTTCCGCTACTGAGGCCTAACACCGACGCCTGTAGACGAGCTACCCCCAACCAGGAATTTTGTCCAACCTCTTCCCTTAAGAAGTGTAGGGATCTTTTACTTGCCTAACATTTAATAGACAAAGGACCGACGGCTTTACATCCCCTCCGAAGGATGGTATATCTCCTAAACAACGCTCGCCTAAAGTTGTATAACTTCCGCGCATACACTGATATACAAGCCGCTGGAAGATCTGTGAGGCGAGAACGCGGTTTCCGTTGGAATGGTCACCCATCCAAGTGCTAACTGCGCCTGTCCTCTACAAGAGATAGAAATTTAATTTCATCAAGAAAACACAATCATGAATTCTTTAAAAAATCATCAGTATACCCGAGCTGTCGCATTTACAATATAACCAAGCATATTTTCGTTACCAAAATGCGCCCAGGATCTGTATTTATAAATTGACTTTTATATTTTTTACTGTACCGTTTTACGCCTTAAAATTGATATTAATTTGCACCAGTACCGAATAAACATACCAATTGTAAGTTCAGATGTATTCAGGTAGTGGGGGAACAACATGAGGAACGTGTATAACCTTACGAATCCGCAGTAAATATTTTTAGTCGACAACCAGCAGTCCCGCGAGCTAAACGTGAGTGCCTGCCATCATGCATAAACCAACTGTGAAATATTTTCAAGTGGCAAAGCAAGGTAATAAAATGTTCCTAAGTCAATTTGACATCACCCGTGCATCATCATTCTTTCGGTACAAGAGAATAATTAAAATATCCGATAGTTCAGTTCCCTGGCTGCCTTCACACGCGAAACACGTATCCTGCTGCTCCGGTCTAGAAAAATATTGAGCTAATTGAATTATTTTACTAAGTCGCGAAATATTCCGTTTGACGGCACATCGATCCACCGTGCACCTGTTACAGTTATTTCTCCCACTTTTAAGTATTTGAAGGAAATAATTAAATTCACACCGTGTTGGTAGTTAGCCAGAGCGACTCACCGGCAGCAGACGTGTCCACTCCGAGAACCGAACCCAGATATTGTTAGTGTTATATTTCAGATCAGCAGAATTTTGGCAAAGTCCGTACTACGTCATTGATCAGCCGCTCATCCATCTAGCGCCTATACAAGCTTGTAAGTATTTGGAGGAAATAATTAATTTCGTCCCATGTTGGCAATCAGCCAGAGCGACTCATCGGCAGCAAACGTATCTACCCCGAGATCCGAACCCAAATGCCAGATATCATTTTCGAGTAGGACGATTTTGACCAAATCCGTACTAAGTCATCCACCAGTAGCGCATCCATTTGGCGTCTACTCCCACTCCGATAGTAAGTTGTTGCATTTTCAGAAAGAGACCGGAGAAGCCCTGCAGAATTGATTCCATTCCGATCGCTCCACCGCAGTAGACGGGCCTGACCGTAACCACAGGAAGTAAGTAAGTTCATGGAGTAAACTGATGTACTAGCCAAGTGCTGTATATAACTTTACCTTGTGTCATAGTTATTCTGTGCTAACGCTTTACCGCGTATTTTTGTGTTACTATTTTGTAGATTGCTATACCTGTCTGAGTCATCTGGTACTATCCCGGTATTCAGTACCTGTGGAGTTTGGTCGAGATAATCAATTAGTAAGCCCGTAAATTTGTATATAGTAGGTTTAGTTGAATATACTGATACTATTGAAAATTCTGAGCTTTACTGTTTGTGTGTGAACGTCTAATTTCTGAAACTGACCCACTGGAGTATACTTTCTCCACTTGAGCTACTCACTTTCGCGTACTCGGCTTGTGAGGACTGGCGCCCGAGCATAATCTAAAAACTCGTTTCCGGAGCTCGAGTGTCAAAGAGTGGCCCCTTTTTTCCACGTCACAGTTCGATGTGGAGAAAAACGCGTTACAACAACTATTTGCCTTACGCAATATATAATAATTTGCACATCTTTACTCAATTTTAAAAAACACAACCCAAGAAAATTGCAAAATCTTACAATTTAAAATAACACTTCAGTATTTGTATTGTGTACTAATTAAACAATGAACTGTTTTAGATTTATTTTATTACGATTATTTTCTAAAAACTATACCTTGTTTTAAAGTTGTTATTTGGTCAAAACAAAAAAATAACTTTAGTACAGCTTGCAAGGTCGGCAAATGTACCCCCTTTATTTTTTGGGCTATACACTATATAATTTATTAATCTTTACAATTTTTTTTATTACATATTCCCTTATGTAATAAGATATATTACATCCTAATGGGCATCTACAACTTGTTTCAATTCTGCCCTCTATATTTAAAAAATCAACACCTTGTGGCATAGCGATGCATATAATAATATTTCAGTTTTCGTCTCCGCCCTACTTCATAATTCAGAAGATGAGCACCTTTGAACAAAAAAATATTTACCACCAATTAGCTCATCCACTCTACCAGCACCATCAATTACAATGTTTGCATCAAAAGTATAATTATAATGTTACAATGACCTCGCACCAACATTTACCAATGAAAAAAGTGTAATATATTCTCTTTCGATTCGAATACACAATTGATAATATCTCATTTGACTGTGATAATTAATGTGAAATGAAAAATTCACATATGAAGCAACTAGTAATTACATTAGTTCTGGTTTTTTGCTTCATACTCATTGTTATCACAGGAAACCGGCATAAATGAAAATAGTTAGGAACATATTCTTTGTTTAAGCTAATTAAGTAAATAGGTATCATTTAGTCACGGGTTTTATATCAATGCATTTATACAACGTCCACGTAATCTCTATTTGCTTGAAATGCGTTGATCATGCAGGTTGTACTGCTACACTATGCTATGCTTCTTTTATTATTATTATTACCGATATTGCGCACTATTGAAACATATGCAGATTATATGATTTTGGGTTGGCTCCTGATTTAACAAAAACAGAATTTTAATAAAAATCAATATACAGGGCGATTCACATAAAACTCCCCAGGCAGTTGCCGTAATAACGAAAAGAGGTATTCAATTTCTATGAAGGCCAGTCGTTACTTATTTTTGGTGGCTTTATTTCATCGTTCAAATATTGTCAATGACAGTGGCGTCCGCGACGTCGCGATGCCGGAAAAAAATTTTTTGATGGTTGGGACTTTGGAAGTATAATACTATTAAAGTTTGTTTAATTCTGAGTACTTTCTGTACTATACACTTTTCTATTAAAACCAGTGGTTTTCGAGGTAAATCGAAATAATATAAAATCAAATAAGCCTTTCAATAATTTATTTTGACTATTAAATAAAATATGTATTATATGTGTATATTTATTTCTAAAGGAAATGTTCAAAATGGTTTCCTTCTTCATAGATACACATGTTAAACCATTCAGTTATTTCTTCCCCAGTTACTTTCAATAAGATATTTCTATCTACTGTGACAACACTCACATATATTTTGTTGTATATGTCCGCCATATCATCGATTGGTTCAGTGTAAACTAAATTTTTTAGATGTCCCCATAAGAAGAAATGGAGTTAAGTCAGGTGATCGTGCTGTCCACCTGATTACTCCATCCTATCCATCTTCCAGGATATGTTCATTGCAAGTGTCTAACTACTATTCTTGAATTATGTGCCGGTGCCCCGTCTTGATGAAACCGGATTATGTGACCATTATGAGGAATATTTCTTAATAAATTTGGCAGCTCCTCTTGCAGGAACCTCTGATTTCTAGCACCATTTAACGTATCATGAAATAGATAAGTTCCAAGGTTCAATATTCCACACATACATTTACTTTAAAAGCTGTTTGATCTATGTTTCTTCGTACCCATCTCGGATTATTTTGAGATCAATACTGAACGTTCTGTGTAACTACAAACCCATTACTATGGAAGCAGGTCTCATCGCTCCGCAACATATTTTTCAAATAATTCGGATATTCGGCAATAAAATTTATGCGATGCTGAAAATTACCAAGTCTTAAATGATGAACATAATGAACTTTATTTCCGTAAAGACATATTTGGATTATTTACAATATTATTAATTACTAAAGCAATATTTGCATCATTGGTAGCCGCTGACTGTTTATGCTTTAACTTTTTAAAACTTCCGTAATTCTTCAAATTATTGGTTAAAGAAATAAAGGTCTTATGATCTGGCTTAGACAAATTGGGAAAACGTAAATGGAATAGCCTTTCGGCTTCATGGGAATTTTTTCTACATTCTCCGTAGATCAAAATATGTTTAATTTGTCTTCTTTGGCGTATACAAATTTCTGAATTATCTAGTAATAACAAACGCATTCAAAAACTTAAATAATGATTGTATTACAACAAACGTCAAAATAAATTACTACACAACATACTTGACTTTATATTATTAAATTAGACTTAAGACTACTGGTTTATATAATTAACAAAACAATACAGGCGTTAATGAAAATTATACTTTAAAAAATTAAAAATATTTTCATTCTGTCCAGTAACAATGCATTTTTAAAGTGTATGCATTGGTACTATAGTTAAAATAATGATGTAAAAGGGTTTACTTTATTAATTAATCATCCTAAGTGTGACCACTTGCCTTACAAATCTACATTGATTGACACCTTCGAACTTTTCGATTGTGGGATCATTGAGTAACTACTATTACATTTGTAATCTATATTTCTTTGTGTTTGAACACTATACAGATACATTTTATTTATTAATTATTTCGATTTCATTCATTTTGAATTGTTTTATTAATGTGCTTCCATTTTTTAAAGTAAATTCAATTCAGTCTCTTTAATTTCATGCAACTAAAATTCTACATGTGACCACATGGTAATACAATATTTTTTCTATTTTTTGTTTTGGGGGGGATTGAGTTCGAATTAGCCTATATTGAAATTGAAGGAATATATCAAGCATTTAGCAAGCATTTGCATTTTTGCAAGCATATTGCAATTATTTGAATATTGCAAGCATTTGTATATTACAAGCATTAATTAGCATTAAGAACTTTTCCTGTTTATTTGAGCAACTTTATTTAGCTGGCTTTATTTCTACCTTTTTAATAATATTAAATATATTATTTAAATCAAACCGTTAGGTTTGATCTTATTTTTTTGGCTTATGCTGCGACGCTCAAGACTTTAGTTTTCTTTATTAGTTATTACTAATTAATACCGGATGGTCATTGAAAAGAACAAATTGCCAAAAACCATTAGATTTGCTTCCGAGACAATAGGAATCTGGACTGCTGTATCAGGACGTTCCAGCTTCACACACGTCCATTTTGCGATCACAGGACATTGGTATTATATCTCCTATTATTATTTTTTTTGTATTAAATTTCATTTTCTTTGCACAATTTTTTTTATTCAAAATTTCATTCAATTCAAAATTATATTTTAATAAATTTATACTTCTTTTTAAGATTTACTTTCAAATTCCATTTTTTACAAATTTACTTTCTAAGCTTATGTTGTAACCTTTAATTATTTTAAATACATTTTATCATTCATTTTAATAATTATTTATTTTCCTTGCCAACAAATTTCAGTCTTATCTATAGGAGACTGGTTTTAAGAGACAAATTTACTCACTTTTCTATAGATGGTGCCCACTGAACATCAATATTTCATTGTCTCTTTTCCCCAAACAAAACAAAATTTGTCTTATATATCACACATACAAAAGAGTAAGTTTCACCCCTGTTGAATGTTCTCAGAACCTACGACTCTTTGCTCCGGCTTAAACTAGCTGGTTCGTATTTGATGCAGAAATTTTGCAAAAGGCATATGTATTAAAACTTTTTGTCATGTGTTGACGTTATGAATGTCTTTATTAAGCTGAAAGTTGTTGTTGTTAGAAAATACATAAACAGATATCTCTAATAAACAGGTAAGCGTTAATATTTTATACTCACAAAATCAGTTTTCACAAGTATGAGTCACAGGAATATTTTCGATACATCGTATAATATGCTTCTGTGTTGTAAAAACGTCTTTGGCCATGCAGGCACCGTGTCGTAACCTAGATTCGACATGAGCGTAATATATACTTATTAGGATGCAACTTAGTTTAGAAATCAATTGTGTACAGTATGATTTCCAGCTTAAACATTTATCCATGTACAGACCTAAAATCTGATTGTTGATTTTACAGGATAGCGCTACTGACATTGAACTTTAAAGGTTCAATCAGCTTGTTATAATTATAGATCCGCAGCACTTGTGTCTTATAGTTATTAAAATATAAATCATGCAAATTAAATAAATTAGAAGTTGCAGTTATAACTTGTTCACATTTAACTTTAATGTTTTCAGTATCTTCGTCAGAGATAAGTAATGAAACATCGTCTGCATACATAACGAATTGTGAATGAGATATTTCCGCCTCTAAATGGTTTATATATAATAAAAATAGGACTGGTCCCAATACGGAACCTTGTGGGACACCCATTCGAACCAGTCCAGTTTTAGATACAGCATTTGAGATTAAATTGTCATTTTGATACCTTATGGAAACATATTGAAAACGATTTGTCAGGAAAGAAGAAATCCATTTCAAGGAAACTCCTCCTAATCCATACGATTGAGTACAAAGCAATTTATCGTGATTTACGCAGTCGAATGGCCTGCTCGAGGTACAAAATACTGCAACATGGCATTCGCCTGCGTCAATATATTCTATTAGTTCATCATGAAAGGTGAGTAACGTATCGATTTTCCTGAACGAAAACAGTGTTGTCTGATGTTAAAATATTTTGATTGTAAAATTTAGAAAACAATCATAAAAAGCGTATTCAAACACTTTAGATAATTTTTCAATAGAGTCGATTCCTCTTTCTTATAAATGGGTGTGACCTTGCTTGTTTTAAGTTGATAGGAAAGATACCCAATGGAAAAGAAAGCTTGATTAGGAAAGTAAGCGGGTCTATTATTATTTGTAACACTTTATTTAAGACAAAGATGAGAATATCATCAGCACCTGCAGATTTCTTATTTTTCATTTTTATGTTTAGTAAATTGAGGACCTGTTCAGTAAACGGTTGTAGGAACAGGGTACAGTTAATAATATTGTTTTTATTTAAATCATCTTTATTATGATAATTAGTATTAACTTGTATATTATTTAATAAATCAAAAGGTGTATTAATAAAACAATTATTAAACTCAGTAGCGATCGTATTAGGCGTCCCTAACAGAGTATAATTTTTTCTATTATGATATTGCTTCTACTTTTACTTTTACTTGTTAATTACTTTGCTGTTCATTTGCCCATTCACTGCTGAAGAAATAAGGGCAGTAGATAGAGCAATGTCTAAAGAAATGGAGTGGATTTTCCATCCCACTGTAGCCATTTATTTTATCCACCCATTATCTAATTTTACCTCTCCCTATGAACCCGTGTAACTTTAAAATGAACAATTATTTTTATGCACGTGCAGCAAACGTCATCAATCATTTCACAAAAGGAAGGATGAAAAGTTCCTGTATTATAATATCGCTAACATTCAAATTCAAAATCGCAATGGAATCTGATTAGTTGCTCTCCCACACGCGTTAGGAATTTATTTAATATGCATCATAATAGTACCGGCGGTATCGCATTATAATAATTATCAATTGAATATTAGATCTGATGCATTTCTGCTCCCACCCAAGTGCGAAGAGGCCGCGATGTCGGAACATCTATTGTCTCCCGCTAACATCTCCATTTCCTTGACACCCTATCATTATGAGCGCGATGGTCCTCCCAGCAGCCCACACATGGCTCAATTACAATATGATCATGCATCATTACGGAATACGGATAATAATATTTTTAAAATGCATTGTGTAAGAGAAAAAATGGGAAGTATGTAGTACAATCACTGTTCTAAAGTTGAAAATAGTAATGTGGCAGCTAAATTTGTTTAGTCAACCAAGACTTCAATTTTTGAGGAGTTTTGGGGAGATTACGGCCAGTCTAATCACAAATTGTTGCGTCCCCAGAGCTAATGCTACCATGTTGAGAAAATGGTTAAGATTCGTTTTTAAAAATATCTCGCTTTCTATATGAGTTACGAAAACAAAATAACTTGTAGGGCTTGCATTTCTACAATTTGGACCCGAGAGTGGCGTGACGTCAGTAGACGGTTATTATGACGTACTGGTTTCCACCTGCATTGAAATAATTGAATTTGAATGTAGCTCACCCCGACGAATTTCAAACATAGCTGAATTACTATCATCAATTACCATTTAGGTTATATTTTCCAAGTATTATGAGCGAATTACATTTTTAACTTAGGCAAATATAACGAGGAATGGAGATATGCAACCGATGTTGGATGATAATACAAGCTTGAGAAGTGATATTTTATTTTGTACTTCTTAGTGATCTTGTGAACTTTTTTCGAAGTAACTTTCAATTATATGAGTTCTATTTCCATTAGTTGTAATGTAGACAATATCAAGAAAATATATTTTTTAGCTTAGTTTAAGGACGGGCATATGCTGCCTCTTTATTATGAATATATTTCGATATGCGATGTAAAGCAATGTTACCTGCGGTTAGTACTAGGATGGGAGACCGTTTCAAGCGTTATAGTATATTTCATAAACAGTCATATAATTTTCATTTTCGAATATTCACATTTTTAAATTTTCTGATATAATTTTGTGCAATGTTGCGCAATAGAGCCGAGATGAATGGCGGGGACCTTTCCAGACCTCATAAAAACGGCCAAAAAACATTCGTGCTAGCTCAAATTCCCCCTTCAAACGAAACGTACCGAAACATATAAAAGGCCTAGCTCGGCGAGCTCGAGCAAGTCCAGTTCGATACGTGTGTCGCAAAACTCAAATCTATAACTATGCCACTGCAATGCTTCCTTGGCTGTACCAAGTAAAAAAGCTCAAACCCATTTTTGCTATCGCGCATTTAACAAAAAGTGAATTTTTCAGACTCTTTAACTCGTGTTAATCAATTTTTTAATTTTCAGTTTTATACACCTTCTGTAAAATAAATATTTAAGTTGAAGAAGTTTTACTAACTCTGTTCAGTTACGTTCAATAAATTATTCTTGTTCGTTCTAAAAACCGAGTTTTAATTCAAGGAAAGCATATACAAGGGGAAGCTTTGGACCCTGCCATAGACAGTAAATTAAATCCAAGTGAATAATAAACTATTTCAACCAGTTGCAAGTGAGGCAACCAACTCCAGAGCAAATACAGGGTGTAGCATTTGACCCTATCCTAAGTTTTACGAGTGACCCCCCACACTTCTCAAACTCAAAATTAAGTGTACAAAGGCTTCCAGCGTTTCTATCAAGCTCTATTGTCCTAAACTCCAAGTACATTTTTTTTTCAATAAACTTGGAGCTCCCACGTGTGTACAAGTGTTATCATACCTCTCAAAAGAAGCTAAAAAAAATAAATTAAATAATACAGTAATTAAGGAAATTAAATTACACTAATTTACTTACCTAAGATAATATAATAAAAAAGTAGTCTTCGCCCTCAAAGTGATCAAAATCCACAAATATAAATAGATCTTTTTGGAAAAAATAATATAAATACTATAATACAACTCTTATATTAGTCAATTAAAAGTTTTTTATAGCAAATATTTTACAACAAAATAATAATAAAATTTTGGTTAAAAATAAAGTCACAAATTACATTTTGATCAAAATTCATGGAAATTTCATAAAAGTTTCGGAGTCATGAAATTATTTAGCATAGTTACCAGAATCCCTTTTTTGCAGTTACTGAAATTCTCACTTTTTATCAATATCACCTGAAATAGATAGGAAACCTCATTTAGATAAGATTTAGACAAAATCTATACTTCTCATTTTTCCGAATTGATTAAACGTTTAAAATTCATAAAATAAATTTAAAAACCCATAACCAATTCATAGGATCATTCTTTCCATTTAAGTTTTAATATAATAAACAATAATACCGCTGCAAAAATATCTCTCACTAGCTGTTTTGCTGTCTATTTGCCAACAGATGCAGGGGGGAGGGGGTAAGTAGGGTTCACAGCTAGGGATTGGAGCGGTAATATTTCTTATTAAGTTCCAATTTTAATTTGATATTTGACATTCTTGCTGTCCATTTTTAGATGTTCTGACAATTTCAACAATACCCTTGACAACAATTTTGGTGGTCGTGTCTGGCATCCAGGCCCAACTTTCAGAATTTCTGGTCTATAAATTCGGCCAATTAGATTTCAATAATAATTTATGTTGAGCGACTGTACTAACAAAAGTTACGCATAATGAACCGTACTAAAAAGCTGGACGTTTGTTCATTTCAATAAGGCATATCGGAAGCCTTAATATCTAAGCTCTGTGGGCTACAAGTCGTTCCGATGTTAACTGAACTTTCAAATTAAATATTTAATATCTAAGTAACCGTAAATAATTGGTAAACAGAAATATCATCAAATTACGCATATTTTAATGCTCTTTTAAATTACTTATGTTTAAATCCCCCAATTTCGAGATTTCGATATGAAATTACCGTTTACGTAAAAGACCTTGCAATAGTGTGCTAAAAGGAATGGGTGCGGAACGACCAACGAATGTGAAAAACGTTTGCGCTGGACTACCGAATCCGAAAATCTCAACGGTCTGAGTTTGTGAACGAGCCACATGATGAGTATATAAGCCAAAACAAATTTGGGCAAGCAAGTAGTCAACTAAAAAATAAAAAGCTATTTACTTTAATTTGTTGTAAGATTTATTTTGTTGAAATGCAATCAAATTTGGCATCTTGCTCTAACTTTCAATGCAAAATAATAATAGTAATATATCCTTTATTTAGCAAAAGCTATTTATCACATATGTACATAAAACTATATCATAGTTAATTATCACAATATGACAGAGAATTACACATTTGTCGTACAAAGAGATTTAAATTTGTTGCTTCTTTTATATGGGACGGCAAATCATTAAAATGGCATATGCCTTCTCAAAATAAAGAGTCTTGCAAAAAAGACTTATTTACAAATTCAATATTAAAATTATTTTTTGTTCTAATATTCCATAGATGAAAGTCATAGTGTTTTTTAAAAAAAATCTGTAAATACTTTTGCACAATCTGTTGAATTATTTTATAATTTAAAACCATATTTGCCTTTTTAATGTTTTGCTCTACCGACAACCAATTTAAAGTGTGCCTCATAGTTTTGACTGGTGTGTAAATGTTGCAATTTAGAATTATTCTCATAAACTTATTTTGTAGTAATTGCATTCTGTTTAATTCACTTTTATTCCATGATATTGATAAAGAAATGCGGTAATTAAAATGAAGATAAATAATTTTATTATACACTAGTATCTTGCTCCATTGCGACAGGTTTGCTGAGACTCTATAAGGAAACCAACTTTCTTCCCTAACATTTTACATAAATATTCCACTTGGAAGCGAAAATTAAGTTGAGGATCTTACATTACAAGATATTTGAAATCTGATACACCCTCAACTGGAGCATTGTTAATTTTGACAGATGAATTTTGAGATAAATATTTCGTGCAATTTGCTTTAGACCCCAACACCATATATTTACTTTTTCAGAATTTAGTTTTAATTTATTACTACATTGCCAATTATAAAAAATATCGAACTCATCATTTAATATCTCTGTAACATAACCGTAGTTTTTACCAGAAACAGAAGTGAGTATATCGTCTGCAAGTAGAGTTATAAATGAGTTTTTCAACACAGAATAAATATCATTTAGATATATAACAAATAGGAGAGGGCCCAGTACACTACCCTGAGGAACTCCAACCACACTATGAACAATATTAGACACCTTATTATTTATTTCAGTTCTATGGTACCTGTCTTGTAAATGGTCTTGTATCCATTGGATAGCTTACGTAATAACAAATTGCGTTCTATCGTCTCAAAGGCACGCCTTAAATCCACAAAAACACTTAACACAACAGTTCTTTATCCAATATCCTTCCTTCAACTCGCACAAACATACTGTAATGCTGTTTCGCAAGAATGACCTTCACGAAAACCAGACTGGCCAGCAAATAATAAACCAATTTTTTTCAAAATATGCTTTTAGATGTTCACACACTATTAGTTCTAGAATTTTATCTATTACAGGTAACAGATTTATCAGCCTACAGTGGTGCTCTGGACGAGTAGGAGCAGACACTTTTGGAATTGGTACAATAACGCTGACTATTAATTCCGATGGCACACGTTCTATCTCTATTGATCCATTTATTATGTTTAGGAGTGGATAACCAATAACATAATCTTTCAAAAGTTTTAACATTCATTACTGGTACTTTTGTTTTTTAAATTGCAGATTATTTTATGCAGTATATTCAGATTGATTTTTCAAAAATAGAAAGATTCGTTGATTTCCCAACTATCTGTAGGATAAAGTGGTTTGTCCTTTATACTGGCTGCTATTTCCTTTATGTTGTCGCTGTAATGATCATTAAACTCTCTTGTAACCGATCTGTGTATCCATCAAATACAATTTGGCCTTGCTGTATCATCTCTCCCCTTTTGCGTCCTCCACATTTTTTTACTGTCACCTTTGGCTTTATCAATATTAGATTCGTAATATTTTTTCTTTTCCTGTCGCACTCTATATGTCATAAACCTCTTGTGTATCTGTCAATGATGTATTCCAGTTTCTTTATATCAGATCAATTTTTAATTTCCTAAAATGTGCTCTTCGCTGAGGTCTCTTCTGTAAATATACTCTGTATGTTTCTATCATCAATTTTAATTTGTGTACCAATTATATAATGGTCTATCAGAATCGGCATGGTTCTTGGTAGCTCATGCAAAGTAAAATTAAATTTAAAAAAATATTTTATTCAGGTAGAATTTTTCTATAAAATTAACAGAAAGATCGGTTTACCTACACTGATTTTTTTCTTCTTAGGTTAACTCCCATTTGAACTATAATTTGGTAAAAATTCATTTTAGATCAAGCAGACCGAGGCTGCGGAAAGTAAAAGCCGTACTTTTTTTTTGTATATTACACCTCAAACTCAATCCGGGGACTGTGTATACTTCACTGTATACTAGCCTAAGTGTATTTAAACTAAGTACTATTTTCGTTTTACTTAATACTTTTTACACCAATTTATCTGAAACATACTCATGTGTTTTCTGCATAATTTTGATGTCAGTGCTCGCTTATGCCTCTACTTACTATTCTATTACAGAAATTCAAAATCTGTAAATGCATATTCTCAGAGCTCTATTCGTGATCGTAAACGTTTATTACATAAAACGAATGCAGAAGAGTTTTTTGACCCCGCCAGTAGAATGCTCGATATTAAAATTTTAAATAGTTTCAGGATTTATTTAAATTAAGTTATGTGGAACATATTATGAACGTCCACTGGTAAGCATATAAAACGTCGTATTTATTCGCTGTCCGAAGAATACATAATCAGAAAATATTTTTAAAACTTCAGGAAAATGATATCATTAATAATCGTTCAGTTTCATGGTAGAAAATGAATACTTATTACCGATATATAGCGGAGCAGATCTGGCTTTGGAATAAGGAAATGTCCGATTGTGATTTTTTTGCCAATAAATAAAGTTGGGTCACCAAAACATTCCGACACATTTGTGCAGCGGATGTCAAAGGAGGGAGGGGGAAACGACATATTAAATTTCTAGGAAAATGGGTTTTCTAAAATAACTCGACGGCTTTTGATCGACGAAAAAATATCTTCAGACCAAAAATTATGAGCTCATGAAAATTTTGTTGTGTTGAGTCGGTGTTTCACTCGAAATTGTCTTTTTTGCACTTTCGTTAAGTTTATTGCTTTTAGCAGGGTCCAAAACTTCACCCTGTATTTGATTCTTGAAGTAAAATACTTGGGTTAAACGAACAAGAATAAATTTATTAAGGGACACTGAACACAGTTTTAGTAACGATTTAAAATAAAAGATTTATTCTACACTAATTAAAAAGTTACTTTCGACACTGAAATTCCGTTATATTTAAAGATATACATATATTAACGCGTAGGTTTAATTCTATGATGATTGAAAAATTCACTTTTGATTATTTAAAATTAATGCTCTTTTTGCAAAGTTTTGGCCTTGGAAGTAGCACGGGCACTGGATTCGCTTATCGCGAGTAATACCGAAGAAACTGACTTAGCCCGAACTCGTCGGGCTCGATTACTGGAAGCTGGAAAGGTCTGGAAAAGGCTGTATGCGTCCCCGCACATTCCGTGCGGGCGAGGATGATAAATCAAAAACTTGGAATTTGGAAATTAAAATTATATTACCATATCGGCTTTAAAAGGGGGAAATTTTTGATCTATGAATGCATTTTGAATCACTTCGGGTTTAGGAGTTATTAACGAAAATCTTGTATGAAAATTGGAATGATCCCGGAAAGGGTTCCCGAAGGTCCATGCGCTGGAAAGTTGAAATGAAATGAAAGTGTGCCGATACGCGCTCGGTGAAGGGAATGACGTGGATCCAATTTAATGTGATAAATATCGTATGATTCTGGAAATGAGTTTTGATATTGATGGGGACAAGAGTAACGGTACTTTATTTGAGCATTTTTTAAAGGGGACTGATTGAATGTGAAAGCGAATGGACGGTGAAATTCGGAAGAAGAATGTTTCATAAGAAGTTTTTCTGATTGAAAGTTAGCATTATACAGGTGGGTATGAAAAGTGGCATTGAAATTTGTTAGCCAGTTAGCGGATCAAATGAAAGGGGCTTAATTTTGTCGTCGACAAGAACACGTGAAATGGAAAGAAGGTTTAATAATTGACTAGCTTGGCGTTTTGGGAAAATGAACGAAGAGTGTTTTGAAGTGCTAATGAAAACTCGATTGTAACTTTGAAATTAAGGGAAAAATGTCTTATACAAATTGATAGAATTGAAATATAAAGTTGCGCTTCGGGGAGTAGAGAGTCAATGTGATATAGATCGGGTTAGTGAGGGGGCTATATTTTTGGTGGCTGCTCTTTGTAACTTTTTCGCTACAAAGTGACTGATATGAATGTTTGAGGTGTATTTTTTAGATAGATTATTTTTGGATTATCGAGACTATATGAATTTTTCTAGAATTTTTCTGAGAATTGTAGTTTTTTGTTATTTTGAAAATCTTAATAACTTTTTTTTCATAGGTTGATAAGTTCAGAATGAATAATTGATTTTTGACAAATATTGCCGTTTATCCTAGCTCCCGTTTGGAGAATCTACTATAACATTACCCATCTAAGTGACGGACTCGACCAACGCAGCTTAACTTCGCCGATCGAGTTCTCAGCGCTTAAACGGTGACGATGACGGTACCTGTGATGTCACAGTGTTACCTCCTTACTATGCACGTGTTGCTGACATTTCGCAGAGTATGCATATATAATTATTATATTCCACATTTTGCATAGCAAATTCCTTCTGCGAAACTAAGTTTACATAGCATTTACGTACTTATATGCTATATATTTGTATTTGCTGCGCAATGTTGTTGTAGCAGAAGAAACATTAGATTGTGTTATGGATGGGATAAGTAATAAGTCGTAGACGAGCTCTTAGGTGGTTAGGGATGTCAAAGCTTATATGCAGAATGTTAGGGAGGGATCCCCAACCAGTCCTATACATATAAAAAGGTCTACCCAGTGTGTCAACTTGTTTTTTGTTAATGATTCTTGGTAAAATACTGACAAAATTTTGCTTTTGTAAGTATAATTTTATCGCCAGATGAAGAGACATTTACCGGGATGGTGTAAATAATACATGCAACTGTCATATCTGATCGTTTGAAACTCCACATTGTACTAGGGTAAGTTGTCATCAAAGATTCAGCGTAAATGTGGCGACTGGCATATTTAACAGGTAACTATTTCCGGCTCAGATAATTTAAAATCATTTAAATGTTAATTATGACAAACTAATATCGATAATTCATTAGAAGACGTTCCTATTGGTTCATTAAATTGAATGTTGAACCAGTATGACGGTGCACTCCCTCATGTTGGAAGGAATGTAATTGCTTGCCAAAATGCGAACTTAAAGTTGAGGGTGTATTTTAACAGACCGGATACCATAGAAGAATTGAAAGACAGGATTGGCTTAGAATGAGACGAATTGCCCATGTGATGATCCAGAACAGCGTGCAAGTGTCTACACCCTTCTTGGTCAATGCCAAATGGTTGGAGGGTGCCAATTTTAGCAATTGAGATGATTTCTTTCTCACAATTACTTATAATAAATACACCACAGATAATGACGACCCCCTTTATCCCGGGAGGCTCTAGAAGAGCCTTGTGTGGGAGGGGGCTACACATTTAGAGACAAGGGACACACACCCAATATCCGTGTATAATGGAAAAATCCCTCTCACAGTATTTTCCACTGCCACGACCGGGGATCGAACCCGGAACTTTTGGGTGAGAGGCAAGTGCGCTCACCTCTCGACCATCAGTCATACATACATACATTATGTAGGGTATCAATCAATAGAAATTGTTTCGAAAAGAATGGCTTCGGTAATATCAATTTTTTTCATATTACCAGAAAGCTAAATGAATATACCACCAAAAACAGTAAACAAAACTGTCCGTTCCCATTAAAAAAAAATATGATGACGTCATAACTCGAAAACCAATGACGTAATAAATTTTGGTATAGTGACAAAATGTAGCATTTACAAAACTAAAATCGAGAATTTTTTTGACAAATGACACATACCAAAGATATGAATTTTGTGCGTTTCTTTAGGTTCATAGTGTATGTTGTATCGGTTATAAAAGCACCTTGGACAATGGATTTGGACAACTTTTATGATGTTTACTTGATATCTGGCCTATTTTTATGATTCTGTTTACTATTTTCGTTCATTGTTTTTTTTTTAAATAACTGACTTTAAGTTATTCAGAAACGAAGAAAATTTTAAATAATTCTTTAATTTTAACCCAAAATGAGATTCTGTTTGCGAGGTTCCGTTTGTTCCCGCCTATTATGAATCACCCTGTATGATTAATAATGGCCAAAGTAGGTAATTACGAAACGTATACAAATTTCAGTTCCTTGATATGTATTTTATATTAATAACCTCTGGGTTAATTATTTCCTTACAACACCGCGCATTGATATATAACAAAAAGCAAATCTTTGATTATAGACATCATTAGATCTATTTAAATAGAATGCTAAAACTAAATTAACACATAATAACAATTATTGCCAGCTAATGTTATTAAGAATTAAAATATCTATAAGCCTGAGCATATGGCATATAGCCAACAGCTTAATAAATGACTTGTCCGGTAATAAATGGTTTATAAGAGAGTTAAATGTAAACAAATTTTATTTAAACGCAAAGAATAGGTAGTTATTTTCTTGGGGTGATCAAGGATCTAGGTAGCGCTATATGATTAATGAAATATTGTAAAATTAATATTACTCTATTGCAATCTAGTCCCATATAAGTAGAGAACAATACTGGGAGTAATCCTATCGACTTCCAGGTCTGATATAATGTATAATATTGTTAAATATTTTTAGCAAATATATCCACATCAATCTTATTATGACTGTAGGTTATTACAACACCTACACTTGTTGTTGGAGTTGGACCTGATTTACATATTCATATGGGAAAGAAAATATGCTTAAATGAGATTTAGTACTTCAACGACAAACTCTTGGAGCATAGTACTCTAAAAAAAATCGGTCCAACAGTACTCGGACAAACTTTTCTCATTAGGAATGGGTTGTACTTCCTGGTACAGGCATTCAAAATTAGTTATAAATATAAATTGCTTTTCAATTCGGCGTGCCACATTTGATTAAACCGTTTTAGAAAAAAAAATTAATTATTTAAAACTTAACTCCACAGCCTTCGTCTCTGCATTTTTTAGAAGCAACATGTTATGATATCTCATACTGATACTAAGGTTTGGCTATGTGTTAAATATGATCAATATCATTAGAGTGCTTTTGGAGAAAGAAAATATTTTATTTAATCCACGCACCTTAAAAAAATTCCTTCATTTCAGGAAGCAAATAGTCATGCCGTCTTATACTGATGCTAAGGAACTATCCATGTGCCAAATTTAGTCACAATCGTTACAACCGCTTTAGAGAAAAAAATTATTAATTATTTTAATGTTGTTCTCCGCAGTCTCCGTCCATGCATTTTTTGGGACTAACTTGTTATGGCATCTCATCCTAGTACTAAGAGAATATTTAGGAGCTTTGATGAAAATTATTTTGGTCATTCTAGAAGAAAAAATATTGAATTCTTTAAACTAAACCCCTTGCAATATACCTCTATAAATTTTCTAGAAGCAAGTAGTTATGCCATCTTATGTCAAATTTGATCACAATCGTTACAACTGTTTTAGACAATAAAATTATTTAATTCTCATAACCCACTCCCCCACAGCAGCCTCTGTCCCTGCATTTTTCAGGGCTAACGAGTCATGCTATCGGTCATCTTATGCCAACACTAAGAGGGTATTTATGTTCTAAAAGACCCTGCACTTTTTAAAGGTATTTTGGTGATCAATAATTTTTTTCGATTTTTTTATATGTTAATTCTTGAGGTATGTTTACTATGGGGTTCATAGTTTAGACAGGAGAGGGCGTTGAAGTTGTCTTTGCAAGTTTTATATTTGCTTCCATTCCGGTAAAACCATTGAAGTAAAACTCACCGGGATATGTGTAGAAATACCTGTCATTTTCATCATAAAACTATTATCGTGTCACATCCGTTTGTACCGGAAATGACGTAAATTGTAGATTTTGCATCAAAGTCAGGGGTACGGCGTAAGTCAAGGGTCTGAGTAGATCTGAATTATTAAATTATGTAATGGTATATTTTGTCATAGCTTATACAGGGTGGTACAATTACACCCATTCGTAAGCAAAATAAATCGAAAAATAGATAGTGGACACAATAACGCATTTCGCAATCATTTTTATAGAAACCAAGTACCTAGTAGATAGTACACGTCAACATTAAAACTAACAAATATGTTAGTAGCAGTACATATCAAAATCAAAACAATACTTGCGTACCAGTATGGCGTAAAACCAAATTAAGGTAACAATAAACAAGTTGTCAATGGCAATTACATTCTTATTTCTTTCACATACAACTTAATTATTGAAAATGGTTTACTGCTTTATTTGTAATAGCGATCAACGTGTGTTTCACTCTATCATCGGTAATAATCGTGATGAAGTTATGGTCCAAACGAGATGCGACTTGGCATTATTGCACAGAGATAGATTTCGACAACCTCCAGCAAACATTGAACATTCAAAACTGTGTTTGGCTTGCAATAATAGGCTGGTTTCAAAGTCAATGGAAATGCCATCCAATGGAAGTGTTGGTTGGAAAGTGTGCAAAATATTTTGCTTTGATTTATTATGCAAAATCATATTTCAATTCCAACTTATTAGATGTTGACGAAACTCTAAGATGGTCCAAACAGTTTAGCGAATGTAGTCTAAAGGCTTCCTCGTATTTAAAGTTTGACAGTGAAGATAATTTTGAAGATTTCAAATGCATCACATCTTTGACCAAGGCACAGTTTCTAAGACTATTTGAATATTGTGATTCAGAACAAATGTATGGGAACAACCAGAATGTGTCAAAAAAAGAGTTAATAACCTTCTTAATGAAATTGCGTCAAGGTTTGTCGGATATATTTATGCAGGCAATTATAGGCTATTCATCGCGGCAAACAGTAAGTTTAATTTTTCAAAAAGTAAGATTTAGCCTCATACAAAGATTTGTATTAGAGAATATTGGTGTCCAATCAGTAGGGGCTCGAGACAGAGAGCGGTTCATACCGACTCACGTAACAGAATTCGCCAATGACTTTATAACTCCAACCCCAAAATCACGCGAGTTATACTTTACGAAGATTGTGCGTATTTAGAAGTGCCCAAAAGCTCTAATTTTCATATTACTAGACAGTCATACTCAATGCATAAAAGTATACCTTACTTAAAGCAGTTGCCCCAAATGGTTTCATTTTGGACGTCTATGGACCCTACTTTGCTGAAACGCACAACAATGACGTAAACATTCTAATGCATGACATGAGAAATAGGGCGTAGATATAACATTGGATTCGTAATGGAGATGTCTTAATAACAGACAGGGGTCACCGAGATGCTTCTGCCTTTCTGCAAGATTTGGGTTTACCTCACTGAATGCCAGAATTTCTTCCGCGGAATCAAAGATAATTTACGACAGCAGAAGCAAATCACAAGAGGTTAATAACTAAAACAAGATGGATAGTAGAGAACAGGAATGGACATGTAAAATGGATAATCAAGTTTTTTCAGAACACGATACATATTCAAAAGTTGCATGCGCAATTATAAATAAATTCAAAGAGCCGAACTTTTGCGAAGAATTGAAAGGGGGAGAACTAAGCCTTAGGCGAGGTGGTGATCCATGGATGGACATAGAAGCATGCGACCTGAATTTTCCTCACCTGTCGCTCGATTATCTTAGGGACAAAGCCTTCGGAGCCTACCTAAGTGTTTTTGGCGCCCGGATACATGTTCGAAACCGACAAGGGTTAGAAGAAAATGAATTCAGTTTTCAAGTAAAAAGGGCGCAACCAAACCTGATACAAGCCAAATTGTATTCTCGTTTTAACCAAGCCGGCGATAAACACAATTTATTTATTGAATTTAATAGAATGGACGTGGATGGAATAGAAAATAATCCTCCAGAAATACCAAAAACTGCGAGAGCTAGGACACTGGGGTTATACGCACATGTGTACACGGTCTTTTGGTACTTAGGGTACGCCAGGGATACGCAGAATGTGCAATATCCCCAACAAACTTTGCTAGGAAAAATTAATGATGCCGTCGACAGAACTTTACCTGGACATGTAGATATATAGTATGATGCTTGATCATCTACCTTTTTTTAACCTGATAGTATGTCCAGTACTTATTAAGCAAAGTATTTGATGTGTACGCAAGTATTGTTTTAATTCTGATATGTATCATATTTGCTATAGTTTTATTGTTAATGTATGCTACGTTTCCTGAAAAATGATTGCGTTATTGTGTCTACTGCCTTTCTCAATTTATTTGGTATGCGAATGGATGTAATTGCATCATCCTGTATATGCTAAAAATGAATCACGCTGTATAGATATGGCAAAAATATGTCATTACGTCTTTTATTAATTCAGATATAGGTATGTATCCAGATACTCATACACCGTACCCATGATTTTGATACGAAATCTACAATTTACGTTATTTCCGGTACAAACGGATGTAACACAATAATTGTTTTATAATATAAATGACAGGTACTTATATACGTATCGTTCCTGGTGAGTTTTACTTCAATGGTTGTACCGGAATGGAAGCAAATATAAAACTTACAAAGACAACTTCAATGCCCTCTCCTGTCTAAATTATGAACCCCATATGATTGTGCTTTTGCAGGGTTGGTAAACATACCTCAATAATTAATGTATAAAAAAATCAGAAAAATCTATCTATCATCAAAATACCTTTAAAAAGTGCAGGGTCTTTTGGTTAAAATAGTTGAAGCCATATCTGAGAAAAAAAATATTTCTCATTTTTTTTAATCGATTTTTAGGGGTTAACTCCCAGGAAACAAACGGATGTGTAATTGCTGAGAAGTTTAATTCATTCTTCCTCACAAGCATCGATTCCAATATTGAATGTAAAACCCGTCCTCAAATTCATTCTAATTTATTATAATTCTGTGGTCATCTCATAAATATATACATAAGCCTACAATCAAAAGTCATTTGGCAAAAACGTTATACACTGGTTTAGACAGCACTAAATAAAAATTTATGTTAGTCTAGACGAATTGAAGCCGGCTAGAGAGCCTTTTGTCTTTATGGTGATCCTGAAAACAATACCCTGTATTTTAGTGTTGATGCCACCACATCAGGCTGTAGCAGTTTTTCAAACAGCGGGTGATTTTAATACTAGGCAAACTGGTAAACGCATCGCTCCTGTAAGAAGAAATAGGGTGTGAATTCAAATTGAAATTTAATAATACTGTGCAATAAATTGGTCGGCTTCTACCGATGCTTAACTTCATACAATGAAACATCGCATATTTTTTGACATGTATCAAAATTAAGATGGACAGATTTTAAACATTGTCCAGTATTTAGCTAAAATTATGTGCTTACAGTTTCTGCGATAATAAATAATTGTACTAAATCCATACTTTTCTTCTTCTATAATTGCACTTATTTTTTTTATATATAAAATGAGTTGAACGCCCACCCTTAACTCAATGTACCAAGTAGTGCTCTTTTGTAATTTAGTATTCCAGTTTTCGAGGAGGAATCGGTATCAGGTCATAAAATGACAGTTTTTGGTAATAGCGTCCCGCTGTTAATCCATAAATTATAATTTGTATATTAACTAGTTGAAATTTATGTATTGGTGGAACATTAGTACGGAAGAGTAGAACGGGGACACATTTTTATTTTTTGTTATGCCGTGATACGACTATATATCTCGTTGCGGCTTATAACTCATAATTAAAACTTACATCTTGTAATTACAACTTATAACTCATAATTACAACTTACCTCTCGTAATTACGACTTATAACTCATAATCAGGACTTATATCTCGTAATTACGACTTTCAATTCATAATTACGATTTATATCCCGTCATTACGATTTCCAGCTCGTAATTACAACTTGTATCATAATTTCATAAACTTTTATCTCATAATTACGACTTATAACTTGTAGTTATGTCTTATAACTCATAATTACGACTTACAGCTCGTAATTACGACTAATAACTAATAACTACGAGTTAGATCTCATTAGTTATAAGTGGTAATTATGAGATGTAAGTCTTAATTATCAGTTATAAATCTTAATTATGAGATCGTAATCGATCGAATTGTAATTACGAGATATAAGTCGTAATTATGAGTTATAAGTTGTAATTACGAGATATAAGTCGTAATTACGGGCTATAAGTCGCTATAAGTCGTAATTACCAGATATGAGTCATAATCACGGCGTAATAAAAAATAAAAATACGTGTGGCCCTTCTGCACTTCCGTAGATTAGAACTACAATGAACCTTCTATAATTGTAGTTCATGTACCAAATTTGTTGGATTTAAGTTCGAAAGCCAGAATGCTGTGTCGTCCGAAGGTAGTATTATTTGCTATCTCCGTAACCATTATCAAGTGGGGTATCTGAGAAAATCATGTGAGTACTTTTTAGTTCGTCGACGCCATTGAATGCCCTATTTATAGAACTTTTGCCCGATTGCCTGCATAATGATAAATACTACTTTCGTACTACTAGCACTGGCATTGGCATTTTTTGACATATCTCAGTATTATGAAAGTATCACTTACAGCCCGTGGGCAGAAAAGGATAACTTTTATGTCCTAGATTACAAGTGCAAAGTAATAAGGAATTTAAGTGATAATGAATTTGATGAAATTAAATAATATTTATTTTTAAACCAAACAACACAACGTCAAATTAAATATGATATAATATGCTAATATATTAATATTAAATGTAAATGTGAAATTTGAATAATAACTAATCTGCAACACAGGCATATTGTCTTTTATTACAGTGGAATTTATATGTGTATCATTAACTAGATTATATTTTGATCTAATTCGTTAGGGATTCGGTGGGTAAATGGGGTAAATAGGCAAAGCAAGCAAGTAAGAGTCCATAAAATCGCAATTTAGGGTATGTACGAAAAGTTTTTTTGACATCAGCCACCCCCCCCCCCCAACACTGCAAGCACCACCACCCCACACTATTGTGAAAGGAAACAAAAAAATAAAATGTGATTTAGTATGTGTACAAGAACGAAACGTCTTAAAAAAATTGTTGGCGTTGGCCCTCTGCCACCCCCATTGCCACCACCATCCTATTATTAAATGGTGTAAAAAATTAAATTGAAATTTAGTGTGTGTACGAGAACCAAGGGCCTCTAAAATTTATTTTGGCATTAGCTACAACCCCCATTGCCATCCCCACCCTATTATTAAAGGGAGTAAAATATTACATTGGAATTTAGTATGTATAAGACTTGGATACAAAATCTGGATGTGGAAGTAGTGATTCCTTGGGCAACGGTTTTTTTATTTGTATCTGTTTTATTGTACAAGATTCTACAAGCTATTTCAACTTTTTTAGTTAAAGAATCAGATACGTAGCTCTCGGCAACGGTGCCGGATTCCCAGCTTCCGCGCCTTCTTAAACCTAATGTGTCAATACCTGTCAGCGAATAATGTTATGGGGGTTCTCCGAAATAAGTGCCCTGTATAATATTCAGGGCTTTACAACTTGATATTGAGCAGTTAGAAAAGGCACTTTTGCTAAGGCATTTTTACCTACAACTTAATTTAAACATTTTTCTCTTTCATGTCTCAAAAGAAAACCTTCTTGATTAGCAATTTTGAATCTTAAAACTGTTATATTTTCTAAATATATCAAGAAAATGAATATCCTCAACCTCATCATCGACGATAGCAAATTTAAAATGTTTTCTCTATATACTTATGTAATAATAATTTACACACAATCAATACTTTGCATGCACAAGAAAGGTACATATTTCGTATAAATTCAACAAGATTTTTTGGAAAATATTTGCAATGAATGTATACCTGAAAGATAAGCAATGTAGAATTCCATCTATAGCATAGACACATCACCGATGACTAACAAACACATTACACCGTCGACATAGTAACAAATGTTTTCTGTAATTGCAGCCGGGAGACATTATGCCGTTATTGCAGTTCCAAAGCGATTTATGCCATTTTACTACATTCCCTATTATTTAATACTATAACGGTAAATGCTTGTATTAAGAGCACTTTGCGGTAAACAAAGCATCATTTCTGAAATGGAATTGATTTGTTGGCATAATTATTTTATGGTATTTACGAAATGCCTGCTGAGTATACACCAAGATGGATACATACTACTCGATAAAACAGATAACTATGGAAGACAAGATTCATTCTGTTTAGATTTAACTAACTAAATAAAAAAAATTGAAAACTAATGGGGTAAGGGGTGAATATACCAATATCAGAAATTTTACTAATATGTCTGTTAAACCAAACTAGAAGGCATATCTGCAACATGCATTTAAATCGGATCCGAAAATTTTCTAGCGTACCCTAAAATTTTTAAATATTTGTTCAAATAATTCAGATAACGCTTCTTCTTCTGCTATTGATAGCTCATCTGATGAGTTAAATATTTTTTTGTGAATAATGTACCGTAAACTAATGTCAATGAGGATTTTATTGACACTACTTAAGTAAATAGACTATGGAATAGTATAAATCAGGCCGATTTATACTTTTAAAATATTATTTAAAAATCCCGATGGCAGGGGCCAGTCTGAAAGGTACATTTCATCCTATGTTACTATTAGCATGTAGGTAGTCTTCCAAATATAAATAAATTCCGCTTTTTAAATTTTTTTCTGTGTCTCCATGGGCGTATAGCGACTTGCGATTCTGCAAGTACCTGAGAGCGGCGATCTTTCAGTCTTAGGTGGACTTAACCTACTGTTATAATGTATGATTTGCAGGAAACAACTACTCAGCGGGTAAATATCCCGACCTGCATTGAATTACACCTTACAAATCATGAAATAATGGTAACCAATATCATTTGTCAATTCCTTGACTAGACATAGACCGGTTTCGAACTTATTAGTTCTAATGAGTATGCTATCTACTACACTTATTGAAAGCCATCTTGTGAAATTTTTCCATCCCCTTTAGTGCTTCACCAAGGGGTGGAATGGGCAACCTCTAATATATTTTTAAAATATTTTTTAAACCTATTCATTTTATATTTCATAGTAAATTATGTTTTGATTCCGTTGTTAATTTTAAAATATTTTTCTCCTTTTTAAAAAATGCCATGTTACCAACCGTTTTCGTGACAAAAAATAAAATTTCGTTCATGTAATTGAGTTCATTACTGAACGATAATGCTTTTAAAAATCTAAATATTCATTTACAACTTCTGTAATATTAATGAAATGAAACAACTTTGATAAACAAGAGCAATTTTTTCCAAACTTAACTTAACTGCTCAAAATGGTGGCCTCCAACATGGACACACTATTGTAACCTTCGTCTCAAATTGCCATACAAGTTCCGTAGAACTAGGGGGATAACAAATTTCTGTAGCAGTTTAAAAAATGTTTTCCCTCAAAACGTATTCATTTGGAAGTGGTGGAGAGTAAACGATATTTTTCATATGCCACCAGAAGTAAATATCTAATAGATTCAAATCTGGGGATAGAGGGGGGCATTTAATTGTAGCTTTTTGTCCTCTTCTAATCCAGCGATTTCTAAAAATTTGCGAAAGCCATTCCAGAACTTGTACGGAATAATCAGGATCCCATGACGAGTAAAACTACACTCGTCTGTGAACAATACATTTTGTGAATCCTAACGATGTTCTTAAAATAGTTGTATAAAAAGCTTCCCTTACTGAAAAATCACGCGGGAGCAATTCTTGAACCCTTTGCATTTTCCATCTACTTACATTAAAATAAAGAGCAGCCCGTCCAATGCTCATTTCAGAATTCTCACCAAAAAATTTTAATATCTGTTCTTCCAAGGCAGGTGCCACTTCTACTTGACGACCAGTATCTTAGCCGTATGTGGATATTGGTAAAAGTAACCACATTAGGTTTAATACGGTTAGAAAACCTCAAGCTGTATTTTCCTTTAGGCTGCTAGAGAATTTTCTTTGCATTCCCCATGAATGAAATGCATATATATCAGCATATTCATCACTACTATAAATATGTCTAGGCATTTTAAAAGCTTGCGACATGGAAAAAAACAGTTGTAAGTAAGAAAAATATACTAGATTTTTCTATCAAATAATTAACATGACTCTATTAGATGTAGTAAACAAATTCCAATAAATACTTAAATGTTAATACTACTGCAAAATTGAAACTCAAAGGCAGCCTACTAAATGTTTAAAAACATTATCGTTCAGTAATGATTGAAATGAGGTCAATTGCATGAACGTAAATTTTAATTTTTATCACGAAAACGATTGGTAACAATGCATTTTTTAAGGAGAAGAAAAGAATCAAAAAATATTTTATTCTGAAATGTAAAATGAACGGATTTTAAAAATATTTTCATAAATATATTAGGTGTTCCCCACTCCACCCCTTGGTGAAGCACCCAAGAGGATGAAAAAAAAATCACAAGATGCCTTTCAATAAATGTAGTAGATATGCTAAATATTTTGTTTTTGGAATTTTATTTTTCTAGTAAAAAAAGTAAAACGGTACCGCTTTAAATGAGTTTTAACTTGACATCGAGGGGGTATTTTGAAAAATATTGTATGAAGAACCCCAATTAATTTGTGCTAAGGAATCTACAGTTATTTTTTTTTATTTTGTTTCCGGACATCCTGTATAATGAAAGTTTTTATATAACAATAAATTTATGTTAGCCTTGTTAATTAACTATAGTTATATCTTTTGTTTAATTTAACAATTAATAAGTTTTTCATTCTTACTATCATAAATACCTATTTCTCAAAACTTTTTTGAGCCCATTAATTTTCTGAACCAAAATTGAAAATTTCTTTGTTTATACTGTTCCCTATAGAATGTTTTTTTTTTATATTGCATAGGTACATGTTCTGTCTAAATATTATTATCAATTACTAATAGCACACAAAGTGTTAAGGATAACTAAATTTCCGTCGTTATTTCTAATTCCCCTTTACCATTTTAATAAGATCCTGGGCTATATCGTGCCTCCACATCGAAAACACAATGAATGCATCAGAACTTCCCGAGTAATTTCATCTGTGATTAATTTACAGGGAGGAAAGGTCTAATTGACACCCTGGCGGAAACGAGACTTCACGGAACGTAAAGAAAAGCCACCCGTAGAGAACTGCAATGTTTGGCCCGACTGCCAAATGCTTGCCGACACAGTCGCAGCCAGGGGTACCATTTCTGCCATTGTTCTCATATAAGTCAAGATATATTAATGAACAACATACGGTGATAATGTTTACATCTTGCTCGCGATATATATCATCATGGATGAAAAATGTGTAACACAAAATAATTGGACTGGCATATGTTTTTATTTTGTGGATGCTATAAATTTCATAAATTTACCGTTGTACAAGCATTCGCGATGTGGAAGAAAATGTAATTTGAAATCTCTCCTCGTAATTCGTCAAATAACAATCAAAACTAGGAGGATATAATACTTTATTTTTTTCAACATATAACATTTTGTAACAATTATTGATAGACAGATAGAGAGATGGTTTATTTAGTACCTTACATGTTTACAAAATTTAAAATATTTAAAATACAATTTAAACATGTAGGTTTAAATAAACAGGGTCCTGAACATGCAAGCAAGCTTCATTGTTGATATTTACAGCCTTACGTTGGGAATAGTGAATATGGACAAATAAGAGCTTTGAGATTAGTAGAGACCCTTGAGGTTTTGGCTGCACTTAATTTATATATATTTATAATATTTCTTTATAAAGAAAGAAGTTCGGGAGAGTTGCACTTAAGAGGAGTTGGAACGGGATAATTGGCTCACCCTATATAAGCCCCTGTTGATTATTTCTGAAGTACTTTATTATTTTCTGAAGTTAAATTTACTTTGAGCTGAAGTTATTTCTTGTGGCAGGCGATTCTTCAACACCCTTTATATTACTCTTGAGACAGAACACTTCTGTGTGCAAGATTTAAGCAAAAACACTTTTATTAATTCAAAAATTTTAGTGAGGATGACCAGTGATATTGGAGCACCCTGTATGCAGTCGTAGAATATTAATACACTCGGTTATAAGCCAAATTAAAAAACGAACACAGGTTTAAATAAACTTAAAATATTATTCTTTTTGTTACAGTGACTAATTTTGTAATTTTCGACAAGGAATAAATTCCGGCTTGGGAGATTTCATTCGGTGGAGTTTGATATTAAAAACGTCAAAATTTTACTTGGAATTAGGTGCGCGGTGGCAGATTAAATTATTTAAGAAATTGTCTGAAATAATTCACTTAAAAACTAGTGCACAATGTGCGATTTAAATGGATGCGCGTAGGCAGATTAATTAAAATAGAAAAACTCTTTTTTACAAAGTTTCGGCTTTGGAAGCAGCGCGGGCGGGCAATGGATTATCCGAAAAACTGACTTGCAGAACACTACTTGCTGAAGGAGCGTTGAATTCCGTCATTTATACTGTTTGGTAGGGTTTCGATTTTCGTGCCCCATAAATCGAGCACAATCGTTTTTACCCTCAATAAATTCTAGAAAGTTGGATCCAGACAATCCGCGCGGGCGATGTTGACTCATCGATTGGGCAATTATGATATTGCATCATCTTTGTAAAAAATGGAAATTTGAAAATGAGAATTATACGAATGTCTGGGCAATTGAAAGGGAAGTTAATTGATAATTGAACGAAATTTGAATCTGTTTCGGTTTGTTAGATACAGCACGAGAAAGAAGGCTGAATATATTGAACCGTCCTCGTACGGTCATATTTTACACACTCACGTAATATGGAGTTGAAAGTGTATTAGTGAGTAGAACTAGAATGGGTCGTGACATTGTTTTGGAAACGTGTACTGAAATGATGTAAATAAAACAGTTCGGGAGCAATCCGAGAAAAGGTTAAAATCGAATAGGAAAAGAGTTGTAGAAAGTTAATGAATATGAATTTGGGGTTTATACCGGAGGTACGGAAAATACGTTAGGTGTCGAATGGTATTATACAGTGGCTGTATTTTTAAGGCGAGTGTTTTGGAAAAATTATATTGTAAAATTGACGAATGGATTCTTTATACGTGTTTTTTATTGGTTTTGATCATTTTTGAATTATTGACGTTTCGTGAATTTTTCCAGATTTTAGCATTTCAAGTTTTGTTTATACACTTGTATGTATATAGGACTTACAAGATAAAATAGAACACAGTAATAATAAATTAGTCAACTCGCAATAACAATTACAAGGGCATAAAAAATAGTAATAGTAATAGTAATACTAGTAACAACTAAATATGCTTATTTAACTTTTTTTAATACGTAAAACCGACCAGCATTAATCAATCTACTTATTTTCAGAATTTAGGCATACTAGCGTACTTAGGCGTACATAATATTTTTAAACTTATTTATTTTTAATTGCCTTTCATATCAATTATTTTATGTATTTGTACTCTTGGTGTATGGCGCATAAATAGTTTACATTTTGACTTGAATACATAAACATTTTTAGTGTCTCTAACGTCCTTTGGAAGTTTGTTGTAGTCCTTTGCTTTTAAGTATAAATGAGATCTCTGTCCGATCATCTTTGCATTTTAGGCGTTTTTGATTTATTTTGGTTGCATGTTTTAATTTGATGTTCTGGTATATCATTTTTGTTTAGAAATTCATTTGTACACAATGCCAAGAGATATATTTGTCTTGCGTCGAACAGATATGCTTTTATAAACAGCAGATCCGAGGGGAAAGTAGTTTCCCTATTTAACATGAGTTTGAGGAATCTTTTTTGTATTACATCTAGTTTATTCAAATGGCCATTGAGAATTCCTCCCCAACCAATAATGTGATAAGGTATATGTGACACTACAAGTGCGTGGTAAGCTATTTTTAAGTTATTTTGGTCTAGGTATTGCTTTAATTACTTGAGTAGGTAAAGAATCGATCTAAGTTTATTCACCACAAAGTTCACATGTTCATTCCAAGTAAAGTGTTGGTCGGTAATAATGCCTAGGTATTTCATTTTTGAAGATATCGCAATCTGGTCTGTCTCACCTATTTTCAGATGTTTAGTTTTGGCAAAGATGCTTGACAGAAACAAAAGGAGCACAATAAGTTTTCTCGTAGTTGATGGTTAACAATTTAACAATTTATGATCGAACCATTCTTTTATAGTCACTAGATTATTTTCAGCTTTGATCTTGAACTGTGCCCAGTTTTCAGCGGAATAGAATATAGCTGTGTCGTCTGCGAAGCTAATAACGGATCCAAATATTTGAATATCGAATAAACTATTGAGGTACAAAATAAAAAGTAGGGGACTCAATATTGTTCCCTGCGGCACACCATATTTAATATTAGTAAAATCGTTGCAGTTGTTACCGATCTTGACGGATGATTTTCGGTTTGATAGGTAGCTTTCTATAAATTTGAGTGGCTCATTTCTTATTCCTATATGGTCTAGGGAGCGTCATAATTGCTGATGTGAGACCGTATCAAAGGCTTTACATAATTCTAAAAATATACAAATGGTAGGTTTTTTACTGTCGACGGCCGAATAAATTTTGCCTGAAAGATTTAATACAACGTCTTGTGTAGGTATACCTTTTTCGAATACAAATTGATTTTATGTCTGTTGTAAAGCTTGAGATACGGTTTTTAAGTATAATTTCAAAAACTTTTGGGATACTGGTTGCTGGTAATATCGGTCGGTAATTTAGAGGATCAGATGTATCTCTTATCTTATCATTTTATATATAGCAACTATAATGGCTTCACCAAGAGCACTAGGAAATATCGATGTTTCAAAAAATGTATTTATTAAGTAACAAAGTGGTTTATAGATTTCTATTGCAATCTATTTTAAAAACCGCTGTCCAAGGAATCAATACTTCCATATCCAGATTTTGTATCCAAGTCTTATGCACACTAAATCCCAATGTAATATTTTATTCCCTTTAATAATAGAGTGGGGGTGGTAGAAGGGGTGGCTAATGTAAAAAAATGTAGAAGTCCCTGGTTCTCGTATACACACTAAAACTCAATTTAATTTTTTATTCCCTTAAACAATAGGGGTGGGGGTGGCAATGGGGATGGTAGAGGGGGTAACTAATGCCAAAATAAATTTTAGAATCCCTTGGTTCTCGTACACCCACTAAATCCCAATTTAAATCTTTACTCCCTTTAATAATAGGGTGGGGGTATTAGAGGGGATAACTAACGCCCAAAAATTTTTTAGGACTTTTCGTTTTTGTATACACACTAAACCACATTTTAATTTTTTCCCCCTTTCAATAATAGGATGGGGATGGCAATGGGGGTGCTAGAAAAAAAAATTATTTAGACGTTTTCGTATACACACTAAATCATATTTTAATTTTTTTCACCCCCCTTTAGAATAGGGTGGGGGTGGCAATGGGGGTGGTTGAAGGGATTGCTAACGCAATGAAATTTTTTTAGACGTTTCTCTCTTGTATACATACTAAATCATATTTTAATTTTTTTTACCCGCCTTTAGAATAGGGTGGGGGTGGCAATAGGGGTGGTAGAGGGGGTAGCCAACGCTAAAAAAACTTTTTAAGACGTCTCGTTTTTGTATATACACTAAATCACATTTTAATTTTTTTTACTCCCTTTTATAATAGTGTAGGGGTAGTATTGGGGGTGATAGTGGGGGGAGAGGGTGGCTGATGCCAAAAAAATTTTTGAGACCTTAACTTTTCGTGCATGCCCTAAATTGCAATTTTATGGACACTTACTTGCTTGTTTTGCCTATTTATCCTTATTTATCCCACTTACCCCCGAACCTTTCAACGGAATTGGATCAAAATATAATCCAGTTTCAGATCTCGTTACAGTACATAAGTGTACCAAATTTCAAGCCAATATCATAAACGGTTCCAGAGTAAACGTGCGCACAAAAAAAATGCACAGACAGACCGACAGACGCCGACAGACTGGCAATTTTTTTCGCTCAAAGGACCCCGCACGGGGTCCTTTAAAATCTCGACGTTTCATGACATTTACCAATTTCTGAGTATTTATGATTAAATGTCTGACAAATTTGAAAAAGATTTGTTGCTACTTCACCATTTTCTGTATTTTTTTTTAATTTTGTTTTTATTGATTGTTTTATTAACTGCATCCCACACATTTTTTGCTGATTTATTTTTGTTGCCACATATTCATGATTTATAGTATTCGATTTTTGCTTTTTTGCAATTTTTGTGACAAATTTCTGTATCTAGTGTATTCTTGTTTTAATAGGGTGTTTTTTACATTTATTTCTATGGTGTGATTTTTTATTTTATTTTTTAGGAAAGTCACTTGGTTATGTCCTGTTTTGTTTTATTATTGAATACTATTTGTGCCTTTGTTGAGCACTGATCAGTTAAACCTCTCAAAATAGTGAGTGGTAGAATTGCATCTATGTCGTGATTTGCTTTGATAAACAAGTGATCTATACATGATATACATATGCGTGTGGGAGTATTAATAAAAGAAATAAACCACTTCTCATTCATGATGTTTATATATTCATGTATCTGTTCAGTATTTTTAAGAGGTCTATATTGAGATCGCCAATCAAAATAATAATCACTGAATAAGCAAATAAGCAATTTTATAGCAGAAGGGAATTTTATAGAAATATAAAATATAGGAATTATAATATTACAATCTATCTGCAAGTGCCTTATATGTATAAATATGGACTCAATAAATTAAACCAACACAGCTATTTCCCCTTACGAGCGCTGAATTAAATGGTAAAATTTGCGTATTTTGTCTAAACACAGTTAGCACTTGCAGATAGGTTGAAATATTGTAATTCCTATATTTTATATTTTTATAAAATTTACTTCTGCTATAAAATCACTTATTCAGTGATGATTATCAATTTTATTTTCGATTTGGATTGTTGAGAGATGGCGCTAGTTACGCTCTACTGCAGTGGACCTTAACAGTGCCTATGAGATGCAAACTTCGGGTATTGAAGGTATCACTTGCACTGCACTGATGAGACCCAAAACTAGGTCGAAACCGGTCTGCAGTTAATGACATCCTGAGATGAAGGAGGCCTCGCATCTTCCTCGTAGCATTCGAGCATTCAAAGTCATTGCATTTTAGTGCTAACTCTTTTGGTTTAATTGTGACGCTCTTTTTCTCATACTATGCGAGAACTAAGGCTGTCACTTTGACACTCGAGCTTTCTTACTTGTTACTCGGGCGCCAGTTCAAGTTTCAAGTGGTTGAACAACACTAAGCAGCTCAGTGAAGACACAGTTAATTCCAGAGGGTCAATAAGGGAACTTAGACTTTCACAAAAACAACAGTAAAACGCAGAAATTTGATAATATTTAAGTATATTACAATAATCCTATGGTTAACAATCCTAAATAAAACAGAAAATCAAAATTAACACAAATTTATGTACATACGTTTGGGCAGTACAGGGTGAGTAGCAAGCAATATTGAAATATTAGCGCCAAAAGCGTATAAGCGGTAAATTTAGCGGCAGAAGCGTATAAGCCGTGAAATTAGCAAGTTTATGATAAAACTATTGTTAAGCAGACAGTGTACGGATACCAGAAAATGCGAAGCAAGCAGAATTATTTACAGTAATAAAAACAGACCGTAAATTTGGCTAGTGCTTAATGATATTAATCGTACGGGGAATTAAGTGTCGGCAGAATGAGCAAATATTCTTGCCATGAACTCAGTATACTGTGCAAACAAAAGCTTAATTAAATCTGTTCTTTTATTAAGGTTCAGCCCGGAACACACAATAATGTGACTATATAAAAAAAAGGTGAGAGCCCTGTAGAGACACAGGTCCTAAAATACAGGGGGCAAGTAGGAACTTGTAGGGACACAGGTCCTTAAAAATACAAGTAAGGGTAAAAGGTAGTCACAAGTTGAAAATATTAAAGTAAAACATTCAAATAATTAAATATGAGTTGAAAGCGAATTATATGTAACAGACTTCTGGATGCACAGTACAAAAATTTCAATCAGTAAATATGAAGTAATAAAATAAATATCCGGAATATTCAAACAGTGTAAAAATTTCAATCAGAATAACATCAGTAAAATTTCGGTAACTAAGTATAAAGTTATCAGTCAGTAAATATGAAATAAATACCAAAAATATTCAGACAGGATAAAAATTTCAATCAGTAAATATGGAATGATAAATGTACTAGCCAAATATATATATATATAAGTTTTCTTACTCTTTACAATCGCAGCGGTGGACCCTGGGCAGCTGGTAGACGTCTGGTTGCTTCGAGAATTGGAACAAATTCTGATTTTACAGGTCTTTACGGTCAGTTTTATAGCCAGATTCCCACTCGGGGTATCGCGAGGAACCCCACGTGCTCTAGAATAGTGCATGGCCCAATGTATTGAATGCAAGCCAGCGAGGACGGCTATATTAAGTTATATATATTTTATATTTTTATAAAACATTAATATCGGAATTTATTAAATGTGAGCTTTTAGACTGAATAATTTTTGAAGATATATTTTAAATATATTCGATATTAATAAATTTACCTGTGGGGTTTCTAGACACTTTCAAATTATCTTAGAATGTCGATGCAATTCTTCATTCTACATAGTTAGCATAGGCCAATGCAGCTCAAGATCCATTAGTTTTGGTTTTAGCTAATTTGCCAAGTTTACAGAAACAATTTCTGATTAATTTACTAAAACAGCACCGACGCTGACTAGAGAATTAACAGAAATGTGTAATTACTTGGGCAATTATAGAAGTAACTCAGACAAATTGTCGCGGTCATGTGGTTTGAATTCCAGACACCAGACTATTTTCAGAATGCAATTTCAGCATTATTATGTAAATCGCTCAATTTTGAACGACATTAAGGAGTACGAGGTAGTTTTTCTGCGAGAAATTCTTATAATAAATAAAAATGCTTCTGAAATAGAGTGACCCAAATGAATAGGTTCATAAATTATACCTTCAATTAACTAAATATATCTTACCTCGTGCTACATATAAGTATTAGTAATAGTAATAAGTTTGTTAACAAAAAAATAATAATTTTCACTGATCAGGTATATGGTGATGTGGATTAATACACAAAGAGTCCCACCAAAATACCGGCTACCCGTATGTGAAAGATATTGATTTAATTTCAAAAATGACATTAAACAAGTATGTAGGTTAATTATGGAAGCTACAAGTAAAGAACATACTGGTAAGAAATAAAGTGAAACAATTCAAATAAAAATAGATGTCGGTAAAACTCTATTGGATAATTTAGAAATTAGTAATGAATTTAATTCATATTTTACTGAAATTGGATATCAAATGGTCCAAGATATAAAAGACGACTCTGATCCTGAAGAAACTTATTTAGAAGACAATACAGTAGTTAGTTCATTTTTTTATATCCAATATCCGAAAATGAAATAAAAATAGTGTAAAGAATCTAAAATATAATAGTGCTCCAGGAATCGACAATATACATGTAAAAACAATTAAAAGTTTAGAGTACATAATGAAACCGATAGGACATATCAAAAATTAATTTTTCATCAAGGTAAATTTCCCAGTATATTAAAAAAAAACATTATTACCTCAATATTTAAACAAGGAGACAGAACTCACCGATCCAATTACAAACTAATTTCCCTTATTAGCAACATTGCAAAAATTATAGAAAAATGTATAAAAATTAGAATATTAGAACATTTAAATAAATTTAAAACTATATCACTATCCTAATTTGGCTTCAAGGGTTTCACGGGGATGGTAGCTCAGTGTGTTAGAGCGTCTGGCTACCAAATTGAGTTGTCTAGCAAAGTGGGTTCAATTCCCGCAAGGCGAAACAATTTTTCATTAAAAAAATTGGCAAAAGAGTGGTTCTGAGTCCACATTAAACTGTAGAATCTCGTCTCTCTTTACCTAGCACAAGATCCTTGAGATCTTCCAGAGGGTTACTTCGGTAACTTGAGAGGCTGTTAAGAAAACAATTTTAAGATAAGGATTACCAACAGTTGATGCCACCTACAATTTAACAAACAAATTATATCAATCAATAAATGAAGATAAAAAATCATTAGCTATTTTTTAGATTTGGCGAAAGCCTTCGATAAGGTTTCACATACAAAACTAATAAAGAAAACTAAACTTATACGGAATCAGATGCATCTATGGTGATTTGTTCAGGGAAGAAAGAACAATAAAATTTGGAATTCCACAAGGGACAGCCTTAGGACCAATTCTTTTTCATCTATATATTAATGATCTTCTAAACTTAGATATTGATGGGCAAATTATCTTATATGCCGACGATACTGTATTGGTATTCTCTGACGCTTGTTAGGAAGGTGTTAAAAATGAATCGGAAATAAAGTAACAAAATGGCTCAACCAAAATAAGTTAACTTTAAATAAAACAAAATTTATTACATTATCGTTAAATATTGTGGGAAAAACAAATAAAAAAGAATTACAGCTTTACCAGTGTAAAAAAAATCTAAAAAACTATAATAATATCCTTAGCTATATAGAAGCTTAGGGCAGTATAAAATATTTGG
This sequence comes from Leptura quadrifasciata, assembly GCA_963675555.1. NCBI lineage: Eukaryota > Metazoa > Arthropoda > Insecta > Coleoptera > Cerambycidae > Leptura > Leptura quadrifasciata. The sequence continues at coordinate 135,814,074 of OY776675.1, read as the reverse complement.
GGATAGTCATGGACCAATTAATGAACTGGGAAACGCATACACAGTTAGTTATTAGCAAATAAGATGGAGACAACTAATGTATAAGTTCTACCAATTAAAACAGTGTACGAGTACTAAATTTTTAATAAATGTTTATAAACTTTAATTGAATCTATTTTAAATTATGGAGTGTTGATATGAGGAGGAGGATATGAATCTACCTTCTGTCATATAAAAGTTTTACAAAATCATATAATTAACGTAATTTTCAACAAATCAAAATTTTATTCTACTGAGGCATTATTTATAGAAATTGGCTTATTTGATTTAGATAGTCTATATATAATGTCATACCTAAATTTTATTCAGAAGAACAAAAATACTAGCAATAAAATACTGCATGACTACTCCATGCGGTCAAAAAATTTCAGTTGAAATTTCAAATAATTGCAAAACACATCCAAGTAGAGCATTTCTCATTACTGATCCAAGCTTGGTAAGAATTGTTCGAGATTTGGTAGATCTTCGAGAAGTATGTATGTAAGTATGTGATACTTTTATTATAATTTTAGAAACCAACTATTCATTATTAATATACTCTTTATTGTTTATCTTTCCTCGATCTATGATGCCATAGATGTTTTGCAAATGGACCAAGGAGTGGACTAAAACAAAGTGGTGTGGAGTGGAGTAAAGTGAAGCGAAGTGAAGTTATCTTGGGCTCTAAAACCATCCCAGCGCGTGCTTGGGTGTAAGTTTAAAATGTAAGGGTCTTAATTTTCTAATCATACTATTAATTTGCAGGTCCCACCGATGACGCCTATCTATTATTATAACTGATTAGTTAAGACTGGGCTTAGATTTTGTATTATAATCAGATTTATAACATTTTAAAATTTATCAAAATGTATTAATTGTTTTTAATTTTCTTGAGGAATATGTCGTTCTAAACACTTTTTGTTCTTTGACATTATTTGGTAAATTGCACAGCTTTGGAAATGTCGATTTTTAATTTATGTAATACGCGTTTTTCCGTAATTATGGAAAAACCGATGAAAAATGGCGGATTTTTGTTTTACTTTCTTACTGGAAACATCGATCTGAGTTTCTGAGTATTTATTGTTCTTTGTAATTTTTCGAGGAAACGCGTAGTTTTCGTTGTATGAACAACTTTTATACAAATTTGGTATGCGCATATATTCGTTTTCCGTTCATTGCGGAAACGCGGTTGGGAAAGTCAAAATTTTTCCAGACATGTTTTTGGATAATTTAATTACGAACGTTTTTCTTTTTGATCTGTTCGATAAACTGCACGGGTTTCGAAGTAATCAGTATTTTGGGCAAAAATTATCGAAAGACATAAAGTGTAAACGAACTTAATTGAAACCGTATAAAAACTAAAAGCCGGCAAAAACAGTCGGTATCTCTTTATTGTACATGGGCGGAGTAAATAGAAGTGCTTGTCATAAGAAAATAATAAGATTTTCGGGCGTTATTATATTATCCTCTGCTTCAAATGGTCTCCAGAAAGCCATGGTAAATTAGTAAATAATTAAAATATTTTACCTTTTATATAGTAGTAAATATTTATAAATATGAACAATAACTAACTAAACTCCTACGCTTGATATTTTAACAGGTATTTACGCACTGCACTGCCACATTAACAGCACAACACAAGTCCACCGGTGACTATTGAGAAACGATATACGAGTTTTTTTTATGCTAGTAGGCTTGTCCGTTTTATTATCTTTAAACTAGTGCAGTTGTAGATGGTTCATTTAGGCTGATTACATTGCCAGTCTCGGACTCGCCTGCACCGTTTCAACTACCATGCGAATGTCGATACCAGTGCTAAATATATAGGACAAAATATCAAGTTCAGTGCGCACGGTCCTGTGCTTTAACACTGACCAGTTTCAATTATCCTCGTATAAAGTATACCTACACTTACTTAAATTTTGTCACCATTTAACACCATGTTCAGCACGTCAAAACTACAGCTTTATGTGAAAAAGTATTGTCTTTAGATTTTTCTCGAAAAAACCTATTTTGGCTAGGCTATAACGTGTAAATAACGAATTATTAAATTAACATAACAATAATAAATTAAATGATTGGCAATTTTTTATGAAATATATCAATAATGAGGATATATAAAGAATGAAAATCTATTAAATCAGAAGCATACTGAGTAGATGATATAAATACAAAAATGATAAATATTGTATTGCCATATTGTTTAAATCTAGTAAGAAATCTTTTTAATGACTCTATAAATCAGAACATCTTTCCACTTATTTGGAAATCTGCCTAAATCGCTATATCCAACTTCATATAATGACTTAAAAATTGTTGCTTTTGGGATAAAAAATAACAAATAAAATTCTCCCGTTGATACAATTAGCTTTCCGCCAAAAATCTAACACTATTAAAGCTTTATTAAAAGTGGTTGATGTGTGTGGTATGACTGGTGGTCGAGAGGTAAGCGCACTTGCCTCTCACCCAAAAGTTCCGGGTTCGATCCCCGGTCATGGCAGTAGAAAATACTGTGAGAGGGATTTTTCCACTATACACGAATATTGGGTGTGTGTCCCTTGTCTCTAAATGTGTAGCCCCCTCCCACACAAGGCTCTTCTAGAGCCTTCTGGGATAAAGGGGGTCGTAATTACCTGTGGTGTTATTTATTATTATTAATATAACGACGGCATTTGAAAAGTCCTCCTCGACGAAACTAGTTCTTTTGGATTAAAGTAAAATATTTGATTTAGTTATTTTCGATTTATTACTTACAAAGTTGTCCTTCATAGGTTCTGATGCTATTATCTTAGCCTGGTTTTCTGAATATTTGTGTGGTCGTTCGCAAAGAGTGTAAATCAATAAAACAGTTCACTCTAACTTTGGTCACACTAATTCCGGTATACTACAGAGTAGCATTCTTGGTCCATTGTTATTCTCGATTTTTACATTTGATCTGCCTAATGCTATAAACTATTCTCAATTTCATTTGTAGGCTAATGATATACAGTTGTATAACTCTTGTAATGGAGCTAATGCTAATGAGGTTATAAATTTATTAGATCTTGACCTAAAAATAAGCTTAAAGTAAATTCAACTAAAACAGTGCCTCTCGGTATAGGCAGTGATTGCCAACGAGATGATATTTACCTAGAAATTAATAACTCCATAATAGAGCGGTTATCTTCAGCAATGAATCTCGACTTTTTTATCGATAACAAATTATGTTTTAATAATCACGATAACCACATTGTCAAAATTTCATTTCTTAAATTGAAGCCAATATACCACTTAAAATATCAGACAAATGAAAATACAAAACTAGATTAATAAAATCTTTAATTTATCTACATATCGATTACTGCTGTATGGTGTGCTACAATTTTTTACCAAATTACAATCAACAAAAGCTACAGAGAACACAAAATGCATGCTTTCAGTCTGTTCCTAACGTTCCTTATGGAAATCATATAACCCCCAGTATTCACAGATTATTAGAAATGAAAATTAGTAATAGAGTAAAATATCTGTACTTATTTTAATATAAGTTTTATATAAGATTCTAGTGTTTAATATCCCTACATATTTACTTAATTTGCTGTTTAGGAGCATTCATAATGTTAATGTTAAAATAAATTCTTTTACAATCCCTCAGCATAACTAACAGGGTAGTAAAAACAAAAATACATTCTTTAACAGAGACGTAATTGAAGATCCTTTAAATAAGTTAGCACCAGATTTTGTCCCTTCACTAGCAACACCTGTTCCCAGGTAAAAGGAGAGCACCCACTTTCTGGAATCTGCCATTGGTATAGAAGAATTGGAGTCTAGTATTAAAATTTCCTCTGCTTCAGCTCTAGGGCTAGATGGAATTAACTATACAGTGATAATGAATTTACCCGATATTGCTAAGATATTTTTATGTCACATATAATAGTATTCTAATGAAAGGCGAAGACTGTGAAGTTCTTAGGGAAAGTCTGATTATCCCCATACCTAAATCCAGTGAAAATAACGCTGTTAGGCCCATTGCGCTTATGTCTTGCCTTCTCAAAACACTTGAAAGAATTATTAAACTAAGAATGGAGTGGTGGTTAGAGCGAAATAATCTACTTCCAGATACACAATATGGTTTTCAGAGGGTTAGAGGTACAATTGATTGTGCAGCTAAATTGGTTACCGATATTCAGCTGACCTTTTCAAAAAATCATTATCTAGCAGCCTTATATCTCGACATCTCAAGTGCTTACGATAGTGTAACTCTTGACGTACTTCTAAACAAGTTACTAGAGATTAAACTACCAACTGACCTGTTTCGCGGACGACAAATTTTCATCCGCTACAACAACGAGTTGGTTGGACCAAGACTCGTAAACAAAGGTCTACTTCAAGGATCTGTGCTAAGTCCATTGTTATTCAATGTTTGTTTACACCCTCGATTTATACAATATGGGTATGGAAGCTAATGTGCTACAGTATGCAGGTGATTTTTGTATATATATTTCCAATAAGACCTATAATCAATGCATCACTGATTTGAAATATATTATGTACTGCTGTGAAAGTTACTACTTCTTCCAACAAGGATTTGACGTTTCCCCTAAAAAATCCGCAGTAGTCTTTTATTCAAGACATAGATTACCTCAGACCAGCAATTTGAACTTAGCGGGCATAAACGTCCCAGTTTGCAACAGCTATAGGTATCTGGGTTTGACCATAGATAGTTCATTGCCATGGGAAGCACATATCTCTGAATGTCTAGTCAAATGTGAAAAAAGTCTCAATATCATAACTTACTTCTTCCAACAAGGATTTGACATTTCTCCTAAAAAATCTGCAGTAGTATTTTATTCAAGACATAGATTACCTCAGACCAACAATTTGAACTTAGCGGGCATAAACGTCCCAGTTTGCAACAGCTATAGGTATCTGGGTTTGACCATAGATAGTAAATTGACATGGGAAGCACATATCTCCGAATGTCTAGTCAAATGTGAAAAAAGTCTCAATATCTTAAAAGCAACAAATGGACGTTCTTAGGGCGCGGATCCTAAAATAAGCCTTCTATTCTTTAGGTCTTATACTCGATCTATTTTAGATTATGGCTGTTTTCTTTATGGCTCTGCCACAAAATCAAGACTTACCAGATTAGACAGGCTCTAATACAAGCCTTACGACTAGTACTTGGCGCACTTAAAAGCACTCCGACTGCTGCCCTTCTAGCACAATGCAATGAACCCCCATTAACGCTAAGACGGGAATTTCTTGTCCAGAAATTTATAATGAAATATCGTTGCCGAGCAGATAATGCAGTTCTTGCTAAACTGGCTGAACTTTCTGCATACGATTTTACAATACCTTATTGGCTAAATAAAACATCTCCGGTTCTTGTAAACGCATTTACTCAATCTTTAGATTACAACTCTGTCTCCCAGTCCAAGCATCTACCCTTTTTCAACTCAGCATGCGATATTTCATTTGTAAAACCCACCGTCATCATACCAGAATATAATTCTCAAGATAACCACAACGCAATATTTTCTGAAAGTCATCGACCGGTGTAGGCTATGCAGTTTTCATCCAAAATACGAGCACAAACTATACTAATCGTCACCGATTCTCAGTCCATCTTACGAGCTCTTTCCGATTCAATGAAACACATCTTCCATAATAAAGTTCTAATGGATATATTAGAGATACACCTGAAATTGGAAAAATAAATAAACACGTCACATACTTTTGGGCGAAAGAACACTCGAATATTAGCGGTAACAGAATGGCGGACAACTTGGCTAAGAGAGCTAGTACTACCGGGGATACCCTTGAATTTCTACCATTTACTGACATCATTATGAATTTCAGAGCAGACGTACAGAAGAAATGGATGTGCGAATGGACATTGGTATGTAAGGTTAAGAATTATCATTACTGAAAGATATACGACACCCTACCAAATACAATATAGTCAGGAGAAGAGTTTTGCAGTAGAAACATATATGTAAAACACGTCAGGTGCCTTTTTGGACACGGATCATTTAAATCTCACCTATTTAAAATGAACCTGATCGAAAATGCCTTCTGTGACTGTGACGGCAACATCGGTGATCTGAACCATTGGCTGTTTGCGTGCCAGCACAATAGACCCGCAATAAAAATTTTAATAGGCGAGCTGGTAAATCATGGCATACCGTTACCACAACACAATACATCACTTCTATATTTGGTTGTTAGAAACGATCTCCTTAAATCGAAATTCTTCAAATTTATTAAGTTGTGTACATTAGAGATCTAGAATCTTTTAGCTGTCGTTTCCTTTGTTTTTACCCTGTGTGAATTAACCTATAATTTCCGTTGCCCTTCTTGTTTGTCTCTTTCGAAAGTCGTCATGAAAGGTACCTTGACGTGAAGCGTGTGTTCCCTGTGTTTCACTGTTGTTTGCTATCTTACTTATTATCTCTTAATTTCGGTATGGTCTATATCTCCAAATTTTGTGGCTGAATGGTCTATGTCCAAAGCCAATATCCTTAAAAAAAATCTTTTTCTTACGAATTTCAAATTCCTACCCTCTGAGCTTGTACATTTCTTATTCTTGTTAACGCAATAAACATTTATTCATTTATTTATTTATTTATATTTCCTTATTCATTATTAAGAAAAAACAAATAATGTACATAATTTATAATTTAAAAGGTACTGTACTACTGTACTCATGAAAATAAATCATACATTATAAAAATTGCGATTGAAATGCATCTCATTACATCATCTCAACTTTAATTATCTTATCGACTTCCTTGTGAATACCACTGCATATAAATGATTTGCCCAATTGTATATTCTGAAGGAATGTCAGAGGCACGGTTGGACCCCAACAGCCCTATTCAAATTAGACTCAATTTCATGTACCCCAGTGTCTGCAACGGACACCCGCGTTCCACGCAACCATATGGCCGTCGCATGACTATAAATTTTAATTTTACCAAATCTTCCTTGCGACTATCATTGTTTTACGCCACGGAACGTAGGAGGCCATGTGCCCTATTGTAGGCGACATTAGGGTTTTAATTGTGGCACTTAGTTATGTTGTCAGAAATGCAATTGTTAAATAAATGTGTGGTGTGAAGCTATAAATAGCAATTAACTACAGACAGGCGTGGAAATGGGTTTAGGGCAGGGTCGCATTATAAAAATAATATTCCTCGTTTATTATTGACTGAGCGACAAAGCTTCGGATTGGGAATTGAATACTCAGTATTTATTGCGGTGATAGTGCGATACATTAAGAGTTCCGTTTGCGTTCACGAAAAACATGAAATCGTAGCCAGATAACTGTGACATAATTAGAGAAGATATGAATACGAAATTTGGAGGATAAATACATAAAAGTTCAATCTATGTCGCTGCGTGGAATTTTTTGAAAAAAAAATTTACTTTCTTTACGAATTTTCAACATTTTAAAATGTGAAAATCAAAAAACTAAAAACGCAGTAACGTAAGATATAATAACATTTATCACAAAAAAAAAATTAATTATCTTAACTGTAAGTATTTTTAATTGTGTGGCTCTTTTTCGATTTTCGTATATGCAATATCTCCGCGCGTCTCTACGCGTATTCAGTGTTATTTGTGGCCTCATTTACTGCCGAACATTCTGATGATAATTCACTCCACAAACGGCACAATGAGTTCGACTCCAACTCTGATGAAATCTCAAGTAATATTTACACCTATAGCAAAACAATAACCGCAATGCAAGCTCCACCTCTCGGTACAGTGTTTTTATTATAATTTATCAGCCTAGTAGTTGTGTGCTTTGCAAACGGGACTCTTAAGGCCCAGTTTTATAATGTTAGATTAAGGGCCGGCTTTATAATATCGGATTAAACTACAGACCACAGATTAAGCTACAGATCTCAAAAAAGTCTGTTTTATAATGTCAGTAATATTTAGTTTGCAGATTAATTACTTTACAGTAAAGTTAAACTTCAAACGGTGGATGGCGATGGTTTAAACTCTGGATTATCAGATGTCAAAATGTTCACGACCTCAGAATTAATAAAATTCGGTGTAATATTTGATGGATGTATTCGAAATACCTATGTGTCAAGTTCTCTCCATCCAAATACAAAAGAACAATAAAAATTATAACAAGTGTGTATACCGCAGAAATTTTAGTGCAGAAAACATTCTTCTGTTTCATAGCTATTTGCAAAAAGAGAACTGGCAAGATGTTCTCACACAAAATAGACCTGACATCGCCCTAGACAAATTTTACGGCGTAATTTTTTTTTATTTTGAAGTCAGTTTTCCAATAAAACGTTTCGGTATTAGAAATAAAAAGTATAAAAATAATATATATATATATATATATATATATATATATATATATATATATATATATATATATATATATATATATTACGCCTGAACTAAACCGACTAAGAGACCAGGTAACCTTATATAGTGATTTCTCTAAAATAGATGGAAATTTTAAATATATTAGTGTGTACTTCAACAATTTATATCGTAATAAATTAGAGGCAGCAAAAAAGGTATATCACGATCGGGAAATCTGTAATTCGGACAACAAAACTAAAACTATGTGGAATATAATAAAAACAATACAGGGGTCAAATTCTGTTTCCAAAGACATGCGTTTTGTTAAGGATGGTGTTGAAATTCCCGTAGAAGATGTAGCTCACAACTTTAATTTACATTTTTCCAATGTAACAAATACTGATGAGTTACGTGATTTTGACTTTTTAAAATCTAATATTCCCAATTGCAACAAGTCTGTGTATTTGTCACCAGTCAGTAGTCTTGATGTGGAATCACTTGTAGATAAATTAAAGTCTTCAAACTCCAGCGGCCATGACAATATTTCTAACAATTTAATAAAAAAATGTAAACATGTCATTAGCTGTCCCCTAGCCTATATAATAAACCTCTCCATTGAAAAAGGTATATTTCCTAGTAAATTTAAACTGGCAGTCGTGCATCCTCTATACAAAAAGGGAGATCCAAATGATTATAATAATTATAGAGCTATCAGTTTACTATGCAGCTTTTCAAAACTTCTTGAACTCCATCTCAAGGATCAGTTGCCAGATTTTTCCCAAAAAAATAAGTTGCTTTCTCCCGGGCAACACGGTTTCACCGCAAACAAAAGTACTGAGTCTGCATTATGCGAATTCCATCACAAAATTGTTAAAGCGTTAGATAATAAAAAAATTGTTGTAGGTCTTTTTATAGACTTCTCACGAGCTTTTGATTTGGTTGATCATCAGTTGCTCATAGCTAAACTTGCACGGTATGGTGTTAGAGGAACGGCGTTGCAAATATTTACCTCCTACCTTGACAATAGGTCTCAAAAGGTAAAAATGGAAGAGGGAGTGGAAAGTAAAGCTTGTGCCATTAAACAAGGAGTTCCTCAAGGTTCAATCCTGGGACCACTTCTATATATACTATTTGCTAATGATATAATTTATTATTTACAAAAAATACCTAATGTTCATGTTGTTTATTATGCCGATGATACTAATGTTTTAATTACAGGAAATAACCTAACTGAGGCAAAGATGACCACTGAAAGGGTATATGATGAAATAATATACCAATACCGGGACCTTCAAACTCTTTGAGGGGACTGACTCTGAAATAGCAACCTGTGACGTTAATAAACTTTTGGGTGTTACTTTTGACAAACACATGCAATGGACATGCCATATTGAAAATTTGTGCAAAAAATTAAGAACTAGCTGCTACGCTCTAAAATTCATGTCAAAACACTGCAGCCAAGACATTCTTAAAACGCTTTATTATGCCAATTTTCATTCCCATCTCAAGTACGGAATCATGAATTGGGGTAATAGTGTAAGCGTAAATAGAGTATTCTTGTTACAAAAATATGCTGTCCGAATTTTGTCCAGTCTGAGTTACAGAGAAACTTGTCGTGATGCCTTTAAACAGTTACAAATTCTAACAGTTGCTAGCTTATATATTTTTGAGGTATGTTTATATGTCCATAAAAATAAATCTATATTTGTGAGAAATCAAGCCAGACATTTACATGAAACAAGATTCAGAGATCTTTTACTCCCCGATTCTCATAGAACAAGTATGTTCCAGAGAAGTTTTCTGTACCAGGGCTGTAAATTATACAACTCTCTCGATGAAGACATTAAAGTCTCTGGCAGTATACACATTTTCAAACACAAACTCAAAAGATTGTTACTCGAGAAAAACTGTTATACAATTGATGAGTTTTTTAGTTAATTTGCAAAAAAAAATATATAGGATAAGGAATATCTGTTTATATGTTTTTATCTATTTATATGTTTTTTTTTTTAACTTGGCTTGTGTACAAAATAGTTTGTATGTGCAAATACGTTTGAAATATTTTATCAATTTTTCTTTTTTCAATGATTTTCTCTTTTTGACACTTTCTTCGTTGATCTTTTGTACATTTTTTTTGTATATCTTTTCAATGGAGAAATAAATATTATTATTATTATTATGATTATTTACAATCTGATGATGACAGAAAATTATTATTAATACGCTCAAAGTTTTGGAAATTTTAGAATCAGACCTATATAGTTACAAAGAAGAATATAATCAGAAAACTGTATAAGCTGTTTAGTTTGGGCCAGTTATTATTTTATTGGAGCTAATTCAAAATTTATTATTACATCTGATAGAAAGGTAAAGATTTATGTTTGATATCCTCACACCTTATTGTTACCAGAAACTTTAGAAGCCTACACAAATCAACTGCCAATTAAAAATGTTTCACTAATAAAATTAGTTCAGCGAATTTGTCGTTCTATTTTCCTCCATTTTTTACAAAAATAACCCGAAATGTCAGGTCAAAATGTCGAAATAGGTTAGAATCAAACTACGTGAAGTTGCAATTTCTGTTGAACAGTAGTGCTAACTGTATAAATTTAAGTTTGTAAAGTAAAGTTTAAATCATGGTTTTATCTTAAGTTTAAACTTAATCTAACATTATAAAACTGGCCCTAACCCTACGTTTATCTAAGTTTAAACTTAAAATTAAACAATGATTTAAACTTTACTTTACAAATGCCTGTTTTATAAAAATAAACCGAAATTTATATAGTTGGTAATACTGTTCACAAGAAATTACAACTTCACTTAGTTTGATTCTAATCTATTATGACATTTTGACATGGCTTTCAAGTTATTTTTGTAAAAATGGAGTGAAATAGAACGACAAATACTGAATACGAGACAATTTTATTTGAGAAACATTTTTAATTATACACGAGGCAGTTGATTTGTGTACACTTCCAAAAACGCTGGTAACAATAAAGCAAATATGCATAGAGCTGTGAGATAATCAACAATAAATCTTTACCTTTCTGTTAGATAATAAATTTTCAATTGGTTCCAATGAAATAATAACTGACTGCTTAGATAATCTAAATCAACTCAAAGTTTTCTCATTACATTCTTCCATGTAACTATAGGTCTGATTCTAAAATTCCCAGAACTATTTGAGCGTATTAATAATTTTTGACATCATCAGATTGTAAATAATCACGTATTTCCAACCAAAACATCCATCAAATATACACCGAATTTTATTAATTCTTACTATTCTGAGGTTATGAATATTCTGACATTTGATAATCCACGGTTAAGGGCCGGTTTTACAATATCGGATTAAACTGAAAAGTACATGTTAAACTACGTATTTGAAAAAAAGTCTGTTTTATAATGTCAGTAATCTTTAGTTTACAGATTAATTACGTCACAGTAAGGTTAAACTTCAAACGGTGGATCGGCATCGTTTAAACCGTGGATTATCAAATGTCAGAACATTCATAACCTCAGAATTAATAAAATTCAGTGTATATTTCATGGATGTATTCGAAATACGTGATTATTTACAATCTGATGACGACAAAAATTATCAACACGCTCAAATAGCTCTGGGAATTTTAGAATCAGACCTATAGTTACATGGAAGAATGTAATGAGAAAACTTTGAGTTGATTTAGATTATCTAAGCAGTCAGTTTATTGCTTCATTGGAACCAATTGAAAATTTATTATCTGACAGAAAGGTAAAGAATATTTTTGATTACCTCACAGTTCTATGCATATTTGTTTTATTGTTACCAGCATTTTTGGAAGTGTACACAAATCAACTGCCTCTTGTAAATTAAAAAGGTTTCTCTAATAAATTTGCCTAGTACTTATTGCGTAAAATCTGTTGTTCCATTTCCCTGCATTTTTACAAAAATAACTTGAAAGGTAATGTCAAAATGTCATAATAGGTTAGAATAAAACTAAGTGAAGTTGTAATTTCTTGTGAACAGTAGTACCAACTATATAAATTTCAATTTATTTTTATAAAACAGGCATTTGTAAAGTAAAGTTTAAATCTTGGTTTAATCCTAAGTTTAAACTCAAGGTAAACGTAGCGCTAATCTACCATTATAAAACTGGGCCTTTTAAACGATTCCCGTCCACCGTTTGAAGTTTAACCTTACTGTGACGTAATTAATTTGTAAACTAAAGATTACTGACATTATAAAAATCCGTAGTTTAACCTGTACTCTGCAGTTTAATCCGATATTATAAAACCGACCCTAAAGGAGTCATAAGTCTTCGAGTTGTTGGTGTGGACGCGTGTATTTTCTACTCATTTCTGAATATAAAAGGAAAATTGCAATAAAATTATGTGTTTTTCTTTATTTATTTGCATATATACCAAACAATAACAAATGTATGTAAGAATAGGAAACATGAAAAATGTATACAGAAGTAGCACATACTAGATATATGTAACAGTTTACTAAGTATTAAAAAAACCTTATTGAAAAATTAAATTTTTAGTGAAACTTTAACGAACAGAAAAAAAGATAAACACAATGTTTCATGGCCTGTGTCCATTTAACAACTTTATAAAAATAACTGATATTTATTTTCAGAGAATATCTCAGATATATACGACTTTAGCGATGACAAGGGTGAAGAAATATTCCAAACTCCAGTTACCGATTCGGAAGTAGACACTTTTTGCAGTAGCACATCTAGTACAACTACTAGAAAAAGAAAACATGAGTAAAATAAAATAATAATTAATATATGCAAAAAGTTTAATAAAAATCAAATGCATTTTCGAAAAAAAAAGTATATCTTACTTTCGAGAGTTTTTTACCGAAATATTTAAAACCTGCTCACAATCACTTTTTATTATTAATATTGAAATTTTTATAATAAATAATTATACGTATACTTGTGCGCGCATACGTATAATACCGAAAATGACGGGAAATCGCCGCGCGCATGTATAAACCTAAAATATCAAAAAATCGGCTAAATTAAAAAATGTTATTTATTAGCTACATCACGTGAAAGTAGATAAGAATACCGTCATTTTGGAAAAAAAAATTCGTTCGACCATTTGGACAAATTAGGGAAAGTTTTGAAAATACTATACTATGGACTATAAATGGAGTTGCGGCCAAACTGTTAGATATTTTTTGATAAAATTTGGCAGGTTATTTCTTGGTTACATAGGTTAGTCTCTTCTAAAATTTCATTAAATTCGGTTTAATTTTCGCTAAGTTAGCCGTAATTCAAATTTTGACGTTTTTTCAGTATACATATCGTGGGAGGCGGTGAACCGATTTTCACGAAATTTGGACTGAAGGTTCCTTGATCATCTATAATGAAAGGGTCCTGTGGTCGTTTTTTAACTAGCACTTTAAAGGGTTCAAAATAAATTAAAACTGCAGACCACCCTTAAAAATGAACAATTTACCTTTTTTCGCGAAAAAAGAAGGTTTCCCCCACCTAGTAGTGATTATATCTTAATATCGGCAGGTGCAAATGATTTTTTAAATCGGAAATATCCATCTTTCAAATATATCTGTAATATGGTGCAATCATGCCCAAATACAAATTTTATTTTTGCTGCTCTACCTCAATCTCGTTATAGTAAATACTTAAATGTAAAAATTGACAAATTTAATAGTGCGTTAAAGAATTTTGTGCATAAACTTTATTATTACAGTGAGGGTTTTATTCACTTCATGGATGCTTGCGATCCGCAAGACGTTGTTTCTTTTAAAATAACAGACATAATAAATAAAAAATTTAAAGTAAATAATAATTTAAAATATATTATGCTAACAGAGGAGAAGAAGAGTACATTAGTAGAAGTTATTGAAATTCCCATAGAAGGTACCATATCTGCCGAGAAACACAGTAATGTGCAAAATATTCACAATGAATCAACAGACAACTTTAAGTTTTATCTGTTCCCAGTGTAAATATAGCCTAAACATAATTCATCAAAATATCCAGTGCTTAGCTAATAAAATATTAAATTTGGATAATGTTCTTGTTGATAAATATAATTGTGATTTTGCTTACGGAGCACTTGCAAAATAAAAACCAACTAAAAGTGTGAAGTTATACAACTACACTTTATTAGACTGTTTTTGTCGCAACGTTCAGAAGAACGGTGGTGTTGCTGTCTACAAGAATAAACAATTCACCTCGGATATTATTGTTCATTCTATAAATGATTTCTGTGAGGAAGGTATTTTGGAATGTTGCTGTGTTGGACTTCTATATTATAAAATTATTATTGTGGTAATATACAAACCTCCCTCTGGAGATTTTAACACATTTTTAAATTTATGTAACGGTTTACTGAACCATCTTTATAGTACTGAAAAGTCAATAATTATTGGCGGGGATTTTAACATTAATTTTTTAAGTCATAATATGAATTTATCACTATTTAAAGACCTTCTCTGTTGCTTTGATCTTCACATTACTGTTAACTCACCAACAAGAGTAACTTCGATTTCCAGTACATGTATTAGACAATTTTTTAGTCCATACAAATATTAATAATTTTAAAATCAGTGTTGTTGATCTGTATTTATAGGATCAATTTTCTCAGTTTCTTTCCATTAAAGTGAAAAATAAATGTAAAAATGAAACCAAATATGTATACCGTAGAAATTTCAGCACAGAAAATATTACACGGTTCCATGATTATTTGCAGAATGAAAATTGGCAAGATGTTCTTACCCAAAATTGCCCTAATACTGCCGTGGACAAGTTTTATGACATAATTTTGTATTATTTTGAAGCAAGTTTCCCTGTAAAGCGTTTTAATATTAATAATAGAAAACTAAATGAAAACAAATATATAACACCTGAAATAATTAGACTAAGAAACCAAGTAAACTTATACAATGACATAGCAAAAATAGATAATAATTCTAAGGGCCTTAGTACACGTCTGAATAACTTATATCATAATAAATTACAGACCGCTAAAGGGGAGTATCATGAGGCAAAATCTTTGAAAATATTTTCATCCTATCTTAACAACAGAGCTCAAACTGTAAAAATGGCCTGTGAGGCTGAAAGCGAGACTTGCTGCGCCAAGCAAGGAGTTCCACAGGGTTCAATTTTGGGACCACTATTGTATATTTTGTTTGCCAATGACATTATCGATTATTTGCAAAGAACATCAAATGTTCATGTCGTGTGCTACGCAGATGATACAAATGTTCTAATACAGGAAATAAGTCAACGGAAGTAAAAACAACCACTGAAATAATTTATCAGGAAATTATATGCTGGTCTTATAAGAATAATCTAAATTAAAATAAAACTAAAACCGTTTCCATACAATTTACATTAAATAACAATTCCGAAGGCCTAACACCTTTTAATGGTACTGGCCTTGAGTTAAATACCTGTGATGCTAATAATTTGTTAGATGTCACTTTTGACAAACACTGAAAATCATCACATTGAAAATCTGTGTATAAAGCTACGAAAAAGTTGTTTTGCTCTACAATTTATGTCTAAGCATTGTAGACAGGATATCCTTAAAACCCTTTATTTTGCCAATTTTCATTCTCATCTGAGGTATGGAATTGTAAACTGGGGTAATAGTACTAATGTAGCCAGGGTATTTTTACTGTAAAAATATGCAACTCGTATACTGTTAAATTTGAGTTACAGAGAAACTTGTAGAGCTGCTTTTAAAGTTTTAAAAATTTTGACTGTTGCGAGCCTATACATTCTGGAAGTATGTTCATATGTCCACAAACACAAATCCACTTTTTTAAATAATCAAGTTGGTCATTCACATGATACTCGATCTAATCATCTCCTACTGCCTGATTGTCATAGAACTACTATGTATCAGAGAAGTTTTCTGTATCAGGGGTGTAAATTCTATAATTTATTAGACGAAGATATTAAATCCTCTGGCAGTATACATGTTTTTAAAGGGAAACTTAAAAAATTGTTGCTAAACAAAAACTGTTACACAGTCAATGAATTTTTTTAATTAATTGTATTTTAATATCTCCTTTTTCCATATTATTGTTTTTTTTCCTCTTTTTAAATTCATATAACATAAATCTAATCTATTTTTATAATTATTTTAGGGTCTGACTAAGTCCAAAAATGTCTTACATATTTTAGCCACATTATATTATAGTGTATTGTTTTCTATTTTTAGTACTGTTTTTTTAATTATTTATGTGATATTTTCCTCATCGATCTTATGTATACCTTTTTGGGCACATTTATTTTTTCAGTGGAGAAATAAAGAATATTTTTTTTTTTTTTTTTTTTTTTACAAAAAACCAGTCACCCTACTCTGTGGCTCCGACCCTCACAGAGGGGAGCTGGTAATACCAATAGCCACTCCCCACGCCCGTGGGGTGAGTGACTACCGGGTCCGCGAATCGTGTGCCCTGAGTAGACGTAATGAACCGAGGATGACAGCCTTCTGCATTCTGCCGGCTAAGATCTCTGCCGAATCTCGGCATGCCGGTATGATCTTTAGTTCTGAAAGCAGCGTCTGTCTCATTCCACCGAGGGCTCCTATAATCAGTACCACTATTTTAACAGAATGGCCTGGATAAAGCCTGCGGAGTTCGAAGAGCAAATCTCGATATTTTGTCCGTTTTTCCTCCTCTTTCAAGACAATGTTGCTCTCAGCGGGAGCTGAGAATTCCACGACATACATTGTCTTGAGTTGGTGGTCGAGGAGTACTATGTCAGGCTTGTTGGCTTGTATTTGCCTGACGGTGGGAAACGAGTAGTTCCAATAAATTAGGCACTTCTCATTCCCCACAACGGACTCAATATCCCCCGGAACGTAAGGCAGCACTGGTGTTTCGTCTATCCCATACGAGTGCCTTAGATGATAGTAAAGCACTCGTAATGCTGCGTTGTGTCTATGAATATAGGCCGAGACTGCGTAAGTCGGGCAAGCCGACAGTAAGTGCATTACAGTCTCCGGCGCCCTGCGGCAGGCCTTGCAGCTGACATCAGGGACCTCCATACCCATGACACGACGTCGATAGACGATAGTGTTAAATACACCATCCTGGCAAGCCATTATGAATCCCTCGGTCTCAGACTTCAGCCCAGCTGACCTTAAGAAGGCGAAGGTCAGCCTTTCGGATAAGCCGAGGTCTTCTATATTTTTATAGAAAATCCCGTGCAATGGTAAAAGATTATTATTATTATTATTATTATTATTATTATATTTTTCTTTCTTTGCATTTGCCTAAAAGATCGGGATCTAGCGTGATCCAAGACCTTATAGGTTACAGGCTATGAGATAGAGTTTAGCGTGTGTATTCAAGCCTATTGATCGCTCATTACATTTAGTCTAGGCTAAGGACTTTGCGCACAATGTTGACAGTGCCCAGGAGTGCAGCTTTTTGCATCAAGCGTAGGTGTCTTTCTTGAAGCTTCAGTTTATCTTTTCCTTTTGACCATTCTTTTGTGACTAACCCGTTTGTGGAGATAACCAAAGGTACGATTTCTACCGGTTTCAATTTGTACATGTCTTTTAATTCCACTGCTAGTTGTTGGTATTTGCGTTTCTTTTCGGCAACGGTTCCCATTAAATTTTCATCGAGCGGTACTGCAATGTCCACAATAGTTACTGTTTGCTTTAACTTGTCAAACAGGACCAAGTCAGGTCTGTTTGCCTCGACTGCTCGATCTGTTACCAGAGTGCTGTCCCAGAGTAGTTTTGCTTTGTTGTTTTGCATCACTTGTTGTGGTTTGCATTTATAGTATGGCACTTCCTGTTCTATGAGTTCATAGAGCTTTGCAAGTGCTTGGTGCACTACTTTGGCTACAGCATTATGGCGCACCAGGTAGTCTTTTTGTGCCAGAGCTGAACATCCACTGTATTATTATTATTATTATTATTATTATTATTATTATTATTATTATTACTCAAACCGTATACTTAGTTTCACCAAAACAAACTTATTTTTTCATGTCGCGTTGCTCCATGTAAAATTTTCCCAATCTCCTTATTTTGGGCTATTTTTACTCCATTAAACATCAACTGCCTCATGAACATCGAGATACTATAAGCTAATCTATACAAAGGTACTGTATCTAAGTTAAGTTTCATCTTTCACCGCAGGGTGTAGTATCTATGCACCCACAGCACGCATAGCACACCGATTAAAGAATAGAAAAATTATATTATGGCGACCAAAGTATAATTTTTCATGCCTTACATTGTAGAATTTTACAGAAGTAACAATCATGGAAATCAATTTACTTTGCTTATTAAATATAATAAATACAAATGATATAGTTCAGATTGTATATGATCTTTGTCTTCTTTAATTATGTCGAAGTCTCCCTCTGAATTTCAGTTAATTGACCTCAGTGAAATAATTGGGAATTGCCAAATAAAATTAAAATGTTCACTTCAAAGCAAAGAAAGTGGAGATATAAATTTCCTAACAAACTTTTTACCTAGTTTGAACAGTGCAGAGTTAGGAAATATGATTGTGAAGAGCTGGGAAACCAAACTGGCAAGTGGAGAGTTAGCGGAGCGTCCAAGTCAAGTACATCGTCTCGTCCGTGTTTGTTCGTGGCAAGAGCTCTCGATAACTCCCCTGTTGCAAGCGTTAAAGAACCAACATTCTTCAGGCAACCCTTCAATTACCAATGTGATAATGGTGTGCACTATATACGGGGAGCCAAATTGAGTTTGAATATGGATATCATAATTTTATACAGCTTGGGGTCCTGAGAGATCATTCACATTCTTTTTGTTATGCTAAGAGCGAAAACAAATTTATAAGGAGTGCTTTGAGGAAATATGGTCTTAATATAGCAACGGAAGACGGAGATACTTGCGGTTGCAGGAATAATTCAATGGTTTTTTCCGTTTATAGCAAAGTTGGATAAATAAGGAAATCCATAAATAATATACATTCGTCTTAATATTTCTTAAGAATGAAAGAGGATCTGTGCTAGAGAGCAAATAATTTTGTAGGAAAATCTTTACAGGGTGTCACAACTCTGCTTATAACTATTCATATGCTTGTTCGCTTGTGCAAAGACTAAATCAACAGTACCAAGAAGTTAAAAAAGAGTATAGAAATAAAATACTCTGTTCTAAAAAAAAGTATTGTAAAGAAGCTTTAGATACAGCTGCATTAAAATCAAAAGGGGTGTGGAAACCTGTCAAAGAAAAAACGGGCAAAGACAACAACAACATAAACAACAATTTTAAATTGATTATAAAATAACCATAGGGATGAGAGACTACTTGTAATAAGTTTGCTAATGATTTTTTTCTCTGGGACATCTGATCTCATAAATACGAAATTTATGAATAGTAAAAGTAGTTTACATACTACATAGGATAATAAACGTATTTATTTTTATCGCTGTACAATTTACATCCATCAGAAGTGATTGAAGTTATAAAAGATCTAAAAAATACAAATGCCATTGGCGTAAATTGTGTTTCAACCGAAATAATAAAGGCCATTGCAGATGTCATTGCTGAACCATTAGCATTTATTATCAATGCTTAGCAATGCAATTAGGAGAATTTCCTGAACAGTTAAAATAGCTTTGGCCATACCGATTTATAAAAAGATATGAAAAACTACCAACCGATTTCTATATTGAATATCATATAAAAAATTATAGAATGAATATTATTTTATCGAATTATGTATGTTATATCTAAAAAAAATCAATTTATTATCAAACTGTCAGCATGGCTTCTTTCAGGTAAATCTACTGAAACAGCATCCTTTGATTTTATTGAGTATATACAAAAAAATCTTTACATTAACAAATATGTTGCAGGTATATATTTTAATTTAACCAGAGCTTTTGATAGCCTCAGCTTAGACTTCACCGTAAGTAACCTCTTTGCACTTGGTCTTCGAGGTAATATTTTATCACTAATTGAATCATATCTGGAACGTCGAAAAATGTGTGTGAAAATAAATGAAAATAAATCAGATATTTATGAACTTGATTTGGGTGTACCTCAGGGTTCGGTCCTGGGACCTCTTAACATTGACTTCTATTATATGTTAATTATTTACCACCTCATTTAAGTGCTAAGTGCCAGATTCTTTCGCAGATAATGCGTCTACGCCTTGATATTTAAACCTACCAAAAGGCATCCAGATGATGATATTATACTAGGTTTTGTTAATAGAAATCCACGAACCAGTGTAAGAGAAATTGGGCGGGAATTAAATTTATCAAAAAAACAAGATCTGGCGTTGTCTTCGCAGGCACAAATTAAAACCCTTCAAGCCAAAATTTCTTCACACGTTGCAAGAAGTGGACCCAGAACGATGATTAGAATATTGTTATTGGATGCAAGGCAATTTTCTAGAGGACCGTCGTTTTATCGATGAGATGCTCTTCTCGGATGAAGCCACATTTACCACTAATGGCGTGGTTTCGTCACAAAATTGTAGATATTGGGCTGCGGATAATCCAAATTGTGTAACCACATGCAAAAGTCAGTCAACTGGAAAGTGATATAGACATCGAATAAAACTTATGTGTGACATTTTGAGAAAATTTCCAGAACCTTCTATTTGGAAACTAATGCAGTTAGCTAAGTTCTGCCAACTGGAAAGTGATATAAACATCAAATAACACCTATTGTGACATTTTGAGGAAATTTCTAGAACACTCTTTTTAGAAATTACTGCAGTTGACCAAGTTCGGTCAACTGGAAAGTAGTATAGACACTAAATAAGACTTATTTAGGGCATTTTGAGGCTAGACCATTCTATTCTGCATTTTGTAGAAATATTTGACTTATGCCTGATATAGAGACTTTAAATAAGACTCGCTAGTGCTGTTTCAAGAACTTTTTGGATGGAAACAATAAGCATAGCTGCCGAAAAATACAGGACTTATCTGCAGAACTAAGGAAAAATGATGTTAGACCAAGAAAAGAAACACCAAGATAAAAAACAAGAACAAGAGAAGAGACGTCAGGAAGAAAAAGAAGAACAATAAAGAAAACGTCTAGAAAAAAAAGAAAGAACTAGAAGGATGTGAAAAAGAAAAAAAAGAAAACGTCAGGAAGAAAAGGAAGAAAAAGAAAGAAAACGTCATAAAGAAAAGAAGACCAAGAGCAACGGCGTAAAGAAGAATGAAGGATTTCAGCTACTGAAGGAATAAAAAATTAAATAAAGGAGGATATAGACGTCGTAAAGGCTGAAGTTAATGACATTAAGGGAAAAGTTACTGGAGTTGGAATAGTTGAAGGAGAAATGGAGCAACTTAAGTGACAGTTGAGAGAAAACGGAGGCCAGCTAGTCGTATCATCACCGCCCTCCGTTGATGGACAAACATCTTGGTCAACCTACAAAATACAATTTGAGGCAGCTGCTTGTGCTAACAATTGGAATAATGAAGAATAATGCTATGGCATTCATTTTAGCATTAAGTGGCCAAGCATCAGAAGAGCTTCGGACGATTCCAGTGGCACAGCAACAAGAGTATAAAGTATTAGAAGCTGCGTTCGACTTAAGATATAGCGACCAACATCTCCCCCCCCCCAACTATATCGGACCCAGCTAAAATCACATATGCAGAAAGCTGAGGAAAGATCTAACCTAACGTTTGACTAGAACGCCGCTGAGTTGACTAGGGATTTTGGTTTCCCTTGCTGCAAACC
This sequence comes from Leptura quadrifasciata, assembly GCA_963675555.1. NCBI lineage: Eukaryota > Metazoa > Arthropoda > Insecta > Coleoptera > Cerambycidae > Leptura > Leptura quadrifasciata. The sequence continues at coordinate 135,792,066 of OY776675.1, read as the reverse complement.
ATTTTTAAATTTGTATAATTAATTGGTTGCCTAATTTCCCTCTCCGGTGTTTATGAATTGTATGTGATAAAGGTAAATATAATAAGAAGTTCGTGTATTATTTTTTCATCCATTAACCTGTATTTTTTTCAAATTTTTTTTTAATTATGTAAGGGTATTCTCTACCTGAATTTCCCAAGTATTTTATCGAAAATTTCACACCACCATTTTTTAACCAATCAGGGGCTTGTTTTTTATTAAGTTACCATAGCAACCAGCCGTCACACACCACTTGCAGACTGCAGTTTAGAGCTGTTGGCTCTCGTCAGTACAAGGTAGGCATGTGACGACCGGCACGAGGATCCTTTGACCATTTGGTACATCCCGGTATTTTTACAATATCGACATGTAAAGTAGTCAGCAGGCGCCATCTAGCGGTCCAGTGTCTGTTGCAATCGAAAAATAAATACCCTGACTGGGCTTAGCATGATTCAAATGTGCTTTTAGAGGGTGGAATATTAAAACATAATATTTTTAGTCGCAAACTCCTCTATAAAATCCTTATTTTACTATAAGGAACGTAACCAGACTAACTAACAGCTACTCTCCGGGCTATGTGCTCCGCCGAGCGCTGAATTATTGCAATCGAAACATTAGCGTTTTGATGTTAATATGCAGACTTGTAACTTGTAATTCAGCGCTCAGCGGGGCACATAGGCCGAAGAGTAGCTGTTGGTTGCAGTCTGGTTACGTTCCTTATAGTAAAATAAGGATTTTATAGAGGAGTTTGCGACTAAAAATATTATGTTTTAAGTTTTAATCTTTTTAATGTCACAGAGTGAAATAACAATTAATTAGAGATCGTTAAACAATTAAAACTAAACATTTTATGTTCTTGGGTGGGGGGACCTCTACCCTCCTCATCTACTCCCTTGCCCCGGGTGTACTTGGGATGTGTTCTAATCTGTGAAAGTTATAGTCACAAAATATCATAATTATATATCCATTAAATTCATTCTTTACTGAAATAGATAATTATTTCTTGCAGAATAGAGCTAAAAAGTGCAGCAGGTTTCAGTATGTTACAAAACAAAAATGTAGCGGTATATTTCAATTTACTAATTTTATATCAGGTAATAAGTACCGCCTAAGCCACCAAGCGCTATTAAAAGCGTTTTTACTTTAATAATAAACCACCGCTATCAATAAAAATAATCTGCAATAAAATAAATCTGCAATAAAATAAATCTGCAAGTTATCACTTCCAATCCCTATTAAGGATTTTTTTTGCAATAGAGAACCTATTACTTAAATGAATAATAAATCTGGAATAATTCCAATTTATGGTCGATGTAAACATATCTCTCGTACAAAGAAATCGCTGCCGAAGATATAAGAGTATTAAGAGTGTAGTACAGGAAATAAATTGCACGGACCCTATTAGCTGATTGGAGTTTTTGAGGGCAGTAAAGTTGCAGGGATCGGTGATTAAATGAAGAAAGGCGGACAAGATATCAGTGGTAAGCATAAGGAATAATTTAGTGAGGAATCGTAGTATTATACTCTAAGATCACCACATTTCATGTAAATTCATGAGGTTAGGTGAGACTGTCACAACTCAGAGGGAGCGGTGGGTGGAGAACCGACCTCTTGGATGATTTGCAGGAGCTCCACGAGGCAAATATTACAATTAATGCTAAAAGTTTAAGCAGATGAATTATTATGGGGTATTATTAACTGACGTTTGATATGTATGGGAAATTAGATTTGGTGGTAAATCTAGTCTCTGATGTGACGTTAATATACCTCATTATTAAATACACAGTTAATTGTTGTGAATTTTCATAATAATTTCAATGACTTAAGTTGCAAGGATATAACTACTGATTTATTATTATTACTGCTTACTACTATATAATTAAATATTACATTGTTGCTTGCTATTTATAATTGAATAATATTATTGGCATTAGATCAGTGAAAGCCTATAACAAGTTGTATTTTTAATATGAAATCGAAAATTTATCTTGGTTTTATATGGGTAAAGGCACATACATTTTTGAAGCACAATGAACGTGTGTATTGTTTAGCTAAGGAAAGCATCGATACAGGAATAAATATGAGCTACAAAATATGTCTTACTGATGCAGTTAATTTTCTTCGAGCTAAACTGACAAATAAGTGGGAATATATATGGAAAGAGTCGGTTTGAATAAACCCGACTAGATACTCGCTAATTCATTGTGAATTACCGTACAAGTTTTGGCATGATAATTATAATTGCTCAAGGAAGTATATCACCACAATTATACGAATGAAATTTGGTTATGCATGTTATCCTGCACATTTGTTTAAAATTAAAATTGTTAACTCAGATATCTGTGAATACTGCAATGTCCCTGGTGATCTTGATCACATATTTTTTGGATGCAAAAAAATACATAGTAGCCACTGATAATCTGTACAATAATATAATAAAAGAGAGCAACGTTTCGACACCCTTCAATTTACTTCACCTTTTATCCTTAAACAGGAAGGATATGTTTAATCACCTAATTGCGTTCTTGCAAGAGACGAAAATTAAGTTATAGGCTAGATTTGTTTCCTTTGTTTTATACATGTGTATTATTATACCCTTCTATCCGTGGTCTAGTTTTATGTGTGCTGAAAAAAATTTCCTGTAAGGCCCCTGGACGAGAAGTTTGTGACCCTTGTTATTATATCCTTTGTTTAGCTGATTATTACATCATATTTTTTTTTTTCTGGTAATGTGGGTAGGTTGGAGTGGGTTTTTATTTTTTTAAATATAGGCTGGCTGAATGACTTCGGCCTTAATGAAAAAAAAAAAAAAAATCTTGGTTTTTCTTCACTGTTCCTAATCTAGACACTCTAATAAGTGAACATGAACTAAAATAAAACTATAACAACACTAACAAATGTAGGTCAGAATATTAGCAGATGAATTATGGGCCTCGATGGCAGTAGATTTAAAAAGAAACACACATTGATGATCTAGAAATTTCTTAAAACTTTGTCCACTGCACTATTATCGCAGGATAAATATTTTTTAAATTACAGTGCGCATAAAGTAAGAATTTTGAAAAAATTACCTTAATAATATATTTAGTTCATTATCCCTCAATCCTAAAACATGTAAAAGAAAAAATTGTAGAGCACTAAAAATCTATAATTCTTGGATCATTAATTTTTGCGATCACCCTACACAATGTTCGAAGGTACGGTCGTGAGCAAAAAAAAAGGACGTCTTATAACGATATTTTGCTAAAATCTAGTTGTGTACATCTAACTTTAATTTTTGACATTGTCAGTTAGTTGTCGTAATTTATTGCACGTGTGTAAAAAACTAATATGCCTCATATAAGCGATTTAGTTAAATCTGAAGTTATTGCTAAAGCAGAAGATGGATGGTCAATGAGACAAATTGCACTGCGTTATAATATTGACAGAAATTCGGTGTGTGTGTGTGTGTGTAACATTTAAAGAAAGTGGAGAATAAACGGTACGATAAGTAGAAATCCTGGATCAGGGCGACGAAGGTTGTCAACTCAACAACAAGATTTGCATTTGGTAAACGCTTTAGTAGAAAATCCATTTTACTCAGTTATTCAACTGCTGAAGAAACGAATTTTTCTGGATCGAGTAGTACTCGTCGCCGGCGAGTAAGAGAATCGGAGCTACTCTGTCATGCAGCAGCACAGAAATACTTACTTAAAGCTGAACATAAAGAAGCTCGAGTAGGACTTGCGCTTGAATTTTTAGCGCATGATGTAAATTTTTAGAACAATGTAATCCTTACAGACGAAAAAACTTTCCAGTCAATACTCAGCGGTCGTATTCGTGTTTACCGCCCTGCGAATACGATAAGAAATATATATCTAACAATGATAAAAGTGGTAGATTTTTCGTCAATATGCGGGCTTAGATATCGGCATGTGGTCCTGGTGTTTTGTGGCATATTGAGGAATGACTTAATAGTGAAACGTATATTAGGATTTTAGACAGTATTATGCTCCCTTCTGTGTCACAATTATTTCCTAATAATGAGTTCATTTTTCAATAAGACAATTATTTCGTTCATACTGCTCATTCCGTAACTAACTGGTTTCAAGATAACACCATCAATGTTCTTATCATATGTTCAGTCATAGTCCAGATCTTAACCCTGTGGAAGAAGTATGGGAACTACTCATAAGATGAATTCAAAAACGAAATGTGAGACCACGGAATGACGAAGAATTACTGGAAATAGTAAATAATGCATGGGAAAATATTATTACTAATGATTATCTTATAAGGTTATTTAATTCTATGCCAAACAGACTTTATTATTATTATTAGCCGTTACTCGAGTCCGAGTATAAAAATGTTACAGTCGATAGATTGTGTACAATAAAAAACAAGTAAAAGGTGTAATCTATTGTAATTCCCATTCATCTACGGTTCACACGACTATGGCTATAGAGGCCAATTCGGGAGAGCACATGTCGACCGCAGTCAGGACAAACATAGACCTGGTTAGGTCTTGGATTCGGCCTTCTTGCAGCAACATTTCCTTGATAGCTGGCCACAACCCCTCGCCATTCGGTTCTGTCCGCTGCAAGTTGTTCCCATTGCTCGTCTGCAATACCGCAGGATTTTAGATTTTCATGGAGAGCGTCTTTGAACCTCTTTCGTTGACCGCCACGCCTTCTTCTACCGCTTAGCAATTCACCATAAAGTGTACATTTAGGAAGGCGGTTATCATGCATACGATGAACGTGACCTGCCCATCTTAGGCGAACCCTTGAAATAAGCACCTCAATTGGAAGGCTGTTTGCTCTCCAGAGTACTTCCACGTTTGATATGTGATGGAACCAACGGATTTTCATCATACTTCTGAGGTGTCTTTGCTGAAAACGTTCTAATTCTTTCACATGACGACGGTAAGTGACCCAGCTTTCACATCCATATAGTAGTGTTGGAATGACAACTGCTCTGTAGACAGCCATTTTCGTTGACAAAGCAAGGTCGTGGTTGTCAAATACTCTCTTTCTAAGTCCCCAGAGTGCTCTAGATGCAGCTTTAATTCTATTGCGAATCTCGCTGTCCATGTTTGCTTTGTCATTAACAGCGTTGCCTAAGTAATTGAACTGATCCACCACTTCAAGAGAATTTCCGTTAAGTGTAATGTCTATTTGGTTCACTTGATGAGGAGTTGACATAATCTTAGTTTTTCCAATGTTGATTTTAAGTCCCAAGGAATCATAGCTCTGGGCATACACATTTAAAAGTTCTTGAAGCTCTTCCGGCGTAGAGGCTAAAAGTGCACAGTCATCCGCATACTGGAGATCACAAATGAATCGTGTGCGTGTCTTCGTGAAAGCTCTAAAGCGCCCTATGTTAAAGAGACCGCCATCAAAACGGTATCTGAGACCTATTCCTCTGACTGTCAGTTTGTTGTCAACAATAATTGTTAGAGCAGTGGTAAACAAATTAAAGAGTAGGGGTGCCAGGACACATCCCTGCCTAACTCCAGTGAGGGTTTGGAAAGGTTCGGTTGCCTCATTATTATACATAACCTGGGCGTTGTTGTTTGTATGTAGACTGCGACATACTTCCACAAATTTTCTAGGGATACCTAAGCGGAATATAATTTTCCAGAGCACTTCCCTGTCCACCGAGTCAAACGCCTTGGTTAAATCAATGAAGGCCATGTGAATTTCTCCTTGATGTTCGAGTGCTTTTTCTTGAAGCTGTTTAAGTGTGAAGATTAGGTCCGATGTGCCTCGGTTTGGTCTAAAGCCACTCTGTGTTTCAGGAAGTAACTTTTCCATAACAGGTGTTAGCCTAATTGCCATCGCTTTAGTGAGTATCTTCCCTCCAACAGCAAGGAGAGCTATGCCCCTGTAATTTCCACAGTCCGCAGCGCTCCCTTTGTTTTTGAAGAGGTTGATTAAAAGTGTATCACGAAACTCCTACGGAGCTTGACCACTTTCCTACACGACATCAAACAGTTTTTTGAGATAGGGTATGAGCTCTGACGACACAGCTTTAAAGATCTCAGCTGGGAGTGAGTCGGCGCCGGGAGATTTGTTATTTTTTAGCTGCCCAATGGCGGTTAAGATCTCTTCCGTTGTTAGTGGTTTATCTAAGTCTTCGAAGGTGTCATATTGAGGGATAAGATTTATAATATCGTGATCGGCTTGACTTTGCTGGCTAAGAATGTTAGAGTAGTGTTCTTTCCATCGGGCTCTTATTTCCTGGTCTTCTTTGAGGAAATTTCCATTTAAATCTTTAATAGGGCACATATTTTTCCGACTGGGGCCTTACACTGCTTTTACTCCTTGAAAGAAATTCCTGTAGTCGTGTGAATCGGCGTACCTTTGGATTTCTCTGGCCTTGCTTGCCCACCACTCATTCTTTATTCTTCTGATTTCGCGTTGCGTTTCATACTTAGATTGGGTAAAAGCTTCTGCTTTTGATGAGTCGTTAGGGTGGTTGATAGCGTTTTGGAAGGCAGTATGTTTGCGGTCAAGAAGTTCTTGTATAAAAGCTTCATTATCATTGAACCAGTCCTCCTGTTTTTTACTTGCTGCAGTGCCAAGAATTTCCTCACGCGCACTTTTTAAACTGTCTTTAATTTGTGTCCAGGTAGCAGCGACATCTACATTTTCTTCTAGTGCACTCAAATTCTCTTGAACTTTTTGCTTTAGCTATTCGACGGTTTGTTGGTCACGCAATTTACTAATACAGAGACGGAGTCTACGTTTTACTTGAGTTATTCGGTGTTTGGGTCTCATAACAATTTTCATTTTAGAGACAACAGGACGATGATCGGTCCAACATTCGCTATCAATGCGCGCCTTTGTAATTTGGACGTCCTTGAAATGCTTCCTACGTACGACAACATAGTCCAGTAGATGCCAGTGACCTGACCTGGGGTGACGCCAGGTGCCTTTAAATTTATCCTTTTGTCGGAAAATGGTGTTTGTTATAACTAGATCATGTTCGGCGCATTTAGTTAGGAGTAGTTGACCGTTAGTGTTCATGTTGCCCAAACCGTTCTTGCCTATGATGCCTGGCCAGGTGTCTGCATCTCTCCCTACTCTAGCGTTAAAATCGCCAAGAATAACGAGTCGTTCCGTTTTAGGTATTCTACAGAGGGTTTCTTCCAGCTGTTGATAGAAGCTTTCCTTGGTTTCGTGACTTGCATCCAGAGTAGGCGCTTATTAGATTTACCGCGTTGCCATCCAATAGCTCATAGCGTAGCAGCATTAGACGCTCGGATAGGCCTTGTGGTACTTTTGTTAAGTTGGATAAAAGTTGATTCCGAACGGCAAATCCTACTCCATGTTGTCTTCTTGAATTGGTGGGAAGACCTTTCCAATAGAAGGTGTAGTACTTTTCTGTGAGAGAGCCTTCCTCCAAAAATCGAGTTTCGCTGAGAGCTGCAACGTCAACATTGAGCAGATGAAGTTCTCTATCTATTAGAGCAGTTCTTCTTTCAGGCCGATCGGTGCGAGTGCTGTCGTTCAAAGTACGAACATTCCAAGCGCCGTAGATGAAAGAATTAGTTTTGTTGGATTTAACTTGTCGGTGTTTTTTCGACATTCGATGAGGTGTCCCTGTGGGTACCCTCCCCCGGAGATCCGATCGGGAGGGTATTTTACCTCCGGATGATTTTGTCCCACTTGAACGCTCCATCATTTTTTTAAAGCCTTAATCGACTGAAAATGAAGCTGCATTTGAAGTTTTAGCTGGAGCAGGTATGCAACTGACCAGCTCGGTTGCGGAAGGCAAGTGGTGTGGTCCCATGGCACGGAAGGAGACTGCGACGATGGGGTAACCAAACGATTTTTAAGAAAATCGTATATTGTTTTATATGGGGGAAAAGTAACATTTTTTTGTGCCAAGAATGTACTTGACTGACGAGTGAAGCGAGTCCGGTAAGAACTGCCGAGATACAAAAAACTTTACTCCTCATAAAAAATGTTATGCAATGCAATATAATTTTAGTAATCGCTCCCCTTGTGAAGAGCACAGCTCCTCTTCTACAGATAGTTCACAGTTGACATTAATAAAAGTTAAATGGGAGTATTAGGAGCTATAGATTTCTTTATAAAAAGTCATTTTCTCTGTATTTCCGTGGTTTTTCATGTTTTTTCCAGGATATGCTGTAATTGAGATGGCGCAAACAACTAAAATCGTAAACTACATGATAATACCAACAAAAAAATATATGAGTCAGAAATTCGCAAGGGAGTGGGGGGATGGCAGGTTTACACTAGCCTTCGCTCTATAATAGAAATAAAATATTTGTGACAACATATTTGGTTGCCACTTTCTCCTGCAATATCGTTCCTACTTTATATGTTTTCATTTTGCTTGCGACTATGATTCATATGATGCAAAATACAAGTTTCCCTAAAAGTTTACCAAGTTGATTAGAAATCAGTTGCTTTTAACTTTAGCAGTTATATTTATGACGGAGTAAAAATAAGGAACCAGATATGAATCGTAAATACTGATATCAAAATTAATTAATATTTTCATTAATGTGAAATAATATTAGTAAATTGATTTAGAAATCGATTTCGCTATAACGTCGAACATTATTAGTTTAGCGGAATACTAATACACCCCGGAATTTGTAACATACAATTGTATTTACAGGTAATGGACTAATGGAATCATTAATTACCGTAATTTTAAATTGTAAATTATGCGGGTTCAGTTTAAATCGTACTAAATATTCATAAACTGTATTATGGGGAGTAATTTAATATGACGTTAATGAAAATAGCTTTAATATTAACATTGTTTTATTTAATTATTTATAGATTTCAATTATTTGAATTAATCGAAATTTCAAATTACATTTGTTGCATTATGAAAATGATAATTTCACGATGGAAGTAATTTATTGATACTGTGATTTCCACCAAAATTTAAAAAAAACCGATGGCAGGGGCCAGTCGGAAAGGTAGATTTCGTCCTATATTGTTTTGTACTGCTTTAGGTCTATTATTTTAGTAAATAAGTGATTAAATAAGTAATTAAGTATATCTTTATTAGAACCGCCCAATTTCAATTTATTGTCATCGGTATATAAACTATTTGGGGGTGGTTGATGGAGAGTGGGAGATGAAATAGTATTGACATCGTGTTTAGCGCCCTCGAAAACAAGGAGAAAAAATTTTCCACTATTTTGTATTTTTCGGTAGATTTCAATGTTAGGGGTGGTGGTAGTTTCAACTTCGGAGTTGATGACATGTCTCGTCACTCAACTCCCTTTACAATGCCGAAATCCCCTTAAAAAGTCCCATCTAACAAGTCCCCATACCTGCCTAGTATCAATGAAAAGGGTGGTTTTAGGGGTGGTTGGTGGAGGTTGGAGGAGAAATGAATATCACAAACAAATTTTCATGCATTTCCATTTTTTTGGGGATATTTTAGTATTAGGTGAGGGGATCAACCCCGTTGCTGGATAAATTATTGTATGGTTAAATTTCATACGGCCTACCCGAATCCAGCAAAAAAACAGATCCGCATCAATACGATGGAAAAAAACGCGAAATAGAGGTGATTTTTCGAGTTTAGGGGTAGTTGCTGAGGGGGGGGACGTTAAAAATTTCACTATCGTGTTCAGCGCCCTCCAAAACGGGGAGGTACCTATTTTTCATCTCGCTCACAGAGCTTTTGTATTTTAACCCCTTTTTTGCAACTTATTTTCATGGAGTATTTGGGTCAGTCTCTTAAAACTAACGGACTTAACACTATTTTTAAATAAGGTATAGCAATAAGAAATAAAAATATGAAATTGAAATAAACTGTTTTCTGAGCATGAAACTAATACAAATGTTTCTAACCAGAATTGACAAATGATAGTTATCTACTGATCCATCAGGATTTGCAGGTGTGATCCAGTGCATGTCGGGGTAATTGTTCGTTAAGTAGTTGTTTCCAAATTGTGTTCAGTCCACTAGGGCTATACATCACAGAGACATCTATGGTATCCAGCATATACTAGCATTGACCATCTAAGAGGTATCACTTACCTCTCACCACTACTGCAAAGCTAAACTGTCAGCTTAACTTGGCTCCCTGAACAAGTTAAAATAAAACCAGCCGTATCCAAACAATTCATAACTCTATTGTTCAAGTCCTAATTTGACTCCACTGCTAGGGATGGCTCATGTTACCGGGTCCCGCGAACTGGCCACGTCCCATTAAATTTTGACACCGCTCAACCATATGCAACCCACTGTACCTCATAATGTATTTAAAATAGCATACTCACATCGTTGAACATAGAGGACTCTGAATAACTTCATTAATTGCTTTCGTCATGAAAAGGACGCGGCCGTTTTCTCTCCCGATTGCCAAATTCATCTGCAACCATCCTCGTGGGATTTGTGAATTTAGGTGATTTTCAGAAGTTTTCCCTTATTTTGAATATTGATTTATCTTGTGGAACTAGTCTTGACGGGAAATTGTCACTACTCAGTAGGATTTTAGGCGACAATACGGCCGCTTCCGCTCCCGCTCCCGCTCCCGGCTTGCTGTTAACACCTACGATCCTGGGTACGCTGGAGTCGAAGAGCACACTTGCCGCCGTTTAGGATCACTCCACGGCCGTCACTTTGTCAGACCATGTTACCGAGGACCCACGGAATCGTCGAAAACCCTGTCCTATCTTTGGGGGCTTGTCGCTGAGGATTCCAGTTGATAAATACCGTATGTAAAACTTCATTTATACCCACCTGATTTCATATTCTATTTGCTGCATTTTACATTGAAAACAACACACCTGACAGACCTTCTTGGGAAATTAACTGCTACTTATATTTTTTTAACATACTTAATTTAATTTAATCATTATTTCTGTACGCCAGCGGTAGCTACCATATGGTAATCTATAATTTATATTTTTATCTCATAGTACAACATAATCTACAAATTACATCTTGTGTGTCACGTACATTGTTAATTTGAAACGTATAGTCTGTCCCATGTCAGTTGCCACAGCAATAAAGTGTGTGTATTGAGGTACTTTTATTTTATTTTTACGCTAAGAAAAGAGATAGCTGCTACTAATTCATCCCGTAAGGATATTAGTCCAGGCAATAGAGAATATTACCTGGAAAAATAGGAGGAATAGGAAAAAAATTAGGTAGATTGGATATTTTTTCATTAAATATCGTGACGTTTTTCCTCTTATTTCAGAAACTGATAAAAGTGATTCTAGCTCAGAAACTGAGGCCTCTGATGAGCCTGGTCCTTCAACAGCTGTAAAACGGCGCCGGAGGAATTAATTTAATAGTGAAAAATTATGTTAAGTGGAAAAACTTGAAATAAACTTTGCAACGTTCAATTTTAAAAATTTTATTTATTTATTTATTTCTATAAAATATCCAGCGGGTATCAACTCAAATTACAGGATAAGTATAACACCGAACTGTAAAGTAAAACAAAGAGGTGTAAAATACACGATGAACATAATACATAACATAAAACTAAATAGACAGCATAAATATAATAACAAGACACGAATAAACAAGTGAAAAAGTGACACGAAAGGAATAATCTAATCTAATGACAAATAAAAGAGAGGAAAAAAAATATATAAATGTAACTTAAATGTAAACTTTTAAAAATTAATAAAGTGGCTATATAAATAATCGCTTAATATCTTTTAAATTACAGCAAAGTATATCAAGCTGGAGTTCAATATCCGAGTAGTTACGTACCATCTGATACAATGGAGAGCATTTGCAGATGTTTGTTCTGTGGGTGTGGATATAAAACAGGTGGTTGCTTCTAGCATTAGTTCTAGGGACATGAAAATCAACTCGTGAAACTATAAAGTCGCAGTCCAGTTTGTTATGGATTACTTTGTATAATACGATGACCGAGTGCATAGCTCGCCTGCTAATTAAGCTACTCATTTGAAACCGCTCATAAAATACCTCTTGTGGAGGATAGGAACTATCTAGGACGAAGGTGGCTGACATAAAAAAGTCGTTTCTCGAAGGAGGCGACGTGTACAGAGTATATTGGACTCCATACCACCGATGCATATTCCAGCTTGGACATTACAAAAGTTACAAACAACAGGCGCAATATGTGAATAGATTCAAAATCCTTCATATTGCGAATTATAAAACCAAGACTCTCATATGCAGCAGCTATAGTGGTACCAATATGGTAATTAAAAGATAGTTTCGAGTCAAAGGTAACACCAATGTCGACTATTAAGTCTGGCCGACTAAGGATGGAACCATCAAGAGCATAATCGTGTATTAGCAAGTCTTTTTTACGACAGTACGATATTACATTGCATTTGTTGATATTGAGAGGGAGGTGATTATCAATACGCCAGAAGTTTATTAAATTTAAATTTCTTTGCAACCTAACACAATCGTGGAACGAATTTATCTCAAAAGTATCTTTAAATCATCTGCATATAGAAGAAATCTCACTTCCAATTTGGTGGCAATATCGTTAATAAATATCACAAACAAAAGAGGCCCCAAAATCAAACCCTGGGGAACTCCAGATGTCTGGGCAAAATCAGCAGAGCGATGACCATGGCATTGAACAAACTGGGTTCTACCGGTCAAGTAGGACTTAAACATGGCAGTCAGGCCACCACTGAGGCCGATATTCTCCAGCTTGCTCAACAGTAAACCATGGTCAAGTCTGTCAAATGCTTTGGAGAAGTCAGTGTAGATAACATCTACCTGACTTCTTCGATCAAGGATTTCGTTAATAAATTGTGTCTTACATATTAAATTAGTGACAGTGGAGCGTCCTTCAATAAAACCGTGCTGTTCTGGTAAAATAATATTTTTCAGATGACCTGACATAAAAGTATGAATTAACATTTCAAAGACTTTTGAGAAATTTCACAGGATAGCAATTGGTCTGTGATTAGCGATTTCATTCTTTGAACCATTCTTATAAAGAGGAGATATTCTGGAAATTTTCCAGATGTTGGGAAAGGTACAGGTATGTAGAATTAAATTAAATATTATACACAGCGGATGTGAGAAATTTTCAATATTTCCCGATGTTCAGGCGGTTTCAAACTTTATCCTCAAAGTTTTATAAATTGTTAAATGTCTTTAGCTTTTCTGATTTCCTCTAATCAATTTATAGTGATCATAAGTTTTTTTTTTAATTAACAAAAATAAAATAGTTTTAAAAATATTCGTTTTTGTGCCATTTTTTCAAAATTTGCAGTATTTCCGTTGAGATTTTTTGATGGAAGTGAAAAATTCGGAATCAGCGGTCCAAGAAATATAAAGCTAGCTTATAAATCTAAATCCTCCTATTTTTTCCTGGTGAGCCCTTTATTTAGTCTCCAGTCCTAGAGTATAGGGTACAAATACGCCCAGAGATTACTGAGTTAAATTACTTTCCTTTTGTCGTGAGTACTACCCCACAATTCCGGGCTAACCGTGCCACGACTATGCAACAACACTGTGCCCTGATTATAGTTAAAATCTACCCTTTCAGTATCACTCACTTTAAGGGGAAAACCCTGTAGCACTCATTATTCATTAACACCCGGTATAAATTCGGTTAAGTGACTAGAAAACCAGCCACACCGTATAACACTTACTTCTATAACGATTTCTCTAATCAAATCTGCTGCATCAAGCCTGACGCATTTAAATTAGGTCTTTAAAAAATCAATTTTCCGTTGTTTACCGACATTATAATACAAATTACCTGGACGCTATAAACAGATATTCCGTATATGGTTGATAGACGATAAACACTTATCTAAACAAACTGTTAAAATAAATACCAGCCGATCGTTGTCTCCATGCAACTAGTAGTTACCGTATCATTTGCATCATCGAATTATAAACACGAATACAAGGAAGGTATACGCATGTTATTCCAGGTTTTCCTCGTAGTCATTTATTACAATTAAACTTAATTACAGTGGTAGTCTATCAGATATAGGTAGTATTTAGATATAGGTAGTGTTTAAATAGGTCGTTATACCACCTGCACCACTGATACATTTAAAATGAAGTCAGCGTTGCCACCACATACATAAGTCAGCGCTATCAGTGTCACATCTCGTTTACATTGGTTGAGCTCATCGGGGATGCGTCTCAGTATTGCCCGTTTCAATATTGACTTTCTCAAGTGCTATATACTATACTATACATTACATTATCTGGCACTCGATACTGCCACGTCATTAAGGCAAACAAAACTTGGTGGTGAATCTAATTTTAATTATCTTCGAAGAGGTTGGACCTCAGTGATCCCTGTACAAAATACAAGTATACCGTTCCATACCTTGTGATTTGTTTCCTATTATCGCTCAGTGTGTTGTATACAGTGAATTTCAATGGGATAAACTTATATTGATATATTGATTTTTGCAAAAAACGTAAAACACATCTAGAAGAAATATTAAGGGGAACACCTTAGTCACCCTTACGATGTTTGTGAGTGGAACATCCATACTTTTTAAAGTTATTAGTTTCTCCTCGAAGCACTTATTATAAAAATATATAAATGTGTGGGGGCGGGTCTAAAGTGATTATAAATTACAAAATGTAACAAAGAAATACATTTTTTAAATTATTTAACCTCTCTCTTTTAAATAATAATTATAATAATAATAATAATAATAATAATAATAATAAAGCAAGCATGGGCGGCATGCTTATGACCTAACTCGACCCCAAGTGGACGAGGAAGCGTCAAACGCTGGGCTACAGAATGGAGACATTTTCACAGAGACGGAGGGCTTCATGATGGCGATACAAGACCAGGTGATTGCCATGAAAAATTACCTTAAATATATTGTCAGGGCAGATATGGAGAACGATATATGTAGAAGATGTCAACAGGTTCCTGAAACCATTCAGCATATAACCGAGGCATATCAGGTACTGGCCGCTTCCGACTATCTTAAGCGCCATAATCAAGTGGCTAAGATCTTACACCAATCAATGGGTTACAATAACATATGGGTTACTCCGGGATACATTACCTTACTACCAGTACACGCCAAATCCAGTCGAGGAGAATGAGTCCTATAAGATGTACTGTGATCGATCAGTCATCACCGATAGACCAACCCCCAATAACAGACCAGACATTATCATTGTTGATAAAGTGAACAGGATGACCTTTCTAATAGACGTAGGCATTCCCAACACTCAAAACATCGAGCAATATTATAATGAAAAGATCACCAAATACCTTCCGTTGGCTGCCGAAATTAAAGATCTGTGGCATCAAGAAAAGGTAGTGATTCTGCCAATGATAATGTCTACCACAGGAATCGTAACAAAAACGCTGATAAAGAACCTCCAAGAACTAGGGATCTCAGATAGCATAAGGAGCCAAATGCAGAAGGCAGTTATTCTTGGAACCATATCTATAGTCAGGTCATTTCTTAATATTCCCGTTTGAAGAAGATATCATCTTGCTGGAAAAGCCGATGATATTTGAATAACCCACTGAAAAGTGGTGCGAAACAAAATAATAATAATAAGTTGTTTTGCTGGACTGTAACTTCTTAGTTTATAAAAATAATCGCTGGTAAACCAGTTGTATTACTTTCTTGTAGAGCTCACAAAAACGTGTATTGTTTTTTAACCCTTTAGTCGGCACTGGGAAGCCAATTTCCCATCTACAAAAGTCAACCTCGGTGCTTCGGTCATATATATTCCCGGTAAATATTGTGCTGCCATCTGCCGAAGAGTAGTGGCAACCCAAAAAAGTTTAGGTAGCGCCTACAGGGATCTATATCTAACTCATTTTATTTATTTCTTCTACAGATTCGCATTTCTAGTGTTTTCTTACTGTACCTAAGAAGATTTTATTGTTAGAAAGTTTGTGATTTTCGAAAAAGGTAAGCAATAAGGATTTATTCTTATGGATTATATATTTTTTGAGTTTATGCACGTTTTTATATATTAATATCATTGAAATAATTTTCTATGTAATCAGAAAATGCGCTTTTCTATGTGGAACTTGTGATCCCACTGCCCACCTGGCAAGTTTTTTTGTAGTTTCCCCTGTGTATAATTTTCTGAATTTGGCAATAAACTGAATATATTTTTTGGGTCTGTGTACATTTTTATACATCAATACCATTGAAATAGTAATCTATGCAATCGACGTACACAATACATAATAATAAAATTAATTTTTTATTTTGAATTCGTTTCACAGGTGATGGAAAAGTGGGATTTAGATGACCCAAAACAAGCTGAAGCTGCCCTTGAGTACTTCTTCAGCTTGCCTGAAAATGAAAAAGACTCCGACCAGGAAGCGGACGAGGATGCACATGGGGAATTAGAGACTCTTCAAGATAATCTATCGGCATCCTCTTGTTTTACTTATGAACCGACTCCTTCTACTTCTGGTGCCCCTTCACATCGAGGAGAGAGCCCAATTCGAAGTTCAATAACACAAAGTCAATATTCTAACATTGGAGAAGATACCCCTCCTGATGCTGGCGAATTTGATCAAGGAAGTGAGGGTGCATCACAAGAAGAGCTGCCTGGTGAAGAGGATATAGCACAGGCTAATCCACAAGAAATTCCTATACAATGACAAGTTTGATGTAAAATCGACAAAATGCCTCAGCCTACACATGATTTCAGTAATAAGGATAAAGAAATAGATTATTTTTCTAAGGCGATAACACATTCCAACTGCTCGTTGACCAATCAAACTTGTATGCAAATCAAGATATGCCTCGAAAATCCAAAAAAAGAAAGAACAATACACTCGTCTTGTTTGGCAGTATATGAATCACTGATCCGTTTCAAAAGACGATGTTGTATCAAACAATATATGCCCAAGAAGCCAACTAAATGTGGATACAAAGTTTGGTGTTTGGATGGTTCCAAAAGTGGATATGTGTATAATTTTGATATTTACACAGGCAAAGATGGTAATGCTGATAGAAACGAACTATGGCGAAAAGGTTGTCACAAAAGTGACTGGTTGTCTAAAAGATAAAAATTGTTTAGTCGTCTTTAATAATTTCTTTACAACCTACTCACTCATGGGAACCCTAAAAGATAAAATGTATGTCGTTGGAACAGAACGAACTAATCGAAAAGGATTGCCAGCTTCCATAATGAAAGGTAGGGCAAAACTAAACCGTGGGGAATTTATATTCGAAACAAAAGGAAATGTTTCTCTTGTAAAGTGGATGGACAATAACCCCGTTTACTTCTTGCCCACGTGTTGCTCTCCAAGAAAGACGACTAAGGTCAAAAGAAAAAATAAATGGTTCCAGAATTGACGTTTCCTGCCCTGAAGTGGTAGCACAATATAATGAACTCATGGGTGGTGTTGATCGATTTGATCAAGTGCGAGAAAGGTACGAAATTGGGCGGAAGTGAATGAAATGGTGGCATATAATAACGTAGTACTTTATTGATATGGTAATAATGAACACCCATATCCTAATGTGTGTAAAAAAAAACGAAAATAAGGGATCAATTATCCTTCCGAATAAACCTCGCAAGACAGCTAATTGGAGGCTGTTCATCTAGGAAACGAAGGAATAAACCTGTAAGTTATTTGGCACACAGAAGACAAGTACCTGAGGAAATAAGGCTTGAAGGAGTTGGAAGACATATGCCCAATAGAATACCAACGTATAGAAGATGCAGACTGTGTAGCAATAACCAACAAGAAAAGAAAACCAAAATTATGTGTCCTGGATGTGACGTTTCGTTGTGCCTACATCCGTGTTTTAACAAATTTCATGAACTTATATAAATATGAATATTGAATATATTTTGTTATGAATTTGCATTTTTATTTTCAATTGAAATAGTGCAGTATTTGGGCGTTGGGTGATATTTTTCCCACCCGTTTAATTAAAAAAAGGACAATAAAAAAAATTGTTTAATACCAAAAATTATTTATTTAGATCAAACGGATATACCTCAGTTGTGTGCAATCATTTTAACTTTAGTAAGTTGTTCGCGCCTACTAAAGTGATACGTAATACGTAAAACATAAGTTTATTTACCAAAAATGTGTTTACAATAAGTAGTGCAGTCGATAGGGATTTTTGCCCTGCGAAAGGTGGGGTAATAACAATTTTTAAATATGTTGCTAAAGACTGGGCCGTGATAAAAAATCCAAGTTTTCGACCTTGGGAGAAACCTTTAAACGTGATTCTCACCCACTTTAAAAGGTCAGATTAAACTGAAAGTTTGCACACTTATCAAGGACCGAACACAATATAATAATTTGACAATTTTTTCCTAATGTCCTGACCAGGATCATCAGGATAAAATAAAATTTAAAAAATGACTGATATATTCTAAGATTCTCTAAGATTTTTTTGGCATTAGCCACCTCCTCTCCACCCCCATTGAGACTCCCACCTTATTATTAATGGGAGTAAAAAATTACATTATAATTAGTGTATGCACGAGAACCAAAGGCCTCTAAAATTTATTTTGGCGTTAGTTAACCCCTCTAGCACACCCATTGCCACCCCCACCCTAATGTTTAAGGGAATAACAAATTAAATTGGGATTTAGTGTGTATACGAGAGCCAAGGGCTTCTAATTTTTTTTCACATTAACCACCCCCTCTTAAAAGGAATAAAATATTGGGATTTAGTGTATATAAGACTTGGATACAAAATCTGGATGTGGAAGTAGTGATTCCTTGGGCAGCGGTTTTTATGATAAAAAAGAAATTTTTGCTCATTGCTTTAAACAGCTGTAACTCGTGAACCATTCATCGTATGAAGGTCACTTGGAGCTCATTTTACAGATAATTTAATTATCTTCAACAAACTAAGCCTAAAGTCAATCAAAAAATAGCTATTTGTCAAAATGCACTTGAAAATAACAATTTTTCATGTTTTTCACTTTTATCTCCATTCACTTCGTTGTCAGAAAGATTTTGTACACACACTATCATATTCAAAATTAAGATTTTCTTTAACTTTCATTGAATACACTATATTCGTACGATCTATCGTTTTCGAGTTTTTATCGACTTTATCTTGAAACAACGCGCGCGTTTCCGTTGCGTCGCAAAACCATCAAAGTTTAAAAAATCTATCTTGGCTCCAGTAGGTCGTACGAAGTTAAACGAAAAAGAAAATTTTGCAGTTTTTTATTACCTATAATATTTATGTGTACATATTTTACAGGAAAATTGATACTTTCCGAGTTTTTTACGAAAAACCGATTTTTTTAGTATTTTCTCCCCCTTCCCCTCCGCCGCCGTCTACGAGTGGGGACTTTTGATATGTTAAAAAGCAGCACAAATAAGCTTGTCTTCAAAATTTCAACCCGCTCTGAATTAGTTCATCCACATTTTCTGATTTTATTGGGATTTTATAGGTTTATATTTATATATAAAGAGATAAGTAAACAACTATAATAATAATTATTTAATATAAACTACATAATTATTGAAAATGGTAATTGAGCTTGCCTGTTAATATCATAATAAATAAATAAATAAATTATGAGCAAATAAATGCATAATTTCAATACGGAATTTAAAAATACAGCAATTGCGATACACCCCGGGGCCTAATACCGCAATGTTCACTTCTATTTAATAGAAATTGAAGAAATTTAATTAGTATGAAGTCTCACTGATACCACACAGCGAGTCACGACGAAACGCTATCCCATTACAACATAGCAATTATTACGAGCAAAACATATTTTGCACTACAATGAATATAAGTTTCAAGAATATTCTCAAGACGTGCTAGATCATTTTGATGTAGTTCATACTGTCATAATTAAGATTTGTATTACAAGGGAGAATATCTTTACATTTGTTTCATATCAAAGTTCCAAGCTGTCTCTGCGGTTGCACACAACTCAATTAGTTTTCGGTTGGGTTTGTGGAAGTGACTCCCCCAGAGAGCGGCATTATCTTCCCAGATGTTCCCTTGCGTTCGGTTTCGCATCCCGCACTTAATGGTATCCGTAATATTATTTCAGAGTTTCTATTTCGCACTTTGCAGTCGCATCTGATGGTATCTGGTAACAAAACAACGTACTTAATCAGATTAAAATCGTCGGTAATATTCTATAAAAGATGGTGCAACGCGGCCATAAATGCTGAATAACGAGTCGCCTCTGCGATAATAATGGGGCTCTCGCCTGAAAAACATTTGCATAATCATGAATGACAGTTTCCAATGGTTGCTACGATCATGTTCCAAGTGTTTATTAATGTGACGTCTCCTCAATGCCCACTATGATAGCTTTATGGGAGTGACTGATTCAAGAGTATCATCGGCTTCCAAAACAAACATGACGCGAAACACTGTTACCGTTTCAATATATTTACGCTTCAGTCGTCTTGTTATGATTGAAAATAAATGTTTTTAATGTCAATATTTAATTGAAGTCTGCTAGCCAGGTTTGGACATATATGGGGTCAATATTGGTGTCCCAGTGTAAAAAATCTTCATTTACGAGGTGTCTCAACTGGGAATGCATCAATCGACATGCCCCCCCAAAGAATATGTTTCAAATCTGGGAAGTTACTAATTTCAGATAGTCAATCCAAGGAAAATAATTAAATTATAAGCATTTGGAACTTTTGCTTTTACAGGAAATCAACATCATCGTGGATATTTCAAATAGAACGGTCTATACAGGGTGGGGCAATAGTGTGTCGGACCTCGATATCATGAGTTCTACGATAGCTAGAAATTTTTTAAAAAATTGCAGGTAAACTAGATAAAAAAGTCTATAACTGGAAATTATTTTCGAACATACAGGGCGAGCCAAGACGAAATTACAGGACCAAATGGAATGCTATGTACATCAGTACATTTTTTGAACTGTCTTTCTAGGCTCTATTCACTCCTATATTAGCATTGAATATCTTCCAACCACTTGGATGTAATGAATTTTTTTGTTGAAATAATTCAATCTGCAGATGAATATTAAAAAAATCACCACAGTCACAATTATAGGTTTTAAGAAAAACTTATGAGAATACCAGTTACGAGACATCTAGTTAATCTTTTTGAATCATTTTAATTTCCTAAAAATGTACAGGGTGGCCAAAAATTATTTTTCAATTGAGAATATTTTAAATTGAATTTTCTCAATTGTTTCAAATGGAACACCCTGTATATTTTTCGACAATGTGATATAGAAATGAAAAACAAACATTTTTTGTTAGTACTTAACTATGGCTAATTGCAACCATTTTCGTTTTATAAATACATAAGTGTTTATTTTTCAATTAAGAACTTTTTAAATTGAATATTCTCAATTTTTTCAAATGGAACACCCTGTATATTTCTCGACGATGTAATGTAAAAATGAAAAACGAAAATTTTTTGTAAGAACCTCCCTATAGCTAACCATTTTCGTTTTATAAATAAATAAGTGTCAAATTCAGAAATAAATTTAAAAAAAGAGGTTCCCTCATATAATACATTAGAAAAATTTATAATAAGTGTTCGACGTGTTGCTCATTTTGATTGACACACGTCTTTATGCAATTTTGAAATGAGGCCATTTAGTGGAACCATTTCTTCCAATCCATTGAAATGAGTAAATAGTATTTAACCGGTCATTTACTGTAATGTTTTCTTGTACATTTTCTTGCTGTTTTGGTTATTCGACAAGCAATAGAACCTCAGTTTGGTGTAAATTGTCGTGTACAAAGAGCATTTATCACACTTATCGGTTGTTACAATTTGTATTGAATTTAAAATATTTGGAATTTTACAATATGAATTTTAATAAAGCGGAATTTGTAGACATGACTTTTGTTTTGGGCGAATTAGACAGAAATGGTTCACTTGCCAATAGAATTTATCACCAACGTTATCCTGAAAGAAGGATTCCTGATGTTAGCAGCTTCCAAAATCCTCTCGATAGATTTCTGGAAACTGGAAATGTTGAATATAAAAAAAGTGAAAGAATACAACGTGTTGTGAACGAAGAAAATGTGTTTTCTGTAGTGCTAGCAACGGTTGAGAATCCCCATGTTAGTCAAAGAGAAGTGAGCTCATTAGTAGGAATAAGTAGACGGTCTGTGGCTCGAATCTTAAAAACAAATAAGTTTCATGCATATCATATTCAAATGCACCAGGAATTATCTGATGACGATTTTCAAAAGCGCCTACAATTTTGTAATTGGGCCAGAGGTAAATGCAACATGATGTCAACTTTTTCAATACTGTTTTATTCAGTGATGAGGCAACTTTTCATAAAAATGGATTTGTTAATAGGCACAATTTCCATTATTAAGCTTCAGAAAATCCTAACTTTTTTATGCAAGTTGATAACCAACACAGATGGTCTATAAACGTTTGGGGAGGAATTATTGGAGAATATGTAATAGGGCCACATTTCTTTGATGGTACATTGACTGGAGCTATTTATCTTCATTTTTCGGAAAACTATCTGCCACAATTATTGGTAAATCTCCGTGAAATAATTCCAAATAGGATGTGGTTTCAGCAAGATAGTGCTCAATCACATTATTTAAATGCAGTTAGAGACCACTTAAAAAATCCCTACCCTAATCAATGGATTGGAAGAAATGGACCCACTAAATGGCCTTCTAGATCCCCAGATCTTACAAAAATTGATTTTTTTTTATGAGGATATGTGAAGGAAATTTTTTATAGTGACACACCAACAGTACAAAATATGAAGGAAAGAATAATAACTGCCTTTACAACTATCACACCGGCAGTTTTAGGAACAGTGGGAACCTCATTTCAAAAGCCCATAGAGATGTGTGTCAATCAAAATGGGCAACATGTGGAACATTCTTTATAATTTTTTGTACTGAGTTATTTGAAGAAACCTTATTTTTTAAGTTTATTTTTGAATTTTGTAATTATTGCTCAATAAAACGAAATTGGTTGCAATTAGCCCTAGAGAAGTACTTACAAAAATGTTCGCTTTTCAATTCTACATGACATCGTCTAAAAATATACAAGGTGTTCCATTTCAAAAAATAGAGAAAATTCAATTTAAAATGTTCTTAATTGAGAAATTATTTTTGATCACCCTGTACATTTTTAGGAAATGAAAATGATTCAAAAACATTAATTAGATGTCTCGTAACTGGTATTCACATAAGTTTTTCTTATAACCCATAATTATGACTGTGGTGATTTTCCTAATATCCATCTGCAGATTGCATTATTTCAACAAAAAAATTCATTACATCCAAGTGGTTGGGAGAAATTCAATGCTAACATAGGAATGAATAGAGCCTAGAAAGAGGCTTCAAAAAATGTACTGATATACATAGCATTCCATTTAAAAAGAGGCACTTGGTCCTGAATTTCGTCTTGGATCGCCCTGTATGTTCGAAAATAATTTCCAGTTATAAACTTTTTTATCTAGTTTTATCGTAGAACTCGAGATATCGAGCTCCGACGCACTATTGCCCCACCCTGTATATAATGTTTTCCCACACTCTTGTAAATTTTCTTATTTCATTATAAAAGTTGTGCTTGCCTTATACATCTAAAGCAGAACAAAATAACTATTAGATTCATTATAAATTATAATAGTAACAAGAAAATAGATGAATCTGCAGCATTGAAATACACCACTAATTTTAATTATCTACATACAAGGCTATAATAATCATGTACGTTGACGTTAGAGCAAATATAATTTACATCATTTATTTACAACGCATTAGACAAAAAGAAACCAACGTTATGTATCTGTGTGGACCTCTCAAAAGCATTCGACAGGGTTTCTCATAAAAAAACTTTTACATAAATTAAAATGCTTGGGATCGTTGTTGTTTTCTCTGTACATAAATAGTCTATATCACTTCGTATCCGTGACATAATTATCAGCTTCGCGAAAGGTACATCTACCCTGTTTGAGGCAGATTCTTGGTAAGAGTTGGTAGCGGTAGCTGAAAAGTAATTTATATACATAAAAAAAATTGTTTCAATTTAATACACTTACACTAAATTGTGAAGAAACGTGGTGCTTACCCTTCACTTGTTATGCTAAGAATTTACCTAATATGGAACCATTGAATATTGATGCTGACACAATTACACCAGAAGTGGAGTCAGTAAAATACTTGGGAATCAAAATCGACAGGCATCTTTGATGGGATGTATGTAATATGCATCCTTACAT
The DNA here is from genome assembly GCA_963675555.1 of Leptura quadrifasciata. Taxonomy (NCBI): domain Eukaryota; kingdom Metazoa; phylum Arthropoda; class Insecta; order Coleoptera; family Cerambycidae; genus Leptura; species Leptura quadrifasciata. The sequence continues at coordinate 135,767,944 of OY776675.1, read as the reverse complement.
AAAACACATATAACACACTAAACACTATGACTGATGGTCGAGAGGTGAGCGCACTTGCCTCTCACCTAAAAGTTCCGGGTTCGATCCGCGGTCGTGGCAGTGAAAAATATTGTGAGAGGGATTTTTTCACTATACACGGATATTGGGTGTGTGTCCCTTGTCTCTAAATGTGTAGCCCCCTCCCACACAAGGCTCTTCTAGAGCCTTCCGGGATAAAGGGAGTTGTCATGACCTGTGGTGTATTTATTATTTATTATTATTATTATTCTCATTTATATATTATAGGAACAAAACGTCGAAACACATACAAGTAGATAATATCTACTTCAGTGTTTGTCATGTTTATTTATATATAGGCTCTGCAAATTACTTTATAATAGGGTTTTCCCAGAAAAAAAATTATTGCTGAAATACTTAACTCACGTAAAAAAATGAATTATGGCAAAAATGATTTATGGCATATTTATTATCTTATTAATTTTACTAATAGTAACAAAAAAAACTTGAAGTTTGAAAACTATTGGGTTCATTTTAAACAGCCATAAATTGGCGCGTTGTGACGTCAACACCCTGAAATCCAATCACAGAATTAACATCACAGAGGTTGTCTCTGTTCAAGATTGTTTATTAATCTTGGTCTCTGTTAACATAACATTACCTCTATTTTTTGACAGCACTCAGCACTTTTCTACTTTAGGTAAATTATCAACGTCACCTTTAACATATCCCTCTTCCACTTGATTCCATTTTAATTGTAGAATTAATAAAACATAAACCAAAAATTGATAAAATAATATTTTCACTCCAAACAATACAAACATAAAAATATAAATTTAACGTTTTAGGTTAGTCATCTGATATGTAATGTCGGTGAAGGTTAAACCTAAACTACAGTACAAAATATTAACGTCCGACGCATTCACGAATAACTGGATCTGGATTCTGATTGGTCAATATTTACACGTCCACTGCTTTAGACCAATCACAGTACAAGCATTACAAATTGAAATTCTGAGAAGTTTTAGAGGAAAGCTTTCTTTAACACACAGTTAGAATCTATTACAAACTAATTATATCCATAATCTCATTGGTTTTCCGGGTAGATACTTAATTCTGGCGCGTAAAAATGCCCGTTTTAAAAAGCAGTGAAATTATCAGCAAATTGTTTTAACGATATTTTCTTAGAAATAATTCTTATTAGAAAAGTAAATTGTTGTAAATTAATAAAATGTTTTATTATATCATTTTCACGACACAAATTGTTAAAATAAAATTAGTGGGAAAACCCTATTATTTATTTCTCTAAATTGAATGTTATACCATATTATTTGTAAATTATTAGAATATAAAATTAAGTCATAATTCTAGAAATATACATTAGGTATAACTCTATCACTAACAAGTCGAATATTCTACTTCTGTGATTATTTTGCACTATACTGTATGAAATTCGTAAAAATAAACATTATTATTATATCGTATATTATCATATCATGTCATGTCGTGTCGTGTCGTGTCGTGTCGTGTCGTGTCGTGTCGTGTCGTGTCGTGTCATGTCGTATCGTATCGTATCATACCATACCATACCATATCCAATCGTATCTTATCGTACCTTATCCTACCATACCATATCATATCATATTTATTTATTTATTTACACTGCTCTACAGATTACAACAATCCAATTGCAGAGCAGGAAGTAGTCCTGCAAAATTATAAATAATATACATAAATACCATATATAACATATATAACAACATATATAATAATAATATAGTAAGTACTTAATATAAATCATAGAGGTAGAGAAAGAAAATTTATACATTACTTTAATAGAAGTGATTTTAATGTTTTAGGGCTGGTGTGAGAAACATCAATACTCGAACAAAAATTATCAAAGTTGTGACATATTGTCACGAGCTGCGCGACGGGGGTTAGCAGGACGTCCACGGATATCGCCAGCATCACCCTGTAGAGGATAAGTGCCCACGATAGCCATGGCTAAAGTCACTTTACTCGCTTGGCATGTCGAGAGGGTAAATGATGTTACTAAGTGAACACTCGAATAAAACATAATGGTAACATAACAGATTGAACATTTATTATAACAGAACAAAACCAAACAATGAAACAAACAATAAAATATATTACTTACATTGTAGCAGATCTAGCCACCCCGAGGCATGGCCTCTGGGAGGGAGTTGCCCCACGCACCACCTAGGCCTGCTGCTCTAAAAACCCAGACGACAACTAACTAACTCATTTACTTTCTTCCATTTCCTTTCCCGGTACTTGCACTCTCAGCATTTCTGCAACTAGCGGGCCGTGTGCACCGTTGCTGAGTTTGCTGGATTTCCACGGTACATTGTAACCAGCAACTTGGTTTACTTTAAGATACCAGATTAAATTAATTTTGTAACTAAATCGTTTCCTGAATAAAATCATATACCGGGTGGTCCAAATCATTGTCTAGGTACTGCGTGACAATATTTTAGATAATACTCGTCGGCGAAAAGTTCATAGCATTAGTACGGGCATTTGGTGAATAAAAAGCTGCGCGGTAACGTGTCGATACAGATGGAACTCTGAAATTAATTTGGTCGAGAATTTCTGGACAGTCTATTTTGCTATTTACAATGTTAATGAGAAACATACACGTGCAATAAATTCTTCGATGTTCCAAAGATTTAAATGACCATCTTTCTAGTAGTTGGTCCTGCGGTGTTCCGATAGCCGGGTAAAAACCATCAATTTTAAAACTAAGAAATTTAATTAACCGTCTTTGAATATTTTCTAAATTTTTCACATGAGTCTCATATCCTGGACTCCAAATTATACAGGCGTATTCTAATTTAGATCTTACGAACGTATTGAATAGCATTTCTATAGTATTGATATTTGTAAAACTACGACCAGTTTTGCGTATGAATCCTAACGTTTGAAGGAGCCTAACGTTTTGATATCTTATCGTACCGAATCGCATTGCATCGCTTGGTATGGAATTGTATATTTCAAAACCTATCAGCTTTATGATGTTTTATTAAATACGTTTTCTATAGGCGTATAATAAATAAAATCTCTAAAAGCATTCCCAATTTGTTGTCTTACGTTTACTCATATTTATAATAGCTTTTGTTGAGTTTATTTCCAGAAGAAATTATGATGGCATTATATTATTATTGTCATTTTAAATAAATGAATCAGGCGAACAAATAAAAATTGGAAAACCTTTACATAGTTAATACTTGTCATCGAACTAATGTTCAAAAACTCATTTGTAATGAATTGGACGTGATTCTCAAACATGCGGTAATTACTGAGAATAGATAGTTTATATCCCCAGTTTATCAAAGCCGAGTAAATCATCGTGTTAGCAAAGTCGTGATATCCATAAAGGCCGGCTCGGACTTAATTATACTCACGTGCGGTTTTGCAAACAGCAGAAGGCTGGGACTCTCTTTCAGGAGGCCATATATGCCCGATTTATAGTAGTCACGTTATCATTGTTGCGAGATTTTTATAATGCAGTCGGGGAAAATTTAACACGTGCATTAGCGTAACGTGTGGTCTTACAAGAGCTCCTCAGGTGTTATATGACAATACTTGTAAACTCTTGTAATACTTCCATACTAATTTATATCTTAAAACTTTTATAGTGCCTAATAAAGTATGAGATATAGCTATAGGGGGCCGAAAAAGAATTTCTTAAAAGCAGCCATAGAATATTACAATGTTTATTAATGTGTATAATATTAACGTGCCTGGCGTTAAAAAATATGAAGGGAATTGAAATTAAATTTTAATTAAAACACGTTATGATGTTGTATTTAGCTTAACATGGTGCAACTAATTGGTGGAGTTTAAAATTGTTGTAATGCATATTATTTAGTTAGCTGTTATTTAGTTAATTTGTTCAGTAAACAGAGGATGGAATTGTATTAATGTTCTACACTCGACATCGATTTTTAAGCCAATATGCTCAAATATAAAGCTACTAGTTATGCAGTGTGTAATAATTTCGCATAGATACTCATGAAGCAAAATGTTTCTAAGCCAGGGCATGTTAGTATTGTATGCATGCACTGTGTCAACATACGCAGCAAAATTTGAGTCATCATGACACTACTGTTACCCTAATGGCCAAGTGCTTGCAATGCTTTGTTAACAAAGCGCTGAGTTTTCTTGTGAAAACAAAAAGGTACTATCATGTGCTTTTTTTGAATTGAGGGAGAGTTCGATAACGCCTCCGTAAGATCTATCACCAAAGCATCGAAAGAGAGAGATATGGATTAAACCAGCTGCAGATGGATAGGCTGTATGCTAAAGTATAGATTAGTATATTCGGCTGTAATGGGGGAGACACTGGTGGCTCGGGTTGGACGGGGATGTCAGCATGGAGGTGTTTTATCGCCTCTTCTGTGGAACCTAGTTATGGACGAGCTACTAAGGTTACTGGACAGGGACGGACTCAAAATTCTAGGCGACGCAGATGACCTAGACATACTAGCTTAAGGCAAATTCACTAACACAATAGTAGAGAAGCGTATGCAGCGGGCTTTAAATGTAAAAAATGATGGATTAAATGTCAGTCCTTCCAAGTCGACAGTAATAGCATTCACCAGAAGGAAAAAACTAGAGGGGCTTGGGCCATTAATTCTCAAAGGTGAACAAATACAACTATCGGGAGAGGTAAAATATCTAGAAGTAAGACTAGATTCTAGATTACCTGGAACCATCAGCTCCATAGAACCAAAAAGAGAAAGCTTATGTTGGCTAGACGAACTCATTGAAAAATATTGGGGGGGGGGGTTAAAGAAAGACATTGTATACTGGATGTGCATGGTGGTGGTCAGAGCCATGGTCACATATGGTATGGTTTACAAAGATGCTACAGTGCACTACTGTTGCTGAACTAAGCAATATACAAAAACTTGCTTGTTTAGGGATAACGGGAGCTATGGAATCCAGCCGGGCATATCTGATATGAGAGCGGATCATATGATTCCTAAGCACATTTTCAACAGAAACTTCGAGGTAGGAATTGTGAAAAGAAGTGAATGGAAAGAGGATGACTACAGCAAAAGGCCTGGGGAACTTAGCTGGTTTACAGATGGGTCAAGAACTGAACAAGGTACTGGAGCTGGCATACATAGTGATATGAGAAACTCAAAATTTAGCATATCACTTGGACATATAGTTTGCGCCCGTCTTATCACTTTGCTAGTTGCCCTGGGTTACCGTTTATGTAGTGCTACCTGCCTGCAGTCCCTGTCATTAGATTCATTTGGTAGTATCACTTTCGTTGCACCTCTTACCCTCATAACCACATTTAGTAAACAAGTAGATTTGTATATAGTGGATTTAGCTGAATAAACTAACATTACTTGTGAACGACTAATTTCACAAATTGCCCCACTGGGGTACCGTTTCTCCACATCAGCTACTCAGCCTCGCGTATCCGACTTGTGGGTTGCGTGTCCTATCACATAAACTAGGACTGGCACTCGAGCTAAACCGAAAACCCGTTTCCGGTGCTTGAGTGTCAAAGAGTGGCCCTTTATGTCCTCGTTACCAGCTGGGGTGGAGAACAACGCGTCACACCGTATACCCTGTAAAATTGATTATAAGTTTGGCAACTGTTCATGGTTTTTTCCCGGAAAATCAAAAATACTAAAGAATACAGGTGTGTAGTATCTTATCCGCGGACATATTTATAATAATTTTCATAACTAATTAATTATTAAATCCCCAGAAGATGCAGTTACCAATCCATAAAATTACATTAGTATGCTGAGTACACCACCCACCCCCGTATTTATGTTGAAATTATCTTCTATTGATCTAATTACGATGTCAAATGGTTTAATAAAGTCTTGCAGTTTTATGAAGCAGTATTTTATTGCTACTTCGCCGCGCGTTCAATTTCTACTTTTACAAATTTACCCATTCGCTGAACCGGAATAACTGCAATTTGATACCCATGATGAGTTATTATATATCTCAGTGGCATTCAGTTTTATCAAAGGATAAAATTACAGTTACGTTAATGCATTGACTTTGTAATTAGAATTGGAAATAATGAGAAAATTTCTTCTTTCTCATTTGAAACACAAATCTATCGAACCGTACAATAGGCAGCGGGAAGGCGACAAGAAAAATATTATTATACTTAAACGTAAACAACAAAATAATTCGTTTTCCCAGCAAAGGAATATGAATTATTTAGTAGGTTTATTCATTAGGTGAAAATTTTAATTACTTTATTACATTTAGACACCTGCAGTCTGGTAATGACATTTTATTACAGCTTAAAGATAAGTAGAAAGTTTTTTTTTTTCGACCGACCAGAAAATACACTCTTTCTGGAAAATTTTTTCTTCTGAAAATGGCGTTTTCCCGGGCTAGACCGGAAAATGGGCATCAGAGATCGGCAAAATCTTGTTTAGACAACTGTCACAAAAAATGACGTTTTTCGGATCTGACAGCCTTCCTAAAGTGTCATCTCTTTGTACTCATTTGGCAATCTTATTTTTTTGGCCGCTTTTACTTTACGGCCTCATGTATTACTTCAGGGCCGCTTGTATTACTTGATCACCATTAATATTCGAAATGTGTCACGGCTTGTCAATAAACTATCTAGTGACGTGTGTGTGAATCCAGTAATTTGCACGATATTTTATTTTACTTTTTGAGACAGTTGCCTAAAAATGTTGTATGCACCTCGACCAAATAATGATCTATCTGTTGTATAAAACTAGCATGTTGGCCACTATCATTTGTCTGTTCCCTGACCTATGGCATACTGATGAGAACTAATAAGTTCGAAACCGGTCTATGTCTGATCAGGGAACAAATGATATTGGCTATCATTCTTTCATGATTTGTAAGGTGTAATTCAATGCAGGTCGGGGTATTTGCCCGCCGAGAAGTTGTTTCCTGAAAATCATATATTATAACAGTAGGTTAAGTCCACTTAGGACTAACAGGTCGCCGCTCTCAGGTACTTGCAGAATCGCAAGTCGCTATACGCCCATGGAGACATCTATGGTGTATAGTGGCAACTGACCATATTATGAGAGAATTCACTTATCTCTCAACAAAAAATTAATTTTTTTTTGCGTTACTATACTTCCACTGGCGCGTTGGAAATAATTGATAAAAGAGGGGAAATCTAAGAAACTCTCAGATTGCAGACTGAAGTGTAAAATTGCAGGAGAAAAAGAAAACAGACAGAACTTATTTAAGAAGTATTGGTCCACGGGAAACTTCAATAAGCGCGTAACTTTCATTGCAAGTTCCGAACCTAAGAAAAGTTCTAAAGTTAAAACAGTACCTAGAGTAGCAAAATAGCAAAAATAGACTTATTTATAGTCAACAAATTTCATTTAGTTATAGTGGTCAAATGATAATAGTTTGCAAATTTTGTTTCTTGTAAACTGTTTGCGAAACAAACAGATTCGTAACAGATGTAATCAAAAACAAAAATTCGTCAGTATCAGATTTTTTGAATTTTCTGCGCTATTTAAAGGCCAATTGCAATGAAAAAAAGTTAGTACATACGTTGAGAAAATCTGTTGGAAACCCATAAAATGGTTAAGATATTCCCAACAACCGGCTATCGTTGAATACAAACCAGCTTGAAAGAAGAAGACCCGTCCAAAATTATTTTTGCGCAAGAGAAATGTATGGCCTAAGAATATAAAAATTCCCTTGTCCTATAAAACATCAAAACTTATCAGTGTTGATAAAAAAAGAAAGAATTTGTTGGAACTCATTTTTTATATTAATGGAAGATTCCATGATTTTTAAAAGAACCTGTTGACCAGCGCAGATATTCGAAATATCCGATTTTTTTTTATTTAGAACAAATTTTATATTAAAAAAATATGTAAAGTTTATGTTATGCCCATGCAGCAAAAAAAATTAATCGAATAAAAGTAAACTGTTTGGGAGAATTTTAAGATATCAAAATCTTCAACATCGTTTTTCCCATAAATTACAAATTAGACATGTATCACTTTTCTCAAACGATTATATTTAAAGTAACTTATGATCAAGAAAGTCATTAATTATCTCGTAGTGTAATTCGACATCATTTTTTAATAAACCCCTTGTATCAATTGTACGAAATATGGCTGCGTCCTCAGCATAGGTGTCAATTTTATCACAACTTTGAGTTAAGAATAAAGTATTTAAATTTATGGTAAATAAAATAGGTCCTAACACAGTACCTTGTGGAACACCACATCCGATATTCTTTCGGATGCTATAAGTTTCATTAATCTTGACACATTGCTACCTGTTTTTAATATAGCTTTTAAACAAGTCCAAAGTTGTGTACTACTGAATAGAAATCAGTAAAAATATGTTCATTAAAACAATTAATTAAAGACCGTCCTCATGCTGTAAATTTTCTATTTCATAACTTCCTACCTGTCAAATTGTAAATGATCTATAACAACATCAAAATAATGCTGTAAAGTGTGCATTTTTTAAAATATAATTCGTATACAATTTCTAATGTTTTATTGATATATCGTTTACGAGATGTTCAAATCATATTATCTCACACCTATTTCACATTATATCACGTACAAACATAGAATATTCATGGAATAACTTATCGATTATGTTCAGTATGCCACTCCAATAATTAAAAACAACCACCTCTGCATTACCTGTTGAAGTAAGCTGCCATGAAAAACATGTGTTATTGTGAAGTCGTCAATTCAGAGAGCCGTGTAGTCGTAGGTCTCCCGTTCTTTATTATAATGCGTTACGTGTTTGTTATTCAGCACAAATATTTATTTAAGTTTATTTAATATAAAACAAATATCAATAAAGTAAACTTATAAGGTGTGCCGTGCCGTATTCGAAATAACGTAAGAGAAACATTTTTTACGTAGGTGTCTGTTACGACAGACACAAACAAACACCTCAATGAAAAACAGAACGAGTCTCCGAATCAGTGGATAAATCAAACAGAACTTGATCCGGGTATTTTTTGATGCCTTAATTGTTAAATTATTGTTATTTTACACTCTACAAAATATTCACACCCATTTATGATATAGCACTCAGGTTATTTAAACTTTGAAAGATATATTATCTTATGTATTATCTCATCACCTGCATATTTACTTAATTGTTCAACTAAAATTAATTTTTCTAAATGCAAAAAATATGCAGAGAAAATCAAGTCGCCTTAAAGAAAATCACAGACCTTGCGTCTTGAAATATTGTGGGCATATTTGAAATACCTAATTTAGCTGCTATTTAAAAGTTATAATTTTTCAGTATTATAATATGTAATTGTAATGACAGAAACATACTGTATCAAACCGTGTAATAGCCCGGGAGGTATGAGTTCATTTTAAGCAGTGTTTTCATGCCACTAGATACCTTCACCTATCGACAAGCTTTGGTTGATAAGTTAACGTCAGTTAACACACCCGCTGTGGAGGTTGTTGTGAAACTTGTTAAAAAAATTGTTTTCACTGTTATTTTTGGCGAACTGATTTTTTAAAATAAATTATTGATGATCATTTCAGGCCGAATGAAATTTTTTTTACATGACTTTTGGCACATATAGAATTATGAAAATAATAATCAGCTACATGTATAGCGGGAAAAGAACGTCATCCATACGATGCATAGTATTTTTAATGACCCAACTGACGACCTTTGCCCCTGTATGCATTCAGCTGATTAGAATTTTTGAATTTGGTTTCATTAAGAGTACTTATTACATTTTCAAATTTCTGCATGTCATTAATGTATAAAATTCAGATACATTTAAAGGTCTTTTTATTAATTTGTCAATAATATTATTGAAGTTGCATTCATCAACATCTTCTTCACTTTCGTCACTGTCATCATCGAAATTATCTGTAGTTATCTCACCTTGATTTTCATTCTCTTCTGTTTAATCGTCATCTGTAAAAAAATAATCAATTGACGAAATCATGTTGGCCAACATTTTTCGCCGAAAACTTAGAAAGAATAATTAAGTTTATTCATACCTTGAGTGTTTTCGTCAATACTGGTGATGCTTGTGATAGATGGTGGCAATTGATCTCCCTCAAACCATTTGAAAAAATATTTGTCATCTCTTTCTTCCCGTTCATACCCAGTAGGCGATAACTTGGATAGTAATTGGAACATGAGCATGGCTCCAAAGATGGGCGATATATGACCTATGAATAAAACGTTGATAGAGCTCAGACTTACAAGGCGGGAACATAACACCATCAATTCTTTTTTCTATTTGCAGTACGTCATTATCATTATTGCTATATGTTTTCGTCAAAGTTCCTATAAAAATTTCAGCATATTCATGCTTCAAATTGTGTTTTGGGCGGGAACAGTTCATGCATCTAATAAATATTTATTCAACTTTAATTTAAGTATCTCTTTAATCTTCGGTAAATTGTTAGAAAGCAGCTTAAAATTTTGAAATGTAATAATCATAATAAAACAAAATTCGAAAATTCTCATCGTAAAGTCGTCTGTTGGATCATTAAAAATACTGTGCGTTGTATGGATTTATGAGCGCAACCATACGTTGCTCCAGCTGACGGACGGTCTTTTCCATACTATACTTGTAACTGATTATTATTTTCATGGTTTTATATGTGTCAGAAGTCATGTAAAAATTTTCGTTCGGCCTGAAACGATTCTATTTTATTAATTTTTTTTGCAAGTTCATACGGTCAGCTGACATGCAATCTACCCCCCCCCCCCTAAGACCAGCTTTCCTAAAGTAATTAAAAAAAAAAGTTTTCGGCAAATTCCACATCCTTCCACAACCGCCTTTACGCCTATTTGAGCAACTGACGGTCGTTTTAGTTATTCGCTACATAGTACCTGCTATATCTGTGAATATAAGCTGGCATGTGATGATTAGGTCAAAAAAAGTGTTGTACATTCGTCTATATCGTACTGATGAGAGCTGATAAGCTCGAAACTATTCTACGGCTGGCGTTGCACAACAGCCCTGCACTGTAGTCCTTTCTTTAGGATGAAACTACCTGTTGGGGGCTTATTGTAATCAGATTTTATTTTGCGTTTTCAGTTTGATGACGTTAGTATGTCGCTAGTTATAGGAGATTACTTTCAATTGATTTGGCAACGTACATTCTGCACCTTAATTGGGTGAATCGATTTCCTTTCACAGGAAACAGTGGAATACTGGACTTTAGTAGTAGGTATTTTTATTTTACTGCACATTTATTCTCTTTGTAATAAAAACTACAAATTTCTCGAATTTATTTCTAAAAATGTTAACTACTCTGTACTGAAAAGTGGTTTCATAGTAAAAACTGTGTCTTTTGGATATATACACTCTTACATTTTGTCTATTGAAAATAATGCTTATAATTATTTAAATTCACAGTTTAGATACATGATACAGTCAATAATGTCTGCGAATATATATACATTTAATACCACATCGAGGGTTATAGGACCAATGACAATAATTGTTATCTTAGGTCTTGTCACAAACTATAAGAATTAGCCAATATATGGTCCAAAGTTGTCAAAACTCTACAATGTAATGTTTTCTGCCGGAAAATATTGAGAAATAAATTTTTTTTTTAGTTTTACTCAATTTTTTATCATAGTATCACATCAGGAATAGTAGTATTATTATAGTCAAATAAGAACTCAAGTTTTAATTTAATTAAATATGATTTTATGAAATAAGTACTATCAGACTTGCTACTGCTTAATAACAACAAAATTAACAAAAATGTTTTTTTATTATTAAAAATAGCTTGATAAATGACTAGAAACTATAATTGAAACTTTATATCAATGTATGCTTAATACACCATGAAACCACTGTAAAATCGACATCAAGTCCAATTAAAAATAATCAACAATGATCCTTAAAATTAATGAACATTTATATGAAAATCGGATAGAAGTTTTTTTATTTAAAATTGTATGGTCTTTACAGTATTTACGGAGTTTGTATCCTGGTTATTTGGTTGTACCTGAAGGAAAACTGCTTCAAAAATTTGCACTTGCTACCCAATTTTATACGATGATATCAAATTGGAAATTTTTCTTCCTACTTTTAGGTTAACTCCAAATGGTTCCTACTGGCAACAAAATAGCAATTGACCTCGACGTCACGTCGCGTCGTATGAAATTCAACCACCTGAAGTTCTAAATTTGAGTCAATTTTGATAAGGTACAAAGTAATCTTATTATATTCTCCTTTTCCGGTTTTATCATTGATGTATTTTTGTTCTTCATGCTTTAAATGCCTCCTATTTTGGTATAATATGGAACTTCTTATTACGAAGCACACTTTTAAAATTTTCTTGCAGATGGTCGCTATGTTTTACTTTTATATTTTGTGAAGTTGAGTCGTTTTTGCACTAATTAATTTTAATTATTCGGTCAATTTATTCTTATTGACATTAATGAGAACTTCACATACACTTTAAGGGATACTTTTGAATATTCTTCGCTGAAAAGCGTATTTTTTGAAATATTTTCAAAAAACTCATCCCACTCGTCCCTTGATCCTGAGGTAAAATCATCGATTACTGAAAAATTAAGTAATATTAATCATCTAATCTATGTTTTACTGATCCCTAATTTATTATTTTATATTTTTGTTGAACCTACAAAACGATATATTGTTCGAAATTGAATAGTAATCCTCAAATTCTATTATTCAGCTTGGAGAAAAGTTTGTTATTAATAATAAATTATATCATATCAGAAATAATAGAACTAGTTTTTTCAGGTTCAGCATCTATTTATTTAATGGTATGAAGACGGTCATTTGTTGACAACAATTTGACATGGTCTTCGCCTGAATAAGGTAAGTGTGGAAGAGTAGAGGTGCTATAGTTGGTAAGGGTGCCATGTAGATGTTTTCCAAACATCAATCACACGCGATGCCTGATACGGGGTATACTGTATACGCGCTACACCTTTGACTCTGGTAGAATTTTACAGGGTGAATCAGAAATAAATGAAAGCGCACCCTATTTACAAGCATAGCATAGTTATAATGATTTTTAAAAAACAAAACTACTTGATTTAAGATAAACACGATGTTAAACCTGTGTATTAATATATGCAGCACATAAAAAAATAAAGATTTGAAAAGAGAAATAGATTGCTTCCGAAAAGTCAGCAGTTGTAATTTTCTAAATTTTTTATTTTTTGAAAAATGAGCATATCAAATTTCATTATTTAGTTGTTACTTAGACAAATTTCTACATTCATAGGAAATTACATAATTTTTTCAGCCCAAAACTTTGAAAATAATAGCAGATGCCATGATATCTGTCGAATCAAACTTTGCATAATGATCTCAACATACCATTTATCAAAGCAGCAATAAGACCATACTCAATTAAACATAAAAATCGCAGCACTAACCATGGTAGACAGCTCATAAGTGAACTTTTCAATCAACCACTCGCTGGAAGGAGATTAACAAGATTATGGCCCAGAAGACATATCCAGGTGAACCTCATAGAATTATCAGTGGATGGTGCCTGATTCAAGCCTCACTCCTTACATAACATTTACTAATTACTTTGTATTTGTTTTTAAAAAAGTAGATTGTAAATATGCAGTAAATAAAGGAAAAAAAATTTATATCAATATATAATTCTTTTAAGCATGCTACATGTATTACTGGTTGCAGAGAAAAATCTCGTGAAATGAGATTTAATAAATAAATGCATAATTACTTCCACGTCCAGTTATTATATTTTGATCTAATTCCGTTGAAGGGTTCGGGGGTAAATGGGGTAAATAAGGGTAAATAGGCAAAACAAGTAAGTAAGAGTTCATAAAATTGCAGTTTAGGGCATGTATGAAAAGTTAAGGTCTCAAAAAGTTTTTTGGCATCAGCCACCCCCGCCCTCTCTATCACCTCCAATACCACCCCTACACTATTATGAAAGGGAGTATAAAAAATGTTATTTAGTGTATTTACAAAAACGATACCTCTAAAAAAGTTTTTTTAGCGTTATCTACCTCCTCTACTACCCCATTGCCACCCCCACCCTATTGTTAAAGGGGGTAAGAAAAATGAAAATGTGATTTAGTGCGTATACAAAAACAAAATGTATAAAAAAAATTTTTGGCGTTAGCTACCCCCTCTACCACCCCATTGCCACCCCACCCTATTATTAAAGGTGGTAAAAAAAATTAAAATGTGATTTAGTGTGTATACAAAAACGAAATGTCAAAAAAAAAATTTTGGCGTTAGCTATCCCCTCCAACACTTTATTATTAAAGGGAATAAAATATTACTTTGGGATTTAGTGTGCATAAGACTTGGATACAGGATGTGGAAGTAGTGATTTTAATTAATTTTAATAATTAATTTTTTAATTTTCTATTTTCTACTGTAACATGTTTCATGCATTTAAACAAATATAATATAAAAATATTATTTTTAACAAGAAAGCACTGGTCACAACATCAACACTGATTAATGATTTTTCCGGATGAAAGGCACCTGATACTTTAATTTAAGATAACACAGGGTATGTAGGAAACAAACGCCGTCTACTCTTCCTGGATGGTTTAACAACAACTCTTCGATATACTTCAGATTATATTTCCTTAAAAAACATATAACATTTGATATTTCAATTAATTCTATCTCCTCTTTTTCTCCATTGATTTTAATAAGAGCACGAGTTCATTAGTTTCGTGTGAAATTTAAGACTTACGTATAAACTTGTTTTTTGTGTGGTTCCTAAAGACGCGGAAGAAAGCGAAGCCATTTTTGCGTTCCTTGCTGGCGTGATCCTTAGAAGGAGCAGCAAGTGCTTTGACGCTTGGCTGTGGTTTATTCTTTTAATAGCAAATATGCTGCCCTAAGATTAGGCTTAGTCCTAAGAGACTGAAACCCCCATAGTAAGTAAATTTTATTTCCTCAAAAACATAACTTATATGTCATTGTGTAAATCATATTCGCCATTTATTAATTTAATTTTTTAATTCATTTATTTAACGTCGGTCTATTTCCGCTATCAAGGCCAATCAACTACGCCAGGGGATAAGCTCATCAGTGTCTGTGTAGGCACTGAGACCCCTAACCTGGAAATTTTGCCGAACCTCCACAGTTTGCCGTGGTAGGAATCTTTAACATGCGCACATCGTAGATACACTGAACCCACGGTTTTACATCTCTTTCGAAAGATGGTGACGTGAGTAGATCCGCATAACTATATCTCATCGACTTGCTGTGACCCGGTTTTGAACCCGGACCGTCTGCGTGAGAATGTGTTGGTTAATATACACAATATTTTTTTAAAACACATTATTTATCACGTGATGTCTTAACTTACACTTAAATATATTTAGACTCGCCGCCATTGTAATAATGAGTAAATATTTTAACTCCATTATAGAACACGCTTTTTCTCGTGACATTATAATTATATGTGGGTATGTCGTGTGTGCTCTTTTTTCGTTTTTCTGAATGTTTGATTATTTTTGTTTCGAAATATGAGAATAGAAACGCGAAAAATATAAAGATTAGCCAAGGTCATTATTCGAAGGATTTTAAAATATCCTCTACACGAGGCAGTTCGTCTTAAATGACATATTGTCGTAATAGCCTTTTTTGAATCCTAAATGAAGCATCGACCCCAATGACATCTCCCCAAAATTCAATATCGTATTGTAAAATGCTATGGAAATATGTATTATATACTATAGTCAATGTTTTAAATCCGACATTTTTTCTGACAGCAAACAAAGCCACTCACTAGGTGACTCCTTTATTTAAGATTCTCATCGATATACACCCCCAAAAATTTTACATTAATGATTTTCTGTTGCAGCTTAATGTCTTGTTGTGTAAAAACGAATGAAATGTGATATGAGTTTTAGTTAGATTTAGTGTTAAGAGTTGGTCGGAGTGTATTAGTCATCCATGCTTCCAATTTTAATTGTAAATGACTTCACGTCAATAAAATGACGCGGCTGAATGTACGGTGTGCTGGGAAGGCGAGAGATAGAGATGTAGTAGAATATGACATTGGACAAATTTATTATACCTAATCTTTAAATCTCTCTGTGCATTTGAGGACATTAGGGCTAATTTTATTTTAGTTCTACAAAAGGGAAAATGTTTATTTTAACGATACCTATGCGGGACGATAAAAATTATTTTTGCAAATCGATAATAGAAGAAAAAAATATTTTTTTATATATACTTCTTTTTCCCTCATCGTCCCACATTGTAACATGTTTTTAATGTCTTTTAGTGAAAACCGTTTTTTAAAATAATGATTTATATGAGAGTAATTTGCACAGTGTTTCAAGCTTATATCCGGAGCGCTCTTAATCTATTCACGGAGAACCATTTAATATTTCTGTACATTCAAACATAGAACTTTAAAAAGTATACTGGTATCATCTGCAAACAGGGAAAACTGTACCATTTTAAATTTATCAACAAGATCATTTACGTAACTTTAAAAAAGTACAGGCCATAGATTGAGCATCACATTTCAATTCCTTTTTTTCAGTTTTTAGTGGTCTTATCTCATTGTCCACAATTTCTAATAATTCTACATACATCATTCGGTTGTCAACATAAGATTGGAACCAATTGTAAGATACATCCCTAAAGCCATAAAAAATTAGTTTTTGTAGTAAATTCTGATGGTTCACGCAATCTAATGCTTTGGTTACGTCACAGGAATACACAAACTGGGTAGCATTTTCCTTCTAGATAGTCATTTATATTATTAATTAAAAATAGAATTGCGTCACATGTGCTGTGACCTTCCTTAAATCCGAATTGAGTAGCTATTAGTATATTTTTATTGTCTGTGTATTTTATTACCTGCTCCTTGTTCAATAGTTCAATAATCTTTGGGGGTAATGGTAGTATTGAGATTGACCGGTAGTTACTTATTATTGCAAATATTTATGATTTTTGATATTTTAAGGCTATCTGGGAATGTTCCAGTCATAAATGAAAGATTAATTGTAAACGTTAATGGTTTTATGAGATAACCATAATATTAATCTTAAATAAAGTGATTGGTATTTCATCACAACCAATAAAATTGTGAGAGGTTACTAAAATTGGTCCAAAAACGAAAATTTAGATAACATCAAATCTTTACGTTTTGAGGTCCCAGGAACCCAAAAAAGTGGTTTTTGAAAAATGTCTGTGTGTCTGTATGTATATGTGTGTGTGTGTGTGTGTGTATATATGTGTATTAGCACGATAGCGCCGAAGCTACTAAATGGATGAAACTTTGCATGGGGGTTTCTTTAGTGCTCCAGATCTGAAAAGGTTTTGGTTGAGATCGGATTATGTTTAGTGCCGTTTTGGCGCAACAATCTGTTTATTTTATAATTACCTACAATGTGCAATCGAACCATTGAAAAGCAGATAAAATTCCGATTTCAACGATATATCACACTTAAGAGAGCGAGGGAGATTCGGTAAGAAACTCTTAGACCAAAATTACTTGACAAAAAAAAAAACTTCAGAAATGTTTGCAAAGTCTTGTGGCTGGTGCCAGTGTTGCATTTGATGCATAAATAAGATGGCATTGACTGGCATTTTGACGTATTTCACTGATAGAAAATTTAATAGCGTGGTGTTAATTATTTTATTACCGCTTTTGAAAGAAATGTCGCGTTTTGGACAGGAAAATATTGAGATAATCAGAAAAGAGGTGGGCAGACTAATTCCAACAAATACGAAAAGATCTGAGGCAAAACTATATGGAAACAATTTTTAGAATCATACAGAATTGAAGGAGGAACCTCTGTGATAGTCATGGCTGCAATTTTGGAGGATTGGGGGTTTAATATGAAGAGACAAACTCCGAAGAGTATAAAGAATCTGTTGTGAAGGTGATAAAAATTGTCAATTATTTTAAATATTTATATATCATTAAAAATTCCTACATTTTCATTATAATCCGAATTTGAATTTTTTCAAGGCGCCTCCAGTATTCAAATTGAATTTGGAACTAAATTTTTTCCTCAATAATATTTGATCCGTATTGAAAACTTTTAAATTATGTGACTCTGCACTAGTGGAATGTCACAAACTATAAAGGTAGGTGTAACAATAGCAATATCAAATGCTTTCTGTACCTACATTGATGAGTTTATAATAGATTATCACTTTACCAATTTCCAGTTTGTTACTTTACGAATCTGTAATGTTCATAGGTTAACCAGAGTGTTTTTAAGTTGGAATACACAATTTAGTGCATTTTCGGCTTCAAAGATCCACCGAGTGGGGAGGTTTCAGCCGCTTCCAGTAGCAGCCGATTTTTTCTAATAATTTTGAGCCTGTCGGTAGGACACTAATTGGTCTCAGGTCTCTAAGTAATGGATTCTCCTTTTTAGGTACTAGGAGGACCATTGCTGTTTTCCATAGTGTCGGAATTTCTCCTTATTTTATAGAAGAATTAATGATATACGTTAGTGGGTCAACGGAAAATGGCCAACAAAATTTTAACATTTTAACTGTAATACGGCATTGCTTTTGATAGAATGTAACATCTTGAGTACATCTGTTTGTGATACAAGTTCAAGGCAAAGAATATCGAAAAACACATTGTTTATTGTTGGTCCATCCACAGCCAATGCACTGATTGTCTCAGAACTCACCTGATAATGAGGCACGCATTTCTGAAATGATTATTTATAAGATTTGCATCAGATTACTTTTTTAGGAGCCCCTGTACTGGCAGTTCCTTGAGTTCTTTCAAAATTTGGTCTAAATTTAAATATAAAAATTTACAAATATTTTTATATACTAAAAGTAGAGAATCGACAGTTTTTTAAAAAAATGCCATACGACCTCTTGAACTTTTATGATTGGCAAAATCATAAATTACAATCACAACAGAATTCTTTATTATTGTTATTGATTCTCATACAGCACCCAATTTGTTCGATCTTTGTTACTGTATAACTTAGCCGCTTCCCAATAAAAATAAGAAAAGACGTTCTTTCTTCTCAACAGAACGTTTCTCGGAACACTGAAGTAACCAGTCCGTCGCTGATTGTCCGATGCTTATTAGATCAAAGGGTGTAGTCTCATTTAAATACCGGGTCCGGTTAAATAAAATTTAAATTTACAGGTGCTTTAACAACTAGTAAAATATCACTATTGCCAATAAAATATGTGGTCGCCGTAAAACTTTTTAGGATGCCGTAAACATGTCACTATTAATGTTTTTATTGGCGTATTACATCGATAATGCTGTAGCCGTGTATAAAATATTTCAAAAGATTTCATTGTTGTCAAATTGGAATTCAACAAATGAGGTTTTACAGAGATTTATGACTATAACATTGTAGTATGAATATAACGTGAAAAGTTTAAATATACCTACATGCGTCTGAAAATATTAAGCACAATTGGTACCCAATTGAACATTCATTAAAATACACACTATGCATAAAATATAAGGACAAATCTCAGGAGCTGAATGTACTACAGCGGCCGAAAAAAATGATCGATTTTTTATCAAGTAGTGTTTTGTCGTTTTAAAATGAACTATATAAATTTTTATTCACGTTAATCCGGCGCGAAGGACCATTAAGAAATGTAGCATTCGAGCTCCATTTTTGCACAAATACGAAAAACCCACTTTCACCACCAATTGGTTTATTTTAACAATTTGATAAAACAATATTAGTATATACCGGATGTAACAGGATCATTTTATACCCCCCTTTTCTCCTTTAGTTTTGAAGATAATTGATTGAAATTTAGGATATACTTCTTGACATACAATTGATTTTTTTTTTCACTTCCAGTTCGGCCGGAAGTGACACTAACATTCGATTTTTAAATTGAACACCTATTATTGTATATTATTGCACTTTTGAATTCTCCATAATTTTCTGAATCCAACGACGCCAAATAAGTGATATTTCAAACATAATTTTTGTATAATATAATTTTTAATTTTCCATTTAAGTGTGCCATGACGGTTCCGATTTATTCTAAATGATCCGTGTAATGCTACAAAAATCGAAATCCTATTAAAAACACTAAATTACGAGATTTATGATCAAATAAAATTCACCAAAATTATTTTTGGGGCAAAACTCAATTTTTTCCAATGGAACCATATCGATACCGTGGTACCGTTTATTAGTACTATTAATAAGGAATTTATTCATATGTCGTATTAAAATGTGCGATAAATGCAAGGAAAATTACAGCTAAAAGAAAATATAATATAATAAAAGTGGCCTAGGTTGGATCCTTGAGAGACTCCGGATGTTGCAAAAAAGTTGTGAGAATTATATCCACCGTATTCCACGAACTGTGTTCTATTAAATACATAGAATTCAATTAGGGATAGCAAAATATCTGACACTCCAATTACATTGAGTTTAGAAAGGAATAGGAAATGATCGATTTTGTCGAAAGCTTTTTGAATGTCAGTATAAATAACATCGACTTGGCCTTGTGTGTCCAATATGTCTGAGATATACTGTGTAATACAGGTCAGGTTCGAGGTAGTCGATCTTTTTTCATAAAACCATGCTGATACGGAGATATATGACCTATGATTTTACAATATATATTTTCATAAATGATAATCTCTAGGATTTTGCCAAAATTGCAAAGGTAGCTATCGGTTTGTATTTTGTTACTAGGGAGGGATCTCCTGTTTTGAGGCTAGGACATAGTTTAGTTGTTTTCCGTATATCTGGATAGGTGCCTGTTGCTAAAATAAGATTAAATAAAAAACGAAAGGGTGCTACAAAAGTATTGATTCAGTGTTTAACAATGAAACTTGGTACGTTGTCGACACCGGAGGTTAATTTTGTTTTTCAATTTTTTTGCTGCGTTAATTATGTCCTGGTCCGTGATTGGTTTAATGTGTACGTGTGTATTATTAAGAGAAATAAGTGGAACTCTGTGGGAGGGGTTGGATTGAAGGTACACGTCCGAGAAGAAACTGGTGAAGCCATCGACCACAGATTGAGGCGTTTTGTAGGTAATGTTGTTATAATGTACAGACCCCGGAATTCTAGATTTATTCTTTTTGGTTTGTGCAAATGACCAAAACTTGGAAGAGTCAGCCTTAATATTCATTTCGATATCATGTACATATGCCTCATAGGCAGCTTTTATTTGTTGCTTAATTAGGGATCTTAAGGTTTTCAACTGCTTCAAATATGTGTTAGTGTTAAACTTTTTGTAGTGTGCGCTCTATCTTTTTTACGGATGTTCGGTTTGGGATGTAGGTTCGGTTGTTTTGTTTGTAAACTGGAACACATGTATTAAAGACATTGTTAACGGTATTATAGAAATGTTCGCAGACATAATTTATGTCACTGTAAGTTTCGATATGTGACCAATCTGTCGTTTGAAACATTTCATACATTAATTGAAAATTTGCACGCCTCAAGTTACGTTTTTTACAGGTATCGCTATATATAAAACCATATGCTGGGAACTTGTTAAATTTAATATCAATGATAAGGGCAGGATGATGAGGGTACTCCTTTATCAGATGAGAATCGTCTCTACTTATATTGCATATTGCAAAGTATGATAGTCAGTATTAAATCAAGAAGCCTGCCATTGTGGTTGACGATTGAGTTAGTTTGTTCAACATTAATGAAATTAGGGAAATTTAAAATAGATTTGGTCTTAGCATTATTGGAACCGACGTTGTAAAATGGTACATTAAAAGCCTCTAAAATCAAGAGTTTCGAATCCGTAGAAAAACAACTAAGCGTTTCAAATGATTCTACAAACAATTCGAACTCCTTTGAGCTTATTATATGTGGAATATAAAGTACAAAAATTGACACAGAAATATTGCACAATACTACCTTACAGAATACAATGGCAATACCAAGAAATGAGGTGTTTAGAACATCTACGTTGATCCGAGAATATTTAAAAGAACTATCAATAGCCAGTAGTACTCCATCGCCTCTGGTAATGCCCATAGCAGCAAAATTTCGATCATTTCGAAGAACTGTATAGCAGGGAGGAAAAAGTTCAGCATCATTAATGTTTCCTGATAACCATGTTTCACTTAACCAACAATTTGAAAGTCACTGCTAGATATACTGTTATAAAACTCTTCTACTTTTGTATTAAGTCCTCTGACATTTGGTAGTAGCATTGCAATTCTAATAGATCGGTGTAATTGAGTGTCTTTAGGTGTTTAAATGTATAATTTTCGGATAACCATTGATATATTTTATTTTTATATTCGTTTCGTCATTGTTTACACGTTCGTCTAAGATTTACTCAATTCTTTTTCTACCCAGAATCTAATTTAGATATATTAGAATATAATTAAAATATACTTAAAGAATTTCACTTAACAATTTTTTAATTACACAAGTTGGTAAGTAAGTATTATTAAACGAATATATTTGATAAATGAAAAATATTATTTATAATGTATTGATTAATAAATAATGCAAATTATTCATAATTATGGATTTTTTAGCGATTAATTAACTTTAAACGACGCATTATTTTCCAGGACCCATGGATGACCTTGCATTATGCTATGTATGGCTAGCGCTGCGCGCTCTCCGCGCTCTATCTCAAAAATGGTTAAGCGTATAAAAAAATGTTTGCAACAAAATTTGTGGAGAATTTTATGCTCTACAATTTTCATAATATCATTAAAACCATAGGAAGCGAGATATTTGCGAAAAACCGGTTTCTTTGATCTTTGACCTCGAATATCTTAAGACGCGGACACGAGATTTTGTGAGACATTTTAGACAACTTTTAGAATGCCAAAATAAAGATTTATACAAGTTTACAGCTTATTATCTCTCATTCCGAGGTGAAACCCCTAATGTGACTTGATTAAATACGTAAATACATACAAACTTGAGTCCTTATCCTTTATCTTTAACTTAAAAAGTGCTACACAAATTGCTACATTTGCTAAAACATAATATTGAATAATATTCTTTCAGCTATTAAAGAAACGTGTATTAGGTCAATATATCTTCCTCGCAGTTATTGCATCGCCATTTGCCATCGCATTTGCCTCATGAATAAGAGCAATTCATTTTATCGAACTAGGTTCCTACAGAAATTTATAATGTGGTATTTAAATCACCAGTTTAAATCGTCCTGAAAATGAATATAAGCATTGAAAAAGATTCAAGCCAACAAAAAAACAAGAAAACCGCACCGAGCGGATCTAAGGCATCTGCTCCACAAAAAATATTATATGGTGCCGGCAGAACAATAAACACGTATACATAAAACTTTTAAGCTAGTAATTATATCAACTAATATATTAAGCGGGGCTAAATGAGGTTCCTAATCTCTACCCTTGTATCTAAGTGACGCCAGTCCGGTGCTGGGACCTATTGCCTTGCATTTATTCATATAATTACCTAGCGAAGAAGTGATTGACTATTAAACAAAGCTTCTCTGATAACTTCTTATCTGATCTAAATAACACCTAAACGGAACCCATTTTTTATTCTTCAGAGGTGTGGTGTGGTGTCTTGCACATCGTTCGTTAGACCTCAGACTATTCTATATGCAGATTAGCTGTGTTTAAATGTAAACAGACCAAATCTTCCTTTAACAGGTAATGAAACTGTGATTCGAGTATCATTAAAACGAGTTTTAAAGTTGGAATTTAAATTGGTAATGTATACTGACAAGATAGTTGGATGTTTGAAACTAATTAGTAATAATAGTAATATATTAATGGAGATCAAATTAATGTGTTAGCCTATTAGGTCATAAATATGTAAAACAATACTTAACCTATGGTGAGAAAGTTGTAAATGAAATCTAATGCGATAATTAATACTGACAAATCAGAATATTGCGTATTTTCAGGATTATTATGAATTGAGACTGATTGACCGACAGGCAAGCAAAATCCGTCCAGATTTTTCAAAACTTTCAGTTAATGACAGAATTGGAAATGTAATAAAATTGAGGTTGTGTTTAATATGCCAGCGAGGCAATCATTTATCAAAGTGTCACTTTGCGGGACATTGTAAAATGCGCAAAAGTAAACACAATACACTGCTTCATTTTGACGCCAAACCTTGCACTATCTCTAGTAAAGCCAGTTGTAGCAATTCTAACGTAAATGTAAATTCGAATAGTGTTACTCAAGCCATTCTCAATGAAAATAGTGTTAGGTTTTTACAATTTACAGTAAACACCCTGTACATAGGTTCAATAAATTGGAACAAGTCTATCACTAACCACTACTTTATTAGATACTTAATTACAATAGTCACGTATTTATACACATTATTACACACTATTTACAAGTTCTATCTACTATAGTCACACTACTAGAATTCACAACTTATTACAGTTCTTATTCCGTCTGATCACTTGTTTGTCTCATATCAAACTGAACTCCGTGCGCCGATATATATCCACGGTGATTGATCTAGAATGTTCCAGTGTGTGCTTCGCGACGTTTCTGGGTACTTCTCGAATTTTCTATAAGGTATAGGCGTGCACATAACATTGCCCCCTCCTTAAGTCTGAACGTCCCGGTTAGGCAATTCAGAGTGCCCCACATACTTCGCCAGTCTAAGTGCACGATTTTCATCTTGGACTTCTTACTACGTTGAATTCGGTAAACAACGTCATTTATCCGGGTGATGACAGAATACGGTCCTTCCCAAGGTGAGCGAGGCTTCGAGACCTTCTTCACTCCGCTGTGGGTTGTAAAGTCAAACCAAGTCCCCACCTTGAATCCTGTTGACCCCTTGACAGCCATATCCGCACAGCCCTTGCAACTGCGGCACCAAGCCTCTACTCTACATCCTGATGGCTATTTATTCAGTAGAATCGTTCCCGTACAATAGCCAAGTTCTTATTTTTGCCAAAATGCTCTCCGGATATTCCCTCGTGCATTTCCCGAAGTACCTTTGGTACCCAGCAAATGGGTATTACCAAACGCATGGTAACTTCCTTCCCACCCGGGCTCTCCCGTGCTCTCCATATTAGTCCATCTTTAAGCCTTAGAAAATTCATTGCGACCATAAAGCTTTCTGTCTAATCCTTTTGCTAGAGACGTACTTCCATTTCGGGCGGATTCTTTTTTCTTTTGCCTTCAATAGTGATCCAATATCATCGTCATTCAATTGTTCTTTCCTTGCAATTTCCTTTGTCCAGCCCTTGGGAACCAATTTGCCGCAATTATAACAAAGGCTTCCTCGTGATAGCCTTCCACCTCTACGCTGCTGCTTCGGCTCCTGTTCCGGCATTTGTGGTTCCTGTTTTGACTAGGGTCGCAAACTCAATTCGTTCAGCACTTGTGCGACCATTTTCTTCATGTCGTTTTGAGTAGCCATCACTTTCGACCTCTCGTTCTTCTTTCCCCAAGGTTCCATTGTCGACAATCTCACATCATATACCCTAGTTTGCTGCAACGGTAACATCAAATACCTCCGCTAGGCTTTACGCCTCGTTGTTTTTCTGTTTTCCTGGGAAAATTGTCTTGGTCATTAATTGGAGAAACATCTTGTGTTTGCCCTTTAATTTGGTATCCAAACTCGTTTATTCTGATTGGGCTTCTTCCAAAGAGACAGCTCGTACTCTCTGCCATGGGGAATCCATATAGGCTAATAGCTGCTTGCGCTAAATAAAGATTGTTATTATAGGCGGCCTCTACATCAAGTGCATGGATCAATGCTTCGCTACTAGTCTTATGCTGACTTGCCTGATCTCTTCGTCCTTTATTCCATCAACAAAAGCAGCAACTGCTAATTGCTCCTGAGATCACCTTGGTGCATCCGGGTGAGCCAAGTGTGCCAGTCTCTCCACTGCAGCCTCAAATTCTTGTAAAGTCTCCCCAGCTTTTTCCATACGTGATTTCAGCTGAGTCCGATATAATTGAGCAAAGTGTTGGTCTCCATATCTTAGGTCGAATGCAGCTTCTAAAACTTTAAAATGCTTTTGCTGCGCCACTGAAATCATTTGAAGAAATTCTGAGGCTGAGGCTTGACCTCTCAATGCTAGTACTAATGGCATAGTTTTATCTTCATTACTCCAGTTATTTGCCCATGAGGCTGCCTCTAACTGTCTTTTATATATTGACCAAGAAGTTTGTTCATCAAAGGAGGGTGGTTGTAATCGAGAACTTGATGACATTACTAACTGGCCTCCTTTTTCCTTCAGCTGCCGTTTATGCCGTTCTACCTCTCTTTCAACTGCATGAAATCTTCCCTCCATATCACTCATTTTTCCTTCGAAATTGCTAACCTTTCCTTTAATGTCACTAACTTTTCTTTTGACTTCACTCACGTCAGCCTTTATGTTGTTCACATCTTCTTTAATTTCACATTTCAGGTCTTCAGTAGCTGAAAGGATAGTATTTTGTGCACCTCTATAATATTTCTTAATTCTTCCTAGTGCGTAATTTCTTCCTGTTATTCCTCATCAGTCTTATTTCCAGGTCTCCCATCATTTTTCTCAACTCTTCCTGACGTCTTTTTTCTTGTTTTTCTCGATGTCTTTCTTGTTCTTCTTTTTTCTTGACGTCTCTTTTCCTGTACTTCTTTTTCTTCTTGACGTTTTCTTTCTTTTTATTCTTCACGTCTATCCTGTTCTTCTTTGTCTTTTTTGACGTCGTTGCGATTCAAGCATTTTTAATCTCCGAGGAGCGAACTAAATTGATATTGAACTGAAAATACGTCAATAGACAGGCAAGCAAAAGCCCACCAAAATTATAAACATTGAACTTTTCTTGATCTTTTTGTGTAATCGTTAGCTATAAACCGTACATTGGATAGTAGTTGGTTACATTATGAGTCGTTCCGTTCCTCACTATGTGTTGTACACGGGCCAGACTATAGTTTGTCAATATATTTTTCTTGAACGTTTTTGTAAAACATATTTTTTTTTTTTAAGATTTAATATATATTTTTGAACTTCATATTGTCTTTTTCTTGTGTTTTTAAAATTTCTTTTCAGGTTTACATTTAAGAAAGTGTTAGTATTTACTATATTAGATTTATAGTGTTACGACATCCAATTGGTACCATCAGTGA
The DNA here is from genome assembly GCA_963675555.1 of Leptura quadrifasciata. Lineage (NCBI taxonomy): Eukaryota > Metazoa > Arthropoda > Insecta > Coleoptera > Cerambycidae > Leptura > Leptura quadrifasciata. The sequence continues at coordinate 135,740,920 of OY776675.1, read as the reverse complement.
AGCAGTTAAGCAAAAACGAACAGTAAGTATAGATTTTGTATTATTCTCCGTCTGAAACAGTCGTTTTGAACCCTTATTTGTGAAGGTTTAATATCCATTTTGGAAAGTATAATAAAAGTCCTTCAGACGTGTAAATTTGGATCGTTCACAGGTTCACTACCATCACTGTTCTTTTTTGTCAAAGTTGTTTAATTTAATCAGTGGATGTTTTTGTCAGTTAATATATTATTCGATTTAATTAATGCATTTGGATTGTTTAAATTATCAGTTTTATTCGCACTATTGCATCCCATATCGTTTTCACAGTTAGTTAACATCCTTACCAAATCAATATTAGATTCACTTTTGTATCATTTTCTAGTTTATTTAACAAATCATTTTGTTGCATGTTTAACAAAAAATTTAATAATGCAGTATTTTCATCAAAATTAGCTCCGCTTCTTGTTTAAATGTTTTTTTTGTCACTCATTGTTATTACTAAATTTAAGGATTGGTCACTAATAGGTACGAATTGTACGATACACCCATACAAACGAAATAACAAATTATATTTTGAGGATAGCGTAGAAGTAACGAAATTTTAAATTTTTACAAAGCCTTGTTTCATTACTTTTAACAACACCCCGACCATCTGATTTTATTTATGTATTTTATATAATACACTGCAATACAATTATCTCAACAATTACAAATATTCTGGCCTTAATTTTATTATATATACCATTTCAAATGTGATGATTCAGGGTCATTTTGTAATTCGTTCTTGTATTAAAATCGCTACATGGTGCAGAATTGGATAGAGACTTCCCGCAGAAGTTGAAATTAACACATTTGATTACCATATAGCCAATGGAACCAAATTTCAAAGTTAATGCTTAGTAATTTAATTCCAGTGAAATACGGTTACTCCAGATCAATATTTTTATAATAAAAATAAAGTATAGATAGCGTTTGGTAGAATATTACTTTGGCAAATATATACATTCAATTTTAGCTAATTTAATAACTATAGGTAGCAATGTCCGGGTCTTCATGAAAGTAGTTTTTAGGACAAACAGGTTTTTTCAATTGCATCTCGTGAGCGTTGGAGTATTTTTCTCAGTCTGTCAATATGTTCCTGAAGGGATGTAGAAAAAATAATTATATCGTCTAAATAAACTGAACAAATATTGTTTTGATACCCTCTCAAGATATTATTCATAACTCTCTGAAATGTCGCAGGTGCGTTTTTTATTCGAATGGCATACGTTTGAATTCATAATGTCCGTTTTCAGTAAAAAATTGTGTTTTTTGTCCATCATCATTTTCCATTTCAATTTGGCGAAAACCGTTCGCGAGGTCTAAAGTTGTAAAATAATTACATTTTCCTAACTTGTCTAAAATGTCAGTTTGTTTGGTAACGGATATTTGTCTTCTACTGTTTTTTCATTTAGCTTTCTATAGTCAATAGCCATTTTCCATTTGGTTTTGCCTGAAGCATCTAATTTTTTGGGTACGACCCATATAGGGACCAGGGTGAATTTGAATATTGGATAATACTTCAATCAAGCATTTTAGAAATTTGTGAATTTACTTCCGTTTTGTGAATATGAGGATAACGCTAGGTTTTGATAAATATCGGCGTTTCGTCTGTTAATTTAATTTTGTGTTTGATCGCGTTCGTAAATTATAGCGGAATACGTTCTGAATGGAAAATATCTCGATATTCGAAACATAATTTTTTAATAGCTCTATGCTCTTCTTCGTTACAATGGTCTAATCTGACATTTCCTAAAATTCCTTTATAAATTCTGTCTAGTTCAGTATTTTTAAGGGTTGTTCAATTTGTTCAAAATGATTAATCTAATTAGAGTCAAAAGGTTCGGTTTCTATAAGTCTGCCAATGCCAATTCAATATGAATATGTTTTGTTGATCAGGGTTGTTAAAGAAATTTTTTTTTTCAATGTTTACAATAGCTGAGGGTGTTTCAATATCATCAAATTGCATACGATTAAGAATTGCTGTTCCCGATTTTTGAAATGTAGGTAAATAAACTACTTGTCCTGTTCTTGGGGGTATTACTAATGAATAGGGTTGTTCAGGGTATTCTTTCCTATTATTTGGATTTTCTACCACATGTGTTATTATCCTCTTCAAAACAAATCACCGAATCTACAAAATAATAGAATTATTGGAAAAAAGCCTCTGCGCCCGTGACGTTTACGCCAAAGGAAAAGTCAGAGGTTATGTTTTGCAAATAATATAAATCGGAATAAACATGTATTTTGCTGACGTTTCGGAAAGTAATCTCTTTCCGTTTTCAAACCTATTTTTTGGAAGAACTCTTATTTTGCTGTGTATGTCAAATACACAGCTTTAAGATTCTGTTTGGTATTTCCCTAGATACTTACTACTTACACAGAACATAGAACTGATGATATTTTCTTTTAGATAATGTTGAGTTTGTTAAGTTCTTCTTTTAACATTTGCAGCCAGGTTGTACAAATATCTACAGAACAATTCGATACGCACTTATCTTCATTTAATAAGATTATTGCTGATTCTTTAATTTTTCTTTTTTTGGTATCTGTTTCTTTTGTTAAAATTTTTGCCGAGTCCCAGTATATTCTATGTCCGTTTTCCCAAGCATGTTCACAAATCTTTGATTTCTGAATTTCATTCTTTCTAATGTAATTCTTGTGCTCATCCAACCTCACACTGAAAGGTCTGGATGACTCACCCACATAACATTTATCACACTCGCACGGGATATTGTAAATACAGTTTTTTGAATTCTGCTCCCTGTTTATCGGTTTTGTTTTTGTTAAAATAGATCTTAAAGTGCTCCCCGTTTGAAATATCGTCCTACAATCAAATTTGTCACCTATACGGCGTAGCTTTTCCGATAGTCCGTATACATAAGGAATTATTGCTGTATAATGACGTTCAGGTTTTTGTCGTACCTGACTGTCCCTATTTTCAACATTTATGAAAACTCTATCAACAAAGGCTGCAGGATATTGATTATGTACTAGAACCTCTTTGATAATTTTTTTTCGTTATTTAATATTTCATTATTAGATGAAATTATTTTGGCCCTATCGTATAAACATTTTACAACACCCCTTTTAACATTTATTGACTGATTTGAGTTAAAATTTAGATATCTATTAGTATGTATTGGTTTTCTATAAACGCTTGTTTCAATTGTATTATTTACTCTTCTAATTAAAACATCTAAAAAAGGTAGTTCATTCCTACTATCTACTTCTAATGTGAATTTAATAGACGGTTCCTTACTATTTATATTTTCTAAAAAACTATCTAGTAAATCGACACCATGAGGCCAAATTGCAAAGATGTCGCCAACATATCTCCACCAGACAACCGGTTTGTTTATACAATTTTGAACATGTGTGTTCTCAAAGTTCTCCATAAATATGTTGCTTAAAATTGGTGATAATGCAGACCCCATAGCCATACCAAAATTCTGCTGATAGAACTCATTGTCCAATTGAAAATAGGTTGTTCTTATACAGTGTTAAGAGTTCCATTATGCTATTTACACTTAATTTAGTTCTAGTTTCCAAATTATTATCATTTAGCAAGCTGTCTTTAACTATTTTTAAGATTTCATCTACCGCAACATTGGTAAAAAGACTAACTACATCAAAACTAACCATCAGGTGTGATTCATGAATATCGTTTTCATAAATTTTTTCTATGAAATGTTTACTATTTTTAATATATGAATCGGTATTTCCAGATAATGTATCAATAATTTTAAGTAAAAATTTTGCCAAATTATGCAATGGCGAATTAATAGAATTAACAATTGGTCTTAAAGGAATATTTTGTTTATATATCTTTGGTAAGCCATAAAAATGAGGAGGCTTACTATGATGTGGTGTAAGTTTCCATCGTTCAAAATCATTAAATTCATGTTTGTATTTAAACAGAGTTCTGTAAATTTTGCTCTCTATTGATTTTGTTGGATCTTTGTTTAGTTTTGAGTAGGGTCCCTCATTTACAAGAGTCATGATTTTTGTGTTATATATATCTTTATCTATAATGACTGTGGCATTACTTTTGTCTGCTGGCAATATTTTTATACTTTCATCGCGTTTTAAAGAATTTATCGATAACTTTTCTACTGGAGTTAAATTATCCTTAATTTTGTATTGCTTCTCTAAAGCAATTTTTGCTCATATGCGATATTCATTACCACTATCTGTTGGTAAATTTTGAGCCGTTTTTTCTATTGCCGCTACTATGTCAAATTTTGGAACAGTTTTCGGGTTTATTGCAAAATTTAAACCTTTTGATAGTACAAGCCTGTCTGAAATGGACAAAAGTCTTTTTGACATATTAATGACAGTCCTGTCAATTAAAGGATTATTATTTATATTTTGTAATTGCCTAATCTGTTTTTCCCTTATTAAGTTTCTAAATTTATGTAAATACGTATATATCTTAGGGTATTAATTTTGTACTAGAACCTCTTTGATACATTTTTTCTCGTTATTTAATATTTCATTATTAGATAAAATTATTTTGGTCCTATCGTATAAACATTTTATAACACCCCTTTTAACATTTATTGATTGATTTGAGTTAAAATTTAGATATCTATTAGTATTTGATGGTTTTCTATAAACGCTTGTTTCAATTGTATTATTTACCCTTTTAATTAAAACATCTAAAAACGGTAGTTCATTCCTACTTTCTACTTCTAATATGAATTTAATAGACGGTTCCTTACTATATATATTTTCAAAAAACTATCTAGTAAATCAACATCATGAGGCCAAATTGCAAAGATGTCGTCAACATATCTCCAGCAAGTACCATAAAGCTTTACAATCACAAAATGTTAAATGAATCAGGATTTAGAATAAAGAATACTTATTTCACTTATAAATGATTTCTAAATTAATCAATATTGAATTAAAATTCTAGGAATGATGAAAGGTAAAGTAAAATAAAAGATACATATTATTAAGTATATTCTGCTCACTTGACAGGTTTTGCTGTTTTGTGTTTCCTGGTGATATGAATAAAATTATTAATATTATTCATAACGGAAGTACTTAGTTTACTGCTGTTCAGTTTCATTATCTGAGGAATAAATGTGGCTGGAAATTAATGTTAAATAGACCTCGCAGCTGGATATATGAGCCATTTACAATATTACTTCTAATTCAATGCTCCATTTGAACAGTTCGTTAGATAAGGCGGATAGAAGTACCGTTCCACTTTTTTCGTTAAGACAGGCAATACGGCAACAAGGAATCCACAACTAAATTACATAATAACAACTCACAGCCATTCTTCATCGTTTACCTCTAATTAACACATCAGAGAAAAGCACTAACAGGGACCTGAAAAATTATAAATACATTATAATTGTAGGAACAGATTAAAGTATTCATTTAGTATACAAATTGGTTATTAAAGCTCGTAGGGCACACCAGACAAGTCAGGTACATGTGCTATTTGTTATAAAACAGATTTATGAAGATATTCTTTCATAATTTATTTTTAAACACGGAGATGATGGCTCGAGTCGCAGACACATAAATTATGGGCAAATATACGGAGTCATGGGCCGGCAACCGCTAATTCGTAGGGTAATATGTAACATTATATGATCACTAATGTTACGGGGAGTAAAACTGCAAGATTTATTAAATTTGTTTTTAACTTAATTCTAGGAAGCCATGTTTAAACAAAGCCTTAAATTAAAAATGGAATGTCGTTTTGACAAATTCGTTATAAAGCTGTAAATTTTTAGTAAATTTAGCAACAATAAATAATCTGTAATGTAAACGTTAAGACGTATCTACCATAAACAAAAAGCGTTGACATTAATTTTCGTCCAGTAATAATTCACTGATATTTTCAAGTTTCATAAAATAATCTTTTTCAAACCTGTTACTAAAAATGAGTTGATTACATTTATATCTGGCCTAAAAAATAGCACAGCCCCTGGGCCTGATGGACTATTTGTATGCACAATAAAACATATCTATAAATTTCTAGTTAATCCGTTAATTATCATATTAATAGATTTATGTTTTATAAAAGGCCTAGGCCTAGCAAATGGAATGAATGTACAACTACGCCCTATTTAAATTCGGTGATAAGAAAATTGCCACTAATCATAGACCTATAACCATTATAAATAATTTTGCAAAAATTTTTGAAAAGTGCTTGAAAATACGACTAATGAATTATTAAGACAATATATATTATTAACTAATAATCAAGTTGTCTTTAGCGAAAATATGTCAACTGAGATGCTGTCATTAGTTAATTAAAAGTATTATAAATGGGTAAGATAAATATAAAAAATATCCTACTGTGTTTCTAGAATTGACCATGCCATCCTACATTGTCAACCATCAAATTCTATTGAGCAAATTATAAAAAATAGGTATTATAGGTAAAACATTGAACATGTTCCAGGATTACTTAACAAATCGATATCAAAAAGTAAATATATACGAATGCAAAGCATTAATACAAACAATAATATACATAAACCGCTGCCCAAGGAATCACATCCAGATCCCAGTGTAATATTTTATTCCCTTTAATAATAGGGTGGGGGTGGCAATGAGAGTGGTAGAGGGGGTGACTAATTCCAAAAAAAATTAGAGTTCCTTGGTTTTCGTATACACACTAAATCCCAATTTAATTTTTTACTCCCTTTAATAATACACACGAGGGTGGTAATAGGGAGTGGCTAAAGCCAAAAAATTTTTTTGAAACGTGCTTTAGTTCCTTTAACAACAGTGTGGGGGTGGTGTTGGGGGTAATAGTGGGGGTGGCTGATGCAAAAAAAAAAAAATTTGAGTCATTGACTTTTCGTACATGACCTAAATTGCAATTTTATGGACCCTTACCTGCTTGATTTGCCTATTTACCTTTATTTATACCATTTACCCCCGGACCTTTCAACGGAATTAGAGCAAAATATAAGCTAGGTCCAGATCTCATTATAATACATAAGTGTACCAAATTTCAAGTCAATATCATAAACGGTTCCAGAGTAAACGTGCACACAAGAGAAGTTACAGAAGGACTTATACAGTCTTATACATACTAAATCCCAATGTAATATTTTGCTCCCTTTAATAATAGGGTGGGGGTAGCAATGAAGGTGGTAGAGGGGGTGGCTAATGCCAAAATGAATTTTAAAGGCCCTTGGTTCTCGCATACACACTAAACACCAAATTAATTTTATACTCCCTTGAACAATAGCGGGGATGGCAATGGGGGTGGTAGAGGGGGTGGCTAATGCCAAAAATTTTTTAGAGGCCCTTGGTTCTCGTATACACACTAAATCCCAATGTAATTTTTTACTCCCTTGAAAATAGGGTGGGGATGGCAATACCCCCATTGAGGGAGTTGCTAACCCAATAATTTTTTTTGAGACGTTTCATTCTTGTATACACACTAAATCACGTTTTAATTTGTTTTACTCCTTTCCTAATAGTTTGGGAGTGGTATTGGGGGTGATAGTGAGGGGTGGCTGATGCAAAAAATAATTTTGAGACGTTGACTTTGTTGTACATGCCCTAAATTGCAACTCTATGGACCTGCTTGCTTTGCTTATTTACCTTTATTTATCTCATTTACCAACGGATTTTCAACGGAATTAGATCAAAATATAATCTAGTTCCAGATCTTGTTATAATACATAAGTGTACCAAATTTTATGTCAATATCATAAATGGTTCCAGAGTAAATGTGCGCACAATAAAAGTTACAGACCGACAGACAGAATTATTTTTTTCGTTCAAATTTAAAATCTTGACATTTCATGACATTTTAAGCTTATTTCAATAAAAACAAAAAACATTTTTTTTGCGTTACTACACGTCCACTTCTTTGTACAATTACTGAAATTTAAAATTGGTTCATTGGAAATATTTTCCGTAATGTTTTTCAAAACGGATTGATTTGAATTGGCAGATTTAACAGTGGTGTAGCAAGAAGAATTGGAGGTTGAGGGAAGTTTGCTAGCGAATTAGATCCAGTAATTGGAGAGACTAATTTGCTACATTTATTCGATTTGCAAAGAACTTTCTATGTATCCTTCTGCTACTTGACAAGACTTCTAGCTTCGATGCCTTTTAATGTTGTAATATCCTCACCTGCATTTACCAACGTAGTTGCTGAGGTACGGCGGAAACAGTGGCCAGTATATTCTTGTCGATTTTTTAGATTCAGAAATGAGGTAATTTGTTTAGGCATATGCCCAGTTTATTAATCCCAATTACTTGTATACATTTATTTTTTTGGAAAATAATAAAAATAATATCAGAAGGAACATCATCATATTATTTACATAATTTTTTAGGTGGAGCATGATCAAATTCCATATCTGATTCTCTCGATTTTTCACTCATTTTATTCATTCATTCTATCTCAAGAGTGATAATTTTTACATTCTATAATGGCCGTGGAGAAAAATTATTTTTGCACAGGATATTCAAGAACGTAACAGAGGAAATGAGTACTTGTGTGTGCCTCAACATCGTACTACTGCCTTCAGATGATCTTTTTCTTATTATTCTGCATCGATTTACAACTCCCTGCCTAATCACATCAAATCAATTAATAATCCATTTTCTTTTAAAAGTAGAATAAATTTCTATAGCTTAATCACTTAATGTTATGTCATCGCAATAATCGTTGATATTCAATGTTTGTTTGTATCCTTCACATCTTGTATTTATTACTCACTTTATTTATATTCTTTTTATTATCTTTATTTATCATTGATATGTCTAAATTCTAAAAATAATTTTTTGTTCAATCTTTTTTCATATTTAAAAAGTATATATATGTAATTTTGTTGTAACTATTTTTCAAGTTGGGCTAAAGCAGCCATTGGGTGAGCCACGCCTTGATAACGTCATTCACCGTTCCAAAAAATCTTTAATTTTAATTTACTTATCTTATAATACATAAAAGCATAAAGATCTCATTTGGTTTTTTAAGCTCTTACTCTTAAATTTGCTTCAGTACTTAAGCTACAAACGAAACGTACATTTTTTACTGATTAGAAAAGCAACAGCTAGAATATTATGCAGGTTATAACAGCAATAGCTGTAGAGGACAACCTATTTTTCATTAATCTCTGCAGGATATCAAATTATAAAGGTGCTCCGAATAAAAGCAACACCTCATTCAAAATTAATAATACGGGAAATTATAGAAACACAATAACAGAAATTAGAATAAGGTTTTATACCGGTTGACCTGCACTAGAACAAAAGGTAATTAATTGCACGTCAGAAATAGGATCTAAAACTTAATTACCGCAGTAGGTGGTGGTTGCTACTGAAAGATTGATTAATTATTTTAATTTACTAAAATTATGTTGACCTCAAAGACCGGAAGGTAGGTACTGCAGTGCATTGAAAGAATGAAAATCAGTTCGTCAATCAAAGCATTTATTATGTGAAACTCTATAAACGGTTTTATATTTATGGCGTTCGTTGATAGATGGCGCAATGTATATGGAATGCTCAAATAAAATTATTGATGCCGTTGTGCTATTATTGTAGGGAATATTACAGCTAATTCTACGTATTTCATTCCGCGATATTTTTACAGCGATTTTTAATATCATTGTTATGTTTATCAACAGCATACAGTAAAATGTTTAATTATTATTCTTGTTTAATGGACTTTTAACGCGGTATTTTACAGGCAGGTAAAAAAAATACGGACAATTTTAATTTGTGGTAATACAGACAGCATGTGTATTCCACTGACAATATCATAAATAGTTTATGAATGTTTTATTTCACTTTTCTATTAGGCTAAAATGTTCTGTTTTTAATAATAGGAAAGTGATACACACCTAATTGTTTTGTTTATCTCTTCAATAGCCTGCATCTTAAACTGAGGAATAGGTACATACACTTTATTATTAAATAGAAGTACAAATACAAGTATACACTTCGATTATAATTGATTATTAATCATTATTTTTCATTAATGGCTAAATGATATAGTCTTGCTAATTTTACTTTTGTAATAGAATATTGACAAATATATAAACATACATACAGGGTATTCCTTAATGATGTGCTTATATTTCAGCGTGTGATGCCCTAGGTCACTTTATGAAGGAAAGTTCATATGAACATACGTCCGCAACGGATTTTTTTTAATCGTTATTTTTTAATATCTCAGAAAGCATTTTAAATATTATTTTGGTATGTATTAATAGGATGTAAAACCACATATTTTAGTTAGAAAAATTATTTTATCGCTCCATCACTGGCGTCCCTGCAGACACATCCTCTGATATTTTTTACCATAAAAGTTGTACGTCACTGGCATTTTTTATGTGAATATTTTTTTCTAATTAGCCTAGTGAATTTTACATGATCTTGCGTTTTTCTCGCCATTTACATGTGGTTTATACTAATCGTTGGATAAGTCGCGGAGGACTTCAGCAATGGCCAGCAAGATCCCCGATCTCAATAATGTTGATTTATTTTTTAGATTCATCTTAAAACCCTGTTGCATAATACTTCCGATTTAAGAGAACAAATAGTTTGTTTACTGTTATTATAGTCATTTTTATATAACCCTCTCCAAGCTAAAATGCCGTAATTCAAAATCAACTCTATGCATATGGTTATTAAATATCTTTATTTAAATAATTGGGCAATATATAGAATTTGCTAACATAGATTACATGTTCATTTCATTTCAGATGTTTATCAATTATTAAATATCAATTATCAAATACTTAATTTTTTTGCCTTTTTTAATAGTAGGATATTGGCAATTTTGTTCGATACAGTTTTTTTTATGTACTATAAAATCTAGCTTTTGTGGTTGATCAGCAATTGGACTAGTAAAAGTTCAAAGTTTCATTTTTTCTACATTTAGTCTGACTTGACTCTGACTAAGAAAATCTCGAAGTACTTCCAGACCACCTTCAGCCCTTTTATATACGGCCTCCCACGATGTGACTGCAAAATATTATTACCGTGTCATCGGCATAAAACATGAGATGATCATCTAAGCTATTTATTCAAGCAATATCGGCCCCAGTACCGTGCTTTGAGTCACTCATGTGATAATTTGCAGTGACCACTTTTTTATTCTGCGATCTTAATACATTGAGTTCCTTGACTTAGACAGTTTTTTATAACTTTCATTGGATGGACCTTTATTCTTATTCTTTCTAGTCTACTTAAAATTACATCACGAAAAACTGAATCGAAGGCTTTAGCCAGATCTAAAAACACCGCTAGGTTTTTCATGTCAGAGTCAATATCGTAAATAATTTTTTGTTAGGTCTAATATAGCAAATTCACTTTGACAATTTTTATCTGAATCCATATTGTGTATCATTTAAAATATAATTTTCTTCAAAAAATTAAATCAGTGTATATTTAAGGTTTATTCAAAATTTTTTCTAAGTTATTTGTAATAGAAATGGGCCTATAATTTGTTAACTCTGTTTTTCCCTTGTTTGTAGATTGGAATAACTACTGAATCCTTCCATTCCAGTGGTATGTTGCCATTTACAAAACATAAGTTATGATATATACTAAGGGTTCTAGAATCTAATTGTGGACATTTTTTACTGTACTTACTTATATACTACCCGGTCCCGCTGAAGGATAATTTTTTAATTTAGAAATATACGTTATAATCCCTTTTTTAGTTAAAATTTTAGTCTAAGATATATAGAATTGTTAACAATATTTTCGCATGTATTGCTTTTTATATTAGTAATATTTGATTTTTGCCATATTACTTAAAAAAGTTATTGAACATATTTTTTATTTCTGTTTTATTCTTAATAAGTTTGCCTGTTTCATTATCTATGCAGTAGTTTTGCTGTTTATCTTTCTTATTAATATTTATTTTACTTGATTTGCTTTGTAACATTGATTCTTTGTATTTTTAATTATTTTGTTTACTCTGTTTCTATATTTTGTGTATTCTTTTTTAATATCATTTGTATGAGTGTTAACCAAGTAACGGCGATTTTCTACATATTCAAATGTGTTTTTTAATATACCTATAACCAGTACACCCTTTCGTAAATAAAGATGAAAACTACTAATAATAATAGAGTTACGTCTTATGTCCGCCTTCGTAAAAGGAGCCTTTAAAGAATTGTTGGCTGTACAATTTCCAAACTGAAATATCATGTATTAAATGTGATTCTATTAGAGAAAATAGGTTGTTTTGGCCATAGAGTAATTTCAATTCGACAAATGCTGGTGAATAGCATAACATCCGGAAGCTATGTTCTTGAAAATTTAATTTTTGGTCAACATTCAATCTAAGAAATTTTGTAAGAGTCATATTTCCCAGAATATGACATCCAAGAGGAAGTTGCATTATTAGTTCAGTTTTAATTAAGCACATTAAACATACTACGGTGGGAGCCGCATTAAAGTAATCGATGTTTTATCATCTCTCAGCAGTAATCGTCATATTGTTACCTCCTTTCTCTTATTATTTATTTTTGAGAAAGAATTGAGGCAGCATATGCGGACGACTAGCTGGTTTAAGTCGGAGCAGAGAGCCGTGGGTCCAGAGCATTCGTAAGAGTGGAGAAACTTACCCTTTCTGACATGTACAGCATAAGCGACAGATTTCTGTTTATTTCGAGAAAAGGAGACAAAGAAAAATTGAAGTTAAATTGGGCACCATCTATAGTAAAATAAGCAAAATTGTCTCTTTTTCTCGAATAACCAGTCTACTATAGATCAGACTGAAATTGTTGGTAAGAGAAATAAAAAGATAGTTTAAAATGAATGTTAAAATATATTACATGAAAAATAGACAAATCGGTTTGAAAGACAAATCGAGATTTAAAATATATATATATATATATATAACAAATTTATACCAGTATCCTAGATTGATAATTGTTGAGGTGATTGGTTCTGGGACAACAATCCAGGCCCACAATTGTCTCTTGTTGCAAGAATGAATTCTAAAGTTTCCTTGACAATTTACGTCTCTCAATGAATGGGGTGAAAGTTGTAGGAAAACCAACTATGTGGTTTAATGAAAAGATAACGAAATGTTATCTATGAAAGATAAACTGTGCAAAAACTATGCAGGAATGTAGAAGAAGTATCTCAGAATTTAAGTATCTAAGAATATAAGCATCTAAGCATGTATGCATGTACAAAATTTAAGCAAGTTAGCTGTACAAAATTAAGCAAGTTAGCTGCACGAAATATATTTAAGCTGATTTCATAGACTATAAATTGCCAAAAAAAAAAAATGAAAAGGAAAGAGAAGAAAAATATTTTTAAAACCATGTGGTACATATAGTATATTAACTACTTATTAAATTAAAAAGAATTGACTGAATTCAAATTTATTTTTAAAATAATTGAAATTATATCAAAGGCAAAATTTGAAGATTAATTAAATATTTAAATGAGTAATGAAATTACCTGTATGTACAACACTTGTTAACTGGGATATAAAAATTGTAATATCAATTACTGAAGTCCACAGTTAAAAATTATATACGTTTGAATCAGTACAAAAGCTGCAAGCAAATGACTTCCTGGTGAGTTTTACTGATAAAGTAAACTTTTTGTCCTAGTTACTGGAAAACAACGCTACCAAAAAAAATGTGAGAAATCTAATTCCCTATTTAAATTGAAAACCATAAAAATATAGAAATAGTACAAGTATGGCCATCTGTCAGTGGTTGAGTTAAGCGCAACAACCTGCCTTGTAGATTCCCGTACTCACAACTAAATTAGTGGCATATAATCAATAAAAGGAATCTATTATAAAAGTTTTTATTATTTCCATAGCAGAGCCTTTGCTTCACAATTCGTAATTTCTATTATGTACATAACCACAAATATGAACAGATGTAAATAACTAGTAAAACGTATTGATAACTCAGTAAATATATTACATCTTATAGGATTTACTATATATAGAATGAGAAAAGGTAAGGAAAATAACCATATGTACTCCATAGTAAACAAAAATATAAAAATTGAAAAATTGATATGTGATGTAACTAAATTTTGTAGACAAATTGTTAATTGTTTCCTGGTATGCTGTGTGGAACGGAAATGAGATACATAATAGTTAATAGAAAATGACGGAGTTCCTAAGATATATAACTAAGTACATAAAACAGTGTGAAATGGTTTAGTAATTATACAAATAAAATTCTCTTAGTTGAAAACAGTTTCACTTACAAAAACTAAATCGAAAAATGTTATACAGGTCGTGCTAAATATAACCAAAACACTAGTTTTTATATAAAACTGTTAAATGGACATAGACCATGTAACAGAATCAATGACGTTACCTGTGTCTCATGAATGACGTCATTAATATTCTTTACTTATTGAAAGATAAATTACTCGTGGGTAACAGATTTTATTAAATTATATTAATCATGGTTTTTCAAAATTACCGTCTGTTTGTCCGTCTGTTAACCCGATCATTTGCGCTCTCGTCCATACATCCATCACAGAGTGTGCCAACTGAAATCTTCTTTGCGACAAAATTCTGTATGAGTCTCAATTTTAAACATTTCGTAAACATAAAAAAAAATATTCTTAAGGAGTTCCACTTTTTAGATTCATTGCTATTCTTTTCGATACTGTAGAGGACCTAACGTATGATTAGAAGATGAGAATAACATTCTCAATTTTATAATTACTTTTCTATAAAAGTTAAAATTATATATCGGATAGCATGTAATTCATCATGTATAACTCTTGCTACACCATCAATTACTATCAACATTTGCTAAATGCACCTCTATTTAAGAGGTGGGAGACATATATTTATTTTTTTAATTGCTCAAAATTGTTCAAGACTTTCTTGATTAGGGGTTACATCCCTTGTAAAAAACTCTAAATTAAGGAAAAAATTATCATTGCCCTTTTAAAGTAGAATTCATCACGAATAGTAAAAAAAGGAATATATAAAAGATTAATATTGGCTTTCATGTGAAATTTTGTTCAAGAGAAGTATTAATTGACACGCTGTGTGTTTTGGTCTTTACGATAATGGAAAAACCGAAGTTTTAAACAGTAACTTATTGCTATCTAGAACAATAATCTTATTGTTTATAAAACAGATATAAAAGTTATGAAACATTTTAGAAATTAAATATGCATGGAGTATTTGATAATAATCTACAAAAACAAACTGCTAATCAGAAGGCAGTGATTAGAATTACAAATTTAGCAATTATACGTAGCAAATTTAACAAAAATCTCCCGATGATACCAAATTAGTTACCGAAATGCGAATTAAAGTATTTAATGTTTGCATAGTGTGGTCTAATGTTTGCTCAAAGAAAGTAAGTAAGTAAGTTTATTCCTTAGTATTAGATATATTACATTATATATGTGTAATATAGGCCATTGAAGAACAAATCTACATAAAATTCAATAAATTATAAAAATTACGTTAATATTTAAAAAGAGAAACAAAACAGCAAACAAACATTACAATAATGTCTAATTTCTGTGGTGTTTATTTATTTATTTAATAAATATACAAAAAGATATTAGTAAATTTATTACAATTAAAAGTTAACATTCTTGAACAGAATATTGTTCAATATCACAGATATAGGTACTTGAAAGCTTGCTTTTTGAAAGAGTTTTGACAAGGATTTTCTCTTAGATTGACTGGCAGAGTATAATAAAATTTTATTGCAGAATATGACCCTTTTCAGTGATTGTCAGATAATGCTGTGGAAATTGAAAATTATCTTTATTCCGTGTATCAGAAAAATGTGTAAAGGTAGACATTTCAAAATAAAGCCGTTTGCTTTTAAATACATTAGGCAATAATAAATACACAACCCTAGAACTGTGAGTAAGTTATTTATTTAAACAACCCCTGCATGATTCATTAAATGTTTTCTTGAGAATTATGCGAAGAACTTTTTTTGCAGTTTAAAGACCCTGAACAGATCAGTGCTTCCACCCCAAATTTCAATAGCATATTTAATATGGAATAAAAGTTAGCATATAAGCTGTTTTGAGGGTATCTAGATTAAAAGTGCTTAATAAAATTCTTAAAGCAAAACAGCTTCTGTTTAACTTTTTTATAATATGCAATTGGACTTGGCTTCGTTTAAAATAAGCTGGTTGGTATGAAACCAATTCTTCATATTGTTGAATTTCCACAATAGTTCTATCTTTTATTATATGATTGGTATCATCAGCGCAGTGTATAATATTTATTTTGCCGCTATCATTTATCAATTTACTATGTCATTGAGAAATATTATGAACAGAAGTGGTCCCAAGACACTGCCTTGTGGTACACCATGGTTGTACGTCCGATTAATATTTGGTTTTGTCAGGTGTATGAAACGTAGAATTATGAGTTTTAAAAAATATGCAATTGGACTTGGCTTCGTTTAAAATAAGCTGGTTGGTATAAAACCAATTCTTCGTATTGTTGAATTTCCACAATAGTCCTATTTTTTATTATATGATTGGCATTATCAACGCAGTGTATAATATTTATTTTGCCGCTGTCATTTATCAATTTACTATGTCATTGAGAAATATTATGAACAGAAGTGGTCCCGAGACACTGCCTTGTGGTACACCATGGTTGTACGTCCGATTCATATTTGGTTTTGTCTATCATTATACAGGTTTTTTGTTTCCTGTCTCAGCCAGGCAGCAATATAAACTTATAAATTAAATGTTTTTGTACAAAGCAACTTTTTATCAAAATGTAAAAAATACAATAGTTTTGATCTCCGAACAGCAATTCAGGTACACACTGTAGATATAAAAGCCTATTGTCTCTAAAGAGATTTGGAAGTTGTTGTGTGCTATATATTTTAGAAAACGTACACCGATTGAGTATCCGTGTATCATGAAATGTGTCTTTGAGATATCCTTACACCCATTACTAATCAATCATCGACCGCACTATTAATTGCTTTAATAGCATTGTCTTCAATTTTCGTTATATTTGATATCTAACAAATGTTTCTAAGAAACTATTCAATTTCTGCTTAGACGTAGTCCTCAGAATAAGGCATGCATAATTTTACTGATGGTTTCCAACTTAAACACAAAGGACAAACTGTAAGACGACTTCTACGTAATTTAAAATGTTGCATAGTTCCTCTCAGTACCTCACTGATGCCCATTTCTTCACTAATGATAATCGACAGGTGGCACATAAGTAGATTACTTTCTTAGCAGGAAAGTTATTGTGGCATTTTACTTATTTGTGAGCCACATTGTGGTTCCAGTTGCGTAAAAAATCAAGTTGGTCCAATTGTGTGATATAATTAAGGCTACAGGGGGTCGACCTGATCAAAATGTAATATTTCTTGTCACTTATGTCGGTGGCTAAAATCTTCTCGGTGAATTTAACGCCTTTTGTTGTTTTTTATTAGTTATCCGCTCCCTAAACTTTAAAGTCGGCAATAAGTATACAAACAATTTTAAATTGTAACTATTATGAAAAAAATATATACTGTGAATTTATTTTCCTTTCTTAAAAGTGAGTGTTCGCAAGAATTTATGAAATTAATTTTATTTCATAATTTTCTAGCTGTTATCCAGCGATGACCGGGTGACCTAAGATAACTTGTAAACCATTGATAAAAAACTGTAATCTTGGATTTTGGAAACATTCTTTTATAGCCCTTCCTATGGCCGAGTCAATCGGCTCTTTATAAACTTTATGAGAATAATTATAATTTTTAGATGCTGTGACACACGTACACCTCGTGAATTGAATAAATGAACATGCGTCCACCCCCAATCAACATCAACGTATCCTCTGACTAATAAATATCCATAAACGCTGGGATCACACCTGCGTACACTGCATGTCGGTTGTGCATTTATTTCGTAATTAAGCGCAGTCCGATATATGCACTTGTTTACCACTTACTGTATGTAGATATATAATAACATATGTAGTCAAAATTAACCAAATACAACGTTGAAAACAAGTTACACATAATTTAAATACAAGTTTGATCCCAACTGAAAATACTATATTTCATTTTTGAGTTTACATACGCATGATAGCAATCAAACATGTATAATGGTCAACTGAGTATGACAAAACTTTTATGTCAAAAGCTTAGCTTTGTTTTCATGTCAAATAATTTTAGTGATCCTTAAAATGGATTCTGCCATTAATCATTATACCCAAGAACATTTAGTTTTGATAGTAGTAAGATTGCATAATATTCATTGTATTTAATATAGACTGCTGGAGATTTTCCCTAATTTCTTCTTTAATGGAGAAAATATTGTCATCTACAAACATGACTATTATACTATTAATGTATAATAACAACAGTAAAGGTCCCAGAATATTAGACTAGACTCAGACGCCTCTCTTCATATACTCCCAGTTGGACGTATTTTCCTCAACATATTTTCTTTTATATGTATTCACTGTCTTCTGTTGGCGGGATAGGATTTAGCTAACATAATCATAACTAGTGCCATGAAAATCACACTCCTCTAGATGCTGTGAAATGACTTTGACAGGTCTGGAAATATACCTTCTATTTGTTCGTCAGAATTCAGAGCATTTGTAACATACTCAATGAACTGAAAGACTACCCTTATGGTGGATCTTTCCTTTATGTAATCATTTTAAGTATTGACAAAATGTCATATTTTTCTAAATAATTCATTATTCTTAGATATCTATTTTTTTAAAAGTTCCACATAATCGGACAAAGACCTATTACTTTTGATGAATAGGCTTAAAATATCATGAAACGTCGAGATTTTAAATTTGAGCAAAAAAAAATTTCCTGTCTGCCTGTCGGTCTGTAACTTTTTTTTAGCGCACGTTTACTCTGGAACCGTTTATGTTATTGACTTGAAATTTGGTACACTTATGTATTATAACGAGATCTGGAACTAGATTATATTTTGATCTAATTCTGTTCGGAGTTCGGGGATAAATGAGGTAAATAAGGGTAAATAGGCCAAGCAAGCAGGTAAGAGTACATAAAATTGCAATTTAGGGCATGTAGGAAAAGTCGAGATCTTAAAATTTTTTTTGGCATCAGCCATCCCTTACTATCACCCCCAATACCATCCCCATACTATTATGAAAGGGAATAAAAAAAATTAAAATGTGATTTAGTGTGTATACAAGAACAAAACGTCTCAAAAATTTGTTTGGCGTTAGCTACCTCCTCTACAAGCCCCATTGCCACCCCCGCCCTAATATTAAAGAGTTAAAGGCAGAAAAAAATTAAATTTAAATTCGGTGTGTATAAGAGAACCACGGACCTCTAAAAAATTTTTGGCATTAGCCACCCCTCTACCACCTCCGTTGCCACCCCCATCCAATTATTAAAGGGAGTAAAAAATTAAATTGGAATTTAGTGTGTGTACGAGAACCAAGGGTCTTTAACATTTATTTTGACAATAGCCACCCCCTCTCTACCACCCCCATTTCCATCTCCACTCTATTATTAAAGGGAGTAAAATATTACATTGGGATTTAGTGTGTATAAGACTTGGATACAAAATCTCGACGTGGAAGTAGTAATTCCTTGAGCAGCGGTTTTCTTACGTTGCATTATCATTCTAAACATTGAGACGACTCATTTGATATCTCATATATTGTGCCTACTATCATTTTAGTTAAATCTCTTAATTTTATTTTTTATATTTACTATTTATTTTACAATCGCTTTTATTTATTTAAATTTTTCATGTTTCGCCTTTTCTTTACTTTGTACTATTTCAAGATCAATCATTTTATATAAAAATATTCAACAAAGATATCACTATATAATCCATAACTAATAATAAATTACGAACACAACCAATCAGTCAACCGACTGCTGGCGCTGACTACGCGCGAACAAGATTTATTCTCTCATTGTCCACTGCTGCGCTGGCTCTGCTGGTCGGCAGAAAGATACGTCGCATGTCGCTCCGTTTATACGTAAACGGTCCCCATATACGCGCGATCAGAAGTATTTTCAGCTCTAAAAGGGTATATCTTAATGTCATGGTATAGTAAATCGTTTTCCAAATCCGCTCGGCTCGAGAGATATGGCTAGTCAAAGTTAGAGTCGCCATATCGGATGTATTATCGTGCGTTCCAGGATTATGATATTGAAGGTTGAATAAAATTAACGATAATACTTATCATTTGTATTCTTTGGATTTTAATTACATTATTAATTTACTATCTTATAAACTGCTGGAGGAATATTTAACAAGATGTTGGTTTCACTGTAATTTCTGTCACCGATTCTAGTTGTCTCAATGAGAAGACGCAGAATTTTCTACTTTTACTTCCACGTCCACGCAAATTTTTTTTCTTTTTTGTTGACTTAAAATGTCATGAAACGTCAAGATTTAAAATTTTAGCGAAAAATAAATTTCTCTCTGTCGGTCTGTAACTTTTTTGTGCGTACGTTTACTCTGGAATCATTTATGATATTGACTTGAAATTTAGTACATTTATGTATTATAACGAGATCTGGAACTAGATTATATCTTGATATAATTCCGTTGAAGGGTTCGGGGGTAAATGGGGTAAATAAGGGTAAATCGTAAAAGCAAGCAGGTAGGAGTCCATAAAATTGAAATTTAGGGCATATACGAAAGTCAAGGTCTCAAAATTTTTATTGGCATCAACCACCCCCACTGTCACCTCCAAGTCACTCCCAATACCACCCCCACACTATTATGAAAGGAAGTAAAAATAATTGAAACGTGATTTAGGGTGTATATAAGAAGGACACGTCTCAAAAAAAATTTTTGGGGTTAGCTACCCCCTCTACCACTCTCATTGCCACCCCCGTCCTATTATTAAAGGGAGTAAAAAATTAAATTGGGATTTGGTGTGTATAAGAGAACCAATGCCCTCTAAAAATTTTTGCATTAGCCACGCCCTCTACCACCCCCATTGCTACCCCACCCTACTACCACTGTACTAAAAAAAGGAAGTTTCAACCATCTTGCGTCGAAAAATTGCTCTTATTTAACATTCTATTTTCGGATACTTTCAAAATTTTTTTAAGGACCCTGTAGAGTTTTCGCCAAAGCACTTTAAATTTCATCCTTGCAAATAGTGTGAATAATATGCTACTAATTGTTTCTTACATTAGAACAATGGAAACGAACTTGACTAACAGTCTACCCACTTTGTAAGTGCAGTAAATTTAAATAAGAATGCTACCAAGATTATATAACTCTCCATCGTCAAGTTGCATTCTTATGAATTAGTGAATAACAAGAATTAGCATCATAAAGCATACCAATCAGCACTCAAAGTACAATAAAGTATCATTGTATCAGGTTGGCTGTATAACAGTATTTGTGCATGTCCACCCACACAACAAAACAAAGCGGTAACATAAAGTAACATTATCAGCATGTCCTTGAATAAAACATTTTCCGAGTTAATACGGCCTGTCATAAACTATCCCCGCAAAAATCCTGTTACTTACAATTTCAGATCTGGACATTTGCACATGAAACAGCCACTCTTGTGTCCGTATACGGTCCTCTAGATATCTACTAATCCTCTACATATTGTATCATGCAACAACTAAGTTTCTGAATGCAGGCATGCATTATTTGCCGAAATAATTTCATATGTTGCCTTGTAAACGTCCAGATGTGTTTTAATCCACGAGTTATGGACTATGTAAACTGATGCAATATGGTAAAGTGGTTTATAAAATTGGATTTAAATATTAAATATGTTCTGTAATCTGCTTTATGTCGAATTTTGATATGCAGGATTAAGAATGTTATAAACCTCTTACGGTGGATTGATCCGGGCATTCTATAAATAAATTTATAACCACGTATAAAAATAAAGACGTAAACGGTTATAAATAATACACAGAGTAGGACAAAAGTTGAGTAAAAGTAAATTGGTGACTGAAAAAGACTAGAAGACTATGTATGAAGATAAAGATCTCAGACCTTTTAGTATTTGATTTTGAATTTCTTAAATTTTATAAAGATAGGTACATAACCAAATATGCCAGTAATTCAATGAAAATTATTTGTCTCACACAGGTTTTCGAAAAAAATAAAACATGATACAGGGTGATTTAGCATAAATGTCCTGTCCCATAACTTGGTTATTTCTGGACAGATTCGAGAATTTCCTAACCAAATTAAATCGTTTTCTGGCAAATTTTTAAACGTCATATTGCGAAAATAATGGCTGTATTAAAAATTATGTTTACGAAATAAGAGAACATCATCGAAGTAATTGATCACATTAATACGAGCAATATTTCGCCTTTCTTGTAAATAGTAGAAAAACTAGACAAGGTAGCCATATGACATATTATATTTTCTAAATCAGAGAAAAATGAGGATTGTCATTCTCGAATAAGATTCAGCGTATTCGTTTTAAAAAAGCGAGTAACACCCAATATATGGTTAGATTTGGTCATTATTTTCTCAATATAACGCATAATAACTTAATTTGATTTTCAAAACTCTCGAATCGGTCCAAAAATACATAGTTAGAGGAGGAGTTATTAATGGTAAATCGCCCAGTACTTCCATACAGCACTTATAAAAGTAACTGATGACATTCGACAAAACTCAGTTAACAATAAAACGTTCAGTCTAATTCTACTCGATTTTAGTTCACTACCTTGAATCCATAAGTCCTCCCTTCATTGTATTATTTGGGTTCTTCTAGTGCTGTATTGTCTTCCTTAAATCTTAATTAATCAGCAGGGAATATTGTGGAGCTGTGGCAAAAGATAAGAAGGCTGTCAAGTCCAAATTTCCTCCATCATATCAAGATATACCTCAAGGGTCTATCTTAGGACCCTGATTTTAATATATGTCGCAGACATGAGCTGTGAAGTCAATATTCTAGTGTAATGTAGCATGCAGATAGTTCTTAGTAAACTTTTGATGTTTGCCTAGTATACTTGCAAAACTCAATATTTCATCTACAAATTAAAAAAAAATCTTCCAATTATAACTTAAAAATCAATGTATTTATCCCGTATTAATAGCATTGTATGATATATATGAAAAATATGTGAATATTTCATACATACTTAACAACGTCCTCTCCAAAACAACAAAGCAACCGACGTGGTGATTGGAGGGCAGGTTTGGTTCGGCGAAAAAATAGCAATATAAATACCTCTCAGTTGCAGTGAATTCAAACAGTAATATATATTTTTTTTAGGTAGATCTCTCATCTACCTATTGCAGCAGAGTGCAGCATGACATGATTTCGGGAAAATTTCACTATAGTTTCTTCGATTATGTTCTCCAGACCCCAAAAAGGCCTCCCGTTCAAAAGTTTATATATATACGAAGTATTATTGTATTTCCGGGTGCTCTCCTGCGTCGATTATCGACTCCTCCAGGAGTTACGGTTGTCTAAACGACGTTTCGGCAGAATCGAAAACTGCCTACTGTTGCTCCTTGTTGCTCGAACTGAACTCCAGTTCAGTTCAAATTTCCACCTCTTTGAAGAGCAAGAACAGCCCCCGGGGGTAATTACATAACCCTGGTCACCTACCATCTTATTCAAAGAAACACCTATTGTAAAATAACAATTTTTTCTTACAAAAAAAAATATCAATTTTTCAACCCCTTACAGGAGTGGGAACATGGTGTGGGGGTTGCTGAGGTCAAATCCCTCGAGGAATCTTCCGTTCTACTCGAGGGAACCACAATTAGTCGGAAAACTGGGGAACATAAATGGGGTTACTCCATTGGGGGTGGTTTTTGGCCAATTTTCGGGGGTTTCCGAGGTGAAAAAATTGGTTTAAACCCGGGAATCGATTCAGTACTCTCGAAAACGGGGATTGTAGATTGTTTAACGGGGTCGTTTGACTTCAAACAGCCTTACTTCACTTCGACCTAAATATCTTTTGTGATTTACCCTACATCTAGTTGTTGTCCAGGATTCGAGGACTTTTTACAAAGCTTGTGATTTTCCTGGGGGATAATTTCCCTATGTTTTCAGGCGTTAATTCCGTCTGTTCTAGGAATTTTAGCTTAGTGCGAACTAACACCTTGCATTCACAAAGTATATGTTCTGCAGTTTCAATTGCAGTATCGCAATATCTGCTTTTGTTGTCTACCGCCTTGTCCATATTCTTGAGATGATATCTCAAGGGGCAGTGGCCAGTTAGAAGGCTTGTGATTAGCCTTAATTCGGACTTTTCAAGTTCGAGAAGCCTTGTGGCATTCTTTGTCGAATAAGTTATAAACTTTTCGCTTGTCTTTGGCCTGGAGTATTCCTCCAGTAGGACTTTTTCTGGTCCTTTTCCCATTCTTGGATCTCCTCCGCTATATGTTCCTTAGCTAGACCACAAAACGGTTCGGGTCCAATGAACGGTGCTTCAGCTCCTTTTTTTGCAAGGCTATCAGCAAGTTCGTTTCCTTGTACTCCCTCATGCCCTGGCATCATGGTAACCTTTTTTTTATTAGCCAGTTGCTTCAGGGATTGTCTACATTCCCAGGCAATTTTAGACTCAAATGTATAAGGCCTTAGAGCCTATAGCGCTGCCTGGCTATCTGATAGTATATTTATTTAGGCATACCTGGGCACACAGATCTATAGCATAAATTTCTGCCTGAAAGATGGTTGGAGTGTTACCGAGGGCTTTGGATAGCCTACAATTCGGCCCTGCTACTCCCACTCCTACCCCTTCAGCCATCTTAGATCCATCTGTATACCGGATGAGTGACCCTTGTTCCAATCGCAGTGTCTCTATCTTGCTCGTCTGATGACTTTCAATTAGCACGTCAAACGGGCAGTCAAAATCTTGTGTGAATGGCATTGAGTCAGTGGGTTTGGTCATGGACTTCAAATGGATTAACTCCAGAATCCTTAAGTGTCCAACCAAATCGCCTAGTTTAAATTTATGTGCCTTTTGGACTGGCACTGAGTGCCGCCTCTTTCCCTACATATAAGTGCAAGGGAAGTAGGCTGTGAGACACAAGTGCATTGCTCTTGTAGTCTCTAAACAGACAAGTTGTTGCAGTTTCTGCAACTATCCCTGTGTTGCCTTTTCCTCTGTTTATACCATACGCATGATGCGTAGGTTTCCATATGTGTGACAACCGAAAGATAAGACATGTGAGATGTGTCATTTTCGGTCTTAGATCTCAAGTCTTACCAAATAACTTACGGCACGTCCGTATTGCCGCTGTTTCTTTGGTAAGAGTCCTTTCGAGATGTGAGTTCCAGGTAAGTTTTTGATCCAGGACTACTCCTAGATACTTTACTTCACTGGAAAAATTTATTATCGTTCCATTCAGTACAGGAGAGAAAACGGTGGAGGGGGGGATATTGTCTAGTCCCAGTCGCAAACATTCGGTAATTTTGTCATAAATCCCGATTCTTTAAATGGATTATTGTAATTATAAGTTATAACTATTACAAGTTATAATTACTAATAGTAATAGCATTCTGATTTAATTTTGATGCACATTCGTCAAAAGAGACTCTTTCGTTAAAAAATGTTGAAAAAAGGACGAGAAAATTGATTTTTAGTTCAGAAGTAGGTATATTAAAGCTGTTGTAGAAATTCAAGTATTCAAATAACTTTCAAACTCAGTCGTTGGTACTTATACAGGTCTAATGCTTTTATTGACAAGGTAAAATCTGCAAAAAATAACTTAAATGTTGAAAATTTTCAATATGTCAATGATAGCATTGTAATCCTTGTCGAGACTACTTTCATGTTACTGCCATATCTGACTACGACGACACAACCTCATAATAAAAGTTAAATCTGCTGTTAGTACCTGTTAGTACTGTTAATACACTGTATAACGAGTATGCTTGCCACATTGTTTATCGGTGTTGAGTTCTATCCTCAGCTGACACAGTCGGTGGTAAATTCATTTGATACTAGATGTTAGCCTGTTTTGACGAATTTATAATCTCCTTCGCGACAGTCTTGACTTGGGGTGCGGATTGCCACAATATATTATTCTGTTTATGTTTACATGCTTAATGGTTTCGGACGTAAATCGTTGTGAAAGAGAGATATACGAACAAACGCGTCATCTTATAAGGGTTCTGTTTTTCACTTTTTGAAAAGAAATTCCAAAAAGTACCAATTTTACAAGTTATTAAATAAATAACTGTTACATGATTGATATCTTGATTTTTTATTCCTATCTCCTTTAACTCATTAACGAATAATCGCTACATTTTCTATTTTAATTTAAAACATGAAATTTAACAACACTTTTTTAGTAAAAATTATTAAGCGTAAATTTTTCTATTTATGTCTATTCTATGCGAAGAAAACTGCGACTCGATATTCATTAAACAAAAATAAAATGCATTCGAAAACTACATTGGCTTACCCAGTAGTTTTAATTGAGCACTAGCATTTTATTTTTGTGGTTATAATTAAAAAGAGCCTTGCATTTCGCATGCTTTGATGTTGGCTTCATTAAAAAAATTATTAGAGCTACAATGTACGTAATCAGGAATGCAGGATTACGCTATTGTGCCATTGTGTCCGCAAAATGTAATGAAATATTCAATTATATTTAAAAAGAAGCATTTGCGGAATTAAATTACATAATAATATAGTAATTTTAGCTATGTTCTGAAATTCTTTAGTTTATTGTTATTTCAATACAACAGAACATCACAAACTAAATCTGCGGTATAGCGGCGTTCTAGTAAAGCGAATAAAGCTGCGATTGAAAATTATTAAACTAATAATTTGATAGTTTAGACAGTGATTCCAATTATTAAATCTTGCAGGCTACAAAGTATTACTTATACAACTTGGAGAATAAGCGATTCTTTATTGGCAGTTTTCCACAAACATATCCTGTCACGTGACATGAAAAATGTAACTTATTTCTGCAAATTATTGAATTTTGGATTAAGCACGCAAGTGTCGTTTACATTATACTCTACAACTTATCTACTTTTTACAGGTTACATTATTTGAAAATCACTGGATAGCGCTTGAACTAGAAAGTGATATAAACATTAGACAAAACTTATTTGTGCTAGTGTGAAGCTAGTTCGAACCTCTGTGTCCAATAAAAGTCCTATTGAGTACCTAATATTTCTCCTATTGCCTATCACAACCTAAAAATTAACATTAACCACACAGACTCTATCTATCGTCGGGATTAGTATGGGGTCTCATTTCGCTTCAAGGAGTCTATTTTGACGACTTTGTTTTGATATACAATATGTGGACCACGGATAGTTGGGGTAAAACGGAAAACAAACATAGGTTGCAAAATAACACAGGGTACTTATATAATGCAGATTACTAACGAATATGAACCTACAATTTTAGCCTCATAGACATACATTTGCTGATCTAGTGATATATTATATATCACCTTCCTTATAGAATATGGCGTCGTCTGATGGGCACGGTGATTTATCGAGTGATTCTTCCTCTCAAAATTGTTGTAAACGATGTAATAAAATTGCCCTATCTGGATACAAATGTATAAAGTGTGCAGTAGTTTCCCATTTTAGTTGTGTCTCGAAGCTGAAAAAAGTGAAAGTTATAAGTGATACTTTAATAAATTGTTGTTTGACGGGAGAAGAATGTGACCTTGACCAAACCTTTCGTAGTGCAAACGGTAACGAGATGGAAATAGGTTGCAACGCTCGAGACGTGTTAGAAGTGGAAATTTCCTACCTAAAAGATCTATTGATTCAAAGAGACCTAATAATACAAAATCAACAAGTGGCTATTAAATCGCTTCAAGAGCAAGTCATTTTATTGAATAAATTTACAATTATATTTGAGGAAAGGTCACATCAAACGACATCTAGTAATGAGAAACCTAAACGCTGCTTTGCTAACGTAGCATCTGGTGCTGTTCGTAAGGAATACTGTGGTGACCAAGGTAGAGTAGAGAAGATACCTAGCAATAACAAACCATCGACTAACATTGATAAATCCGAATTTAATCATCCTGGAACTGAACCGGATAGTAAGTCTAGCACTCGTAGATTTTTTGACAGACGTAAAATGGAAAATAAAACACTCGTAAACAAAAATCAACAGAACATTTCTGTAAAAGAAGTCTCTAAAGCCATACATGAGACTGAAACCCTTCTGAAATGCCAACAATTTATCCAACTTGATAATGCAACCCCACCTGGGGAACCCTTTAAAGAGGTTACCTACAGAAATCGTAGGTCAGTAAATAAACCAGTAATTGGAAGAATGGTAACGAGCAATCAAACAGGTTTAAGATCTGCCCCAAAATTAGCATTTTTACATGTGTATAAAATGCATCCTGACATGACAGTGCAAGACTTAACTAGTTTTTTAAAGCCGAAATTTAGCGAAGTTAATTGCGAACAGATAAGGTCTATGTACCCACAGTATTATTCTTCTTTTAAAATAACCATTAATGAAAACAATCCCAGTAGTGCAATGGATCCTTCTTTGTGGCCAGATGGCACTCATATTAACCGTTTTTTTCACAAGAGGAAGACCAACATATTAGAGATGTGAGGTTGTTAGGACATAAAAATAATATTATTCCCAATGATGACGCGGTCAAAAATGTTTTATTTGATGATGTGATTGATTGTGACAACATGGTAAGCCTATTTCACGTAAATGTTCGATGTCTTTCTAATAAAATTGATCAACTTTCCCTATTTTTAAATAAATTTAACTTTGACATACTTTGCTTATCGGAGCATTGGCTAACTGAGCATAAATTAAAATTAATAAATATTCCTGGGTATTTTATTGGTAGCTCCTTTTGTAGGTCTGATAGTGTACATGGAGGTGTGGCTATCTTTGTGAAAGAAAAATTAAAATGTAAACCCTTACAACTTACTTATTTTAACGATGAATTAAATTCAGAATTTTGTGGTATTGAGGTACCGATCATTAAAACACTAGTTATTACTACATATAGATCGTGTGTAGGTGATATCGACATATTTTTAACTAATCTAGAAAATCTTTTAGGCAGATATTCTGCCGATGGTAAGAAAATTATACTGGTGGGAGATTTTAATGTTAACTTTAAACTGATCTCCCCTAACTTGACTGAATTGACTTGTTTAATTAATTCATTTGGCCTATTTGCCACCATTTCTGATTTTACCAGAATTTCGAAACAGTCAGCCAGCTGTATTGACAACATTTTAACAAATATTCCGGATGAATGTATTAAAACTGGAATTTTAGAGCCGTGTCTTTCAGACCATCTTGGACAGTTCATTTTAGTAAATGAAATTGTGAATAATGACACACCAACTGTTTTTAGAAGAGTTGTAAACGACTCTGGTTTGATAAGCTTAAGAGAATCTCTACAAGAGATAGACTGGAGCATTTTTGAAAATTCGAATGATGTAAAACTGTTGTCAAACTTTTTGGTTAATACGTTTCAGACGCTAATACATGAACAATTTCCTCTAAAAAAATGTAGTAATAAGCCGAAGGAACCTATTTGGTTTAACATGGATTTAAAAAATAAAAGAGATATCCTCTGTAAAACATGTTTGTAATGTTACCAATAATCCAAAAGATATAGCTATTTATCATTCGCTTCGTAAAGATTACAGATTATCTATTGAAATAGCAAAAAAAATTGCTTATGGTAATTTTATTATTTCTTCAACTAATAGAGCCAAAGCCTGTTGGCAGTTAATTAATGCAGAGAGGAATAAAGGTAATTCAAATAGATTTGATCCAGAGGTAACTCCTGGTGATTTCAATACTTTTTTTACTACTATTGCAGATACAATTATAAATACATTACCTAATCCAAATATTAACTCGTATGATAAAGTTGAACCTGAAAATATCTCTACTAAATCCTGTTCTTTTTTTCTGCATCCTGTTACTCATGAGGAAGTGAAAGATGCCATAATGTGTTGTAAAAATTCTCACTCTTTTGATATATATGATATAAATAGCAAAATTTTGAAAGCTACATACGATATATTTCTGATACCTTGTACTATTTTAATTAATTTAATCTTTACCACTGGTATTTTCCCGGATGTTTTCAAACATTCAAAAGTAATTCCTCTTTATAAAAAAGGCGATCCTTCCCTCCTTGACAATTTTCGTCCTATATCCATTATTCCAATTTTTGCTAAGATTATTGAAATTATTTTAAAAATTAGGCTGACGAAATATTTTGTTACTAATAATTTATTTAACGACTCCCAGTTTGGCTTTAGACAAAATCGTTCTACAATCGATGCAGTCCTCAGGGTTGTAGGTGACATAGTGGATGGCCTAGAGCGGGGAATGCACACTGCTCTCACTCTGTGCGATTTGACCAAAGCATTTGACTGTGTCTCACACAGTATTTTGATAGAGAAGATGAGTTTTTGTGGTATTAGAGGCTTACCTCTCTGTCTTTTTGATTCATATTTAAATAATAGAAGACAGACTGTCTGTTTAAACAATTTAACTTCTACTACATTAAATATAAAACATGGTGTACCCCAAGGATCAGTATTGGGTCCATTTTTGTTCCTCATTTATATAAATGAGTTATGTAATCATCTGACAGCGCAGTCTTGTGTAATATTCGCTGATGACACTACAATAATTTGTCAGAACAATGATATTAATAATCTCCATGACGAATCTTCTCGAATCACAAATAAGGCGGAAAATTGGTTTACATCTAACAAATTAAAATTAAACCCTGATAAATCTCAGAGACTCGTTTTCTCTACTAACCGGGCCCTTATTAGGGGCTCTAGTGCTAACTGGCTGGGTATTATCCTTGATGACAGTCTAAGTTGGTCTCAACACATTGATGCCTTACGTAATAAACTATCTAGTGCCACCTTCGTACTGCGCCAACTAAAAAATTTTAATTTTGATGTCTTGAAAAATATATATTTTTCATTATTTCATACACATTTAATTTATGGTGTCATCTTGTGGGGCTCATCTCCAAATGCAATAAAAATTTTCCGTCAGCAAAAGATTGCAATAAGAATTTTAGCTAATGCTAATTATAGGGATCATTGTCGCCCTTTTTTTCTCAAATTTAAAATCATGACCTTACCTTCTCTGTACATTTATTCTGTGTTACTTGAAATACATAAAAATATAAACAATTACTCCACTCAATCAGAAATTCATGATTATAATACCAGATCCGCCAATCTTCTTAGAGTACCTCGTTTTAGACTTTGTAAGTCTTCTAAAAATTCATTAGACCTAAAGTTATACAATAAAATACCTGACGATATAAAATCTTTGAATATATTTCGCTTTAAAAAGGAAATTAAAAAATTTCTTCTTAAACACTGCTTTTACTCCGTAGACGACTACCTTAATACACCTTTCTTATCTGATTTCTAATACACCCTTAGGGACTGCCATGTTGTCGAAATCAATTAATATTGTTTCAATTACAAAATATAGTAATTTTATTTATAATTTTGTTCAAAATAGTTTCTACATATTTTATATATTTGGAAATTTATAGCGTTTGTTCTGACCTAACTTTTATTGTTTTCTTTTAATTTCTTGTTAATATTTTTGCCAATTATGTGACGATTATATATCTTGTATATATTATGTGTATATGTTTTATATATTGATGTCTGTACGTCCATCATTATAGTTTTCGACTTTTGTTTTATTAATGTATACACGTACTATTGTATGAAATTGTATCACTATTTTTGTTTTTTTTTCTCGCTTCCTCTTGACTTGCCAAAAATGTAGTACTATGTAATTTGGTCAAATAAATCTATCTATCTATCTATCTATCTATCTATCAGTTTATAAGCTTCAAAATTTTCAGATTCAAGGATGTTGTTTATTTATAATGGCAGGTAAAAAATCAATTTCAATAATTTACGAACTAAAATTTTTGTATGATTTCCATGTAATTCACAATTAAAAAATATATGATTTATATCCCCCACTCGTCCGCATACACACAGATTATCATTACGTATATTTAATTTAAAGAGGTGTAATGGAAACGAGCATGATTAAATGTAAGACTTAAGCTTACTAGGAAGCTTAGGATGGATGAAGAAGTAATTGGTTACCTTATTACAATAAGCACTATCATAAATTTGTCCCCATTTTTCATTGGAACTACGTCAGTATTGGGGATTTCCATGATTTCTCTAGTATAATTTTTTATCGCATCTTTGGCTAGGCAACTTACTTGCTCATTGTGTGTAAACCCACAAAGCGTTTTTCCACATAATTAATATGTCATGGTTTAAATTTTTCGCCTGTTGGTATATTTTAAGTATTTCCATAATAAGAGGTGATTTAA
The DNA here is from genome assembly GCA_963675555.1 of Leptura quadrifasciata. Taxonomy (NCBI): domain Eukaryota; kingdom Metazoa; phylum Arthropoda; class Insecta; order Coleoptera; family Cerambycidae; genus Leptura; species Leptura quadrifasciata. The sequence continues at coordinate 135,708,667 of OY776675.1, read as the reverse complement.
TATTTTGCATTTTTTAATGATTCTACAACTGATTTTGAGTCTGTTAGAATAAGTGCCTTGCTAACCACGTTGTTTATTATGTATTTCATTGATTCTGTTATGGCAAAAGCCGAAAAATCGATAGATTATTAGAAAATTTTATTTTTTCATCGTAATTGAGCATTAGCACAAAGAACGCTCACCCGCACCGAAAATATTCTTATACATTTTGGGGTAATCCTTATATATTTTGGTGTAATCCTTATATATTTTGGTGTAATCCTTAGACCACGCCAAGTTTTCATTAAATAAGCATATTTGTGACATTCTGAGAAAAATTTTTTTAAATAATATTTGTTCAATATTTGACATTCACGCACCCGTAAAAACGGTCAGAATATCTAAACCTAGATCGCCATGGTTAACTGATACTATTAAATTAATGATCAAAAATAAAAAACGTGCATTGGCCAAATTCAAACAATCAAAGAGTCTAAGGGATTGGGAGTTCTACAAATATTTGAGAAATACTACGACCTCAGCTATTAGGCGTGGAAAAAAGGGATATTTAAGTTTTGTTCAAAATTCGAAGAACGCTAAAGAGTTATGGCGAACATTAGATATTATGAATGTAACCAATTAATTATTAGGACAGAACTGAGATACCACCACACCTCTCAAATCCAAATTAATTAAATGAATACTTTACCTTAACTAGTAAATATACCTCTGCCTGCAACGAATTGTTGAATTATTTCGATCGGAATAACTTTCAAATTACTGAGCAATTCTCATTTGAAGAAGTATCGAAAGAGCAAGTGTATACAGCTGCAAATAAAATCAAGTCGAATGCTTCTAGTCTTGACTCTATATCCAAGAAATTGCTCTTGTTATGTTTTTCAGATCTACTAGTCTATCTAACGTTCATAATAAATCAATGTATTGTTCAAGGTGTGTTTCCAGATACGTGGAAAGAAGCTCTTGTGAAACCACTTAAAAAAACTAACTCTGCTGAAAATTTCACCGATTTACGTCCTATAAGCTTGTTACCAGTTACGTCAAAAATAGCAGAAAGACCATTCATGTATGATCAGATCATTAGTTACGCGACAAAACATCAAATAATCCCTAAAAATCAGTAGGGCTTTAGGGTAGCCCACAGTACCACGAGCGCACTCCTCAAAGTATCTGACGACATAATAAGAGGCTATGATAAAGGAAAAATGACTACTTTAGTGCTGCTTGACTACTCCAAAGCGTTCGATACTCATGAATCATGAATTATTATTATCTAAATTGAAATTTTACGGTTTTTCCAACATTACTTTGAAATTGATAAAATCGTATTTTACTAACCGTAAACAAAAAGTAGTTGTCATGAATATTTCTGCTGGAATCTGGTGTCCCGCAAGGATCTATTTTGGGGCCTTTATTTTTTATTCTATATACTGCTGATTTTTTTTGCTGTCCTCACAACCTGTAAATCTCATTTTTACGCGGATGATACCCAGATTCATAGCACTTTTGAACTAGTACAAACTGGGCAATCTGTTGAAAATATAAATCGGGATATTAATAACCTTGTGAAATATTCTCGTAAGCAATGTTTGCAAATTAATGGAGCTAAGTCTGCTGTTATTGTTTTTGGAAAGGAAAGTAATAGACAATAAATTAACATTCAAGGATGAGATAAAAAACTTGGGCCTATTCTTTGACCATGACTTGAAATTTCAACCGCATATTAATAACCTCATGAGAAAATCCTATTCTGCATTTAAAAAATTATATTCCTGTCGTCATTTTCTAAATAAAAAATTAACAATAATTTTAACAGAATCACTTGTTTTATCATTTTTTAATTATGGTGATATCGTCTATGGTCCTTGCTTAAATCAAATTAATGCCTACAGGATACAAAAGGTTCACAATATGTGTGTAAGGTTTATTGTTATCTTCAAAAAGACTAATCATGTGTCCCATAAATTAAAATCTCTAAATTAGTTGAACATGGACTCTAGAAGAAAGCTACTTCTTGCATGCTTCGTACATAAATTAATTTGTACTGAAAATCCCCCATACTTAAAAGAGCTACTGATCCCCAGATCAGTTATTCATGATCGCAACTTAAGGTATACGGAATATCTAACGACTCCTCAACACTCGACCACATTCTTTAAAAAATCCTTTACATACTCTGCCGTAAATCTATATAACATCATCCCTGCTAGTATCAAGAAACTCTCGGTTAACTCTTTTAAAATTAATTATAAAACATTTCTTTTTGGCCAGTGAGCAAAGGTATAGATGTAAAAAATATGTATTTATTTATTTGTTTCTATTTTGTATTGTCAATTGCATACTATTTACATATTGTGTACATATTATATTTATTTGTCATATAATTCCTGTGAAATTATATGTATCTGAGCAGCCCCTAGGCTGGACTCCGTCATATGTTGTTAAATAAAGACACTTTATTATTATTATTTCTAGAACATTCTATTCCGGATTTGTGGAAATTGTTTAATTGTACCTAATATAGACTTTAAATAAGACTTGTTAGTACTGTTTCGGGAACTTTTCATGGAAACAAGAAGCATGGCCGCTGCAAAACAAATGTAAGACATGTTTGCAAAATTAAGAAAAATGATGCTAGACCAGGAAAAGAGACAACAAGAACCGGAAACGGGACAACAAGAAAAGAAATGTCTATAAGAGAGTAAAGCCGATGAATTAAAGACAATTATGGAGAACCTAGAAAAATGACGTCACTAAGAAATACAGGAAGAAATAACACGCTAGCAGGAATTGAGGAAAATTATACAGGTGCAACACGGCGTTATCCTTTCAGCACTGAAGATCTTAAAAGTGAAATTAAAGAGGACATGTGCAACATAAAGGCTGAAGTAAGTGAAGCCAAAGCAAAAGATGGTGATATTGAAGGAAAACATGAGTGATATGGAGGGAAAATTTCGTGCAGTTGAAGGAAAAGTAGAACAGCTTAAACGACAGTTGAGGGATAAAGGAGGATTATCATCGTGAGGTCCTCGGTTACTACCTCCCTCCTTCAACGGTCAAACTTCATGAACGATATATAAGAGACAGTTTGAGGTAGCTGCTTGTGCAAACAAGTGGAGTAGTGAGGAAATTCTATGTGCATTGATTCTAACATTGAGAGGTCAAGCATTAGAATTGCTGCAGACGATCAAAGTAGCGCCAACACCTTGCTCAACTATATCGGACCCAGCTGAAATCAGGTATACAAAAAGTTGGAGAGAGCTTACAAGAATTTGAAGCTGCAGGGGGGAGAGTGGCACACTTGGCTTACCCGCATGCAAGGTAATTCCAAGAGTAATTGGCAGTTGAGGCATTTATTGATGGCGTAAGGAGATCAGGCGGGCCCTTAGGCGTAAAAATTTAAGCGTTTTAAGTATGGTAGTATTTGGAACTTTATGATGTTTTTTTTTTTAAACAAGAAATTATTTCTCAGTTACGTTCCAATGTTAGATTCTCATCGAAATTCGTTTCACTGTGAAAGTGCCAATATAAGGATGATATTAAAATCACGTATCTACTCTGTGTGTTTATCCACATTGGTCTTCCTACTGAATAAGTTACTTGTGCCAAAAACGACTAAAGAAAATTGCAAATTGGACCGATTTTAACTTCCTCGAGTATATTATTTACTTTAATCTCTCACAGACTCACAGTCACAGATAAAATTGAATTTAACCTAGGTGCATCACTTTTTAAATTTCACAAATTCAATACAAGATAATCAAATTCTTTGTTTAACGGGTAGATTGGATGTTTTTGATGTATAGACAGAGTATCCACCCGTCACATTTTATGACACTTCAATAGAAGATAATAAAAAATTGTGAGCACTGTATAATTTTGTCATTACCTTAGATGGCTGTCGGCATATTATAAAAAGAAAAATTATATTTAAGCATAAAATTAAATTATTTTAGAGATGCCGTCAAGTGAGTTATTTCGTTTTTACGATTTAGTGTTGAGCTGTTAAAAGGTAGTAAAAGAACCTTATTGTTTTTAAATTAGTTTAATGATGATTTTTGCAGGGCATTATCTACATACGGCGCATCGTGGAAAATAAAACAATAAGTATTGTAAAAGTAGAAAGACTAGCTTGCAATGTAAGTTTAGAAATTGCACCATAAAACCTAGCCAAGCAATCAGAGCCATATATGAAAAATCCACAAATTTTACACGTTAGTTCTTCTCTGACTAATATTTATGTTGAGAAGCAATTATAATAAAAATTTGATTTAGAGATTTTTCTCATTACTGCCTATTTTTTTCTGAAAGTAGGCGGCAATGAATATCTTTAAATAGATAACTGATGGTACAAGCTCAGTATAAACATAGAAGAAGTTTTATATTTTGACGAAAGATATTGATTAATATGTATTTATCCGTCTCGTTTTAAATGATTCCGCAACACAAAACATAAAACTGTATCATACTTTAATACCTCCACGATTTATTGTAGAGGTCCATTTAAGGAGACATATTCATATTCACTTTATCAACATATGTTGCCATAATACGATGGATAATAAAGTTACAAAATGTATAAATTATTAGTAAAAGTTATATTTTTACTAATAACTAAAATTATAGATATATAAATGTATAAAAAGCATATAAAAAGAGTAAAATAAAACAGTATTAAATTTATAAGCAGTTAATCAAGATTCTTGATGTCATATTTGGGATTTTAGGGCAGCTTCAAATTCCAAATCAAATCAAATGTGCCCCAAAACTGAGCCCTGGGGGACTCCCAAATTATTTATCTTGTGCCCCAAGCTGAAACTTCCGGTATTTCCATCGGAGGAGTATGTCACAGATACACACAGTTGTTTATTTTTCAGGATAGAGGTTATTCAATCCCCAGCCACTCCACGAATTCCGTAGGCATAAAGTTTTAATAATAATTTATCATGATCGACACAGTCAAATGCCCTGCCGAGATTGCAGAATATCCCAACAGGGCACTCCCCGGCCTCGATGTAATCAATGAGCATCTCAAAGAAGACATACATAGCAGTATGTGTCGATTTATTAGAACGAAAGCCATGTTGATTTTTCGTAAAAATATTATTACTTTCACAAGAGTTCATAAGGCGATGTAAAAAAGCATATTCAAAAACTTTTGAGATACCCGATGGTATGGTAACTGGTCTATAATTTTCAATCATATTTAACTCATGCTTCTTATATATAGGTACAACTTTTTCTATTTTTAGGATACTTGGAAATTTTGCTGATATAAATGAGGGGTTACCTAAAAAAATAATAGGTTGTATGATTACCCAGATTATTCCCTTTAAAATAAAGGAGGGAATCTCGTCAGGTCTCAGACTTTGAGCGTGTATTCTTTAATTTTAATTTTAAGAAAACTCTTTTAAGGAGCTTAGATGCCTCATTCTTATATTGTATTTTATGTACTACCAAAAATTTAAAATAAACTTTATTATTATTATTATTATTAAAGGCATTGTGAATAATTTTATACAGGAATACTATAGCGTGGGCTATTCTTCTGTTTTGTAGACTCGATATGTCAAACCTTTCTAACATAATGCTTTGTGAGTAACCAATTTTAGGATAATTGCCATCCTCGATAAAACAGAAATACTTAATAAAACGGCGCTGAATGTTCTCAATATTTTGTGAAAATCTATTGGGGTTAGGTCCAAGTGTATTAAAGAAAACAGCTTTATTAATTTGCCGACGTTTCGATATTTTTTAATATCATCCTCAGGGCAATTAATATTTAGTTTTCCGTGTGTAGTATAAAAATAAATAAATAATGTACTGGATCATAACAGATACACAGAGTTTAATAAACATACAGTAAAATTACTTTCCTCTTGCGTGGATAGCAGTGACCGCACAAAGGAAAAATATAATAATTTCATTATGTCTATATTATTAAAACCTTAACATTTTTAATTACAAATCTTAAGCTTCTTAATGTTGAGGACACAACTAAATTTACATGTTCATTAAAAGTTAAGCTTTTGTCGAAGGTAACACCAAGATCCTTAATTGTATCTGGTTTTTGTAACTGTTGATTATCTAAATGGTAATTGTAACTGACGTAAGTGCAGGCTTTATAAAATGTAAATGCGCTACACTTGGATACATTGAGAGGTAAATGATTTAGCATACACCACCATTTTATTTAAATTATTCTGAAACTTCTCGCAGTCTTCTTCAGCTTCAATTACATAATATACTTTCAAGTCATCCGCATATAATAAGCTTAGCACGTTCAGATCTGAGACAATATCGTTAATAAAAACGTTAAAAGTAACGGTCCCAGTACGGATCTCTGGGGAACATCCTAGCTAAGATATCGAATGATCTGAAATCACGGTATTCTACATAATTCCAACGAAAATTCGAATTTACTTAGCTTCTGTATCAGAATACCGTGATCTAGACGACCAATCGCCTTGGAAAAATCAGTGTAGATGATATCAACCTGTATATTATCATTCAGTTTTTCAGAAACATACTGCGTAACACAAGTTAGATTAGTTTCAGTGGATCTGCCCGGTACAAATCCATGTTGATTTGTTACAATCTGGTTTTGTATGTGCCTAGATAATGACGTGTTCAGAGTAAACTCAAGAACTTTCGCAAAATTACAAATGATGGTTATTGATCTATAATTCTCTGCATTATATTTATTGTCTTCTTTATAAGCACGACATAAACGACAGGAAATACTTGCAATTTTAGGGACAAATTAAAAATAATTGTAAGTAGCCTGACAAATCAAATAGTTAAACAAAGTAGAGGTTCATTAATCAGTTTCTTAACAAAGATTTGTGCAAAAAATGTATTTTCCGAAAAAATAGAATTTTCACAGTGACTTTCCGGAACCGTGACATGTTCGGGAAATTAATTAAGAAAATTTATTTGGAATCTGCTGTGAAAATTCTATTTTTCGGGGATTTAATTTTTTGCAAAAATATTTCTTAGAAACCTCATTAATGAATCTATACTTCGTTATACCTGTTTATTTTCACTGTTTGTAAAATATAAAAGAATTTAAAGAAATAAAAGAAAAGTAAATTCAGAGAAACATAGATTCTTTTTTAGTTTATCTCCGTACCAAATAACTTTTCTTAGTATTTATAAAATGAAAAGAATACTCTTTTAATTATTTCCACGTTTAAATCCTATTACCAATACACCAATACATTTTCATTCTCCACAAGGTTTCTCACGAATATTTTCCATTGTTTTCTTCTTTCTTAAAATGTTTTCTTAACCGCCTCTCAAGTTACCGAAGTAACCCCCTGGAAGATCTCAAGGATCTTGTGCTAGGCAAAGAGAGACGAGGCCCTACAGTTTAATGTGGACTCCGAACCACTCTTGGGGCAATTTTTTTAATGAAAAATTGTTTCGCCTTGCGGGAATCGAACCCACTTCGCTAGACAACTCAGTTTGCTAGCCAGTCGCTTTAACACACTGAGCTACCATTCCATTGCTACTGATATTTTCAAAAAATAGTAATAATAATAATAATAACTTTTCTTATGAACCCAGTGAAAAGCATGCTTTAGAATTCTCTATATGCTCAATATTAATAAAATTATATCTCCATGCCAGATCCCAATACTTCATTTTCACGGATAGTAAGAGAATAGTACTCAAAACGGCGATTTTAATTAAACAAAACATTAAGAAAGGAGGTAAAAATCTAAATATATACATCAACTCAATCAAGAATATGCACCCTCAACACCAAAGAAGACATATTAGAGTGTTCAAACTATAGGGGAATCACTCTTAAACGCCGCATATAAGATATTCTCTGCAATACTCTACTCCCGCTTCCGAATCTAGACGGAGACAGTGATCGGAAGGTTCACAGGGTTCTGAGATGGTGAATCTACCACTGATGAAATCTCAACCCTTAGGCAAATTTTGGAGAAATCTCATAAACACAATATAGAAACACACTACATACTCGTTGACTTTAAAGCAGCATATAACATCGTCAACAGAAGAAAGCGCTACTCAGCAATATAAAACTTGGGCATACCAATCTATCTTGCCAGCCTTATAAAACTGACAGTGGGGAAGTCCGTATTCAAGGAAACTTCTGCCAGACCTTTAAAACTAACAAAGGGTTGCTGTTCCACCTAGCCAGAGAAAGGGTCATAAGATCGTCGCAAAATCTGGATTTAAGAAAGCTTATAAATTCTTGCCTTTACCGATGACGTAGACATTATCGGCAGATCAGAACTGGTAGTTAATGAAATATTTAAGGGCCAGGAACTAGCAGCAAAAGATATGGGTTTAGTAACCAATACCAAATAAAACCAAATATATGCTCACAATATGGCCATACAAAACCGCTTCATAGAAGTAGATCAAATTCCAGTAGAATCTGCCAATTAATTTGTTTATGCTGGATCAGTGGTCAAGATATATAATGACAAAACAGCAGAAATTAAACGAAGGATTCTCCTAGTAAATAGGTGTTATTTCAGGCTGGCCACACAACTAAGATCAGATAATATCTAAAGATAAACAAAATACAAATTATATAAAATCCTGATCCGACCAATACTAATGTATGGTTGCGAGATCTTGAGCTTAGCAAAAACGTAATGAAGACCTATTTGAATGCTTTGAACGTAAAGTTATACTCGAATTACCATGCCCCAAACTGCAACGGGGCAACGATGTGGGGGAGGACCTAGACTAAGTTTCCTGGACAACGTGGAAAGAGATTTCGGAAGCGTCGGTATAAGAGAATGGTGGAGGGGAGGGAAGGCGTTGAATAGGAACGAAAGGAAGGAGATCTTAAAGCAAGTCATGATGAACGTAGCCTACTTCAAATGTTAAACGAAGAGAACAGGGAAATAAAAGGGACAATCTAAAACATACAAATTAACGAGGAAACGAATAGTGGTTTCTCCAATATTCCGTTAGATATTCTAGGGAGTGGTAATATTAGAGATGGTAGTGGGGAGATAGAAAAAGACAGTAGAAAGGTAAGGGTATCTGAGGGAAGAGCGTGGAAATGTGAAGGAAGGTGGTGGGTAGGTAATATGAGGCAATAGGAGATGGAAAGAAAGAAGATCATAGTGTGTATGTACGAAGATGGTCGAGAACTGAGTGACTATGTTAGGAGAGAAGAAAAAGAATGTAATAAGGATCTCCTTATTACATTCTTTTTCTTCTCTCCTAACATAGTCACTCAGTTCTCGATATTGGGGCAGTGGGAAAGACCAGGGGATATATAGCGAATGTGAAAAAATTGCGAGAACGTGAAAAAAAAAGTGATGGGAAGAAGGAAATAAGTAAGAGAAGGCAGCAGAATGATGGGAAAGGATGGTAGGAAAGTAGGGGAAACGATACTTACGTGTAGGGAATAATAAACTAGAAGACATAGGACATGGAACTTCTTCGGAAAAAAGTACTTTCTCTGGTAGGTTCTGCTCATGTATGCTATTTTGGCGAAACTTTACTTTAATCTTTATTAATTAATTTTATCAATAATCCAATCTTCCTCGTTTCTCCTGGCTTAAATAAATTTGTCACAACCAGTGTCAAATATTTTAATATAATTTCATACATTTAAAAAGTAATTGTTCCTATTCCCAGAATGCCAGTCAATATTAGATGTTTTTGCACGCTTTAATGGCTAAGTACAATGTGACTTATTATTAAAACTAAATTTATCTCACATTTTAAATTTATTATCCTCATAAAGCACAAATTTTTAATCTGATAACACTAATATGAAAGGAAAACGATGGTCTAATCCACAGAGAAATCAATAATTTATAGCGCCGTGCCTGAATACTCACACTTATCAGAGCAACGAGCAGATCTGACGCACTAATTAACCTCAAATGATTAATTGTCACCTGAATTCCTTAAAAGATTGGCTCCCAAGGCTGCTTTGATCTTATACGAGATAAGATGATATTATTCACTTCGGAAAAATGAAGTCTCAGTGTTATCTCGGCCTCATTACTGTGCTTGCTTTTCCTAATAAGATTCTAGATTACTAAATAATTGTATGTAATAGCAATAAGGGTTATTGATAAAGGGTAGTCGAAAAGCAGTGGCATAGCACTGAAGAATAATGTATGTAGACAAATAATGTATGTATTGTGTAAGCAACCCGGCCATGATGCACCAAAGAATATGCATGTAATATAGTGGAAAATTGAATAGGCAAATTGAAGTGCTTTTTGTTATTTGAAGTGAGCAATGTGAGCATTGTAAAACTTAATAAAACAAGTAATAAATTTAGCTTTTTTAAACACTATTTTGCCAAATTCGTAGAGAAGTTGAGTGTATATCAATTTTTAAATCTCGTAGCTCATAATATTAATAATAATAATAATACTCGGTCAAGTTGGTAGTCCTTGTAATCAGTGTACTTGGAGGTATGAAGCCCACGCCGCTCTCGGAATTACGAAACATACCGGCCTGTCAACTCTCGGCCGAATGGCTGATAGGCCAGATGAAAAAAGCCGTTATCCTGGGTTCTCTTCCTCTACTTACACGATTTGGGAATCTACGGTCACTAACTCCGCGGGTTGCGGGAAGTGGCCGTAGTTAATTCGCTGACGCTTCTGCCGTGATAATGCCGGAGACACGGTGGAACTGTCCAGTATCGCTCTCGCGAAAAAAAAATCATTTATTAGTCCAAGAGATCATACAAAATGACATGGGACAAGTCGAAAACAAGAAAATAGAAAAAGAATTGAATAAAAAAATGAAAAAAGAGGAGAATTTATAACGATAAAAATTCCCTCACAGAATAGTAAGCTTCCTTAAGTAGCATATTTTTAATAGTAGATATAAATTTTTTCACACTAAGTATATTTTTAGTAATGTTATTTATTTATTTATTTATTTATTTATTTCAATTACACTGTTCTACAGGTAATACCCAATTACAGAACAGGAGGGTATGATAAAAAAACAATAACTATAAATAACATGGTAAGAAAGTGATGAAGAATATAAGTGTAAATAATAACATATAGGTATAGAGAAAAACAGGTATATATCACAACAATATCAAATGTATAAGTAGATAAAGAAAAAACAATACAATCATTTCAAGTATAACTCCTTTACATTATTAAGGCTGCAAGAAATTCTATATAATATATTTAATATCCAATTTATTTTACATTGTGGCACCAATATAAAAGGGATTGGCTGTGTACAGTTTCAGCCGTTGTATGTTATACTGCAAATTAAAACTATAACGTGTAGAGTATCCATGAGAAACGTTTTGAAAGGTGAAGTCGGAAAGATTGTCTTTGACAAATGTTAGTATTTCTAAAATGTACAAAGATGGCAGAGTTAAGATTTTGTGCTTAATAAATGAAGGTTTGCACGATTCTCGATATTTAAATCCAAACATAGCGCGTATGGCCCTATTTTGTAGTATAAAAACAGGATCAGACGTTGTGAAATTTCCCCAAAAAGTAACATCACATCTTAAACGTGACTAAAAATTAGAATAATAGAAATTTTTTACAACATAGTACTGGATATTTGACACAACCTTTCCAATGCAAAACTGTTACTAGCACATTTATTGTAGTCTAGTATACTTTAACTTGGCTTGTGTATGTATGAGTTAATATTTCTGTACGATTTCATTTTCTCCCATATTGTACACAAAGTTAAAGCAATAGTCCAGAAACATTGTCTACGTGGACAATATTTCTAGATCTTTGTGTACAAGAGAAAATGAAATCGTACGGAAATATTAATTCATACATACAAACGCCAAGTTAAAGTATACTAGACCATACAAAGTGAATTGACGTGGAATTTCTAATCAAAGGAAAAGTCAATATATATTCCTAATAACTTAAACTGCTGACTTTTAATTTAGTTTTAATAAAACGCTAGACTAGTAATTCGATGCGATGCATGGGGTGAAATTGCGATGAGAATGTTTCTTGATTAAGAACAAGTAGCCGAGTTGTCAGAAACCAATTTTGAAGAAAAGTTAGAATTTATTGTTACTTCGCTAATTTTTTCATGGCAGGCTAGTTTGTGCTAGCAGAAAGTGACTCAAAAAAGTTTACCAAAAATTTACCCCCGCGCACCCTTATAAACAACCCTCTGAAACGGAAAAATTCAGTTTTTTTGCTAATATCTCGAAAAATAATGAAAAAAAAAACGGATAGCACCACATGAAAGAGCGGGAAATTTTACACAAAGTACAACAATTTTTTTTTAATACATTTTTCTCTTAGCATGAGAAATTACAATTGGCTCGATATTTCAAGCGCGTGGCATACAGAAATGAAGCATTTCTCGACCGCCGCTACAAAATAAAGACAACTTACCATTAATAACGAAAAAAAAGTAGCATTTTAAAGAGGAAGAATTCAGCTTTCCAATGGTATACTTACTTTTAATTTTTATAACTTTTATTTCTTATAAATTGCACGTGAAAGTTAAGCTTTATCATTTTTTTTCCACTCTATATTAAAACATAAATATTAAATAAAATATTATTTTAAAAAAATCCTTGTAGATATAGCTTGTTTATACCTTAAACTTCAATCTAAGATTAATGTCTATTCTCTAAGGTATCCAGTTTTTCATTAGTATTTTTTCCATTTTTTGCGGTTAGGAAATTTTCACTTGAAAACCTGTCTAAAACGGTCAAAAAGGTAAGTAAAAAAATTTTTTTTTACCACAAATTTAAAATCTCGACGTTTCATGACATTTTAAGCCTATTTCAACAAAAACGTTACTATACTTACACTGGACGTGAAAGTAAAATAAATGCTCATAAAAATTCTTTGAGGTGATTTATTCTATCTATATCTATTCTATCTATGTAATAGCTAATCAGCTTACTAAAGGCGTAGTGTTATACAAAAGCCATATTCCTAAATTTCCCTTTACCCTGCCTTCTATTTCTCCATCGCAACATACGAGGGCAGCAAGCAACCAGCTGGAGCTTGTTATTTGTATAATATATTTCTTTGTTTATTTGCATGACTAACACATACAGTCCAACTTATTTAACGTCAAATATTGTCTTAACTGCAGCTCCATGATTTTTTCGATAATTACTTGCGTCCAGTGGAAGTATAGTAACGTAAAAAAAAAATTATTTTGTTGAAATAGACTTAAAATGTCATGAAACGTCGAGATTTTAAATGTGTGGGAAAAAAATTTCTGTCTGTCGGTATGTAACTTTTTTTGTGCGCACGTCTACTCTGGAACCGTTTATGATATTAACTTGAAATTTGGTACACTTATGTATTATAACGAGATCTGAAACTAGATTATATTTTGATCTAATTCCGTTGAAGGGTTCGGGGTAAATTGGGCAAATAAGGCTAAATAGGTAAGGCAAGCAGATAAGAATCCATAAAATTGCAATTTAGGGATCTACAAAAAGTCAAGGTCTCAAAATTTTTTTTGGCATCAGCCACCCCCACTATCACACCCAATGCCACCCCCAACACCACACCCACACTATTATGAAAGGGAGTAAAAAAATTTAAAATATGATTTAGTGTGTATATACGGACGAAACGTCTCAAAAAATTTTTTTGGCGTTAGCTCTCCCCGCTACCACCACCCATTGCCACCCCCACGGTTTTATTAAAGGGAGTAAAATATTACATTGAGATTTAGTGTGTATAAAACTTGGATACAAAAATTTGGATGTGGAAGTAGTAATATTCTTATATTCAGGTGGATTAAATTTCTTAGCCAAGACAGTTATAACCTCACTCTTCCATAAAGTAGGAAAACGTTGTTAGACAAACAAAACAATTTGATTATATGAGTAATACCCTGTGTCAACGGATTATGGTAGACCCCCTTTTTTCCTTTATTTTTTGAATATAGGAATGAAATTTGGTAGATATACTGTATGACCAAGACGACACTTAGTGACACAACTGTCATTTTTCCCCTCATCCGGTTTCACCGGAGATGACTCCAAATTTTGATTTTAAGTGGAACCCCCATAAGTGACATATCGACTCCATCCAAATTGCTTTTGAGCACATCCACGGATTCCTTAGAACATCCGCTAATTTATGGCAGTACTCTACCATTATGGTTCCATTTGAAAAAAATAAGTTTTGTTATAAAAACTGTTCAGGTCAAATTTGATGGCCTACGAAATACACATTCTCAAATTTGTATGCTCGATTTGATTTTTCTGTCATCACACCGGTCCATTTTTCCTGGTCAAGACACTCTAGATTCACTGACAAATTTCGAGTAAAATTTTTTTCATGGAGTCGAAATGTCACTCACTTATGGGGTATCACCGTACTCAGAGTTTTTCAAGGATTCCAAAAATATAACAATATATAGATTATTCCATTTAAAAATCAAAAGTTGGGGTCATTTTCGGTGAAACCGAAAGAGGAAAAAAATGACAGTTATGCCACAAAATGTCTTCATAGTCGTATAATACATCTACCTAGTTTCATTCTGATATTCTAAAAAAATAAGGAAAAATGGGATGTCTACCATGATCCGTTGACACCCGTTATGTTGAATTATATGAGAACAACACAACTTCAGAAGTTTAGCGTTTACACCATCACACTCTGTTTGAAATGTAATGTTATTGTTATTGAGATGATTTCCTATTTCTTTAATAATTTGATAACGAGTCAGCGTGATCGGGGTGGTAGTTACATTACTTAAGAAACTATTTATTTCATTTACATTATTCAGTTATTCCTGAATTTCTCAATTTTTATTTTGTGGTAATATTATGTTTTGAAAGCTCCCAGTTCATTGCTACAGGTATTATTAAAAATGGATTCAAACTATGCTTTTTTATAGCTTGAGTTGCATAATTTCTAAGTTCTTTGCAAAACTGCCAGTGATCGTTGTGTTCAGTTTTCTTGTAACGCTGTAATGCATTATTTTGGGGTTGGTAAATCTTGACGTTAAAATGGGAGTATGTAAACTGAATAGCGCTACTATATTTTTAGCAACATATATTACTTTTTCATCCATGTTTTATATTTAGAATATTGTATCTGATGGTATACTGAGATCATCATGAAAAGAGTCGCAGACAAAATTATTAATAGGTCTATACCTATGTGTAATACCACCACTAATCTTTACTTTAACACAGACAATTTGATGACCAGATACATCACTATACAATACAGATTTTTCCTATTTTCCTCATTAGTGACAATCACTTAAGCAATTAATGTAGACTTTGACCCAACTATTCTAGTTAGTTCTTCAATTATTTGACTTCCATTAAATTGCTCTAGGTCTAACAATAAATTATTTTTAGCGCACACTTTCAATATCTAAAACATGAATATTGAAGCCTCCAGTACACATTACATCATCACGTTTCGTAGATAAGAAACTAAAAGTATCCTCAAATTGCTCCAAAAGTAATTTATTATTCAAATTTGGTGGATTATATACCACTCCCAAAGCAACACCCTCATTTTTTCCGTTAACATTTAGCCAGAGTAATGTTTTCGTCATCTGTCTCTAGTAGTAAAGACACTCCACTCCAAAATCATTCATATCTTGAAATTCTTATTACAATATAAAAATTATATGGCCCGTACGTAAACGAGACGTACAGAAAATATCCTCGAGTAGACATGCAGACGATAATTTCTTCGAAGAATATTTACAGCAAGTGTGAAATTAAATATCACTGTGGTGTTCGAAAGTGACAACATATAATCATCCAACTAAATACACACATCCTCAAACAGGTACGCGATGTTAGTTTTAGTTCGACATTAAATTGCACATTCAATTATTACTTCTCACCGATAGCGCAACTAGGGATAAAACCAAAATAAACACTTCGACATGAGTTATGAATTAAAAATACTTAATTATACACTCCAATCCACCTGTTACGCTGTAGTACCTCATTTTGTATTGAATTCATTTTATTGTACGCGATGAAAGACAAATCGTATTAATAAAAACACGGTAATTACAAACAAACTCAATTTAAGCATGGTGATGATTGAGTTACGAGTATTTCTATACCTTCTTGGTGTGCCTGTGCATTCTGCTGAAAGTAATTTATTTACAAAATCAAAAGTTAATTTGAATGTATATTTATGACTGCAATAAATTATTTTCACAATTAAGTGTGCCGTTCCTATTAGGATGAAATTATGAGATCGCGTATATTTTTTAATGATATTTAAATTGTTAGTTTGCAATAATTTATTGCTGTTTTTGTCGAAACATAGTTGTCTTAATTTAAAATTGTTTTTTCAGCCAGTTTTTGTTCTTCATTTTAGTAACAAAACAATTATATTTATTTTTCGTGTTAACGATGAGTAAATATAGAAGATATTTAACAAATTAATCAAAAAATGTCCACAATATTCTACTACTACTACTACTGTAAAAGATTAGACCCATCAGTGTTCAGTTTGTATCATTTCTTACTAAAGTGGAAGTTTTAAAACAAGGCAAGAAACTTAAAGGAACTAAAATCAGTATAGCTGATGATTTGACAAAGGAAGATCTAGAAATACGGAAATAAATAAAATATAATATAACACCACAGAAATTAGACAATCCCTAATTCCAAAAGCCAGGGCTTGTGCGGAAGGGGGTTACACATTGAAAAAACGAGGACATACAACCATTTGTTCCGACAGTGCCAGTGCCGGAGCCAGGATTCGAACCCGGTGGTGCGATGTCCGTGTGATTAACCGCGATTGCCACCTCGCGCCTTAACCCACTCGGCTATCGACCAGACATACAAATACCTCCTTAAACACCAGAACGAGGCACGAAGAAAACATTTATAGATCGTATATGCGAGGTAATAACCTAATCATAAATGACGACATTTTCAGTGTAGCCGATCTTGAAGCTAAAGAAAAATATAACATTGGAAGCGATGAAAACAAGGAAGACCTAGAAATAAAAGTAAGTAAGAAAAATATAGTAACACAAAATACTCCTAAAACCTTATTGAATCCAGATAACGACAACGATAATATAAGAATCGGAACTAAACATTTAGACGGTGTAAAAAGCAACAAAACCGGAAAAAAGAGTGAGAACAACAAAACAGACGCACAAATTCAAAGACCAGTTACCAGAAAGTTTTTAGAGACAGAGAAAATTCAGTATTAAAAAATATTGAAAATTCGACATCAACAAGTAAAACAAAAAAGTAGAGTTAATTTCGAAATTAGTAAAATTAGAAGGTATGTAAAATTATCGTATCATCATATTATTATTTAACTAAATCTACATGCAAGTAATTTTAGATAAATTTCATTGATTAATGTATCGTATAGTGTATGTTATATAAATTATGATTGATTTATTTAGGTTAATAAATGAACAGGATGATTTTGAAACAGTAGTATTAAAGATGGATTTATTGATATGGTAAATGGGTGTAACTTGGGAGTATTACATTTAAATATAAGAAGTATTAATAAACATTTTGATGAGATTTTAATATACGTAGAAACAATAAAAGATAATATAGATATTATTGTCCTTTCAGAAATATGGAATGTAACGGCAGTAAGTGATTTTAATATCCCAAATTTTACTATTTATTATAACGAATCTAAATACAGCCAAAATGATAATATTGCTTTGTCGGAGATGAACTTACTAAGATTCTCAATAGAAATAAATAATGTTAGCATAGGATTTGTTGCTTCCTACAGGTCTCCATCTATAAATATGAGTAATTATGCAACTGGATTAGGACAATTGATTGCCGATTCATTAAAAATAAAATTGAAATATTTTTAGGGGACATAAATATTAATTTGCTCGACACAAATTCAATAGAGGTGAACAATTACGTAAATATGTTAGCAGAGAATGGTTACATATCATTTATAAATTCTTGCCCGAGAGTAATTGAAACTTCAGAATGATTATAGACCACATATTTATTACACAAAATAAACATCCAGATTTCTGCACAAAAATCAAACCTATGATTATTGAAACGGATATTACCGATCATTACATTACTTCAATTATTTTAGAATTCAGAGAAAAGATATATACCAAAATGAATCGAATAAAAAAGTTAACATAACTGATGTTAAAAGTTTGAATCATTTATTAGAGCAAGAATCTTGGCCAGAAGTAATAAATTGTACCCAAGTTCAAGATAGTTACAACATATTTATCAATAAAATTCACACATTAATAAAGAAATCATCAAAATGCATCAATGTTAAAAACTAATTTTATAAATTAAAACCATGGATCACCGATATATTAATAAACTCCATAAGGCATCGAGATTACTTGAAAAAAAAATATATTGAAAAACTACTCACCTGAACTTAAAAAACAATACACAGAATATAGAAACATGCTTAATAAACTAATAAGAGATGTCAAAAATCAATACTACAAAAATAAACTCGCATAAGCACAGGGTAACGTTAAAAAAGTCTGGGAGGTAGTAAATAATGCTTCAAATTCACAACTACTCATAAACAAATTAAACATATTAATATAATAAATAATGAAGGACTAGAAGTGACGGATAACACAGAAAAAACTAACGTTTTTAATGATTATTTTATAAATATTGGCACAAAAATGTCCCAAAAAATAAATAAAATTGAAAAGTTATCTAATAACGTCCTAGAAAATCATTCAATACAATCGTCAATATTTCTTAAACCTATAACAAAAAATGAAATTATTGAAATAATAGGCAGTTTAAAAAACAAGTCATCTGCTGGCCCTGACGGAATAACAGTCAAACTAGTAAAATCCATACATTTATGTATCATTAAACCATTACTGCATATAATAAACTTAACATTTAAAATAAATAAATATAATACCGTAATCAATAGAAGGAATTAAGTGTAACCCCAGTACATAAATCTAGCGATTATAAAAATTTGAACAACTACAGACCTATCTCAGTTTTGCAAAAATATTTGAAAAATATCTTAAAAACAGGCTGGTGGAATTTTTCGACAAACATAATGTGATCACGGATCGGCAGTTTGGCTTTAAAAAAAAATACAAGTACTGAGCATGCAGTTTAGGACTTAATTAAAGAAATTGTAATAAGTTTAGATAAATCGAAAAAGTGCAATATTTGTTGATTTAGCAAAGGCTTTCGATACTGCATCACGCCAAATTTTACTAAATCGACTTCAAAACGTTGGTATACGTGGTCCTGCATTATGTCTCATAGAAAATTATTTCACTAATACTATATAAAACAATGCGTAAGAATTGATGAGATATATATTATAGTAACCCTCTCACTGTCACCATGGGCGTACGACAAGGGACATTATTGGGTCAAATTTTGTGCCTTGTGTATATTAATAATATTACAAATTTAAAACAATTTAAAGGCCATTTAGTATCGTACGCTTATGACACTGCTATCTTGTGTTTGTAGAAGATTCATGGGACTTAGTACATATAAATGCAGAAGAAAGTTTAGCATTAATATTCAAGTGGTTAAACTTTAGTTCATTAAGCTTGAACATACAAAAAAGGAAATTTTTAACGTTTACATTATTAGCTAATGACCAACCTTCTAAAAGAACACTATATATACATAATAATATATATTCGCAACAAACAAATTGTGGGTGCCCTATTATCGAAAAAGCTAATAAAATAAAGTACTTAGGAGTTATGCTCGACCATCACCTAAGATGGAATGAGCATGTATCTTATATCATAAAGAAAATTAGACAACTTACACATAAATTCTATATTTTAAAGGACATATTAAATAGAAAAAATTTAATGACTACTTATAAAACCCTAATTGAGTTTATAATTAGGTACTGTATTATTATCTGGGGAGGACTTTACAACAATGTACTAAAAATTCTACAAATAAGTCAAAATACTACTCTGAAGATAATTTTAATATTATACATAGAGGCAGAGGTATTTAATATAAAAAATCTTTTTGTCTACCAGTGTTTAATATTATGTTTAACGAAAAGACTCCACCAACCCATCCAAGTTAACTAGACTTACTGAAAATATGTCTGTTGTTTTTGCTTTACTATTGGTTAGTAAAAGCTATACACAAAGATCTGTCTTTTATTGTGGCATAAAACTTTATAACAGTTTACTACTTCACATAAAAAAAATAGGAAAATTTAATAAATACAAAATTGAAATAAGAAAATTTATTACTCAAAATCAAGATTGTATAAAGAATATTCTCAATTAATAATGTAACTATATAAGCATATAACAATAAATTTGCAAAAGTCAGACTTTCCAACAGGGATAGTTTATTTACATTTACTGCCTTTACTTACAATCAACATATTATGTTAAACATCATCTTCTAATTTTTCACCTATATAAGCAGTTAACATTTTGTGTTTTTGTACTGCTATGTGTTATTGTTTTAAAACCTCACTGTTTCTCTCGTTGTTCCATTTATTACGATATATAATTATTGTTTGTATTCTTATATTTAATTATTTTCATTCTTTTAATTAGTAAACGTAACAATTAAATAATGCATCAACTCAGTAATCAAGTTAACTTGAAATTCACAATACAAGCATTCTATGCTTAGGTGTTTTCATAACAGCTTGGTGCTGTTCATCTGTATATTTATATAGAAAAAAGTATATAGCTAATTTGAAATTAATTGTTCTTCTGTTACATTATACTTATACATAAATTATTGTAGACTTTAGTATAGGATGAACCTATGTAAGAATTTTGTATTCTTTTTGGTTTAATAAACTTGAAACTTGAATTTATGGTTGAGAAGGAATTTCGCCTAAATTGCAGAGTGCAATTTGTGTGAATAATTTTAAGAGAAAAAGAAATAAAAAAAAACAAAAGAAGAAAGACTACTTAGATTTAAAAATGGTTTAAGAATGCATCAAAATTTTGTTGAACATATTCTTTAAATTCTTTTATATATATCTTGAGTGGTTGAAACTTTATTTGAATAGGAAGTTATAAAATTTTGGAGCAAAGTAGGTAACATGATTATGAGATTTTCTATAGAATGGTAAATTTAATTATAGTTGCTGGATATAAACTGCGTATTTTCGGGAGATACAAGAGACAAGAGACAAGAGCAAATGTGTAGGTCTCTGATGTTTAGAGTTTTAGTTTGTTTATATAGCATCTCCGGATTATATAGATGATCCATTTTGAAAATGATTTCTAGAATAGTATTTTGAACAACTATTACATTTTTTAAAGAATTATCATATAAACCCCCGGACAATGTAGTATTTTAAAATTAGTTCAATTATGGTATTGTATAATATTCTTATAATTTTATTACTTAAAACGTTTCTTAGCTGGTAGAATTTATAATAAAGCTTTCTAATTTTTGTTGATATGTGATCTGCATGTTCGGTCCATTTTAGGTGTTGATCAACCATTACCCCTAAATACTTTATAATATTGGTTCTTTCTATGAATGGGCAATTGTATTGTGCATTTTTTGTTATATCATTTAAGTAATTATGTATTTTAATACAATTTTTTTTGAGTTTGCTCAGCAGCCGCGGAGGAAAATGTTATATATTTAGTTTGACTTCTATTTAGACTCAAGAGGTTGGAACTAAGCACCGAACCAAGTCTCCGCTCTGCCTCCTGATAAACATTTTCCTAAGTGTCAGCTTGGAATACAATAGCTGTGTCATCTGCATACGAGATGACATCAAGAAGATTTCCCAATTCGTTAATATATACCAAGAACAGAACGGGGCCCAAGGCAGTACCTCGTGGGACACCCGCTACAATTACCTGATCGCTACTTATAGTGTTCTTATTTTTACTCTTTGAATTCTGTTTGTTAATTAGTTTTCAAATAACTGCAGCGGACTCTCCCTAATTCCGACATCATTGAGTTTTTCTAGTAAACTTTTGTGGCTTACGGTGTCAAAGGCTTTAGCCAGGTCTAAAAATATAGCAAGAGATTTTTATTGTCGTTTTAAAATGATTCATAATGCCATTTGTTAGTTCAAAAACTGCGTCCTCGGTACTTTTGCTAGTTCTAAAATCAAATCGTTTACTGTAAAGTATATTTTCCTATTCTAAAAAACATACAAGTCTGTCTTTTATGCATTTTTCAAATAATTTTCCAAAGTTATTTATTAAAGATATGGGTCTGTAATTTGTTAATTTCCAGGAATCACCTGCTTTATACACTGGTGTAACAATTGATGTCTTCCACTCTTTTGGTTCACATTTATGCAAATAATTAAGTTTATTATATGTTTAAGGGTTTTAATAAATTTTTGTGCACCTGTTCAATGGCTTTTACAGTTATACCATCTTCCCCAAGCGCTGAGTTGCTTTTGAATGAGCTTATATGATTAATTAGTTCACTTTTGGTCACTCGACTTAAGTATATGGTTTCATTTGTCATTGTACTGGACATTTTGATACCAACATTTATGAAGAAATAAAGCTATTTACCTTTTCTTCTTCATCCTGTATAATATTTCCTTGCTCATTTCTTATTTCAATGTTTTTTATGGATTTATTTTTATTATTTGAAACCTCATTTACTATATTCCATATTTGTTTGTAATTATTGTTAGCGTCTATTATTTTTATTTTATAATAATTATTTTTGTTTGCTTGATTATTTTGTTAATAAAACTTCGGTATTTTTATATTTTATGTTGAGATCGTTCGAAAAATATTTTATGAGCTGTTTTTTCACATCGTTTCTTTTTCTTTTAGAATTTATTATAGCAGAAATAATCTAAGGTTTTATTTTACTTTGTCTATTTTTTTATTTAATTATTTTTGTTGCTGATTTTATTATACCTCTTTAATTTATTGATAAATAAGTTATAGGCTACTTCTACCTTCATACAATTCATTACATCGTCCTAATACTCATTTTTTAATAGATATTTTAATTCTTCCACTTCTATTTTATATACATGCTTAAGAGACTATTTATTTTTGTCTTAAATTTATAGAAAATGCGACTGTGAAGTGATCAGTGACGCTTGTATTGTATATAATTGGTTTTATATTTAAGGTTTTTTTTGTCACTCATTTGATTTTATAAAAATATGATCTTTTGTGCTAGAGTAGTTTTCACTTACCCTAGTTGGCTTGTTTTTACAAGAGAAGTACTTATCCTTTTTTGGAAAAAGTGGAAAAAGTGTTTAAATAATTATTATTTACCTGAAAATCTGATTTATCCAATATGTTTAGATTCAGATCGCCTATAAAAATTTGAATATTTTGTGCTTGTATGTTTAGATGTTTTTCAAATTCCTGTAAAAATTGATTTAAATTTGTTGAAGAATTACATACAAATTACAATACAAAAAAAATGCTCACCATTCCTTTGGAATATTTTTATATTGTACTTTACCTATAAAAAATGATGTTATATTTATATTAAAAATTATGTACTTTCAAAAGAGTATCAAGTGAAATAGCGAACATAGAATATAATAAAGCAATACGAAAAAATATTATATTGGGATAGCCTGGTAGAGCTTTTGCTTCAACATTTTGCAGCCATAAATCAATCTACATTAAATTACCGACATAGGGAGAAAATATTAGCCATTGCTTTGTCGTATATTTAATATTCTCATAAATTTGATCTATATCTATTAGGCAAAAACTGGTATAGATTTTTAATTCCTCTCTCGTTCAGTTACAGCGAGCAGTAAATTTTTAGTACCAGTCTTTTTTACTCGCATTAGATAGATAATGGTATTTTGTATTCTGATCGGTACAATCACGCCAATAATATCTATGTATATTATTTCAAATAAATCATGGTCTCCCTCCAAACCATATCAATATATTTTTATAGTTTTAAATCGTGTATAAGTTACTGGGTATATATTTATTATACAGTGAGTTGTATAGGTAACGGATATTATCTACATAATTAACAATGTATAAGTATAATCATAAAACAAGTCAATTTTACTTCCACGTCCAGTGGAAGCATAGTAATGCAAAAATTTTTTAATTTTTTTTTGTTGAAATAGGCTTAAAATGTCATGAGACGTCGAGATTTTAAATTTGAGCAAAAATTTCCTGTCTGTTTGTCTGTAACTTTTTTTTGTGCGCACGTTTACTCTGGAACCGCTTATGATATGATATGATACTTGAAATTTGGTACACTTATGTATTGTAATGAGATCTGGAACTAGATTATATTTTGATATAATTTCGTTAAAGGGTTTGAGGGTAAATGGGGTAAATAAGAATAAATAGGCAAGACAAGCAAGTAAGAGTCCATAAAATTGCAATTTAGGGCACTATCACCACCAGTACCATACTCACACTACTATGAAAAGGAGTAGAAAAAAATTAAAATGTGATTTAGTGTATATACAAAAACGAAACGTCTAAAAAAAATTTTTAGCGTTATATATTAGGGGGTATAAAAATAAAATAAAATGTAATTTAGTGTGTATACCAGAACTAAATGTCTAAAAATTTTTGCGTTAGTTACCCCCTCTACCACTCCATTGCCACCCCCACCCTATTATTAAAGGGGGTAAAAAAAATTAAAATGTGATTTCGCGAGTATACAAGAAGGAAACGTCTAAAAAAATTGTTTTCGCGTTAGCTACCCCCTCTACCACCCTATTGGCATCCCCACTCTATTATTGAAGTTGGTAAAAAAAATTAAAATGTGATTTAGTGTGTATACAAGAACGAAACGTCTAAAAAAAATTTTTTGGCGTTAGCTACCCCCTCAACCAACTCCACCCTATTGTTTAAGGGAATAAAACATTAAATTGGGATTTAGTGTGTATACGAGAACCAAGGAGTTCTAAATTATTTCTTACATTAGCCACCCCCTCTACCACCCCCATTCTATTATTAAAGGGAATAAAATATTACATTGTAGTGCAGTCATTGAAGCTTTATACCTCAGAAATATTTTACTATGAACCGGTTTACATGAAATTTTGGAATTAGGCTTATCTTACCCTTAACTTCAAAACTGATATTGACCCGACCTCCGTTCTTACCCTGGGGGTGGTTGCCACTCCTCGTTAGTGTAAATTTTTTTTTGTCAAAATAACCTCGGGGATCGATAGAAGACCCAATTCTAAGCAAAAAGTGTCCTATAAAGTTTTTTCAAAAATTCAATAGTTTTCAAGTTATTGGCGATTGAAAACTCCGAATTTTCCCACGTTTTTTTGCAAATATCTCAAAAAATATGCGTTTTAGCGATAATTTTATAATAAACAAAATTGTAGAAAGTAAAAAAATGAACAAATTTGTTTTTTGAAGAGTGTTCTAAGTGCAATATTAAGCGAGATATTGAAGATAAAAGCCGTTTTTTTTGTCTGAACTTTAATCGATGTATTCAATGCCATCTAGCTGACAACGGATACATTTTATCTATATGACAATGAGAAACTTTTTATAGTGCTTAAAATAATCTTTAAAATGAGCAGTGTTAAAAGCCTTTGGCACGTAAAGTGAGTGAGTTGTAATGAAAAAAAGAGGGACATCTAATATTTTTTTTTTAAAATCGATGTGTTTCATAAGTGCCATTTCCACCAAAATTAAAATTAATCGTATTCCGTCTAGCTTTAACTTTAATATGAAGAGTTTATTGGATTCCAGCCGTTCGGCTGCTTTGGAATGCATACTTTTCAAAAAAATCACGATTTTAAGAAGAAAATTTTTTTTCATTTTTTAAAATAACACCTTTTTTTCAAAATATTTCAAAAATAATGAAAGATACGTAAAAAACTGTAATGATAAAAAGTGTAGGTCTTTTTTTGACAAAAATTTTGTTTTTTTGTTTTTTTTTCTGTCAGACCAAAATTGACGGAGATATGACTGTTTAAGGAGCGCGCGGTAGCGCAATCACAGTCTCTCTCGAGCCCTTTGACCCTTCACCGTTTCAAAATGAAGGGTTTTACACTACATGTCGTAATGAAAAAAGTTGTAGCTCTTTCAATTACCTTTAAAATGGTTTTTTAAAGTTGTGATAGCTTTAAAATTGAAGGAGTTATGGTCCAAAAACTAAACGTTTTTTTTTTCTATTTAGTAAAATGAAAATTTCGGAGCACAAAAATTTGGAGCAGAGTGAAAGTAAAGAATAATATGAACCCAGAACTATTGCTTTATATATATACCGTCATCGGTTTAAGCGCTGAGACCTCGATCAGCGACGTAAGCAGCGTTGGTCGAGGCCGTCACTTGGATGGGTGAACGGCATCTCATTTCGCCGTCCTGGTTGAGTGGAAGAGTAGCTGTTGCTAACCTCCGCCAGGACGTAAATATAAACAAGGCATTAAAATAAATAAAAAAATAAAATATATATATATATATATATATATATATATATATTGTTATTATACATGATTTGCAGGAAACAACTACTCAGCGGGCAAATACCCCGACCTGCATTGAATTATACCTTACAAATCATGAAAGATTGGTAGCCAATGTCATTTGTCAATTCCCCGACCAGACATAGACCGGTTTCGAACTTATTAGTTCTCATCAGTATGCCATAGGTCATGGAATAGACAAATGATAGTGGCCAACCTGTTAGTTTTATACAAACTGAAGGTATAGTAAGGTATAATTCAATGCAGGTCGGGGTATTTGCCCGCTGAGTAGTTGTTTCCTGCAAATCATGTATAATAACAGTATATAGGTTAAGTCCACCAAGGGCTGAAGGTCACCGCTCTCGGTACTTGCAAAATGGCAAGTCGCTATACACCATGGAGACATCTATGATGTCTGGTGTATAGTAGCATTAGACCACATGAGAGGATTCACTTACCTCTCACCGGTATACCATTTACTTCAGTTTGTATAAAACTAACAGGTTGGCCACTATCATTTGTCTATTCCATGACCTATGGCATACTGATGAGAACTAATAAGTTCGAAACCGGTCTATGTCTGGTCGGGGAATTGACAAATGACATTGGCTACCAATCTTTCATGATTTGTAATGTATAATTCAATGCAGGTCGGGGTATTTGCCCGCTGAGTAGTTGTTTCCTGCAAATCATGTATAATAGCTATATATATATATATATATATATATATATATATATATATATATATAGCTATAATACCCGGGGCAAATACCCCGACCTGCATTGAATTACACCTTACAAATCATGAAAAATTGGTAGCCAATGTCAATATATATATATCCATATATGGCATATATATCGGAAACATACGCACGAATACATACAAACGTTCATATATGTATATCCAATAAAATCCAATCCAATAAAAACTGCAGATCCACCTGCACCGCAAGATTTACTTAAAATGATTTTTTGCAACTGCAAAAAAGGTTGCGGAGCCACTTGCGGATGCCGAAGAGTCGGGCTGTTTTGCAATGTAACTTGTGGAACATGCAGTGGAGATAACTGCCAGAATAGCCCTCCAATTGACCCAGAAGAAGATCTTGATTACGACAGCAACTCGATATTGCGTCATGAACGATTGGTGTAATAGTTTTTTTATGTGTTGTAATGCCCTTGTTGCAGATTTTTTATAATTAATTACTAATTTAATCTAGTACATTTCCAGATAACTTGTAAGTTTATATTTTATTCAATAAAAAGTGTCTGATTACTTACTCTATAATTAAATTATTTTTAATTGTATAAACACATATTTTCAATGTTTTAATTTAGGGGTAGTTTTAAAGGTTGAAAATCTAAACGTATGATAGTCATTTTCGAGAACGTGGAACAACATTTAAATCATTTTGAGTTCATCAAAAGAAATTTTTTTATACAATTTTTAATTTAATGGGTTGAAAAGGGGTTAAAAATATGATAATTAAGGTAGAGAACGTAAAACAATATTTACTCCATATTTAAATCTTTTTAAGTTATACAAAAGTATTTTTTGTAATTTTTTTCAATTTAGGGGTCGTTTGCAGGGGTTATAAAGTTTTTTAGGGTTTGAAAATGGGTTAAACATGATATAATTGTGTTAGAGAACACTTTACGATTTCACTCCTTATTATTAAATACGTTTTCTAGCGATAAAATGGCTCAATGTCAATTTTTTCATTAAGGGGTCGTTTTCACCCCTTAAAAATAAAAAACGGAGGTCGGGTCAATATCACTTTCGAAGTTAAGGGTAAGATAAGCCTAATTCCGAAATTTCATGTAAATCGGTTCATAGTAAAATATTTCGGAGGTAAGGCCCTATTTTTCGCTTCAATGACTGCACTATTGGGATTTAGTGTACATAAGACTGGATGTGGAAATAGTAATTCCTTGGGCACTGGTTTTAATTCTAAAATGACATTTTTTAGCACAATTTTATGCCTCCCGATTCAACCCCCTTGAAGTGACAGCTAATGCTTTAAAATTTTTAAATGAAACGAGAGTACGTGTGATAGCCCATTTGTTGGAAATAAATGCATTATTTATTTATCTCTCTTTAATCATTCTGTAGGTATCTTTGTATCGCTTAGGAAAGAATATTTGAATAATCTCATATATGTCTAAACAAATATTTTATACAGTCTTATAACCCCATTATATTTTTTTCTCAATTTTATCCAATTTAAGAATTTTATTCTTCCGGTATAAGCGAAAATGGCCCAAGATGCATGTACATAAAGTAAGTTATTTTCCGCCTCATACCAATAACTGGTGTTCTTTATTTATTTTTTTCATTATTCCACCACCTACGCCTAGGCATTTAATAAAATGCAAAATAACCGTATTTTACACAACTGATGTCCCGAAACGGATCTGCTGTCTACATAGATTTCAATACTGTCCGTAATTTACGAAGGAAGCTGGGCCTGTCTAGAAATTTAGGTTGGAAATGTAATTTACTTCGACTACCTAAACAATGTCAAATAATAGTGAAATAAAAAAGAATGTAAATCTCAAACGTGCTTCGCAAAGAAACGAACCATTGTACTTGAAATTTAGTGGATAATTGTATTATAAAAACTTGCGAAAAATAAATACAAATCCATTAGCAACGAATCTTTTAGCATACAAGGAGAATATGAATTGTATGAATAAAACTATTGCAAATTGTGCGAGGGCGGCAATACCGGGCAAGCTTTTGTTAAAATATGTTTTAATTATGTATTGTAAGAAATTGCTTATATTTATAAACGCTCCCTGCGGACTGTGGAAATTACAGGGGTATAGCTCTCCTGTCTGTTGGAGGGAAGATACTCACTAAAGCGATGGCAAATAGGCTAACACCTGTTATGGAAAAGTTACTTCCACAGAGTGGCTTTAGACCAAACCGAGGCACATCGGATCTAATCTTCACACTTAAACAGCTTCAAGAAAAATCACTCGAACATCAAGGAGAAATTCACATGACTTTCATTGATTTAACCAAGGCGTTTGACTCGGTGGACAGGGAAGTGCTCTGGAAAATTATGCTCCGCTTAGGTATCCCTAGAAAATTTGTGGAAGTACGTCGCAGTCTACATACAAACAACAACGCCCAGGTTATGTATAATAATGAGGCAACCGAACCTTTCCAAACCTTCACTGGAGTTAGGCAGGGATGTGTCCTGGCACCCCTACTTTTTAATTTGTTTACCACTGCTCTAACAATTATTGTTGACAACAAACTGACAGTCAGAGGAATAGGTCTCAGATACCGTTCTGATGGCGGTCTCTTTAACATAGGGCGCTTTAAAGCTTTCACGAAGACACGCACACGATTCATTTGTGATCTCCAGTATGCGGATGACTGTGCACTTTTAGCCTCTACGCCGGAAGAGCTTCAAGAACTTTTAGATGTGTATGCCCAGAGCTATGATTCCTTGGGATTTAAAATCAACATTGGAAAGACTAAGATTATGTCAACTCCTCATCAAGTGGACCAAATAGACATTACATTTAACGGAAATTCTCTTGAAGTGGTGGATCAGTTCAATTACTTAGGCAACGTTGTTAATGACAAAGCAAACATGGACAGCGAGATTCGCAATAGAATTAACGCTGCATCTAGAGCACTCTGGGGACTTAGAGAGAGAGTATTTGACAACCACGACCTTGCTTTGTCAACGAAAATTGCTGTCTACAGAGCAGTTGTCATTCCAACACTGCTATATGGATGTGAAAGCTGGGTCACTTACCGTCGTCATGTGAAAGAATTAGAACGTTTTCAGCAAAGACACCTCAGAAGTATGATGAAAATCCGTTGGTTCCATCACATATCAAACGTAGAAGTACTCAGGAGAGCAAAGAGCCTTCCAATTGAGGTGCTTATTTCAAGAGCACGCCTAAGATGGGCAGGTCACGTTCATCGTATGCATGATAACCGCCTTCCTAAATGTACACTTTATGGTGAATTGCTAAGCGGTAAAAGAAGGCGTCGCGGTCAACGAAAGAGGTTCAAAGACGTTCTCCATGAAAATCTAAAATCCTGTGGTATTCCAGACGAGCAATGGAAACAACTTGCAGCGGACAGAACCGAATGGCGAGGAGTTGTGGCCAGCTATCAAGGAAATGTTGCTGCAAGAAGGTCGAATCCAAGACCTAACCAGGTCTATGTTTGTCCTGACTGCGGTCGACATGTGCTCTCCCGAATTGGCCTCTATAGCCATAGTCATGTGCACCGTAGATGAATGGGAATTACAATAGACTACACCTTTTACTTGTTTCTTATTACAGACAATCTATCGACTGCAACATTTTTTTTTATACTCGGACTCGAGTAAAGGCTAATAATAATAATTTATAAACAATTCCAATATACTTATAGAACAAATCGCATAAATTGAGAAATAAATAAATAATGCATTTATTTCCAAAAGGTAAATACACCCAATTACAGGAAACATAGAATTGTTACAGAGAACATGAGAATATAAATTACAAAAATATGAGAAAATATTGAAATACTGTAAGCCTAAAATTACGAAATAGTATACATAAAAAAAAATATGAGAAAAACATTAAAATATACAAGTGAGCAGAACACTGTGAAAATAATATGATGAACATTGTACATTCTATGCATTGGAGATAACAGAAATCTAAATAGGTGGCTTTTAAAATGCAGTAAGCCGTACATGAGGCAGTAAAGGTATATAAATAAAAAAAATAAGGTAAAAACATAGTATCAGGGCAGGTGTACATATATTATGAGTTGCTTCTTAGATATAGCCAATTATACTATTTAAACTGTTGTGATTAATATCACAAAAACCCGAAATTGAATTGAATACCTTACACATATTAAACATTGGTGATTTACATGTAAGGTTGATACGACTAAAGGGGGTATAAAAATAATCACTATCACGAGAATGCAATCGAGGAACCAAAAAGCAAAGCTTATTAACAAGGGATGAACAATCGATATTGTTATTGACTAGATTGTATTTACAAAAATGAAAGAGCAGCGCAGTTCCTTCTTTCACTTAGTGAAATCATATTAAACATATCTAATAGGAGGTTATTATCAGTGCCTCGCTATGAAAAAAACCATTAGTTTTAAAAAACATGAACTTTACAAATTTTCTCTGGACAGATTCAGTTAATAAATCAAATTTTGGTATATAGGAGACCATATGAGAGCGGCATATTCCAGCTTGGATCTAATGTATGTGAAATATAATATTTTCAAACTTTCAACACTAGGGAAACAGCTCCAGTTTCTGACAAAGAACCCGAGCAACTTAGAAGATCATCTGATTAATATGGCTTGAAAAACTAAATTTGCAGTCGAAAATCACACCGAGATCTTTGAATTCCAAACAACGCTCGAGTGTTGTGTTGTTTACGTTGTAGTCAAATTGTTTGAAATTGTGCCTACGAGTAAAAGTCGCGATTTTGCATTTGGAGATGTTTAATTTAAGAAAGTTGTTGGAACACCACGTAGAAACTTTGTCTATTTCTGATTGTAAGTAAATACAGCCACTGAGACTATTTATATTTGTAAAAATTTTGAGATCGTCTACAAAAAGTAGATGCTCACAACTAATTACTGATGTTATCATTTATGAAAATCAAAAACAGCAGGGGTCCCAAGTTGGAACCCTGAGGTACGCCTGACGTTGCTGTATAATTAAGAGATCTGTGACCTCCGTGTTCCACAAATTGCTTCCTTAAGAACAAGTAAGATGTGAAAAGTAAGGTTAATGTATCCGAAAATCCAAAAGTTCTTAACTTGGACAATAACAAATAATGATCTATCTGATCGAAGGCTTTTTGGATGTCCGTGTATATGACATCCACTTGCCCCCCTGAATCCAGGCTGTCACATATGAATTGGGAAATACGAGCTAGATTTGTTACTGTGGATCTTTGTGCCATGAATCCATGTTGCATGGATGATATGGACGATATTATTGTGCTGTAAATATGGTTATACAAAATTATTTCCAGTGCTCTCGCAAAAACGGCAATGGGTCTGTAATTGATTATGGACGATGGATCGCCAGCTTTTATAAATAGGATATATTTTGGTAATTTTCCAGATATCCGGATAGCGGCTGTCATTTTGTTTTTCAGTTTTTTGATTGCTTCAAAGATTTCATTTTCTGTAATACAGTTAATATTTATCAATTCAGATGGGTAAGATATGTTGTCGTTTGTGTGACTTGGATCCGAAGGAGAATATACACTTGAGAAAAAGTTTGCAAAACCATTAACTATCATTTGCGGTGTATCCAGTGTTTCATTGTTATAAGTGACCGCTCTCGGGATTCTAGTTTTACCTCTTTTGTACTGAGCAAAGGACAAAAATTTAGAGGGATCGTGCGAGATTACATTTTCGACGACTGAAACATAATCTTTAAAAGCAGATTCAATTTTTTATTTATGGTGGCCCTGAGTTGCCTAAACTGATTCCGGTAATAATCTGTTTTGTATTTTTTAAAATTTTTGTGAGTCAGTTCTTTGCAGCGAATGTTATTTTTAATTTCAGCATTATACCAAGGTGGGAAAGTACGACTTGACTTATTAAATTTTGATACACATTCTTCAAACATACTGCTTAAACGCGCATAAAACGCATCACATGCCTTATCAACATTACTATAATGCTCTAAGTAAGACCAATCAGCTTGTAAGAGTTTCTCGTACAGTTGAAAGAAATTTGCTGGCTTAAAGTTGTAAGTTACGTTATTGTTACTAGCAGGGAAATTTTTGGACATGTTTGTGTTTATACTGAAATCTATGTTCAGAGAGGGGTGGTGAACGTCCTCATTAACTAAATACACGAAATCTCTTACTAGTATTACAACTAAAGTTAGCAAGTACCAGTCCAGCAATCTACCATTATTATTTAATATTGTATTGTATAGATCGAGATACCTGTATAATTGCCAAGCATAGTTCTTAATTGATTAAAATGTATTTTTGTCACAATAATTCAAGTTCCGTAGATGTTTCTTCCTAAATTATTACAAATATAGTAGGCGTATTGAAAGATATCCGCCGCTAGAAGCATTTTGGTTACTTCAGCATCCCCTGTTCTCCAAAATACCCCATAAATTGGCGCATGATATTTCTTTATCATGAGCTTCTGTTTATGCTTCTGTTTATGTAGAATCTTCCTGGACTAGAAAAGCAACGTTTCTTTAGCATCCTCAAGGCTTGTTCATTAAAGACCGTTGTGAACTCTTTTTGGTACTGCCAAACAAAGACCTACAATCAAGATAATAAATAAAATTCTTCATCCTGTTCCAGAGTTTCCGGCTAGATGGTGCTTATATAAACGTAGAACAAAATACTCTTGCTTAATAATGTCAATCCATGCCGCTTGACATAATTAAAAACATGTTTAAGTACGACTTGGCTAGTGCGATCCACATAATTGTCTTTATTTACATATGGTGGATAAATACAGACAGAATGCTCCAGTGGGAATCGTAATTTAGTTAAATAAATATACAAATTCTCATTTGGAGCTTGTAATGTTATATGTATAATGTTTCCAGGTAGCATGTTTAGACTGGTCCAATGTACTGTCGTGAGCAGAAAAAAATAGGTGAACTTTTTTTTTTAATGTAAATCTGTGTCTATTTGAATATGTAATGAGTTGCCGAAATAAAACAGATATCACTTTTAATTTATTTTTTATTTTAATGCTGTAGTTATTGCTATAGTAAATGATGGATGGTTAATGAGGCAAATTGCACTGCTTTATAACATTAACAAAAATTTGGTGTGTAACATTTTAAGAAAGTGGAGAATAAACGGCACGATTAGTAGAAATCCTGGAACAAAGGACAAAGGTATTCTACTTAACAAGAAACTATCTATTAATATTTCGTTATTGCACCGTTTCTATTTATAACTTCTATAAGTCTGTTTGGCATAGAATTAAATAACCTTATACAATAATCATTAGGAATAATACTTTCCCATGCATTATTTACTATTTTTAGTAATTCTTCGGCATTCCGTGTTCCCACATTTCGTTTTTGGATACTTCTTATGAGTAGTCCCCATACTTCTTCCACAGGGTTAAGATCTGGACTATGACTGGGCCAGTTAAGAACATTGATATTGTTATCTTGAAACCAGTTAGTTACGGTATGAGCAGTATGAACGAAACAATTGTCTTGTTGAAATATGAACTCATTATTAGGAAATAATTGTGACACAGAAGGGAGCATAATATTGTCTAAAATCTTAATATACGATTCACTATTAAAACTTTCCTCAATATGCCACAAATCACCAGGACCACGTGCCGAAAATCTACTACTTTAATAATTGTTAGATATATATTTCTCACATAAACACGAATACGACCGCTGTATGTTGGCTGAAAAGTTTTTTCGTCTGTAAAGATTACATTGTTCCAAAAATTTACATCATGCGCTAAAAATTCAAGCTTCTCGAGCTTCTTTATGTTCAGCTTTAAGTAAATATTTCTGTGCTGCTGCATGACAGCATTCTCTTACTCGCCGGCGACCAGTACTATTCGATCCAGAAAAATTCGTTTCTTCAGCAGCCTGAATAACTGAGTAAAATGGATTTTCTACTAAAGCATTTACCAATTGCAAATCTTGTTGTTGAGTTGATATCCTTCGTCACCCTGATCCAGGATTTCTACTAATCGTACCGTTTACTCTCCACTTTCTTAAAATGTTACACACCGAATTTTTGTCAATATTATAACGCAGTGCAATTTGTCTCATTGACCATCCATCTTCGGCTTCAGCAATAAATAAAGATTTAACTAAATCGCTTATATGAGGCATTATTAATTTTTTTGCACACTTTTAATAAATTATGACAACTAACTGACAATGTCACAAAAATTAAAGTTAGATGTACACTACTAGATTTTAGAAAAATACCGGTATAAGACTTGTCTTATTTTTTTTTGCTCACGACCATAACTCACTCGGTTCCAACTTCAGTGGAGTGAATGATTGCATATGAAACTGATAAACGATATGAAAGCGATTTGAGCAAACAACACATTTCTTCTTCATCAGGCATTAATAACCTTATAAACTTCCTCATCTAGTCTGTTTCTTTCACAGTGGCATATACAGATAATATTACCACCCTGTTAAATAAGAAATTTGAGAATATGTATTGCAAACTAACGCACACAGCTCTCGAGTTTCTCAGACAACAGCTATTCTCCAAGAAATGCAAACTTCCTAATACGATAGTGCCCAGATAGCGAACACTCGACTGTATTCGTGAGCGAGATCAAATGCCTGGTCATCATACTTGATCGCACTCTGAATTGGAAGAGTTATATGGAAATTAAGATCAATAATGCATGTATATAATGTATTTTACGGTCTTCTAGCAGTGTTGCAGAGCAGTAGGCCGGTCCTGAGCTTGTTCACTCAAAATTTTCCTGTGACTGTACACATGTTATGCTACACAGCCATTGTATGGTGGCAAGATTAAGGTAAAGAAAAGCAGTATCTCAACTAGAGCATGTTCAAATATTGACATACCTCCGTCTTACTGTGCGTCGAAAATGACGCCCACAGCTGCAATGATGACTACTACTCTGCGTCCCTCATCTAACCTAACGCATAGAGAGTTTTAGACTGTTCTAAGATGGCACTTGGCAAGTCAATGGGATGTAGAAGATTCAGTTAAGAGACATGCACTTATACTGGAGGAGATTACAACACAAATACCTTTCCTAAGAATAGAGACTGATCGAATCATGCAAGCGGTAATAGTGCCTACTAACTCAAACATATGGTGCCCATATCTGCGAACAGCTTGTATCAAACAATTGTAGGGTATAGTCAGTAAGCTTTATATTTTCTCGCATAAAACAGCATTGTTTAGTTCTGTTGCGCAAATAGACACAATGGCAATCAGGTAACGAGCCCATAAAGGGTCTGAAAGCGCTTTGTATGGTCTTAGTTCTGCACTAGAAGTTTCTATTTCAGTTCTTATGTACAAACTTCATGTGAACCGTTGTTGGTGAAACCTAAGAAGATCTTGGCCCAAGCGTATGGCATACTTCAAGTGCAAGCTAGATAATACTGTCTTCAGATCTACAGCAATAATAACCTACGCATGCATGAGGGATTAATAACAAAACATTGCAGGCTAAATCAGCGCGTTTATATACTAGGAGGAAAATCAACTGTAGAGGGTATAATCTAAAAGCCAGTTTAGATGGCACCCCGCCGGACTCTTCCGTAATTTCATGCTATTATCTGAGAAGGGGGGCAGATAGCATAGTGGACCCGAGTTCGTGTGAGCGGAAGCTCACGCCCAATCTAACAATCCATATTCAGATTCAAAATCCTTACTATCTATGATATGACTATCTATACATTTAGTCATTTGCTGTATATATTAGGAAGAGAAACTTAATATCTTCTTTAAGTGTGCAAACTGAAATTAAGTCATAGCTAGTTTAGATATTAGTTACTCTAAATGAAGTCTTCCCCTTATTTTTCTATCGCATTTACCTCATATGAATGCTTTTTCTTTGATGAAACTCCGAATTGTTTAATCCAATCTACTTTTTTCTAATTGGGATGATGGGATTCTTCACAATAAAATACACATATTTCTTGAGAGTCTTTAGAAACTGTACAAGCAATTTATTTTGGTAACTCTAGTCACCTATCAATTAATAGCTACAAAGGAAATTGTGTGAAGTAAACGGTGCTTAACTTATCAATTTGGTAAGTACAAAGAAAATCAAAAAAATGAAAACTGCAATCGATTTTAAACTGAAACTTGGAAAAAATCTATTAGAATTAAGGACTATATAAAAAAGTTACAACTGCATTAACAACCATATTTGTCGAAATTGTATTTAAACATTTTCTAGTACTTATGCTGAAAATTGGATAGTGTACTAAAAGGTGGAAATTCGTAATTGAAATGAAAATTGATCAGTGAATTTCGCAGATTTTTGGGTCTGAAAATAAAATATGTAGACTTCTTTATTTTGGTTTGAGTTTAGCAATATGATTAATCAATTATTTATGGGTTTTTGATGTAAAGAAATGTAATTTATTTGGTGGTTCATAAACAATTTCAACGTATCTATCTATGAGGAAATGGATCATTAAAGAAAATCTTACAGTTATTCGGTTATAGGCAGAACATTCATCATTTTAATATATTGCATATCACTTTACATCCAAGAGCACATCGGCCAAAATATCAGGTATATTATTTCTCAACACTCTTAATAACCTTTAAAGATTAAAATGTCTGTAAAAAAAAATGGACCAATCTCTGCTGATTATACCTGCTCACAAGTTTGGCCTAAATGTATACCTGAAATTTTAATTGAAATGCCTCTAGATGCAGGACCATAGGCAATACATCGAGACGATGAATGCTCTGCCCATTATCTGATAACTGTAAGAAGTTTTTTAAGTGCTCAATTTCCTGATAAAGAATGGGATGAAATGAGTCGATATTGGGGCCTATCAAACTGCAGATTTGATCCCCCTTGATTATGATATTTGGTGAGGTGTCAAGGATCTATTACCTATAAAATAGATAAACACCACAATAAACAAAAAAAAATACTTTTTTTTTATTGAAATAGGCTTAAACTGTCAACGTCAAAATTTTAAATTTTAGTGAAAAAATTTCCTGTCTGTCTGTCGGGCTATCGGTCTATCTGTCTGTATGTCTGTAATTTTCTTTTTTGCGCACGTTTACTCTGGAACCGTTTATGATATTGACTTGAAATTTTGTACATTTATATATTTAACGAGATCTGGAACTAGATTATATTTTGATCTAATTCCGTTGAAGAGTTCGGGGGTAAATGGGGTAAATAAGGGTGAATAAGCAAAACAAGCAAGTAAGAGTCCATAAAATTGCAATTTAGGGCATGTACGAAAAGTTAAGGTCACAAAATTTTGTTTGGCATCAGCCCACATTATTATGAAAGGAATTAAAGGAAATTAAAATGTAATTTAGTGTATATACAAAAACTAAACGTCTAAAAAATTTTTTAACCTTAGATACTCCCTCTACCACCCCCATTGTCACACCACTCCTTATTATTAAAGGGAGTAAAAAAAATTAAAATGTGATTTAGTGTGTGTATACAAGAACGAAATGCTTTTAAAAAATTTTTGGCGTTAGCTACCCCCGCTACCACCCTATTGCCACCCCCCCTATTATTAAAGGAAGTAAATAATGAAATTGGGATTTGAACCAAGGGCCTCTAAAATTTATGTTGGCATTAGTTATCCCCTCTGCCACCCCTATTTCCACCCCCATCTTATTGTTTAAGGGAATAAAAAATTAAGTTGGGATTCTAGGATTGGGAACTAAGGACTAAGGAATTTTTTTACATTAGTCACCCCCACTCTATTATTAAAGGGAATAGAATATTACATTGGGATTTAGTGTGCATAACACTTGGATACAAAATCTGGATGTGAAAGTAATGATTCCTTGGGCAGCGGTTTATTTTTTTTTTATTATTATTTATTTATTTATTTATTAGCTTTATCTGTATGTTTACTTGTAACGCAATCTTTGACCCACTTCAAAACGTCAGATTAGACTAAAACTTTGCACACTTATCAAGGATCGATGATAATACAATAATTGGACAACTTTGTCCTAATTTCCTCACCAGTATCATCAGGATAAAATAAAATGAAAATAAAACAGACTAAACTATTGTCGAGAATTTGCCGGAGGCGCCGCTGTTATTAATAATAGCAGAGAGTTCCAT
Source organism: Leptura quadrifasciata (assembly GCA_963675555.1). NCBI lineage: Eukaryota > Metazoa > Arthropoda > Insecta > Coleoptera > Cerambycidae > Leptura > Leptura quadrifasciata. Next base: position 135,669,538 of record OY776675.1, on the reverse strand, counting down.
GTAATGGTGATGCATTAGATGAAATGATCAGATTACGAGATAATTCATAAAACAGCCTGATAACCCGTTGTCACATATGATATACCAAAAAGTTGAGTCCTCAAGTTACTATGAAATTTAAATTCATTTAGACTAAAAAAAACAAAAATAAATTATAGTTTAAAAAAAATTATAGTTTAATAAAAAATAAAAAGAACACGCTTTAATAGCAAACCAAACTAAAAAGTAAACAATAAGTTTAAAATTCATTTTATTGTAAAAAACGTGGGGTGGTCTTTACTATATAATATTTATAATTCTACTTTTATCGATAGCTACTAATAAAATATTTATAACAATTGATATCAAGCATCCCATGCTTTTTACAAAAAAATGATTTTTTTATATACATTTATTTAACGTCGGCCTATTTCCGCTACTGAGGCCTAACACCGACGCCTGTAGACGAGCTACCCCCAACCCGGAATTTTGCCGAACCTCGAGCCCTTAAGAAGAGTAGGGATCTTTTACTTGCCTAACATTTAATAGACAAGGTACCGACGAAGGATGGTATATCTCCTATACAACTCTCGCCTAAGGTTGTATAGCTTCCGCGCATGCACTGATATACAAGCCGCTGGAAGATGTGTGAGGCGAGGATGCGGTTTCCGTTGGAATGGTCACCCATCCAACTACTAACTGCGCCTGACGTTGCTTTACATCGCATACCGAAGTATGTACATAGTAAAGACGCACCTACGCTCGCCCCAAAAAAATGAATTTTAAACTTATTTTTTACTTTTTAGTTCTGTTTGCTATTAAAGCGTGTTTTTTTAGTTTTTTAAACTATAATTTTATTATTAACCACTATAATAGGAATAATTTCATTTTCTTCTAAGAAATAACATTTAAAGGACTTTTGCCATATTATAAACTGCACGTTTGATACATTATCTAACAGAGTAAGAAACAAATAAGTTTTTAAAGATGTTGGAGCCCATATTTTATTACGTTTTTTATTATTTGATGGTCTATAAAGTCGAGGTACGATTTACAGCGATACATTTTGGAACTTTCACATTGATAAAAAAAATATAACATGCAGATTGCTACATGTTTTAAATCGATAAGACAAATATTTAAGTTTATGAAATAAATAAATAAATAAATAAACACAGAAATTAGACAACTCCCAATTCCTATCGACCAGACAATATACAAAGAGATTCAAACTTCCTATGGTGTTTTATTAAAATTTGTATGGAAGAACTACGGAATTAAATAGAATTGGAAAAATGGCGATATCTCATAATCCGTGATAATTTTCATAAATAACTATGTAGAAATAGCTTTACATATTGTGCTCTACCCTTATATAGAAGGGTAGATTAGTATGCATCAACATGGCTTTGTTAAAAATAGATCCACGGTCTCAAACTTATTTCGTGTTACGCAGCATATCGATAGGTCGATAGCCGAGTGGGTTAAGGCGCAAGGTGGCAATCGCAATTAATCACACGGACATCGCACCACCAGGTTCGAATCCTGGCTCCGGCACTGTCGGAGGAAAATGGCTGCATGTACGCGTTTTTTCAATGTGTAACCCCCTTCCGCACAAGCCCTGGCTTCTGGAATAGGGAGTTGTCTAATTTCTGTGGTGTTTATTTATTATTTTATATCGTTCAATGTATGAATCTAAATGGCCAAGTAGATGGTATTTACACGGACTTCTCCAAAGCCTACTACTGTTAAATTTATATAAATCTTTTCTTAGCCAAAGAACATAATATGTTGAATGTCGAGGTGTAAAATGATTCGAAATATTAGTTACATCAAGGGTTCCCCAATGCTCCGTTCTGGGCCGCTCCTTTTCATACTATTTATTAATCATATTATAAATAATTTAGATGTATGCTGTTAACTTTATGCGGGTGACATAAAGATTGTTTTGCAATATTAGTTCTGAGGCAGACTGCGAAAAATTTGCAAACTGTGAATAATTAATTGGTGATCATAAATAATCTTCCACTGAATGTTGAGAAGTGCAATGTTATGTCTTACTGTAGAAAATAAAGCCCACTACTAAAAGATTATCATTTAAATGGCAACCATGGGGTCACCTATGACAGTGAATTAATTTTTTAATATGCGTCATGTCAATAACGTAATGCAATCTTCTTTTAAAAATTTGGGCTTTATAATAAGAAATGTAACCGGCTTTACTGACGTGAACATGTTAACACTGCTTTTTAATTCTTTGGTCAGATCGAAACTTAAATACGCTTCACTAATATGGAATCCCATCTATTTGTACCTATATCCACAGCTTAGAGGCAGTGCAAAGACGGTTCCTTAAGTATTTATCCTTTAAGGATGATAGGTTATATCCACCAACTGGAATACCACAAAGCCTTCTACTTGATATATTCTCATTACCTAGTCCCAAAGATCGCAGAATTGGACAGTCATTAATATTTCTGTATAAAATACTAAATGATAAAATAGACTGCCCTCTGGTATTAGAACAAATACGCTTTCATTTACCAAGAATCGAGGCTCGTAATAACATTACCTTCTATCTTGCCAGACCAAGGACTAATTTGTTAAAACACTCACCGCTTCACTTTATGTGTAAGACAAAGTGGACAATATTTAATTGTGGTATAAATAAACTTAATCATAATTATTTTTTAAATTTTTTCTGCAATTGATTTCTTTATTCCTAACAATTATTACATATATTTGTTCTAATTATTAACGCCCAACTGTGACTTTTTCATGTATCGCATTTCCTAAAAACTGCGAAAAATATCAAAACCCAGCTCAATAATTTATTACTATTTGGCACAGAAAATTCGCAAATTGATGGCAATGTCATGCATTTTTCATTTCCATTTGCGACACATACGGAATGCCTGTTTTCGTTTAATGTATAATGTAGCTCAGTCACTATCACAGCCTGAATAAATCGACTGCGGCTGTATATGTAAGCTGTTTATATAGGTTTTAAAAAATGTTTAGACCTTATTTGTTTCATAACGCTTAAATGGCAGTAAATCTGCTTTAAAGAGTTGCGCATTGTTCTGAAACCATTTCAGCATGTTTTGTATTTATGTAGAAGAATTTATTATTGCTGGAAAATTTAAACTAACTGACAACAATGAATGTTTCACAAAGGAGTGGACATATTATGTTTTCCCGTGAGAAATTAAATAGTTAGATATAATATATACAGTTCTTCGACTTTCAATTCATGCAGTATTATGGAAAAAAAGGATACTGAAAGGATCCAAAAATAATGCGTGTAAAACGACACCGAATTTGCTCCTTTATATTGTAGGGTTAGCAGTTGACACTTACTTCAAAAATGGTAATGTTGATGAAGGCAAATGATAACTCAGATGCCAAAATTCTTCAAAACAAATATTTTAAGCGTTCCAAAAAAATTTAGCGTAGATGATAGTATATGTTAACAATAAACAATATTTGAGATCTTTCTGTTTGTAATTAGCAAATTGAAATAACAGAATGTCTACATTTACAAGAAAAAATTTAAAATGGCACATTTTTGTGGCCCTTTTGTAACGAAGCGATTTGGAACTGTATTTATTTATACCCTCTATATAAATTATCCTTTTATATTTGTTGCTCTATCGCTTTAAGCTTTAAAATTTATATTAATCTGTAGATACACCAAATCATGCGACCAGTTGTAAGTACAGATGCATTCGGGTAAAGGGGGAGCGACGAAAGGAAAAGGTATAGCCGTGTGAACCTATAGTAAATATGTTAGTAGGCAGTCAATAGTCCCGCAAGCTAGATGTGAGTGCCTGCTGTCCTGTGTAAACCAACCGTGAAATAATTCTAAATGGCAAAGCAAGGTAATAAAAATATCTTCCAAGTTGATCTGACGTCAGTCATTTGACGTCATCCTTTCGGTACACGAGAATAATTGAAATATTCAATAGTCAGTTCGCGATTAGCCGCTGCCAGCATTAGATGTAGGTATAGAGCTCTCCGTCATAATATACAGATATGGGAAGAAAATATTCTGAGCTCAAAAATCCAGGTTATCGAATTATTTTTACTAAGTCACGCAATAGTCCATTTGACGTCACGTCGATCCACCGCGCATCTATTACCGCCGTTTCCCCCACTTGTAAGTATTGAAAGGAAATCATTAAATGCGACTCATCGCAAGCAGATGTGTCCACTCAGAGATTCAAACCTAAGGTACCGTTATTGTCATATATTGATTCCGAGCCGCGAAATTTTTGCAAAGTCCATACTACGTCATTGATCAGCCGTTCATCGATCTGGCGCTTGTAAGTATTTGAAGGACATAATTGAATTAGTCCCGTGTTGGCAGTCAGCCAGAACGACTCATCGGCAGCAGACGTATCCACTCCAAGAACCTAACCCAGGTATCGTTAGCGTTATATACTTCAGAGCAGCAAAATTTTGGCCAAGTCCGTACCACGTCATCGACCAGCAGCTCATCCATCTAACTTCTACCTATCGTAAGCTGTTTCATTTCAGAAAAGGACCTGATAATCCCTGCAGAATTGATTCCATTCCGATCGCCCCACCGCAGGAGACGTGCCCGAAGTCCACGGAGGAGTAGTAAACTAATGTACTAGCCAAGTACTGCATATAACTTTGCCCTGTGTGATCGCTTATTCTATGCTAACGCTTTACCGCGTGTTGCTATTTTGTAGCTTGCTACCCCTGACACCTGAGTCATCTGGTACTTCCCTTTTCATTGTGTCGCTTGCCCTCATTCCGACATTTAGAAGCTGTAAAGTTCCACTCCAAGAACCTAACCCAGGTATCGTTAGCGTTATATACTTCAGAGCAGCAAAATTTTGGCCAAGTCCGTACCACGTCATCGACCAGCAGCTCATCCATCTAACTTCTACCTATCGTAAGCTGTTTCATTTCAGAAAAGGACCTGATAATCCCTGCAGAATTGATTCCATTCCGATCGCCCCACCGCAGGAGACGTGCCCGAAGTCCACGGAGGAGTAGTAAACTAATGTACTAGCCAAGTACTGCATATAACTTTGCCCTGTGTGATCGCTTATTCTATGCTAACGCTTTACCGCGTGTTGCTATTTTGTAGCTTGCTACCCCTGACACCTGAGTCATCTGGTACTTCCCTTTTCATTGTGTCGCTTGCCCTCATTCCGACATTTAGAAGCTGTAAAGTTTGGTCGAGGTAATCAATTAGTAAACCCGTAGATTTGTTTATGGTAGGCTTAATTGAATATACTGATATTATTAAAAAATTCTAAGTTTCACTGTTTGTGTGTGACCATTTAATTTCCCAATTTGACCGATTGGAGTACCGTTTCTCCACTTGAGCTACTCAGCCTCGCGTATACGGCTTGTGGGTAATGTGTTCTATCACTTAAATTAGGACCAGCGCCCGAGTTTAAACGGAAAACTCGTCCCTCGCTCGAGTGTCAAAGAGTGGCCCTTTTTCTCCTCGTCACCAGCAGAGGTGAAGAAAAGTCACGCTTTTACTTTCTCATCTACAGATAGAGGTAGTATTGGCGCCGTGAAAAAATCGTTTTGAAGTTTTGAAGTCAAAAAATATATCCGAATAGACATGCCATCTCTGTATCAATGTATCTGTCAGTCCGTCAGTTTGTCAATCTGTCGGTATGTCGGTCTGTTGGATTGTCAGTCTGTCTATCAGTCTGTCTATCTATCTGTGTGTGAAATACATTTTTTCTTGAAGTCGGCTCAATGTGGAAATATGAAATTTTAGAAGAATGTGTTGAATATTGGTGATATCGGTGCACCAATTACTGCTCCGGGCAAGGTCAAATAATAATTTTTCATCGAACCTAAAATTTTTTGAGACAAAAATTAATTAGAATGTGAAATTAGACTGAAATGGTCCTTTGCAAATTTGTCGTCAGGAGGCCAGATATGGCTCTATGCAGGGCAGAAAAACAGTGTGTCATGGAATCAGAAATTGTATAGAATGGGAAATTTTTGAGCATTTTTTTTATTTTCCCCCAATTATTTAATCAAAAAAAATTTAAAAGAATAATTGTTTAAAGTGAAAAATTGCAGCAAAAAATATGTTTGCAACGTTCTCGCCAAAGCACCAGAGGTGGCTTCAGGAAAGACCCAAAAAAGTCTTTCGTCGATTCAAAAATCTTTTAAATAAAAGTAGTCCAGGACAAAAAATTGTATCAGAAAGTTTTTCAAACTCTAGTCAGAGTGGAGAGGCAGCTCCAAGTACAGTCAAAAGAAGTTTTGATGGAATCAGAAATTATTATAATAAAAACATTTTAGACTGAAAAACTGCGTCCAAGAAGCCTTTATGCAAATTTATTTTCAGAACACCAGGGGCGGCTTGTTGTTGAAAACAATTTTTTGTTAAAACAAAAACCGCTTGAGGCAAAAATTATTAAGGTTGGAAAACTGTGCTTTGTAAGAAAACTAGTTATCTCTATAATAAAGTAGCCTTCCAATCAGATGGGCAAAACATTAAAACTAGAAAAAGAAACAATGTTCCATTCCATGAAAATAGTCTGATATAATATAATAAAATATATAAATATAATGAGTGGTCCTCTTCATATACTGTCCCATAACTTTATAATGCAGTACCAGAAAAGTGTAAATTAATGTCCACAAAACAATTTATAAGAAATATGTCGAATTATGTATCATTAACCAGTAGCAAACCAGTGGTACTTTCTTCACTGAGTCATTTGGTCAATGTCTTTACACGTGGATTGGAGCGTTATGCAATCTGCGCGTGGGGGCTTTGCTTGAGTGACCTAGCATAGTGGCTGTCACTAAAACGTACTTATAGACAAAAATATAGATATAGATATATTACAGAATCAAGGGCCGTTCCAGGAAGGGTCCAAATCAATCTTTATTTTTGTAGAAGTAAGCTGTGAGGATAGATGATTACAGTCAAATATCACTACTAATATCAAAATTTTTTGAAAATATTAGTAATAGAGTAACTAAGTTCTTAGAAAAATATAATATTTTATTAAACTAGCACGGTTTTAGAAAAGGAAGATCAATTGAAAGTGCTTTTACTAAATTGTTTAATTGTATCTATAAAGGATTTGGTAATGAAAAATATAATGCTACAATCCTATTTGACCTCTCAAAAGCTTTCGATTCTGTAAATAAGGACATTTTATATGATAAGTTACAGGCTATTGGGATCAGAACTAAATTGCGTGAATGCATAATGTCTTACCTCATAACAGAACACTGTGGGTAAAATGCTATGATACATAGTCAGAAATTTTTGATATTCCCCTGGAAGTTCCGCAGGGTTCAATACTTGGCCCGCTTTTATTTTTAATTTACATAATGATCTGCCAAACTTCATCAAAAATGGTTTTACCATAATCTATGCTGATGATACAACCATTACGCTAACGGCTACTAATATTGAGGAGCTATTAAATAGAGTTAAAATGGTATTGGATGAAATGAGTAGCTGGTGCGATCTTAACAAACTAATGCTATATGAGATAAAACTGTATTTTCGAATTTCAATTTAAGACACACAATTATTTTACCCGGAATAACTTTAAGCGTACATTAATAAACAATAATCTATCATGGGAACAGCATGTTAGTCACATATGCACTAAGCTAAATCAAGTTTTCTTTACATTACTGCAACTAAAAGATACGCTCAATGGAATAGAACTTATAAATGTGTACTATGGTTTAGACTATTCACACATGTCACTTAATATATGTATTTGGGGACGATAATCAAATGTAAAAGGAGTATTTATCTTACAAAAATGAATACTGTGATTTATGTTTAATTTAAATTACAGAGAAAGCTATAAATCAACATTTATAAACAAAAAACCTTGACAGTATTTATATTTATAAATGTTTAATTTATGCTAAAAATAACCTAAATTCTTTTGCGCGTTTGTCTGAACATCATCTGTATTACACACGTAACAGAAACATTTTAACAGTTCTTTTACATAGGACATTGACTTTTAAAGAATCCCTTCAGTATAATGCACAACTGATGACTTTTAAATGACAATAATTTTTTAAAATTATAGTTAGCTATTTGTAGATGTATGTATTCTGTATGTTTTTATATTTATTATGTACGGTTGATGTATCATTCTTGATACATTTTTTTGTTTTACTTTTAATTATCTCCATGTTTATCTTGTGACTTTAAAATTTTCTTAATAATTTTGAACATTTTGTCTCCTGCTTGTATCTACTTACCATATATACATAACACGTATAATTACAAATGGTGAATAAATTAATTATTATTATGATTATTATTATAGAACTAAGCCTTCCTTAATTTTTCAATAATATAATAATATGTAATGTGTATATCATCATCATCATCTTTGGCTCGAGAATCCTTGGTGGATCTTGGCCTGCTCTAAATTGGTCTCCATTGCGTTCTGTTCCTAGCGGCTTCCTTCCATCTTCTGGCTCTTAGAATTTCAAGGTCTTCTTCGACTCCGTCCATCCATCTTGCACATGGTCGGCCTCTGCTTCTCCTGCCTTCTGGAGTGGTCATAGTGAGTCGCTTTGTAACGTCGTTGTCTGGCATTCTGGCTAGGTGTCCTGCCCATTTTAATCTTTGTGTTTTTATAAATATGACGATGTCTGGGTCTTTATAGGTCTGGTATAATTCAAAATTGTATCTTTGGCGCCACAGTCCTCCCTCGTTTATTGCTCCAAGGATTTTCCTGAGAACTTTCCTCTCGAAAATATCTAGGAGCCTTTCATTGCTTTGAGTGAGGGTCCAGGTTTCTGCCCCATATGTAAGGAATGGCCTTATCAGTGTCTTCTATATGTTTATTTTTGTTCTTCGCTGGATGTAATGTGTGTATACTTTTCAAAAATAAACGACAATTAATTATTGTTTCTTAGCTGTCAGGGCATAATGATGGTGTACCATCACTAGTGACGATTCGTCCCATTCCTGTATCTAGCTAGAAAGATGGCGCTAAACTGTGTGTAGTCGTGTGTTTGTGTGCTCCTCAGTATTTGTGAATTTCTTATGCCCAAAAGTTAATAATTAAATGTTATAAATAACAAAAAGTACTTTAAACTGTGGTCAAAACCTTTAGTGTAACAATTTCTAACTTCTTCTAATTAAAATGGCGAAAAGTTTAAATCTGAAGGAACTAAACGCTCGAGTAGAGGAATTAGCCGGACATTTTGAAAAAGGTTTTAGTGAGCTAAAGACTGCTGTTATTGATGGCAATTCATCTGATGTTAAACAACAGTTAAATAATAAATCGTTAGAATTTGAGCAATCCATAAGATCATCCCTACTGGGGATAAAAAATGATATAGATCGACTTAGTAATGAAGTTGAAACTATCAAGAAGAAAATGAACAAATTTTATGTAAATAAATATAACAATATGTTAGTCATTCATGGCATGGAAGAGAAGAATTCTGATGTGTATGATGATATAATGCAATTATTTGCCAAGAATCTGAACATCGAAGTTAAAAAACATGATATTATTCACTGCTATCGCCTAGGCCAAAAAACGGACCACAAAAAACGTAGACCGATAGTTGTTGAATTTGTATACCGCTGGATACGTGATCAGCTGTTCTATTCAAAGAAAAAACTGAAAGGCTCGAAAATAATAATAACCGAAATGTTGACAGACAGACGTCTTGGCGTTATTTAAAGAAATCCGTGCAGTTATGGGCAATTCCGCTTGGTCACATGGTGGCACAGTGTTTGTGCTATTAAATGGTAAAAAGACGGCTGTCAGATCCGAGGATGAATGGTCCGAGATGAAAAATAATATTGAAGTTGCAGTTAAGTGAATAACAGGGCTTCGTAATTATAAATTTTGCCGGAATGATATTTATGATAATTTATTTTCTTTTTTAATAGAATGTTTTATATATACGTGCTGAATTTAATTAATAAAAAAAAATTGTTTCTTATTTCGTGTTATACTATTATTTGTTTGTCTTCGTATGGTAACAGTCACTTATAAATTTTTTTTGTGATTAGGTTATACATTGCAAGGCAAATAATTTGGCTACATTTCTTTTTATTAACATGTGCTAGGATTCACAATGTTTGATTTATAAAAAAATAAATAAAAAAATTGTATAATAAAAGTGAGTTGAATGTTTTTATTGATTACTATTTAATCAATATATTTTTAAAGATGGGATGTAATTTATAGTCAATATATGTACCCTATATGGATTGTTTTTTAAGTTAATGTATGTTTTATTTTTAGGTACTTCGTGTTATTTATTATTTCTTTTTCATATTAATATGGGGACTAATTGTGATTCTATACGTATGTTTAGGAGCATAAACACAAGTATTACGCATTGTGTAGTTGGATTACTTCTTATTTTTGATTAATATTGTTTATATTTCATTTTACTTATTTGTTTGGTGGTACTTAAATATATATAATTGTTGTTTTCAGTAGTAGCGGTTGCATATAATTTTTTCTCTCTGTTTCTAGTATATACACACTTTTTATTAATGGTTTTTAAGGTATGCCATTTAAATGTAAGGTCTCTCACAGCTCATTTTTTGGATTTTTCTGAATATTTTCAAATAAATACATATGATGTCATTGCTATTAGCGAAACATGGTTAACCCCACTTATATCCAATGATGATGTCAATGTTGAAGGTTATACTTTTTTGAGAAGAGACAGAAATAGGGGCATTAGAGGAGGAGGAGTAGGAATTTACTTAAGGAATATGTACCAATACAGGTTACTTGAATTTAATGATAATATTGAGGATCTCTGGGTATGTATCAAATACAATAATATTAATATTGTATTGGGCTGTGTATACAGGTCGCCCAGCCAAAATGTTAATGAGTTTTTAAGTGAATTTGAAATTTCTTTAATTAATAACTTGCCTATATCTGATGAAATAGTATGTCTTGGGGATTTTAATATTGATTTATTGAATTTTAACACTGTAAGTAACAACAAATTTCATGCTATATTAGAGGGTACTGGCTTAAAACAAATTATCGAAACGCCTACTAGAGTCACGTCAAATAGTGCTACACTTTTGGATTACATAATTATTCCTGAGAAAGACAATGTTTCTGTAGCAGGTACAGTATCATTACCCGAAATTTCAGATCATGAGTTGGTTTATGCTCACTTAAACTTAAAGCTTCCGAGTAATCAAGCAGTTACGCGTACATATAGAGACATGAGAAATGTAGACAAGGACTTGCTATATGATCATTTGCAATCGATACCGTGGCGTAATATGTATGATATTGACGACAGAGATGGCAAATTAAATTTTTTCAATGAAAATATTAACACATTAATGGACATTCATGCGCCATTCAAAACATCTACTTTCAAAAAATTCCACAAACCCTGGGTTACTGATAACATTAAGCTGATTATGAATTTGAGAGATAAGGCTGAAGAAAAGTTTAAACGTTCAAAAGATCCATTACATTTTGCACAGTATAAGAACTTACATAATTTCGTAAATATTTCTATTAAGAGAGAAAAAAAAGCTTATTTACAAACTTCATTACAGAAAGGTAATAAAGACATGTGGAATTCTTTAAAAAAACTAAATATCATTAAGAAAAATAGGGATGTCACTAAAATAATACCTGAACATCTTTCAAATGTGAAGGCCATTAATAATCATTTTGTAACTTCTGTGCCAGCAACTAATATACCTGGTAACCATATTTATAATTATTATAATAATATTAAAGACTCTATAAATGGTAGCTTACGATTCAAAACGATTAGCGTTAATGAGGTTGGTAACTTTTTGATCTCTATTAAAACTGGTGCTGTAGGTGTTGATGGCATTCATATAAATTTTATCATATTATGCTGTCCCTTTATCCTTGATTATATCTGCCATATAGTAAATTTTTGTATTACTAACTCTGTTTTCCCAAGCGAATGGAAGTTAGCACACGTTGTGCCTCTCCCTAAAACCGATACCCCTGTAGAATATAATCAATTAAGGCCTATAAATATTTTACCGGTATTATCCAAAATTATTGAGTATGCCATAAAATCTCAATTAGTTGAACATATAGAAATAAATAATATACTTCCAGAAACGCAATCAGGTTTTAGGGCGGGGCACAGCTGTGCCACGGCACTTTTAAATGTAACTGACCATATTCTTGGGGCAATAGACAACGGAATGTTAACTGTATTGGTGCTGCTTGATTATTCGAAGGCTTTTGATACTTTGAACCATGAACTTTTATTGTTGATATTAAAACATATAGGATTAAATGATACAGCTGTGTTATTCTTTAAGAACTACCTTAATAACAGAAAACAAAGAGTGATTTTGAATGGGGAGTCTTCTGATTTCGTGAGCATAACGAAAGGAGTGCCACAGGGTTCTGTTTTGGGACCGCTACTGTTCTCCATATATACAGCATCAATACCTAGTTATTGCAAATCTCAAATGTATGCGGATGATGTTCAGCTTATGTGTTCATTTAGTACCACTGAGTTACAAACTTATTGCGATTTAATGAATAGAGATCTGGAAACTATATACAGAATTTCATTAGAACATTCTTTGTACTTGAACCCTCATAAATGTACTGCAATGCTCTTTGGTAGGAATGCGGATAGAATTCGATCAGCTCCCAATATTAAAATTCAAATAAATGATATAATTCTGCCATTACAAGACGAAGTTAAAAACTTAGGATTATTTATTGATACTAACCTTAGATTTGATAAGCATATATCGCTGTGTATTAAAAGAGCAATAGCTAAATTAAAAGTGTTATACAATTCTAAAGATATCTTAAGCACAAAACTAAAACTTCAGTTATGTTTTGTCGATATTTAATTACGGAGATACTGTGTATGGACCTTGTCTAACTTATGCCAATACGCAACGCATACAAAAAATACAAAATTATTGCCTTCGTTTTGCTTACGGAATCAGAAGACGTCAACCAATTAGTCATAAATTTACTGAGTCAAAATGGTTTAATATGAAGAATAGGAGAAAATTACATTCGGCAATTCTGTATCATAAAATTATTACTCATAAAATGCCTACTTATCTCTACAGAAAAATTTCATTTCGCACTGACGTTCATACAATAAATATAAGATTTAAGGGTACCTTAACACCCCCCGCTCATAAGACTGCCTTATTTCAAAGGTCTTTTTCATTTAACATTGCCAGATTGTACAATTCCTTACCCCTTCACATCAAATCTTGCACTGTTTCGTCCTTCTCTAAAAATTACAAAAAATATATGTTGTTACCTTGAACCATTTATATAAGTGTGACTATCTTGTTATAAACTTTATTTATATGTTGCCGCTGGTACTACAAATAATATTGTATTTTATATACCAAAACAATTAAATACGGTTTACTTCATTGAAAATGCCCACAATATGCCACTACCATGGGTTAAGTGGAAGAGCAGCTGTTGTTTACAACAAGTTGAACTTCGCCCTTTTGTCTGTTTTTGTAAGTAATTAATTTCTGTAAAATATGTTGTTGGCAAATAAAGATTATTATTATTATTATTATTATTTGCCGGTGAATGACTTACCCCTTGCATGATATAGTTATGGAATCATATTGCTTTTTAAAAAAAGTTTAGTATTTTGAAGGCCATTAATGATTGTTGCTAAAAATAGACACTATAATAGTTAAAAACATAATTGCTAATATTATATAATATATATATTTGCAACAAGGATATTCTATAAAATAATTCACAATCATTAAGAAATTTAAATCTCATGGGGTATACAGAACCAAACACTCCTAGACTTGTCAGACACTACATGTTTGTTTGTTCAATGCACATGCAACCTGCACTATTTTTAAATTATTATACATCTGGCCAGAGAAGTCCTTTTTTATTCAGTGATTTGGTCAAATCAAAGTTGAAAACAAAATAACATGCTTCAATCAACATTGGTCGTCGGTTCAATGGTTTCCTTCATTTGCGATTCAAACCTCAGGAGACCGTCCACAAAAATGTTTATAAGGGCGGAAAATTTTAACAATGTCTGTTACATAACGGTTAGCACATACAATAAGCTATATGAACCGATTCAGTTGAAATGTAAGACTCATTTCCTTTTTCTAATTCGCATATAAAATGAATGTAAATGTAATACCCAAGAGTATAATAATTTAGTATAGCAGAGTTTTATTCATATCTTGAACTATACAGTGTGTCCTTTGACTGAGTTCGATGAAATGGACAAGAAAATTTCGAGTTTTTTTTTTTCATATTTGGGGATTCGTCCCTGCTTATCTAAAAAGTAACTTTGGAAGTACTTTTGTTTTTGTAATGAAGTAGGCCATGGCAGTTAAGCAAAAACGAATGCCTTGTTAGGTAAAGTATCTTTTCTGTAAAATTGTGAAGCAAATTACATTTTGGGTTAGGAAACCAATGAATAAAAATGACAATTAAAAAACGATAATTAAAAGAAATTACTAGAATCTAGAAATAAAAATGAATATGTCGCGCCATTATACAAAATTGTTGCCACCAGCTTCAACACGTAGCTCTAATCTAGCCCATAATCCTCTATAACTGTTTTGGATTTCTTGGAGAGGTGTGTCATCAACTGCTTCTTTAATTTTGGATTTTAATGATTCTAAATTATTGTCAAAATTAAAAGCATAAACCTTTTGTTTTAAAAATCCCCATAAGTAGAAATCCATTATCGTTAGATCAGGACTTCTAGGTGACCAACATATCGGTACGCAATTAAAGTGCCAGCATCATCTCCATTAAACTCCTCCTTTATATTTAATATATTACCAGTTCTTTTAAATTTGTCGACTATTTTTTTAACACCTGTTACTAGTACATCTGGCTAATGTTCATTGAATTTTTCTACGACAGAATTATAGGAATATGTAATATGTATCTCCCAACCCGTAGCTTTGAACAATGAATATATTTAGCTCTACTAAGCATAATTTTTAGTTAATAAGTATGATGCGCATCTGATAGATATTATTATGAATTTGACAAATAAACGTATACACACATTTATTTTTCAAGGATGAATTGATGCACATGCAGTGAAAGTTCAAGAACTAACATGGAAATGTGTATATTTTGATGTCGTTCTCATTCTTTTAAAAAACACCACAATAGTTTCGTCAAAGTAAATCAAAATCGTATTTGTGTAAAGTAAATAATTTCAATAAGCAGATTCAGATTGCCTGGTCGATTTGCCAGAAATTGACTTTTCGCTGCTTCAGGCACTTCACATAATAGATCTTCATCACTTTCTTATAACATGTTTTATGTTTTTATTCAATTTCAATGATGAAATTATTGAATAAACTGCCACCAACTGAAGATTTAAAAAAGAACCCGTGTTATCTCAACAGAATTGTTGACTGTTTATTAAAGCTTGTTTGTTGCATTGCTATCGTTACTGACATGCCAAAGAATATTTGATATTAAAATATGTGCAGCAAATTGTAGATGATATACGTGTCAAATAAATTAATTGTAAAAGTCAAAATTTTCTCTTCACATTTTTAGTAATTTTTGAACTGTGAGGTACAGTTTTCAAAAAAATGTTTCATATTCGATGGCCAAGTTCTTGTGCATTCTCGAATGATTTTTTCGCTCGCTGTCGCTCGCAGATATAACTCATTCTCCAATGCAAAAATAGTGGAGTAAATATAGATTTGTAGAGAAAATTTTATATGGAGCAACGCGATATAGAAAAATAAGTTTGTTTTGGTGAAACTAAGAATACCCTGAGTTTCCTACTTCGAGTAGGTGGGGAACTCTTTTTTTTCGTTTCGCGGAAAAGTGGTAAATTGGTAATTTGTATGGGTGGGTTTTCAGTTTCAATCTATTTTGGACCCTTTAAAATGCTGGTTAAGAAACGAGAACGGTATCTTTTTATTATAGATGTTCAAGGAACCTTTAGTTCAAATTTAGTTCACCGCCTCCCACGATATGTATATAAACAGGGCCGGCATTTAGGGGGGGCGAGCGCGTGCTCCGCACGAGGGCGCCGCTCAATCAATCACTCTATAGAATTATTTTCTTGATTTTACTCTAACCTGATTTGAGCAGAAAAAAATTCGCCTTTCAAAATTTCGCACGAAGGCGCCTGAGGAACTAAGGCCGACCCTGTATAAAAATACACTGAAAAAGTGAATGAACATGATGAAATTTTAGCCGAAAATAACCTATATAGCCAAGAAATAGCCTGCCTGGCCGAAATTCCATTTTAAGTCCAAATTCCACAAAGTTTTCAAAACTTTCCCCAATTTGTCCAAATGGTCGAACGAATTTTTTTTGCCAAAATGAAGGTATTCTTATGTACTTTCACGTGATATAATTAATTTAACTTTTTACATATATTGATTATTATTTTATTTTATTCATGTTTTCTTTATCAAGTAGTTGTACTAGTAGTTGGTAACTGGATATTCTCTGAAGCACCAAAATTGACAGGATTTTGGATGGCAGCAAACAAGAGATAATGAACTGATGCCGATATGGACTGATAAAGCTTCTCTTCCTAATGAATTACTCAATATAAATGCTTGTGATTGTAAGATCAGTTGCAAAACTAAACGTTTCTTATGCAAAACCATTGGCATCACATGCAGCAATTTATACCACAGTTAATGGAATGTGTCAAAATGCAGATGATATTGTTGACGAAGCTGTGGTTGATGATGAGCCTGAGCAATTAGAAATTAGACGTGATATTTATGATATTGAAGAACTCGAAGATGATAATTATGAAGAAGGTGTTTGACTCCAGAGAATATCTCAGATGTATATGATTTTAACGATGACGGGGGTGAAGAAATATGGAATATTTATAACTCCAGTTACCGATTCGGAAGTAGACACTTCTTGTAGTAGCACACCTAGTGCACTACTAGAAAAAGAAAATATTATTTTTAAAAAACTGTGCCGATTTATATAACCTACAAAATAGTTTAAACACATTTGAAATCCATGGCCTACTTTAAGAGTTATGGCGGAAAATATCGAAAATGCGGAAAAAGTCTAGGCCAAATATCTCCGCTATTTGAAGAGATACGAGAAAAATTCTAAGGCGAACATTTTTTGCAAAACAGTGTTTCAACGAGGTTTTATCTAATTTTTTTCAAAACCGCTGTTAAAAAAATATTTTGAAACGGGCAGGAAATGGCGCCATTAAATAGAGTATTTTCCTCCCTTTTCAACGATATATCACATGCCATATTTGTTCATTGGTACTACGTTAATAATTACAAAAACATTTTTTTAAAACCAATATTTTTTTTTTAACAAGCATTATACTTGCCGTGGAGAAGTATGATTAAATAAAACGATAAAATAATTCAATGAGTTATTCAAATCTTTGCTATAATAAAACGTTAACATAATTAAGTAGAAAAAAGTAAATTCAGGTGACAAAAACAAAATAATAATCAAGAAAGCAACATGGAGCAATTATGGGAAGAGTATTCGCAGTTATGCCAATGTATAGAGGTCCTCCATAAAAGCGCCACTCCTTGCACAGAAAGTTAAAATGTCTTTACCAATTAATTTAAGTATAATATCCATTTGTTTGTATTTCATGATTTCACTATTATTTCAATTATTTTAAAATAGTTGGCTATGAATAAACTTGACAATTTAATTTTTTGACAGATCATCTCAGTTAATACTTAAACTCTCACTCAATCACACTCGCTTAAGAATTTAGAATATTCAAAAATGATTTTCACTCACATTGATCGTTATAATATGTTCGTTACATATCGCCAATGCAATTTTAACTCTGGATTAGCTTAAGTAGACTTTAGAAACAGATTTTCACAAGCACTACAGCCGAATAAAACTCTTCAGAAAATTAGCTACGAAACTGAAAAATAATGGTTCATTTTTAAAGAAGAAGACAAGGTTGAACAGTGTTAATGATAATGTAAATAAGGTAAACTGAGTTATTAATTATGCAAGAAATAAAAATACAGGAAATTTGGAAACATCATTAAGAGAAATTCAAATTACTTGTCATATACATAAAACAAGTGCTAGAAAAATTTTAAAGAAAAATGGTTACCGGTGTTATAAACCCAAAAAAGTTCACAATTTTCAAGCGGGGGAAAAACCAAGGAGGACGAATTTTTGTAGATGGCTGTTGCAAAAGAAGCGTGCCGATCCATTAATATGTAGTAAAATAAATTTTTCCAATAATGGATTTTCTAATCGCAATATTTATTACAAATGGACTTCTGAAAATACACACTGGCATAGACCGACTGGGTTTCAAAATCATTTTTCAATAAACGTGTAAATAGGTATAGGGGGTGTAATGGGGTAGTGAAGCGCAAGTTATAGCCTCTCCTACTCAACTGTTAACCTCACCTTCGCGATGAGTTCAATTTGAACTTGGTGCACCCTGTTTTCACTAACGAGGCTCTAACGACCGAGTAAGGGCGGAATAACCCTTACCTTTTGCCGTGAGCACATCCACCTTCTCACGAAGAGTGCGGTAAAAATAACCCACCGCACACAAATGTTGCTTTTGGAATCGTTTGGTTACCCCATCGTCGCAGTCTCCTTCTGTGCCATGGGACCACACCACTCGCCTTCCGCAACCGAGCTGGTCAGTTGCATACCTGCTCCAGCTAAAACTTCAAATGCAGCTTCGTTTTCAGTCGATTAAGGCTTTAAAAAAAATGATGGAGCGTTCAAGTGGGACAAAATCATCCGGAGGTAAAATACCCTCCCGATCGGATCTCCGGGGGAGGGTGCCCACAGGGACACCTCATCGAATGTCGAAAAAACACCGACAAGTTAAATCCAATAAAACTAATTCTTTCATCTACGGCGCTTGGAATGTGCGTACTTTGAACGACAGCACTCGCACCGATCGGCCTGAAAGAAGAACTGCTCTAATAGATAGAGAATTTCACCGACTTAATGTTGACGTTGCAGCTCTCAGCGAAACTCGATTTTTGGAGGAAGGCTCTCTCACAGAAAAGTACTACACCTTCTATTGGAAAGGTCTTCCCACCAATTCAAGAAGACAACATGGAGTAGGATTTGCCGTTCGGAATCAACTTGTATCCAACAACACAAGTACCACAAGGCCTATCCGAGCGTCTAATGCTGCTACGCTATGAGCTATCAGATGGCAACGCGGTAAATCTAATAAGCGCCTACGCTCCCACTCTGGATGCAAGTCACGAAACCAAGGAAAGCTTCTATCAACAGTTGGAAGAAACCCTCTGTAGAATACCTAAAACGGAACGACTCGTTATTCTTGGCGATTTTAACGCTAGAGTAGGGAGAGATGCAGACACCTGGCCAGGCATCATAGGCAAGAACGGTTTGGGAAACATGAACGCTAACGGTCAACTACTCCTAACTAAATGCGCCGAACATGATCTAGTTATAACAAACACCATTTTCCGACAAAAGGATAAATTTAAAGGCACCTGGCGTCACCCCAGATCAGGTCACTGGCATCTACTGGACTATGTTATCGTACGTAGGAAGCATCTCAAGGACGTCCAAATTACAAAGGCGCGCATTGATAGCGAATGTTGGACGGATCATCGTCCTGTTGTCTCTAAAATGAAAATTGTTATGAGACCCAAACACCGAAGAACTCAAGTAAAACGTAGACTCCGTCTCTGTATTAGTAAATTGCGTGACCAACAAACCGTCGAACAGCTAAAGCAAAAAGTTCAAGAAAATTTGAGTGCACTGGAAGAAACCAATTCTGTAGATGTCGCTGCTACCTGGACACAAATTAAAGACAGTTTAAAAAGTGCGAGTGAGGAAATTCTTGGCACTGCAGCAAGTAAAAAACAGGAGGACTGGTTCAATGATAATGAAGCTTTTATACAAGAACTTCTTGACCGCAAACATACTGCCTTCCAAAACGCTATCAACCACCCCAACGACTCATCAAAAGCAGAAGCTTTTACCCAATCTAAGTATGAAACGCAACGCGAAATCAGAAGAATAAAGAACGAGAGGTGGGCAAGCAAGGCCAGAGAAATTCAAAGGTATGCCGATTCACACGACTACAGGAGTTTCTTTCAAGGAGTAAAAGCAGTATACGGCCCCAGTCGGAAAAATATGTGCCCTATTAAAGATTTAAATGGAAATCTCCTCAAAGAAGACCAGGAAATAAGAGCCCGATGGAAAGAACACTACTCTAACATTCTTAACCAGCAAAGTCAAGCCGATCACGATATTATAAATCTTATTCCTCAATATGACACCTTCGAAGACTTAGATAAACCACTAACAACGGAAGAGATCTTAACCGCCATTGGGCAGCTAAAAAATAACAAATCTCCCGGCGCCGACTCACTCCCAGCTGAGATCTGAGATCTGTAAAGCTGTGTCGTCAGAGCTCATACCCTACCTCAAAAAACTGGTTGATGTCGTGTGGGAAAGTGGTCAAGCTCCGCAGGAGTTTCGTGATACACTTTTAATCAACCTCTTCAAAAACAAAGGGAGCGCTGCGGACTGTGGAAATTACAGGGGTATAGCTCTCCTGGCTGTTGGAGGGAAGATACTCACTAAAGCGATGGCAAATAGGCTAACACCTGTTATGGAAAAGTTACTTCCTGAAACACGGAGTGGCTTTAGACCAAACCGAGGCACATCGGATTTAATCTTCACACTTAAACAGCTTCAAGAAAAAGCACTCGAACATCAAGGAGAAATTCACATGGCCTTCATTGATTTAACCAAGGCGTTTGACTCGGTGGACAGGGAAGTGCTCTGGAAAATTATGTTCCGCTTAGGTATCCCTAGAAAATTTGTGGAAGTATGTCGCAGTCTACATACAAACAACAACGCCCAGGTTATGTATAATAATGAGGCAACCGAACCTTTCCAAACCCTCACTGGAGTTAGGCAGGGATGTGTCCTGGCACCCCTACTCTTTAATTTGTTTACCACTGCTCTAACAATTATTGTTGACAACAAACTGACAGCCAGAGGAATAGGTCTCAGATACCGTTTTGATGGCGGTCTCTTTAACATAGGGCGCTTTAGAGCTTTCACGAAGACACGCACACGATTCATTTGTGATCTCCAGTATGCGGATGACTGTGCACTTTTAGCCTCTACGCCGGAAGAGCTTCAAGAACTTTTAGATGTGTATGCCCAGAGCTATGATTCCTTGGGACTTAAAATCAACATTGGAAAGACTAAGATTATGTCAACTCCTCATCAAGTGAACCAAATAGACATTACACTTAACGGGAATTCTCTTGAAGTGGTGGATCAGTTCAATTACTTAGGCAACGTTGTTAATGACAAAGCAAACATAGACAGCGAGATTCGCAATAGAATTAACGCTGCATCTAGAGCACTCTGGGGACTTAGAGAGAGAGTATTTGACAACCACGACCTTGCTTTGTCAACGAAAATGGCTGTCTACAGAGCAGTTGTCATTCCAACACTGCTATATGGATGTGAAAGCTGGGTCACTTACAGTCGTCATGTGAAAGAATTAGAACATTTTCAGCAAAGACACCTCAGAAGTATGATGAAAATCCGTTGGTTCCATCACATATCAAACGTGGAAGTACTCAGGAGAGCAAACAGCCTTCCAATTGAGGTGCTTATTTCAAGAGCACGCCTAAGATGGGCAGGTCACGTTCATCGTATGCATGATAACCGCCTTCCTAAATGTACACTTTATGGTGAATTGCTAAGCGGTAGAAGAAGGCGTGGCGGTCAACGAAAGAGGTTCAAAGACGCTCTCCATGAAAATCTAAAATCCTGCGGTATTGCAGACGAGCAATGGGACCAACTTCCAGCGGACAGAACCGAATGGCGAGGGGTTGTGGCCAGCTATCAAGGAAATGTTGCTGCAAGAAGGCTGAATCCAAGACCTAACCAGGTCTATGTTTGTCCTGACTGCGGTCGACATGTGCTCTCCCGAATTGGCCTCTATAGCCATAGTCGTGTGCACCGTAGATGAATATGAATTACAATAGACTACACCTTTTACTTGTTTTTTATTGTATACAATTTATCGACTGTAACATTTTTATACTCGGACTCGAGTAACGGCTAATATAATATAAATAGGTATTTTAGGCACCAATTTAATAGGTCCTTATTTTTATGATGGTCACCTCAGTGGTCAAAGGTACCTAAACTTTCTGGGAAATGAATTTAATGAATTCTTAGATGACCTACCTTTAGAGAATAGACACAACTTTCAATATTTTCAATAAGATGGAACTCCTCCCCACAATTCCCAGATTTGCCTAGATTATTTAGACGAAATTTTGCCTCAACATTGGATAGGTACCAATGGATTTATTCGATGGCCCCTTCGTTCTCCAGATAGAACCCCAATGGATTTCTTTCTATGGGGGTATATTAAAGATAAGGTGTTTTCGACGACAACGCAAAATGTAGAGGACCTAAAAGCTTGAATTCAACAGGCATGTATTACAGTTACCCCCGAAATGCTGAGTAATGTTTTAAATTCAATGCCTCGCCGCGCTCGATTGTGAATAAGAAATCGCGGTGGACACTTTGAACACTTGATATGATATCTTAAAAATTATTTTGAGGATTGGATAAATATTAATGTTCTGTGTGCTATATTCTTTTTATTATCAATTTGTTTTTGTTACCTGAATTTATTTTATTCTTCTTAATTATGTTAATGTTTTATTATTGCAAAGATTTGAACAACTTATTGAATTATTTTATCGTTTATCGAATTATTGGTTTTAAAAAAATGTTTTTGTAATTACTAACGTAGTACTAATGAATAAATATGGCATGTGATATATCGTTGAAAAGGGAGAAATGTCCCGCCGGTTTCAAAATAATTTTTTAACAGCCTGAAAAGTAAATCTCAAAATGCAGCAGTTTTGAGAAAAATTAGATAAAACCTCGTTGAAACACTCTGTTTTGCAAAAAAATTTTGCCTTAGAATTTTTCTCGTATCTCTTCAAATAACGGAGATATTTGGCCTAGACTTTTCCGCATTTTGGATATTTTCAGCCATAACTCTTAAAGTAGGCCATAGATTTCAAATGTCTTTAAATTATTTTGTAGGTTATATAAATCGACCGATATAAATGGACAGCCGCCCGTATATAAATTAAAAAAAAATTATTTTTTAGTCACATCACGTGAAAATATCATCATTTTGGTAAAAAAAATTCGTTCGACCATTTGGACAAGTTGGGGAACGTTTTGAAAATTTTGTTCAACTTGGACTAAAAATTAAATTGCGGCCAAACTATTGAATATTTTTTACTAAAATTCGCCAGCCTATTTCTTGTTCATATAGGTTACGTTTGTCTAAAATTTCATAAAATTCGGTTTAATTTTGGCCAAGTTAGCCGTAATTCAATTTTTTACATTTTTTCATTATATTTACATACACATCGTGGGAGGCGGTGAACCAATTCTCATGAAATTTGAACTGAACGTTTCTTGAACATCTAGAATTAAAAGATACTGTTCTAGTATTTTAATTAGCATTTTAAAGGGTCCAAAATAAATTAAAACTAAAACACCGTCCTTAAAAATGTCCAATTCAGCCTTTTCCGCGAAAAAAAAAAGGGTTCCCTCACCTATTCGAAATAGAAAATTCAGAGTGTTCTTAGTTTCACCAAAACAAACTTATTTTTTTAAGTCGCGTTGCTCCATGTAAAAATTTCTTTATCGGTTCATTTTCAGCTATTTTTACTCCACTAAAATGGCATTTCGCAATCTAGCATCAAAAATAACTATTTGTAACTATTTTGCAGTGGAATTCCATGTAACTTTTACAAAATCCTTCTCGTACTTTTCTAAATTTTTTTTTTTTTAGGTTGATGCATACTGCATAGTCCTCTAAAATTCTAGCTGGAATTTTAGAGGACTATGCTCCTTCGTTGCATCGCTACTTGTGGTAATTTCCAAAAAATTCTTGCACTCCAAAAATTTCCGATAATAATTATTATTCAAGGACAAGATTACAAGTGAATATTTGGCAACAATAATAATATTTCTAAACTAAAAAATTATTTTTATGGTGAATTAAGTTCGAAAAATCAATTATAAAAAAAAAATTTGCACCTATCGTCAACCCTGCTTATGCTTAAAGTCTAATTTGTAGTAATATTACTTCTACCAATAAAAGAGGTACTATTATTAGATGCAGTCATTAAAGTTGTGGCAATTTAAGTTAATCTGGTTTTATTAAATTAGGAGCACAATGCAGGAGTACATTGTATGGACTTGTTATTTTTCCATCTATACCTATTAACCTTCCCGATTGAACAACTGCGCTTATTAATAGTATTTACAAGTTGATAATGAAAAAGCGTACCGTCATGTTTCTATTATTCGCTTTACGAAGCCAAATTAAATTATGCTATATATTACATCAATAATAGATCACACGATTGTTAGTCTTTATCCCGTAAGCGTAATCATTCAATGAAACTATCATTAGTCTTCATGAACTTGCCGACTGATCCCAGAGGGCGTATTATTGATGTCTTCGGTCTTATGTCCTTTTACATATGAAACATGACTCAGAGTATTAGTGCTCTATCATTGTTTTTGATTATGTGCTGGAGGATGTAAATAATTTTAATAGGGTTTTGTTTAAACTTAGCAATTTGTTTACGTCAAGACGTAATTGCTTTGTTTTCAGAGATTTTTTTAAACGGAGGGAGTGGTAGAGCAGAGGATATATTTTATACACCTACTATTGGAGTTTAGCAAAAATGAGACAATAAAGACTCGCAAATGATATGTTATTCTAGAAAGGAACTAATGTCCGACATGAAACTGATTACTGCAGCGATTTTGTAAAGTCTGATATAAATGGACGGGTATTAATATATTTCATGTTTTCTGTAAATGCACCTTAATCCCTGCACTGGTACAAAAACCGTGATGCTGTAATGCTGATTTACCGGTAAGGCATGAATAAATATTGCGCTGTTTATTCTAATTGTAATTAGGTTTGCTATTCTGTGTGTTATTCGCTAATGGCAAATGCACTAAAATTACGTAAAGGGAGCAATATTAAATAAATAACTTTATCTCAAGAAATATTTGAAATCCTGAAAAACCGAGATACCAAAAACGTATAAAATGATTTCTTATTTAAAGATATTTGTTATGAAAAATGTGTTCGTAATGATTGAAATTGTCGGACCGTTGGCTGCAGAATGCTAAAACCTGGCATGTGAAAAAATCGAGAGCTAATACTGTAAATGCTTTAAATAGCCCAGAGTCGATCTAGAAAACCATGAACAAATTAGAGATAAGCTGAAATTTGGTTATATGTTTGTATTGGGGAAAGGCCAATATTTAAAAAAAAAATACCACCAAACCCCATCGATAATCCGCAGTGCCTGTCGCTCCTAAACAACCCCAGAAAGGGGTGAAAACGGACTTTTTAAAAAGTTTTTTGGCAATATCCTAAAATTTGAATAACACCTAATACATTCTCTACCAACAATATCTAGCAAAGCATAGTTTAAATAAAGATTTTAATCTGGCTTCGCTTCCACCGACCATAAATGCAGTTTAATACCATGCATTTAGGACATTTCATCAGGTAAGTCCAGCAACCCTACATACATATCTTGTTTACATGTCTGATTAACTTTTAGGTTCAAGCATTGTTGAATAATAGCTTACGACTCCAAAATTGGGGATGAATTTCTAGTGATTCCGGAATCTCTCCAGTCCAGATGGATCAAGATATAGGGCTAGTTCTCATAGCTGCGGATTGCGAATTTTCGCTTGCGGATTTTTTTTTAATTCGACATATGCGTTCCAGGAGAACTTAATTTGCAAATTTAACGTCTAGTTAAAAGTACACGAATTGTCTTACGAACATTTTACACCTGCAAATTTTTTGCAACTGTTCATCAGGTGGTTGCAAAAATGCATGCTCATGACGTAAAATGAACCTAAAGTGTACCTTGGCATGTGGATAGTGTAATGGTATTACCTGTTTTAATAGGGCAGTTGTTGAGGATTTACAGGCGGATGACGACATCTAAACATGCAGATAAATTATATGGGATAATAAGTAATTAAAAGCATACATTACATTCATTTACTTAAATATAACCTGTAAGAGCGCTACCCTTATTTTACCATCGAGCCATATGTAACACTTTTACATTTTTATTGTTAAAGATATTTACCTTAGCCACTTATACATTTTTATTATTAAATATATTTAATTTTGCTCAAATTTTTTTGTTTTCTTGTGACCATTCATCGAAACCACTTGCCCATGCCACCATCGCTGAGTTAGCCAGGTCAAAATTTTTGTTTACCCGCCACCCCCAAGGAGGGTTTTGCTATTTCCCAGATTTTTGTTATAGATATTACCTCTGAAGAGGTTGGAGTAACACAAAGACTGTGGATAGAACTCATTTAGGCTCCGCTACGCCCACACCTACCCCACCAGCCACCTTAGATCCATCTGTGTACCAGACGAGTGACCCTTTCTCCAGTCGCAGTGCTTCGATGCTCATTTGACGGTTTTCAATCAGCACATCACAGGGGTGGTCCAAATTCTGCTTGATTGGCATTGGTCATGGATTCAATATGGATAAACTCCAAAATCCTTAAGAGATCAACCAAATCGCCTGGTTTGAATATAAGTGCCTGAAATTGTGGGACAGGAGATCATTGCTCCTGTAGTTCCTAAGTAGACAAGGCGTTGCAATTTCTGCAACATTCTTCAGGTTCATTTTTCTTCTGTTTTTAGCTTCAGATCCCAAGTTTCACCAAATAGCCTATGTAAGATTCCTTTTTAAATACGAGTTTCAATTAAGTTTTTCATCCAGGGTTACTCCTAGATACTTAACCTCCTTGTTATTCAGCACTGTTCCATTCAATATAGGAGCTCTTTTGCTCGGATTGAGATTAACTCCCTCTGAGGGCGCCATTTGGATATTATATTTATGGTAATTTGTATAAAGTTTGAGATCATAACCTCATATCTGCCTCTCACAGTCACGATCAGGCCAATAGCATAGTCTTGAGCGTTGAATCCAGAATTAATCAATTTATGGAGATTATCGGCCGCCGCTGAATTCAGCAAGGTTGATAGAACTCCATCTTGTAGGCAACCTCTGACTGCAGCCACTGTGAGCGACTCATCCTCATATTTAAACAATATAAAACAATTTGTGGTAATTATTCTACTTATTAGCATGGATTGTATCCATATGATTGCTTGGTGCTGTATTTTCCCTTCTGCCGCGGCTCTCTGCGTGGATTAGTAGGTATTGTATAAAGCACCCTCTGTATGTACGAAAGTACACACATAACCACTTCCTTTGCATAAATATCTTTCAATGCTTTTCACAGGCCATGTAGAGTTTTTATTGTTGATTTGTCAGGTTAGCAAGGCAAATTGTTTTTTGAGTGAAGCGGTGTCCCTATATGGATTTCGCTTCTCATTTATTATCTAGTACTTTCTTCATAACTCTTAGGAGAAATGAAGTTAAGCTAATGGAGACATATGACTTAGGCTCGTTTGCTTATTTCTGAAACAAATGCCACCTTGGCTTTCCAGCCTTGGCGAATATACGCAAGAGTGTTAGCTTGCTACAAGTATGCTTCTCAGGCATTGGATAAGTTCCTCAATTTAATATTGAAACTGGGCATGATAAATGCCATCTCTGCCTGGTTAGTGATTTAAGGGACTTGAAGGTAGATACTACCCATTCTGTTAGATGTGAATGTTTTTCCCGCTAGCTTTTTCCTTCTCTTGTAAAACGGTATGCATCTTTATCCAGATAAGTCAGTCGAAATTCATCTTCAATTATACGGAAGCCTGGGAAGTGAATACTCTTATATTTTCCTGCTTACTCTCTGCATATTCAACATTGGGCTTTTTGAGTAGCCCTATTCCCTTTGATTGGTCTTTTGCAAGGACTTTTTGAAGACAAACTGCTGGAGCTAATCTCCATGATCTTCCTTTTGAGCTTCCCACTTCTTTGTTGTACTCCGCGAGTACTTTTATATCCTCCTAGTTTCCAGAATTTATGGCTCTATTAAAAGTTTTCCTAGTCTCAATCCTGAGGTGACTAAGGTCTCTATTCTTCCAGGGCACTGATCCTTGGAATGCGTTTTGTTTAATGGTATAACTTTTTCATAAAACACAGTCGACGTTTTGTAGTTAATATGAGGCTATATCTAATTCTTCTATTATGTCGATGGAGTGTGTGATACTTTCGACTTCTGCTCTTAACTGTTCTTTGTAGACACTTCAGTTAGTCAGTCTAGGTATTTTATATTCCCCAAAGCTTGTGGCAGCTGCCTCCAAGTCGAATCGAATATGTCTATGATCCGACATAGAGGACTCATCTGTAACATGCCAGTTTTTTTATTGTTTAAATTATAAATGGATCCACAAGGAGTACATCTGAAACCTCTTTGTCCGCGACTGTTTTATAATATACAAATTATACTTGTGTTTCTCCAATTATAATAATATACATTTCTTAATACTAACAGTGATTAATCATTAATCATTGCTACCAGGTACATCTCAATCTGAGTGCAATCGACTTTTTACTAGAATTTATGGCCAGTTAAAATTGTGGGAACAATTTTATTGAAGGAATTTTTAAGTATTATTTTGAGGATATGAAACAGAACTACTTGCAGCAATATGTAGAATGTAAACTACGTTGACATTTAAATTTTTATGATAAGCAGTTCTCTTGACACATAACGGCCTACTCTATAAAAATTAGAATGAAATTTTATGATATAAAGGGCTTGTTTCTGAAACATTAAATTATCTACTCATAAACTCCGTAGTGACAATAAACATATTTAATAGCCGTGGACAAACTATAGTATTCTACTTGCATATAATGGCTAGTATTAAATGCTTTACTCAAGATATTATACATTTTATGTAATTACTCTTTGTTAATTAGACTGGGCTAATAGAAGAGAGAAATAGTAAAAGACGAAAGATACACCCGTGTTACTTTAAAACAAGTACAGGCAAATTCATGTAAAGCACGTCCGTATAGGATATAATAAAACTCGAAATACAAATTTTATAAATACTGTTTCAACTTGTTATTTCCATGGAATTTGCAGGAATGCAGTTTTACACGGATCTTTGCTTTAATTTTTATGGGAACTTAAATGTAAATGCACCTACACTTTCGAGAACGCGAACAAAGAATAAAAGAAAATAATGAAGGCTGCGCAATAAAAAATTAGAACAAAGATTTTAAAACTGGAAAATAATTTGTATTACATCTGCTAAATAGCTGTTAATTTAATTGTTAATTTTGTATTAAAAAAAGCTGCAATTACTGGATCGTAAAAATATCTTAATTATTACAACTGAACGGGTCTCTAAGTGGCTACGAAATAAAGAGGTTCTTGGGCGAAAATAATTATCTATTTTCCTTTACGATTTTATCATTTACCGCTTCAATACGCTTTTGGTAAAATCAAAATTAATTTAAATAGTCGTGACAAAGCAGGAATAAGCAGTTTAACCGGAAAAAATCTGATATTGGTTCACAGGTTCAAATTTAATAGCTTCATAGAGCTATGAGAAAACGACTGTTTCTTTGGACGATTTGAACAAAACATGAAAGAATTCGAGTGTGTTTGAAGGTATTTCCTCTTTTTTCATATTATTTGTCTACAGACGTTTAGGCCGGCTTGGTCTGACAGGCAATTGATGCTCTTGACGATTTACTCATTTGCAATTTTAGCTCAGGTGGTAACAACAATTAATTATTATAGTCACGTATATAGTTGTTAAATAAAAGTCATTACTTTTATTTAACCAAACATTGCAAACACAAGGTATGGTTGTTTGTTACTATTAATTTAAAAAAGTATATAGAGAGTCACTAAACATATTACATAATTAAATAAAGAAACAAGTTATTGCCTTATACCCTTATACCTCTAGAGAAACAACAAAGCAGCTACGGACACGTGTTTCGGAGTCATTGCTCCTCATCAGCGTAGCTGCATTGTAGTTTCTCTTGAGGTATAAGGCAATAACTTGTTTCTTTATTTAATTATTTAGCATCATAAACCCCCATCATATTTTACTTAGTGTTTGCCAGGTGGAAATAGAGCAGTACACATAGAGCTCGTCATACTAATTGCTCTCATTTGAGGCCCTAAATGTGGCACATGAAGTATGAAAGTGCAAATCGAGTACTGTGCACTGTACTTTCCGACCTTTGTTGGTTTTGCTCGATTTATAAGATATATTCGCTAAGCTACGCTACGCTGATGTGGAGCAATAACTCCGAAACACGTGTCCGTAGCTGCATTGTTGTTTCTCTTGAGGTATAAGGCAATAACTTGTTTCTTTATTTAATTATTTAGCCTCATAAACCTCCATCATATTACATAATATTCGCATAAAGGTGCTCTCCCGATGCCAGCGACAGCGACCGGAGACAGAGACATGTACCACGTGACAAGCAGAGACCAACGAGAGAGAGGGCTACTAAAGGTGCTCTAGAGTAGCCCTCCCTGTCGTTGGTCTCTGCTTATCACGTGGTCTCGATCTCCGGTCGCTGTCGCTTGCATTGGAAGAGCACCTTAAGATAAAACCGGTAAAATTTTTAATTTATGTTATGTTGCATTAATAATTCGTACAGTAACAATATAATGTAATACTAAATAATTAATAAATGTTAATTAATAGAGTATTCTCTATAAATGATAGTACCTGTACTACACACAGGATGCTCATTATAATAAAGTTATTGCATCTCCTATTTGTCTCCGACGACCACAACCATAACCTCTTTTTTTAAAAAACCCTTAACCTCAAGTGAACATTAGAAAAAGTACGAACATTTGGCACAGTACGAATAGGGAATTTACGACGATATCGTTCTGTTGCTGCTGAAGCATTTCCTTTACATTCACTATAAATTAAATGTATGTCTGCATATTCCTCCTCATTACTAAAACTATGCATTTTAAAATCTGGTTAGAAAACTACTAGTATTAAGTATTAAGTAGTAAGGAATGATTATTTTATTATTTCAAAGGCAAGAAACAACGGAATATTGTCAAATTATAATTTGACACCAGCCTACTTTTTTGTATTTTACATTAATATAATTACTCATCGCTTTTGATTGATTACTTAGACAGATGTAATTTAATTTTTTTCAAAAAATGGTAGATTTTACGAAATTTTTTCAAAAGATAAAAATATTTTTAAATGAATCATAATATCTAGTTACTTTTTTAATTGAAAAAAACAGGCAGAAAGATATTTAAAAATTTCAAGAAGGGTAGTTATTTTATCCCATTTGTGTACACGCCAGGTGGAAATAATTTCGTTATATGCCTTTTGATGAGTAACCGAGGAATACCATATTTCATTTTTCCAATTACGTTATTTTGAGATAGAAATTAAAAACCTTTTTTTGGCACACCCCATTAAGGGGGTGTAGCGGGACAGGAAAGGGTTATTTTGAGAAATTTTATACAAAGAACCCGTCTTAATTTTCGACAGAATCTACAGTTAATTTTTTTGCACGTTATTACGGGACGCCCTATATATATATATATATATATATATGACATTGGCTACCAAATGATTTGTAAGGTATAATTCAATGCAGGTCGGGGTATTTGCCCGCTGAGTAGTTGTTTCCTGCAAATCATTTATAATAACAATATATATATATATATATATATATATATATGTATATTAGAATATCTCTGTCACAGAATATTATTACATTAAGTAACTTCACTTCGGCTTCGGCAAGATGTGACAAATAAATTGACTGCGACCCAGGTAATTTCTCTCTTCACGAATAAAATGAGAAAGAATAAAAATTACTTCATAAATACCATACCGTGAAAATTGATACGATAAAAAATCTTTCATAATAATTAGTGAGTACGCCTAAAAAGTCGGACCTACAACAGGTATTCTTTGAAGCCAGCTGTTCATTGTACATTTGATTAAATATATTGTTTGTTTGAATTCACTCTGAAACCACATTTTCACGCTTGGTGATGAAGACCTCCAGTAAGGATAACTTTTTGTTGTGATTTCAAGATGTTCTTACTTAATGCGGTTAGTTTGAGACACACCTTGGTAACTTATTTTTCAATTAACATAAATTTTCATAGTTGATTTGAGTTAAATGAATCTTCTCAAGTGTTACCAGATATCATTCTATTTTTGTTTAAACAACCATTGCGGGTTTTACAAAATGAGCAAAAAATAGAGTCCAAGAGAAACGAGGAACTTTCATATTGCTCAATACGTAGCAAGTTCTGCTTTCTTAGTAAATATTTGATAATCCTTAGTAGTCCAATAAAATGGGACCAAATTTGTCAAGTTTGATGAAATAATTCAGAGCGGGCTGAAATTTTGAGAACAGGCTTATTTTGTTTTACTTCTTAACATATCAATAGTTAAATCAGGTTAATAAAATTGATTTTCCGCAGAAAACACGGAAAGTATAAATTTTGCTGTAAAATATATACACATGAAAATTATAGGTAATAAAAATCCGCACAATTTCGTTTTTTTTAACTTCGTACGATCTATTGGAGCAGAAATAGATTTTTTTGAAATTTTGACAGTTTTGCGATGCAACGGAAACGCGCGTTTTTTGCTAAAATCTCGAACATGCTCATTCGTCGCAAAATGTTTCAAATGAAAATTGTAGAGAATTCGATTACGAACAATTTCTTTTTATTTTTCATTTGCATTCGATCAATATTGACAGAGATATGAATTTTTAAACATCTTTATGCGCGCTATCAGAACACTTATTTTATGATAAAATCGATAAAAACTCGAAAACGATACGCATATAGTGTATCTAATGAAGGATAAAATGAATCAAATTTTGAATATGTTGGTGTATGTACAATATCATTTTGATAACGAGTGAATGGAGATAAAAGGGAAAAACCCGAAAAATCGTTCGCAAGATATATTTTCTTTAAAAAAATGTTCTTGAAATCTGTTTTTGTTCAGAAAAATTAAACCAATATTACATTTTAATTCCTATTTTTGTATATATCATCATTTATTTTGACTTTAAGACAAAATATCATAAGACCTTTATGAAAACTTACAAAATTTCCTACGAAAAACATTTTTTCTTGAATGATTTTCAATAAGTAGCTACAAGGAATTGACGATTCAAAATGCGCTTGATTTTTAATTTTTAGCAAGTAGGTAATTTTCGTCATGTTTGAAGTACAAAAAAGTACATTTAATATTATTACTAAAAATATGAAAATTTATCAAAACGATATTCATGAATCACACATGATGATTAGTTTTGATGTAGTTAGTCTTTTTAACAATGTTCCGGTAGATGAGACCTTAAAAATAGTTAAAGACAGGTTACTAAATGATAATAATTTGGAAACTAGAACTAAATTAAGTGTAAATAGCATAATGGAACTCTTAACAATGTGTATAAAAACAATCTATTTTCAATTGAACAATGAGTTCTATCAGCAGGATTTTGGTATGGCTATGGGGTCTGCATTATCACTAATTTTAAACAACATATTTTTGGAGAACTTTGAGAACACACATGTTCAAAATTGTATAAACAAACCGGTTGTCTGGTGGAGATATGTTGACGACATCTTTGCAATTTGGCCTCATGGTGTCGATTTACTAGATAGTTTTTTGGAAAATATAAATAGTAAGGAATCGTCTATTAAATTCACATTAGAAGTAGAAAGTAGGAATGAACTACCGTTTTTAGATGTTTTAATTAGAAGGGTAAATAATACAATTGAAACTAGCGTTTATAGAAAACTAAACATACTAATAGATATCTAAATTTTAACTCAAATCAGTCAATAAATGTTAAAAGGGGTGTTGTAAAATGTTTATACGATAGGGCCAAAATAATTTCATCTAATAATGAAATATTAAATAACGAGAAAAAATTTATTAAAGAGGTTCTAGTACAAAATCAATATCCGGAAACCTTTGTTGATAGAGTTTTCATAAATGTTGAAAATAGGGACATCAGGTACGACAAAAACCTGAACGTCATTATTCCTTATGTATACGGATTATCGGAAAAGCTACGTCGTATAGGTGACAAATTTGATGTTAGGACGATATTTCAAATGGGGAACACTTTAAGATCTATTTTAACAAAAACAAAACCGATAAACAGGGAGCAGAATTCAAAAAACTGTATTTACAATATCCCGTGCGAATCTGATAAATGTTATGTGGGTGAGTCATCCAGACCTTTCAGTGTGAGGTTGGATGAGCACAAGAATTACATTAGAAAGAATGAAATTCAGAAATCAAAGATTTGTGAACATGCTTGGGGAAACGGACATAGAATAAACTGGGACTCGGCAAAAATTTTAACAAAAGAAGCATATACCAAAAAAAGAAAAATTAAAGAATCAGCAATAATCTTATTAAATGAAGACAAGTGCGTATCGAATTGTTCTGTAGATATTTGTACAACCTGGCTACCAATGTTAAAAGAAGAACTTAACAAACTCAACAATATCTAAAAGAAAATATCATCAGTTCTATGTTCTGTGTAAGTACTAAGTATCTATGGAAATAACATAAACAGAATCTTAAAGCTGTGTATTTGACATACACAGCAAAATAAGAGTTCTTCCAAAAAAAAGCTTTGAAAACGGAAAGAAATTATTTTCCGAAACGTTAGCAAAATACATTATTTCTGTGTTTATTCCGATATAACCTCTGACTATTCCTTTGGCGTAAACGTCACGGGCGCAGAGGCTTTTTTCCAATAATTCTATTATTTTGTAGATTGACTGATATGTTTTTGTAGAGGACAATAATACATGTGGTAGAAAACCCAAATAATAGGAAAGAATATATGGGCTCAGTATGAAGCAACTCATAAATGCCCACAGAATAACTTCTGATACTATGGAAATAACATAAACAGAATCTTAAAGCTGTGTATTTGACATACACAGCAAAATAAGAGTTCTTCCAAAAAAAAAAGCTTTGAAAACGGACTTCTTCAAAAAGTGAAAAAATATTATTAAATTACTTTTCTATACTTCAAACGCAAACGTGACGAAAATTGCCTGTTTGCTAAAAATAAAAAATCAATTGCATTTTCAATCGTCAATTTCTTGTCGCTACTTATTGAAAATCATACATGAAAAAGTGTTTCTTGTAGGAAATTTTGTAAGCTTTCATTTAGATCTTACGAAATTTTATCGTAAAGTCAAAGGAACGATGTTATATACATAAGTGGAATTAAAAAATAATATTGGTTAAATTTCTCTAAATAAAAACAGTGTTCAAGAACCTTTTTTTAAAGAAAATATACTTTGCGAACGACTTATGCTATTGCATTACTTTCATATCTGTATAATCTAATAAAAATAGATCAGAACCAATTTTTTTAAAATTGTTATGCAAGTTCTTGCAGGAAAATCTTAATTTATAATAAAAAAGAAAATTTTGCTCATAGCTTTAAACACCTGTGAACTCGTGAACCATTTATCTTATGAAAGTCACTTGAAGCTCATTTTAAATATAAGTTAATTCTCTTCAAAAAACCTTTAGTGTCATTATTGCCTAAAGCCAATCAAAATATAACCATTTGTCAAAATGCACTTGAAAATTGCAATTTTTCAGGTTTTTCCTTTTTATCTCCATCCACTCGTTATCAAAATGATTTTGTACATACACCAACATATTTAAAATTTGATTCTCTTTAACTTTCATTAGATACACTATATTCGTACGACATCTCTGTCAATATTGATCGAATGGAAATGAAAAATAAATGGAAATTGTTCGTAATCGAAACATTTTGCGATCCGCATGACCATTTTCGAAATTTTAGCGAAAAACGCGCTCGCTTCCGTTGCCTTGCAAAACTATCAAAATTTCAAAAAAAACCTATCTCGGTTCCAATAGGTCGTACGAAGCTAAAAAAAAATGGAATCTAATGAATTTTTATTACCTATAATTTTCATGTGTATTTTACAGTAAAATTGATACTTTCAGAGTTTTTTGCGAAAAACCGATTTCTTTTACCCATATGCTCCCCTCCGCCGACGTCCACGGGTGAGGACTTTTGATATGTTAAAATGTACCACAGAATAAGTCTGTTCCCAAAATTTCATACCGCTCTGAATTATTTCATCCGAATTTTCCCATTTTACTGGCCTATAATGGCTTAATTTATACTCACTGAAAATAATGAATTATTTTTCAATAACTGCCTTATATGAGTATGTTTTAGCAATGATAAACTCCCACATGTTATAAAAACAGTAAATATCCGTGCCATATATATGCCATTGGCATATCGTTATTATAAGAAAATTATGTCTTCTCCGTAACAATAAATTTTTTCCGGGAATCTTCCCATCGCGAATCTTTTTGCTTATATTGCTAAGGTTTCCTTTTACTGGCTACTATTGTTTGGATTCTAATGTGAATTATTAGGGAATATATCAAGACAAATATAATTCGACCTTACAATTTTATAAATATCGTAAAATATTTACTAAAACACAAATAATTTAATAACTCTCTAGCAAAAGATAAGCGACATATCACAAAAAGATACTAACACAGAAATAATGAATATTGAAAATTACAAAAACGCGATTCTTAAAGGTGAAAAATATACTAGATAATTTTATAATTTCTCATTTCATAATCAAGTTATCTTCTTAAATGGTGAAGTCGACCCGACCCGTCTTTCACCCCTCACACTCGGAATTTCATCTTCTTAGCTAGTAATGTTGAAGCTAAAAGAGAAAACATTCTTCAGTATCTAATATAGGTCCAGGTGAAGATGCTATAACAATACAAATACGTTCCTGCACTGGTTTATTTAATAAATCTAATTGTGATAAATTTCCCGTGTTTCAACTAATCGTAGAGGTAATTTTCTAAACTGGTGATAAACAGAAAACTTAACACTACAAATTATAAGCTTATTATTATTTCCTTTTCAATTAACTTTTTGAAAAGTTATATACTTATCTCGCACGGTAGCTCAGCCGGTTAAAGCTCGCTATGTGGCAAATTTGTCTTGGTCAAACTCTCCTGTACTCTGAGTTCGGTCTCCACCACCTACACTGGCAATGTCAGTGGGTAACGTATGGTATCTACGTTTTTTTAAATGCGTTGGGGTTGTCTACCATATCGTTTTTAAATACTAAAGATTTATCTCCCAACAATTTAGTTGAGGTAAATCTACGTAGAATGCAACGGACTTTTCCATCATTTTCTAAATTATCTTATGGGAAAGTACTTATCAAAATAACGTTGAAAACGGTTACGATAGTTTTTCTTTTGGATTTCAATTTTTCCCTGAGTTACCCATGGAATGGTTTTTCAGCAACAAATGCGGTCATGGCGCGAGAAGGCGCTTGTCAAGTCAATACAAGTTTGCGTTGTCTTCTTTGAATTTAGTATTTCAAAGTTTTCTGGCGTCAGTTCACAAAAAATTGGTGAAGAAAATTGGAAAAAACAATATTTTTTTTTATTTCAAACCACCATGCCACCATTTTGCTCTAACCACTTTTCAACTCTTCTCTTGACACTTTCTCTTGTGTTTTCAGCCCAACCAAACATTGAACTTCCAAACTATCTGAAAGTTGCTGGTTTAGTTAAGTGTAAGTTAACCGTGTCGATTGAAAATGCTGTTTTTCTTATTTTCTTTTTGTACATTTTTGTTTCTAAATTCGTTTCCATCAAAATTTCAAATAAATTATAACTTTCTTGAAATCCAAATTTTTAAAATCACAGTTTAGGCCAGCCTATGCGCAGCCCGTCGTTACACACCTCGCGGAAGGCTCCTCGTTTTAATTTGAGGTGCTAGCGTCAACTACGAAATTAAAAAGTTTCTTGTGCGAGAGTTCCCTAAATGTAGTGTAGTTTTTAAGTTTTGTTAAATCTGTTTTTTTTTTATATTTTTTAATTCTAATACCTATTTTTATTTGTCCATTGTACAAAAGGTGTTTAGGTTTAGTTGTTCCCAATTATTGTTTTCGCCGACCCAGGCTGTCCCGCCCGATTCTGCAACCCGCCATCGCGTCAGCACGGTGGTTGCACGATCGGCCTCGGGGCAGATCTTGGCTAGGCAACTGTTATGTATCAGTTAATTATAATAAATGTATTTTGAATTTGAATTTGAATTTGAATTTGAATGTCGATTGAAAATGCCGTTATTGATAAAACTGGCCTCGTCGTTCCAAATTACTTTGCGCTAAAACTCCAATCTTCTTGATTTTTTATCATGAACCATTTGCAGAACACAGTTCGTCTGGGAAAATCTCTAAGAATTAACTTTTGATGTATCGAGTATTTGTAAAGATGCTGCCCGTATCGTTTCAATATTTTCTGGTTGGAGGAATGTGATATGTCAAATTGCACTTGCATTGCAGTTGACCGAGTAGTTCACGAATTGAAATACCTTGATTTTCCGTAACCGCAAATAGAACATTTAATTCATTATCCTCTTGCCTCGTCACATAGCAAGTTTCGTTTCGTTCCACTTTAAATTGTCCTGAAGTTCTTAAATTTGTAATTATTTTTTTTAAATCGACGATCAAGTCTTCTTTTCTCGGGATATTCTCAATTGAAAATCGAAAATTAACATCACTTTCGGTTAGACTTTTAAAATATTTGCCTTTAGTTACCGTTGCATAATCAAAGAATAAAGCTGAAAGTATCTTTAGTTAAAAACTAAAACCCTTAGGTTTTTCAAGAGCTAATGAAGACTTCAAATGTGACAAATTTATAAAAAAAAACCCTTTCAAAATAAAGAAAGAGCCTAAAACAATTAAAAGTTTAACTACGTATTGAAAAACAATTCTTCCACGAGTAAAACCAAACTTGTCACACATAGATGACTAATACTGTAAAGACAAGAGAAAAAAAATAAGAAGACACACGATGAGATGATACGAGGGGTTGAAAATCTTTTCTCCCATGGGGTTATTCAGCCAGTTTTTGTGCAAAAATGTATGATTGAATTTGTAACGTTCACTTTTGCCTGAACGTTACATGTACAATTAAACCTTATTTAAGTAAATTTTATTGTATATTTTTGTGGAATTTTGGGAAGCTTTCTTCCATATTTAATAATGGCTCTACGCCATTGGCTTGGAAATTCCTCGCCAGAATTACTTATTTATGCTAGTTTGTAGTTTTTAACAACGCAAGGACAGTATCTCTGGTGTTATTGTTTGCATACACTTTAATCACCTTTTGCTGTTGTTAACTCTTGATATATTTTTCAGATGCCAACTTGTGAGTACCACCCGTTCTGTCTGTCGTCTGCTTGTTCCAGCATATCTCTGTTCTTAATAGTCCATTTAAATTCGTAAACATATAATTCTAAAAACATTCACCTAGCGCCATCTATTAATTCACATGCAAATACCTTACCACTTACCATTAGATTACTTTATTATTTGGTTAATGCAGAGTTGTTATTCAATCATCAGGTTAAAGATCCTATTATTAATTATTGTCATTGTTTGATTTATTGAATGAAGACAGAAAGATTTATTAAACGTAAAAATTCTAATTAATCTTGATGTACCGTGGCTACATTCATTTTCTATCAGTTGGTAGCGGTGTAGTTTTGCGCCGGAAGTTGGCGACATATCAATTGCCACTTGGCCACTTGCTTTTAGACGGTCGCCCGAGCCGACCCACTTGTTGCCTTATCGCTTTCTCTGTGAAATTCCGTAACCTAAGATAGGTAATTAAAATCTTTCATTCTCATTCAATAATCAAATTATTAGTTGTTGCTGTTTAATTTGAACCTGTGTATGTTGTGTGTGTAAAATAATTAGATTAGATTCGAATCCTTATATTAACTGTGTGGAAGCATGTCAATGCGACCAAGGTCATTTGGCGAGGGCCAATTTTTTTGAAAATATTTTGTCTACATACAGTTGAGTGTAAGGATGGAAATTATTAAAATTCTAGTTCAATTCCAATAAAAACCACGTGGCGTAACCAGTAATGATGTTAATGCTAAACTTTAAAAGAAAAATTATTGTTATATTTTATTATACTTAAAAAAACGTGTGAAAACATCAACGCCCTATAATGTGCCCCTGCTGATTTATAGTGGCAGTGAATTAATAGATTGGGCCCTTCTAGGTGAATGGAGTTTTTTTACGGGAGAGTTTTTTATGGACAGACTTTTCTATGGAGAAGTTAACCTTTTGAATTTGTACTACCCGGAGTGGCTTTTCCCGGAATTGTTTTGCTCATGGAGTCTTATGGGAGAGTTTTTGCCGGAGTAATTTCGTTTCAGAGAATTTAGAGACTGGACACAAAGTATTAAGGACAGTATTGGAGAATCCTTACTGCCAACCATCATATTTTACTGTTTCATGTTTTATATTGTTTTTTAATAAATTGTTGGTATTAATTATTTTCGTATATATATATTTTAATTTTTTTTTGTGATACTTATGCACTTTAAAAGGCCACTAAGTAGCCACAGTTAGTACACTTTATTTGGAAAGAAGGTACATCTATAGGTATATATCATATCATGGATGGTTAGTGGCGTCCTATTTTTTATGTTTCTTTTATTAAATAAACTTTGTAATTTTTTCGAACCACGACCCAGCCTCCACTAAGAACGTGAGAGTCGGGTAGTATCTTCCCAAACCTACTTAGGGGCAGGAAGTATGTAGCAAATTTAAAACCCATAATTAATTATAGTGTGAATAAACTTATTATTACCTAAAGTATATACGATTGGAATTGAAACCGTATAAAAACTAAAAGCCGGCAAAAACAGTCGGCATCTCTTTATTGTACATGGGCGGAGGTAAATAGAAATGCTTGTCATAACAAAATGATAAGATTTTCGGACGTTATTATATTATCGTTTGTTTCAAATGGTCTCCAGAAAGCCATAGTAAATTAGTAAATAATTAAAATTTTACCTTTTATACAGTAGTAAATATTTATAAATATGAGCAGTAACTAACTAAACTCCTACGCTTGATATTATAGTAGGTATTTATGCGCTGCACTGGCACATAGACAGCACGATATTAGACTTCCACGTTCCAAGATAAAGAAACGATTTACGAGTTTTTTTGTGCTAGTAGGCCTGTCCGTTTTATTACCTTTAAACCAGTGCAGTCGTAGATGGTTCATTCAGGCGGATTATATTGCCAGTCTCGGACTCGCCTGCACAGTTTCAACTACTGTTCGAATCTCAATACCATTGCCAAATATATAGGACAAAATATCAAGTTCAGTACGCACAGTCCTGTGCTTTAAAACTGACCAGTTTCAATTCCAATCGTATATACTTTACTATATTTCATCATTTGCTAATTACTTCTGTAACCGTACTTGTTAATAACATAGATTTTGCTCAAAATTGTACTTCTGCTTTCCTAGTAGTACAATGTTTATACAACAGCATTTAGACTTTATACTAAAGTATATTCAACGTGATTACAAAATTTTTTACAGGTCTTTAAACAGAAATATTATATTCGCGATTAAAACTAAGCCCATTTCAGTTGGGTAGTTTAATAATAAATAAAAACATAGCAAACCGGCCATGTACGCCTTTTATAACATCCGCTTTATTAATGATTTTATCATGAATCGAACGAGCTATTTCGACCTTCTCAGAATATCCCGCTAATTAATGAGAGTCATTTATTCTAATAGCAATAAGCGAAGTTTTGAAATCAACTTTTTATACACACTGTCATTATGCGGTCTGTGAATCACTTTTATTTTAACATATTTACAGATTAAACCTAAATTTAAAGTACATTTTGTGAAATATTAATGTTTTCCAATTATTCATTTTGATATAAATACATTTAAATTCAATTTTAATCTATTTTATTCGAAACATTCCATATATGAGATACGGCGGATGTGGAAATGAGTTTTTGGAAATCAGCATGAATGTCTGTATTGGTATGTGCCTGGAAATGCCTGCAAATAAGTAATTGTTTTTATTCTTATTTTCTTTTAAATAA
Organism: Leptura quadrifasciata; assembly: GCA_963675555.1. Classification (NCBI taxonomy): domain Eukaryota; kingdom Metazoa; phylum Arthropoda; class Insecta; order Coleoptera; family Cerambycidae; genus Leptura; species Leptura quadrifasciata. Next base: position 135,627,521 of record OY776675.1, on the reverse strand, counting down.
TGAATAATTCAAATGTGGTTAATACTTTGTTTATATATTGGTCGTATATGAAATTTATTAAGTTATCTGTCAGTGACTTATATGCAATTGTAAACAAAGGCATTGTCATAAAAATATAATACGCTTTACAAATAATAATGTGCTTATAAATAATCAATTTAAAAGTATAATAGTCTAATGCAGGATATTTACATTAATTACGTTATATTAAAATACTTTACTTTATTTCTATCACAAATTTATAGGTAACAGATGGTCAAATTAGGTAACAACATTTCAAATCCATTAAACACGTTCTCCGGAGTTCCTCAGGGCTCCATATTAGGTTCTCTACTGTTTACTTTGTACGCATCGACTTTCCAAGATAGTTTACAGTATTGTTCTAGTCACTTCTATGCAGATGATACCCAAATTTATTATTCGTTTGGAAAAAATGACTGTCATGAAGCATGTGTACGAGTGAATCAGGATTTACGGGCACTAGTATCTGTGTCGGAAAAATACTGCCTAACTATTAATCCCACCAAATCCAAAGTAATGCTATTTGGACGCAGAGCATCATGCGGTTTGTATACTGATAGTATTCATATTAATATAAATGATCGGGACTTGCAACCTTGCAACATTTCTAAAAATCTTGGCCTCTTTATAGATTCTAAGTTGAAATTTTCGGGGCATGTTACACATATTGTTAAAAATGCATTCAGTAAACTAAAATTAATATATAGCAGTAGACATTTGTTGTCTATTAAAAATAGAATAATATTGAGTGAGTCATTGGTTATGTCACATCTGATTTATGCAGATGTGGTGTATGGGCCTCTTCTAAATCACTATGAGCATACACGCCTGCAGCGGATACAGAACACCTGTATACGATTTATATATGGCTTAAGAAAATATGACCATATTTCGGCAAAATTTCACGAATTAAAGTGGTTATCAGTAAAACAAAGAAGAGATTTGCATATTTGCTCTCTAATCCATAAAATTATTAAAAATGGTGATCCGCGGTATTTGCTAAGTAAAATCAGGTTTAGGGCAGATGCACATAATGTTAATGTTAGACATAAACATATACTGACAATACCAGCACATAAAACCTCACTCTTTCAGTGCTCCTTTTCCTAATATGTTGCAAAATATTATAACAAAATTCCATCTGTTTTAAAGGATTTATCTTTAATCAATTTTAAGGAAAAATTAAAACACTCGCTGCTCGAAGGTCTGATAACTTTTTTGTAACTCTGCTATATTGTACGGTCTCGATTTATTGTGATTTTAGATTCATAGTATTTTTTTATGTAAATATGTGTTTTGTGAATATTAAATATCATTATTTTTTGTGTACTAGTATAAGTTGGTGAACTAGTCGTGTTAAGTGATATCTTGCAATATTATTTTACGTGTCTTTTATATGTAGTCATATATTTATGCAGTCGATACACATTGTACTGTAATTATGTAATTATTAACATGTTCTTACTCTTTGTTTACTAAATTTTGTATCTTCAGGGTTGAGTGGAAGAATGGAACTTAGTTCCAAACTCTGCCTTTTGGCGCAGTAGTACTTGTTGTCCCTTTTATTTTTGTATAGTGCTTTCTAGATGCCAATAAAAACCTATTATTATTATTATTATTATTATTATTATAAATTTTTGTATAGTATTTTCTAGATGCCAATAAAAACCTACTACTATTATTATTATTATTATTATAACTAGAACGTTAACTGCAGTTTCGGTAATTAATGTACCATTATCAAACGAATGATTCAAATGAATTAATTTACAAAGGGATGCTAAGATACTTAAATACATTCTAAGAGTAAACATTATAAAAATTATCATTGAAGCTATATACATTATTTTCAGAAATTAAATGAATGGATTTACAAAGAGATGTAAGGTATTCAACTAAATTGTGAGTAAACATGACCAAGATTTAAATGCAAATTAGTTTTCAGGAATGAAATACATTGGAAGAGAATAGATTGACATAGATCTATCTGGTAATCTAGAGTATTATTGTCGGCACTTTTATTGAATTTAATAATTTTTATTGCCTCTAGGAAAAATATTTTAAAATATATTTTTTTTCATTTGTAATATATTTAGATTGTTTATATTCGGAAAATTATTACTTGTCTGTAGAATATGGTTTGTAAAAGTTGATTCTGCTTTCTGAAGTCTAAAAGAGCGTAAGTGTTCTTTGTACCTGATATCAAATGAACGACCAGTTTGACCTATATAAGAAGCATTACTATTTTATAAACTCCTGATTTTTTAAGTTGGTTGGCTTCATCTTTTAGCGTTATATAATACCCCTCCCCCCACAGCACTTCCAATGTATAATACTACAAGCTAATTTTATATGTGGCTTCCCCGTACCCCCTGACCATCCATCATGTTTACCTTTTTGACTATATACTTCATGATGACCAACATAACCTTTGCTTAAACCAAACTGGAAGACAATAACAAAAAGTGCTTTACCCTATCTTAGGCCCCTGCACCTTCTGACCGCCTTTACTTTCTGATACAGATTAAAAATTCACAAAATCGTGAAAGCTCATTTTTATCCTTATTTATTTTAATTTTACATACTAAAATTTCTCCTATTAATGTGCATTGATAGTAGGGAATAAAATATAACAAAAATCGCGTTACTGTTACCAGAACAAAATACAGACTAGAAATTTATGAAATCGTGTAGGGCTGATTTTTATCCTTATTCATTTTAACAGACTAAGTTTTTTTCCATTTTTCCTATTAATATACACTGATAGATTGTAAGAAATAAAATATTACAGATCAGACATTTCTAAAATCGTGTAGAGCTTATTTATTATGAAATACATTTTGTTAATACATAATGATAGCCAAAAGCAAAATATTGCAAGTTATAAATTGTTGAAATCATGTACAGTTAATGTTTCAACATTGTTTTCAGAACAATACAACAAAAAAATCTAAACCTGCATTTCACAGTTGGAATCTAACACGGGACTTGTTGGAGAAAAACTTTATTTTTCAAACGTAGGTAAATAATTGATTACTTTTACCCATTGAATTATGCAAGAAAAGCAGCAGCACGAAACACATTCCATATGTAATATAAAAAATTTCCACGTACAAACAATTTGAAAGAATTTCCTTTACATACGGAAATACATATATAGTGTATTACATGTACAGTCTAGTGCATTAATGCCTGGTACTTTCGATATATTCCGTCCTTTTCTGTCATTTTATGAACCTTAATGCCAAAAGAGGAAAAAAATATCGAAAGTGCCAGGCATTACTGCATGGGAAAAAATAAACTAATGCAGCACTTTCGAATCGAAAGTGCGTAAGAATCAACTATCGACACCGAAGATTCGATGTGGAACACTATATTGAGGCGATAACATTTCACTACCGACACACAACACAGTTGTTCTTACTTGAAAACCGTTATTCTCAGTGCTATTGTTTTTATGATGTCTAATTCAATTTTTAAATGTTCCTTTGAAAAAGTAGTGATAAAACTCTATGTATCATAGATTTATATGCTGCTAGTATATGTAATTTGGGGTTGAGTGAACAATTTGAAATAATTGTGTCCGTGAATGTTGGTTTTCTATGGATATTGAAGTGAATTTTATTATCTTTGTGGGTTAAGGTTAATTCCAGAAAGTAGATTTTTTATATTTTTCTATCTCAACTTTTAATATTGGGATGAATGCTATTTATGTAACTTAAAAAAGTATTCAGTTCCTTCTGTGTACCTGTGAAGCAGGCTAACACTTCGTCCACATATCTATACCAAAATTTGATATGCTTTTTACTTAACTGTGAACGGCTTCCACAACAGAGTTTTCACATTAATTGTTGTATTTAGTTATAAATAAAATATATAGCAATATACACTTAGAGACCTAATTAACAAATTAGTATCCTGCTGGCAGGATATTTTTTCTCATTACAAATTTTTTGGGAGCTATCGCTTATGTCACTAAAGAGCGTGCATGGCGAAGTAATCTCAGTAACATAAATAAGCGTATTATAACGTAATTCATTCATTTTGAAATATAAACGTTTTGACATAAAGTTTTATTATAAAGCAAATAAAACTCAACTTTAAAGATTTATAATTAAAGTTTTAAACCGTGCATTCAAATTAATTGAACCTAATTATTTGTACACTTAAGAAATAAATAAACGAAAGTGTTCCTACCGAAACTATCAAGAATAATTTGTATGTGGGCGTATGTGGCATTTTTCACCGGAGACAAGGCTTATCTAAAAAGTAGTAGAAGAAATAAACCTAATGTTCATAGCAACATCATTTTACCTACCTATAATAAAATAAAATTAATAACTAATACTATTGGTAAATAGTTTAAACTGATATACTGAGAAAAATAATAAATTATAATACTTGTGTTTTAATAAAAATAGAAGTATGTCAATTTTTGGCAATTTCTATTTAATTCACCTCATCTAAATTAAGAATAACCTTTCTAGTAACTAGCCAACTTTTATTATGTGTTTTATACATGATTTTTTTCTTAATATTTTCTGTATTTCTTCTGGCACTTGAAGATAGATTCGAGATCATACGAAGTTAAATGACGTCTTCCCAACCTTTTTGTATCTTTTGTTGTTGTATTTTTTCCCCTGTCTTATAACGAGTGTCACGTGTATTTTGTTATTCAACTAAATTAGTTTTATATTTTTATTAAAACTTCTGCGGCAACGTATCTATCTTAGGTTGAGTATTTTACTCTCTTGGAACAGAAGATCACTTAGATATGTGTTATTTTTGCCAATTATGACTTTTCTAAATAACTTTTCGGATCACTTCGAGCCGTTTTATAGACACCTTCCAAATCTACAATGTTATATTGCGGTAACGATTCCACAAGTTAGTAATAAATGAACTTGAATGAATGAATTAAGAGTTCCGTTTGTGTTCACGAAAAGCATGAAATTGTGGCCAGATAACTGTGACATAATTAGAGAAGATATGAATACGAAATTTGGAGGGTAAATACATAAAATTTCAAACTGTGTCGCTGCGTGGAATTTTTTGAAAAAAAAATTTACTTTTTTCTTTACGAATTTTCAAAATTTTAAAATGTGAAAATCAAAAGACTAAAAACACAGCAACGTAGAATATAATAACATTTATCACAAAAAAAAATAAAAAAATTAATTATCTTAACTGTAAGTATTTTTAATTGTGTGGCTCTTATTTGATTTTCGTATATGCAATATCTCCGCGCGTCCCTACGCGTATTCAGTGTTATTTGTGGCCTCATTTACTGCCGAACATTCTGACGATAATTCACTCCACAAACGGCACAATGAGCTCGACTCCAACTCTGATGAAATCTCAGGTAATATTTACGCCAATAGCAAAACAATAACCGCAATGCAAACGGGACTCTTAAGTTTATCTCAAGGATATTACACGGCTTAAGTAAAAAATACAGATTAATTGAATATTACATACTTATCCAAAATCTAGTATTTACATATTTATGTCTACAGTCTACATTAGCAGAAATGACCTACTTTAAAGATCTGTATGTTATGTATGTGCCTTGTACTATATTGACGGACATAAGGTATAAAATTTATTTGGTCATTTAAGAAATTTGGTAGTAAATTTTTAACAATTATATAAATAAAAATCGTTGTATGTACCTACCAAATATACAAGGTTATATGGACAGGATTCGAAGAGTGCTAGCAAAGAAGAACATCAATGTGATCTACAACGCAAAACAAAAATCGGACAACAATTTCCTAAATACGAACCACCAGAAGAGCCCGACTCACCAGGAGTTTATAGGATTCCATGTTTGTGGAGCTCAGGCCAACATAGCTCACTTCGCTTCAGAAGAAGACCATGACATGATGGTCGAAACGTTAAATATTCAATACTATCAACGCGGAAGAGAACCCGGAAACCTACCTATGGATTATCATCAGGTCCGCAAAAGCCTTGAAACCAGAATAGTCATTCTAAAAGTGCACATTTTCCAAGATACGAGGGTGGAAAAAATCGTATGTATTTAAGAAAATATGCATTTTATAAAAATTTAATTGAGATGAAAAATTAAATAATGTTCTATTACGATTTTTTTCAGAATTCTAAGAAAAAAATTAACTAATATTCCTTCTCAAAATTTTTACTATTTTTATAGGTTTTCTGGAAAAGCTTGCAGCTATGAGTTTTCTGGAAAAATCAATGTAGGTATTTTAAAAAGATATTTACCTAAATTCTTCTATAAAATTTTAGTTGTCTCACTCCTTTTTGAAACATTTTAAACCAATAGATATATCTCGGAAAATACACGTTTTTTAAGAAATTTAAAATGTTGTTACTTAGCACAAAACGCGAATTTTGTTTTCAATTTTGCTTTGCAAGAACAAATTAACCACAAAATTACTGTTTATAACAATTTCTGGACGAGGGTGACAAAATTGAAGTTAGGGACTTTCTTCTAAATAATAATACAAACACAATACAAATCCAACTACCACTTATCCAAAAATTCTTAATTTTCATGTTTTTTTTTCATCTAAATCGACCGTAGTAAATAAGATCTTAAAAAAAATAGGTGAAAACATCCCTTTTATTTCCGATGTTTAAGGAACCTTCAGTTCAAATTTCGTAAAGACCGTTTCACCGCCCCCCACGATATGTTTATATATATATACTGAAAAAACCTAAAAAATTGAGTTACGGCTAACTTGGTCAAAATTCAACCGAATTTGATGAGATTTTAGATAAAAGTAACCTATATAATCAAGAAACAGCCTTTAGCAAACAATATCCAACAGTTAAGCCTCAATTCCATTTTTAGTCCAAATTCCATAAAATGTTCTAAACGTTTCCCAATTTGTCCAAATGGTCGTATGATTTTTTAAAATCAAAATGAAGGTTTTTTATGTACTTTCACGCGATATAACTAAAAAATAACTTTTTTAATTTACCCGATTTTTTGTAATTTTCGTTATATACATGCGCGCGGTAATTTCCTGTCATTTTCGGTATTATACGTATGCGCGCAAAAATATAGGTATAATTATTGATAACAAAAATTTCAATATTAATAATAAAAAGTAATTGTGATCAGGTTGTAAATATTTAGATTAAAAAAAACTCTCAGGTAAGATATATTTTTTTTCTTCGAGAATTCTCTTCATTGATTGAAATATTGATTATTTTATTTTATTCATGTTTTCTTTTTCTAATAGTTGTACTAGATGGGCTACTGCAAGAAGTGTCTACTTCCGAATCGGTAACTGGAGTTTGGAATATTTATTCACCTTCATCATCTCTAAGATCGTATGTCATAAATATCAGGACTCATTTCTAATTGCTCAGGCTCTTCATCAACCACAGCTTCGTCAACAATATTTTCTGCATTTTGACGCAAAGTACTCCTTCCATTGTGGCATAAATTGCTGCATGTGACGCCAATGGTTTTGCATGAGCAACTTTTAGTTTTACAACCAACCTTACAATCACAAGCAATTATATCGAGTAATTGATTAGGAAGAGGAGCTTTATCAGTCCTTATCGGCATCAGTCCATTATCTGTTGTTCGCTGCCATCCAAAATTGACAGGATTTTGGATGGCAGCAAACAACAGTAGCCATAATTCAATTTTTTACGTTTTTTCAATATATATATATATATATATGTTGTTTTTTCGGTTTTCGCGGGTGTTAAATGAAGTGTTGTTGTACTTCCGGGTGCTCTCCCGCGTCGATGATCGACTCCTCCAGGAGTCACGGTTGTCTAAACGACGTTCGAGCAACGAGAAGCAGCAGTAGGCAGCTTTTAGTGAGAACCTGAAGATGGCAGATAAGATTCTGCCGAAACGTCGTTTAGACAACCGTGACTCGTAAACCGATTTTCAAGAAATTTGAACCCAAAGTTCCTTAAATATCGAAAATAAAAGTATTAAGTGGTCCAAAATAAATTAAAACTGAAAAATCACCCCTAAAAAATACCAATTTACCCCTTTTTTGGAAAAAAAGGATCTTCTCGATGTAGAAAACTTGAGTTATTCTTAGTTTCACCAAAACAAACTTATTTTTCTATGTCGCGTTGCTCTATGTAAAATTTTCTTTATAGCCTTATTTTAGAATTTTTACTCCACTATTTTGCAACTTTCAATGTCCACTGGGATAACTATCTAATAATCTGTAAAACACCCTGTAGGATAGCAGCGGTCGAATGGGAGGTGGAGGTTTATGCGGAATACTCTGTAATTATCTGAGGTCAAATGTGCATATGTGGAAATATTTCAAATTAACTTCAGCGTTTAATTAAAAATTCTTGCGTCATGCAGTCATTTGCATCGCTGCTTCTATAAATACTAAACTCCTATGAATATTTACGCGAGCCTTGGGACACATTTCTTTTCACAATTTTGCCGGATACTTAAATATGGCACACGTGAGACATAAGGGTAAATTCGAAATTAGAGTTTGCACTCGAATTCAACGAAAACAAAAAGTGTAATTAAACGTTGTTTTGTAAGGGCGATATAAAATCTGAGTAATTGCATGTGTAATGATGCAGGCGGGCACTAAACTGGGACAACGTTCCAACCATAAAGGTGAGCAAAGAAGCGGAAGGTAAAGTAACTATGTAAAGCACGCACTTTTAACACCTCTCGGCGATAAAATAAATTCCGAGGATTGTAAAAGTCTAATTACTGTTGGGGCGGTTTAATTGGACTGTATGCACATAAAGTTCATCCTCGCAACTGTCTTGCAATCTTGTAGCGTTTAGTTTGTCACAGCGAATTCAATACATTTTAGTTAGGGTTACGGTGAACATAGTGTGGGATAGATACATTATCGGAGTTTATCGAGGGATTTGGTTTTCATGATGTTGCAATGTCAACTAGTTGAAGGTTACACGATGCATCTTCTGAAACATGAACAGGAAGCCCGTTGATAAGGGCCTAAGTTAGCTGTGCTTGCTTCCAGCTATCTCTAAGGACGGAGTGTTCCAAATCTACTACAAAGTAAATGTAAATATAATCGAATATGTAAGAAGATATAGCACGGACACATGAAACTTTTAAAAAGGATATTTTAGTGTGTATATAGTTGGCGATCCAGAAAAAGCACTTCAAAATCTAGTCACCCTGTACCAGGTAGAACATAATATTGGCTGGACCGTGGTTCAACATTCGATCAATATGGATACGTTGAAATGGTAAAAATATATTGGTCTAATATTAACAAATAATGGTATTAAAACATTGGTATGCCTATGTTGGCAGTATATTATAACAACAAACAACAACTTTATTCATCATTTTGTTTGCACAATTTAGACAATAATTAGATTTGATTTGTACACCTAAGTTACAGAAAGCCTGTCTGTGTACGTACATATAAAATAATTTTGTGTATTTTGACTGATGTATTAGAATTTATATTTTATACTTTTATTACATATGAAATGAAATTACATATTTAATAAAATGCTACATACACCTTTATTGCAACGAAATTTCCAGAATTCAAAATTCAAAAAGAGCTCTTATTATATAGGATATTTATCCTCAAATAATGTTGTATGTACTTTATAGCTTGCCTGGTACATACATGAGTATTTACACATTATTCAGGTACTGCCAAAGCTAGTGACCCACAGTGAAAAGAAAAAATTACCAAGGTAATTTCTCCTCAGACCATGCAGAAGAAAAACAATGTACAAGTATATATGTTGTGACACAGTGTCAAAATAGATTTGATTATCAAATGGGCATACAATAATTTTAATCAGTTGATAGAAAGTAATATACGAGCTGTGCAAAAAGTAAATAACCAGTATTTTTATAGCAAGATATAATAATGTGAAAATACAATAGAAAAAACTGACTATATAGAATGCGAAACCTTATTCAATATATAATAAATTAAATTAACACAAATAAAGTATAAATAAAATCTGCACTGATTGTAATATTGTTATGTGCTGCCCTCTAACAGAGAGGAGAGTTGTAATTACTCCCTGGCCAGAAGGGTGGCGCCATCTGTGGGCCAACTGGCGAACCACCATTTAGTAGTGCCTAAGAAAATTATAGAGAATTCCAGTATCTTCTGGAAAGTTCTACAATGATATTCTGGACATTCCAAGTGGGTATATAAAGAGGTGAAGCCAGCAGATGGGGGAAGGCCACAGTTTAGTTCAGTAAAGTATAGAGAACAGTACAGTTTAGTGAAGGAAAAGGAACAGTTCAGTTTAGTATCCAGTATAGTTCTGGTTACAGAGACAGTTTGTAGAAGAAGAGTTCAGTTGAGTGAAGTAGGCAATACAGAGTTTTTAGGTTAGACAAGAGTTGTCAAGTTTAGGAAGAAAAGTACATTGTGTTTTAAAAGTAGTGAATTCATATTAGATTGAGTTATTATTAGTTGTGTGATTTTTAAGTATTTACTAGTGTAATTTTAGTGATTAAATAAATCAGTGGTTTGTGAAAATTCTTGTTGCAAGTTATTTAAACCCACAGAGTGTTTACTGAAAATGTAAGCACGTAACAATATATCGAAACTAATCTCAAAATGTAACTTATACTCCGAATCCTAATTATTACTAAGTTATTTATATAACCTCCTCGGTCCCCCGCTCCAGCCGGCTGGACACTTTTTATTTTCGCTCTAATATACAATATGCATCATTTCTGATGCTTGAAACCGATTGTACAGCGGGCTGACCTCACATAATTTGCGATCAGGCAGTCAGCGCCACATTGTGCTCATTAGATGCCCGACTTTTGTAAACGCATAGTGAGGTTATGGCGAACTCAAGCAATAACAAAAGTAAGTAATGTTTTAGAGTTAGCTAACGTATTTGCTACTTTGTGATTTACGTTTTTCATGCCTAAAACCATCTTAATTTGTGGTCCCGCCGGCTGGACACTCGGTTTTAGTGAAGTAATTTTTTATTTTTTCTTGCTTTTCAGATCGTTCGTATATGAGGAAACCATTGACTGATGCTGAACTAAGGAGAATATTGGATGAAAGCGATGTAGACCTAAGCTCTGATGATGAAAATGAACAATTTTTCGGACGAGATGTAAAAAACAAGCCAAATCCTGTAGGCTTGAAGAATTTTGTTTTGGCTACTCCACAGGGATTGGTCCTAGATTTTCTTATTTACCAAGGTGCTAGCACATGGCCAACTGGTAAGCCTGAACCAGAACTTGGTGTTGTGAAACGACTGGCTCAAAATGTAGTTCCAGGAAGTGTTATTTTTATGGACAGATATTTTACTTCTTGTCCTCTTCTTGATTATTTATAAGATCAAGGTATTCACGCAGTTGGAACTATCATGAGCAAAAGAATACCTACTTCGGCAAAAAACCTTATTCGTTCTGACAAAGATCTAATGAAAGATGGAAGAGGTAGTTTTCAAGAAATGGTGAGAAAAGATGGACGGCTTTAAGTTACCAAATGGATAGATAATAGATCGGTGTTAATGTTGTCCTCATCAGAAGGTAGTTTGCCAGTTACAGATGTTCAACGCTGGGATAAGAAATCCGGAAGGCACATCACAATACCTCGACCAAACTGTGTCAGTGCTTACAATAGAGCCATGAGAGGTGTTGATTTGAATGATAGAATGATATCGTACTACAGAATGTCACAAAGAACAAAAAAATTGACCATCCGTTTTATTTTTCACTGCATTGATTTATCAATTGTTAATTCTTGGTTAGAATACCGGATGGATCAAAAGGCTATGGGTATTCCCAACCGGAACATAAGGGATCTCCTGGAATTTAAAATTTACATAGGTGAATGTCTGACCAAGGATGCAGATTGTTCAGCAACACATCAAACTGATCATGACTATGTACCACCTAAATATCTTCAACCAAGGAATGTATCCGTGCCTAAAGCAATTCCTCCTACTGATGTACGAAAATCCTCGAACAATCATTTGCCAATATGCGCTGTGGATGACAAAAATAAATTTATGAGGTGTCGTAATAAAGACTGCAAAGGTAAAACACGGTTCCAATGTAGTACTTGTGAAGTATTTTTATGCATTCAGCCACAACGCCAATGTTTTTTTGAGTTTCACTCCTAACATGTTTGTATGATTCGTTTTCCTAAATAAGATTTTTTTTATTTCATTAAATATTTATTACGAAAATAAAATGTTTTTTTTGTAATTAATGTTATCTTTATTCCAAATTGGAGCCCATTGTCCAGCCAGCTGGACGATGTTTTTTTTTAAATAAACAAAATTTTCAAAAAAAAAAAGTATAAATAGTTGTAACATTATTATGAACATATTAACAAAAGAAAATAAACAAAACTTTATTTTTTTTTTGTTACATTGTTATTATATTTTTTGATAATACTGTACGATAAATTTCGATTGACAAAGGTAAATATTGATTTGAAAATATCAGAAAGCTCCTATTTAGCCCATATTTGTCAACTATGTGTAAAATTATATTGTTTAGGCAATATTTTCTAATACCAATAAATATTGATTTTACAATATTGGAAAGTGTAAATTTAGTTATATTGTTATTGAATTTTTTAGTAACATTGCACAACAAAAATCGACTGATAAGGACAAATATTAATTTTAAAATAAACAGGAATTACTTAGTTTCTACAAAATTGGAGATTTTCCAGGCGCTCCAAACGTGAAAGCTTCTTTTGCTGATTGGGGCCCTTGCTAGTTGTACAAATCTTCACAGATAATTAAATAGGGTTTACTTAATCGTTTCTCAAAGTGTAAATTAGGGTAAATTTGAATACCAAAAATCGTGTACAATGAATAGCAGAATGATCCAAAAGTCCAAGTCCACAAATAAGGACACTTGGTAAGTTCTAACTGTGCGCAAAGTATAGCCGTACCAAATCGAAATCTAGCTATACCAAATCTTCTATAATTAAGTTTACAAAATTAGTCTCAAAATTAACCTCTAATGTGAGCACGTGTCTATAATAAATCTAAGAAATTAAAACGTACCCAGAAAATATTCTGGACAATATTCGCTAATTAAAGCCAAATTAATCGAAATTTCAATTAATAAGGCCAAAATATTAATTGAGAATATGTGAAATCTAGTTTTTGATCCTGTACCAAACCGAGTAGTCACCACATGCCTTTTAAACTTTTTAAAACTTTTAAGCTAGCTGACCAAACCAAAATATGGTGTAGCAGTAATGACCTAGTACTAAACCCTAAAAAAACTGATTTGCTTTTGTATACTCCAATTGGAATAATTATACGACAGTAGTTTATTAATAAGATCAGGTGGCAATACAGTCATTCAAAAAAATTACGTAAAGTTTCTGGGTTTACAAATGGACAAGCATCTATCATGGGAAGTACACATCAATGTCCACCTCAAATCTATTTGTAACAGCACATAGAATCACACAAGTAGAAAAAGAACCTTTTATCTCATCGATTAAAATGCACAATCACTTACCTGAGAATATAAAAAACGGCGGCAGCTTCAACCATTTTAAACGTCTAGTCCAACAGTTTTTAATTGGACATTGGTTCTATTCTGTTCGCGAATACAGTGAATATTGTGATAGCTTATGTGTATAACTAGTCCATTTATTATCATTGTGATTGTCAAATTCTGGTACTTATAGTACTTCTTCTGGCTCTCTCTGTATACAGGAATTTATAGAAGGTCGATATTAATTACTGTATATGGCGGTTTACCAGCAGTATCAGGTATATTAAATAATTATGACTGTGAAAAGATGAGCGGGTAAATATTATCACCAAGTGAGGTATAAAACATACGAGTTTTTAAGAGACTTTAGTTTTTAAAAATTTTGGCTTCGAAAGAATGCGAAGTAAAGTAGATAACCGGACATTATGATATGTAAAGACACCGAATACGAACGAATTTTCCTGTGAAATTAATTTAACAAAAAGGCCATTCTTTAGAAGGAATATTAAAACCATTATCAATATATCCTATTATTGATTGTTTAGTATGCGGATTAAAGGTATAAATGTATTTTTTGTTTTTTTAGATTTCCCGGCCTTATTTACTTATCTACTTACGTATTTAATTAATAGGAAAATTTGTTATCGATACTGAGATTGCCGTATGACAATCATACTGCTGTTTGGATCATTGTTAGTTAAAGGTTGCATAAACCGTACTGTTTATTCCTGCTGTCTGTTCACCACATGCATCTTCGTCGCCTTTCAGTTACTGCTGCAGTTACCATTTTAGAAATTACACCAATTTGGATCTTATGCAAGTTTCACTCCCTGGCATGATTGATTTGGGAAACCACGAGGGAAAGGAAGGTCAACTGGATTACTGTCGTAAAATTAAGGTCAGATAAACTCTTTTATATATTTTTTTGAAGAGAACAATATATGAAATTCCATATCTCTACGTCAAGTATTTAGTGAGTTATTGCTAGACATCAGCCAGATAAAGTATGAACCAAAAATAGCGCTACTTACTGGGTAACCTGCATTATTTATGTAATTTTGCATATTGGAATACGTTAATCAGTTTTGCCGTTGTACAATTCACCTTATGTTTACTTGTATCTGCTCACATAAACTGGAAATTTGAGTAAAGTACTATTGACAATCTATCTAATGTGTTTATTTCTTTCGTAAGTTTCTACCGTAAGGTAGTATAAGTTTTCTTCGTTTTTATAATTCCAAAACTAAGTTGCGCCCCTATAATATCACACATAAAAAGCTTGTGACAAAAGGAGAATCCTTACTCATCCCCAGTGCCTCCGACAAGAGAGCTGCCGCCAAGTACCAGGTATGACTTCCCAGGAGGTTATATTATGTAGTACAGGTACCAACCCAGGTAGATTTTAATTCCTCTGTGACAATTTCTATACTTATGTTGTAAGTCATCTATGGAAATAAATATTATTATTATTATAAACTAAATTATTCAGTTACCAAAGTTTTCAGCTTAATTTCTTCATCAAAAAGGATGTTTAAAGGAACTTGGCCGATATTTATAACAATAGGGTTTTCCCAGAAAAAAAAATTGTTGCTGAAATACTTAACTCACGTAAAAAAATGATTTATGGCATATTTATTATCTTATTAATTTTACTAATAGTAACAAAAAAAAAGTTGAAGTTTGAAAAATATTGGGTTCATTTTAAACAGCCATAAATTGGCGCGTTGTGACATCAACACCCTGAAATCCAATCACAGAGGTTGTCTCTGTTCAAGATTGTTTATTAATCTTGGTCTCTGTTAACATAAAATAACCTGTATTTATTGACAGCACTCAGCACTTTTCTACTTTAGGTAAATTATCAGCGGCACCTTTAACATATCCCTCTTCCACTTGATTCCATTTTGATTGTAGAATTAATAAAACATGAACCAGAAACTGATAAAATAATATTTTCACTCCAAACAATACAAATATAAAAATATAAATTTAACGTTTTAGGTTAGTCATCTGATGTGTAATGTCGGTGAAGGTTAAACCTAAACTACAGTACAAAATATTAACGTCCGACGCTTTCACGAATAACGTGTGCGGCATTTATCTGGATTCTGATTGGTCAATATTTACACGTCCACTGCTTTAGACCAATCACAGTACAAGCATTACAAATTGAAATTCTGAGAAGCTTTAGAGGAAAGCTTTCTTTAACACACAGTTAGAATCTATTACAAACTAACTATATCCATAATCTCATTGGTTGTCCGGGTAGATACGTAATTCTGGCGCGTAAAAATGCTCGTTTTAAAAAGCAGTGAATATCAGCAAGTTATTTTAACGATATTTTCTTAGAAATAATTCTTATTAGAAAAGTAAATTGTTGTAAATTAATAAAATGTTTTATTATATCATTTTCACGACACAAATTGTTAAAATAAAATTAGTGGGAAAACCCTATTCTAACTCACACAAACAAGAGGATATGACTTAAACTGGCAGTTTGACAATCGGCAGTCATTAGTACCAACTTGAGAAATTTTAAAACAAAATCGATTGTTATGGACTGTTCGCTCTTAACTACTATTCTTATACTATTGGTTTATAGATAATTTTTATGTACTAAAGGTTTATATTTAATATTTTATATGCATATTATGTACCTAACAAATTAGTATATTTT
This sequence comes from Leptura quadrifasciata, assembly GCA_963675555.1. Lineage (NCBI taxonomy): Eukaryota > Metazoa > Arthropoda > Insecta > Coleoptera > Cerambycidae > Leptura > Leptura quadrifasciata. Next base: position 135,611,382 of record OY776675.1, on the reverse strand, counting down.
CCCTAGTGAGAGCCATCTATTGGTGGAAAGCATAATTTAGGTGGTAATTTGAATAGGTAATTAAGGTGAAGGAACATCTATCGGTGAAAATGTAATTTATTGCTCCAGATTGAAGAGCTGATCCACTAATTTCTTATTTTTACATGTTGGTATTAATTTCTCGAAACCAGCGAAAAATGGCGCGACACAAGATATATGTGAAATGAATGTACCACCAGTTCATACACGCTCAAATAACTCTTTTTTACCTAAATATGCTTCGTACCAACTTACTTAAGTCTTCACATTTACGTATGACCTGTTCTAATTATGCATATATACAGGAGGATGTTGATATACTGTGTACTACTGTTAATAAAATTAAGCAATCTGTATTGCATTCCAACTAAAATATTACTAATTATCTGTACAAATATTTCATGTAATTATACTTAAGTATTTATCGTACAAAATTATGTAATAATGTTTTCTATCTTTTTGGATAGTTGTATTCTAAAAAATAAATTACAAGAGCATTTCATGAATCTTATTTGTTGTGTCCTAACAAATGTTATCATGTTTTTTATATTATTTGTATTAGGTAAAACATGGATGTCCGAATGCAACTACTATTATTAGAATTGACTTTCGATGAATTAACAAATGATAACTTAACTCTACATGTCAGCATACCATATGAGTAAATTCAATGAAATTTTAACAGCCCAAACTGAATTTCGAGAACAGGACGTTTTATTAATGTGGAATGGTTACAATGTAACTCTCATTGCAAGTAGTACTACAAATGTTTACATATTGCCTTCTCCAACTACAGAACACGTTAATATCATATAAGAGTTTGTTTTTCTATCACGATTAATAAAGCACAAAAGCAATTTATTTCCTGGTTCTCCCATGATTAATTTTATTTGGTATGTTTAAGAGCCAATGGTAAAATAATTTATACATTTATTACTCAGAGCTAAAAATAGGTTTTATACAGAAACCTTACTTTAATTATTTTTACAGATTTATCCGTAGGGGGCGAGCATAGGTGCCCCTTTACTATGTACATACTTCGGTATGCGATGTAAAGCAACGACAGGCGCAGTTAGTACTTGGATGGGTGACCATTCCAACGGAAACCGCGTTCTCGCCTCACACATCTTCTAGCGGCTTGTATATCAGTGTATGCGCGGAAGCTATACAACCTTAGGCGAGGGTTGTATAGGAGATATACCATCCTTCGGAGGGGATGTAAAGCCGTCGGTCCCTTGTCTATTAAATGTCAGGCAAGTAAAAAATCCCTACTCTTCTTAAGAGAAGAGGTTCGGCAAAATTCCTGGTTTGGGGTAGCTCGTCTACAGGCTTCGGTGTTAGGCCTCAGTAGCGGAAATAGGCCGACGTTAAATAAATGTATAAAAAAAAAAAATTTATCCGTAGACCAAATTTTGATAAGAGAAAAAGGCCATCCTACAATGTACCAAAGTAGCGTCTGGGCAGGCTAATCCTCCTTTAAAAATAAAACAAGTTTTTATGTGTGCTATTGATAGAAAATGGATTCTGCTGTCATGTTGTATAGTACAAGCATTTACATTTGTTTAAATCTCGGGACCTTGGTGGAGGATAAGTACATCTGAAATCTTACTGAGGGAGATTCAATAACTAGTATTCGGGCAATTGACGAATTGACTTTAGTTTACTTGAGATCTATAGATGATTAAAAAAAAAGTAACAACACAGGAATTCCCCCCCTGTATTGTAGTTTATTCCGAATAATCATATTCCACAACGTATGCTATTGAAATTATATTATATTATAAATTTGGTCGCCAGTTACAGTTCCAATTAATCAAAAATGTTTTAGCAGTTAACATGGAAAAATAATTTGCGTAAAGATCTGTTCAAACATATCTCCAAAAAATAATCCGAAACAAGCTTTCAGTGTGTCTCTATATATTTGTCTCAATGTTTGTAGGGACATATGTATGTGTGTTATATTATAAATATACCATAATACACAACATTACTGAGACAGACTCCCAGCAGTATCAAGTAACATATTGCGTAACAGCTCGTCTCTATAACACCAATTTGTTTGTTCTTAAAATGTTATAAGTATTAGTAACAAACCTTTATAAAATCAGTCTTAAACTCATGTTCAAATAAACAAGTCCAAATTATTCTTGTATTTTCTTAAAAGAGTCAACACTGTCTCCAATGTTAAATAAATAAAGTCAATTACATGATCTAAAATCTAACATTGTTGCAGCCGTGGCGGATCTGAAAAATACGCACAGTTCGGAAGCCTAACCAGTCACAAACATATTTGAAGCAACAAGGAGTTCATCTAGAAGAACGTGCCTAATCGGAAGAAAATAGCCCCTGGAAAAATGAGAACTTCCTAGCTGTGCTGTGGTGGTGGCAGTGTGCATCGAGAAGTGAAAGCGTATGGACGTACACCGAGCCATCAGAGTGCACAGTGAAGTGGAAGCCCCACAGACAGTGACGTCGATAGTGTTGAAGAGGAAGTTCACACGTCTTTTTCAAGACACCATTTTCTGTTATTAATCATAACTTTTTCCCATAATAATATAGGTATTCCCTTACAGGAAACCGACAACGACGTTACCGTGGAGGACGGTAACATGGAGTACAGTGAAGACGAAACATCCCAGAGCGGTAGCTTCCGAGGGGGCCCCCCAACCCCAAGGGACGACAAGGAGACGATAAAACGTCTCACAGAGGAGAACAATGCTCTCAAGAAGAAAATAGACGAGCTCACCGAAAGGTTGGAGCAGATGCAGAGGGAACAGAAGTCCCAGCATGAAGAGCTTCTGCGTGCGATTCGGGGAGAATCGCAAACACGGAAAAGAAAAAATCCGCCCGCTGCCAACACGGACTCAGACGAAGAGGCCCCTAAGGCGGCAAAGAAGGTGGCTGAAGAGCCCCTCAAGTGCCCCCCCGAGTCCGAGTCACCTAGACAGAGCAGAACGGGATCCAGAGCCCCCCAGCAGGAGGCTAGCGTCCCCCAACAAGAAACCCGGAAAGAGGAGACCGAGGCCCCTCAAACAAGGACAAGAAGCCAGCGTGTACCCCCGGTAGTGCTGCGAAACAAAGAGACGTGGACAACGGTGAGCCGTCGTTTAACCGAAACCGGTATAAACTTCAACAAGGCCAAAGTTACCGGGGAGGGAATCTCCATCGAGCCCGCGACGTCCGAGGACTATCGGAGGATGACAAGGATGTTCGTAAATGAAAAGAGGGAGTACCACACGTATGCCCTGCCAGAGGAACGGCAGCTACGTGTGGTCATTCGAGGGATCCCGAGCGGCGTTACCTGCAAAGAGGTGGCAGAAGACCTCCAGGACCAAGGATTCGCACCTACCGCGGTCCAGCGAATGATGTCAAGACGGACAAAACAGGAGGTGCCCCTCATGCTTGTCCTAGTCCCACAGGACCAGGACAAGATACTCCAAGTAACGAGGTGCTGTTCTCTAGTTGTAAGGACTGAGAGACAGCGAGCCAAGGTAGCGGCATCCCAATGCCACCGCTGCCAGCGTTTCGGCCACGGCCAATCCAGGTGCACCGCGCAGCCGAAATGCGTGAAGTGCGGCGAGGCACACCGGACGACGGAGTGCAAAAAGAAGGCAGACGAACCGGCCAAGTGCGCGAACTGCCAGGGGGCCCACCCGGCCAGCTATAGGGGATGTCCAAAGTACCCCAAACAATCAGCCAGCGCCACCCAAAGGCCGGTACAGAGGCCAACGATGCCCTAAACACAGAAGGGCGGCGTAGCGCCAGGCACAAGCTACGCCAGAGTAGCCCAGGGCAAGGCAGGACAGAACACCGTCCCTGCCGCAAAACAACAAGCATCGCCAGAGGCCAAAAACCTCACAGCGGTGCTCGCACAGATGCAACAAATGTGCTCAGCGATGAGCGCATTTTTTGCACAAATGCCAAATTTAACTAATCTGTAATGCCTTTACAGGTTAAACCGGAAGTCCTGCAGATGGCGGCCTGGAATGTCAATGGCCTGCGAGAAAGGAGACTTGAAGTCGAAGAGCTCCTGACCAGGTACGACATAGACGTCATGGCACTGCAGGAAACCAAGATGACCCCGGCCAAGGAGATCAACTTCCCAGGATACCACACCTACAGGATGGACTGGGTAAACAACCCTCAGCGACCCGCGAGAGGAGTGGCCCTATTGGTGAAGAAAAAAAATAGCCCACCATCCGACAGTACTGCCTGAGCTAGAAAACATGAACGCAACCGCCGTAGTAGTGTCCACAGCACGAAATGGCGACATACAAGTGGTCTCATGCTACCAGCCACCCCGCAGCACGCTTACCGAGGGGGATCTGGACGCAATCTTGCCCGCCAGGACACAGGTCGTCGCAATTGGCGATTTCAACGCCAAATCCCAGGAATGGAACAGCGGCATAACCAACACTCGAGGACGAGAGCTGCTGAGGTTCCTGGGACAGCACGCCGGCGAACTGATGGTGGTAGGACCGGACCAGCCCACCTTCGACAACGGCAGACACAGGCCAGACGTACTGGACATCGCGATCCTAAAGGAGATGACCTTCGAGGCAGAGATCACCACCAGAACGGAGGGATCTACCGAGCACAACCCGATCTTCCTAACCCTAGGAGGACAGGCGAGTGAGGACAACGCCACCTTCACGAAGAGACGAACGGACTGGGAATCGTACCGGCAGCACCTGCAGCAGTACATCGCACAAATTCCCAGGCTAGAAACCGTGGAGGACGTTGAGAGGGCCATCATTACCCTAGAGGAGCAGATCCTGGAAGCCATAAAGGCCAGCACGACGGAAATAGAAGTAAGAAGGCACCCAGCACCGATGGCAAACCTCCCAGAGGTCACCAGACAGCTGATAAGGGACAGAAGGAGCGCCAAGAGACGGGCTCAGAGGACCAGGCTCCCCGCCGACAGAAGAGAGTACAATGTCCTCAGCCGAAGAGTGAAAGCCGCCCTCCAGGAACACCGTCAGGAGGGGTGGCAACGCCACCTTGAGTCACTGGATCCACAGGACAGAAGCATGTGGAACACACAACGTGCCCTGCGAAACCGAAGGAAGCCTATGCGCCCGATTCACGGAGAGCGAGGGATCGTCTACACTAACCAGGAAAAAGCCGAGGCGTTCGCCGACAGCTTAGAACTGCAGTGCAGAGAGAACGAGCTCGATGACGAGGACGAGGACTGGGTGGACGACGTCGAACGCAGAGTACGAAGGATCCGTCGCCTACCAGATGACAACCACATCCGTCCGACTACCCCCGAGGAAGTCAATGAAATCCTGAGGAGCCTAAAGCCGAGAAAAGCTCCGGGATGTGACAAGATAGGAAACATCGCTCTCAAAAAGCTGCCCAGGAAAGGAGTAGCGGCGCTAGTCAACATCGTAAACGCGATGTTAAGGTTACGGCACTTTCCAGCCAGGTGGAAAAAGGCCGACGTCATTATGATCCCTAAACCAGAGAAAGACCTAATTTTCCCGTCTTCTTACAGGCCCATCAGCCTCCTCCCAGCCATGAGCAAGGTTGCAGAACGGGTCATCTTGAAGAGGCTAACAGAGAAGACAGAAGAGCTGAACATCATCCCGGATGAACAGTTCGCATACCGAACAGGACATTCCACGGAACTCCAAGTGCTTCGCCTCACTGAGGAGATCACCAAGGGGTTCAACCAGCGTCAAGTCACCGCGGCGCTGTTCCTAGACGTCGCCAAAGCATTCGACACGTCTGGCACGACGGTCTCTTAGCTAAAATGATGAGTATGGGTTACCCCATCGAACTCGTCAAACTAGTGAGATCCTACCTACACTGCAGACAGCTAAGGGTGAAAATCTCGGACCAACTCTCCACCTACAGGACTGTGGAGGCGGGAGTTCCACAGGGATCGGTGCTGTCATCGCACCTGTTCGCCATCTATACCTCGGACCTCCCCCGGACCGACCATACAGCCCTAGCCCTGTATGCAGACGATACCGCCCTGATTGCCAGATCCTGGAAGGCCAGAGGCGCAACCAGAAAACTCCAGGAAGCGGCCACACTCCTGGAAGGATGGTACACGATGTGGAAAGTCGCAGTCAACGCCGACAAGAGCCAAGCCAGACGAGTGCGGAAAGAAATTCCCACAGGACACGTCTCCATGAACGGCGAGGACATCCAATGGCACGACACCGTCAAATACCTTGGCGTGGTCATGGACAGAAGCCTAACAAGGAGACAAAACACGGACGCCATCACAGCTAAGGCCCGACGTACGAGAGCCCTAATCTACCCAATGACGGGAAATGGGAGCCGACTTAACTTGAGGAACAAGCTCACGCTTATCAAGACCCTCATCAGGCCGCAGCTGACGTACGCCTCGGTAGCGTGGGGCTACCAGGCGAAGTCCTACATGAAGAGAATCCAGGCAGTGGAGAACATCGCCCTCAGGACGGTAGTTGACCGGGAACGAGCGAAGAAGCTGTACGCCCAAGCCGAGGAGCATGGGAACCCGCTGATCAGACAGGCCACTGATTACGACCCCGCCGACGCCCCGAGGCACAAGCGACCGAGGGTTCAGCTACTGGACAACGGGTAAGTATAACCTTTATTTCCCGCTAACAGATCTGTTTCAGATACGCCAGGACGGACCACCACTACCAGAGACATGACGTTTTCAACCCTAACCCAACCTCCTTGCGGGCGTCGGACAACATACCGTCCAACGCCCGTTGTCCTACCTGCTCCGTGGAGACCGAAAGTGCTAAAAGAAGCACTTAGGTCTCCACACTCCCGAGCTACACAGCTCATCCTTACCTTTCCGACGATCCGGGGTAGGATATCAATTGATGTCCTACGTACCGGCAGTCAGTCCCAGCCAAAACTTCCTAAACCCAACTCGACCGATGACTACCCCCGGGGGTGACAAGCTGGCGAAGAAAGAAAACATCAAGACAAGAAGAGCGCCAGAAGAGACCTCAGCCAGCGAGGTTCAACAGCCAGGACCAGGGGAGGTCCGCAGAAAATACCACGACACATCTCACATTTGTGAGCTGGGTCTGGTAGAAGTACGCGGGCCCACCTATCACGAAGGCCGGTCCAGGTCTACAGAGATAATCTAAGTGCAAAAAGTAATAGTCCTACTCGGCCCTAGTTATCGAGACCGACATCCAGCCAATGGATATTGGCGCGCGTGGTGGTGGATCCCAATCCTTCGTTCAGAAAAGAGCCTACAAGAAATAATAAGTAAGAAGAAACAAGTAAGAATTACAGGAAACATAAACAAGCAACATTTCAACAATTAGCAAGTAAACATTCATCCCGTCCTGACATTGGTGTCTTGGGCATTAAAAGGAGACTCTGTGGAAGGCCAGTGACGTCCCTGTCAGAGACCTTTAGTGTAGCTAAGCTCATGAAGTGGCATTCACCGGACCGCGAGGAATGAAAAATCTAGGGTTTCTCCTGCTGTTCGGATCAGCACTTGCTGAATTTAAAATAACACCAATTAACAATACGATCGGAGTATACTATCACCGAGACACAGACATTGTGATTTCTCACAAGAAATGGACTCTACCGATACGCAAAAACATATCCTCTTTTAAGACAACTTTCGACAAAAAGATAAAATATTACAGAAACTCTACAGCACACTCGACCAAACATATCATTACATGAATATCTTTTTAGACGAAGTAGAAACCCATCTCAGTTTATTTCTCAATCAAAATTTGACGAAATTTACTTTGACACAAAACGATACAAACGAGGAATAGTAAATGGTATCGGAACAAATTTCAAATCAATAACCGGAAATTTAGACGCAGAAGATGGCCAGTATTATTCTGATTGCATCAACAAGTTAAATAATGACGACCACCAACTCGAAAATTTAATCAAAAATGTCACAACTTCAATAATCAAAAATTTCAATGCAACTATCCAAAAGCTGCAAGTTGATGAAGAAACTTTCAATAAAGATCTCAAGGAAAATGAAACTTCAATTCTATATATGACTAAGGATATAGAAAATATCCAGGCAAAATTCAAGTTGTTAGAAATCTGCGAACAACTCATGGCAAGTTATTTATTTATCGAAGATAATTTATATGACATACAGAATTCTACCACTTTCGCAAGGCTTAAAATAATTCACACATCAATCATGAATCCAAAACACCTAATAAATTATCTACAGGAAATTTCACAAAACCTACAAAGGGACAATTTGTTACTTCCAATCAAACTATCAAAAGTTGCACAGTACTTAGACATTATCTAAGTAAAGGCTTTTCAAATAAATTCAGAATTAATATTTGTATTAGACATACGCCTGATAGACCCTCAAACATATTCCGTATTTCTATTATATCCTATCCCCATTTTGGATAATAGAACTGGTTTATATCACATCTTGTCGACTTCTCAAAAATACATCGGGAGAGGCGATGATTTTCTAATATACTTAACCATCCCAGACCTCAGGCAATGCAAATCATTCTACTTCAACACTAAATTATGTACAAATTTATTTTCATACCCCATTGATGACAATACCATAAGCGAAGCCTGTCTCTTCAAGAACCTCAAAGCTGCCAGACGTTATTCATCATCAGCCAAGGCTATAACGTCCAGAAAATAGACGAAAATACGTGGTTAGTTATTAATGCGGGACCAGTACATGTAACCATCAACTATCCAGAAAGGAGTTCGAAAACTGAAATCATTTACAAAAATTCGATAGTAAAATTTTCAACCTAATTATTGGTACGCCTTTATAGGAATCACAAAATCCAAGCCAGTACCAATGAAGTAATCGACGTAAAAGACGACATTCATTCAATTCAAATTCCAGTCGAATGTTTTAAACAAATGCCAGACAAAATCCCAATACCAAATCTTAAACCGCTAAAATTAAACAACATCAACACGGAAGACCTTGAAATTGCTAAATACAAGTTGGATCAATATTCCAGAGATCTAAACGATCTGATCAATGAACTTTTTATAACAAAATATTTGGACTATTACTTCTATACCTATTTTGTAAGTGCAGAACAAAAAGTCGAAGACAAGCCAGCGATGTTTCTGCATCGCCCCCTTCTCCACCGAGGCCCAGCAATCCTTCCAGGATACTTGCTAGCCTATTACCTTCGCGAAGACGACCTATTAAGAAGAGGAGGCAATGAAGCCGAAGACATAGAAGTCACCCAAAGACAAACTGTCTTGTGCCTTTTACTGACTTTTCGTTCTGGACCCTTCAGTGAATTTTATTTTGCTTAATCATTGTATTTTGTTTTAATTTTTTTGACAACTTTTATTAATATTTTTATATTATTTCATATAATAATTCAAACTTATTATATTTTTACTTTATGCTTTCGCAGCAAAGGTATATTTTAACTCTTATTAATATTTTTACATTATTTTATAATTCAAGTTTGTTATGATTGCATTTCATATTGTAGATGTTAAGGTTGTATTCTATATTTTAAACCTTCCGTATTAACATTTTCATACTCTTTTACATTTTTCCAAATTACACTATTACTTTATACATTTTACATTTATTTCAACGGTTGCTGCATAAAACATCAACTTCTTTTGTAAGGAGGAAGTTGTTATATTAGAAATATACCATAATACGCAACATTATTAAGGCAGACTTACCCTTCCCAGTAGTATCAAGTTACATATTGCGTAACGGCTCTTTAGAACCGCTCACCGTGTCTGAGCATTATATTTCTTTCTAGCTTATCGTAATTGTGCTGAATCGCCAACCATTTTCTTTGTTCTTAAAATGTTATAAATATTACCAATAAACCTTTATACAATTAGTCTTAAATTCACGTTAGAATAAACAAGTCCAAATTATTATTGTATTTTCTTAAAAGAGTTAACATTGACTCCAATTTTAAATAAATAAAGTTTTTAAAGAGTCAATTACATAATCCAAAATCTAATATGTATACCGGGTCGTAATTTTTAACTCGCTTGGTTTAGGAACTATGGGGGACCGACGCACTGTTATATGACCCTGTATATGTGGAAATCGTTTTTTGACAGGATTACAAAATGTCGTTGCATTGGTTGATAGCCAATCTATCCAATAATGAATATTCACGAAATCAAATTAATATTTAGTGTTACTTTACTTCGTCTTATTTACGACTCAAGGCGAACAAAGGCTAATTAATTCATTTTTAGTAACAAACTCTTTCAGTTTTTGTTAAGTACCCAACATTGGCGTCAGATGTATATAATAATATGCCGTTTATTTAAATTTATGTTTAGTAGTTCGTTTGAGACCAGATTGTTTTTATGTGCTATAAGTAAGGTAATTTATACTTCACAGCATACACATTAAGTAAATATTATTTTAACACCTCAGGATTAATGACAAGTGTTTCATTTAACATAATTACTGGAACGTAAAAACGTCGTTGAAATAAAAATATTGTTTTTAATTTGCACTTGGTAAGCCTTGAACAAACAAACAAAATAGATTGTTCCAGTAGAAAATATATGTACTAGTTTGAAATATGTATAAAGGTTCTTATTGAACATTGCGGTTTGGATAAGTTGAATATATTTCAGTTGACATCCAGTGAAACATTATTAATAAATACCCTGTCTATTTTACGAGGACCACACCAAATATGTCGTTTAGTATCTATTATAGAAGAATAAAGTTTTAGAAACAGCTACCCAATTTTTCGTGAGCTATATTTCAGTAAAAAGACATTTGAAATCCATAGCCTACTCTGTGAGATATATTACAAAAACCTGAAAAATAGCAGAACCACAAACGGTCATAACTTCCTTATTTGAGGAGATACGAAAAAAATTAAGGGGATGAAAGTTGACGGAAAAACAATAAGAATAATAATGTTTATCAAAAAATTCGAAAACACAGTTGATTTTGACATACGCTCTTACACAAAAATGAAGTGAACAAATCTCAAAGTAGGCCATGACACCATTAATTCTATTTATTTCTTCTCTTTCCAACGGTATAAATCATGTCAAGAAATTATTAACTAATTGTGTCAATATTTAATATTTTACGAAAACCACAATTCATATCATTGAATAGTAAAAATCAGCTATGCCATGATTAGTGAACAACAATGTATACAGTTATTAACAAATTTGACAGATTGTCACTGTTGTGTTGCGTTGTCGAGTTCTAAGGCAAGTTTTATATCAGTAATTATGGTGTACATCAATATTAATAAATTTGGTATGATTAGCATTTATTGTCAGTGAGATGGCAGTCACGGTTTACGGAGGTAGATTTCCAGATGTTCCGCAGCCAAATTGTTGCGGTCCATTTTATGGCCCCGCAACATAATTGAAATATACTATTACCATTTGATTTCATAGGTATAGTTGGTCATCTAATTTTAACAAGTTTATATTTACAGAGAAGCGACGGCTATAGAAATACGTTGAGTCCAGCACAGTGCTGATAAGTTTTTTTGAATTCCCTAGGTTTTTGTTGGAGTCCCCTTTTTTTGATAGCGGGGTACGCAGTTTGGGCGATTCATAAATAGAAGGAAGAGACCTTTGCCTCTGCAGCTATTTTGTGCTTACCCAATTTGGGGATTTATGGTGGAAAGGCTTTTTTTAAAGTGGCAATGAACCTAATTTTCTTTGGTGTGTTTGTTTTATTGTTCTTGTCGCGGGAGCAGTTTTGCTGGATTTTTTGGCCGCCCCGAGCCGCCTCCAGCTGAAGTTTTGCGACGTCATTTATATACCTCTCTCGTAACACGAGAAGGCTACTTTAAGCCGATAAACAACCCCCAAGTAAGTTTATCTTCTTTCTTATATTCAGATTATTTTTATTTCCCGAAATCATCCATTTTTTTGCGGGCGAGAAATAGTATCTTAAGACTTGTTCTTCTTTGTAGGGCTTTTTAAAACCAGCTTTAGCATTGATTCTTGTCATCAGTTCTTACAATCAAACCCTGTCATTAGCTTTATCGCCAACCAATTTTGCTGTGGCTATCTACGAGGGGCAGCTAAAAAGTAGGGCTCGTTTTGCAGTGAGAGCGGAGTCCAGATTGGTGGAGCACGCCTAGGATATCACCAACCGGCAGCCAACTGTAAGCGTATCGTTTCAAAATTAACATTTTCATACTGAAACATTTTTAATATTTTCATCTTATACAAGTAGTTGTCAGTGTCGAATATTTTATATATTAGTTGATTCTATTCACTTGCGCCATTTGCGGACAAACTCTTTTCCTTGTACAGAATTGTTTTTAATAACCTAATATTTTTGCCTATTGTTTTTGCCAATTGTTTTTGCCAATTTGTAACAGTGGAGCTTTAAAATATTAGGTATCACTATTTGGGTTACGCAACCGATTTTAGCCCTTGCATTTCTTCGTTTTGTATAGTTTTGAAGTTTTTTTATAATTCTAAGTGTTTAACAAAGTCATTATTACGCTAGGCTAATACGTATAAGTGCCCAGAATTATATGGCACGCCAGACGTGATCACGACCGGCGGCAAACCTCATTTTTAGCGTCAACCACCAGTGGCTTTTTTTTGTATAATATTAGTTAACTGTTTTTACTCTTGCGTCCTATATATATATGTATGTGTATACCCATATTGGGGTATTTTACAGTGTAATAAATTTGGCTATTTGTATTTTACTTCGTAGATTTTCATTATTACCACCCACTACCCTAAATCACTCACAAAACGAACCACGACCCCCGCAGGAACAGCTAGCCAGTGTGCTGTCTCCACGTAAACACCAGGGCCCATAGCAGGTACACTATAATAACATTTTGTGTCCGGTGACTATACAGGAGGATCACCAATCCCTGAACTAACACTCTAAGTAGAGCATTTTTTTTTGCACAGCCCTCATTGGCCGGTTACAAAATGTTTAGGAAGTTAGTTCAAAATCTAAAAACGCACGGTTCATTTTCAAAAAAAGTTCAATAAAAATGTGCATTATAAGTGGACACGAGAAAATACACATTGGTGCACAGAGACTGCTTTCCAAGAAAGATTTTTTACGACTGTTTGGGTGGGTGTTTTAGGGAATAAAGTAGTTGGATCTTATTTTTATGATGGCAAATTAACCGCTCGTAGATACCATAATTTCCTGCGAAACGAATTTCAAGATTTTCTTTATGAATTAACAGTGACAGAAAGATTAAATTATTCATATTTTTAACAAGAAGGGGCTCCACTTCACACTGCTGTAATATGTACAAATTATTTAAATCAAGTAGTTATGCCAGACAGCTGGATAGGCACCTATGGACCCTTTTTGTGGCCAGCTCGATCACCAGATATTACTCCCTTGGATTTTTCGTCTGTGGTTATAATAAAGACAAGGTATTTCACACTGCCCCTGATAATATTGAGGACATCAAAACCAGAATTAGAAACGTATGCGAGGCAATTATTCCTGAAATGCTCCAAAATATAAGGCGTGAGGAGTCTCGTAGAGCACGTTATTGTATTAGATTACATGGTGCACAATTTGAGCGTTTGTAGTTATTATAAAGTGAATTTTTACTATTATGGCATAACTGATTTTTACGATTCAATGATATGAATTGTGGTTTTCGTAAAATATTAAATAGCTGAATAAGCAATTTTATAGCAGAAAGAAATTTTATAAAAATATAAAATATAGGAATTATAATATTCCAACATATCTGCAAGTGCCTTATATAAATAAGAACTCAACAAATTAAACCAAAACAGCTATTCCCCCTTACGAGCGCTGAATTATATGGTAAAATTTGTGTGTTTTGTCTAAACACAGTTAGCACTAAAATACAATGACTTGGAATGCTCGAATGCTACGAGGAAGATGCGAGGCCTCCTTCATCTCAGGATATCACTAACTGCAGACGCAGACCGGTTTCGACCTAATTTTCGGTCTCGTCAGAGCAGTGCAAGTGATACCTTCAATACTGGGAGTTCGCATCTCATAGACACTGTTAAGTTCCACCGCAGTAGGGCGTAACTAGCGCCATCTCTCAGTAGTCTCGAAACAATCCAAATCGAAAATAAAATTGATAATCATCACTGAATAAACAATTTTATAGCAGAAGGAAATTTTATAGAAATATAAAGATTTTGGTTTAATTTGTCGAGTCCTTATATTTATATAAGGCACTTGCAAATAGGTTGGAATATTATAATAGCTATATTTTATATTTTTATAAAATATTAAATATTGACGCTATCAGTTAAAACTTTTTTGACATATTTTACATCGTCGGAAAGAGAAAAAATAAACGGAATTAATGCTGTCATGGCCTACTTTGAGATTTGTTCTTTTCGTTTTTGAACAAAGGCGTATGTCAAAGCCTACTACGTTTTTGGAATTTGTTGATACACATCCCTATTTTTATTTTCTTTTCCATCAACTTTTATCTCTTTAATTTTTTTCGTATCTTCTCAAATAAGGAATCTACAACCCTTTGCGGTTTTCTGATTTTTCAGGTTATTTAACATATCTCACAAGGTAGGCTATATATTTCAAATTTCTTTTTACTGAAATACAACTCGCAAAAATTGGGATAACTGTTAACTAAAACTTTATTCGTCTGCAAACGATATTAAGCGAGACGTTTAGTGTGGCCGTCGTAAAATAGACAGACGGTATATATAAATAGAATATCATGCCTTTTAATCTTTCAGAAAGTTTTATTCGTTCCACAATAAATTTCAATTTTCTTTAGAAATAGAAATCGAAAGATCTTTAAACTTTATAGACGTCAAAATAGGTAATAAGTATAAATAATAGTTTAGAATTTGATATTAACTGGAAACCAACTTGCAGACACAATCATTCATAATTATTTGAAACAATCATTTCAAAAGTAAAAATAATACCATTCATCCTCATTGATCCATTGTCTGCTTTCCTTTCCATTAAGCCAAGAAAAGTATAAAAAACAAGTTAGAATTATCAAAGAAATTGCAAGAAACAATGGATATTGTAATGTGCCGCCCTCTAATGGAGAGAGGTTTAATCAATTCCTGGTGGCAGAATGAAAGGAGGCCTGCCTGATTGACGGCCGGTAGGATGGTGCCATCTCTTTGCCAACCAGCGAACTGCCATTACCATAGAATATAAGAGAAGGGCCAGAAATACCGCGATCAACGGACTGGATGATTGTAGAGAATTCGAGTACGTTCATAACGGATATATAAGAGGCAGATCCAACGCATGCAGGAAATTCAGTTCTGATATGAGATAAGATAAGATAAAGAACAGTAACAAGTTGTGAGTGCAAGTAGTGAGACTATAGCAGAATAAACTTATAATTAGTGTGTACTAATGTGTATAAGGTCTATTTATTATGATTTAACTGATTAATAAATCAGTGGTTAGTGAGAGTAACTGTTGCAATTATTAGACCTACGCCTACGTTTGGAAGTATTTACTACAGAGTGTAAACACGTAAAATATATTTATTTATTTATTTGCATACACCATCCAACAGCCAGGGCCAATTACTGGATGGGAAAATACAGGATTATAACACCAAACAAATATTACAAATTAAAAATTAACAATTCAAATAGAATAATATTTATAACGATATATAATGCATAATATAATTTTAACAGGTGTGGGAAGCGAAAAAGAACAGACTATGCAAAAAAGGAACAACTATTGCACAGTGTTCAGAGTCTTAATTTTATTAATACTACAATTAAATCTGTTAACTATGTCTTGCAGGTTGTTGTAATTATCGCACAAAAAGTGTAGCGGTGTATGTTTTAATAAATAAATCCTCGGTCTAGCAAGATATAAGTTAATGTTAAAACGAGCCTCAATTCTTGGTATCTGAAAGCGTATTTGTTCTAATACCTGAGTACAGTCTATTTTATTATGTAGTATTTTATCCAGAAATATTAATGACTACCTAATTCTCCGATCTTTCAGGCTAGGTAATGAGAATATATCAAGTAGAAGGCTTTGTGGTATTTCAATTGGCATATATAACCTATCTACCTTAATGGATAAATAATTAAGAAAGTGTCTATGCACTCCCTGTAAGCTGTCTACATAGGTCAAATAGCTGGGATTCCATATTAGTGAAGCATATTCAAGTTTTGATCTGACCAAAGAATTAAAAATCAGGATTAGCGTGTCAGTAAAGGTCGTTGAATTTCTTATTATAGAGTCCAAATTTTCAAAAGAATATTGCACCACGTTACTGATATTATGTATATGAAAAATTAATTCACTGTCATAGGTAACCCCAAGATCTCTCATGTGCTTAGGGTGGTGCCATTTAATTGATAATCTTTTAGTAGTGGACTGTTTTTATAGTAAGACATTACATTGCTCTTCTCAGCATTTAGTGGAAGATTATTCAACGAGCATCAATCATCATTCTCTGCAAATCGTTTTTTTAATTTTTCATAGTGCGCCTAATATTAGCTAATATTGCAAAACAACTTCATGTCATTTGCATAAAGTAAATAGCATAGATCTAAATTATCTATAATATCATTAATAAATAGTATGAAAAGAAGAGGCTTCAGAGCAGGACCCTGGGGAACCACTGATGTATTTCGAATGAGTTTACACCCCGACATTCAACATATTGTGTCCTTTGGTTAAGATTAGATCTAAATATGACAGTAGTATAGAAATCTCAGCGATGTAATAATGGATTGTGGTCAATACTATCAAGGGCTTTGGAGAAGTCCGTGTAAATATAGTTGGGAAGAAACATATACGAGACTGTTTACATTTCCATAATTAGCACAAATAGTTAAACTGAAGCGTGCCGCTCGAAGTGCCGCGTTTTTTACTTTAGGAGTCCGGTCGGCTTGTGTGTATAGCAAAAAACGCGGCACTTTGAGCGGCACGCTTCAGTTTAACGTTTTGTGCTAATTATGAAAATGTAAACAGTCTCGTATGGAGTACCTCAAGGTAGCATTCTCGGACTAATGTTGTTTTTTATGTACACTTCTGAGAGAATACACTGCAATTCATACTGTAATATTCATCTGTACGCAGACGATACTCAACTTTATAGAGCGTGTCCGTGATCAAAAATCCAAGACGTCATCAATTACATTTATTTAGATGTAGAATCATTAACACAGTGGTGCACCGACAATGGACTTAAAATCAATCCCAAAAAAACTACTGCACTGTGTCTAGGCAATGATCGACAATGAAATTTAGTATGCCAAAATCAACTAATAATTAATGGCGTTGTCATTATCTGAGTGGAGTCGGCAAACAACTTGGGGTTGGTTTTAGATCAATCGTTAAATTTCAACCAACATGTGAACGATATTAGGAAAACATCGTACTTTAAATTGAAATCCTTGGTTTTCGTACACACACACTAAATGTCAATTTAATTTTTACTCCCTTTAGTAATAGGGTGGGGGTGGCAATGGGGGTGGTAGAGGAGGTGGCTGATACCAAAATTTTTTTAGAGTCCCTTGGTTCTCGTATGCACACTAAATCCCAATTTAAATATTTACTCCCTTTATTAATGGGGTGGAGGGGGTAGCTAACGCCGGAAAATTATTTTGAGACGTTTCGTTCTTGTAGATACACTAAATCACATTTTAATTTTTTTTACTTCCTTTCATAATAGTGTAGGGGTGGTATGGGGGGTGACAGGAGGGGTTGGCGGGTGAGGTGGCTGATGCAAAAAAATTTTTTGAGACCTTGACTCCTCGTACATGCCCTAAATTGCAATTTTATTCTTCTTACCTGCTTGCTTTGCCAATTTACCCTTATTTAACCCATTTAGCCCCGAACCCTTCAACGGAATTAGATCAAAATATAATCTAGTTCTAGATTTCGTTACAATACATAAGTGTACCAAATTTCAAGTCAATATATATTTTAAGCCTATCTCAATAAAAACATTTTTTTTACTATACTTCCACTGGGCGTGGAAGTAAAATGAACTAAATGAGCAGACCAAACTTCAGCTGGTAAAATCATTAGTTTTTCCCCACACAGGCTATTGTAGTGCAGTGTACTATTGTTTCTTAGCAAATTATAATCAACAAAAACTGAGGCACAAACTGAATTACATCTGTCTAACCAGTTTTAAAAATTATTATTATTATCTTCATGAATATTATTATTTTCATGGAAAATGAAAGAAAATATAATTTTCAGCATCTTTTCAAATGGAACCATGCACTACCACTAGCACTATCTGCTTCTTTGTTCGCAGAAACTTTTCAACAGAAAATATATAACTTTGCAAAATAATGCTAAATACCCTAAAAGAAAGGATTGAAAAGGATTAATTATTTGCTACCCATCCATAATTCATTACTACAGAGGCATCGTTAATTACCACCAATAAAACCACTTCATAAATAATGAATCCTCCGTTTATTTGACGTCCTGTGACACATAAAGTGTTAAAATAATAACCACTTAATGCTTACACACTTAAATATAAATAACCCCATAAAACATGGAGCGAAATGGTCGCAAACGAACTAACTTCATAAATTATTTCGGTTTATGACTCGTATAATACCTATGAGGAATTAGGAAATAGGGCAACCCTTTTGCTCGTAAATGACCCACAGGTTGATATAGTTCCCTCAAAGATAGACATATCTTGGCCGAGTAGATATCTTAACCCTTATGGTGAACGTGACTCGCTTACGGAATTTATCCCTCTAATTTACAGTATATGAAGCGCCCCTTCGGGCTGTTGCATCCAGGATTTTATACTCCCTACAGAATAATGATACTTCACTGAAAGTTGCTTAGGGAATTTTGGGATCGTCTGCAAATTGTTCAGCGAAAGAATCAACTACGTTACAATATATTAAAGTGGCTAAATGCACTTTGCGTTTTAAATCTTTCGCAATATAGGAATGGGTTAAGCGCTAAATTGAATTTATAGCAAAACCGTTTTTGTAAAAGATTTGAAATTTAAAAACGAGGTCAAATCGAATGCCGAGATTGCTAATTTGTTTGCTGGTAATTGGGAGCATGTAGTGATGTGAATTAATGGCATTGCAGTCAAAAGTTGCACTAAACATTAACAGCTTAATCGGTCAGAGAGGGATTAAACATTCGACGTGTAATCGATATTTGTTATTAGGAATAAAAATGCATGTGCTTATAACTTTTCAAATAGCTCTCGAGTGTAATTCAAGCTGTAACACAAAAACACTGAAATCTATTTACGATGGTTTTGTTCGTAAAAATAATGAGTGGGTATCGTAAAAAAATAAAAAGCTGCTTCCCTAAATCAGATTATAACATACTTAAACACTGAGGCGCATTTTTACAACGGTACAACACTATTATGGTAGAGGAAAGCTGAGGTGATGTGTCGGAGGTGGGCACCAGATGATATGGAAACAGTATAAAGACAACAGTAAATAAAAAGTATTGTACTCAATCACTTTTAAAAATAAACAAATAGCAATATTATTACGTGTTTACAATCTTCAATACTGATCTCCTCGTCTTTTATGCTATCAATAAACGTCTGAACTGCCAACTGCTCCTGATACTGGTTTGGTACATCTGGGTAAGCTAAGTGTGCCGATCTCTCTACTGCAGCCTCAGATTCACGTAAACAATCTCCAGCTCTTTCCATACTGGGTCCGATATAGTTGGGAGAAATGTTGGTCGCCATATCTTAACTCGAACACATCTTTTAAAACTTTAAAATTCTGTTGCTGCGCCACTGGGATCGTCTGCAGTAATTCTAATGCTTGACCTCTTAATTAGTGCCACAGCCTTTTCCTTATTACTCCAGCGTTTGCACATGCAGCCGTCTCAAACTGTCTTTTATATGTTGACCAAGAAATGTGTCCATCAAAGGACACTAGCACTAGTTGGCCTCCTTTTACCGGCAGAAGAGGAAAATGAATCCTCTAAAGAAACTATTATGTTATCAAATTGTTCATCCTCCTCATCATCTGTTATTCCATTGTGGCAGTTGAGGTAAGGTGGCGAACAATTTAATGATGCCTTTCTGCATCCGCATCTTCAGGAGTCACAATCTTTTTTGCAACGACAAAATATAACTTGCAAAATTACGTCGGGTGCAGCATTTTTGTCTGTTAGTTTGGGCACCAGCGGACCATTTCCCTCCTCCCAGCCAGGAATTCCTAAACCCCACAGATTTGAGGGCAGTATCGTTCCCATCCACTGATGGATTTGGTAGTACATCCTGTAGAAATGGTACTTCGTGGCCCTTTCAGTTGGTGGAAGAGCGACTGATTTTAAAAATGACCGATATCTGCAGTCATCTAAGGGTAACTTAGATGGAGCACCATACCATCTAAGGATGCAATTATGTCCTACTCTTTTGACCTCAGATGGTGTCAAGAAGGTCTGGTAAACACCTCAGCTGCTTCTTTAGCCGATTTGACTTTGGTCTGAGCCTGAGGGCTGCGGAGGTGGTGTCGCACCCTATGAAAACATGTACAAACAGAATGTGCTCCAGCCCCAGCTGCTGCAGCCCTTGTAAAGAGTATGTTGCTGTACATACTTTTCCTTCGCCAGGTTTCACGAGAAATATGTTACCCTGGGGAGGGGTTTTCGCCAACAGCAGGACTGCCAAGTCCACATCTTCGCCTACCACAGCTACTGAAGAGAAAATTGACTAAATATATCAAATGCAACAACTTACAATAATAAATAGATTTTATAAAGCCAAATGAATGCAATAAAATGTAGGTATGATTTCAAGCAATAACCCTACCACATTACAGCAAATAAACTTGAAATCCATCATTTTAGCTATTAATTATATATGCAGAATATGTAATTTTTAAGTCCATTTAAACCTCTTCACTTGATTTGGTTGTATTTTATGTTACAAAGAAGATTTGAAGTCTTAGGAGCAGAGTGTGACGAAAAATGTGATCCGAAACAGCGTTTACCAGATATCGGCGATGTTCAGAAGCGGGTAACTCAATAATGGTTGAAGACAGAAACTTTTCACTGGAATTAAAAAATGTAGGAAATTGTGCCAGATTTCAAAAAGGCAAGAATAATTTTTCGTCTAGGACCAATAATTTTCGAGTTACTAGCGAGAAATAAAGAAAAAACCAAATATAAAACTTTCCGGGTTTGGAGCAGAGTATGACGGAAAATGTTATCCTTTCGGATCACTTTCGGATTCTCTTCCGGATATTGGCGATTTTCAAAAGCGGGTAACTCGATAACGGTTGAAGATAGAAACTTTTCGCTGAAATTAAAAAATATAGGAAATTGTGTCAGCTTTCAGAAAGGTAAGAATAATTTTTCCTCTAGGACCAATGTTTACCTCCTAAATACACCAAACGCATCCCTGGATTCACCGGAACACAGTATACGCAATCAAATAGCTTTTATTACCATCAAGAAACGATTCAGAAATTCCGTCAAGTCAGTAAAAACCTACCCCGGCGCAGACGTTCCATCTGACCATACGCTCCACTCGCTAAAATCGCATGCCGACTTAAGCAAACACAAAAAATAACATATAAAGTGAGACCAGATCCTAATAAACTAGATTATACAAGAACAAACAAACCGACTCCCAATCACCAGAGAATAAGTTGAAAAGGCCATTGAAACGGCCAAGATTAGAAAAGCGAATGGCCCAGATGAAATTCCAACAGAAATTCTGAAACTCTTGGGAGACAAAGCAATAAAATCACTAGTACTACTGTTCAATGCCATCTAAGATAGAGGAATAATTCCACCTGACTGGCTGAAATCAACATTCATCCCCATCCCCAAAAAAAAAACAAATGCCAAAGAATGCATTGAACACCGAACTATAAGTTTGATGAGCCATGTATTAAAACTATTTCTGAGCATCATCCAAAATGCCAAAATTGAAGAGCATATTGGGGACACTCAATTTGAATTCTGTAAAAGACTGGGTACAAGAGAAGCTCTTTTCAGCATACAAGTACTAATTCAGCAATGTAGAGACGTAAATTGTGACGCCTTCATTGACTTTGAGAAGGCATTCGATAGGGTACAACACGAAAAAACGATTGAGATACTAAAAACAACTGGAATTGATGACAAGGACCTATACTTCATCGCTAATCTCTACTGGGGACAAAAGGCAAATCTAAGAACGGGAGACAGAACAACGGAAGATATCATAAGAAAAGGGTCGTGAGGCAAGGGTGCATATTGTCACCGTTACTTTTCAATGTTTATTCCGAAGTAATATTTCGAGAGGCATTGTACAACGTCTCAGATGGTGATAATAAACGGAGTCAGAGTGAATAATCTACGTTATGCAGATGACACAGTACTTATGTCAGACAATATTGAGGAACTCCAGCTTCTCTTGGACCGAATAATCAACGTATGCGAAAATTATGGCCTCAAAATGAATGTCAAAAAAACTAGACTAATGATAATGAGCAAAAGAAACATTAATGGATAACTGTGGATTGGGACAGAACGTTTCGAAAGGGTACATAGAATGAAATATTTGGGACAGCTTCTAGTTGATGACTGGCACCACTCGATTGAAATAAAATCAAGAATAGAGCAAGCAAAAACAATATTTGTGAGGATGAAGAAGGTTTTCTGTGGACATGACCTAAATATGGAATTGAAGATAAGGATGGTTCGCTGTTATGTATTCTCCGTCCTCTTGTATGGAGTGGAGTCTTGGACTCTTACAGAAAACACACTTAAGAGACTTGAGGCTTTTGAGATGTGGGTATAATGACGTATGCTACGGATAAGTTGGGTAGACCACGTTACAAACATAGCAGTAATGCGTAGAATAGGTAAAGATAAGGAAGTAATTAATACTGTGAAAAAGAGGAAACTATCATACTTTGGCCACGTAATGAGACATCCAGAAACATAATACACTACATCTGATAATCCAAGGTAAAATCAATGGAAAACGAGGCCCAGGAAGAAGAAGAACGTCCTGGTTGAAGAACTTGAGACAGTGGTTTGGGAAGTCAACGACCGCGCTTTTCAGAGCGGCGGTTAATAAAATCAAAATAGTGAACATGATCGCCAACATTCGTTGAACGGATACGGTACTGCAAGAAGAAGAAGAATGTTACGATATTGGTCCAACTATAAATATATTTCAGTAAATGCGAAATATCTAGAATAACCAAACACAATATTCTCAATAAAGGTTTAGTAACATTTAATATTTATTTAATGAGAAGTGAAAGAATATACTAATTTTATTATCACTTCAGCGAGATACGACGAATTTTAAGATTAATTCATTGAGTAATTTTCTCTAGACTTCCCTCCCACAAATAACATCTAAAATATTTAAATACATCCTGTTTTACAATGCATGTGTATTAGTAGACTATATAATCCCAACTATTGAAACATCACCAAAAATAGAAGTTGTAAGTACACCAGGGAGGCTCATAACATTCAAGAAACAAATACGTATATCTATAATGCCATCGCAATAATTTATAAAACCCAGGATGGCGACATAATGAAAGAAACTGAATGGTACTTTTGTTTTCAACTGTCAAAATATAAAACAGTTGTCAATAGTGGAACCGCAGCATCTCTGCAGGAGCGCCATAACGCGTGCCAGTAAGTCACAAAATTTATAACTCGGTACTAAACTTACTAACACATCAGATGCTACACGCTGGTCTTTTATTGTATCGATTCTACGACTAAGACATAAAAGTATATGGAAATGTTAGAACTGCTTTGTTTTAAAATGAAAACACAAATATATTTTTATTTTAAGTGATATTGTCCACCATAACCGTAAAAGCTAGAAATAAAGTTAAGTAGCGTATATGTTTACCTCAGATAACATTACTGTCTCTTATAAAAGTGTAATAAAAATGTAGAACCCTTTAGAAATATAGCCGATAATGCAATAAGTTAGTTTTTAAATGTTTAAAATGACAAAAAAGGTTTTCTTGCTGCCCATTATTGAAAAAATATTAAGTACAGTTATTCAAAAAAATTTGAAAAAAATATTTAATAATAAAATAAAGTTTTTTATCTGGTGAGAGATTTTAACCCAGCAAACATTTTGGTTTAATTTAACGTCGAGACTACCGAAATTGTGTATAATAAATGTAGTCGCAAAATTAAGTGAATTTCAGGCAATCTCCGACGATCTAACGGTAATAATTGCTTTGGTTATGTCCTTGGTCTTATCCCATTCTGTCAATGTTGTCATTTTATACCGAGCGCGCTTATATTTAAATGGTATTTACCGATAATCAGTATCAAAACAAATCAAACATGATTTAATAGAGTTTAATTTAAAACGAAAGAAAAATTATTATTTTTAAGTAGTGATATATTTTCCTTCGACGATCATAATAATAATAATAATAATAATCTTTATTTCTCAATCACAATATGTTACAAAAAGAATTTTTTACAACACAAGTAACTGAAGAAAGCGTCGATAAAACAGTAATAATTACAAAATTAGAATGTAAACATTCATATGGGTCATATATATGTATAAAAAAAATAATAATCAATTATAAAAAAAATGTCAATAAATACAACAGTATAACATACAGACAACAAAAAATAAAAACACAAATAATTGTATGGAACACACAAACAATCATATTATTATATGTATGTATAGAAAAGTCAATGTTACACAAAATATTCCTCCAAGGAATAACAATTTTTTTCTATTAAAAATTTTCTTACACTTCTCTTAAAACTGTTAATATTTTTAGACTGTTTTATCGTGTCAGGTAGGAAGTTAAAAAATTTGCAGCCATTATACATAGACCCTTTCTGATAAAAAGCCGAGACATGTTGATCAGGAATCAGGGTATTTCTAAATCTAGTAGAATGTTCATGATTTATTTGGTTGCGTTGAAATAGATATTTATGTTTAAATACAAAGCAACAGATTTCATAAATGTAAACACTAAACACAGTTAAGATGCTTAATTTCTTAAAGTGATATCTGCAAGATTCTCCTCTAGACAACCTTTCTAATATTCTAATTGCATATTTTTGTAAAATAAATACCCTTTGGACTTGACTACAGGTGCCCCAGTTAAGAATTCCATATCTAATAATTGAATGGATATTTGCATAATATAACGTAAGCAAAACATTTGGTATTTTATTGAACGAAGAGCATAGCAATTTTTTCTTAGCTTTTCACACATTAGGTCTACATGATTAGCCCACTTTAGGTTGTGGTCGAAGGTAACACCTAGTATCTTGGCTGACTGACTAAAGTTAAGATAGGTGTTGTTTATTATATTGTTTTTATTACAGTTACAATTATGCGAAAACATCACTCTTACAGTTTTATCTTGGTTTAATTTAAAAAAAATTTTTTCTGACCAAAATTTTATTTTTTCATATACAATATGCATGGTGTTCAGACTTGACGTTGCATCCTTTTCTAATATTAACATGTTTGTGTCATCAGCATAAGAGATAAAATGTGTATTAGGGATTGTTTGAATAGTTAAAGCTAGATCGTTCGCAAAAATTAAATATAACAATGGTCCCAGAATAGAACCTTGCGGAATACCTCTGTTTATTAAACAACTATTACTTTTTTGGCCATTAATCTCAACTATTTGGTAACGATTGTTTAAAAACGAGTTTATGATATTTAAAGCGTGACCACGAACACCATATCGATTTAGTTTCAGTAAAAGAAGTTCATGATCTACACAATCGAAAGCATGAGAAAAGTCTACAAACAGTCAAGTGGAATAACTTATTTGTCAATAGCATTAAGAATATGTGTAATAAATTCAAAAAGGGCAGTATCTACATTTTTAGTTTTCATAAAACCATGTTGAGTCGGCATTAAAATTTTGTTTTTCACAAAGAAATTCATTAATTGATCATTTATACCTAACTCTAACAGTTTTGAAAAGCCCGATAATAAACTAATTGCTCTGTAATTAGAAAGCATGTTAACATCCCCTTTTTTGTAAAGTGGTAAAAGCTTTGCAAATTTTAATTTATTCGGAAATTCTCCTTTCTTAAAACATAAATTTATAACAAAAGTAAGAGGAATGTAGATGAATAGTTTACACTTTATTATTAAGTTGTTTGAAATTTCATCAAACCCGCAAGAATTTGATGGTTTTAGTCTATTAATAAAAGAAATAACATCATACTCGGTTACAGGAGAAAAAAAAAGGTTTATCTGACAATGAAATATTTGAATTTAAGAAATTAATGTCTTTAGTCAAACTGTTGCTTGTGTAATTTTTAGTAAAATAAGTGTTAAATTTATTTGCAGCCTCCAAGTCACTGATCTGAACATTATTTTCAAAGAGTTCAATTTTCCTAGTAGATTCTTTACCCTGTATTTCTGAAATAACATTTCACACTGTCTTCATTTTATTATTTGAACCATTTATTTTATTATCATAATATGCACATTTAGACTTTTTTAATTTTACCTTGTATTCGTCGTTTAGCTATTAGAATATGTTCTGTTAAAACCTAATGTTACTAAATTTCTGACGGCTTCTTATAACTTTAAGGAACATTCGATATGCCCCAAAAAATTAGACACAAATAGTTGGCTTATAAAATACAATAATTTTCAGTTCTTCCAGTTATTTAGGATGGAAAAAGTACAGCAGAAACGCTAGTAAATGTTATTGGAAATGTAGATGTTGGAAGAATTTTCTCAAAACCGTATACTAGTCACCATTACCCTATTGATATTAGAGGAGAAGTTTTAATATTTATTTGGTATATGGCCACTCAAGTCAGCCTTTTGAGTATAGGCACCACATTTTAAATATCTCTAACCACTGTAGTGAATGTGGTCAACAGATTGCTGTACTTTATACTAAAAATAAAGAATGAGTACATCAGATTTCCAAGAAATGAACGGGAAATATTATACATATCCTCTTGTTGACATGCGATTCGTGTTACCTTATGACATCGCAAATGTTGCAGAAGCTGACCATGGTAACTGGTGAATAAATGCACCACCATCCAGAACGTAGGAAATATTTTTCTGGGAACAAGACCGTTGTATTTCATTGACATTCATGCTGGGTAAATAATGAAGTTGGTAGAGTGGATAACTCGTAATTGAAAACTCCCTTGCATCTTGAGCAATATGAGCGTATTATTACGATAGAAGGTACAAGCAGGCATCCAGTGTGGTAAGACACGCTAATTTACGTGGTGAGTCTCCCAGCAATAACAATTCCTTTTTTTTTTCAATGTTTTCGTAATTACTGCTTGGTCTGATTTCAATAATGTTTAATCTTTAAAAAGAATGTCGGTAAGTTTATCGTAAATATTTCTCCCACTGATGTCAGTATATTCTGCAAAATCTGTTTTCATTATTCGTAATTCCGTTGAAAATACTCCGTAAATCACTTGAGTAAATGGATTGTGGTCTATAAAATATTGCATTATCTATTTCATATCTTCGAAATCTGTGGCCATCCTTGCATCAGTTAAATATGCTGTTAAATATGGATGTTGTTCACTACCAATACGTGAAACATTGGTGTTTTTTTAAAACTTTTCATGTTTTTTTTTCGAGATGGCGGCCAAAAAACCTACTTCTACTGCACTAATTGTGTTGCGGGACTGACTTCCTTTTGTGTCTCCTAGAAGAAACGCACCCATGTTTTTCGAAGTTCTTTATGATTCGACTGATTGTGTCTAGTGCAGGAGAAGGGCTATTTGGATTCGTAGTTTCAAATATTCCTTTAGCTGTGCGTATTGAACGGCCACCATAATACCACTTAATTATTTGGATTTTTTTGGTTACTTGATGACCATCAATTATTAAATTAACAATGTAGAATATTCTACAAAACAAACTACTATACACTTCTGCTCAAATTGGATTAAATGTAAATTTTATAGCATGCGATAAGCCTCAGCAGCCGTCCTTCCTTTGTATCATTGTGCATCTGCTTAGTACCAACTCAATTCAATTCAACAAGGCTTTATTCACATTATCAACTGCGAACAGTTGCCTAACCAGAGGCTGCCCCAGGACCGACCATGCAACTACCGCGCTGACGCAGTGGCGGATTGCAGGGTCGGATGGAGCAACTTTGGGTTGGCGAAAACAAAAAATTCTAACTACTAACCTAAACTCCTTTTATTGGCATAAAAAATAAAAATAAGTATTAAAATTAACAATATCTAGGAAAAAGATTTAACAAAACTTAAAACTAACACAAGATTTATAACACTATTGCACGAAAAACTTTTTAATTTGGTATCTGCCGCAAGCACCCCAACTTAGACGAGGTGTCTCCCGCGAGATACATCAATGCAGGGCTGACCAAAACTTTGGTTTAAAAAATTCTGATTTCGAAAAGGTTTTGATTTAAAATATTTTAATGATGAAGCGAATCTAGAGACAAAAAGTACAAAAAGAAACTAAGAAAATAATAAACCCCGACAAAAAGTGACAAACAGAAAGGAACAGGGTTACAGGAAAGATTTAAAAATAGTCAAAAGGTATTAAATAGTAGCGAAAGATGGATGGAGTTAACGAAAGTTATAGTTGATGACAACTTGGTTACAGAGGTTGCCAGAAAATAGGTAACGTCTGGTACGGTAAGGGGTATTTGATCCCAAATGGGGCATTTTGCGGATATAAAATGTCTAGATACCCATAAATTCGTCCATATACGTACTTTGCTGCCGCTATCTGTATATCAAGTTGTTTACTTAAAATAAAAGAAATACTTGTTGTAACCTTCATTATTCACCATCGCCAACAACTTTTTTGTACATGTATTGATTTCTATGTCGTATTGTAATACGTTGCAGGCAAACTTGTTCAAGCAATGGGGTCATACAGAAATGAAATATGGTAGGATGGTAGACATAGGCCTCCTAATGGTACCACCTAAATTTGCGACCTCGGGGGGGGGGGGGGGGTTGCTGCTTGAGGGGTGGGTGGTGAACTGTGCATCGCCGCACTTTTTGAGGAATAGCGCTGTTATTTGAAGATACATCGAATGTTGAAATAAAAAATATAGATTATAAAATTATATCATTTTTGCCTGCAGCTGATAGTTTCCGAGGTACAGCGCACCAAATTTGGGGGTTGATTTGCAATTTTTAACAAAATCACATTTTAATTGAATATTAGTACGAAGATCTACTGCAAATTATTGGCCAATTTTTTTTATGAAAAAGCGATATTTTGTAAGTTCGATGAGGCCTGATTTGTAAGGTTTGGTTGTATTCGAAAGATATGATTTTCTGAACGCGCCGCGAGCTACTCAAATATGTGGATTTCCCAGTTATCCATATTTAAGATCGATATATGTTTATTAGTACAATAAAATGAATCTATCGTTTGGATTTTATTTTTCAGGGGATAATTTTATGATCAATCGATCTGAAAAAATGTCAGGAACAACATACTGAAATGTTTAAGGCTTGGGTGTTGTATCAAGAGTAGCGTCTTGTGCCCATAAAAAAACGTCCAATTCAAAAAGTGAAAAACACGTATTTGTTATTTTTCCGAAATCTATCCAATGACATTGAATTCGACTCTCCCCCCAGTGGGTGGGACGGGGGCAACTTGGAAATTTGTAACGAAAATCCCTATTTTTTTATAGTGAATTCGGATTCTACGGCCCTAAAATACGTGAATTTTATATCGGGCATTTTTTTCGATTCTCGCAAGGTGTCGCTGCAATCACAAAAAATTGAGTGGAAACATGAAAGTTTTGAACGCATACTTAAAAAAATACGAAAAGTAAAACTACTGATCGCAGAGTGAATGATTTCCCGAGCTGTTTTGAGAACAGTGATTTTACACGGTCGTGTGGAAATTACAACAACTACTTAAATTTATTAGGCAGTTGAGGCAATTAGTTTACAGCTTAACTGCTTCACTAGCAGGTTTTAACTTCAAGATTATAGCAGGTGTTCAAAATGGTGCTCATTGACTTCTTGGCATTGTCCAAGACGAACGTAAAAATTTTCAATAGCACTTCTTATCATTTGAGGTGGTATTTCTGCAAAAATTTTTATTACGCGTTACCTCAGCTCTTCCAAATCACGAGGTTTAGTGAAATAAACCTTACCCTTCACGTAGCCCCAAACAAAATAATCAAATGACGCGAGGTCGGGAGATCTTGCTGGCCATTCAATAGTTCCTTTTCGACCTATTCATCGATTTTCGAAAGTACTATTCAAATAGTCCCTAACAATATCCCGATAGTGTGGAGGAGCCCCATCTTGCTGGAACCAAACATTATCGAACTCATCATCAGCAATCTCTTGTATTGCGGGAACTATTTGATTTGTCATCATTTCCAGGTATTTTTCTCCATTCAAATTTCCATCTATGAAAAACGGTCGTATGATTCGATCCCTGAAAACTCCTGCCCAAACATTTAATTTTTGTGGATATTGCGTGTGTGTTTCAAGCATCCAGTGAGGGTTTTCGTCACTCCAATATTTGAAATTATGGCGATTAACTTTTCCACTGAGTTCGAAAGTTGCTTCATCTGAGAAGACAAGTAGAGATGACAAAAAATTTGGGTTTTGGTTACTCATTTCCATCATTAATTCACTAAATTGAAGTCGCCGATCAAAATCATCTTCATTTAACTCTTGGTGAAGGTGAATTTTGCAAGGATGAAATTTCAAAAAGTTTCAAATTCTTAAGAACTGAAAATGCTCTCATATCAAGCTGTTGACTGACTTTTCTGATTGATAACATTCGATTTTCAACAAATGCCTAGGCCACTTCCATTTGTCGAGCTTCGGATGTTTCAGATTTGGGTCTTCCAGATTTTGGGCGATTTTTATTTGTCCTTGTGTCTAGGAATCGTTTGATGGTACGGGACACAGTTGATTTCGAAATTCCCACTTGATCTACACGGAAAATTTCGTTGAATAAAATCACAACTTCATCATAGGACCTTTCTTTATCGCCCCACCCTCGCATCATTAAAAGAGAAACTCTCTCTTCCTCTGTTAAAGTAGCAATTATGCGGAAAAAAACGCGAGAATTAATGAAAAATGAAATAACTTTTTCCGTACAAAAGTGCGCTCCTGCCTCTACAAAAGTTGGAAGGAACTGAACGTTCTCGTAGAAATTTCACAAAATAAATACTGTTATTAAAAACACTTAAAAAAAACATTCATAAAAACCAAGATATCGCAGATATGGTTTTTAAACTGAATGTTTTTTTGTTAACACGAGTAGCTAGAGTTTGTAAATATTTACAAATTTATGGACGCTTAAGGTTTATTTCAAGTTTGTGCGATTGCAGCGACACCACGCGAGAATCGAAAAAAATGTCCGATATAAAATTCACGTATTTGTGGCCGTAGAATCCGAATCCGTTTTAAGAAATAGGGATTTTCATTACAAATTTCAAAGTTGCCCCCGCCCCACCCACTGGGTTAGGGGTGGGAGAGTCGAATCCAATGTCATTGGATAGATTTCGTAAAAATAACAAATACGTGTTTTTCACTTTTTGAATTAGACGTTTTTTTATGGGCACAAGACGCTACTCTTGAAACAGTAATGTTTTCTTTTAATTTTTTGCGATTACAACGACACCATGCAAGAATCGAAAAAATGTCCGGAATAAAATTTACGTAGTTTTTACCGTAGAATCCGATTCCGCGATAAAAAATAGGGGTTTCCATTTGAAATTTTAAAGTTTCCCCTCGCCCCACCCACAGGGTGGTGGATGGAGAGGTCATTTTGGTATCAGTAGATAGTTTTTGAAAAATTTTTGACACTGTTTCTTTTATTTTTCGATTTGATGCAAACTGTTCGAGATTTTCCACCGTTCCCATACTTTCCTAACACCCGGTATATTCTTGTATAATTGACAAATATATTTTTGCATATATGATATCAATATAACAGGCGTAAGCTATGTGTGCAATGTGCATGTATCGTCGACAATTTATTATTTATTATCGCAACGCGTACCCCTTTCTTCATATAAAATAATATTCTATTGGTCTGGAGTGGAAATATATCAATGTTTTCTTTCTTTGTTGAAAATTGCAAATCAATCCTCAACTTTGGCGCACTGTATCTCGGAAACTATTAGTTGCAGACAAGAAATGATAGTAATCAAAAAGATGCCGAATTTTACAGTCCATATTTTTTGTTTGGACATTTTTTCTATATCTCTCGAAATAGCGGTGCTATTTCTCAAAAAGTGCGGCAATGCACATTTTTCTACCACCCATCCTCGAGGTCGTAGATTTAGGTGCACCATTAGGAGACCTATGTCTAGCATGCTACCAAATTTCATTTCTGTCTGATCTGCAAGTCAACCCCCCTTTTTCTTTTATTTGTTAATTTTTTGTGAGCACTTCAGTAGATTTAAATTTGGAAAATACATATTCTATACTGGCATTATAAGAATAGCGCTCATCTTCATAAAAGCGAACATTTGCCAGTCAACAAAATTTAACTAGCACTCACTCTAACTTAATTTGCGTCAATACACTTGAGAACAGAACAGCATGATTGCATTAAGCAAGATTTTTGTTAAAAAGTACAAAACGTAACTACTACTGCTAATTGACAATGGGAACTTTGGTATTATTGAAACTCGACATTTCCAATTGATAATACCTGACTTTCGCAGTTCATTAAATTTACATCATTCAATTTGAAGTAAAACTTTTCAGTCTCAGTCGTCGGTGGTTAAATATCACAACCATCAGTATTAAACTTGCTAAATTTCTCTGAAAGCTTTTAAAATGGAATTACTCAGAGTCGGATATTTCATCCATCGTTATTCGAAATTCCGAAAGGTCAAAATGCTCACAGTTTAAATCTCCCAATAGCACGATGCAGACAATATATTTGACCAATTATCGAGGCCTCTGTACGACGCGACATCGTGATAAATCTGAACAGACGGCTATTATATTATTGACTCTGTAACAATCTGAACGAAAGCTTTGCACGTTCATTGAGAAATATTGAACAGCGCCTGGTTAGTATTATTTAAGGAACTACGAGTAACAACCGATTTATTAACTTCGTTTAAATTTAATCATATTCACTACCACTGTACTTATAGTTCTGGATTCTGTATTTCAGTTATTGAAAGTGTCGCTGTTTTATTTCTTCCGGCTTCGTGTTCTATTTTACCTGGTAGCATGAGGAGACGCCTGCATGTAATAATATTGGAATTCGTTCTCTTTTTATTATGCAGGGTATATATGTATGGTAAGAGACGAGAAACAATTTTATGCGATTTTCTAAGAATAACTGCGGAATAGGATTTTTAACATTACCGATATCTATCTGCAAAAAATCTAAAATTGCTGGCTACTCGAAATTGATAATATGAATATGCAAGGAAACTTTGCATATCGTGGACCTAGTCGAGTCAATGAAGGGGGGAAAGGCCTGAATAAAAAAAATATTTTTTTATGGCAACATGTTAGTTACACCCTCAGGATCATTCAGTTAACTGAAGTAATGGCTACTGGCTATGCCCTTTTTTTTTTAATCACCCGTCTTTGGTCAGTCCGGGTAGCATATTATTTTTTTATTTCTAATTCATAAAAAAATAAATATCTAGGCCCAGAAATGGGTTCATATAAGGTTTTTGGGTAGCTGATTATGAATCTGAGGTAAGTTTTCCGAAAAATTAACGTAAAAAGCGGAAAATCTTGAAAAATTAATCCTATTTCGGCTCTTCTCTCCACCGTGGAGTATAAATCTGTTTTCAAGGTTTGTGATTCGTAAAACAACTAAACTTGTCTTCCCTCCAAACGGTATTTGAAATATTTAATTGCTGAATATAAAGACAAAAATTATTTATCGAAAGTAGAATATCGCTTTTGAACGTTACTAAGTTTTCGTGAAAAGAAAGCTACAGGCTTACATTCTCCATCGTATACTAATTCCAACACTGCACCCATTGAAACATTTGAAGAATCTATTGTAAGGGACAAAGTTACATTATTGCTATTGTTAGGGTGTGGAAGAACGGTTGAATTAGCAAGTGTGCTGTATACTACATATAAGGGAAAGTATAAAAAAGTTGATATATTTACTGTTCGACAGCGCCTTCACGAAGCATTTTTATATAGAGGTAAGTTTTGCTTAACCGTCCTATTTTCGATTTAGGAATATGTGATATCTCTTAGAGACACGATGTATATATTTATCATAGGTAAGTAACACAAAATAATCTTTTGTAAATAAAAAAATAAAAATTGCCATTTACTTGTAGATGAATAAAGACGATAATCAAGTCTGTCACAGCTAATGCAAAATTACTCTGAGCAAAGCGTGGCAGGTTGCACCTTTTCCACAAAATAACTATCTACCATCAATCTAAAGTACCAAACAATTTATTTCCTAGATTTGTTCATTTATATAAACAAGAATTAATCAGGACTCATAATCAAATATTCCATAAAACAATGCCAAATCAATAATGCGACATGTTTATTACTCAACATAATATTTGCTTCGAATATAATATAGACGTAATGAATTGATTTATTACCATTTGACATGGATTCTAGCTAATTCATTTACATTCGTCTACCGGTGCCGTAAAAATAATGATTGGATTGTTTAACAGTTACGTGTCATTACCATTTCTAGCCAGCTAACGCCTATAAATAACATTGTTAAAGCCTCTAATAGTAATGATACATTGGATCCTCATTTGCTATGCGGAAATCATTGCCGCTCGCATTATTGCCTGGTATGCTAATTTTTTTGTTATGCTCCCAACAGGTGAAAAAATCATTATCCTAAGAGAATTTTAATGAATAAAATTATCTTCCCAGTATGCCGTTCTACAATTTTATTAAATTTGATTATTATATAAGAGCATTAATTCTTGTTGCTACTTGGTATCTAACTGTGCTTCGTCTGAAGTCATAATTGTCGGGTGATCGAAACAAGTGGCCGTTATAAACGAGGTTCTTGTATGGAAATTTCTTGCATGAACTTGAAGTAGTCAAAGCACGGTGTGCTTCACAATAATTTCATAATCTTAATCTAAGAATAAAGCATAAAACAACGTATAATGAAATAGTTTTAAATCAAAATTAGGGGATAGGAGATTAAGAAAAGATCTGATAGTAAGTTCTAAATAAGTGTTCACTATTCACTAAATGAGTGGGTACTATTCAAATAGGGCAAAGGATCTGGCTAATTGGTAGAAATATAAAAGATATACGAGGAGTTAAATCTGAATAATAATAAAATGCTTTTCTGTAAATGAATTGATGTGAACAATGTTGGTACTATTTAGAAGTTACACTAAAATGGTATAATAATGTAGACTCTTGGAGTAAAACAGAAACTAATTAAACGAAAAGAATGGATTGTGATGAAGTCAATTGGGCCAAAAATACCAAGGGACAATACAAAACTAGTAATTAAGAGCCCTGGAATAAGCGCACGAAATGAGAGATAGTGTATATTCAAAAATAGATTTAATGAAAAAAGCAGAAGTTCTTGCAGAAATGTATTGCAGTATCTAATAAGTAAGAAATTATATGTGAGATGGTTAAAATCGTTACAAATAATGATAAAACGTAAATATAGTGAATAATATAAAACTGCAAATAATGAGACACCAACAAATTATTGTTTCGCTTGAAAAATTATTAACATACTTCTTAAAAATTAAGGGTCCCAAATTTATTTGTGGAGATTTTAATTGCAACTTTCTTTCAAATAATCAAGGTACCTTTGGCTTATTAAATCTACTATCTTTTTTTGGATACAATAAATGTTTTACTGAATATTCTCGTGTTCAGAAAGATTCAAAGACCCTGATTGATAATGTTTTTTCTGACATTGATACAGCTTTAACTTCTACAAAAACGATTGATAATATTATATCTGATCATAATGCTCAATTGTTAACATTTAACTTAGCACAAACGGAATGTAATATTGGCAATGTCAGGAAAAGAGACTGTTCAGATGAAAATAGAAACTATTTTAAATTTTTATTGACAAAAGAAATATGGCAGGAGGATTATTTAGAACCTGATGTAAATAAAAAAATTACAGTGTTTCATAACACATTTACTAGTTTGTTTAATATAGCTTTTCCTGTAAAATTAAAAAGAAACCGCAAAATTACTAAAAAGAAACCCTGGATTACCAGTAACATTATTGAAGAAGGTACTTTTATTAGAGACCTCTATAAACAATTAAAATTATCAAATAATTCCGACCTTAAGTTAAGATATAACATATTAAAAATTAATCACCAAGAAAATATAAAAAATTCAAAAAGGGCTTATTATCAAAACAAATTAATACATTATTCTAATAAATCTAAATCCATGTGGGGTATAGTTAGAGAAAACACTAATGTTGGTCGTAATAAAAAGCAATTACCTTCTAAAATAATTAATTTAAAAAGTGAGATTTTAACTGAACTTCAAAATATTGCAAATGGTTTCAACACAAACTTTATCGATTCGGCAAGTGAACTTACCTCCACATTTATTTTTGAGACTTTTGATGTTACAAATGCACAGGAAGTTAATAACAACACTATGTATTTAATGCCCATTACAGAGACTGAGACTGCTGATATTATCAACTCTGTTTGCAAGAAAGAATCATCAGGCCCAGATGATGTGCCATGTGTTTTAATAAAGGAAGTTAGTACTTTTTTGATTAGTATCCTGACATACCTCATAAATGTATCTTTTAAAAATGGACAATTTCCACAACAGTTAAAAGCTGCGCTAATAATTCCAGTTTACAAAAAAAATTATCCACATTCCATGGAAAACTATACACCGATAGCTCTTTTTCAAAAATTTATGAAAAGGCATTTGAAATCAGATTAAATTCATTTTTAATTAAATATAACCTGTTAACCCCTAGGAAATATGGGTTTTGCAAGAACAAATCAACCCAAGATGCTGTTTTCTCCTTTTATGAGAAAATCCTGCATAACTTTGATGAAAAATTACTATCAGCTGGCATTTTTTTCGATCTGTCTCGGGCATTTGACACCATAAATCATAATTTGTTGTTAAAAAAACTTGAAGTATACGGTATCGTGGCCCAGCATTGGAATGGATTAAGTTCAACTTATTGGAGAGAACACAAATCAAAGTTGTACTTGATGGCATAGAATATCTTTCACATAGTCTTAACATCTTAACAGGGGTACCACAGGGCAGTGTATTAGGTCCATTATTGTTCATTATTTTTGTCAACGACTTAGTAACTAACCTAAACAATTGCTTCTTAACCCTTTTTGCAGACGACACCTCCTCTATCATAACTGCTGCAAACGTAGATCTTCTAAGCAAAAATGCTACTTTATGTGTTGATAAAATGTCACAATGGTGTCGCAATAATGGCCTTATTCTAAATCAGCAAAAAACTGCGTTTTTAATGTTTTCCCCGATTCGTGCTAAGTTAGATTTCAGCCTTTTGGTCAGAGGAAATCACAATCTCCATCAAAATCATCTTACGAAGTTCTTCTTCTTAAGCGTTCATATGGATATGAATATGTCATGGGAGGCTCATATTGAGAATCTGGCGAAAAAACTGGCTAGTTTAAACTTTGCACTTCTTCAAATAAGGGACACTGTTTAAGCTGACATACTGGAAACATTCTATTACGGATATATTTACTCGGTTTTGCAATACTGCATATTGTGCTGGGGAAATAGTTCTGGAATTAACAAGGTGTTCATTTTGCAGAAAAGAATTATGAGAAGTATGTTTAAACTTCCCTACAATACATCCTGCAGAGATTCTTTTAAACAGCATGGTATACTCACTATTTATTGTATATATATTTTGCAGTCTGTATGTTTTGTCAGGAAAAACATTGATAGTCTTTTAAAATGTGGTGATGTTAATAAATTTAGCACGCGATCGCAAAAAAATATATTTTTACCGCCCCATAGATTAGAGCAGACTAAAAGAGGGACCTTTATTTCTTCAATAAAAATGTATAACCACCTCCCACAATTTATAAAAGATGCAAGTAGTTTTGTGATATTCAAGAAGATGGTAAAAAGATTCCTAGCGGAACATTGTTTCTACTCTTACGAGGAATACTACCTCTTTGCCTAATGTTCCCCATCTGATTTTACAATTTGTACCGGAGGTACCTACAAATTCTGTGATAATTAAATAACTTCTTTATTGATATACCTTTATTAGATCATAGTTGTACATCTCTTTGTTTGTTTGTCTATTTCTCATATGTTGTGTAATCTACCTCTAACTGTATATGCGTTATATATATATATATATATATATATATATATATATATATATATATATATATATGTGCACATATATTTATTATTATTTTTTGTTCTATTTTGTATTTGACAATTCCAATAGTGTAATAGTAATAGAAATATATATGACTGATGGTCGAGAGGTGAGCGCACTTGCCTCTCATCCAAAAGTTCCGAGTTCGATCCCCGGTCGTGGCAATGGAAAATACTGTGAGAGGGATTTTTCCACTATACACGGATATTGGGTGTGTGTCCCTTGTCTCTAAATGTGTAGCCCCCTCCCACACAAGGCTCTTCTAGAGTCTTCCGGGATAAAGTGGGTTGTCACTACCTGTGGTGTATTTATTATTATTATTATTAAATAAACGCATTATTACTATTATTATTAAATAACACCTACCTACAAATAAAAAGAAAATGGCTAATCATTTTAATAATCACGATTGCGATGTAGGTCATCACAAATAGACAGATAAAATTGGAAAACCATTTAGAATTTCTAATAATTTAGATTCAGGAAAACACTTTTTTTTGGAACCAGTTTTAGAAGTAACAATTCGAAAATACGCACTTAGCTTTAAAATACCAATCAATCAAGGCTTTATTATAAATTATAGTATATTATGTAACAAGTTTTATAAACGTCATTTTAGTCACGAGTTTTATTAATCGCGAGCGACGCGTAGCGGAGCGAGTGTTTAACAAAATGAGTGACTAACAAGTTTATAAAACGTGTTGCATACTATACTTTTTCTACGACAGCAAATATTTAACTAAAAAATTTGGAAGTTATTTTAATGTTTCATTTATTAACGTATCAATAACATGGTAACAGTAAAAAATTACTAAACTATTGTTCTACTTATTGTGTATATTAATGGTTACATTGGAAACATTTTGGCAATTCCTAAAAAAACTAAGTGATTTTCCTAAATGCGTTCCATCGAACTGGGTTAAATTTGCTCCATGATTTGAATTGAAGCTAATACTTGGTCCACTTTCACTTTTATCAATGCTTGAACTTTGAGCAATTGCAATATCAATATTCTCTTTATTTTTTTGCATTGCATTATTTTGAACAGTGTTCATGATTTTAGTAGCGGTCTCAATTTTATTGTTTAACGAGTGGTCAATATAACTCTCTGCAACAGCTGTGGATCGCCACCCTCCATGACGCTTTAATGCTGTGATGTCCGCACCCGAGTCCACCAAAATCGTCGCTGAAGACCTTCTTAGGCAATGACCAGTATAAGCAGCAGGGTCAGGTAATTTTAAGAATTTTGCTACTACGCTAGAGAGGCTGCCAAATTTATTAATTCCAATTGGCTGTTTTCTACATTTTCCTCGCTGGTAGTTTAAGAAAAATCGGGTAGTACTTGTCAGGTTTGGAGGTCGAAGTTCCATGTATTTCTTGCATGTATGATAGAAATTACCTCCAATAACAAACTGACGTTCCGTTTTTGTTTTCGTGTCAGGAATGTGAACTAAAAGGGCCGTGTTAAGGTCTTCAACATCACTTGTTTGAATTTTCGTCAATTCTTCCCGCCGACAAGCTCCCATTATTCCAAAAAGTAACCCTACCTAAAATATTTATAATTTTGTTTATTTTTATTTAATTTGGTTTTATACTATTACCTTTGTAAATAGGTATTCTTCGTCTGGAGCAGATGATAAGAATTCTCTAATTTGCTGGGGTGTCAATATTTTCGACTTTTTAGGTCTGTAACCGTCTGATTTACGCTTCAGAAATGCGCACAATTTGGGGTACTTGCTAATATCAACATTGTTTTTTAGATTAATTGTCGTCCGCAGCATTGAATAGATTGCCCACAAAGAGGACGGTTTCATCTTTTTCGACAAATTTTGGAAATAAGCAAGTAATACATTCTCAGAAAATGAATTTGTTTGGTTTTCTTGACGCCAATCTTGGAAAAGTTTATATGCACGTTCGTATTGACTTTTAGATTTTTCTGGCAGCAAACTAGCAGTTGCCGATGCCGCTGCTTGAGTAATTTCGGGCGGAGTACCAATGAAAACATCTTCTTCACTTTCACTGTCGTTTAGGCTCATTTTTTTCCAAAAAAATACAAAATTACTTGTCTCTTGTCACAACGCGTCGATTTATTTTGACAGATTGATGACAAGAATTACGGAAAACTAACTTGATTTTTGCCATTAAAATATCTAGAATTAACCTCAGCCGTGACTAATATCTCGTTGCTAAGTTCAGCCCGTGACTAAAATGCACGAAGTCACGGTTTGTCGAAAGCGTATTTAAAGGATTATTTAGCGTCATGGAAACGTATACGATAAACGCCATTTTAAAGACGGAAGTAGAAAAAAAATATAACAGTAGTTCCCCCCATCCCAGAACCAACCGTGCAACTACCGTATTAATTGCGGTAGCGGATTGCAAGATCGGGCGAAATAGGCCTGGTTTGGTTAAACAAAAATTGCTAAAACTTAACCTAAACACCTTCTGCAGAAGTAGATAAAAGAGGGTAATAAAATTTTTACATGTCTAATTACAAAAAGACTTAACGCAACTAACAATACACTTATTTAAATCGGTAACTAAAGAAGGCAACACATATAATATTCGGTAAAATAGAATCAATTTTGTTACTTTACCACCCTGTGTATTAAAAATGAAAAGTTAGACAGCTACTTTTGGGATTAAATAGACTCGATTTGATGTCGAGAATCTACAGCGGAGGGCTGTCCCAATCTTTTCAGAACACCATGTATACAACAATGCACCTTTTTATCAGGAATTAGGACTTAGAAGCCAGTTGTTTAATTCGAGGCAAATTAGAAACATAATCCTCAATAAGTGGCCAATCAACGAGGAATTTATTTCAAATGACCAAACTTAGCTTACAAACAAACGGTATAAAGTTTAATTCTCTCAATCTATATGTAAAATGTAAGTCAATAAAAGTGTTTACTTTGTTGGCTATTTGATAGTACTATAAACATGAGGTAAACTTAATCTCGAACGTCCAAACGTGAATTACTACGGACAAATATGCCTTACTGGCGAGAAGCTGTCCATTTTATTACATCATAAAATGGGTTATAATATATTTCATGGCAAAACCTCTTGCCTGAATAAGCTGGTGTAACATGGCATTAATATCAACCATAAAATGTTTATCTATACAAAACTCAAGTATGGGATTAGAGATAATTAAATAGATCCGCCATAAATCAGTTTACACCTTTATGTGATATAATTGGTTTTATATTAGAGGCTTTAATTAGTCCTCTTTTGATTTTAATTTAATTTACTTGCTTTTTACTCGTTTATATTTTTTAGCTTTGCAATGTAGATACCGCAATATAAATAAAGTAGATAAAATACCTTTTACACGAAACTAAAATACAAATTCCTATACATCTAGCAGAAAATTTAATTATTTATTGAATAACTAAAGATGGTATGCCCAATTCACAGCCCAGTAAAAAAAATTGTCTTGGCGCCGGACAGATAGGTACTGACTTCTGATATTTTTGAAGTGCTGATTTTAAA
This sequence comes from Leptura quadrifasciata, assembly GCA_963675555.1. NCBI lineage: Eukaryota > Metazoa > Arthropoda > Insecta > Coleoptera > Cerambycidae > Leptura > Leptura quadrifasciata. Next base: position 135,569,656 of record OY776675.1, on the reverse strand, counting down.
ATTATAATTATAATAAGTAATAAGTCTCTATTTTTAGCACTTGGCTAGTGAAAATATAGAGTTCCTATATCTACTAACAATAAATTGCACTGTTTTATACAGAGTTACTGGTAATTCGATATATTCCTCTGGAGATGTGATGGGGCATGAGCTAAGGAGTAAATCTAGCCCTAACATACATTATGCAAAACTCAATAGTTTTTGAGATATTTCAATTTTTTTGTTTTTCTCAAAAAAGTAGATCTTAATGTCTTAAAAGTTAATTTCCGAAAAATCTACTTGACATTTTTTATTTTTTTTTTACTGGATTACTTGTCCAATATTATAGATATCCATTTGGAATGAAAAATATCCGGAAACATTTCGATCATGTGAACATTTAAAATAAAAACTTGTAAAATTTTTAAAAAAAAAATCAGTTATGAAATTTACCTATTAGGTTTTTCAAAAAAATATTAATGTAGCACGCGTACAAATTATTATAAAAACTTTCTTATTTCAATAGCTATCTAACTAGGTAGAAATGTTTAATGTACCCTTGATAGTTCTAATAAAAAATTAGTAAAGATAATGCTGGTGGCGGAATTTATTAAACGACCAATCGTTCATTTTCATTTAAGTCAGTCAGTCCTTGACTTTGACGTTTGTGCATATATGTCATTAACTGACATTCTTATCTCCGTGTCCCTTAAGTTTGTTGGTCTTGTTAAATTAGTTATCGAAGATTTTGATTTTGCTTGTAGTTGTTGTTATTAGTTGTTGTTATTGTATTTTCTGTGCCATGGCCGCGTATGCCAACGCAGAATACGCTGATATCTTGTTTGTCTATGGATACTGTGGCGGCAACGCAGCTGAAGCTCGCCGACAATACGGTCTTTGGTGCCCTAACCGCCGCTTACCAAATGCACGTGTATTCATTACGGCATATCGAAATATCGCTGAAACTGGCTCCGTAAAATGTAGAAGAAGTGACGCTGGTGCTCCTCCCGTTTATGAATCAGATGATGAGGAAGAAATATTGAGGTATTTTGAGGAAGACCCAACTATTTCAACTAATAAAGTCGCAAGACTAACCGGAGCGTCACAATGGAAAGTTTGGTCTACGTTACGTAGAGTTGGATGTCATCCTTACCACTATACCCCTGTCCAAGGCTTGGAGGGTAGTGATCCTGGAAGGAGAGTGGAATCCTGCCGCTTTATGTTAAATTCAGATGCAGAAAGTGCAAATTTTTTAACAAGTACTTTATGGACGGAAGAGTCGAAATTTAATCGCGAGGGTATAACAAATTCCCACGACCTACATTATTGGGCAGAGGAAAATCCCAAGTTAACACCTGAAACTAGTTTCCAAATGAAGTTTTCTATTAATGTGTGGATGGAAGTCATTGGCCACTATTTAATAGGGCCACACTTTCTTCCTCAAAATTTAAACGGGGAAATCTATGAAAATTATTTAAGAAATGATCTGGCGGTGATTTTAGAAGATGTTCCTCTCGCCGTCAGACAGCGAATGATGTTTCAGAACGACGGTTGTCCAGCACATTATCGGCTGACAGTACGACAGTTACTTGATCAACGTTTCCCTAACCGTTGGATTGGAACAGCGGGCCCAATACCTTGGCCAGCGCAAAGCCCTGACTTAACACCCCTTGATTATTATGTATGGGGTCATACGAAGGAGATGGTCTATGCCACACCAGTCAATACTATAGAAAACCTTAGACAAAGGATAGTCGATGCTGCCCAACACATAAGGCATAATCTGACAACCAGAGTAACAGGGACGGAAATAAGAAGACGCTGCCGTGTTTGTATACGGAATAGGGGCTCCCATTTTGAGCAAGACATATAAAAAATAAAGTCCAACTTTGAAATTAATGAAGAATTAAACTCTACTTTTAAAATGTTTTTTACTGTTTATCTAAAAATAAAATTCGTACTACTTGTGTTATTTTTACTAGTATTTTCCTAGAACTATTAAGGGTACATTGAACATTTGTACCTTGTTAGATAGCTATTTAAATAAGGCAGTTTTTATAATAATTTAGACGCGTGTTACGTTAATATTTTTTTGAAAAAACCTAATAGGTATATTTCATAGCTGATTTAAAAAAAAAATTTTTAAGTTTTTATTTCAGATGTTCACATGATCGAAATGTTTCCAGATATTTTTCATTCCAAACGGATATCTATAATATTGGACAAGTAATCCAGTAAAAAAAAATTTTAAAATGTCAAATAGATTTTTCGAAAATTAATTTTTAGGACATTAAGATCTACTTTTTGAGAAAAACAAAAAAAATTCTCAAAAACTATTGAGTTTTGCATAATATATGTTAGGGCTAAATTTACTTCTTAGATCATGCCCCATCACATCTCCAAAAGAATGTATCGCATTACCAGTAACCCTGTATATGAAAAAAAATGGCACCGAGTGATGATGGACTAGAAAGTACTACCCTCAAAAATATTGGAGATAAAGTGACATAAAAGTTCAAGTGTTTTCAGTGTAACACCACAGGTAATTACGACCCCCTTTATCCCGGAAAGCTCTAGAAGAGCCTTGTGTGGGAGGGGGCTACACATTTAGAGACAAAGGACTAAACCTAATCAATATGTGTAAAATGTGGAAATATTTTTCACCAATCCTGCTTAGCAAAAAACAATTGGAAACATACTAAAATATGTGACAACAGAATTAATTGCTGTGGAAGTACAAACCCAAACGAGCAAGATCTAAAAATTACCGATATGCAGCACCTCAAAATTGAAAATGAACTTCTGAAAAATCTATTAAAAGGAAAGGACGGAAAATACAATATTTTATTAGAAAATGTAAAACTACTGAAACAAAATAATCAACTATTGGAAGATAAACTGTCAACAACAAAAAATGATAAGGAGCAAACAGATAAGAAACAACATAAATAGGATAGCAAAGTAACACAATATGAACAAAAACCCAGTGACAAAACAAGAACTAAACTACCAGACCAAAAAAATCTGGGAGTCAGTAATAATATGCAAAAAAACGGAGGAGAAACATTTTTTGTCAAAAACCGCTTAAGCATAAAACCTTTTCACTATAATGATAGATATATAGAAAAAACCTTTGAAGTAACCACAGCAACCTCTAATATGTCAAATTTTTGTACAGGACCCCTAAAAATAAACTGGATCAGTTTTTAGGTGAAATATATGGTCTGATGTGTGAAATCTATAAAACAAATGCTGTTATGTTATAAGTGGTGATATAAATGTTGATTTCCAATAGAAACTAACGAGTCAAAGAAAGTAGCACACATGTTTAAAAGAATTTGATATAAAAAATCATATTAACAAACCCACATTGATGTAAATTTTTCGAATATATCTGTTAAATCAGTGTATGTTAAGGATACAGACTTATCAGACCATAAATTTCAAGTCTGTAATTTTATAGTCCAATAGTCATTTCCAAAAGTTAGAAGTGCTATACAGTGTTACATGGCCTATGTCCATTTAACAATTTTATATAAAAACTATTATTTTTGTTTATATTTAGCACGATCTGTGTAACATTTTGATTGAGTTTTTGTAAGTGAAACTGTTTTCAACTAACAGAATTTACTTGTATAAATGCTAAGTCATTTCAAATTGTTTTATGTACATATTTTTATATCTTAGGAACTCAGTAATGTTTTTTACACTATTATGTATCTCTGTTTTAGTTCTATTATAGCATCTAAGGAAACAATTGTCTAAAAACATTTATTTACATCAGATACCTATATTTCAATTTTTATATTTTTGTTTACTATGTAAGTGCATATGGTTATTTTCCTTACCTTTCACATTACTATATATAGTATATCCTATAAGATGTAATATATTTACTGAGTTCTCACAATACGTTTTGCTATTTATTACGGTTGTTCTTATTTTGGTTATGTATTTACAAACTGTGAAGTAAATCAGCTGTGATAAGGAACTAATAAAAACTTATATTATAGATTCCTTTTATCGATTATATGCCACTCTTTTAGTTGCGAGTAAAGGAAATTGCAGAATTTGCGACCTGCAAGTTGTTACGCTAAACTCAATAATTGACAGATGGCGATACATGTACCATTACTATATGTTACAGTTTTCTATTTAATTACTAAAACTATCTTTTTAAATTTTGTGTGGTATTATTTTGCAGTAAGTGGGATAAATAAAGTTTACCTTATTAGTAAAACTCACCAAGAAATCATTTGCTTGCAGCTTTTATACTGTTTCGAACGTATATAAATTTTAACTGTGGACTTCAGTAATTGATATTACAATTTTATATCCGCGTTAACAAGTGTTTAACATCCAGGTAAATTTCATTTATTAGCAATTTAAAATTTCAGTAATTTTCAATTTTTGTCTTTGATGTAATCTCAATTATTTTTAAGATAAATTTAAATTCAAGTTCAATTCTTTTTAATTTAATAAGTAGTTAAAATACTATATGTACCACATGGTTTTTAAATAGTTTTTTCTTTCTTTTTCATTTTTTGGCAATTTATAGTTTACGAAATCAGCTTATATGTTTATATACTTATACACTTATATACTTATATATTTATACATTTCTGCATAGCTTCTACATTTCTGCATAGCTTTTGCACAGCTTATGCATAGCTTATCTTTCTGCATATAGATAAAATTATCTTCATATTGAAAATTTTGATTTTATTTTTATTTTATGCTTATTCATTAACTTTTCAAAAACCACAGAGTTGGTTATTTTTCCTACAATTTTCAAACTCCATTTCATTAAGAGACGTAAACTAAATTGTCAAGGAAACCTTTAGACTCCATTCTTGCAAGAGACAATTGTGGGCCTGGATTGCTATTTCAGAACCTCAACCTCAACAATACTCAATTCCGGAATCTAGGATCCTGGTATAAATTTGTTATATATATTTTTTTAAATTTCAATTAGTCTTTGTTAACCGATTTATCTATTCATGTAATATATTTTAACATTGGTTTTAAACTATCTTTTTATTTCTCTTACCAACAATTTCAGTCTGATCTATAGTATACTTGTTATTCGAGAAAAAAGAGATAATTCAACTTATTTTCACTATAGATGGTGCCCAATTTAACATCAATTTTTCTTTATTTCCTTTTCTCAAAATAAACAGAAATCTGTCATTTATGCCGTACATTTCAAAAAGGGTAAGTTTCTCCACTCTTACGAATACTTTGGATCCACGACTCTTTGCTCCGACTTAAACCAGCTAGCCCTTCGCATATGTTGCCTCAATTCTTTTCCAAAAATAAATAATAAGGGAAGGAGGCAATAACAGGCGTGATTATTCGGATGCTAACTGACAACATTTCATAATCTGTTGTTAAATAAGACATGGGTGGACACATATAGTTATCACGACAATCCAAATAAAGCATTTGATATCTTCTTTACAACTTTTAAGTTCCACTATAATAATGCTTTCACCCTTATGATAACTACCATTAATAAAAATAAGAAACGGTGGATTAATCGCGAGGTCAAGGAATTACATTAAACACTTTGTGCATTGTCAAAATTAGCTAGATCTACTAACAATGAAATAATAGAAAACAGATACAAGCAACTAAAAATATAAATAATAGCGGAATAGAAAATGTTGGCAATGTTAGTAGAGAAAGTTGGAAAATTATAAAAGAAACAAAAAGTAACTTAGTTGGCAATTCAATACTCGAACTCACAATAAAAATATTTCCAATAAAAATATATTGTGTAATCACCTTAACGATGTCTTCTTAGATGTGAAAACAACTAAACCTAACTTCAACAACCTAAAACTAGCACGCATTCTCACCCTGTTCTTTATGCTTTCTACGATGGTGAATAGTATAATTTAAAAAATATCGCACAAACCAACTTCGGGGATTGACGTAATCAATGGTAAAACATTAAAAGTGGTAAGTGATCTAATATGTTTCCCATTATTATATTTGATAAATTCATTCTGTACGGGGGGTGTACCCTGACCAGTTGAAAAAATCAAAATCAATCCCAATTTTTCAACATAAAGAATCTAGAAGCGATGTCAGAAACTATAGGAACGTGAGTTTAGAATCGCAATTTTCAAAAATAATCGACTATAGCTAGGCTTAAGGGCCTTTTGTAGATGTAATTCAGATTTTATGGTTGACCTAGCTATATCTTTGCTTGAGGTTGAAAATGAAACTTGACTACTCTTACTTCAATAATAAGTTAATATTCGGGTTTGAGTCGATACATCACATCTTGCTACCAAGTCAGATCTACTGTTCTGCAGCTCAATGTTTTCTTCGTTATGAGAAGTTGATGATTACGGCACGTGTTTCAAATATTTCGTTGATTTGCACCGCAACTCTCCAAATTTTCTTTTTCGGACCCTCCTTTCACTAGATAATCGAGTTGTTTTGTGTACTACTTTGTCTGCTTGGTAGGATAATATATGAAGCACCACAACACATTCCATCATACGTGCCTTTACTTTGCTAAGTTCATATTCCAAATAATGTCTTCTTCAAGGTAAAAAAAACTACCATTATTTGCAATTATGTTTAACTACGGGTACTTACTACTTGCCTAAATTAATATGATCCTGGCAGCAATACAAAGTTGATGTTAAAGAACTTTTTTAATGTCCGGTCTTCTTACTGTCGCAAACCATTTTTGTATTATTATTATTTGCTTCGGGATGCTTACAAATATTTTTGTTGGCGTTTGTTATGTTAGTCTCTTGTGGAAATTCAAAGACCGTTCAAGTACTAGGAACGCAGGAAAAGACATATCCCCCCAGTTTTCCTGGGCGAAGAATACGATTGTGGCAATGATTTACACTCAATTTAGCGCAAACCATCCCCCATTCAAGAAACCACCCCTTTTCCGATTTTTCGGGTCTTGGCATCCGAGCGCTTGTCGAATGGAGATTTTTTTGCTGAACTTCAGTAAATGACACCACCAAAAGCAGAAATACCTTCAAAAATCTTCAAATCGAACAGAAATTAGTATACCTCCGTTTCCGAGGGCGAGAAACACGGCGATGGAAAATATTTTCTCACCCACCCCTTCCCAATCACCCCCAACGCAAAAACTTGCTACTTGTCGAAAATTGTCACCATCGTTTTTCCCGCCCATGAAAATGGGGATATACACATTTCCGTTCAAATTCAAGCTTTCTGATGGTACAGCAATTTTGGAGTGAGGGTGGTTTGAACCCCTGGGGACGGGTGAAATGATTTGAAGAGTAGAGGGGAAAATCAATGAATATCACATTTTATATATATTGAGAGAAGATTTAAGGTTAATTCTTGTGTTATGTGAAAACTACTTAGCAGGTTTGTTTAATTTTTATAGATAATGTTATTTTATATAGGATTAACAATGATATATTGAAAGTTATTACGTAAAGTGAACAAAACCCCATTTGTCTTACATCAACATCAACTAAGGCAATGAGAAAAGATCAAAAACAAGGAATGTCATTTTATTATTACGTATAAAAAATATGAAACATGTCTATCAATTACTCATGTGGCAACCCATCAAAGTATTCTCGTCCCTCTGGACCACAAAATTGTTTTAAAATTTAAATTGAAATTACCTTTGTATGCCAGCTGTGGATAATAAAATTCGTTGTCATTAAGCCTTGGTTCATTGCCTGCTGCTCTTTTAGTTATAACACTAGTTTCTTTGGCACCATTATACGACGAGCGATGCATCAACATCCGAGGAAGATCTGCTGCAGCTGAAATTTCTCTAATTTCCTGGATTTTAAAAGGATACTTAGCCACATAACGAAGTCCGGTGCTTAGTAACAAAGACCATGTTCTGATCTACTTCAATCACAATAAAGGGTTCTGATTTTACTCGTGACGTTCGCAAAAGGGAATACCATTCAGTGGGAGTTTCCATCTTTGTCTTCAAATTAACAATTCCAATATTTTTATCACATTCCATATACAAGTGTCCTCGTATTGGAAATGTAATCTTAACAGAGTCGAATCTTTTACGATGATAAACTAAATAGTGGATAAACTTGAACAAGAAATAGTTCTTATTTTGACCCACGGCTGAATCGCAATAGATCTCAAAATTTCTAACTCTTTCATCTAAGATGTTGTAAACAAAGTGATATAAAAAAAAACCTACATCGTTGGATCCTTTTCTTGCTACAGTTTCTGAATATATATAAAAAGCAGACTTGCCTGTCGACAAGATGTGTATGTTGAAACTATACATAGATAATTGACGCTTATACTAAACATCATTAGTCGTAATGTTTTCCAAGGGAACATTCTTTTGGAAGTCCATAGCAATTGCCTCAAACACCGTATCCGATTTTGCCTTCCCCTTAGCATTTCTTTTCAGGGTGTAAAATGTTTGCGCCTTTTTTTTATGGACGTCATTTAGGATTTTCAACTTTCGTTTTTCTGACTCAGAAGTTAATGTTTGTTGTCCTAGTGCTTGCTCACTACGGGGATATCCGAATGAAACATTAAATTGCTTGAAAATAGTACGATAAGTTTCATAAGAAATAGTCACATCGAGGTTAACTTCCTTAAACATACTAAACATTTTTGTAATATTGAGTTCCTCTGGTAGATATATTTTCTTTAACTTTTCCATGCTGTAATGACTCCATGAATTTGATCCAGATAAGACGAAAAAATATTTCTTTTGTTGTAAGCCTATAACTCAATTATTTTCTCGATAGACCAAGTGCGGTTAGAGCTACTAGTGTTATTGCTAGCCGCTTAAAAACTTGTTTTGTATTTTTCACCCATTGTTCCATGATTCAATCGTATATAAATCTTTAAACGCAAAATGAATAGTATTAAATGTACGAAGAATTTGCAAATATAAAACAGCTTTTAGATAATCCCAGCACGTAACACAATTACAAGTGCACAATCGATAATAAGAAAAGTAAATAAATTCGCATGCCCTTTACAAGGCATTTAATTGAAGATCGAGTTTTCAACTTGATAAAATTATAGCATTGCCTGGTACATACATTTAGCCCTAATCTGGTAAAGAGTAAGTACGTAAACAAATCAAGGCGAATCGGTTGTTACACAGAAGACCGCACAATGCAAATTGTCGCAGAATTTGTCTAGATTATCGAGACCCGCTATTTATACATTCACTTGATGTATACCTGCTTTCAGGCCGTAGATCCTGCGTCTTTAACACTGCCTTCCGAAGCTATCTTACGACTCTCAATTAGCACAAAAATCTTTTTACTTATCGTAAATTGATAGTTTATGCAGCAGGTACTTATCTATATGCGGATTATCCTTGGGTGAGTTATAACGGCTATGCGAAGAGTATTGGGAAATATGCGTCAAAGTGAATGTATGGTATGGTCACGCTGAAATATACTTAAGCTTACTCTGAGTGGCTTCTTTGATAGCAGAGTTCCTTAAGGGGAGATATGCTCTAGACATTAATATGATAATGGGAATTATATTTAAGTTGTAGTTATGCATTTAGCGATTTATTAAAACAGCTTTTATGGCGCTTTGAAGAAACAGGAAATTTCAAGTTGCTTGGAAGAGGTCAATAATAGTTGCAATAATTTAAAATTTTAGCTTTTTATCTGACTCAACGGTGTTTTTAAATAAACTGCTTGACATAAATTCTGTGGAATTTAGCCAAAATGTTTATTAAATTATTTGTCTTGATTCGTCTGAAAAAAATTACTTTTTTTTAAAACCTGTGGGGGCCGCCAAGGCGAAATGAAATGGGCCCACTTAAGGCGAAAGGATTTACTAAAAATTAAATAGAGGCCACTTAAGGCGAGGAGGTACTAAAACTAAATGGGGCCACTTAAGGCGATTTCCTAAAACTAACTCTTTTTAACCAGGTTTCGGCCTGGGAAGCTAGTTCTGAACGGCTAGTCACGAAAAGTATGCAGGGACAGGAGTAAGAAAGCCTAACTAGACGGTGGGTATCTACAAATTGAGTTAAATAGTAACCGGACCGGAAGCACTAGCAAATCAGCTTACTACACTTAAAACCACTTTGAAATAACTTTTTTCCACTAAACCACTTTGCGAATAATAAACATAGGAGTCACCGTAAAAACTGAACTTGCCTCGGGTATTTATACGTTTGGAAAAGCTGCATTTATCGTGCCCCATCGAGTCACACATCCCGTTTTAAAACGTCTGGAAAAGCTGGAAATCGCTCCGTGCGGGCGAGGATGAGTCATTGATTGCAACACATTGCGCAATACCCAAGATTTAAGATTTCGAAAATGAAAGTTATACAGATAAATCGGCAATGAAGAGGGGAGTTTTTTGAAATAAGAACGAAGTTTGAATCTATTTTAGTTTGGAAGTTATTAACGTTTAATTGACGCAATCTGAAACGACCACGTAAAGTATTAACGGAGGTCCGATGTTGACGAGTTGAAATGATATGACAATGTTCCCGATAGGTGCGTGGTGTCTGGAAATAAGATATGAAAATGTTCCTACCGTGTACGAGTTAAATTTGAACTGAGATATTGTATGCCGTATTACGAGGAGCGATCAAAAGTGGTGAAAATTAAAATAGCAATCGGGCTGCAAGAAATTGGTGAAATTAATTAGAACATTAAGACTCGAGGCACGGAACGTGGTTTGAAGTATACCAGGGGTGGTGAAAAAGTAAGAAGAAATAAAATGCGAAGTAGTTGCAAGAAAGTTATAAAATGAGTTAGAATTTTAAGTTTTAACGTAGTTAAAGTATACGAGGGGTGGTCAAGAAGTATTAAAATTTTAAATATGAAATGGTTTATAGGCAGTTTATGAAATTAAGTAAGACGTTGAAATTTTAGGTTTAGATAGTGACTTGGGTCTTGTTAATGAATATATGGGGGTTGTATTTTAAGGGGCGTTTTTTGTAGTGAATCTGTTATGAATGGACTAGATTGAATGTTTGAAGTTTGATATTGGTGAATTTATGTTATTTTTGAATTATCGAGTGCTTGTGAATTTTTTCAGATTTATGTGACCTTGACTGTGGTTTTTCAGTTCAAACAGTGTCTGGTTGACTTTTTTTATATGGTTTGCCATGGTGCATAGATTGATATGATTTTTTGATTATTTTTGAAATTATTCGTTTTTGTATTTTGGCTTGTGGTGACATACCCTACAACTGTTTTAACGGTTACCCATTCAACTACTAACCGCGCGTTACGTTGTCTTTACTATGTACACACTCGCCCCTAATTTTGATGTTTAACTGTTGACATTTGTAAATAACGTTTCTGTATACTTGCAATTTAATATTAATTGTTATAATGGTAGATATAGTGTTTAACTTGCGATAATGGAAATGATGAATTTAAAACACTCGCCTGGGGCTCGTGCTGCAAATTTCATCTGTGTGAGTTATTACCTACATTACAGCTCATTGAATAATAACTATTATTTCACACTGTAAAATAAGACTTAATAGTCAACAGACAACAAAAATTTCTTACATCAAATATTTATTAATTATTAACACATTTCATGAACTATTTCATAATTCATAATTTAACGAAAATTTATATAAATAGTACTATTACTAGCATTATTTATATTTATTCCTTGAATTATAGGTTCATCAGATGTGCGAAAAATATTATTGGTTCATTTGTATTAATATGGCGGTTGGTCTGATTTTCACCAACGATTACATCGGCAGGTATAGTATTCTTTGAAAAATTTTTTTTGAAATTTCCTTTTTGTTCTGGATGCTATATATCCTTCAGAAACTGTTGAGGATTTCCATCCTCCATGATGTTTTAAGGTAAGAATATCAGCTCCAGAACCAACTAATAGTGATGATTCAAGATTAGATAACTTCAGGTATTTAGCTATAATACTTGGTACTTGAAAATGTATTAATACCAACTCGTGGACCGTACAGTTTTCTCCTCGATATTGAAGAAAAACCCCTTTGTAATTCACATGAGTAGGGCGAATAGCTACATATTTGTCGTAAATATTTAGTGGATTTATTCCATAACTGTCTTCAACCAATTACCGTAAAGGTTCTTTCAATGTGGGCCTTCGAATCAGGTATTTTAACAACCAGCATGCAGTCTTTTTTCTCAATGTCATCAATGGTCATATTGTCGAGCTCTTCTCGACGACAAGCACCTGCTAAGCCCATCATTAACAGAACTTTCGTCATTAAAAACTTTTCATCTGGTGGTTCTAGTCTTGTCGAACGTTTTTTGTTCGACAAGTGGTCTGTAAAAAACTAGATTTCTTAGCCTTATACCCAGAGGATTGTCTTTTCAAAAAATCTTTTACTTTTTGATAATTGGATGTACATCTGCGTTATTCTTTACATTCAGAAATTTGAACATTTCAAAGTTTTGCTTTTTCAGATAGGTAAGTCAAAACAACAGACTCAGATATGTTATTTACAGTTTTCTGCTTACACCAATGCATAAATAAATCATATTTTTTTCGTACAATTCTCTAGATTTCGCTGGTAATAAATCTAAAGTTGCAGCAATGGCTTGCTCCCTGATTTCCGAAGGAGTACCAGGAATAAAATATTCCTCACTATCACTCATTTTGTTCCAAATAATTATTGTAAAGTAGAATGCGCCAAATGCGACGTTTAAATTATTAAATATTTCGTTGTTTTATTATTGGTTTCTATAGAAAAAGCAATAGAATTTAATCGTTACGACAAGGTAACTTTGTTGATTTGCCGTATTTTTAAAAAATTATATTGTTTTCTAATTTCGAATTACGATACAAAAAATTTGTATATCACTCAGGACTAAAATATTTTTTTTTTTGCTGATGTGGTTTATAGCACTCGCCTTCAATTCATAGTATAAACGCCTCTCTTATAAAAAAAAACACCATTTTAGCCACTTGTTAGATAACATATTATTTATATGGTTGATATAGGCCCTTGTATGTATATTTTTATGCCGTTTTTGCATTGTTTAAACTATGATAGTTATGACTACGTATATAAACACTCTGTGTGTATTAAGAGCGCTCCGGATATAAGCCGGAAAGACGGTTCAATTTACTCTCATATAAATCATTATTTTAAAAAACAGCTTTCACTAAAAGACATTAAAAACATGTTACATTTTTTTTTCTTCTGTTTTCGATTTGCTAAAATAATTCTTATCATCCTACATAGGTATTATTAAAATAAAAATTTTTCCTTTTGTAGAACTAAAACAAAATTAGCCCTAATGTCCTCAAGTGTACCAAGAAATTTATCTTTCCAAGCACGCCGTACATTCGGCTGCATCATTTTATTGACGTGAAGTCATTTACAATTAAAATTGGAAGCATGGATGACTAATACACTCCGAACAACTCTTAACACCAAACAAAGAAAAAACATGGCACTTAACATTTCCTTCAATGAAACTTTAGTTCGGCTGGACTTCAGAGGGACGTTGAGGTAACCCAGAAAACAATTAACAAACATTTTCGAACATGAACCTGAAGCAACGCCAGTCGCATACAAATTAACTCACTTGAACTATATATTAATCTCCATAAGCGCTTAATATTGATAAAAGCAGTTTCTAATTCTATTAATAATAATATTACAGCTCTCTGTAATAATATAGCACCATAAATCATGTAGTTAGCACATATTCTCACATAAAGTGTACCCTCTGAGCCATCAAGACGGCCGTGATGCTGCCACCTGAACAATGGAATGCTGGGATCATGCGCACTTATTACAGCCTGTCAGCGGTTACTTGATGAGACATGCACTTCAAAGTAATGTGCTACCTCATGCTCTTTAGCTGGAAATATTAATTCTACCCTTATTGCGTATATTAAATGTCATATCATAAAAGTACAGCAAGCTAATAAACTTCGCAGACAAGGAATCTTTTAAGCCCTGTTTCGTTTTTTTCCATTATAAAGTCAAGCCAACACCACATTTATAATACTGGTGTAAGATAATATGCTTCCATACGTATAACTTAATAAAATTTATATTCAGTAAACCTGGACTGGATTTTATTATTATCTTCAAATGTCGACTACTGTCACATTATTTTCATTTATTTTCTTGCATGTGTGTTATATTTACACAAAGGGGAAAATACTGCCTAACGTGATAGTGAAATATCGACTCATTCTGTCTTAAAATATGAAGAATTAAAAAAGTTTGTTTTTTTAATGTAAGGTCCGTAACTCATAATTGTGCAGATTTTAATAATTTTGTGGTAAAAAAAAATTACGATATCATTGGAATTTCTGAGACTTGGTTATCTGACAGTATACCAGTAATTTAGTACTAATTAATGGTTATAATTTTTTAAGAAAGTATATGGACTCAAGGGGTGGAGGTGTAGGAGTTTATCTGAGGGCTAGTTTAAGTTATGAAATTTTAAATAACTACTCCCATGAAACATTAGAACAGCTATGGATAAAAGTAAATTTATTTAATAAAACCTATATTACTGGTACATTATATAGACCTCCAAATAAAAACTTCTTAGATTTTATTGATATATGTATATATCAGAATGCTCTATCTGATTTTATACCAATTTGCAATGATATAATTTGTGGAGAGGACATAAATATAGACTTACCAGGTGCCGAAAACCGTAAATCTATCATATTTAGCGATTGCATAGAGTTTTTCAATTTAAAACATATAATTAATACACCAACCTGTATCACAAAAAGTTCATTTGTTATGTTATCCTAATTTTAAATGATTAAAGCGATTCACCTAAATACTGTCAGCAAATTTTTAGAACCAGGAACTTAAAGTGCATTGACTTAGATTTGTTACAAGAATTTTTAATGTTGGCACCTTTTGAAAATATAATAAACTACAAAATATTAATAATAAAATTAACTTTTTTAATATTATATATTTTTGATACCCTTGCTTCTGTTAAGGTTATTATAATAAAAAACATAAGCCAGCTTGGCTAACAGATCACATTCAAAGAATGATATCATTGAAGGGCGAGGCGTTAAAGAAATTTAATAAACAAAAAATGTCGAACACTGGAATTATTATAAAAGTCTGCGAAATCCAACATTGCCATAACTAATGAAAAGAAAAATTATCTTCAAATTCTATATAAATAGTAATCGCAATGATGCTAAAGCTCTTTGGAAGAAATTAAAGGGACTCAATATTTATAATAGAATCGCATCTAACACTCTTCCCGACATGTCAAATAAACCCAATGAAATTAACGCACACTTTTTGCAATATTCTACAAATTTAACTCCTCCAGACAATGAACTATTACAGTTTTATAATAACAGTGTAAAAACTAATTTTAATGATTTATTTGCATTTGTATCAGTATCGGAGACGATTATTTATAAATATCTACTAGAAATAAAATCTAAATCTACAGGGCCTGATCCAATTAATATTGACATATTTCTTTTGTCTGAAAGTTATTTGTGGCATTCTACGAATATTCTTTCCTATTATTTGGGTTTTCTACCACATGTATTATTGTCCTCTTCAAAAACAAATCACCGAATCTACAAAATAATAGAATTATTGGAAAAAAGCCTCTGCGCCCGTGACGTTTACGCCAAAGGAATAGTCAGAGGTTATGTTTTGCAAATAATATAAATCGGAATAAACACAGAAATAATGTATTTTGCTTTTTCTTATTAAACGAAGACAAGTGCGTATCGAATTGTTCTGTAGATATTTGTACAATCTGGCTAACAATGTTAAAAGAAGAACTTAACAAACTCAACATTATCTAAAAGAAAATATCATCAGTTCTATGTTCTGTGTAAGTGGTAAGTATCTATGGAAATAACATAAACAGAATCTTAAAGCTGTGTATTTGATATACACAGCAAAATAAGAGTTCTTCCAAGAAAGCTTTGAAAACGGAAAGAGATTACTTTCCGAAACGTCAGCAAAATACATTATTTCTGTGTTTATTCCGATTTATATTATGTGCAAAACATAACGTCTGACTATTCCTTTGGCGTAAACGTCACGGGCGTAGAGGCTTTTTTCCAATAATTCTATTATTTTGTAGATTCGGTGATTTGTTTTTGAAGAGGACAATAATACATGTGGTAGAAAACCCAAATAATAGGAAAGAATATGTTACTTTTATGTTGCCCACGTATTCTGCCTGTTATCACTAATATTATAAACTCATGCCTTTTAGAGGGTATCTTTCCAGACTCTTAAAAAATATCGCGTGTAGTTACACTACCTAAAAAAAGTGACATTTCTAATTTTACTGAGCTTCGACCTATTTGCTTTCTACTAGTATTATCTAAAGTGTTGGGAAAAATAATGAACTTTCAAATTCGTGAACACATTAATGAATATAATATTTTACCTATATCTGGGTTCCGCTCAGGAGGTCGCAACTGTGCCTATGTGTCATGGATGACATCATTGGTGATATATACTCAGGAAAGGCAACTGTTCTAATTTTATTAGACTATTCAAAGGCGTTTGACACTATTAGCCATGAAATTCTGTTTGCTATTTTACACTATGTTAAATTTTCCAAGAATGCGACTAGTTTGATCATGATTTACCTAGATAATAGATAACAGTTTGTAGAAACAAGTAATGGCAAATCGGATTATGGAAAAATACTGTGCGGAGTACCACAAGGGTAAATTTTTTGGCCCGCTGCTGTTCTGTATACATACATGTAATATAATAAACTGCTTAAATGATTGTAAAGTACATTTGTACGCTGACGATATTCAAATATATTATTCATTTTTTCACAATGATTTGAGTCAGAAAAATGATATTATCAATGATGTGCAAAGACTAGTCGAAGTGTCTACACGTCATAAGTTGTAGAATGCAGGTTTTCACGGCCGTTGTTTAATGAAGTAGTTTCTTCCTTGTCTTGCCGTGGTCGTCGAACTTGGCTTGACGTTTCGCTGATCACTCTGTCAGCTTCTTCAGAAGTATTCCTTTAGAGAATGACGCTAGAATGATCAGAGAAACGTCAAGCCAAGTTCGACGACCACGGCAACGGGTCTTGCCGTGGTCGTCGAATTTGACTTGACGCTGGTCATCCTGTCAGCTTTTTCAGAGGGATTCTAAAGTCTTTAAAATCCTTCTGAAGAAGCTGACAGGATGATCAGCGAAACGTCAAGTCAAGTTCGACGACCACGGCAAGACCCGGAAGAAACTACTTCATTACACGTCATAAATTGTCTATCAATCCAATGAAGTCAGCAGTTCGTATTTTTGGCAAATGTGAAGATCAGGTAGAAGCAATCATAAAAGTTACCGTGGGTGATACTGACTTAATATATACTAAAGTAGCAAATTATCTTGGTATCGAATTGGATATAGATTTGAGTTGAACATATCAGTAAATGTATGCAAAAAGCTTATGCCAATTTAAAATATTTGTACCTTAATCGCTATTTACTCTCACAATCTCTTAAAATTAAACTTACTGATACGTTAGTGCTAAGTCATCTCAACTACAGTGATGTTTCATATGGTCCATGCCTGGATAAAATCAAGAAAATCGAGAAAATTCAAAAAGCATGTTTAAGATATATCTACGGAATCAGAAAATATGAGCTTGTTTCATATAAATTGAAAGACACAAAATGATTAAACATGGAAACCAGACGAAAATTTCATTGTGTTACATTATATCATAATATAATCCTAAATAAATGTCCTCCATATTTATACCATAAAATTAAATTTTGAAGTGATGTTCATACCTTGAGTTTGCGTTTCAGAGGTCTTATATCACCCCCCACCCCATAAAACTGCTTTATATCACAGGAAGTTTTCTTATAACATTTTTCATAATATACCTACCGATTATAAAAGCGTTGGGTTAGCTAAGTTCAAGGTAATATACAGGGTGGGGCAATAGTGCGCCGGACCTTTATATCTCGAGTTCTACGGTAGCTAGAAATAAAAAAAAAATTGTAAGTAAACTAGATAAAAAAGTCTATAATTGGAAATTATTTTTGAATACACAGGGCGGGCCAAGACGAAATTATAGGACCAAGTGCCTTTTTTTAAATGGAATGTATATGAGTACATTTTTTGGAGCCTCTTTCTAGGCTCTATTCATTCCTATATTAGCATTGAATATCTCCCAACCACTTGGATGAATTTTTTTGTTGAAATAATGCAATCTGCAGATGGATATTTAAAAAATCACCACAGTTACAATAATGGGTTTTAAGAAAAACTTATGTGAACACCAGTTACGAGACATCTAATTAATATTTTTGAATCATTTTTATTTCCTAAAAATTTACAGGGTGGCCAGAAATTATTTTTCAATTAAGAACATTTTAAATTGAATTTTCTCAATTTTTTTCAAATCGAACACCCTGTATATTTTTCGACGATGTGATGTAGAAATGAAAAACGAACATTTTTGTAAGTACTTCCTAGAGCTAATTGCCACAACCCATTTCGTTTTATTGAGCAATAATTACAAAATTCAAAAATAAACTTAAAAAAGAGGTTTCTTCAAATAACTCAGTAGAAAAAAATTATAATAAGTGTTCCACATGTTGCCCATTTTGATTGAAACACATATGCGCTTTTGAAATGAGATTGCCGCTGTTCCTAAAACTGCCGGTGTGATAGATGTAAAGGCAGTTATTATTCTTTCCTTCATATTTTGTACTGTTGTTGGTGTGTCTCTATAAACAATTTCCTTCACGTATCCCCATAAAAAGAAATCCATTTTTGTAAGATCTGGGGATCTAGCAGGCCATTTGGTGTGTCCATTTCTTCCAATCCATTGATTAGCGTAAGTATTATTTGAGTGGTCTCTAACTGCATTTGAATAATGTGGTGGAGCACCATCTTGCTGAAACCACATCCTATTTTGAATTTTTTCAGGGAGATTTATCAATAATTGTGGCAGACAGTTTTCCATAAAATGAAGATAAATAGCTCCTGTCAATGTACCATCAAAGAAATGTGGCCCTATTACATGTTTTCCAATAATGTTATTATAAATGGTCCCTTAATATTTGTTTTTATTCAGTGTATTATATATAACTAATATACCGTCTGTCTATTCTACGAGGGCCACACCAAATATCTGGCTTAATATCTTTTGTAGAATAATAAAGTTTTAGAAACAGTTATCCCATTTTTTGTGAGCTATATTTCAGAAAAAAACTTTGAAATCCATAGCCTTCTTTGTGAGATATATTACGAAAACTTGAAAAGTAGGAAAACCACAAATGGTTACAGCTTCTTTATTTCAAGAGATACGAAAAAAGTTAAAGGGATGAAAGTTGACAGCAAAGACAATAAGAATAATAAGATGCATCAAAAAATTCGAAAAACTCAGTTGGCTTTGACGTACGCTCCCGTGCAAAAATGAAAAGAACGAATCTCAAAGTAGGCCATGACACCATTAATTCTGTTTATACACCAATAATAACAAATTCGGTATGATTAATATTTATTGTCAGTGCAATTTTTACGCTGAGATGGCAGTCATGGTTTACGGAGATAGATTTTCAGATACTCCGCAGCCAAATCGAACTATGTTTAGGAAGTTAGTTCAAAATCTAAAAACGCACAGTTCATTTTCAAAAGAAGTAGTAAGGAGAAGACATGTTGCGGACAATGTAAGGCAAGCGAGTATTGAATTATGTTAATTAAAATGAAGAAACCTCATTGAGACAAATTCAGAGAAACTGTCGCATAAAAAAGACAGTGCAAGAAAAATATTTAAAAAAAAAAACAGATTTTAATGCTACAAAATGAGGAAGATTCAACATTTAAATGAGGGAGATAAGCCCAGGAGCGTAAGATTTTTTACGAATGTTTGGGTGAGTCTTTTAGAGACTACAGTAATTGGACCTTATTTTTATGATGCCAAATTAACCGCTCGTAGATACCTTAATTGCCTGCAAAACGAATTTGAAGATTTTCTTTATGAATTAGCAGTGGCAGAAAACAAATAGAAACCAAGATGGGGCCCTCTCTTAAACAAAAATTAAACTAATTTGGTCTTATTAACATTTCCTATATTTTTGGATATGGTGCAAGTTAAATTTTGCTCTCCAATATATGAATCTTTCTGCTTAGGTAAACATTAAAACATTTTTTTCCTCATTTATTTTTCAATCGTTAAAATTAGTAATTTATCTTCTCCGACTGACAACCCAGGGACACACTGTATATTAACATAAAATAATCATTTCCATATTGCAAGTAAATCAAATAGTATATACATTTATTAACCATTAGTAAGCATATTTACTAGCAACAAAATTAGAGAGTATTCAGTAAAAATGATTTTTGTTAAGAGCGCTCCGGATATAAGCCGGAAAGACGGTTCAATTTACTCTCATATAAATCTTTATTTTAAAAAACGGCTTTCACTAAAAGACATTAAAAACATGTTACAATGTGGGATGACGAGAGAAAAAAAATATATATAAAAAAAATATTTTTTTTTTATTTTCGATTTGCAAAAATAATTTTTATCATCCCACATAGGTATTATTAAAATAAACACTTTCCCTTTTGTAGAACTAAAATAAAATTAGCCTTAATGTCCTCAAATGTACCGAGAAATTTAAAGATTAGGTATAATAAATTTGTCCAATGTCATATTCTATTACATCTCCATCTCTCTCTTTCCAAGCACACCGTATATTAGGCTGCGTCATTTTATTGACGTGAAGTCATTTACAATTAAAATTGGAAGCATAGATGACTAATACACACCGAACAGCTGTTAAGAAAGAAATATTTTTTTATTACGCATAAACTTGCCTTTCAAATTTATTTATATGAAACAAATTTTGTTAATTACGAATAAATCAATGAAACTTTTGCAAGAAGCTTTGTTTATAAGAAATAAATCTTTATTTTTCAGAACAATATATTTTTTACTTGTATTTTAATTTATTTAAAAATATGAAATATTTAGTTTTCATTTTTAAATAAATGCTTCAATATCCCCAACTAAATGTTTAATCGACCAAATACAAATAAATCATTTAGTTGGGGATAATAAAATTTATTTCTCTCAATTAAATCATTCTCTCAGTGAACGAAAATAATAAGATACGCAGTATAATTTTCCGCCGGTAGGGGGCGACATTTGAAAATTTAGTTACCAGAAATAAATTTATTAATGGGTAGTAAATATTACTCCACAGAACTAAATATTTACCTCACGTATTATGGTTAACTCTTTGCTGATATATGTATCTCTGAGAAATAAATGTAACATTGCAAGGAAATTGGGAGAAACAAATTTATTTTTCTCAGCTAAATATATTATTTTTATACAGCAATTTAGTTAGGAGGAATAAATATTAAAATAAATAATTTAGTATTGTCAATGAATTAAATATTTGGTAGGTATATTCTTATCATAGCAAAATTTTCAAAAATAATTATTTGTCTGTATTAAATATAATAGACCATAATAAATATTTAATAAATTGAAAAACTAAGGCTTCTTAGGTATATGGAGCCTCATATTTCCCTCAGTGTAGAAACGCATGTGAGGCAATTACTCCTGTAATGCTCCAAAATGTAATGCGTGAGATGTCTCGTAGAGCACGAGTGTGTATTAGAATGCATGGTGCACAATTTGAGCATTTGTAGTTAGAAAAATAAATACACACATTTTCTTTTCAGGATGGTAGTAGCTAGTGCTGTTATATATATAGTTTTTTTGGATGTTCATTTTGTACTTATATATTTATTTATGAAATAATTGTTTGTTTGTATTAAATTGTAATAAATAATTACTAAATTACAATTATTATAAAGTGAATTTTTACTATTATAGCATTGCTGACTTTTACGATTCAATATGAATTGTGGTTTTCGTAATATATTAAATGTTGGCACTATCAGTTAAAATTCTTGTGACATGTTTCATATCGTTGGAAAGAAAAAAAATAAACAGAATTAATAGTGTCATGGCTTACTTTGAGATTTGTTCTTTTCATTTTTGCACAAGAGCGTATGTCAAGGCCAACTGCGTTTTTCGAATTTTTTGATACACGTTATCATTATTCTTATTGTCATTGCCGTCAACTTTCATCCCTTTGACTTTTTTCATATCTCCTCAAATAAGGAAGCTATAACCGTTTGTGGTTTTCCTATTTTTCAGGTTTTTGTAATATATCTCACAAAGTACACTATGGTTTTATAATTTCTTTTCATTGAAATATAGCTCATAAAAAATGGGTTAACTAAAACATAATATTTTTAGTCGCAAAATCCTTATTTTACTATAAGGAACGTAACCAGACTGCAACCAACAGCTACTCTCCGGGCTATATGTCCCGCCGAGCGCTGAATTATAAGTTACAAGACTGGCGCGTTAAGTGTAATAATTGCATATTACCATCAAAACGCTAATGCTTCGATTGCAACAAACACCAGCCGAAAGACTGATCCTACTTAAAGGAGCTCTCGTGCCAGTCGTCACACACCACTTGCAGACTGCAGTTTCGAGCTGTCTCGTCAGTGCAACGAAAGCTCCATTAAGTAGGGTCAGTCTTTCGGCTGGTGTTTGTTGTAACTTGTAATTCAGCGCTCGGCGGGACACATAGCCCGGAGAGTAGCTGTTGGTTGCAGTCTGGTTACGTTCCTTATAGTAAAATAAGGATTTTATAGAGGAGTTTGCGACTAAAAATATTATGTTTTAATATTCCGTCCTCTAAAAGCACATTTGAACAATGGATTAACTGTTTTTAAAACTTTATTCTTCTACAATGGATATTAAGCGGGATATTTTTTTTTGTTTATTAGTAATAATAAAATAATCGAATTAATTTGGCCACAGCTGTCCAGTTTACTGACATATATAAATTACTTGCAATAATAAAAAATTTCACTACTTTCTATAGTATGCGAAATAATATCGATGACTGAAAATATTCTTACAGTCAGAGCTGTCTTATAGAAGAATTCCTGAATATATCCAATATATTTTCCGAACTTTACTGTGAAATCTCGTGGTTTTCTTCTTCCAAACAAATTAGGGATTTAAATTTATTGGGGTAGGTAATGAGTATTTTTATCAATTTTGGTGAAATTTGTCTGTTTCATATAAATTGCTAAATTTATAACATATTTTGTATAAATTTAGCGCCATCTAAAAAAAAGAAACACTTGTAATCTGCGACAGATTTTATCACTATCCTATCACTTTATACGTTACTAGCGGTGTAACATAATTTTGCTATCTCAGACCACCAGGGAAGCAATTCGAACTTCGTATTATTGAAAGACAAATGATTTCCAAAAATGGTTACAAATTGTCGGTTTATGAGTAACATATTATAGGCACAAGCAAGAGGAAATTGTAAACATGCTTTGAACATTATTTACCTAATAATGTACATTAAGTTGTTATGAGAATTTAAACATCTCGGCATGCACGTCTACTTGATTATTCTAAACAAATCGCTTGTAAACATTATAAAAATATATACGTTCTATAGCAACAAGCTTATCTTCAAGCGGAAACTACAACTATACCATTTTAAATACGTAGTGGGTAAATATTTTAGATCTGTTTTAATTTAAGGTGAAAATATAAATGCATGTTTAGAAAAATGGTATATCCTGCAAAATAGTAACTTGGTTGGCAACACTTGTGACGATGATATTGCCGAGTTTCGTTGACATTTGGTTATTAGTCATACAGCCAACTACTAATATTGACTCACTCTAATCTAAAGCAATCGCTGAAAATAAGCAAAGTAGAAAACACAATATGCAAATAAGCAATATGTACTCTCGGTCCTGGGGTCTGTCTTTGTAACAAACAAATTCAGAGGTGTACTATATTTTAAAGAAAAAGAAGAAGATACATTATTTAAATATTCCGGCATGGTAGCTCAGTCGGCTAGAACGCGTTATGTAACAAATTCGCTCTAGCCTGGTCCTACTGTGCTCTGGGTTCGATACCTGAAACCAACAATGGCAATGTCGATGAGCAATAGATTTTGTCTGCGTTTTTTCCAATGTGTAACCCCTTCTCAGACAGGCCTTGGCTGTGGATTTGTGGGTTGTCCACTATATGTGGTGGTTATGTTGTCTTGCGTTGCGTTACGCTAGATTATATTAACAAAGGAGCTGGTTATTTAGCCTTTACCACCGCAACCTTTTCAGGTCTATTGCGGTGCTCCTAGTATTCATTCCTTATAGTACCTCATCCAGCTTTGTCCTTTGTACTAGACTCCACATATTTGATAAAGGCCCTTTTGTATAGCTGTCTGCTTTTGGTTTTTCTTCTCCGAGCACTTGGAATCTCAGTCTCGCCAGGTCTCCACAGAGGCACAATACGTGAACTGAGGTTTCCTCCTCCTCTTGACAGAACCTGCATGTTGCCTCATCTGCCAAGCCCATTAGACTTATATGTCTATTGAGCCGACAGTGCCTAGTTAGAAGGCCTACTATTACTCTGGTGGCCTTCCTACTCTGGCTTAGTAGATCTTCCGTAAATTTGGCCGAACGTTCTTTAATGAACTCTTTGGCCCGTCTCTGTCTTCGTAGATTCCTCCACCATTCCAGAGATTTATTTTGCACCCATTCCTTAATTGCTGCTCGTATGCATGGCTTTGCCACGCCACAAAAAGTTCCTATTGGGGATTCAAGTACGCCTTCATTGGCCAGTTGATCAGCCTTTCCGTTTCCTCTGTGTCCCCGGTCTCTTGGTATCCATGCTAGGGTCACTCTGTTCTGACTTCCCAGCTCTGTAAGGGCCGTGAAGCAGTTCCACACCAATCTTGAGTTGATTTGCATAAAACTGGTTGCTTTTATTGCCGCTTGGCTATCAGAGAAAATGGCAATCGACTGGTTAACAGTGCCTTGTCCTATTATCTCCCTTGCGCAACAGTGTACGGTGATCACTTTAAAGCAAAATGTTAAAAATATTTTTTGAAATATATTCTATTGATATTTTTATATGAATTGTATTACTTTTATTACTTTCACGTCCAGTGGAAGTATAGTAACGCAAAAAAATTTTTTAAAATTTTCTTTGTTGAAATAGGCTTAAAATGTCATGAATCAACGAAATTTTAAATTTGAGCGAAAAAAAATTCCTGTCTGTCGATCTGTCTGTCTGTCTGTATATCTGTCTGTCGGTCTGTCTGTAACTTTTTTGTACGCACATTTACACTAGATCCGTTTGTTATATTGACTTGAAATTTGGTACACTTATGTATTGTAACGAGATCTAGAACTAGATTATATTTTGATCAAATTCCGTTGAAGGGTTCGGGGGTAAATAAATAAATAGGGAAAACAAGCAAGTAAGAGTCCATAAAATTGAAATTTAGGGCATATACGAAAAGTTAAGGTCTCAAATTTTTTTTTGCATCAGACCCCCCCCACTATCACCCCCAATACCACCCCTACACTATTATTAAGAGAGAAAAAAAAAATAAAGTGTGATTTAGTGTATATACAAAAACGAAACGTCTAAAAAATTGTTTTTAGCGTTATCTACCCCCTCTACCAACCCCATTGCCACCCTCACCCTATTATTAAAGGAGTCAAAAAAATAAAATGTGATTTAGTGTGTATCCAAGAACTCCTATTATTAACACGGGTAAAAAACTAAATTGGGATTTAGTGTTTATACGAGAACCAAGGGCCTGTAAAATTTATTTTGGCATTAGCTACCCCCTCCACCAACCCCATTGACACCCCACCCTATTATTTAAGGGAATAAAAAATTAAATTGGGATCCGTTAGGTAGCGATTTTTAAGGCTAATTTTGTTACTCCCTAATGTCCGTTCTCTAATGGAAATAATATCAAAAAACATGTACGAAAAATATGAACGGACAATTCTCAAATGGATATGTTGAAAAAAATCATTTTTCGTCGCAATTCAGTAATAATAGTGCAAAATTTCATATGGCAATGCAGCAGCGCAGGACACACCCCTCCGGGCAAAACAGCAGCCCTGAAATGAGAGTTTCATTAATGTCGAAGTACAAACTGACCTTTCGATGTTAGTACAGAACGCGGAATCATTTTTTCAACTAAAAAAAAAACCGATTCGCGCTTTGATATTCCTAAAAATCCCGCTTTTTTTTTAATGGATGGAAAATCATTTTACCGGCTACTGCAATGTTATGAGCGTTTTTGTCAGAGGAAAATCGATTTTGTATTGTAATAAACTAGAGTCTAGTGATCGAAATTAGCATAAGGTTATAACAGTTGATCTTTGTTACGGGCTGCCGTACTATTACGGGCTCTTATCTATTATCTGGTCACCGTTTGTTATTCAAAATGTTAGTCTGTCTATCTACCAAACTTATGAAAAATTTAATTTAGCACTATTAAGCGATATTATAAAAGTTCTATATTTACCAAACTAAGGCTTCAATTTTAACGATTCGAGAAACCACTAGTGATTTTTTTTTTTTTTTTTTTTGGAAAGTAAAGGTTAACAATAATTTTAGACTCATTCCATATTACGAAAAGGAGACAATTAATTTATTACAACAGGTAATCCATTTATTTTGGTAGCAGCCCATAAATATTATATAGTAATATGTCTGCTTATTGTTGGAATCAAGGCATATTTATTAGATTGCGCATTACAAAGTATGCTTTAGGTGAATTATTTCTTGTAACTTCCTTAAAATTACGTGGCCACTATAAAAGAATCGTACCGTTAAGTATGCTGAGAATAATTTAGCTCAAAGGAAAACAGAAGGAAGAAAAAAATATTAGTATTATATATGTGAATTTTTAATAACTAACTAATTTATTGCTCGATGTTGACGAACCACGTATTTGAGTTACTTACATACATTCCACAAATGTTGTTTTTAGTTAGAAAAAATATACTTTATCCGTCATTGTTCCAATGCATTTAAATTTATATAAAAGGAAGATTTAAGGGAATCCTGGGAAAACGCAAACAAGGATCAGGGAATAGATAAAGGTATACCATGGCCGATAGTAAAAGAAGAAAGAAAAATAGCACTCCCAAGTAAAAACATTCACTGGCATTTCTCCCAGTCGAATATAAAATTGTGGAAACATTTCCTCTTCAGAAAATAAAATAATATGATCCTATATGTACCGCTGGTAATTGATGAATTTATTCTGAATATTGTAAGAACAAGTTCAACTCAGTTTTCTGATATTTATGGCTAACTAATATATTTTTTCCATAAATTTTTATTTTGTTATTCAAAGTAAGCGAACCTTGATTTTCCTTGAATATAGCATATCAAGCTGTGAGACGCCATAGTGTGTACAATTCATTCCCTATAAAAGCAACGGCGTGGAATACGCGATGTTAAAAAAATGCTAATGAAATACATTTTATATGAAACTAGGTGTTGGTGGCGTAGTACAAATTTAAATAAATTCATAATATGCCTTCTAGCTTAGTATTTATTAGCTTTGGCATATCTCTGTGCGTGTGTTCTTAATTGGGGCATACACACATCAATCCATCATGTTGGCACTGAACATTACTACATCTTGACAATTCACTGCTTCGGAAGTAAAAGTGGTCGGTTAGAACTAAATTAGCTTCATCTTGCCCTTAAACTGTTGTCCCTATTTATGCCCCTACGGATATTTCTTTGACGTAATTATCAACTTCAAAAATCTCGCCAATTTCTTATGAAACAATTATTCTTTATCTGATTTGAATTAATTTGTTTATGACAGAAATAACTTAAGGAAAAAGCCTTTAGTTTGCGTGCATATTTGATACCAGCTCTCCAGTGGGACTCAAGTCTGGTCCCAGTTTATTGAATACTTTTTTGCCGTTGAAACTGAAATAATATATAATAAGGTATAGATGTCTATAACATAGGTATATTTCTCCTTAAAGAGCTTGTATTTTTTGTTCATGTATATGTTAAGTAGGGGTTATGTTAATCAACCCCCTCCCCCCACAACACTTTCAATGTATAATACTACAAGCTAATTTTCTATGTTGCTTCCCCGCACCCCCTGCCCATCCATCATGTTTATTTTTTTGACTATGTACTTCATAATGAGCAACATAACATTTGCTTAAACCAAGCTGGAAGACAATAACAAAAAGCGCTTTACCTTTATCGTAGTCCCCTGCATCTTCTGACCAACTTTACTTTCTGATACAGATTAAAAATTCACAAAATCGTGAAAGCTCATTTTTATCGGTATTTATTTTATTTTAACAGGCTAAAATTTCTCCTGTCAATATGCATTGATGATAGATAATAAAATATAACAAAAATCGAATTACTGTTACCATAACAAAATTTAGATTAGAAATTTATGAAATTATGTAGAGCTATTTTTACCCTTACTTATTTTAAGAGCCTACGTTTTTTATTATTTTCCCATTAATATACACTGATAGACGGTATGGAATAAAATATTACCGATCAGAAATTTCTAAAATCGTGTAGAGCTTATTTTAAACCTGATTTAGGGTGAAATACATTTTATTAATACATAATGATAGCCAGAAGCAAAATATTGCACGTTATAAATTGTTGAAATCATGTACAGTTAATGTTTCAATATTATTTTCATAACAATACAACAAACAAATGATACTTTGAGGCTTTTACCGTCTTATTTAGATTAACGTCCTGGCACAGTTTAAAATTAGTTATTCCACCACTCAACCAGAACACATACACAGACCATTATGCGACATTGCCATCTGCCGCAGCTGAGATTCGAACTCAGGAATGGTACAGTAACTAGCCGTGTTGTCTCTCACACAACCTCATCTAGTCCACTGCCACCAACTCGGTAGCACTATTAAAGATCCATACCGCATCTAGGTTAGGTCTTTTAATTAGAAGGGGAATAAATACCCTAAGCACAGGTGACCTTGCCCTTTAAAAAAATTGCCCCAGGTCGAGCGCCAAGTATGTCTTTCTTAAAAAGGGGTGCAGATATCCCCGTAGATTCGACAATATGAAAAAAATCATGAGTGTGCGGGTAGTCCATAAACAGTTAAATATGGTATTCCCCAAGGTTCTGTGTTAGGGCTCCTCTTGATTTCTTTATACATAAATAGCACTCATGTCAACGGTACTTTGCATCCATTGCACAATTATCCGCGTTGTGACTGATACAGCTGTCTTACTTGAGGTAAATTTTCCTGGTGAGACCTCAAAATTGCAGCTTATGGATAATATATATATATGGAAAAGTTTCAATTCAATACACTTACTCTAAATCGTAAAGCAACGTTGTACTTACCCTTCATCTTCTCCGGTATAGTTCTTTCCAGGGTACCCCAGTAAAAAAAATTAAAAAAAATGCTTTGGACGGCCGCTAAAGTAATAGATATGTAAACATTTGCTAATGCAACAGCAGTATTTGGAATATTTAAACACACATCATCTACGGGTATGAACTAAACGGCCTAAATATCAGCAGATTTACAAAGAAATTTGAAAGAAAAGCTAAATTATCCTTTTATTTATTTATGTATATCATACATTGTCCAACAAGTACTAAACTCAATTACAGGACAGGGGTTTTTTGACAAACTTTACAAACATAAATTGTAAGTGTAAATGAAACTAAAATTCAAAGTACAACTAACTGACTAAGAATTTAAATTCACAAATTACAACCGTAACGTAACCAAACTAATGTAGCAATATAGAAACAACGTACAGTTCAATAAATAACTAATAATAATAAACAAAAATTGAATAAAAACAAAGATGTAAGATTAGTCTATTTGATAATAAGTATAATAATTTTTCAATATCCCAAAAATGCAATTAAAAATCTCGATCTCACCACTTTTTGAATTATGGTTTTCGCAAATTGTGCATCAATATTTGTTGTTTATTAGCTTATGCAAGAAAAGTTGAGATATACACTCACGTCTCCGGCTCAAACTATTAAAGAAGTACTTATCAAGCTGGTATTGCTGTAGAAAGCTCACCTCTATATAACTACCCTCGGTTATAAAATACAGAAATTTCAAAAATTTGTATTGAACCGTGTCTAATTATTATTAATAAGTATATTGTAGTGTGGAAATCAAACAACCGAGGCATACTCGAGCTTCGACCTTACATAACAACAATAGAACAACTTGAGCGTATCTGTATTTGAAAAACCACGCAAATTTCTAACTATAAATCCGTACGATCTGCTAACTTCAGATACAAGAGTGTTAATGTGAACATTAAATGACAGAGACTTGACAAAGACAACACTTAGATCACGTAGAGTCTCAGGCCTATGCAGTAGCACATCATAAATTTTATATCATATGATATCACAGACAATTTGCGTGTGTAAGACACAACGCAGCATTTTTGACAGTTTAGAGGAAGTTTAAACTTTGTGCACCAATTGCAAATTTCTTGTATATATTCTTGCATGTGACTACAACCCACTGAACTTTCGATTCTGCAGAAAAGCTTTAAATCATCAGCGTACATTAAATATCTGACATTATGCAAATCGTCTGCGATATCATTAACAAATATAATTAAAATAGGGGACCTAAGATAGACCCTTGCGGGACTCCAGAGGTTGCAGACTTGGAACCATTAAACGCGACATATTGATATCTATCAGATAGATATGACCGAAACGGAGATTTTTACACAGTTTATAAAAATTTCCTTTTTGGTTTCAGAGGATACGAAAACGTATAAATGCACCAAAACTTAAAATTAAATTTGCACAATTACCATATCCTTCCTTATACTCTCTATATGGGAAAGTTTAAAATGCTAATTCTCCATTCAAAAAGTAAGTGCAAGTTGAACATTAACTAAATGAAATATATGGATACTATTATAAAGCAGTACAATATAGTGCACTCCAAACAATAGCTTATACATGATATGGTATAATTATAAATATTTTATAGTAGACCATTTTAAAACAATGCCTTTTCAT
The DNA here is from genome assembly GCA_963675555.1 of Leptura quadrifasciata. Classification (NCBI taxonomy): domain Eukaryota; kingdom Metazoa; phylum Arthropoda; class Insecta; order Coleoptera; family Cerambycidae; genus Leptura; species Leptura quadrifasciata. The sequence goes on along the minus strand of OY776675.1, from coordinate 135,538,783 downwards.
GGCCTGAAAAAATAACGTGAACAAAAATTTCTCATTGTTATGCAAACCCTGCTAAAGTAATATAGTATGCATTATTCATAATCATGTCTCCATGTAAATAAACACACACGTTGAATCCTTTTAAATGCTCTTAATTTAGCTATATATAAAACGGAATAACGAGTGGAAGGACTCATGTTTGTGCTGAGGATTATTTTTACATTAACTTTTAAAATAAAAATAATTTCACATCGTTACAAGAAATGTTTGCAAAATGGTCGAAAAGTAGTAATAAAATGGACTAAAACCGCCTGCCAGAAGATTATATTTACATTATTGGTCATAGTTGCGTATGTATTTATGTGCATCTATTATTTTATGAAAACCATAAGCGTTGTCAAAAACTGGAAGATTTCTGATCGTAGAAAAATCTGATGGTCTTATTATCTTAAGAAAGGATATAATCCTCCTTAATTTTTTAACTATATTGTTTTTAAATATATATTTATATTTATTATTACTACTATACACGTGTAAATTCTTCTACGCACTAAGATGTAGGTAAAGTTTTTACGGTGCCGGGTACTATGACACCATTATCCCATGCACAATGACTATAGGCTTGGCTTAATAAGATTTTCGCTGTTCATAAATAAAGTAATAGAAACTATTTTATTTCCTACCACCTACGTAATTCTCCAATTCTGGCGATTTTCTATATATACACACTGGCAAACCGCTTTTATAAAAGTCATAAAGTAGTTAAAAATACTTTACCATTAGTGTTTCCGATGCTTTACCCAAGTGAGTCAACAATAGTTATTTCCACAAGTTTAGACCATTTAAGGCATCTAATACTGGTGTGATGATGTGAAAAATATCTTAATGCGGTGAATGGGTAAAGTCAATATCATAACTTACATTTAACGGTTATAGTTTTTTGGAAGAAATTTGTTTGTCAATTGTATGTTTGGCAATTCAACCCATCGCATACAAGGTGAAAAAATGCGATTATCGTTTTACCTTCATTTTATGTTATTTATTTGAAGAATTTTATAAATGGAAATACTTTTTATAAAAGTTGATCTAAGCCTAAAGCGAATATTATAAATTTTTAGCCAGTCACGTGTAATTCATATTTTTTTTTCTTTTATGTTTGAAACTAAGGGTCTGAACATATGAAGTTCTGTAAACTACAGGAATTTGGAGACTAGCTCTACCGACCGTGTGTGGAACAAAATTTTTCCTACCAGCTTCTGAAATTTTATAAAAGTAAAATATAACTAAACTTTTACAAATTTATTTTCGCGACCCTCACATAAGATAAAAAAATCAAACAACCTCGTTGCAAGCGACTTAAATTATTGCAGTTACTATTTGTGGTCGTTATTGAATTTTGTATGGAATTTGACTCTAATAATATTTTTCTTCAATCGCCCAAAACTAGGTACTTTTGTTTTTTGGTGCGATTTTTTGTATCTAAAGTAGAGTATTCTAGTACTACTAGCCCCGAAGGTACGGGTACTAGTACTTTAAAGTGGCAGATCATCTAAACGTCAATGTCTTTTTTTTAAATTATTTATTTAACGTCGGCCTACTTCCACTATCAAGGCCAATCACCGACGCCAGGGGATAAGCTCATCAGTGTCTATATAGGCACTGGGGCCCCTAACCTGGAAATTTTGCCGAACCCCCATAGTTTGTCGCGGGATAGGGATCTTTACCGTGCTCACATCGTAGATACACGGAACCCACAGTTTTACATCTGTTTCGTAAGATGGTGACCCGAGCAGATCCACTCATCCACTATTCATCGACCTGCTGTGACCCGGTTTTGAACACGGGCCGTCTGCATGTTAAGACGTGTCACTGTCCACCACACCACCAAGCCGAAACGTCAATGTCAATTTGCAGGTTATATTTAACTATGAATCACATTGAGTACGTTCAGCGAGCTCAACTGTTGAGATAGCACAGATCACCGCTAATTTTGATGAGAACTTGCTGAACGTACTTTTTTAAGTCCCGGCTCCCAAATAAGGAGATGAATACCAAGAAATCAAAATTATTTTGAAATTGTGGTACCACAGTATTTCGACGATCAATTTAAAGAACATTTTCGAATGTCTCGAATTATTTTTAATGTAGTTTTCTAATCATTTGTAATGATTATTAACAATGTCTTTAGACAGAATAACTTATACATATAATACTCAAATTTTATATTCATTGGGCAAACAATGGGTGAGCATCGGGGCATTATTCCATTATCTAAAAAAATTATGTATACAGTGTGGATGTTGAGTAAACCAGAAATTTTTTTAGCAGCTGGTGATAGATTTGGGATAGCACCGAGTTCTGAGCATTATAACTTCAAAGAAATTACTACTGCAATAACAAGTTTACTTCCCCAATATATAACATGGCCAAATGTAGAAAGCTACAGAGATATTGCAAGTGTAAGTTTTCTATAAAGAAAATAATTGTAATTATGTACTTATTTCTTTATATTGTACATTTTAGGTTTTCCAAGAACGATCTCGTGGAATTATAGGCGTCGTTGGAGCTATAGATGGATGCCACATTTCTATAAAACAACCTCCTGGTAATGCCAATGATTTTTATAACCCAAAAGGATTCCTTTCAATAATCCTGCAAGGTAATTTTGCAGCTATTTTTAAATAATTTATAGGTGTTATATTCTATTTCTATTTTTAGCTGTATGTGATCTGATCATAATGCCAAATTTATTGATGTTTTTATTGGTCTTCCTGGACATATGCATAATGCCCGGGTGTTTAGGAATAGCCCGTTGTTTAGAAAATTAAATGATGAAGCTAATCTATTGCTGCCTCTAGATTACCATATAATTGGAGATGCGGCATATCCTTTAACAACATATCTGCTTACACTATTACAGGCCACCTAAACCATCGCCAAACAACGTACAATCTACGTTTCAGTTCAATAAGATCTATAGTTGAACGTTCATTTGCATGCTTAGAAGGAAAATTTAGACGCCTTAAGTATTTGGATGTAGCCGATCTAGAATTAGCAAATAGTATCGTAGCAAGTGCTTGTGTTTTACACAACTTCATTATTGAACATCATGACATAGAGGGTCCAAAGGAAGCTGTTCACAATCTAAATGATAATGAAGGAAATGATAGTTGGGCAGTTGACGACGATAATCCAATTCAAAAAAGAAATTTTACATTAAAAGTATTTGTGGTTACTTTTTAATAAAAATTAAAATATAAATAGAATGTTTTGTTTTCATCATCAATATATAATACATATGATATATTTTATTGTTTTAAGATTGACATTTAGAGCTAATTAAAATATTAATAGTTTATCGGCTAATAAAATTTGTAATTTAAACAATTATGGTTGTCGAAATCAAGACTGGTGCTTAATAAAGGCGTTAGCTTTTCTTGTATTAATTATCAGTATTGATTCCAATAAACCATTGAAAGTTATTGTCAAGGATACAATTTCCACTGTAACATCTGTAACAAATTTAATTCAGTTTTTTTGGTAAATTTTTATTTTATTGAACCTCTATGTATGACATAATTTAGAACAAATAATATATTTTTTAGAAAATTACAAATAATTAACAAATGTTCTTAAAATAAATGTTCATTCTATGAACTATATATAAAAGAAAAAGGATTAAAACCCTGAAATAACGGAAATACATTCTGTAACAAGTTTGTTTCTACAGTACTCACAAATCATTATAAATTATCAGAAATAATTGCCCAGTAAATTTTTATCCCTTACTCAGCGAATGAATGTTATTAAAGAAAATTGCTAACGTTTCTGATAGTTATGAAACAGTTTGCGGGTGCTATAGAACCAAATCTAATAAAAACAGTTTGTAATAAATCTACATTTTCTCTACAATTTTGCTTAGCAAATCATTTCTCTTTTCCTGAATTTGATTACTTCTTTCGACTGCGTCTCTTAATTTACGAAGTTCGTCAATTCGCTGCTCCTCTACTGCAAGATGTTTCTTTTGAAATTCAATTAACTTCTTTTCTCTTTTATTTTTAACTGTGGAGGGAGTAGATGAAATCGTTTGTAAGTGATCGTTTGACTGAAACTTGGTTGCCATATCAGGAGGTGCTGTTATGGGATCTGGAGAAGTCGAGCCTTCATTTGGTGTAATATTTAAAGAGCAAGAATATAATTCTGATTGCAAGGAGGGTTCCATGGAGAAAATAACATGACCAAAGTTTACGGTCTTATCATCTTGAAATATTTCAAGAAACTCATCGAAATACTCCCTATTCTTCCCCGGCCACTACTGGTTTTTTATTATTATTGTTATTATTGTTATTATTGAAATAGATTCTTCCGGGTCTTGCCGTGGTCGTCGAACTTGACTTGACGTTTCGCTGATCATCCTGTCAGCTTCTTTAGAAGGATTCTAAAGACTGAATCTGTTGTATTACACTCCTCGTTATATACCTAGGCGCCGCTTCTGGTACTTTTCAATACCAGTCTCCACGTGTTACTAAGTCGATACCCATCCTCTCTGTTAAAGTTGTTCACGTTTTTCATAATTTCCAGTGATTCCCTAATGATTCGCGGATAATAGCGCATATTCCTGTCTAATATATTGACTTCCTCGTAGTCGACTTTATGGTTCTCGTTATTATGGACATGTTCTGCTATCGCCGACCTACCCATGTATCCAAATCTGGTATTTCTCTGGTGTTCTTTGATTCTGCACTGGATACTCCATCCTGTTTATCCGATGTAGCTCTTACCACATGTGCACTTCAACTGGTAAACACCTTCTGATAACAGTTTGGGGACAGGGTCTTTGAATGAGGGAAGCATCTGCTGTATTTTCTTCACTGTTCGAAACCGTACACATACTTTCTTTTTGAATAAAATCTTCTTCAGCCTATCTTTAAAAAGAAAAAAAAAAGAAAGTAAATTGACCAGATAAAAAAATGAAAAGAAAAAAAAGTGTGACCATTGTAAGTTTCCCTTAACGTGTGTGCATAGTTGGGCCTGTTTTTTTCAGGTGTGCAAATAGTTAGTGGAACATATCCAAGGCCAATTCAAACTCATAAAAGGCTACTTAGACAATCAAATAAGTATATTATAAATTTATTGTAACATTAATATATGACAAAACTGATTTTACCGGAAATTCAATATTCTCAAAAGTTATTTTCCCACGTTCTACTTAATCCTTTTAAGACAAAAATCCGTAACAAAATTTTGTCCTGATAATCCAACAATACTTAATATGACATTTTCAAAGACATCTTTCAATATGACATAATATATCATATATTAATTATTAAAGTGCTTTTCAAACAACAATTCTTTTTTATAAAGTTCAAGGATAAAGTCAGTTCAACTTAAGACTAAATAAGAAATTCATCTTTTCGACGAATATGAACAAAGTTATTAGTTAAATCATTTAATTAACAACGTCTTCCTTTTGGTAAATAACATAGAACATATATTTCTCAACAAGGGCATACGTTATATTTAATTAGTTTCCTGTGACTGAGAAGTGGGTGTATATAATTATTTTTTACATCGGTGTCTATTTCTGATATATTTGGTTCATTACCATATGAGGATTCTTTGAAGATCAACAAATAGGTAGGTGTAATTTCATTATTATATATATTTCATCTCTATAACTAATCCTATAATACCGTAAAAATCATTTTCATGCAAATTATCTCAGTTATTCAATCATTTTTTGTTCTACAAATGTTTATGTTGTAGGTAGTCATATTATCATATAGAAATATTTATTACTTTTTCTTATAACTTGCCTTCTCAATACCGTTGCAAAAATAATATTAAAAACTTAAGTAACACATTTTGTTGTATTAAATAATGTTAGTTATTCGAAAAATTATGATTTACAGAATTTTTGTGATACCAATATTTAGTTTTAGTATATAGTATATAGCATAATAATATGTCTCTATCTTACACTTTTTACATGTTTCTTTATATAACGAATCTTATACGTTTTTTTACCAAATAACCACATTTATATGCGTAATAATTATTTGGTCTAGTAATGTGCTTGTTATTCAACACTTTAACAGTCCTGTCAGCCCTTTTTGTCAAAAAAGATATGAAATTATGCTATAATTATTAAAAATCAATGGATTCCTATTCACAAACTTGTTGAATGTCATAGAGAAGAACTCTACAATGTGCGTCTAACCGCTCATATTTTAATAGGATGCGAATAAAAAAATATTTTCAAAGTAATCAATAGTAAAACTAAGCAAGTTGATTTAGTGGGGTTGCATAAAAATATTAGTACACTGGGTGGTCACGATGAATCAATATTTTTAAATTTCGTAACTTTATTTTTTTTAAACCAATTTTACAATGTTATTTTTACAGTAGTTATTTTTCATAGTATAAATACGCCTGATTTCATAAGGAAATCGTTTTGTGTTTTAACATTTTACTAAAATATTATTTTATATAACGTTATATAGTATCAGTATTAACAATTAACAATGTGGATTATATTTAAGCGTTACTAACTAACAACTAAAACTAACAAACAAAAGACTAACAATAATTATTAATAACTATTCTAAAATTATGGATATTAAATGCAATAATTGAAATAAGAATTATGAGAATATTTGTTCGAATGAATGTAAATTATGCATGATAAATATTGACAACTTTTACAGAATAATTATTTGCTATTGTTTATTGCTTTTATGTATTCAGGAATAATATTATATATGTTTGGACCCGTGAAGCCAATAGATTTTTTTGAATAAATTAGAATTTGGTCTATGAGTAAAAAGAGCATTGCGTTCATTCATTTTGCCTTGCATTGTGTATGTGGGTTGTTGATCCTCTTAGTTCCCTATTTCTGTAGATGAATTTGGCTACATTAAGGGTATACAACCCATTTAAATTAAGACATTACTATCTAGAAAAAGTTGTTCTGTAGAATATCTTCCTTCCTTTCCTTTAATTCCTTTAAGTATTCATTTCTAAGTTATTTTTATACTTTTCAATTGGCTGTTATATGTCCCACCCCATATTATGATGCCGTACTTAAGTATGGATTCTACCAACGATTTATATGTAATTTTTAATTAAATGATAAAATATTGCAAAGTTTATAAAATACAAGACAAGTTTTCTGTCTTGTATTAAGATATTCGGTATGGTCATTCCATCTCATTGTCTCATTATAAGACCCAGATATTTAATGTTTGTAGTGTTCTCATTTTTCGTACAATTTTAAATGTAGAAAAGAAATAATTGTGGACCTTGTGGAACACCATATGTCACATTTTCTGGACTACTGTTTTATCAATTTTTACTAAAGCTTTTCTATTTGATAAATAGCTTTTTAACCAATTACTCATCTAATTCCGTATTTCTCATTTTTTTCCAACAATAGTTCGTGTGATACGCTGTCGAAAGATTTAGCCAAGTCTAAAAATATGGCAATGGTTTTTTCATTTTTGTTAAGATGTTCATGTATTTTGTTTACAAAATGAAATAAAGCTTTTTCCGCGGAGCAGTTCTGTCTAAATCCTAATTGTTTTGGCCATATTATGTTGTGAGACAGTGAGTGGCTATGCAATCGAGAGACTATGCATTTTTCAAATATTTTGGCTATGTTACTAACTACCAATACTGATCTATAGTTGTTTGTCACAAGTTTATCATCACTTTTAAATATAAGTGTAACAATAGCTTATTTTAGTGAGTCTGGAAATTATCCATTTTGGAATGTGAAGTTAATCAAATGTACAAAGATATTGAGAATACTAGATTTAATTTTTTAAAGTGTTTTTGTATTTATTTGATCTATTTCGGGAGATGAGTTTAATTTAAAATTGTCCATTACTGTTGCTATTTCATTTGTAGTGACTGGTTTTGAAAATATAGAGTACAATATTTATTTTGCGATTTTGAATGATAAATATTTGTTGTTTCTGGCGGTAAATTTTATATGGTTAGCTAAATTTTCACCAACATTAGAAAAGTATTTGATAAAAATTTCAGATACTAGTTTTACGCTTGTTTCAACTTTATTATTTTCATCGTATACAGTGTGTCCCCAGTGGACCTAACTATACTAGTAATTTCAATTATTTCTCTTTTTAAGAGGAAAATTAAATCGTTCTGTAGAAAAATCTATCTAACATAATTTGTTCCCCCGTTAACATACAAAATTCTAAACGAAAGGCGCCATCCCCTTCTTTAAGCTTATGTAATCTTATTGGTTTATAGGAATGTACTTTATTATTTGTCAGAATTCTTTGCAAATGACTCTTAACGCTCTTACTAACATTTAAATCTATTGATCTTCCTCTTAGTGATTTCTTGGGTTTATTTTTTTCCGAAACAGTAGCAAGCAATGTAACAGCATCATTTTCATCATAAAGCCGTTTCTGTTTTTTTTATATCTTTCACGTCCCCAGTGTTATCGAACTTTAAAATCAACTATCCAACACAGTTCACTAAAATGTACACCTCGGGATATTTTCTATTGAAAAGTTCAATTGCATATTTGTACGGTATTTCACCCATACCGTAACATTTAACTAAATAAATTCATTGTTCTAGAGTCAACATTATTTAAAAAGAGAAAGAAAGTTAGTGCCTATTCCTCAAAAAGAAACAACAATGGAGCTACGGACAAGTGTTTCGGAGTTATTGCTCCTCATCAGCGTAGCGTAGCTTAGCGAATATATCTTAGAGTTGAGCAAAACTAATAAAGGTAGGAAAGTATAGTACACACTGATCTCATTTGAGGCCCAAAATGTGGCACATGAAGTATGAAAGTACAAATTACACAGTACAGTTTTTTATATAATAGCCTTATCTTGACTTTTGTAATAATTTAGTAAATTTGGACCCTATATCACGCGTAATAGGAGAAGTCGTCTGGAACAGTTTAGAGTGAAATGGATGAACCGTGAATAAGCGCCACGGATATATAAGATGCGGAATCAGTACATCCGACAGTCAGTTATACTTTAGACAAGCCAAGTGATCAGATAAGAGAAAGACCAGTAGGTAATTTATGGTAGTTATAGTTAGTATGTAATTATAAGCACTAATTATTGTAGTTTAAACACGTAACAATATCAATTATACTAAAAAATGAATAGCAAAAAAAATTGTAGAGAACTCTTTCTACTAGTTTCGTTATTGACATTTTTACGCCAATTTAACAATAAAGCCAGTATTGGCCCAAAGCACTAAAGATTGCACACATAATTATCATCCCTAAACCTGGTAAAGACGCTACTAATGTTACATCCTATCGCCCAATAAGCTTGCTATCAACAATATCAAAGTTGCTGGAGAAAACCATTCTTAAGCTAATTAACGCAGATATTCATACACAGGATTGGATGCCAGATCATCAATTTGGATTTAGACAGTCACACTCCACGGTTCAACAATGCCATAGAATTGTAGACGTAATAAATAAATCCATGGAGAATCGTCAATATTTCACCGCTACATTCCTAGATGTCGGCCAAGTTTTCGACAAAGTCTGGCACCTAGGTCTGCTATTTAAGATCAAAAGAAACCTCCCAAATAAATACTTCAACCTACTGAAATTGTATTTAAATCAACGAGAATTGCTAGCCAAAGTCAATGGAGAAACTTCCAACCGTTTTCTTATCCTTTCTGGAGTGCCCCAGAGAAGTATACTTAGCCTACTCTTCTATATATATATATAGATCTGACTTACCAACGTCAGGAGATATAACCACCGGTACATTTGCAGATGACACAGCATTAATATCAATAAATACAGACCCAATTAATCACATCACACAGTCTTCAAGAACACTTAACACTTAAACACTTGAAACCCGGTTAAAAAAGCGGAAGATAAAGGTAAATGAATCGAAATCAACACACATACTTTTACTCTTAGAAAAGAAAGCTGCCCTATAGTCACTTTTAATCAAGAGAATATACCACAAGCAGACGCAGTAAAATACCTTGGACTCCACCTAGATAGTAAACTTAACTGGAAAGAAAATATAACCAAAAAGAGAAAACAAATTGATCTAAAAGTTAAATAAATATATTGGCTTATCGACCGTATGTCAAAACTATTTACAAAGAAAATAAATTCCTATTATATAAAACTATTATTAGACCCATATGGACCTACGGAATATAACTTTGGGTCTGTGCAGCTAAATCTCACATTGCCATTATACAAAGAGCCCAATCAAAAATGCTCCGTATCATAACAGATGCTCCATGGTATGCATTTAATCATACATTAGATGTAGATTTGAATATTCCCTATATAAGGGAAGTCATCCAGAACAAAATCCACCCACTACTAGAGACGCTACTACAAGCGATGATGCATAACAGAAGGCTGAAGAGATGCTGGCCATCAGACTCAAATGGACACTAAGGCGACTTCGTTGGATTTTCACATTTTCACGCCACCAGTGCAAGCAACTACAAACACTTGCACAAGACAACACAGCTAAAAGATGTATCTGATTGCTAATAAATAAAGTTAAAAAAAACATAAAAGCGACGTTAACATTTCAGTTCAAGATGATGACTAACATTACAGGGTTACAGTCCCGAAAATCTGGATTTTGAGACCCTCCGCAATAATTAGTAAAAAATGAGCCCTCGGAACAATGTAGTTGGATTACGTGACGATTATATAAATTTTACATGAGTAACAGTTTATCGCTAACATGCCCAGTCTTAAAATCCCTGAATAACTTGATTTCATTGGCATAAAGAACTGCAAACGACTAAATTTATTGGTCGAGTGCGATTATTTAATATGAGAGATAAATAGTTACTGTACATTCATCTCTTACTGTATTCTTGTTAGTCTACCATTTCTAACATCTAAATTATGGATTGTCTTGCTTCTAATCTGATTCAAACAGCTACCGCTCTTTTAATATCCTTTTGTATATGAAAGGAACTTGATATGTAAATTAAACCGTTATGCGTAAAAGGAATTTATATTATGATCTTCACTCCATCACATTATTCGGAAAATTTAGGAATTTTATGAGATATTAAATATTTCCAGTAAATTTTAGAAATAAAGGTCAAGCCCGAGCTGAAGTACATAAAGCCATCCCAAGTATTTCAAAGGCAAAACTAAATATGAATAGTATTGTTGAATGTACATTTGAAATTTAGATTTTCAGCTTCAGTTTAATGCCACTCCAATTATTTTTCGACAAAACACTTTAGTTGGCTTACGGTCCGAAATTTATCATACAACGGAAAATTGAACACACAGCGACTCTCAGCAGTAGTATATGCTGCTATTTTTTTTAATCGCTTCTTCATTTTTATTCTTTTGTAACAAAAGTAATTGAAATTTGTTGCAATGTTGATGAGAATACTAACTGAATGTCCAGTTTGTGAATTTTACATACAAAAAAAAAACCTTAACAGCTAACAAAATTACTATAAAAACAAAATGGACAACACTAAAACCCCCCTTATACACTCGAGCATATTGGACGAGCTTGTTGGTAAAAGTAGTTGGAAGCTGACTCAGCGAGCATGCTTGAAGGTGTGTGAGTACGACGAACATAGTTGGCGGTTGGAATGCTCTGCTCATTGTGCGGCTTGCCGATCCCGACCAACACGATCCGAGCGTCGAACATGTTGGTGATTAGCAATAATAATAATAATAATAATAATTTATTTCCATGTAGACTTTGACAACAAAGTATTTGGATAATTTCAAGATACAAATAATTTAAAGAAAATAGTATAAAAGTACAAATGTAAATATTTATAATATCTAAACAATATTAAAAAGAAACCTCTTTTTGAGGTTAGTTATATAAAATTTTCATAAAAAGAGGATACATAATACAACATTAAGGGAGTAGAGTCTGACTGAGTTACAGTATTCCTCAAATTCTTTTAGACTATAAAAGCATTTCTCTAACAGTTGATCCTTTTTTTTTATACATTTATTTAACGTCGGCCTATTTCCGCTACTGAGGCCTAACACCGACGCCTGTAGACGAGCTACCCCCAACCAGGAATTTTTTGCCGAACCTCTTCCCTTAAGAAGAAGGGATCTTTTACTTGCTTAACATTTAATAGACAAGGGACCGACGGCTTTACATCCCCTCCGAGGGATGGTATATCTCCTATACAACCCTCGCCTAAGGTTGTACAGCTTCCGCGCATACACTGATATACAAGCCGCTGGAAGATGAGTGAGGCGAGAACGCGGTTTCCGTTGGAATGGTCACCCATGCAAGTACTAACTGCGCCTGTCGTTGCTTTACATCGCATACCGAAGTATGTACATAGTAAAGACGCACCTACGCTCGCCCCTAGTTGATCCTTTATTTTAGTTTTAAATATATTAGCCGATCTGCAATTTTTTATATCGGAAGGGAGCAAGTTATAATACTTCTGGCCAGCATAGTATGGGGATATTTTATAGTACGTGTGGCTAAATCTCTCTGCATAAATATTAGTCTTATTTCGTGTTGGGTACATATGAATGTTTGTGTCTTTTTTTATAGTTTTCAATATTATGATAAATGTATACAAGTAGTTTTAGAATGTAAATACATGCAAGAGTTAATATTTTTTTTTATCAATCAAAACTGTCCTTCAAAATTCTGTTTGTGTCATTCCAAATATTAATCGTAGTCTACGTTTCTGAATAGTAAAAACTTTGGAATATTCGATTGATTGCCCCCAAGATATTATGTTATATGATAGGGTGGAGTACACGCATGCATCATAAAAATTAAGCCAGGAGTTCTCATGCAAAGTATTTTTTAGTGTTTTTAGTGCAAAAAAAGATTTATTTAATTTAGTGCATATGTGATCAATTTGCTCACTCCAACTTACTGAACTGTCAACAAAAGTACCCAGAAACTTCGTAGATTTACTAAATTTAATTTCGCTTGAGCCATTATCGTTGCCAATACGTAGGCCTAAAGATGTTCTGTACAAACCAGTAAATTCAATATACACTGTATTATTACAGTTATTTATTAGGCGATTAGCTGTGCACCACTCATTAAATTGCCGTGTTACTTGCTCAATTTTATAGGTAATTTCCTCTTTGGTTTTGCCAGAGACTAGGATAGTGGTATCATCAGCATACACGATCACTTTTCCTTCATGTATGTAGTTTGGTAAATAGTTTATGTATCGAACGAATAGTAGAGGTCCCAGAACACTACCTTGGGGGGTGCCTAATTCAACATCGTATAGTTTAGAGATAGTATCCTCTATTTTCACTACTAGCTGTCGATTTGTAGTGTATCCAATCATTTATATTTCCTCGTACACAAGTAATTTAACTTTGAGTTGAGAGTGTCGAAAGCTCGCGATAAGTCAAAAAACACACCAATCACAGTTTCTCCTTTGTCTATACTACCTAATATATGTTGTGTTAGTTCAGTGGTGGCGGTCTCAGTCGAGTAGCCATTTCTAAATCCGTGTTGACATTTACTTGTTTGGTTAAGTTTTAATAAAAATTCGATTAAACGGATATAAATAGCCTTTTCAATAATTTTTGAAAATGGACTTAATGTTACAATAGCTCTGCTCTATAGTTTTCAATTAATTCAGGGTCACCTTTTTTATACATTGGTGTTGTTTTGCTACTTTTAGCTTATTTGGAAATTTTCCACTGATAACCGTCTTAATTATTATATCTGCTATGTATGGATTTAATTCTTAGCTAGCTTAGATAATTTATTATTTAACTGTGCAATTATTGTTTGGATATCCTTGTCAATAAAGGGTCTAAAAAACATAGTGGAATTATTTCTAACTGGTAAAGTACACGCAACACTACTGTCGGAGAACATTGCTTGAACCTGTTCGGCAACGAATTAGTGAAATATTTTCTAAAGTGATTTACTATATCACAGGTGTCCATAATAAGGTCATCATTAATTCTAATATTTATTATGTTCGTGTGAATGTTTTTTCTATTTAAATTCAAATTTACAAGCTCCCATAATTTTTTGTTTTGTTTTGTTTTCGGCGTCATTTATTATTGAATTATAATATAGTTTTTCTCCAAGTCGATATTTTTGCTTAGTTGTTTTTTGAGATTTCTGTAGTTTTCGTGAACGGTATTATCTTTGGTGTTTTTTTGTGCCAATTTAATTCCCTGAGTTGACGCGATTGATTTTTAATGGATCAGAAAGTTTAAATGCACTATTTTTAACAAAGGGTATATTTTTTGACATTCTTATAGGATGAGATAGTTTAAGACACCAGTCGAAGTTACTATAGAACCGTTCGAATGTTTCATCAATAGTTTCTGATAGTTCTGTGAGAGGTGTACATCAATTCAGTACCGGATAAATCCTAAGGCAATGAGACCACCGAGTTGTTTTGAAAATTTATTAAAACTAAAAAATGAATATTGCTATTGAAATTTGTAATGACAAATGAAACTCCCGCCTTTCAGTTAAGCACGTCTTTCCTATTATAACGACCATGCGTAATATACCAACACGCTTGTATGAGCTGTTGGTATAGATAAAAATTTAAAAGATACGTTCACAATGTGGAGATGCTATTAAAAATTTATCTTGTAATAATGACCACAAATTGTACCGATGAGAGATCATTTTCAAAACTAAAATTGACGAAAAATAGATTAAAATCATAGCCAAGGTAGGCTCCATTATTTAATTAGTATGAATATCAATAATATCTTACAAGCGTTGGACTTTTTCGCTATTACTGAAGAATTTGGTAGGTAATCAAAAATCTCGAAAGGTCAATTTAGTGGATATATATCGGGATATTCGTTCACAAGTTTAATGTAAAATATTAAAAATATTTCTAGGTTTGTTACCTTGCAATTACCAAAACTTATAAATATAAAAACGTTATTAAACAGTATGTAAATAAAAAGTTTCTCATGATTTACACCCAGATTCCGGGAAGCTATGGAGCTTGATTTTCCGCAAATCACCGATCTTTAGCAAGCCTCCACCCCAATTTTGCCTACAAGCCCCCATCCATATTCACAAGGTCCTGCATCAACTTCTCGTATTCGGTTGTCACTTTTCTTCACAGCAGTGAGCGCGGCTTTAAATTTTGAACTGGAGTTGATAAGTTTGGTGCGTACATGTATGGAAACCGCCGAGCATGCCTGATTTGAAGTTGGGTTCGAGGTGATTTCCTCGAGCCGAGAATGCTTGAGCGTGTATGGGGGGGTTTAAGAACAAAACGAAAAAAAAATTTGGGAGATTATAAATACTAAGCTGGGACGAAAAAATATAAAGAATAATAATATAAACTTGTGCATAAATAACGAGGAAGTATCAGACAGACGTCGTATGGTTGACACGTTTGCGAATCATTTCTCTATCGACGTACCGAGCAAATTAAATGAAGACTTTGGCTCTAACTTGTCTCTACCGTGTACCATTTCATCTTACGCATATATATTTTGCACCCATTACTTCAGAGATAAATTAAAAAATATACCATCTACATTGTTGGCATAACAGCGACTATGTTAAAACATGCCAAGGATTTAGTATATCTTTTTAATATCTCAGTAAATCAAGGTTGTTTCACCTGAAGAAATCGAAAATTATCGACAAATCTCTATATTAAGCGATTATTTGTAATAGAATTATATCTTTTAGCATAAAATATAATATTCTTACGTCTCTCCAACATGGTTTTACTGCTGGCAAGTCAATGTAAACAGCTATGTCACTTATTAAATTATGTTAACAGCTGTCTAGATAGTGGCAAGTATGTTGTCTCAATAATCTTTGACTTATCAAAAGCTCTCGACACTGTTAACAGTCCCTTCTTCATTCTTAGAAAAAAAGCTTTACAGTCTCGGAATAAGAGGTGATCTGCTATATTGGATAAATAGCTATATGAAAGGAAGGACACTGAAAGTCCAACTCCATGTCCAGTCAAACATACATGACATCATATTTGGAATTACTCAAGACCTCTTCTATTCATGTTATATATAAATAATCTTCCAGGCTACCTAACAAGGGGTCATATGACAATGTTTGCAGGTGACATTACAATAACTTTCACAGCAGACACAATAATTGAACTGAATTCAGTTGTTACTAAGACTTTTTAAGAGGTTAGTGCCTGGGCTCAGAAAGATTAACTGGTTCTAAATGTTAACAAAACAGTCACTATAAACTTTGGACTCCAAAGACTACTACCAAACAATATAAGGTTGCAGGACAATACTACCTTTATCCAAAATACAAAGTTGTTTGGGACTCACTTAGACAACAAATTGTTGTGGAGTAGTCAAATCGTGCATGTCTGTGCACAGCTAAATAACGCTTACTTTGCCATACCACAAATGAAAAGTACGCTAGATGAAGCTGGCATACTAAACATATATTACGCTATACTCATATGTCATTCAGTATTATCACCTGAGGAAATATGGATAGGGATAGAGTTTTTATTAACTTATTTCAAATGCAATACAGAGAGAGTTGCAAGGATATATTTGAAAACAAAAAAATACTAACCCTGCCATGTATATTTATATTAAAGTGTCGCACTGGCACTGACAAAAATATGGAATTATTTAAACGGAGAAATGATTGCCACATGTACAGTTTAAGACATGGAGATCTCCTCAGTATACCCATCCACTAAAATTACAAACACTCTCCACATTTCTCCTTATATCTGTATAAATCTATAAATTGTGTTTTATATATGTGTTTTTGTATACTTTGTTTATAAAATTGTTTTATATTTATATTCTTATATTTTATAATTATATGTTATATTTTACACGTATATTATATTTTATATGTACATTTACTAAAACCTTTATCTGACTTAACATATGTACGTTCAAATGTATCCAAAATGGTCAATAAACATTATCTTATCTTTGTTTTATGATCAGATAGACAAAAATATAACGAAATTATACATCGCTTATATTTTAATGAGATTCTGTATAATCCGCATGCTTACTGTTTGGTTTTTTGGTGAATATTTCCAATAACATAACTAATAAAAGAACTGACTACAACAAATCGTTAAAATATCTGCCTCCAACCCCAACACACTCTGTTGCAGGTAATTGTAAATTGTTTATAATATTTCTATTCATACGTGGCGTAGTTCTTATGTCAGCGAATTCCTGTGCATGGTTGTAAATTCAATAGCACACTTTTTCTTTTAATGATCCCTCAAAAAATAATCCACCGGTGCCAGATCTGGAGAGCAAACTGTACCATTACGACCGCACCCGCTACCGGATTAATGGTCATTCAAATGTTACCTTACCTCTCATAAGTAGTTGCGTCATCCTCTCAGTAATGTAGTCCTCTAATATTAATGCTGTGTAATAACTGTGATATCTCGCAAGAGACTTAAGTAAATTTCTCCATTTAAAATATCAGCAAGGAAATTACGTCGAATTAAATTATTATCTATAGCTCACACCAACATTTATAGAAAATCTGTATTGTGACTTTTTCCTCTGCCCATAAGTGCAAGTTTCTGCTATTTTTAAAATGACTTAAAACATTCATATTAAACTGTTACCTAATTAGTAGACACCAAAAAACTTTTCATGGAGAAGAGTACTCTGAACGCAAAGAAATAACTTGTGTGGTTCCACAAGGTTCTCTGCTAGGCCCCTTGATCTTTTTAACATACATCAGCGATATCAAGCTAACATCTAAAGTTAATACGACAATAAGTGAGTAAAAACAAGAATAAAACTGAGTTGTTATGTGTTTGTTTAACGTCGGCCTATTTCCCCGCTACTGAGGCCTATTACTGGCACCTGTAGACAAGCTACCCTTAACCAGTAGCTTTTGCGGAATCTCTTCTCTTTCGAAGAGTAACAATTTTTCACTTACCAGGGATTTTTCACTTACTTAACATTTAATAGACAAGGAACCGACAGTATTACATCCTCTTAGAAGGATGGTATATCCACTATGCAATTCTCGCCTGAGATTTCTTAAGCTCTGCGCATACACTGATGCTGTGTTCCAGGATCCCAACATTATTAATTTAAGTATGTTAAAGAAACTATTTTAATGTCTCAGAAATACTATGTCGTACAATTCGTATTGAATAAAATAACAATTAATAAGGAATCATTAAACCATAAAAACTAAAAAATTATGGGTATCTGCGGATAAGCCACTCTAACTCTCGTCTTCTCGCTTTACTTTTTATGTTTTAGTCCTTCTTTGGAGGAGGGTCATTACCACCTCTACCACCCCTTTATATACTCCCTTGTAGACAAATTAGTCTCACCTCAATAACCGGTAAATGCATGGAAAAAATTATTGCAAAATAATTAACTGAGCTTTTTTTGCCAACAATATTTTAAAGAACAATCAACATCTTCATGCCTGGATGATCAACTACCACGAATTTGCTCCAATGCGTTGATCGGTGGACCAAGGCTCTTGATAACAACCAAGCTGTCGACGATCACTAACTTGATTTTAAAAAAGCTTTCGACCTGGTTCCCCACCAGGGTCTAATTTACAAGTTACAGCATTATAGAGCCAGGGGACGACTTTTGATGTGGTTGCAGAATCTCGAAGTCGAAGTTGCTGTGCCAGGGTAAGCGATCATATCTCAAGAAACTTTCCAGCGAAAAGTGAAGTGCCACAAGGATCAGTTTTGGGGCCGCTATTATTTAATATCTCTGTCGCTGATTTGTGCGGGACGCTGACATTCAATTCCGCTCTATTTGCTGATGACAGTAAATTTTTTGCTTATCTTTTGGTAGACGTTGCTTTGTTGAAATGAGATATTAGGTTAGTCCAGAGTTCGTGTAGTGACTGGTGCCTTCTTCTAAATGAAAACAAATGCACAGTTCTTCACATCAGTTCTAATAACCCAAGACGTCAGTATAGTGTAAACAGTAATATCATCTCTCAAGTTAACCAACAAATAAATCTCGGCGTTTTAATGTTTAGATTTAAAATGGGAGCTTCATATAGGTGCAGTTATTAAGAAGGTAAATTTGTTACTTAGGGATATGTCGCCTTTAAAAATATGTCTCCACAATTACTTACCACAATTTGTAAAGCCTACATCCGACCCAAACTTGAATATGCAGTGCCTGTGTGTAATAACTATTTTGCGAAAGACATCTATGCTCTCGAGCAAACTCAAAGATGTATTACTCGTCTTTGTCCTACCATTCGGCACCTGCCGTATGAGGAACGTCTAAGTGTTCTTTGATTGTAGTGCAGAAAACTTCGGGAACTTATAAAATCCTATACGGTCACTATTCGTTAGAGGTTAACATTTTTGTGATAAATAGAGATGAAAGGCTACGCGATCAGTTTGAACTAGTGCACGAACAATTTCATAGACTTTGCCGCCAATATTTTCCAAAAGAGTTCTATCGTCAAGAAACAGACTTCCAAGTAGAAATGTCAACTCGCCATCTCTAAATGCGTTTAAAAATCTTACGATAATTTAAGCGACTTACTGTAAATATGTAATATTTTATACGTGCGTCTGTTTAAACGGCTTTACCGCCTAACTGTATTTAAATAATAATAAAGCAAAAATATATTTTTTGTAAATCGTCTTATTTTCAAGTGCAACATACAGACTAGTCGTTACAATATTAATATGGAAACAATGTTTTCTGATTGTTTGGTTTATATTTCATGTTAACTGAAACGTGTACCCTGTTAAACCTGATATATTGTAATACAAAAGAATATAAACCGACTACAAACATGTCGAGGTCTCAGGATTTTGAGAGTAGAGACCTGAATTTCTCTTGTACATCCAAAATTCATAAGAGTAGAAATTACCATTAACACGAAATCGAAGACAAAACAACGTCTTTTGATGTTTTTAAGAGTCTAAAAGCAATGTTTTAAGCTTGTTAGGGTGGTATTTAAAATTGATCTGGTGTCCGAGCGTTTTTACTCGAACCGATCGCCGATGTCGATGGAAGATTAGATAGTGAAACAATGCCGGGATTTATTAGGTCTACTTTATCGGCCGCGCTGTTTGTTTTAATTGGACCATTTGGAATGCATTCTCAACAGTAGTTTTGGGATATGTTTACTATTGAATAGCCAACGGACCGTTCTGGTTTCCTTTAATTATTTCAAGAGTGCGACACAGAAACATGAACAAATATTTAAATTAACTCATCAAGTAGCAAATGAAAAATTAAAACCAGTTGTATTAATTATCGGAACAAATTATGCTATTAATTTTGGGCCTTTATATAGAAATGTCTGTTCTAAAATAAAATGGAAATTATGTTTTAATTTCCGTTCGATATACATGAGAGAACTATTATAGTTGCCGCGTTTAAAAAGATAGGGACAGATTTGTATTCTTTGTTAATTTTTTCTCATTTGAATTTGCAAGCCATCAAGTCCCCTGAACCCAAAAAAGTCTTTTTTTAAATTAGTGTCGTGTGGTTTCACCTAACATGCAGTAGACAAAATCTATTTTGTTTAAATTTTGCGAGGATTACACCTCAAGACGAAAACACAAAATATACCCTAACTCAAATAATAATAATAATACTAATATCTATCAAAATTACAAAGTTAGCTAACACATATGATGATCATGAAGCACTCGAACATCAAGGAGAAATTCACATGGCCTTCATTGATTTAACCAAGGCGTTTGACTCGGTGGACAGGGAAGTGCTCTGGAAAATTATGTTCCGCTTAGGTATCCCTAGAAAATTTGTGGAAGTATGTCGCAGTCTACATACAAACAACAACGCCCAGGTTATGTATAATAATGAGGCAACCGAACCTTTCCAAACCCTCACTGGAGTTAGGCAGGGATGTGTCCTGTCACCCTTACTCTTTAATTTGTTTACCACTGCTCTAACAATTATTGTTGACAACAAACTGACAGTCAGAGGAATAGGTCTCAGATACCGTTTTGATGGCGGTCTCTTTAACATAGGGCGCTTTAGAGCTTTCACGAAGACACGCACACGATTCATTTGTGATCTCCAGTATGCGGATGACTGTGCACTTTTAGCCTCTACGCCGGAAGAGCTTCAAGAACTTCTAGATGTGTATGCCCAGAGCTATGATTCCTTGGGACTTAAAATCAACATTGGAAAGACTAAGATTATGTCAACTCCTCATCAAGTGAACCAAATAGACATTACACTTAACGGAAATTCTCTTGAAGTGGTGGATCAGTTCAATTACTTAGGCAACGTTGTTAATGACAAAGCAAACATGGACAGCGAGATTCGCAATAGAATTAACGCTGCATCTAGAGCACTCTGGGGACTTAGAGAGAGAGTATTTGACAACCACGACCTTGCTTTATCAACGAAAATGGCTGTCTACAGAGCAGTTGTCATTCCAACACTGCTATATGGATGTGAAAGCTGGGTCACTTACGTCAGCAAAATACATTATTTCTGTGTTTATTTCGATTTATATTATTTGCAAAACATAACCTCTGACTGTTCCTTTGACGTAAACGTCACGGGCGCGGAGGCTTTTTTCCAATAATTCTATTATTTTGTAGATTCGGTGTTTTGTTTTCGAAGACGATAATAATACATGTGGTAGAAAACCCAAATAATAGGAAAGAATATTCGTAGAATGCCACAAACAACTTTCAGACAATATCTAATAAACAGATTCTGTTAATGTTAATATTATGTACATCAGTTCGGCAAGATTATTGTCATGTATATGGGTTGGAAATTTATACTTAATGATTTTGTAGAAAAAGTATGTCGTGTGTAACTTATCACGATTACACATATTAAGCCATTTAGCATCCTTAAGTTGATGACATATACGTTGTCTTGATCTAATACCAAAAATTAGCCGCAAGCATGAACTTTTTGTACTCGTCTGGTGTCGACACTATCAAGACAAGGACCATAAACACTGTCACAATGATTAAAATGTGATAGTACCAGAGAGTAGCATAATAAGGTTATAGTTTTCTTCGCCAAATAGTGTATATGGCAATATATCATATTTAAAGAGATGTAAAGCTTTTTTAAACATGTATGTTACATGTTTCTTAAAATGCAAGTCAGAATCAATCACAAGTCCAAGACTTTTAGAGCTGTCGCAGTATGGTATTAATGAGTCACCAATTTTAAACTGAGCCCCTACCCTAACGGAATTAGTAAAATTCTTATTTCCAAACAGAATAACCGATGATTTACTAGGATTGATTTTTATAAGGTGACCATTTGAAATATTGTAGAGGATATTTAAATCGTTATTAATCATATTACAGGTATATTCTAAATCTTCGAACTTAAACGAACAGTATAATTGCATATCATCCGCATATACATGATAATTACAAAATTATAAGGATTCATGAAAGCAAGAGGTATGTATATATGGTGAATAAAATTGCTGTTAACGTATTGGAAGTCTTACTACCAATTTTTACTGGGTGTGTTGTATCAGATAGGAGTGAGGTCATAAAATCTCGGACGCTATCATAAAACCCCATAAAAATATAACATATTAAGTACAATATGACTTAACATGTCAAAGGCTTATCCTTTAGTCCAGTCCAGTAATATTAAAGTGCTAACTTTATTATCAATACAGGCTCTAAATATGTCATCAGTTATGTCAGAAAGATCAGAAGCATATCTGAAGCCTAACCTAAAACCAGACTGTTTTCAAAAACGGTTTAATTTGAGACTAAATGATTTTTTCCAAGTTGTGTGACTAAATTCTGTGGGACGAGCAATTTTAGGTAACAGTAACACATAAGTCTGTTTTCATTGATTGAGAAAATAGGAAGTAGTTACATTCGTTTAAAATATGCAAAATAAACGATAATAAAAAAAGGACAGCAGAGATGGATCATAACGACGTTAAGATGATCATGAGCAGGGGCCCTACTTTTATGTTTTGTATAATTTTTAAAACAGCTAAATCCGTAGTTGGCTCAAAGGAAAACGAAATATTTAAATTATTGTTGATATTATCAGCACTGAAATTTAACAAATTTAACTTACTTAGTATGACCGATGGTCGAGAGGTGAGCGCTCTTGCCTCTCACCTAAAAGTTCCGGGTTCGATCCCCGGTCGTGGCAGTGGAAAATGCTGTGAGAGTTATTTCCACTATACACGAATATTGGGTGTGTGTTCCTTGTCTGTAAATGTGTAGCCCCCTCCAACACAAGGCTCTCCTATGGCCTTCCGGGATAAAAGGGATCGTCATTACCTGTGGTGTATTTATTTATTATTTATTTATTACTATTATTTATTACCAGAGGTAGTAAAAATGTGTTTAGTTCATCCACATTATTCAAGTTATTGGGAATGGCTCTATTTCTATTTTTGATTATATTAAGCTCTTTTAATTCAGCCCATTTATCCTTTACACTACTGTTTCGAAACTTAAAATTTGAGTAAGCTTTCTTTTCAAATCTTATAGCAGCCGTAGTATAATTTCTAATTTACTTATAATAGGCCCAATGTGGAGGCGATTTACTTTTTTATATGTACTTAATGCATTGCTTCGCAGCTTTTGCTTCAGTTTCATGTTTTCTGTAGTCCATGGACTATAATGCCTATGTGTTTTGTTGAAAGTTCTAACAGGGACATGCATGTTAAATAGCTGAATGATATTTTTATTTAGAAAATCTACTTTATCCTCTATGCTGCCCATGTCATAAATCAAAGGCCAAGATACAGATTCAAGATCATTTTGAAATTCTACAAAATCAATGGGCTTAAGCGCCTTATAAGCAATATTTTCAACAAAGGATTCGGGACGGATGAGCTCAAAATTACAGTATAATGATCGGCAATTAACACATCCACAACCTTTACTTCAGTAACATTTTCCACATTGGAAAATGAAAGACAATGGACCTTTGTAATGGAATTTAAGTGAACACTAAGTTCACTATTCGGATTTAACATGTTGATATTAAAATTTCCTAGATATATATGTTCAAAATTGGTGTAAATATTAGTAAATACATTCTCAGTACTATGTCGAGGGAAGTAAATCCTACAATCGGTAATAAAATTAAATATAATTTTTTAATCAAAAACGACCGTAATGATTTTGATAAGATTTCACACATGATTACACACTCTCGGTATAGAAATCATCAAATATATAATGCAAACCATGGCACATTCCAACTAGTACCAAAAGTAACAGTAACTGACACGAGAATCTCGAATGTGTAACTATTACGTAACCTCCACCAAATCTACAACTTTGATGTATAGAATAGAATATAATAGAATTTATTTTACCAATTTTTCTGATACATATTTACGTACATTTGGCACGTCAGGATAGATATTTTACAAATATAGCATTACAACATTAATTAGTAGGCATATTTAACAGGAGTAGATAACATAATACAAGATATTTTATACAAAATAAGACAAAGTGTAAACAAACATATTAAACAATAATTGTAAATAAAGCACTTACATAAACAACATATATTATAACATGCATAAACATATACCTATACATACCATATGAATATTTCATACATATGTTTTCACTAATCGACTCAAAGTTTTCAATTTTATAAACAGATAGCCTCATGAGAAAGCTACTACACCTTCCTATTCAAAAACTACTCGTCAACACTATAAAAGGCATTTTGTAGCAGTAAGTTCTTTACTTCTTCTTTATACGATGGTAGATTCGTATCTTTAATTGATTGAGGCAAAGCATTAAATAAGACAATACAATTATAGCGTAAAGAGTTTTTGAAATTGGCTGTTTTATTTTAAATTTTAGGCTATCCAAAGTTAAGGCTCTCCTGTAGTTAAAATTTACAAAAACCGTTTTATCGTTATTTCATATAAGCTTGTTTCTCTGGTACCAAACATGCATATCTTCAAGTGTCGAATGAATTTTCAGACTTAGTTCCATGTGTGTAGCAGCTGACACCGAAACAGTGGTGTCGTCTGCATACATTGTGGTAATCCTATATTTAATGTGATCTGGTAAATCATTTATGTACAACAGAAACAACAGGGGCCCCAAAATCGAACCTTGTGGAACACCCAAAGTCACGTCATGTATGACCGATCGGCAATTGTTACAGTTTACCACTAGCTTTTGATTTTCTATGTAGGAGTTACTACGGTCTAGGAGGTATCCCCTTATACCGATATTTTCTAATTTTTGTAAAAGGATATTCTAATCCACGCTATCGAAAGCTTTGGATAAATCGAAAAAAAGAGATACAACATCTCTACCTTCGTCTAGCTCTTTATAGATCTGCTTTAAGAAATATGCAGTTGCTGTTTCCGTGGATGTAGTTGGTGTAAAATCATGTTGACACTCGGACAGTAGTTTGTATTTTAGTGTAAATGACATGACACGGTCATAGAGAATTTTTCCTATTATTTTAGATAAACAGCCCAATACAGATATCTGGCGGTAATTATCTACATCGCTTTTGCAACCTTTTTTGTAGATAGGTGTTACTGAAGCTATTTTAAATATATCCGGAATTTGTCATTTGAAGATGTCAAATTTATGAGATATAAAAAAGTGAAAATGATATTGACAGAAATATTTTTTACCAGAATCCAAGTTTCTTTTGATTTGTTTTCAGCATTTAATATCTTATTATTGTAATATTTAAGTTTGACATTTTTTATGTTTTTTTATGTGCATTCTTACTTTCTTTGTAAATTAATATTATGTTAGGGCAATAATTACATCTTTTCATTTTATAATATATTTTCCTAATTTCTTTATCTTCCTCAATTAGTTTTTTGATAACCACTCTTTATCATTTTTGCAACTCGGACTTTTTTTTTACTAGTTTCAGTGGACATGCAACATTAAAACACCACATGATATTCTCCAGGAAGAAAATTAATGCATCATTTAGATTCGGATATAATACGATACTCCAGTTTATATTTGATAATCGATCATTAAATTACTGAATATTGTGTTCTTGTTTATCGTGTCTGTATACCTTTTCATTAGCTATTGTAGTAATATCTTGCTTATGCTTATCGCTTAAGGAGAAAAAAAGAGCATAATGATCAGATATGATAGGAAATACCGTTACCTTATATAACTCGGGAAGAATATTTGAAACAATATAATCAAGGCAGGTTAAGCTTGTCTGATTTCTACTATTTATAAAAACTCGTGTTGGTCCTCTAGAGGTGATAATTAAATGAAGTGAATCGAAAATGTCACAGAGTATCTTGGTGTTCAATGAGTTGTCAAGCAAGTTTACATTTAGATCACCACATAGCACAATGTAGTCAAATTTAGGCTAGGAGGTATATACACACTAATTATTACAGTTTTAAGATTGTTCGGTAAACAAAAGCCGAACCCACATATTTCACTTTCACATACGACAGAAAATTCATTAAATATACCCACCCGGACAGCAAGAATATCATTCGCAACGAAAATCAGAGAACCCCCATGGATACAGTTTCTTCTATAGATATATATAGAGAGATAAATATGCAGTAGCTGTTGCTTGTTACTTTATAGTTATATGTAACTTCCACGTAGATACCACGGTATTGGTATAATCATAGTCACCAATGAAATTATCTCAAAGATTTAGAAACATAAAGGTGTCAAACAGTGGGAGTAACGACTAACTTATATTACCGAAAACCGACTTCAAAGTCGTAACTACTCTCAGAGCTGCTTGCTTTGTTATATAATTAAAGGACTACTTAAATAATTAGATTGCTGAGGATAGAATTATATAGTATATGTTTTATCTGGGTGTAGTACAGCATACCATGATAATGAAAAAATTAAAAATTCTTGATGACAAATTTATACACCTCATATCGAACTCTGGAAGATACATCTCCCTCAGAGATCTTTACGCACATTGCAACGACATAACCCCAATAGCAGACTGCGTCCAGGAAATGTCCCAATAATTCTACTCTTTCAAACTGGGCAATAGTCCCCTTACCACAAAAATTCCACAAATTAGACAGGATAATGCACCATTTCGGATCAAACACACCCTATCATACCAGACGTTACCAATATTCCAGCAACCAGTATAGCCAAACCTTCACCTACTATAACTTCCGCTTAGCCTATCCGCCTTTACTGATATTTCATACCTTTCATCTCTTTAATCTTTCCTGTTCCCCTATTACTTCCTATTTCACCATTCTGTTTAGTGTTATTGATCTCTTTTTGGGCGTTTTTTGTTTTTGTTCTTGTTATCGTTCTCTTTTTATACATTTTTTCACTCAAAATTAGCTTGACTTCAAAATTTCTAAAAAAAAATCAAAATTTTGATAAACCACAGTTTAAACAGCCTTACGCAGTCCTACAGGACCTCATTTCGAGGAAGGTTGCCCGTTTTAAATTTGGGAACCTGTGTCATTAACAAAATTAGTTCAGTGCAGCGCGATAGTTTGGAATTTGTGTTTAGTTTTTAAGTTTTGTTAAATTTCATTTTTTAAAATGTGTTTAATTATATTTTTAATTTGTATTAAGCAAAAGGAGTCAGGACACCTCTCCCAATTCACTACCGCGAACAACGCGGCTGTTGCGCAGTTGGTCCCCGGGGAGACAGCATTATTTATTAACTTGAATAAAATCTGTTTGAATTGAATTGGGTTTATTTTATAAGATCGTTCAACTGAAAGGAATTATGGATATCTATAAGGTTTTTAAAGGCTGAAATCATGCTATTTCATCTCCATGAAAAAACAGCAATGGAATGCCATCTGAATATGTAGTGTAAAAATATCTAGTTATCCATATCATTACAGTATAACAAAAATAATAATAGGTCTAAAACACTTCCCGCTGGAACCCCAAAACTTACTTTAAACTCATCTGAGTTTTCTCCAAAATATTGCATAAATTGTTTTCGGTTGCTCAGATAATTTTTTAGCAAATCATTATAATTTCTTCTTGTACCATACATTTCTATATTCCCCAGACGAGATTCATGGTCGATACAATCAAATACTTTATATAAATCGTTAGTCACAGCCAAAATTTAATTACATTACGTTTATATGCATTATAAAGTATAGAAAAATATCTAGCCAACGCAAAGTGGATAAATTATTACAACAATAATGAATGTGTAGTAAAATAAAAATATACCTTCTACTAAAGTCCAATATTCCACTGTTTCCTATGATAGGAAATCAATTCATTGCCACCAATCAAGGTGCACAATGTGCGTTTCCAAATCAATTGAAAATAATGTAACTTGCGACATACTACGTCTTCAATCGGAAAACGCAAAATAAAATCTGATTGCAATAATCTCCCAGCAGGTAGATTAATCCTAGAGAAAGTACAGTACAGGGCCGCTGTACATCGCCAGATGGAGCCACCTGGCAAGTTGCGGACTTCTCTCGTCTGCAAGTTGATTACTAGAGAAACAGTGTAGGGTTGTTGTGCATTTGCCTATGTCGTACTGATGAGAGCTAACAAACTCGAAACTAGTCTACAGCTGGCAATGCACGACGGCCCTGAACTGTAGTTCTTTAGTATCAAACGTTAGATATTAAGTCCCTTTAAGTCATTATAAAAGTTTTATTATCATTCCCATTATATTTTTATTCTGATAGTACAGACATATTGAAATAGTCAAGTCAAGGCTCTTATTTTGCTGTTTAATAGATACATTTATTTAATGAAAAACTAAATTATATACTAGGAAACAAACCACTTATTTAAAAGAAAGTCAGACAGACTTTTCACATTATTTCTCAGTTAAATTCAGTAGTCTACGTGAGGCCAAGAATTAAATAAACAATCGCGCTGCCTTATAATAATATATTATTAGTTTTTCTTTCCACGGCTCCTACAGTTTCAGATTTCTGATATGGAGTCAGGTGAATCTATTATAAAGTGATGGATGACATTAAATTAGTAACTAGTTGGTATGGTGATGTTATCTGATCAGATTTTGATGGGCTGTATAATAAAATAATAAATTATACGATTTATTTATATGATCAGATTTTAAACGACTAAGTATGTTGTGATGTTAAATATCTTATAAGGAATTTGACATAATTATTGAGGATCTCTTATTATGTTAATTAGTGATAGCCGGTTAATTATATTAATTTTCATTTACTTCTGATGCATATAAAAAGCAGAACATAGAGAATGATATGCCTAAGGTCTTAGCCATCGTCTTGAAGTTATTTCTAATAATAATAATAGAAGGAATAATCACCAGCAAGTTGATCTTTCTTATTGAACGAAATATTAAATTAGAGTTCGGTATTCCTACACTGTAAAATTTCAAAATCGTTTTAATTTCATACCGACCAATAATAGCACAAATAAAAGGTGGTCCAAAATTATCTTATAATAATCAAACCATACCAAATCATACCAAAAATAATGGTAGGATTTTATATAAACTTATTTTCGAAAATGAGTAACCCATAAAAGGGGTATAATAAATGTTAGTTTAACCTAACTTAAACTAGACTAAACTTAAACTAAAATAAAGTAAAACATTCAGAGATAAGAGAGTGCGGGAGGGAGAGGAGATAAGGGTACTTATAACACGAAAAAATGGATTATAAAACTGATAAATGCTAGACAATTGCTTACAAAATTTCTGCATATTAAGTAATTTATTTTTGAATTCTTTTGTGAACATGACATATTTTCTCCAAATATATCTAGATATCCTTGTAATGAATTATAACTTTTTCCAGTTCTAACAGGAGTGACTTTAGTTCATAGTTTCTTGTTGGTGTAATATAAGAAAAAGTTCGTCTGGAACACCGACAATTATTTTATTTAAGGCAGCTATATTATCTTACGAAAAATTGTGTATAAGTTTATACAAATAAACAATGTCAAAGTAAGTTCTTCTCTTATTTAGTGTCATTAAACTATAAATAGAAAGATGATCTAAATAAGAGGAGTTACCAGTATACCTCATCTGTAATATGAAATTAATATGCTTTTTAAACTTATTCTGTACATTTGCCAACATTTGTATATATTTCGTATAGAAAAGACTCCAAAAACCATGGACTAGTAGCCTAGTTTGAATCTTACAAAAGAGAAGTATAACATAATATAATTTTTTCACATTTAAATGATCAGCAGTTACGTAAAATAAACCCTATACTTTTATAGGACTTATTTAAAATACTAATTACATGATCATTAAATGTTAATTTGAAATCGAATATCATACCCAAATCAGTTTTTGTATTATTATTATTATTATTAGCCTTTACTCGAGTCCGAGTATAAAAAAATTTTACAGTCGATAGATTGTGTGTAATAAAAAACAAGTAAAAGGTGTAGTCTATTGTAATTCCCATTCATCTACGGTGCACACGACTATGGCTATAGAGGCCAATTCGGGAGAGCACATGTCGACCGCAGTCAGGACAAACATAGACTTGGTTAGGTCTTGGATTCGGCCTTCTTGCAGCAACATTTTCTTGATAGCTGGCCACAACCTCTCGCCATTCGGTTCTGTCCGCTGCAAGTTGTTCCCATTACTCGTCTGGAATACCGCAGGATTTTAGACTTTCATGGAGAACGTCTTTGAACCTCTTTCGTTGACCGCCACGCCTTCTTCTACCGCTTAGCAATTCACCATAAAATGTACATTTAGGAAGGCGATTATCATGCAAACGATGAACGTGGCCTGCCCATCTTAGGCGTGCTCTTGAAATAAGCACCTCAATTGGAAGGCTGTTTGCTCTCCTGAGTACTTCCACGTTTGATATGTGATGGAACCAACGGATTTTCATCATACTTTTGAGGTGTCTTTGCTGAAAACGTTCTAATTCTTTCACATGACGACGGTAAGTGACCCAGCTTTCACATCCATATAGCAGTGTTGGAATGACAACTGCTCTGTAGACAGCCATTTTCGTTGACAAAGCAAGGTCGTGGTTGTCAAATACTCTCCCTCTAAGTCCCCAGAGTGCTCTAGATGCAGCGTTAATTTCTATTGCGAATCTCGCTGTCCATGTTTGGTTTGTCATTAACAACGTTGCCTAAGTAATTGAACTGATCCACCACTTTAAGAGAATTTTCGTTAAGTGTAATGTCTATTTGGTTCACTTGATGAGTTTCTAAATGTTTGTTTCCGATTTCATGTTTATAATCAATCATATTCTTACGCAACGTGAAAGTCATTACCTTGCATTTATCAATATTAAAGGGAAATTGAGTTTAACAGACCAATTAAATATGTCTTCGATGTCATCTTGTAATTGCAAGCAGTCTTGTAAAGACTGGCAAAGAGGTTAATTGATGAATATTTTACGGTATCTACAATATCATTTATAAAAATTAAAAACAAAAGTGGGCCTAGGTTTGAACCCTGGGGCACTGCTGAATCTGATGTGTAGTAATCCGACTCGAAATTATTTATCATTACATACTGTTGTTGACTTATTAGGTAGGTAGACATAAAAGTTTTAAATCAGTAGAGATGCAGAAATTTACAAACTTTTTTAACAATATTTTAAGGGGACGGTAACTCAGTATGCTAAAGCGTCTGACTAGCAAACTGAGGGTTCGAGGCCCGCAAGGCGAAAAAATTTTTCATAAAAAGAAATTGCCCCAAGAATGGTTCGGGCTCCACAATAAACTGTAGGGCCTCGTCTCTCTTTACCTAGCACAAGATCCTTGAGACCTTCCAGGAAGTTACTTCGGTAACTTGAGCGGCGGTTAAGAAAGCAATATAATATGCAGTGATCATATTTAGCAAATGCTTTGCTAAAGTCAATATAGATCACATCCTTTTATCATTATTTGCCAAAGCATCCGTCACAGAGTTCACAAAGTCTACTAGAGTTCCATTTACTGAAATTTTTTTTCTGGAACCCATGTTGAATGCTTGATATTTTATTCTTAGCGTGCTCGGGAAGGTAGTGATATACCGGGTGTCAACAGATCATGGTAGATTATTTTTAAGAATATCAGAATGAAACTTGGTAGATGTATTACACGACCAAGAAGACGCTTTGTGGCATAACTGTCATTTTTTCCTACTTCCCGTTTTACCGGAAATGATTCAAACTTGTGATTTTTAAATGGAACACCCTGTATATTATTATATTTTTGGAATCTTTGAAAAATTCTGAGTACGGTTATGTCCTGTAAGTGACATTTCGACTCCATGAAAAAAATTTGACTCGAAATTTGTTGGTACATCTGGAGCACCATGACCAGAAAAAATTGCTTGTAATGTGCCACTGTGATGTCAGAAAAATCAAATCGAGCATAAAAATTTGAAAATGTGTATTTTGTGGGCCATCAAATTTGGCCTGAACAGGTTTTTTTACCAAAAATAATTTTTTTCAAATGGATCCATAATGGTAGAGTACTACCATAAAATAGCGGATGTTCTAAGGAATCGGTGGATGTGCCCAAAAGCAATTTTTTCTTGTTTTAATTTTGTTTGTTTTTTTTAAATTTTAAGTCAAATTTTTTTCATGGAGTCGAAATGTCACATAGGTTATCACCCTACTCAGAGTTTTTCAAGGATTCCAAAAATATAATAATATACAGGGTGTTACCTTTAAAAATCAAAAGCTGGGGTCATTTCCGGTGAAACCGGAAGTAGGAAAAAATGATAGTTATGCCGCAAAGTGTATCCGTGGTTATATAACACATCAACCAAATTTCATTCCGGTACTCTTATAAGGCAAAAAAGGGGGTCTACCATGATCCATTGACACTTGGTATAATAGTCTCGAATATTTTAGATAAATTTGACAATATAGCAGTGGGCCGATAATTTATAACTTTCCTTCGATCTCCACTTTTAAAAACAGGAGTAATTCTTGCGATTTTCAATTTAGCTAAATTAAATAATAATGCTGATGAATTAACCAATGTCTTTTTGCAACCCTTTACATAACTTGGTATATTATCATGTCCCATTGTTCCCTTTGGTTTTAATTTATCTATCGCCTTGATGACATCAGCATCAGAGATCTGCCTAATATTCACTAGTTCTAGTTCTTCATTATTAATTATACAATTTTCGAATGTAGGATCTATTCTATGCCTGTGTCTGGCTGATAGCCGCGTTGTTTAAAGCGCGAGGTAGCAATCCCGATTAATCACACGAGTATCGCGCTACCGCCGGGTTCGAATTCCGGCTCCGGCGCTGGTACATACTGTCGGAGGAAATGGTCCTTTTAAAAAAAGGCACTTGGTCCTGTAATTTCGCCTTGGCTCACCCTGTATGTTCGAAAATAATTTTCAGTCGTAGACTTTTTCATCTAGTTTACTTGCAATTTTTTAAAAAATTTCTAGCTATAGTAGAACTCAAGATATCGAGGTCCGACGTATTCTGTAGCATTGTAAACTCTTCATCGATCGAAGACTTTTGCAATATCAAGAATTAGAGCCATGCACTTCTTCGATTTATCTAAAATTATAACAATTTCCTTAATAATTAGAACTGCATGTTCTATACTTGTATTTTTTAAAGCCAAACTGTTAATCCGTGATCACATCTTGTTTATCAAAAATTCCACCTGATTGCTTTTAAAATGTCTTAATATGTTTCAAATATTTTTGCTAAAGTAAGGGGTACATAACTTACTGTAATTTTTATTTTCTATTTTGTTAATCTCAATTTTTTATTTTTATGTTCTATCCTTTTATATGTAGTACATTATTTCAGTTATTTTCCATCTTATAATTGGTGCCTGTACTGCTGAATGGTGCGTTTCTAAAATAAAATAAAATGTACGGCTGTTTCATTTCTGAATACAATTGCCACTTCAAGCCGAACAGTTACCCAACTTTCATGTTAATATTTACTGCGACTTAAGGTAATTGCCTAAAAAGGAGTGTCTCATTGCGGAACAATGCGAAACCTGAAAAGTATATGCAAAACAGCCGCAGTGCAATAGGCTTGTTGACACTTTCAATATTTTTGTAAACCAAATTAATGTAAAATATAGCAGCGATGCATACCGACTGCAAACGTTTTAGCCGGTTTGTGTTCAGAGAAATATTTTAAAGT
Source organism: Leptura quadrifasciata (assembly GCA_963675555.1). NCBI lineage: Eukaryota > Metazoa > Arthropoda > Insecta > Coleoptera > Cerambycidae > Leptura > Leptura quadrifasciata. The sequence continues at coordinate 135,504,801 of OY776675.1, read as the reverse complement.
TTAATAAGACTGTAGTAAAGTTTATCGTTCACACCTTGAATTTAAAACAGGGAACAGTATGAGATTTCTGGATATAAAAGAACATACTTAAGGACAATAAAATACTCTTTTACCACTTTCAGATTTCTTTTATTTGAAAAACGTTCACGCAAACTCTACAGCGGTAATAATTCTTATACTTAAAATCCTTCTATCCATGACGTTATTTTTTTCTTTTTAACGTAGTCGCGGGAGGTGCTGTTTTAGCTTCAGGCGACATATTTACGATCATCCAAAGACCGAACGTCGAAACCTAACCTAATTTATATCGGACACTTCTTTGCTGCGCGTCGTCATTCCTGCGCCCTTATTTGGCAGAACAAGACTTCTTCAAATGCCCGTGAATGCGGTCTCCATTTACGTACAGGCTGATTAACCAATAGTAATCATGTCGGTATTTAGTAAAAGAAGCCTATTATAAATTATTTTTAGTATTACTTACTTATTCCAAAGAAAATTATCAGGGAATATTTTTATTGTGCTTCTAATAATTTATTTATATAAAATTCCTGATAAAGTATCATTTGAAATCCAACTTAAGGTATAATTAATTATTTCTGTTATTTTATTATCTGTAGAAGCACGCACTGTTTTGCAAATTACAATAAATATTATTGTTTTAAATCATTGCACAGGACACCGCAGCAAATACACGTGAAAACGTGTTTAGTGAAATTTTCTAAACTTTTTATGATTGTAGATTTAGTCCTTCTAATTAAATTCCCCATTAGCGAAACATACCTTAACTAGTTTCGGATTAGGGGCCATCCAAATTTTGAAATCTTACATGATTCCTGCCTTAAAATATTTTATAAAAAATATTATATTGTATTTTATAAAAAATATTTTATAGCAAAAATTAAAAATATTAAAATCTTCATAGTGAGGTATAAACATTTAATAAATATTGCTCTAACAATTATAAACCTGCAGGGAGTACAAGAGACTACTTTTTTATGACTTTGGGTCAGAGACCATGTATCCAGTTACAATTTGTTAAAATTATCTAAACCTAAAAAAAATGGAGTAGAGTGAAGAAGAGCAAATAAGGAAAATATAGGGAAACACGCTTCTCGTCCACGGGTCTGTCAGGAAATAAGTTTGGCATTACAAAAAAAAGACCACGGTAGTTAAAAACATAAGGTTAAAACCAAAGGAAAATAAAGCTAACCTATAGTTTGATATTAATATCTATCAAAAACCAATCATTAGTACATACATATTTACATAATTGTTGCTCTACATTTTACGTTTATTTGTTGATTTTGATATCCTATATGAATAGGTACAAATACTTTTCTACAAGTAAAATAGAGGTTTCGGATAGATGCACCTCGATAGTACTTTCTTATGATTACATATTCTGAATATATTTTTAACTTTTTAACCTTATTGATAGACCATACAATTAACTTAAACTAAATTTTTCTTAGCACCGTTTAATTTGACGGGAAATTTTCAAGGGGGTTTGGGTTCAATTTCACATATTAAAAAGGTTTTGTATGAAATATTTTTAAAATTGAGTAAATTTTTTGAACGTACTTGGATTCGCAAAAAAAATGTTGGCAGCTTTCTTGGAGTCGCCTCTGGTGCTCTTTCGAGAAATTTTAAAAATAACCTATCGATACAGTTTTTGAGGGAATATCGGCAAAAATATTTTTAAGCTCTCCTTGGTGCTCTTATGAGAAATTCGCAGAAGATCAATTTTTATTAGAAATATTTTTTGAGTCGACTGATGCTGTGACAACAAAACCTAAAATACATTTCTGATATAATTTTCCATCCTGAACAATTTTTATTTGAAGCAGTTTTCAATTTGATAAAAAAAATTGTTTGCAAAGCCTCCCCGAAACCGCTCCTAGTAGTCTGAGGAGAAATTTGCAAAAAATATTTTCGATGTAATTTTTCACACTAAACAATTTTATATACATTTTATATACAAATTTTGAATTCTACCAAAACTGCTATTTAGGGCCTACCTGGAGCCGCTTCTGCCACTCTAATTAGAAATGATTGAAAAAAGCTTTTTTTTCTACTCCCTACATAGAAAATACTATTTTGCTCCCTCATTTCAGGTAGCAAATTAGTATTTTTCCTCCCTTGGGAGGAAAATATTTTGACTCCCTAGGAAGGAAAATACTTTGGCTCCCTCTGGAAGCAATCAAGTAGAAATTTCAAATAGCTGTAATGGTAGTGTATAGACTTCTTTTATTGATACACAAACTTCCTGAAAATGTATAATAATACTTTTGACGTATTTGGGTTTTTGATTGCCATGTATAAGAAAATATAATAAAATATATGTAAAACCAATGTAAAACACTGTAAATGATCGTAGAAAAAATCATATGTATTACACAGGAGCAAAGTGCCATTTCCTCCCTTGGATATTCGCTATCCGCGGGAAGAAGTTATGCACTTTTCTCCCTCGTCATACAAATAGCTATTTGCTATGAGTTTCCATCTTAAATAATTTTTATTATGTAGGACATTTTTTGACTCAACAAAAGATTTTTTAGGCCCCGTATGAAGCCGCTCCTGATGCTTTGACGAGAAAATTGGAAACAGTTCTTTTATTGCAATTTTCAACTTTAAACAATTTTTATTTCTATAAAATCTGTAAAATTCGTTCATCATTCTATAGCATTCTAAACTCTTAATCGAATTTTTTTTCTCAACTGTTCAATCGTGTCAATTTCAGTATTATAAACTCGTAATTTTAAATAACTTGCCACAGTAAAATCAAGAGGAATTAGGTCATAAGACCGAGGCCACTGATCGGTGCATCCGCACCCCGGCCAATCCACCCATTAGGATAGTGGTCGTAACACTTTTCTATATGCCCTTAATGTAATTAATTTAATTTTTTACTCCCTTTAATAATAAGGTGGGGGTGGCAATGGGAGTGGTAGAGGGGGTAGCTAACACCAAAAAAAATTTTATTTCGTTCTTGTACACACACTAAATCACATTTTATTTTTTTTACTCCCATTCATAATAGTGTGGGGGTGGTATTGGGGGTGATTGTGGGGGTAGCTGATGCCAAAAAAAATTTTGAGACCTTGACTTTTCGCACATGCCCTAAATTGCAATTTTATGGGCTCTTTTACCTGCTTGCTTTACCTATTTGCCGTTATTTACCCAATTTATCCCTGAACCCTTCAACGAAATTAGATCAAAATATAATCTAGTTACAATATATAAGTGTACTAAATGTCAAGTCAATATCATAAACGGTTCCAGAGTAAACATGCTCACAAAAAAGTTACAGACCGACAGACATAAATTTTTTTCTCTCAAATTTAAAATCTCGACGTTTCATAACATTTTAAGCCTATTTAACACTAAATACAAAAATCATATGGGTAAATATAAGCATTATTAATACAGAATAGACAGACATTATTACAGGATAGATGAAGCGAAACAAAATTAAATACGAATATTTTTGATGGTGTTGTCCCTCTTCCTGGTTTGAGGAAATAAATGTTGGCCAATGGTGTGACTACAGCAGTGAGGATGACCAACAAATCCGTATCCTCGCCGGCTAGAGCGACCTTCTCATCACTTTGGGTAACTTCGATGGCTGTGGCGACGATCATATGATCAGGGTCCTCACAAGCTTGTTTGACTGAGATACCTTCACTGTCCAACCTATCAGTGTAAGCAAGCTGAGTCGCTCCTTGTTTCTGTCATTTGAAATTACTGACGTACTCCACTCCCACTAGCTCTCATTGCAGCAGCCACATTTCATCCAGGCGTTTTAGACTTTTGCTGCCAAATTCGTGCTCTGCGATTTTATTTTATTGTTTTATTGTATTTATTTGGACGTCCTGAATAACACTTGGTAGTTACACCACAATACATCTGGAGGAATTCGTGAAATCGCTTGGGAAGGTCGCGAAAATCGCGGATTCGCGATTAACTCAGTTTTTATGTGCCAAAACGGGAACAACACCTATTATAAAAATTGTACATTTGTAAGTTCTCTACCTTAAAGGTCCTATACATTTTTTTCGGGCGCCTAAACGTTTTGGAGATATGCTGCGAAATAAGTGAAAAATGCATTTAGTTTCTTTTATTTATATTTTTTAAATATTTTTGTTATATTGGATAGCACAGAATTGTTGAGACGTTCAAACATGGTTGGGAAAAGACACTGATCCTGAGCTGTTTGGCTGGATTAGGAAGAATGATATTTTGCAGTCAGTACCAACGCAGTTACCACCAGGACCAGATATATTGTTAAAACAAATTTTTTGCAACTGTAGGGTTGTGCAGGAAAATGTAGCCGTAGGAAAGTAGGACTGAATTGTTCAACAGCTTGTGGACATTTTCACGGTCACTCCTGCTTGAATACCGCACCTATAATTGCTATGAATGAGGAAATGGACGACGTAGAATCTTATCAGAATGAAAGTGATGACAACGATTTGTCATTGGACAATAACGTTTCAGATACCGAAGAAGTCGCAAATATTGGCTAATTTAAGGTCCGGCATAGATTAGGGCTCCTGGGGAAACCATGTAAATAAAGCATGCCGAGTATTCTATCTCTAACGTGGTGCGGAAATGAATGCATTTTTTGCCTTATTCACTGTAAATAAATGTAAATAAAAGGTATAAGTTATTCTAGTGGAAAATAAAGATCACCAAGCTCTATAACAGCAATATTTAATATTCATTCTAAGACATAGGAAGCAAGATAATTGCGAAATATGTGGTACAAAAGAGGTTTGGCGGAACTAAAGGCATTTTTCACTTACTCCGCGTCGTATCTCTAAAACGTTTAGGCCTACGTAAAAAATGTATAGAACCTTTAAGGCAGAGAATTTGCAGATGTACAACTTTTATGATGGGTGTTGTTAAAAACCGCGAATCCGCGATTTCCGCGACCTTCCGAAGCGATTGTCACGAGTTCCTCCAGGTGTACCGTGGCGTAACTACAAAGTGTTATTCAGGACGTCCAAATAAACACAATAAAAAAAATTTCGTCGAGCACGAATTTAGCACAGAAATCAATTTTACAGCTAAAACGCCTGGAGTAATTCTTCTCCCTGGTGTAAGAATTATGACATGAGACGTGTAGTTTTACAATCTCATATCTCTGAAAGCGAGTATGCTTCCCATCACCTCGCTTCTTACTGCACTCACCCAACGTTCTGATTCCTCTTGCTTTCACTGCCTTATCCTCCTCTATTGCCTCTCCACACACAGTACACGCGTCCATCTTGTTGTATCGCACGGAAATAGATTGATCACTGGAAGTTTACTGTCGTATACTGAAATGAGAATGTGGGTTTATAGTTCGACAATTCAGCAAAAGGAGGGAAAAATGTGGAAAATTGGTTAGTGTTATATATTATGGCTTACTATAACCTAAATCTTAATACTAATTTAATTATTGCAAAATTCTACAAATGAATTAGGTGAACATATGATCATTTAATATATACATATTTATCTATACACGCACATATACAATTATATAAAATAATATAGGAAAAGTGAATAGGGAAAGCATTAAATAAGAAAAATGAAACAAACAAAAACTGTTAATCCAAGAGAAGCTTGACTTAATTTGACTTAATTTAGTGTTAAAAATGTCGACATCATGTGCAATAATTTCGTAGCTACGGCAGATACAATATAGTGGTGAAAACATTAAAGCATTTGTGTGTATATTAGAAAAGTAAAACAAGGATGTAGATCCGGTTGACCTGGTAGGTGCTCTAAAGTTGATTTGTTCAAGTAATTGCGAACAGTCGATCATGTTGTTTAGAAGTTTGTATAAAAGTATAACACTTTGCATCTCTCTCCGCTGCTTCATAGAATTGTATGAAAAACGATTCAGTAGTAACGAGTGATCATAACCTATAGGGGGATTATTGATGATCGATTGTAAATGCCAGGAATTTTAAGAAACGTCTTTGAATGCCTTCAGTATTGTTAATATGTACGTCGTAGTGGGGGTTCCATATCACGCTCGCGTATTCTAGTTGGGGTCGCACCAAGGTATTATATAGAGTTTTTATGGTACTCGTATTTTGAAAATCTCAGGCATTTCGTATGAGAAACCCTAACATTTTAAAAGATGATGTCACTGTGTTACTTATGTGCTCTCTAAAGGAAAGATGTGAGTCAAATGTTACTCCTAGATCTTTAAAGCTATCATGATGCGTCAGGTTCGCCTTATTAATAGTATACTTATATTGTATTTTATTTAATTTCCTCGTAATTGCATTTATTTATATTCAGAGAAAATCTGAATTTCCAATAATTCTATTATTTTGTAGATTCGGTGATTTGTTTTGAAGAGGATAACAATACATGTGGTAGAAATAATAGGAAAGAATAATCTGAATTTGTTACACCACTCGTGAATTGTGCTTAAATCTCTCTGCAGCTTTTCGCAGTCTAATTCGTCGTCGATCTTATAGTATATCTTCAAGTCGTCAGCATATAAGAGAGATTTACAACTGAGATCGATGACGATATCGTTAATGAAAATGATAAACAGTAAAGGGCTTAAGACCGACCCTTGCCGAACTCCTGATTGAGGTTCAAAAAAAGTTATTAGACTAAGGTTAAAACCAAACGAGACAAAACACCAATGGTGCAGCCTATCAATGGCCTTAGAGAAGTCCATATAAATAACATCGACTTGTCCACCGTCATCCATAACTTCAGCTATTTATATTCTTCAGCTATAATATTTTGAAACAATCATCAATAAGTATCATAATATTGAATCGCAATCAGGTTTATATAAAAACTTAAGCGAACTCTCTTTTATTTATATTCATGATCTGTATAGCTTTTTATACAGGGTGTTGCATCATGAGAGGGACATAGCTTAATAGGAGGTAGAGAACATCAGTGGTAACCGGAACCTCCCATAGAAATGTCTCATTGGGCCTTCATTACGAGGTTGCTGGGTGTTAAATAATTTTTGGCCAAACCTGTTTTTTGTCATAACTTTGACAGGGAATGAAATAACGGATTCGTATTTGGTACGGCTAATGTACTAACGAGCCCCAAGAGGTGCATGTATAAAAAAAATATATCCAGGTCCGGACTCACTATAATTTATGTTTCTTCTTTGCATCAATAAAACATCACCCTGTATATATTTTTTTGAAATTTCGATACGATATTCGAAAAGAGCAAGAAAAAACAAACAAAATGGCCTATTTCATTTTTTTGTTACACCTTCGTGGTTATTTAAATACGTTGTTAAATGTGCAAGAAAATGGATTACAGAACCCTATTAAATGAGGGGCACGTGAAATAAATAGTTTTATAACTAAAATTTGCAAAAATTCTATTGAGCCTAGGTGGTCTGGGTGAATCCTAATTCCGGCACGTTTTAAAGGTCCATTTTGGTCAAAAACTGTGGTCCTAATAAGTAATCGGGTATGAAATAACAAAATTTTTAATCAATCACAGTAGGCTTGTTCAAAGAATAAAAGTGACAGATAATTTAAACCATTTAGGCCTAAGCAACCAGTTACTTTGATCAAGAAAATCATCAACATTTTATACTTAATAAAAATTGGAAAAGAGAACAAACTAAAATCTAAATAAATAAAATATTTTCCATTCAATTAACAATAAATAACAAAACAATAACTAAATGTGTTTAAAAATAAAACGTAATTGACACTAAAGTAAATTTTCAAAATGTCCTCCCCCACACTCTGTGCATTTTCTTGCGCGTTTAGAAAGGTCACCAATTGCTCGACGTATCATTTCTGGATTATTCCGTATTTCGTCGCAGGTTGTAACGATGCGCTGGATTAAATGTTGTCTACTTTAAATTTCAATGCTATAAACCTCGTTTTTTAAGTGGCCCCATAAAAAGTAATCACAAGGGTTACAATCAGGAGATCTTGGTGGCCATTCATGTGGACCCCCGCGTCCAATCCATCTATTAGGGTACACATTGTTTAAGTGTTCTCTTACTTGAAGGTTAAAATGTGGTGGGGCCCCATTATGCTGAAACAACATGCCTCTTATACCGATATTTTCTAACATATTCGGTAAAATGTTTTGAAGAAAATCAAAGTAAATTTCACCATTCAATCTTTCTTCAAAAAAATGTGGCCCTATCAAATGTCTATTCACAAGTCCGACCCAAACATTTACAGAAAACCTGTGTTGCGAACGACGTTGGCGTACCGCATGTGGGTTTTCCTGTGCCCATTTATGATTATTTCGTGAATTGTTTACTCCATCCCTTGTAAATTGTGCCTCATCCGTAAATAAGGTTCTGTAAATGACTGGGCGATGGTTAGACAACCAATGACAAAATGCCAGGCGGGGGATATCGTCGCCTTGTTGAAGACGCTGTACCTGCTGGATATGATATGGATGGTAACGTTCTCTTTTTAGGGTTCTCCATACTCGCCAATGAGGAATACCAGTTGCCAAACTGATTCGTCTAGTGCTCATATTTGGGTTTTCTTGAACTACGTTTATAATATTGTTTTGTTCCTGCACACCTTGTTGTAAAACACGCTCCACAACTGCAGAATTAGGAAACTTTCCGTGTTGTCTTGCATACTGGAACACCGTACTAAAGGTTTTATGATTAGGGCATCAACGACCAGGAAAACGCAGCCGATATTCTCTTTCCGCCGACCTACCATTTCCATTACAGAAACCATAGATGAATATTATGTCAGCATATTCCACGTTTGTAAATTTTACTGGCATAGTTAAAATATTTTCACAAGTTTTCACTAACTAAATGCGGATTATTGACACATTAAATTACTAACAAACAATTATTCAACTGTTTAGGAGATTTCTTTTTATTATCTGTCACTTTGAACAAGCCTACTGTGATTGATTAAAAATTTTGTTATTTCATACCCGATTACTTATTAGGACCACAGTTTTTTACCAAAATGGACCTTTAAAACGTGCCGGAATTAGGATTCACCCAGACCACCTAGGCTCAATAGAATTTTTGCAAATTTTAGTTATAAAACTATTTATTTCACGTGCCTCTCATTTAATAGGGTTCTGTAATCCATTTTCTTGCACATTTAACGACGTATTTAAATAACCACGAAGGTGTAACAGAAAAATGAAATAGGCCATTTTGTTTGTTTTTTCTTGCTATTTTCGAATATCGTATCGAAATTTCAAAAAAATATATACAGGGTGATGTTTTATTGATGCAAAGAAGAAACATAAATTATAGTGTGTCCGGATCTGGATATATTTTTTTATACATGTACCTCTTGGGGATCGTTAGTACATTAGCCGTACCAAATATGAATCCGTTATTTCATTCCCTGTCAAAGTTATGACAAAAAACAGGTTTGGCCAAAAATTATTTAACAGCCAGCAACCTCGTAATGAAGGCCCAATGAGACATTTCTATGGGAGGTTCCGGTTACCACTGATGTTCTCTACCTCCTATTAAGCTATGTCCCTCTCATGATGCAACACCCTGTATATGTTATACTTAGATATTTGATATAAATATTATTATTATATTCCAGATACACATTAATATCTAGAACCTAAGTTGTCTAAATTCTCTCATATAATTATACATTATTTGTTGAAGAATTCAGGGAAATCCTTTTTTTCATAAATTAAAATAATAATGAACAATCAACAAGAAAGATGCAATCGTAAATTTGTACATCAAAATATGGTGATTATCGATACTGCAGCAGGATCAAACGATTTTCCCCATCGAAAGCAAGTTAACTTCATTTGTTATCACCATTATGATTTCGCATTAAGAAATGTGCGTGTGTTTTTCCACATAAATCATCCATGCAAATCATTTCAGTTGGTAAATATCACAAATGAGCAGATTCAACAAGCTAAATAAAATTTAACTAAATTAAAACACCTGTAAATCATGACATAAGTGCTGTACCACCCCGTCGTTTCCTTAAACAAACAGTGGCTCATGTCCCCAATTACCCATTACCTATACGAGGTGTTTAGAGCCCGGCGAGTGCTAATGGTGGCGTCTCACGCGCAAACACTCGTAAATCACCCCTAGAGCTGACCGCCATTCCCGATAGCCCAGACCATTTCTATCTGTGGACAGATCTGTCAATCGGCCAGAGCAGACCCATTTGAAATGGAAATCGACCTGCTCTGGAGTCACGGATTGTCTTTCTGTGATGTTACACATCTGGTTGGTTTTCGATGTGATTTAAGCAAGGTCGAGGGGTGAATGTAAATCATAGGTTTTTATATGTGTTATCAAGTGTGAAGGATCTCGGCGTATTTTATTGTCTGGAGAAATATCGCCTTCTTTATTTTATCGAATTATTATACCAATTTGATCAATACTGATATTGAATAAGTTACTTTGAAATCTATTGTAAATTTTTATTTTTTTTTTCGGAATATAGGTATGTACCATGTTTATATCGTATAATCAACATTTGCTATATATTACGACATATACAGGGTGTCCCATAAGTGGACGATCAAACGAAGTAGGGCGATGGGGTAGGTCATTTCCAATCAAAATAATCATACATGTGGTTATAATAAAATTATGATTTTTTGTCGTTTTCTTTTTTTAATTAGGTGCACCTTTACGATAAAGGCATTTCCATGACCTTTATTATCATTTGCCATTTTAAAAAAAGCTGTTTTCTGAACACTTTTTGTCCATAAAGAAATTCAGTTAATTTTTAAGTGACGCCGACGGATAAAATGTACTAGTAAAAGTTAACCAACTATCAGAAAAATTTGTCGATTTAATGCAGATTCTAACATGGTATAATACATAGGGTTATTCAGGACAGATTTTTTTTATGAATATTTTTTAAAAAGTTATTCGTGTTTGTTAAAAATTACGTTTTACCAAATTTCAAGCTGGGTTGTCAGAAATAAAAAAATTTAAGTAAAATGAATATTTTAGTACTATATAATTTTTTACAATAACTGTTCGAAATTTCTGCCATTTGCTCTAACACATAATCGTCATCACCGAATAAAATTTCGGAACGCACGTTTGTATTCTTAATAACATTGATCCCTTGTCTTATTTTTTACCGTAATTCTTGTTCGGTTTGGTTTTCAATGGCGCAAACAAGTTCTTTGAAATAACCCCATAAAAATAGTCTAAAGTAGTTAGGTCAGGTGACAATGGTGGCCGCTAGATGGTTCCTTCCCTTCCAATCCAGCGATTTTCGTATTGTGAATTGAGCATGTTGAGTAGAAGCCCCATCACACTGTAACCACATTTTTCTGCGTGCTTCCGTTTAGGTTCTCTTCACTATTGAGCCTTCTTGGTAGCTCGAAAGGTCCAATCAATTTCCCTTCAACTATTCCTGCCCACATATTGACCCCAAACCGGTGTTGAAAATGGTCATTTTTTACACCCGCGCTTATACCCGTTGCACATGATACGAATGCAATAAGGCCATTTTTAAACTAGGATCCACCGTGGACTTCGGAACTCTTGAACATCTTGACATGCAACGAACATTTGTAGACGGATCTTCAGTCACTATTTCCATTATTTCGTCTCCGTCGATGTCAATTCTAGGTGTTCCTTCTCTACGTGGATGGCCAGGGATTTCGCCTTCACAGTACCACCTATGCACATTTTGAAACACCCTATAGTCAGGGTGTCATTCTCGATCGGGGTATCGTATTCGATACACTCTATGACCAGCCCGACCATTCCCGTTACATTTTACACAAGACATTTTACACAAGATTTCAAATAACAACCATTACCAATAACACTACATGCATGTAGATAAATTCACAAAAACAATGATTTAGTTTACTAATGTCAATTTTCCAAATGGTTACTTGATCGATTAACATGTTGCATGATACCATGTACAAGACGAACATTTTTTTAAATACATTTTAACGAATGAAAAATTATATCAATGAAAAAGGAGAAATTTTTAATACAAAAAGTTTTTTTAATTTGATACCAATTACCTGGATTTCTAGTCGGTAAAGATGAAAATGGAAAGCCCTAGTACTGCACTTCAGGATCCCATTGTCTGGTAAGGCACCCAATCTAAATTATTTGGCAATTTATCCTTGCAAGAAGGTGTTTGATGCCAAAGAAAGTTGATGTGTAAAGATTGCTTAGTAAGAGCCTGCTTAATACGTACGAGTACATAAAAATTATGCATAAAAATAAATTCTTCATAGAAATAAATTAATGCTTAAAGACTAATTAATTAATCAATCTATCAATTAATCAATTACTCATTTAATCAATTCTGATTTGCAAACTATAAAATGCCAAAAATGAAAGAGAAGAAAATATTTTATTACCATGTGGTAACATGTAGTATTTTAAATACTTATTGAATTAAAAAAATTAAATTACTGATATAATGATATTACAATCTACAATATAGTACCACTATACAAACTTGAAAAATATAGCTTTACTAAATTGAAAGCTGCAAAATTTGTACGAGTGTTGCCATCTGTTGACGGGCAACTTAAGCGCACAAGCTGGTTCTTTTCTAGTTAAATTTCCTTACTAACAAGTTACAAAACCGATTAATAGAATCAATAAGGCGAATCTATGATTCCTGCACAAAAATTTGACTATGTTTAATAAATGGCATTTATTGCACATAATCTAAAAGCGAAGTGCCCTAATAAACAGTAAATTGTGTACAACTGTTTTGTGAGAATTCAGTAAATATATTACATCACACAGGATGCACTATATCACTATATAACAGGTTAATGATAAGGTTTCACAGTTCAATCTGAAATAATTTAGCAGTTATACAAAGAAAATTTCTGATAGTTGAAACAGTCTCACTTACAAAAACTGAATCAACATGCTATACAGATCGTGCCAAATATAAGTAAAACACCAATTATTATATCAAACTGTTAAATGGACATAAGCCATGTAACACTCACTCACACACTACCATTTATGAAAAAAAGGATCGAATTTTGAAAAATTAAATTCGTCACAAATACGAATTACTTGTAAAAAAAATTGATTAAAAAAATCTGTCCTGACTATTTGTTAGAAGTGTTATCATATTAGAATCTGCATTAAATGGAAAACTGTTTCTGACAGTTGGTCAACTTTTAATAGTACATTTTATATCCATCAGCGTCTCTTAAAAATTAACTAAATTTCGATATGAACAAAGTGTTTTTAAATGACAGATGATACTAAATGTCATGGAAATGCCTTTATCGTAAAGGTGCACCTATTTAAAATCCAATTAAAAAAGAAAACAACAAAAAAGTCGTAATTTTATTTTTAATTAATTTTTTAGTTAACGTACTAATGATTTCAGGGGAAAATAAAAAAAATTGAATTAACTTTTGAACTATCAACAATCGGATAACCACATTTATGGTTATTTTGATTTTAATTGACCTCCCCCATCACCCTATTTCGTTTGATCGTCCACTTATGGGACACCCTGTATAATAATATGTCTATAATGTATTAACGACCACAAGAGCAAAATATAAAAATCTGGTGTATAAAAATTATGTTATCAATATAAAAAATTAAATGAAATGTAATTCTATCTCTTTCAGTGTTATATAAAGAAGAAATTCGTTCAGTATTCCCAGTAATATCACCTATAATATAACTTCAGCAGTGTTATATGTATAATGTAATGTGGGGGTGTTTTATAATTACAAACTCTAGCTCACATTTAAGATAATTTTATTGCATGAAATATATTCGCAGCCTTTATACAGCAACTTATTAACAGCTGTATAATGTGGTTTATAAAAGCTGTCGAAGTAGAAAGGTTGCCATAATGCTACTTAAGTGTTTATGTACCCTTTACAAAGCTGATCGCAGCTAAACTTCTCCTATTTTGGCTATATAGATTTATTAACATTAATTTAAGGGTATCAATAATATTGTTGATAAAATTGATTTTATTACTGATAATATTTGACAATTATTTAATTCACATGCACCCATGAAATCTCTAAGATGTTCTAAAAGAAGTTATGCTACATGGATTACGGATAATATTGAATTAATGCAGAAACTATGTAACAAAGCTTTGACAAAATTCAAACAAACCTGGGCAATGTGGTCATTGGTTTTATTATAAACAACTCCGAAATTTAACTAATACTGCCATTAATGCTGAAAAGAAAGCTTATTTAAGATACAAATTTAACAATTACAATGCAAAAGACAAATGGAGTGAATTAAAAAACTAAATATTTGTAAAAACCGACACATCAAGATAGCTGAACAGTTAAATAATGTGGATACTATGAACAATTTTTTTATTAATTCCTCAAATAATTTTGAGACACCTAAAGACAAGTTAATTAACTTTTATAATATGAATGAAGAATGTAATGTATAGATGGTTTATTTTCATTTAAACAGATGTCTGATTTAGATGTTACTAAAATAAAACATAAAATCAAAAGCTTAAGGATATGATAAATTAAATTCAATATTAATATATTTATGCTGTCCTTGTATAGTTCCATTTTTAGCACATATCTTTAACGAGTGCATACGTAGACACTACGACCCTAAAACCTGGAAAAGGACTTTAGTATTTCCTCTGTCTAAAATCAATCAACCTTATCAATTAAGTCACCTAATATCTATTAGTGTTTTACCTGTCTTATCAAAAATTTTTTAAAACATTTTAGAATTACAAGTTAGTAGAAGTAGAATTTTTAAATATTAATAATATTCTACTTTTAAAATTGCGTTACGGCTCTTGTTGACGTAACTGAAGTAACTGGTGACATCATTGGAGCTATTGAATACGAACAAAATTCTTCCCATATAATTTTATCATTTTTGATATACCTAGTTCAGCAGACGGTACTCAATAATAATATTTCGCAACCGTTAACGGTACTTTCAGGAGTTCCGCTGGAAGTATACTTGGCCCATTATTATTTGTTATCTTTATATCAAATTTTCATAAATCCTTGCCATTATGTAATTACCACTTATATGCTGATGATAGACAATTTTATTTATCATTTCACATTGAAGATCTGATTTAAAGAATTTGATATCAACTTCAACTGATCACCTACTTAAAAAATTAACCCGATTAAGTCATCTACTATAATATTTTCTAATGGCAATGCATGTGAATTTGTATGAAAATAATTTAATATACAGATTGGAAATGAAGTCACCTTCAACCATAGCTCTAAAAGTCTTAGTCTTATTATTGATCACAAGTTAAGGTTTAAGCAGCACATAATGAGTAAATTAAGATTTGCATAGGGTGCACTAAAAATAATATATACTCAGAGAGACTTTTTGTGGTAAAAATTGATGTGGTAAAAATGTTATGTGATTCTTTGGTTTTGTCCCATATTAACCACTGTGATGCGGTTCATTGCCCTTATATTGACAATATCGAGGTGTAAAGTATACAAAAAGTACAGAATTCTTACCTTCGTTAAAATTTTTGAATTCAACATCGTCAAAGAATATCTCACAAACTTCAAACGGCTGGTTGGCTGAATATGTACAATCGTCGTAAACTTCACATGGCTTGTTTTTTTCATGAAATTTTAAAATTTAAGTCACCAATATCTCCTCAACAAGCTGTCCTTTCGCGCTAATGTTCATGACATTAGTATTAGACGCAGACATATTCTAACTGTACTTCAACACAGTAAGGAAATCTTCAAAAGGTCATTCTCTTATAACATTGCTATCTGTATAAATATATTACCTTTTGATGGACTAATCCTTACATGTGAAAGTTTTAAAAAGACATAAAAAATTTGTAATGCAAAACTAATAAATCGTTCTTTTTTCTTCTATCTATCTGTTCTTCTGCTTTCCTTTCTTATTCTTTTCTCTGTTCTAGTTATCTGTTTCTCTCTCTTTTCCCTCTCTGCGTTGATGTATATTTCTAATTTTATTATATTATGGATTTTATGATTGTATAGATACGAATTCAAAGCCATATTATATTTATTTTTTGTCACATAATTTAGGCTGTGGTGGAAGAACAGTTGCTGATTGTGTCAGTAAACTGAATTATTCTGCCTTTTATTTGCCTATCATTTGTATTGTTGCTTATATAATCTATTCTTAATTATTGTAAGTTTGGATGAATAATAAATACTTTATTATTATTACAATTTTTTAGAGTCTAAAAAAATATTACCCTAAAATAAAAGAAAATAATAGAGAAACTATATCCTACTACCTTGCCAAATGTCACTAAAGATTTGTTTTTGTTTCTTGTTATGGATTTTGGAGATCATTTACTTAAAAAAGTATAAAACTTGTTGAATTTAAGCATGGCGTCTGCAGTTATAAAAAAAAAGGTTGTCCAATGAAAGTCTTGTGACATTCAGCAATTGTCATTTTACAAATTATAATGTAGAAAATAAACGTATAAGGTGCACATTGTACATGTTCAAAAATGTTATGCATGTGCCTTACATACTTTATGCAACTCTCTACGAGCCTGGTCTGTTGTCTTTTTTATATATTACTTTTCATACAAGATGCACACACACGCTTGGTCCAGCCGAAGCACTGCTGGCTGTGTAGGTAGCAACGCTGATACATAAAGTAATGTGCAGTCGTTGCTATAAATAGGAGATGAAAAATTGCATGCAGCTCTGCCCACGCTATGGTAAACTTAACACTGGTGTTTACTCTAACCCTTTAGATAACGAGTGCACTTTCCATTCGGAATAAATTGCGGGCAGATTTAATCGTAATAGCCTAAGCAGCTCATGTGTGGTTTCTTGAACTAGTTATGTAAAAGGCGGATAGTTATCGTAGATCATCTGACTCAGAAATTCAAGAATAGAAAACATTTAATATACAATGTACAATATTGGTTTTAGGGGAATACACGGTTTATAAATAATGAGAAATGTTGCAGTCAATCGTCATTGACTATATTACGAAGAATAATATGTGTTTTAATGCAGCTTCCCAGCAAACATTTTGGTTTCATTTAACGTCGAGACTATCTAAATTATGTATAATAAGTTTAGTCGCAAAATTACATTTAACCATATTTAAGTAAAATATACGTTGACGCGACGTGGATATAACATAAGTGGAGAATAAGATTGCGCCGAAATTTGGTTATATTGACCAACATAAGTAGAATTACATCTAAATCCACATTGTAGTAGCCCAGTACGTTTGGTTAATAATACCTGTCTAGGGAAATTTGACGCCAGTTTAACGTCACGACGTTGATTTAACTAGCTTTAGGTAGAAACTACGCACATATTTGCAAATGACTTGTGACTCCAAGTGTACAAAAAAGAATTGTATACTTATTTGGCATTTTTATCTGTAACCAATAGAAAGAAATATTGTTGGAAGTCACCAACGCAACTAAAATACATACCTAATTCACAACAAAGATTCAAAACGAATGGGGCGAGCGCAGGTGCGTCTTTACTATGTACATACTTCGGAATGCGATGTAAAGCAACGTCAGGCGCAGTTAGTACTTGGAGGGGTGACCATTCCAACGGAAACCGCGTCCTCGCCTCACACATCTTCCAGCGGCTTGTATATCAGTGTATGCGCGGAAGCTATACAACCTTAGGCGAGGGTTGTATAGAGGATATACCATCCTGCGGAGGGGATGTAAAGCCGTCGGTCCCTTGTCTATTAAATGTTAGGCAAGTAAAAGATCCCTACTCTTCTTAAGGGAAGAGGTTCGGCAAAATTCCTGGTTGGGGGTAGCTCGTGTACAGGCGTCGGTGTTAGGCCTCAGTAGTGGAAATAGGCCGAGTTAAATAAACGTATAAAAAGAAAAATTCAAAACGAAAAAATGTCGGTGACAAAAATGTATCTACAGTTCACGCTTGTTGAAATTAATGCGAATGAAACTTTGTCGCGCCTGTTAACACTTCTACTTTGAAAAATAACAATGCCTCTCCAAAATACACTTTAACAAGAAAATTTCTATTACCTGGTAAAAAAATTCTAATAATATTGAGCTAAAACTATGTTACATTTCTTGTGTATGATTTTAAATAAAAATTGATTTTTTTTCTGAGATTTTTAAGCGAAAAAAATTTCCTGTCTGTCTGTAAGTTTTTTGTGCGCACTTTTTCTGTAACAAGATCTGGATTATATTTTGATCTAATTCCGTTGAAGGCTTCGGGGGTAAATGGGTAAATAGTCAAAGCAAGCAGGTAAGACTCCATAAAATTGCGATTTAGGGCATGTATGAAAAGTCGAAGTCTCAAAAAAAATTTTGGTATCAGCCACCCCCCCCCACTATCACCCCCAATACCAACCCCACACTATTATTAAAGCGAGTAAAAAAATTAAAATGTGATTTAGTCCTTATACAACAACGAAACGTTTAAAAAATATTTTTTTGGCGTTAGCTACCCCCTCTACCACCCCCATTGTCACCCCCACCCTATTATAAAAGAAAGGGAGTAAAACATTAAATTAGGATTTAGTGTATATACGAGAACCAAGGTACCCTAAATTTTTTTTGGCACTAGCCACCCCCTCTACCACCCCCATTGCCTCCCCCACCCTTTTATTAAAGGGAGTAAACAATTAAATTAGGATTTAGTAGTATACGAGAACCAAGGGACCCTAAAATTTTTTTGGCATTAGCCACCTCCTCTACCACCCCCATTGCCACCTCCACCCTATTATTAAAGGGAATAAAAAATTATATAATTAGTGTGTGTACGAGAATCAAGGGCCTCTAAAATTTATTTTAGCATTAGTTACCCCCTCTACCATATCCATTACCACCCTCACCCTATTTTTTAAGGGAATACAAAATTAAACTGGGATTTAGTGTGTATACGAGAACCAAGGGCTTCCAAATTTTTTTTACATTAGCCACTCTCTCTACCACCCCCATCGCCTCTCCCACCATATTTTTAAAGTGAATAAAATATTAGAATACTGGGATTTAGTGTATATAAGACTTGGATACAAAATCTGGATGTCGAAGTAGTGATTCTTTGGGCAGCGGTTTTTAAATTGGTGGTCTATAGTCAAATTTACTATGTTGTAAATTTTCTATAATATTTTTTTTTGTGCAAAATATTGTGTATTAATATAATTGTATGTTATTAAAGTGTTTCTAGATTATAAGCCTATAAGAAAGAATAGAAATGTTGTTTTTTCTTCACATGAATATTACTATGCATTGCAATGGGCGTATAAATACGAGATAAGGCAAAAAGTGCCTCACGGCGGTCACAGCTTTGAAAAGTAATTGTGCAGTGAAAAGGTTAAGTATATAAACAAGGTAGAATTTTTCTAAGATATCGACCTTATATTACTTTAAAAGAGAGTAACAGAGGCACCAAATGAGTTACTATGGAGGTATAAAATTATGTAGGATTTCCAACCAAATCTACCTAGTAGGATATTCTACTATAAAGACGATTTTTAGTTGCCAAAAAAATATATCTTATCTAATTATGGTATCTAATTTTACTTCAAAGGAAATTTATCCTAGGGGTAATTTTTGGTAATTTTTTTAGTAATTTTTCCCTTTCCGATTTGGTTAAAATTACTTTTAAGCAGATTTGTGTATAAGGTAAATTTCTTGGTATAATTTACGTAAATTTAAATATAAATTAGAACCATTTGGCAAATTTAAATCGGAGGTATCATTTTGTAGTTAATTTAACGTAATAAATACCTTAATAAGTAAATTCGACTTTTACCAAGTCGAGTTACAGCTAATTTTATAGAAAATATTTGCTGGGGCATCTTTACCTAGTCTCCAGCTCATGATGTTACAAGAAGGTCACAATACGTGTCAGTTTCAATTTTAGTTGTGATACTTTCATTTCATGTCACAATTACTTTCACTTCGCATTGTAATTACTAATTTATGATTACATTTAAGTACGTAACCTAACCAGCACGGTATCCAAGTCGGCTAAAGAGCATTGTGTAGCAAATTCATTTTTGGTAAAAGTCTGCTGTGTTCTGGGTTCGATCCCCGCACCGACACTGGCAATGACGGTGGGTAATGAATGTTATCTGCGTTTTTCAACTGTATAACTCCCTTCCGGATATTACATATTACAAAAAGTTGATTTATGTAGCAGCTGTTCCATTCGGTATTAGCCAAGGATAAATTAATAACTGAAAATCATGTCTTTTTATTTTAGGTCTTTTTGTTTCAGAGAAATTTTATTTACTTTACCCTAGTGCTTATTTGTTATTACTCCAAATTAAAAAAAAATATCCAAATTAAAATTGAAAATAATGTTCTGACCTACATGAAGACATTTAGTGGCATGTAAAGGTAGGTGACTATATATCCACCAGGCATTAACCAACAGTAGATTACGCTTAATGCAGACATGCTGATATACAATGTGTCCCCGGCAAAACGGTATTATAGGTGTAAATGACAACTTTTTTTGAATTACAAACACAATTTTTTGTAATCTGCTCTTGTTTTACCCAAAAACTATTTTTAATATTGAACATAATATTTTTAGTCGCAAACTCCTCTATAAAATCCTTATTTTACTATAAGGAACGTAATCAGACTGCAACCAACAGTTACTCTCCGGGCTATGTGCCCCGCCGAGCGCTGAATTACAAGTTACAGGTCTGGCGCGTTAAGTGTAATAATTGCATTTTACCATCAAAACGCTAATGCTTCGATTGCAACAAACACCAGCCGAAAGACTGATCCTACTTAAAGGAGCTCTCTTGCCAGTCGTCACACACCACTTGCAGACTGCAGTTTCGAGCTGTTGACTCTCGTCAATGCAAGGTAGGCATGTGACGACCGGCACGAGGATTCTTTGACTATTTGGTAGATCCCGGTATTAGATGGCGCTAGATGGCGCTAGATGGCGCCTGCTGACTATTTTACATGTCGCTATTGTAAAAATTGCTTGTTGCAATCGAAGCATTAGCGTTTTGATGGTAATATGCAATTATTACACTTAACGCGCCAGACTTGTAACTTGCAATTCAGCGCTCGGCGGAGCACATAGCCCGGAGAGTAGCTGTTGGTTGCCGTCTGGTTACGTTCCTTATAGTAAAATAAGGGTTTTATAGAGGAGTTTGCGACTAAAAATATTATGTTCAATATTCCGCCCTCTAAAAGCACATTTGTACCATTTTTAGTATGTTAGACTTTAAAAAATTTATAGAGGAAGCTGATAACAACTTAAAAATAAAATCGGATCAGGTAAAGTGCCTTTTCTGTGCGACATATTGAACAATTTTATTAGAAAAACTTGCTCAGAAATAAAAGATATTAATTACAAAAACTAAATACATTTTTTTTATTTATAAAATTTTAATTTTTTAAGAAGAATATGCAATATAACAAAAATAAAAGTGATCCGTCTTTGTGTCAAACGTCAACTTTACAAGAAAAAGTTTATCTAGCACTATGCTATGGCACTGGCGACTCAAGCATTAAAAATCTGATTTCAAAATTTAATGAAAAGTTTCCGAATGTCGTCCTAATGATACAAAAGGTATGGAGAATTGTGAAAAATTCAAGAGAAGCGGAAATATAAATAAACAAACTAGGCAAAAGAAACAGTACAAGATAATAATAATAATAATAACTTTTATTTGCAGTTCATAACACAATTATTATTTTGTTATGTGCTACAAAAGGACTGAAAAGCAATAAGCATTGATCTAAGTTTCAGCCCGAATCAACTGACATTAATTAAATAATTAAATGTTAGTCCTTCAAATTAATTTACAATACAATACATAAATATTCAATTATTCACTGAGTAAGAGTACGGAACATCTTAAACTAAAAATTAAATTTGAAATAAACAGGTAAGGCCATTTGCATCTAAAACAATTTAAAATGTAAGGTATATATGTATGACTTAGTCTAATTTAAGAGGTTAAGAGAAATTTTTTGTACATGATTTTAAACTTAGGAAATTTAAAACTTTTGTAATCAAACGGTACTTTATTGTATAATAAGAATATGTTATATGAAACGCATCTACGTATAAAGTAGTTCTATAATGTGGAGGTGATATCAGCCCTCTGAATCTCAAGTTCAAGGTATAGACGTCACTGCGGTATTTAATTTTATTATATAAATATGGGGGACTTATTTAAAACGATATTATGATATAGTGTAGTCCAGCGGAGCTTCCGCCTTGTTTCCATATTTAACCATTTTGTATCTTTTAATTTATGTGTAACATGTTCGTATTTCCTAATACCATATATATATACCGTAAACAGGCCTTTTGAATTTTCTCAATTTTATTAATGTTTTCTATATCCAAACAAGGGCCATATACGGCATCACAATAGTTAAAGTGACTCAGCACTAGCATATCAGTAATTTTAATTTTAAGGGATTGAGATAGAAAATGACGGTGAGGGTATAAATATTTTAGATTAGCGTATGTCTTCTGTGTACTTTTACTTATGTGTTTTCTAAATCGTAAATCAGTGCCCAGCTCAACACCAAGATTTCTTGCCACTCTAGTACATACTAAGCCCTTGTTACCTACTGTAATATTTATACCTGCTTCAACTCGCTCTTTGTACTTTCCAAATATAAGAACAGATGATTTTGTAGGGTTTATAGTTAGTTTATGACGCTCTGACATTTTCACTAGTTTTTTTAGATCAGTATTAATCAACATTGGAAAGACTAAGATTATGTCAACTCCTCATCAAGTGAACCAAATAGACATTACACTTAACGGAAATTCTCTTGAAGTGGTGGATCAGTTCAATTACTTAGGCAGCGTTGTTAATGACAAAGCAAACATGGACAGCGAGATTCGCAATAGAATTAACGCTGCATCTAGAGCACTCTGGGGACTTAGAGAGAGAGTATTTGACAACCACGACCTTGCTTTGTCAACGAAAATGGCTGTCTACAGAGCAGTTGTCATTCCAACACTGCTATATGGATGTGAAAGCTGGGTCACTTACCGTCGTCATGTGAAAGAATTAGAACGTTTTCAGCAAAGACACCTCAGAAGTATGATGAAAATCCGTTGGTTCCATCACATATCAAACGTGGAAGTACTCAGGAGAGCAAACAGCCTTCCAATTGAGGTGCTTATTTCAAGAGCACGCCTAAGATGGGTAGGTCACGTTCATCGTATGCATGATAACCGCCTTCCTAAATGTACACTTTATGGTGAATTGCTAAGCGGTAGAAGAAGGCGTGGCGGTCAACGAAAGAGGTTCAAAGATGCTCTCCATGAAAATTTAAAATCCTGCGGTATTGCAGACGAGCAATGGGAACAACTTGCAGCGGACAGAACCGAATGGCGAGGGGTTGTGGCCAGCTATCAAGGAAATGTTGCTGCAAGAAGGCCGAATGCAAGACCTAACCAGGTCTATGTTTGTCCTGACTGCGGTCGACATGTGCTCTCCCGAATTGGCCTCTATAGCCATAGTCGTGTGCACCGTAGATGAATGGGAATTACAATAGACTACACCTTTTACTTGTTTTTATTGTATACAATTTATCGACTGTAACATTTTTATACTCGGACTCGAGTAACGGCTAATAATAATAATAATAATAATTAATGATGTCATTAGCCTGATTCAAATCGTCATGAAAAAATGAAAAATAAATTTGCGTATCGTCTGCGTATAAGTGAGCTTTACAACTGTTTAAACAATTTGTTATGTCACATGTATAAATACAAAATAACAAGGGGCCAAGGATTGATTCTTGTGGTACACCACACATTATCTTTCCCTTATTTGATATACCATTACATGCCTCCACATACTGCAGCAGATGATGCAGCAACATTATTAACTATGGATTCTCTCAGAGAGAATCCAAAATTCTTTAAGAAAGCGCGCTAGTGATACAGGGATAAGTAAATCGTTAATTTGTAAAATATTTAAAAAATAAATAAAGTTCTTGCATTCAAACCAAGATTTCGACATAATCTTGAGTACGGTTAAGAAGATAAGCGCTTATAGTCTTGTATGTTAATGAGGGAAAAATTTGCAGAAGACCGGTTTTTTCATCGACATGTCATTTTCTCTGATATAGCAACTTTTACCACAAATGGTGTTGTGTCTAGTCAGAATTGGCGCTACTGGGGCGATACAAATTAGTTAATGTTTGGTGTGCAATATCCTACAATGGTATAATCAGACCATACTTCATTGATGGAAAATTAAATCAGCATAACAATTTTTAATGCCACTGGATGAAAAAGCACGTTTGTATTTTCAACAAGATGGTTGTTTAGTCCACAGCACACAAATAGTAAGGAATTGGCTGAATAATAATTTTCCAGAAAAGTGGCTTCGACGATTTGGATCCTTTCCGTATCCACCCAGATCGCCTGATTTGACTATTTGCGATTTTTATTTATGAAGTCATCTGAAGCAAACTGTGGAACATGGAGGAACATAGGTAGAATAAATAAACTTAAGTTATCATTATTTTTGTAACATTAATTTAAAAAATGTATTTAGTTCTGTAATTTAGTACAACGTCATATCTTTTAATTCTGAGCAACTTTCTCTATTAAAACTTTTCAATATTTCGCACGGAAAAGGCAATTTACCTTATGAGATTTTTATTTTTAAGCTGTTACTAGCGCCCTCTATAAATTTTTTAAAGTCTGACATACTAAAAATAGTTTTTGGGTGAAGCAAGAGCAGAATACAAAAAATTGTGCATGTAATCTAAAAAGATAATTGTCATTTACGCCTAGAATACTATTTTGACGTGGACACATTGTATAATGTGATCGTTAGCTCAAACTCAATAGTATTCGTCAAATTTGTCAATAATATCATTAATAAAAAGTACAAAACTAGGGATCTAAGTGTGGATCCCTGCAGAACTTCTGATGTTTTTCTAAATAGCATAAACTGGAACGTACGATTACGGCAAGTTAAGGCGGAAGTAAATAAATAAACAAGAAAGTAGCTGGACCCGAAATTTTGCAATTTGTGTAATATTGTTACGTATTTACAATCTTCAATAAACAATTTCTAAGCGTAAGTTAAAATAATTGCAACAATAATTTTCACTAATCTCTACTTTATTTAATGCTTAATTACAATAATTAATCGTTATCGTAACCCACTAATTATAACTTCTTTGATCCACTCTAGACATTAATAGAATTCACAACATATTCTTTATTTTATCTGTTCACTTGTTCAGCTAATATAAAACTGTACTCCGTGCACAGGATTCACTCCTTACATATCCGTGGCGCTTTATTCTCGATCTTTCTAGTCCGTGACTTCAGATCTTTCTAGTACGCCTAAGATAATCCACCGTTTTCTCGTATCTGTGGTAATGGTAGTTCGCCAGTTGACCCAGGGATGGCGCCACTTTACCGGTAGCCAACTAGGCGACTTCCTTTCACTCTGCTACCGGGGATTATACCTCTCTCCGTAAGAGGGCGGCACATAGCAATATACTGTGATCCATTTCCTCAAACGCCTTAGAATAATAACATTAACTTTGTTACTTTTAGTATGCCGTTTGGAGTAACTAAAACATATACTGCGTTTTCGCGACGGCTGGTAAGGGAGGAGAATACAAAAGCTGACGTCATTGCTGAAACCAAAACATACTACATGTAACCTACCTTGGAAGGTAGTTACTTATAGTTAGCTTGTTATGTTAGTGCCGTAAAACTTTGAACACGTCAATTTGATTGTGTGAGGTTATGTTTCAAATTTGTCAAATCGTTTAAAACTGTATTCTTGAATACTTTAAACCTGTCTCCAATCATGTTTAGAGTATTTTTTTGACCAACATAATGAAGAAAAATAAGCAATAACTTTTCGGGGGGCCACTGGATAATTATCACCTCTATATTTCTTTGTTATTATTGTGTGGATTATTTTCAATAATTATATGTAGTAAATAAAAAAAGGGGTTTTCATCATTTTAAAAACTCATAAAATTTTATTTCCGTATATTTCACTACCCACTTCCAGATGTATATTGTCTTTATACCATCTTATTAGTAGATTTAAACATGTCAAGATCATATTATTATCTGTTGACACAACCACATCGTACAATTCGGGGTTCGTATTGAAAAACAGGTTTTCCACTATTAAAAATAAATGTTCCGTCATTGTATAAACAGTAAGAATTTTCAAAATTGATTCAAATAATTTTCGCTCACGAACCACAAACGTTTTCGCGACGAGAGCTAAGACTAATGCTAAGAGAGTGGGGAAAGTTACTATAACTTACTGTGTCGTACTTTCTGGTCAGTTAAAGTTACTTGCGAAAATTTTGTTAATCAGTGAGATAATGTTTCTGATCTAAACCTATTGCAATATACTGCGCACACGGTGAAGACGGGCAAAAAGTACATTTTATCAAAATTATACTCTCGAACCAGAAAGAAGTAGAGTGAAATTATTTCCTTAAAAACAGCTGCACGTGATTACATCGCTTTCAAACATTATCAGTGAAGTAGTTGAATTACTTAACTTGGCAATAAAACTGCTCAATTTAACTTTTAAATTATCGTATTTTATGTTATGTAATTGCCACAATTTTCTACTGCTCCTTATTTTTGTCACGGCATTAAGCAGCTATATTTCTTGATATATTTAAAGTATGGTAATAACCTTTACTATTATTCAAACTGTTATTATTCCAGCAATAATTATACTGAAACAAACAGTTAATTCTAACTACCTAGTCCATTACGGACCTTTAGATTAACTGTGTTAGCTTTTTGCGTGCCTGATTATGTGATATGGACAAATAATGACTTTATTTAAACCACATCCATCATCCATCTGTCATTGCTTGGCACTATTGATTAATAAAAGTTAGCACAAAGTTTTTCCGCAGAAATAAGTATATCGGATTGGTGTAGGTTAGGTTCAAATGTGAACGACCCCCCGCCGTAATTAGCGACGAGGCTGGTATGCGTAATGCGATAATTATTGACCCTTTCGTCCTTTGACATAAATCATTTGGCTATAAATCGAGTTTTCCTTTATAGAGTTATTATTGTTGACTGACCCCTAAAGGACGTGATAATTTGAAAGAGTTTCGCATGTCAACCTGTAATGTATTATGACTTAATGTTTAGCTAAATATTACAGAAGTGGTGCTTGCTGAATATTTATTTAACACTGCTTAATTCAAAATTAATTAGCACAAAAGTGTTGACGAAAGTTTGGATAATATATTGCCTGTTCATGTTTATAAAGAATCTAAATACGGGTAGTACAATTCTTTATTTGCATCCATTAAGCCCTCACAATTATAATAAACTAGTATTTTTTTCATGAATAAAATTAAAAGACATAATAAAGAAGTGGCTATGTGTGCTTTCATAGATATAGAGAGTGCTTTTGACAACACCTCCTATGAATCCATACAAAAAACTGCGGAGAAAAGAGGAATACAGTGACCTACAACTAAATGGATACAATCCATGCTCAGAAGCACAATTATTACCACAAGTGTAGGGGATCAGTCGGCTACTGTGACTGCAGGGGATGTCTACAAGGTGCAGTCTTATAACCCTTGCTGTGGTCGATGGTGGTCGATGATCTCCTCCATAAAATGAGTAAATCAGGCTTCAACGTCCAAGGCTATGCAGATGACCTGGTCGTCACTGTGAGAGACAAAAATGAGGTCATGATCTTCAACCTCATGCAAATTATCTCAAATATAAAATCCAAATAGTGCTCATCAGAGGGGCTCAATATCAATCCGAGCAAAACAACTATTGTCCCATTCATTAAAAGGAGAAAACTTATTAATCTTAGAACTCCTGTATTGAATGGAACGATGCTAAACTTTTCCAGTGAAGTCGAGTATCTAGGAGTAATCCTGGATCAGAAACTTGCCTGGAACTCACATCTGGAAAGTTGAATAAATATTTATTATATGGCATAAATTGGTCCTGCCCAAAACACGATTTGAAGTATGAATATGCTGAAATTTTTATTTCGTTTTAAATTTTTCGTGGATTAAAAACGTTAATAAAATATTACTATCAAATATTTATTAATATCAGCAAATTATATGAAACATTGGGTCCACGTTTGTGTTCTTCGTTGCCAGGAACTCAGCCTTCATTGGCTGTGATTTTAATTCAAGGAAAAAAAGCCGTTTTCAATTATTACAAATTTACCCAATTGTAACTTGGATCAGCTTTTTGCAACACTGGAAGATTATTTATGTTTGTAGACTATATGTATTTAAAAGAATTAATGATATCAATGTCGTTCGCTAGCAACTTTTACGAAAACATGTGGCAATAATGATAATGAAGATGTACTGCAATTAAAAAAAGAATTAAATGTTCTATGTTCCCGCCTTTTAAGTCTGAGCTGCATCAACATTTCCTTCATACTTCATAAATCGCCCATCTTTGGAGTCATGCTTATCTTATAATATTATCCAAAAATTATCTCCTACTGAATATGGAAAAGATGGCAAGTAAAAGCACTTTGTCTTCCTCTCGAGCGGACTTTTACTTCCGTTGCTAATGGCAACGCCCAGCTAAATTTTTTATTTCTATTTTTTATAGTTAATAGACGTTTAAAGAAGAATAACGTGTCTTATTCAGAGTAAATACCACTTTTGTGACTCGTTTGTAATTGCCGGACGAACGAAGTGAGTTAGTCTGGTCGATAGCTGAGTGGGTTAAGGCGCAAGACATCGCACCACCGAGTTCGAATCCTGGCACCGGCACTGGCACTGTCGGAGGAAATGGTTGTATGTCCGCGTTTTTTCAATGTGTAACCCCCTTCCGCACAAGCTCTAGCTTCTGAAATTGGAGGTTGTCTAATTTATGTGGTGTTTATTATTTATTATTATTTATTTATAGTTCAAATCAGGAATGTTGTCGTTCACATCTTCAATTTAGATATTTAATTAGAAACATTACAATTATAAACAATGCGAGTTGGGTTAGGTTTGAAGTAGTTTGGACCTTAGTACTTTTCAAGATAATATCTTCTGATATTGTGGTTGGGTTATGATTAAATTTGCTGGTAATAGGTATAGTTAGTTCTTCTCTTGGTTCCAATCATGCCTTTATGATGCACCATATCCAGTTGTAGGTAAGATTTCATTGGCTGGCTATTTCTGTACCACGTGATCTTAATAAGCTGTTGTTCGCCAACTCCCCTTTTTGATCAAATTAGATACCTCTGTCGCTTTTACTGAATAATTGATCACTTTAATTTTAATCCTTATCAATCCCTATAGTAGAAACTGCCGATTTAAACCAGGAAGCTATAGTATTTTGTATGATGGGGCAATTTTTGTACCAGCCTACCAAGTTTGGCTGGTTTCAGTTTAGATTTGAGTTTAAAAATGTATCAGCTTCTTTTTTCGATTAGCTTCTTGAATATGCGAATAGGGCATATTTTAGGATTTTTATTAACCACATTATCCGCCAGTTTTTTGGAGCTGTTCTGGAGAGAACTTGATGCGGCCTGTTAAATTTCCAAAATTATCTATTTCTTCTTTGAAAAATTGAATGCACGACAACGATTTGAAGAACGCCCTGGGAGCATCTCCCTTACATCTGCCAAAGTAGGCCAACGGTCTCCCAAACTGCTCCACAGGAACAGTATGGGAATTTTATAACTATTCAAGGCTAGTAATGATCGTCTACAATCTGTATAGATCTTGATTATTTTGCCCGGAGTTTATCTACGGACAATCTCTTTTGCAGCTATGGTTATCCCCATCAGTTCCGTCCGTACTACGCTGGCTCGCATCCAAAACCCATTTATATTGGATTTTGCAGACTTCTGTCTCTTCCTTCTCTTTTGATCCGTCTGTGAAGATGTTGATCACAACTTCGCCAGCAGCCCCGTTCTCACTATTCGTCTGTATTATGTAGGGTCTGTCAAAGACAAACCGGGGAGATATGCCATCTGTTCACACTCGCAGAAGCGGCGTCTTTGTGACAGCCTCATTCCACAGGCGATTTCTGGCCTATCTACAGATTACGTTTGGTTATATTCAACAGATTTGAGGCTTGCCATGTTTGCC
The DNA here is from genome assembly GCA_963675555.1 of Leptura quadrifasciata. Lineage (NCBI taxonomy): Eukaryota > Metazoa > Arthropoda > Insecta > Coleoptera > Cerambycidae > Leptura > Leptura quadrifasciata. The sequence goes on along the minus strand of OY776675.1, from coordinate 135,474,808 downwards.
AGAACCAATTCTCCTAGATATACATCTATCTCTATAGCTCTCGTTGGCGTTGTTACCATAGCTCCGATTATGCTTAGGCACACTACTCTCTGCACTTGGCTGAGGTTGACCTTAGCTGTAATCAGTTTGCTTTTTGTTATCATTAGTGTATATCCACATGACCACTTTGGGTTTCATTCCCCAGGTTTTTCCCACGATCCTGTGACACTGCAGACACAATAAGTCTTCTATCTATGTGAAGATTCCATGTTAGTTTAGCATCGAAGGTTGCCCCAAGCTATTTCAGTTCTGATGCGAAAATTACTATTGTATCAAATAGGGTAGGTGCCTTCAGTGCTCCTAGTTTCCTTTTCATTGTAAAGAGAACCATCTCCGTCTTCCTGGGATTGACAGACAGATAGTGTTCTCTGCCACATTTTCAATTATTCTTAGGGCCTCTGCATTCTTTCACAGAGGACTCCTTCGAATTTTCCGCTAAGCATTATTGTTAAGTCATCTGCGTAGGCAATGGTATGGAATCCTTCTGAATTAAGCCGGCACAAGAGGCTATCAAGAACGAGGTTCCATAGCAGTGATGATATTGCATCTCCCTGCGGACAGCCGCTCGCAACCATTTCTTGTACAGAACCATTTCCTACACTGATCTGTACGTATCTCTTTGAGATCATGTTGGATTCCCATGATCGTAGGGACGTTCTTCTCCACTAGGGCCGCTAAGGTGATTCTGTCAAATGCACCTTCTATGTCTATGAAGCCACTTTTATTTTCCAAAAATCTCTCAATTCGACTCGCGATTGCATGGAGGGCAGTGTCGGTCGATCTTCCCAGGGTATATGCGTGCTGGTTAGGGTATAAAGGGTTGTCTTTCAGTACAACATCATTTATATATCGTTCATGTAGCTTCTCCATCGTCTTGAGCAGGAACGAGGTTAAGCTGATAAGTCTATACGCTTTTGAAGGTAGTATAGTCCATCCGTCCTGCCTTTGGGATGAAGACAACTTTCACTTCTCTCCATGTCTCTGGAATATAAGGGTATACTAAGCACGCCCTAAATACTCCAACCAGGTGTGGCAGTAAGACATTTTCCTTATATTCGTCGAAATTTTCTTTGTCATATTAAAAGCGTAATCTTCTAAAATTTAAGTTGGTTTTTCAACACCTATTGACCCGTCAATTTTTTTATGACTTTTCACTGCTAAATTTTCCATTTTATTCTTGTATTATTTGGCATTAAAAGGTGCACTTCCTCCCTACTAAGTTTTTGGTATTTTTGCCTGAAATGAGATATTTTAAAACACTATTAGAGAAGTAAAAGTACGCACAAGGGTGGGTACAAGCTACAATTTGTTAGAGAAAAACAAAATTTTCATGTCGGCTAAACGAGTTTGAATATGACACGCATGAGTGGCATGGCCTACTTTGCAAATTTGATTTTAGCAATTTTAATTCAATTTCCGGATATAATTTAGGCACTAGTGTTGTTATAAATGAAAATTCACATAATGATGGCTTACTGATGAAAACAGTTTTTAATCACGCGAGAAAATAAGTCCGGCTTGAATGAACTATTTATTTCTGATTCTTTATGCAGGTTTATGCGAGGTCATTTAATGATAATGATAAAAATACTAAGACATGTACGTAAATTGTAAATAATTAATAACAGAAATCATTATCTTTCAACCTAAATATGCACTAGAATTTGATTAGGATTTTCAATTACGGCTAGCGTGTCCACATCATTACACTTACGTTAATAAAGTGATATTAAAATACGAGGTAATAATAAAATAGAAGCCGCCAACCACCACGTAGCTGACCGACAGAGAAACAAATGATTTGTTCACCACAGCATGAATTTTACATTTTACTAATAAAACGAGGGATTTATAATGCGTTACAATCGTTTCCGCAGTATTGTTATCACGTCATACATATCAATTATTTTTGTTTTATAAATTAGATAAGCCCGTATTTAAATATATTATGCAACATTTAATAATGCGATATAATTCACACCTACATAAATTACTACACCTTTGCCTTTAATGATTTAAATGACGATTACAATGAATTTTCTCTTGGGGGCACAACTAAATTGGAATAAGAGACCTGCCTACGCAACGTGATATTGTCGTGGAAAATAAGTAAATGTTTTATTTATAGTTATGTGTTTCACACGTCAACACATTTTACATATATTAATTTATCATTTAAAGAAAAACTTTATGCGTATGATCATTTTGTTGACGAATATCAGTATATCAAAATTATGTGGTTATTATTCAAGTATCAGTTGAAATTAATTTTAAAAGAACTGATAAACTGATAAAAGAAAAGCCTTTTACACCATGGGTTACTGAAAATATTAAACTTCTTGAGACAATCAGAGATAAAGCTAAAGCTAAATATTTAAAAAGCAAAAGTCAGCAGAATCTAGAATATTATAAACAACTGAAAAATTATACAAATCATGCCCATACCACGAGAAAAAGGTGCTTATTTTGATGCACTATCAAAAAATAAAGATTCCAAATTATTCTGGACAAAAGTAAATAAATTAGGTTTAAGAAAAAATAAAACTAATAACAACATTTCAAATGCGCTTGCTGATTCAGAAAAAATCAATAATTATTTCATTTCGTCCATAATTCCCGACAATGATCCTTCAAATGAGAAAATAATTTTTTATAATTCTAATTTCCATCAAAATTATAAAGATACATTTAATATTAAATTAACAAGGAATTATGTTTACAACATAATTAGTAATATTAGGACTTGCAGTGTTGGCGCAGATGGTATTTCTATTAAAGACCTTAAACTTTGTCATTTTGCACAAATAATCTCATAAATATTTTAAACACCTGTATAGTTGATAGGGTATTTCCATACTGCTGGAGAAAGGCAATAGTTAAACCTTTTGCAAAAATAGCTAATCCTATAGAACTAAAAGATCTCAGACCTAAAAATCTACTCCTAAACCACTTCTAAAATTTTGGAAAGACATATTATCACGACCCCCCTTTCGGGAAGCCGCGACTGACGGCCACTTGGCTTGTGAGAGAGGGAGATTGGGTAGTCAAAATAGAAAGAACAAAATTTATATATTAAAACATATATTTTTAGTCGCAAACTCCACTATAAAATCCTTATTTTACTATAAGGAACGTAACCAGGCTGCAACCAACAGCTACTCTCCGGGCTATGCACCCCGCCGAGCACTGAATTACAAGTTACAAGCCTCGTGCGTTAAGTGTAATAATTGCATATTACCATCAAAACGCTAATGCTTCGAATGCAACAAACACCAGCCGATAGACTGATCCTACTTAAAGGAGCTCTCGTGCCAGTCGTCACACACCACTTGCAGACTGCAGTTTCGAGCTGTTGGCTCTCGTCTGTGCAAGGCAGGCATGTGACGACCGACACGAGGATCACTTGACTATTTAGTACATTTCGGTATCTTTGGGATAGCGACATGTAAAATAGTCAATAGGCGCCATCTAGCGGTCCAGTGTCTGTTGCAATCGAAATCGATTATTATATACACAATATAGATTATTTTATTTATCTATTTTTAATATATGAATAATATTCATTCACATAATACAAGACAGAATAATGACTTTCTTGTAGACACAGCCAAAACATCATTATTACTTAAAACTATATTATCTAAAGGTTTAAATATGTTTAACACTCTACCAACAGAAATAAAGAATTGTGAGAATTATTTTAGATTTAAAGAAAAGTTAAAATACCACCTACTAAATATTTATGTATAAAGTTAAAAATGTTGTCTGCCATAATGTAAAATATAATTGATATTGAATTTAAATTGTTGAAGGTATTCCCTATGTTTGTAATCCTATAAGTTTGTTTTATGCATATACCTACATTAAGTCGGTATATCTATGTTATAGTTAGTATATCGACATTAAGTTTTATATTATATTGTATTATCTTTGCTTAGTAGAAGTTGCTAATACAGTCTATCTATCTATCAATCCACTTCAAGCTCTTCGCAATCTAATATTTACAAGATTTGAAAATAATAAAATGACAATTTGTTTTTTTACATATCTAAATAGCTGCTGTGTTAAATTTAGAAAACTTATATTGCTAATTATAAAAAAATAGAGTGGGGGTGGTAGAGGGGGTGGCTGATGTAAAAAAAATTATAGGCCGTTGGTTCACGTACACACACTAAATCCCAATTTAATTTTTTACTCTCTTTAATAATAGGGTGGGGGTGGCAATAAGGGTGGGGTAGACGGGGTAGCTAACGCCAAGAAATTTTTTTTTGGCGTTTCGTTTATGTATACACACTAAATCACATTATATTTTTTTTTACCCCCTTTAATAATAGGGTGAGGGAGGTAATGGGGGTGGTAGAGGGGGTAGCTAATGCCAAAAAAATTTTTTTCGACGTTTTGTTTTTGTATACACACTAAGTCACGTTTTAATTTTTTTTACCCCCTTTAATAATAGGATGAGGGTGGCAATGGGGGTGGCAGAGGAGGTAGCTAACGCTAAAAAACTTTTTTTAGACGTTTCGTTCTTGTATGCACACTAAATCACATTTTAATTTTTTTATCACCTTTAATAATAGAGTGGGGTAGCAATGGGGTGGTAGAGGGGGTAGCTAACGCAAAAAAAATTTTTTTGACGTTTCGCTCTTGTATACTCACTAAATTACATTTTTTTTACCCCCTTTAATAATAGGGTGGGGATGGCAGTTGTGTTGGTAGAGCAGGTAGATAACGCTAAAAAAACTTTTTAGGAGTTTCGTTTTTGTATATGCACTAAATCACATTTTAATTTTGTTTACTCCCTTTCATAATAGCGCAGGGGTAGTATTGGGGGTGACAGTGGAGGGGGGTGGCTGATGCCAAAAAATTTTTTGAGACCTTAACTTTTCGTACATGCTCTACATTGCAATTTTATGGACTCTTACTTGCTTGTTTTGCCTATTTACCCCCGAATTCTTCAACGGAATTAGAACAAAATATAATCTAGTTCCAGATCTCGCCACAATACATAAGTGTACCAAATTTAAAGTCAATATTACAAACGGTTCCAGAGTAAACGTGCGTGCAAAAAAAGTTACAGACAGACAGATCCACAGACGGGAATTTTTTTTCTCTCAAATTTAAAATCTCGACGTTTCATGACATTATAAGCCTATTTCAAGAAAAAAAATATATTTTTTTTTGCGTTACTGTACTTCCATTGGAGTGGAAGTAAAAGTGAACAATGAACAGAAACAATAGGCATCTTCGTGGGTATGTGAAGATTTTTTTACCGGCACAGTAGCTCAGGCGTTATGTGGCAAATTCGTTCTGGTGTGACACTGCTGTGCTCTGGGTTCGATCCTCCGCATCGACACTGGTAATGTCGGTGGATAATGGATGTTGTCTGCGTTATTCAAATATGTAAGCACCCTCCGGACAGCCTTTGGCTTTGGATTTGAGGGTTATCTACTATATGCTTATTTACATTTGATTGCATTCAAATCCATTTGAACCAAATTTATTTTAAAACAATGACCAAATGGCTCTTAAATATTTTTAAAATGGCAGCGACTAAAGCACAGGGCATGAAACAGCATGGAAAGATTTATATATTGTATACTTGTTCGTCATACAACAGCATGTATCAGAATTTTTCTTATAAAATATTCATTTACTGAAAAAGTGACGGAAACTTTTCCTTGTCTCACCATGTATTGGCGAAACATTATATACTGTAGAATGCTTCTGACATCGATCCGAAACTGTTTTTACCTACCTCTTGACGAAAAGAATGACTAAAACAAATTGAGTTAGCCCGTAATGCAAAAAAGATTACATTCTGATAAGGTTAAGAAAAAGTAAAGGGTCGGATGTACTTTCTACTTTAACATAAGTGTTTTTAGGTAAAACTAATTTAAATTAGTTGTATATCTGATATTATCTCTGAAGGGCAGAACAGAAATGTCACATTTTACAAATTATCTTTACGATTTTCCTACCATTTCATTGTCATTGAAATATTACAGTTTCATTTAAATTTTATTACACCGTTAAATTGTCCCGTGTGACTCAGCAGTAGTTTCTGTAATCATTATTGCATTGCGCCACTCTTGAAGGGGTAGTAATTCCAATCGTTTTCTTTTGGCAGTCACCCCTTGAGTTATTTGACATATAAGCATTTATTAACTGGGGAATGAAAATTTTATTTGGTCTAAAACAGCGGCGTGCACTCTCGTTAAATTAGTTGGCAAGCTCTTCATGTGCATTGAATTTTATTGCTGTGTCTGTTTGTTATTTTTACAAACAACGATATTTTACTAGAAATATATTAACGTGAGAACGTTTAAGTGATATTTATTAGACACAAAGATACTACAGCGCAAGCAAAATTAAAAGAAAAAATTCTAAAATTTCAATAATCTAATAATACAACATATATAAATAAGGGGAACGGTAGCTCAATATGTTAAAGCGTGTGGCTAGGAAACTGAGTTGTCTAGCGAAGTGGGTTCGATTCCCGCAAGGCGAAACAATTTTTCGTTAAAAAAATTGCCCCAAGAGTGGTTCGGAGTCCACATTAAACTGCCTCGTCTGTCTTTACCTAGCACAAGATCCTTGAGATCTTCCAGGGGGTTACTTCAGTAACTTGAGAGGCGGTTAAGAAAAAATTTTAGGAAGACATTTTTTAAAAACATCATACCTTGGATGAGTTTAGTAAGTAATAATATATTGTCAACTTTTCATACAACAAGAAAGGAAGAAAGAGGAGGAGCAGTAATCGAAATTAGGTCCTTTTTAGAAGCCATTCTTTTATTTAATTGTAACCCTCGGTATAGGATTAAGTTACCATGGAGATAAAATTTTGAAATTTTTGATCAATATTTCTCTGAATTGCAATTTTTTGGTACTATGTGCAAATGTGTGGAGTTGCTCATTTTTGAGATATTTTTAATACACTACCGTGTATGCTGCGACTCGGGGTATGAAAATTGTTCAATATGCAGGGTGGACTATTAATAATAGGGCATAGTTCAAGGATAGATTCTTTGGGCCAAAATATGAGGATATAACCCAATATGATTTAGTAAAATGTTGCTGTGGAAAAAGATACAGGGCGTCAAAGTTCAAATTACTTTTCGTTTTGTTGCAATAACTCAACAGCCTCTTGACTGAACTTCGCCAAATTTGCTAGAAGAATTTTTTTTATTCTAAGAAACAATAATTTATGTATTACATTAGATCATAGAGGGCGCCGCAGGACGTGTATCTGATGATGAATTTTTTTCATATATTTTTTTGACAAAACGTTGTGGTACTACTGACCAGAAAATCTGATGAGGGCGTCATTTCCACGTATCAGAGGTACATTCGGTAGAACTTGATGATTCCAATCGTTTTCGAGGAAAGTGCTGTTAAACATTTCAATAATTTTTTTGAAAGACAAATTCAAATTTAATGAAAAAAGTGTATTTATTGAAAAATTTGGAGGTTAATTAAGGAAACACGACGGGATCTATTTTATAAATTTAATGAAAAATTTAGCACTTAATTAGAGTCAAAAATATACTATAACATTTCTATTGAACAGTAATTTTTTAAATTTTACTATTGAAACTCATATTCCATATCCAACTTATCCATTTTATGCAGAGCAGAAGTCTATTTATTATACAACTCGGAGATATTAACTGATTCAGTTGTTAAATTAGTAATAAATACTTTTGAGGATGCTAATTTAATATAAAGAAACTATTAGTGTGACTAAGAATTTAGATGAGTTACTGGTTTATACTCATAATTCTAATTGCAACTTTCATATAATTGTACTTACAAAAACATGGCAAGTTGATAACTTGAACCTATATATCACATCAGGTTTTAAGGTATCAAAACGATGACGTGTTAGCAAAAAATTCCTAATAGTATCTCGTAAAACATGTTGGCATGATATCCTTTCCTATTATTTGGGTTTTTCTACCACATGTATTATTGGCTCTTCAAAAACAAATCACCGAATCTACAAAATAATAGAATTATTGGAAAAAAGCCTCTGCACCCGTGACGTTTACGCCAAAGGAATAGTCAGAGGTTATGTTTTGTAAATAATATAAATCGGAATAAACACAGAAATAATGTATTTTGCTGACGTTTCGGAAAGTAATCTCTTTCCGTTTTCAAAGCTTTATTTGGAAGAACTGTTATTTTGCTGTGTATGTCAAATACACAGCTTTGAGATTCTGTTTATGTTATTTCCATAGATGCTTACTACTTACACAGAACATAGAACTGATGTTATTTTCTTTTAGATAATGTTGAGTTTGTTAAGTTCTTCTTTTAACATTGTTCAAGATTGTATGGCCTCATGGTGTCGATTTAGTAGATAGTTTTTTGGAAAATATAAATAGAAAGGAACCGTCTATTAAATTCACATTAGAAGTAGAAAATAGGAATGAACTACCGTTGTTAGATGTTTTAATTAGAAGGGTAAATAATACAATTGAAACAAGCGTTTATAGAAAACCAACACATACTAATAGATATCTAAATTTCAACTCAAATTCAGAAATCAAAGATTTGTGAACATGCTTGGGAAAACGGACATAGAATAAGCTGGGACTCGGCAAAAATTTTAACAAAAGAAGCAGATACCAAAAAAAGAAAAATTAAAGAATTAGCAATAATCTTATTAAATGAAGACAAGTGCGTATCGAATTGTACTGTAGATATTTGTATAACCTGGCTACCAATGTTAAAAGAATAACTTAACAAACTCTACATTATCTAAAAGAAAATATCAGTTGTATGTTCTGTGTAAGTAGTAGTGTATTTGACATACACAGCAAAATAAGAGTTCTTTCAAATAAAGCTTTGAAAACGTCAGCAAAATACATTATTTCTGTGTTTATTCCGATTTATATTATTTACAAAACATAACCTCTGACTATTCCTTTGGCGTAAACGTCACGGGCGCAGAGGCTTTTTTTCAATAATTATATTATTTTGTAGATTCGGTGATTTGTTTTTGAAGAGGACAATAATACATGTGGTAGAAAAACCCCAAATAATAGGAAAGAATTTTCGTAGAATGCCACAAATAACTTTCAGACAATATGTTGGCATGATATACATAACTTTCTAAATATAAGTCTCTGTTGCGAATGGAAAAAATATGTCATTCATTTATAGTCTATTTTCTTTATAGCTAGCAACATATGAAATAATTTTAACGCAACATTTCGCCAATATTTAAAAATTGAAACACTGAATGACAATAACTTTTCACATATTTTTATTGAAGCCATGAATATAAATATACACTCCCAAAATAGACTTGTGCATGAGTATCTAAAAAGTTAAATGAACATGTATTTTCGCTGTGTATATACAAAGCCGCACGTGAAAGCGAAAGTAGTGGTTAATATATTTATTTCTTAGAAAAGAACGCTGTCCTACAGTTACTCTTAATCAAGAGACGATACCACAAGCAGACTCAGTAAAATACCTTGGACTCCACCTAGATAGTAAACTAAATTTGAAAGAACATGTAACCAAAAAGAGAAAACAAAGTGATTTAAAAGCCAGGGAAATATATTGCTTATCGGACGTAAATCAAAACTATCCATAGAAAATAAATTGCTAATATATGAAACTATTATTATACCCATCTGGACCTATAGAGAAGAACTTTGGGACTGAGCAGCTAAATCTTACATTGCTATTATGCAGAGAGCCCAATCAAAAATTCTCCGTATCATAATAGATCCACCATGGTATGTGTCGAACCATACATTACATCAGGCTTGAACATTCCCTACATAAGGGAAGTCATCCAGGACAAAATCCACAAGCATCATAATAAAGTAGAAATTCATACCAACCCACTACTAGAGACGCTACTACAGAAGATAACGGAAGAGTGAAGAGATGCTGACCATTAGACTTAAATGGGCACTGAGGTGACTTCGTTGGATTTTCATCTCTTCACGCCACCAGTGCCAGCAACTACAAACACTTGCACAAAACAGCACATTAGCTAAAAGATGTATCTGATTGCCAATAAATGAAGTTATAAAAAAATATATTTATTGTCTGGTCGATAGCCGATTGGGTTAAGGCGCGAAGTACGCAATACATAAATGAGATGTTAAGTTAGATGAATTGTATATATAGTTAAATAAAATAAAAGTCTTTTAAATGGTAAATGGCAATCGCGATTAATCACACGGATATCACGCCACCGGGTTCGAATCCTGGCTCCGGCATTGGCACTATAGGAGGAAATGGTTGTATTTCCGCGTTTTTTCAATGTGTAACCCCCTTCCGCACAAGCCCTGGCTTCTGGAATTGGGGGTTGTCTAATTTCTGTGGTGTTTATTTATTATCTATTTATTATTATATTTTTATTAAATCTGGTAACATTCAAGAAACCTGTGTACCTGTTATACCATTCAAGGTTCTCGTCTCGGTTACCGTTATTTTGGTGCTAGTTACGCTTAGTTTTTTCTCTAACCCATTCAGAGACTGGTCCAGTATATTGTTATTAATTAACGACTAACTAAATATTTTAGCAAATGAAACAGTAAGAATAAGTCAGAATGAATTTAAAGAAAATATGTCTACAAGCAGCTTCCTATCTGTTATTTGATTTTAAGTACCAGGAGTTGCATAAAAGCAGATGTCCTCAATGTTTGGCTTCTCTTGTAATTTCGATATGGTTGATGTTGAGCATCTAGGCCAAAATATACTTTTCTAATCACTTTATTTAGAGCCTTTAGCTATTCCAGTACTTAATTAGACACATATACAGACAAATACCCAACCTACCATTCCCTGTGACATTGAAAAACTCAGGAACTCGAACTCGGGAGTGATGCAGTGATTAGTCATGTTGCTTCTCACACAACCTCGTCTAATGTACTCTAAAGCCGGCACCACACATTCATACGATATGGCAAGCGTCGCTTGGCTAGCGTGTGGATGGAGAAGTTGGCGCTTGTGAAGGCGCTGGCAGACGCGGGCATTTGCAATTGCCACCTGTCGTAGGGTTGTCGATTTGTATCCCGCTTCAAAGGAACTGATGCATGCTCTCTCATGTAACAAGCTCCTCCTCCAGATATTGATCATATTTTGCTTTATTTTTCAGTACAGTGTCAATCTGTATTATTAGTAAGTTTAAGTTTAAAATTCTAAGCATCACCTGGTTCCTTCTGACTTACAAAATTTTCTGCATAATTATATGCAGCAGCCCCTATAGAGAAAGCACCAACCACTAGTTGCAGGTCATCAGGCACAAGCATTTCGACGTTGGCTTAATCACTTGTGAACCGACCATATGACAAGTGTGTAACCAATATGTGGATACCCACTTGTAATGTGTGAAAGAACAGCCAATGTTGGAATAAACATTGGCCTGACCATGTGATCCAATGTGTGGACTCTTACTTGCTTGTTTTGCCTATTTACCCTTATTTATTCAATTTACCCCCAAATACTTTAACGAAATTAGATCAAAATATAATATAGTTCCAGATCTCGTTATAATACATAAGTATACGAAATTTCAATTCAATATCATACAGACACACAGACTGACAGACAGGATTTTTTTCGCTCAAATTTAAAATCTTGACGTTTCATGACATTTTAAGCCTATTTCAACAAAAAAATAAGATTTTTTTTTGCGTTACTATACTTCCGCTGGACTTGGAAGTAATTAGGCTCTATCATCAAATTATAAAGTAGAAAATTTTAGAATATCGGACGTACAGTACCAGCCAGAGGATATTCATATTGATCATGTCTGTTACAAATTAAACACTCCCATGTTTAAAGTAATACCTGTTTACTGCCAGCCATATTTGATCACCAGAGAAATGTTCTGTTTAAGCTAAAACACGTTTTGTACTTCAATTTACTTAATTTTGTTCCTCCGTTTTTACTAATACCTTCCTTCCCATTTAGAGTAAATTAAGAAATATTAAAATTACGGAAATGAATATTTAAACTCAATTAGGAAGATATTAAGTTATTTGTTTTAATAAAATATAATGCAGTAAATTGATCACGAGCCACCCCTGCTTTATGAACCACCAAAGTATTATTGGTATAACCAACTCAATTTGTAAGTTGCTGTGTAGGGTGGTCCAGAATTAAATAATTCTACAGTGAGATATGGCCCTTTAAATGGGATAAACCTATTGTATGTTTTAGTTACTCTAGGGAGAGGCTTATTTACCCTATTTTATAACGTGAGGTTTTTATATTAGGCAGTTAAAATATTCAGGTTATTATGGAATCTAGATTTAAACTTTAAATTTAATTTAGTTTAACAGCTTGGAAAGGGGAGTTTGATATTAAAGTTTTTGTTTATGTTTGCAGAGGGATGAATTAAATTTAATAATCGAAAATACCGAGCCAGTTCATTCAACCCGGCATACGATTAATAAATTGTTGGTTTAATGTATTTCATTTGCATATATTTAGAGCTATCGGCATCATTTTATATCAATTTTAATATTTTAGTTTACAGTAAGCAAACTTTATAAAAGTTATAGCCCAGGATAAGTTTTCCAAATCCTCTCTTTTTTGTAAATAACTGCAAATCATATAACATTTTGGCAAATATTGTATTTTGTTTATACAGTGAATAGAATAGAATAAAATAGCTTATGTTCTGAAATTTGACTTGTTGGCAAAATCCAAAAGTTTGCTATTACTCCAGGCAATGGGTAGTTTCACCACGCAAAAGGTCATAAGAGGAGGTGAAATTTGGAGGGATCGAAAAATGTACCGTCCTCATCATAACCCTGAATTTACGACTGCCGATGAACTTGGTCTCATCTTCAACGTCGACCGGGTAAACCCCGACTAAAAGCCCACATTAGAGTTGCAGAACATAACATCATTCTGCAGCTCCATAAGGATAAGCCATTGCACGGAGTCTTCTATAATAATATAGATATAGTATTCTATAATAATATAGAAGACCTCGGCTTATCCGAAAGGCTGACCTTCGGCTCTTTAAGGTAGCCGGGCTGAAGTCCAAGACCGAGGAATTTATAATGGCTTGCCAGGATGCTGTATTTAACAGTCGTGTTATGGGTATGGAGGTCCCTGGTGTCAGCTGCAGGGCCTGCCGCAGGGCGCCGAGGACCGTAATGCACTTACTGTCGGCTTGTCCGACATATGCAGTCTCGGCCTATATTGACAGATACGACGCAGCATTACGAGCGCTTTGTTATCATCCCAGAGTCGGAAAAAACCTCTAAAAAAGAAAATATTTTCTAACGCAACGAAACTAGTTACCCCCCTCCCGTTTTCGAGGATGCTGAACACGATGGCGGTGGTTTAAACTCTTTTTGAGTTGACCGTCACCCCCAAACGGCCAAAAACAACCCGCAAAAGGGGTGAAACGCGAAAACACCGTCTTATATTGAGAAAAACTGCGTCACCCCCCGTTTTCGAGGATGCTGAGCACAATGGTGGTGGCATAGACTCTTTCTGAATTGACTGTCACCCCCAAACGGCCAAAAACAACCCCCAAAAGGGGTGAAACGCGAAAACACCGTCTTATATCGCGAAAAACTGCGTCACCTCCCGTTTTCGAGCATGCTGAACACGATGGTGGTGGTATAGACTCTTTCTGAATTGACTGTCACCCTCAAACGGCCAATAACCACCCCCAAAAGGGGTGAAACGCGAACACACCGGCTCATACCGAGAAAAACTGCGTCACCTCCCGCTTTCGAGGATGCTGAACACGATGGCGGTGGTTTAAACTCTTTTTGAGTTGACCGTCACCCCCACCGACCAAAAACAACCCCTAAAAGGGGTGAAATGCGAAAACCCCGTCTTATATCGCGAAAAACTGCGTCACCTCCCGTTTTCAAGCATGCTGAACAAGACGGTGGTGCTTTTGAATTTCTCCGAGTCAACCCCATCCCTGCGTCAATAAAAATGTATGGTATGGATATATAGTGGATATGTAGTTGTATGCGTCAAGGAGTCTGTTTTATTTTTATATATATAGCAAGTAAGTAATTGTATGCGTCAAATACACATGTTCATAAGTTAATATAATAAAATATATGAAATTTACCACTGATTCCGTACAGCAGATTTCCCCGCCTGAAAATCACCAAATAACCTAACCAGACCCTATATATGCGCCTATTTTTTAGGGTAAGAGATCAGTCAACAAACGAGGAATCATCATTCGGTTTGTATTCAATGATTTGTTATTCATTTTGTCATATCGGAATTTTCTTATCCACTTCATAAGGCAGGGTCTCACGGGGTAGTTTTTGTCCGGTTCAGGGGTTGCTTTGCTTCGGGGAGAAGATCCAGAATCCCCATCATGTTCAGCATACTCGAAAACGGGAGGTGACGCAGTTTTTCTCGGTATAAGGCGGTGTGTTCGTGTTTCACCCCTTTTAGGGGTTGTTTTTGGCCGGTGGGGGTGACGTTCAACTCAAAAAGAGTTTAAACCACCGCCATCGTGTTCAGCATCCTCGAAAACGGGAGGTGATGCAGTATTTCTCGGTATGAGCCGGTGTTTTCGCGTTTCACCCCTTTTGGGGGTTGTTTTTGGCCGTTTGGGGGTGACGGTCAATTCAAAAAGAGTTTAAACCACCGCTATCGTGTTCAGCATCCTCGAAAACGGGGGAGGTAACTAGTTTCGTTGCGTTAGAAAGTATTTTCCTCTTTTTCCGACTCACAGAATCCACTTCTGTGAGTATGGGATAGACGAAACACCAGTGCTGCCTTACGCTCCGGGGGATACTGAACCCGGTGTGGGTGTTAAAGAACACGATAAAACCCTCGATATACTTTTCGAAACTGTAACAAAATCCGACAGTTCACATGAAAAATGTGCGTCACGTAAAAATGTCGTTGGAAGAGGTTATTATATTTTTTAATCATATTTTCGCTCTATGGAGCGCTTTTTATGCAAAAATTTCAATAACTCATCAAGAGGTGTAATTTTAGAAAGTGTAGTAAATGTCGCTGCACAGGGACGTAATGTCGCCCCGACCACCAAAATTTAGAAACAGTAACAAAATTTGACTTTTATGAATTCACGTTGTTAAGTATTCTTTCCTATTATTTGGGTTTTCTACAACACGTATTATTGTCCTCTTCAAAAATAAATCACCAAATCTACAAAATAATAGAATTATTGGAAAAGAGCCTCTGCGCCCGTGACATTTACGCCAAAGGAATAGCCAGAGGTTATGTTTGCAAATAATATAAATCGGAATAAACACAGAAATATTGTATTTTGCTGACGTTTCGGAAAGTAATCCCTTTCCGTTTTCAAAGCTTTTTTTTGGAAGAACTCTGATTTTGCTGTGTATGTCAAATACACAGCTTTAAGATTCTGTTTATGTTATTTCCATAGATACTTACTACTTACACAGAACATAGAACTGATGATATTTTCTTTTAGATAATATTGGGTTTGTTAATTTCTTTTTTTAACATTGGTAGCCAGATTGTACAAATATCTACAGAACAATTCGATACGCACTTGTCTTCATTCAATAAGATTATTGCTGATTCTTTAATATTTCTTTTTTTGGTATCCGCTTCTTTTGTTAAAATTTTTTTTCCGAGTCCCAGTTTATTCTATGTCCGTTTTCCCCAAGCATGTTCACAAATCTTTGATTTCTGAACTTCATTCTTTCTCATGTAATTCTTGTGCTCATCCAACCTCACACTAAAAGGTCTGGATGACTCACCCACATAACATTTATCACATTCGCACGGAATATTGTAAATACAGTTTTTTGAATTCTGCTCCCTGTTTATCGGTTTTTTTTGTTAAAATAGATCTTAAAGTGTTCCCCGTTTAAAATATCGTTGTTAAGCACTGCAACCCATGCGTTGTGCTAAATATGAGGACAAGTTAATCCAGTCTCTAGTCAAAGTATATCGAGAGTTTTAGCGAAAATAGCCTTTAGCAACCAGGGTCCCCTATAATTTCCTAGCAGTCGATTTTGACGGGAAAATGATGGGTTTAACGGGATTTGCCCTAAACTGGTTCCTCAGTGATTCGGTGTCAGAAAAGTATAGTTACCATGTACTCATATGTGCATGGGACCACCTTGCCTGAACGTATGAAATTGTAAGAGCGAAAAAATGTGTTTCACTTTAAGGGGAAAAAATCGAAATGATCAGACTATTTGGTGGTGGAACTGGACCCAGTAGAGCAGTTGCCGAAGAATTTAAAGGAAGTCCTATTCTATTATTTCTATGGAACTGTAGACGCAATTATTTTATTTTTCAGTCAAACCGAAAGGTTCTCTACGTAGAAATTTGAGAAATTCTATATCTTAGCAGGCATCGTAACAATCCTCGATTATGTTTGAGAGATTACGCTCTGGAATTGAGTTTCGCCACATATAAAATTAGATCAAATAAAGCCTTATTAGTCCGTTCAAAGTTTTTTAATAATATAAGATAGATGACGAAAACAAAAGACTAGACTATTGCTATTGGGCACAAAGTTATTTTTGAAACTATAGAATTTTGGTTACAAAAATAATGTTTATGTTTATGTTATGAGGCAACGTTCACCACCAATGAGGTGGTAAGTTTTCAAAAGTACAGGTACACGGGGAATTAATTGCAACAACCAGATCTCACTGAGAACTATCGTATATTTTGGTATTTTAGATGAACTATTAATTGGCCCTTCTTAGAGAATGTCTTAAACTGTTAAAGATTATTATTTTTTAACACGTATATAGTATATAATTTTACCACACGTTTATTTTTATAATTATTCTCTTATTTTTATTCATATATTTAATATACAATAATACCTATCATATGCTCGTATATGGGTGCGGTATTGACATAAGTACCCAATAGAAAAATTTCTTTTTGTTAATTCATTTTCTTGTTAAAACTCATAATCGGATTTAAGAAAACCTTAATTTTTTTCCGATTAGGCTTTAGCCTTGATTACTGTTTTCTATAATTTAACTGATTCCCAAGTGAAATGGAATGAAAATCTATATACAAAGAAAGTACTTCTAAAAAAAGTTCGCTATCTTTGGCTGATAAATGGGTATCTAATATTATGGAGTATTTCAACTGACATAATACTTTGTCAGCGTCTAGTCTCATTTAATGTATTTGTGTTTATTTCTTTGTATTGCCCTTATTGTTTGTTCGTCTCTCATTCTCCTCTTTTTTTGGCCCGTGAGCCTAATTGATGACTTTTCTTACATGCGTTTTTCTTATAAGCAATGAGAATAAAACTAATTCGAGTTTATATTTGATTTTCCTCTCAAATATTTATTTACAGAAAAATAATATTGAAAAATACTTTTGATTAATGGCTTTCTAACATTATACGCACGCACAAATGACTTTTTCTCATATTTCATATACAGTGATCTTCAATATTTTAGAAAACACTTGGATGATTTACATACAAAAAATAAAAAAACACCTTCGTTTCCTTTATTTTTCTTGCACTATTGGAAAGGTTCAGTAAAACAAAAATAAACAACACCATTGTGTCGTTATACATTGATTGTCCCATTATTTTTTTTTTACTATTTAATTAACAGAAAATAATGTTAAAGTCGTGTTGGAAAACTTTTTACTATATTCATAAGCTTTGGTATTAGTCGTTAGTAAGTTGATGTGTAAAGTTATGAGACACCAAAGTTTAGTAGACGTTAGAAGCTTAAAAATATTATACAGGGTGACTCACCGGAAAATGAATCGATCGATATAGAGAAAAGTACGCATCAGAATATTTTTAAAATTTAGATAATTGCTAATGTCGGTGTGGCCAATCTAACTAAAATAATTACAAGCAACTGACACTTCCGCTTATACCGGAAGTCGATACCAACTTGCTTATTTCAAATCGAACATCCTATATATTTTAGGGTTTTCGAAAAGAACATAAAATTCTGAGTCGAAAATATGTAGCATATCCTATACCTACACCTAGCCGTTTCAGAGATATTTGACATTTTATAGAAAATTTGACAGGTGCAACGGTTTAAAAGAACGTTATAACTTTCTTCTTGTAAAAGATTCTCATTTGCTTCACGTAAAAAGAACACAAGGGGAACTACGTTCTACAACTGAAATTAATTCAATAATGTCATACCAAGTGTTCCGTTTTTCGCGTTACATTTTGTCAACTTCAAACCGCGAAAACTTGTTTAGGTCAAATGGAACACCCTATATTTTTTTACGTCAAGTTGTGTAAAATTGAATTCCCTTTTTTCTGATATTAGCATTGTGGGGGTTAAAGTTACAACTTTTTGAAATATTTGCGATTTTATTATAAATTCATGAATTGTTGTAATCATTTCATCAAAATAGCCATGATTAGAAACAATCAGTCATTATCTTATGTAAAAAAAATGCCAGCACGTTTAAATTACACCCACCAAGACTAATTAAATTTGTTTATTATTTATGGAGAATGTGATAAAGTAATATCAAGAACATGCAGCACATTTGCTACTCGGTATCCAGAAAAACGGAAACCGTCACCAAACACTGTAAAACGCATACTGGAAAATTTTAAAAATTATGGCTCTGTCAAGGCAAAAATGCAAAGAAGAAAGCCTATTGTGGATGACGAAAACATTGAAATAGTCATTCTGGGATATTTTCATAAATTTTCAAGGATGTCATTAAGACAAGCTTCTCTGGAATCGGGACTATGCAAGGATTCAATTCACAGAATCTTATTAAAATATAAGTTTCACCCGTTTTCATTCCATATGATTCAAAGATTAAAAGAAACAGATTTCCTAAGAAGACAGAATTTTTGTGAGTTTATTCTAATAAGGTCTGAGGGTCACGATTCTTATTTGGGAAATATTATATGGACAGATGAAGCAAAATTTACTAAAAATGGACATTTTGATAGACACAATTCGCACTATTGGAGTGACTCAAGTTCTCATATGTTCAGAGAGCGAAACTTTCAGGAAAGTTGGCAGTTCAATGTTTACTGTGCCATAAGGAACGATAGAGTGGTGGCATTACAATTTTATCAGGAAAATTTAAAGGGTAAATTAAATTTTCGCTTCTGCTAATATGTATAGGTAAATTTTTGTTTTTTTTAGGTGAAAGATATCTGAATATTTTACAAAATTTGAATAATAAGTATTTAGAAAATTTACCTCTCGCCGAATATAGAAACATTTTTTATCAGCACGACGGTGCTCCCCCACATAACGCATATTTAATTAATAATTATTACAAGAAACCTTTTATGATCAATGGATTGCCAATAATGGACCTTTCTTATGGCCTCCTCGCTCGCCCGATTTATAAGTTCTGGATTATTTCATTTGGGGAACTATTAAAAATAAAGTTTATGAGAGTCCATTAACAACCATTGAAGATTGTATGCAAAGAGTAAGAAATACATTTCAAAAACATCACACAGGATTCAATTAGAAGAGCTATCCATGAGGAACTAATCCAAAGGTGCGAAAAATGTGTCGAGGTTCGAGAGCGGAATTTTGAGCAAAATGAAATTATATTTTAAATTGATCTTATCTATTTTAGTTATGTCATATCTTCTATTCGATTAAGAGCGCTCCGGATATAAGCCGGAAAGACTGTTCAATTTACTCTCATATAAATCATTATTTTAAAAAACGGCTTTCACTAAAAGATGTCACAATGTGGGACGATGAGAGAAAAAAAGTAAATATAAAAAAAAAAAAAATTTTCTTCTATTTTCGATTTGCAAAAATAATTCTTATCATCCCATATATGTATTATTAAAATAAACATTTTCCCTTTAGTAGAACTAAAATAAAATTAACCCTAATGTCCTCAAGTGTACCGACAAATTTAAAGATTAGGTATAATAAATTTGTCCGTCGTATTCTATTACATCTCTATCTCTCTCTTTCCAAGCACACCGTACATTCGGCTGCGTCATTTTATTGACGTGAAGTCATTTACCATTAAAATTGGTAACATGGATGATAAAACACTCCGAACAACTCTTAATACGCCTGTTACAGTGTTAGTGCTATTTTGCGTTTTTGTGGATATCGAGTAGCAAATGTGCTGCAAGTTCTTGATATTACTTTATCACATTCTGCATAAATAATAAACAAATTTAAAAAGTTTTCGTTGGTATAATTTAAACGTGCTGGCATTTTTTGACATAAGATAATGACTGATTGAATGATCATGGCTATTTTGATGAAATGATTACAACAATTCATGAATTTCTAATAAAATCGCAAATATTTCAATAAGTTGTAACATTAACCCCCACAATGCATATCAGAAAAAAGGGAATTCAATTTTACACAACTTGACGTAAAAAAATACAGAGTGTTCCATTCGACCTAAACAAGTTTTCGCGGTTTGAAGTTGACAAAATGTAACGCGAAAAAGGGAACACTTGGTATGATATTATTGAATTTATTTCAGTTGTAGAATGTAGTTCTCCTTGTGTTCTTTTTATGTAACAAGAAACAAATGAGAATCTTTTACACGAAGAAAGTTATAACGGTTCTTGCAAACTGTTTAAATATCTCTAAAACGGCTAGGTTTAAGATATGCTACATATTTTCGACTCCGAATTTTCTGCTCTTTTCGAAAACCCTAAAATATATAGGATGTTCCATTTGAAATAAGCAAGTTGTTATCGACTCCCGGTATAAGCGGAAGTGCCAGCTGCTTGTAATTATTTTAGTTGGATTGGCCACACCGACATTAGTAATTATCTAAATTTTCAAAATTTTCTGATGCGTACTTTTCTCTATATCGATCGATTCAGTTCCGGGTGAGACACCCTTTATACTGAATACTTACTAGCATTCAAATTACTGGTCTTAGTACGTTAAAATTTTCCTTATAGGTATTAACAATAATCATCTTTCGTCAAAACCCGGGTGACTGTCAAATAACCTACCTAAACATATCCAAAGTCATCATGGTTAAAGTCAGTAAAAATTTCCTTTGTAAAAGACTTTTTGAAACTCTAACGAAACCCGACTATTTTGCAAGAATCTCATGCGACACGTAAAAATGCTGTCGGAAGATATTTTGTGGAAGTACTATGATAGTTTTTCTAAATTGCAAGAAAAAATTTATTTTTCATTCTTGAAAATTATCATATAAATTTTTCCACGAGGGTTATTATTGCAACTGCAATAAATGACGTCCGACAAAGCGCGATTTATGGAACTGTAACGAATTACGTCGCACGGGGTAAATTTAGTAACTACCTCGAAAACAGATCAAATAAAAAATTTTATGACAAACCGACGTTATGTATGTAGTACCTCTTCCCATGCATGGTATGGACTATGAGGACAAGTTAAAAGTTTCGTATTAAAATTTTCGCTGGCGACAAAATTTTTTATGGCTATTTTTCAAAGTTATCAATCGTTTTTGGCGATAAACTTATATGTTTCCCGCCGAATTTGCCTACATGCGGTTCCTCAGTGATCCCTAATTCATGTCCTCTATTAACATGTACAGGGGTTATTCACTATATATTGACCCCCCTTTATTTCCGTTATTATTGAAAATAGAAAAAAGTTTCGTAGAAAAGTTGTAGGACCTTACCTATATTTTACTGAAAGGTGATCAAGAAAACAATATCCTGTATAGGTCACTTGATACGAAATAAATACCTATATCGCAAACTCCTCTATAAAAACCTTATTTTACTATAAGGAACGTAATCAGATTGCAACCAACAACTACACTCCGGGCTATGTGCCCCGCCGAACGCTGAATTACAAGTTACAAGCCTGGCGCGTTAAGTGTAATAATTGCACATTACCATCAAAACGTTAATGCTTCGATTGCAACAAACACCAGCCGAGAGACTGATCTTACTTAAAGGAGCTCTTCTCGTGCCAGTCGTCCCACACTACTTGCAGACTGCAGTTTCGAGCTGTTGGCTCTCGCCAATGCAAGGTAGGCATGTGACGACCGACATGAGGATCACTTGACTATTTAGTACATTTCGGTATCTTTGGGATAGCGACATGTAAAATAGTCAGCAGGCGCCATCTAGCGGTCCAGTGGCTGTTGCAATCGAAAAATAAATAGCCTGACTGGGCTTAGCATAGTCCAAATGTGCTTTTAGAGGGCGGAATATTAAACCACAATATTTCTAGTCGCAAACTCCTCTATAAAATCCTTAGCTTACTATAAGGATCGTAACCAGACTGCAACCAACAGCTACTCTCCGGGTTATGTGCCCCACCGAGCGCTGACTGTCACGAGAGCTCCTTTAAGTAGGATCAGTCTTTCGGCTGGTGTTTGTTGCAATCGAAGCATTAGCGTTTTGATGGTAATATGCAATTATTACACTTAACGCGACGTCCAGTGGAAGTAGTAAGGCAAAAAAAATTTTAAAATGTCATGAAACGTCGATATTTTAAATTTCAGCGAAAAAAAATGTCCTGTCTGCCGGTCTATCTGTCGGTCTGTCTGCCTGTCTATCTCAGTGAAGACTACGTGACATTTATGCTATAGGATTTTGCACAAAATTTATCATACCAATATTTGATCATTTCTTTTCACATTATTCAAATATTTGAACGAGTACCACCAAATATATCAGAAGGATATTTGCAAAGCTCATAATATGCATGCTTTTCCCCGAGTTTTTTATAAGTCAAGGGGCCGATCATGGCAACTTTAATAACAATATTACTAGTTAGTAGGCCGTGATTACAAGAAAAAAGGAAACAGAGGGAACCATTTGGATTTAGATACAAGTGGATTTAATAAGTAATAATTAGTGGAATATTCTGAGTATGCGTTTTCGTACCTGTGTTGCTACTTTATACACAGTGATTTCTTCAATGTGGCGTATATATCTGATAAAGAAGTTTTATATAAAGAAATATTTGCATCTGCGATTGCACTCTAGGTTAATTTGTCTATTTTTTCATTAAGCGGTAAATCATAATGTGTTTTAATCCACGCAAAACTAATATTAATATTGCGATGCGCCAACTGTGAGATTTTACCTATGACGTCTAATACAGGGCATTCCAAAATTGGCAATACTACTTAAACACTTCTTGCATCTGAAAAAATTGTGATGGCGGGTTAATGTCGGGTAAGTGTCTAAATATATAGTTCTTTAATATAAACTTGTTATTTTGCAACCGCAAATTACCCTAGTAAAATATTCAGCAGAATGAAATCATAACTGCGTAAATTGTAATATTATCTTATCCAATTTTCTTGTTAAAAATCAAAGCCAATAATTAAAAAAAAACAATATTCTTTTAGTACCACAGATGCGCCAATTTAAACCCTTTTTCCCGCGCGTAACCAGAATGCAGATTCAATAATAAATTGAGAATTAATCAAGTAAAAATACTTAACAAACTTTGTTGGCGTTGTGTAAATTGCGGGATAAACAGTCAGATACGTTGGTGTAGAAGTAGAGCGCATTTTGTGTGGAATTACTTGGCAAAAATGACCACAAAATAATTTAGTGAGTCCAGCGAACAGCAAAGTTCTGTGATGTAACTCAGGTGTGTTTAATTTCTATCTCCGGTAAGCACAGCGAACAGTTAAGTTCTGCAATGTAGCTCGGGTGTGATTACAATTGCTTCTCCCCCAGGTGAACAGTCTGGTCTCCTTTTTATACAGGGTGATTTATGTAAACATGCGTAAAATAAAATGGTATACTAGCCTTTTATGTGGGAAACCCACTGTAAAATTTTAAAGCGATCCGAGGTAATTTATTATATTTTTTGCATTAAACCCTGCAAAGATACGCTTCTGAACGGGGGAGTTATGCTATCTCGACGCGTTCACACACGTGCCGCTTTTTTGTTTTGCAGGTACATCAGCTGATTTAGTTGTCTATGGTCAGTGCGATACGCGTTCAGTGGCTCTTCGACTTCTGTTTAGAGCATTTCTCATTTGTGTTAAATTTTAAACTATATTCGTAAATATCGATTATGCCAGAGTTCACGTCGCAAGAGTACTGCAACATGATATTAACCTATGGTGCAATGAATGAAAGTCTTGCAGGGGCTGTACGAAAATACGGGAGAAAATTTCCCCATAGGCGCCCTAATAAGAGAAAAGATTTAAGTGCAGTGCAACGAGTTCGTGACGTGACACCGGGTTTTGCTTACCAGGCGACAGAGAACGTGTAGTAAATCGTCCTGTTGAAGTAGACGAAGAAGTTCTAGAATTATTAGAACAAGACCCTTCAAAAAGTGCCCTATACGCGAAAATCGTTTTTACCCATACCACATAAAAAAGGAAGTGATTTCGTTGCACCGTATTACGTCAGATTGATTAGTCACAGGCGGCGCTTTTCTACAAAAAAATACGGTAATTTTTTTCCAAAAATTTTTATTTCTTAATTTCTTTAACTCCTTTTGGTGGGGACAACCCACTGAATAATTTTCCGCATGTTTAGGTAAATCACCCTGTATTGTAAATGACGTCACAGTTTACATGGAAACTTCTAACTCTACACTGTACGCTGGTCTCACGCTCTGGATTGTTTACATTTCAAATTCCATCCCTCTGTCCTCTGCATGCTTGTGTTAGAAAACGACAGGCGATTTCACACTATGGGAAGTAACAGAAGTACTTGACGCTTATCGTGAAACTCTGTAGCTAGATTCGATTTTATGTAAATTTTTTCGTAAAAATGTATCGCTTATGTTGCTTTAAAAGAAGGTAAATTAAAATGTATTATTATTAAATAAATGAAAAAATGAAATGAATTAACTGCTACAATTACTTGAATTTGGAAAAATAAATGGGAAATAATTAAATTTGTATATGGGCTATATACAGGATACTTCAAAACATACATAACTTTTTCTGAAAAAGGCCATATATTGCTAAGATAAGATTTCCGAACCACTAATTATTGAATTAGTAAGCCAAAATGAATGTTCAAATTGGAGTAATTCTGTAGTCAGAAAAAAAAAGAAAGAAAACCCAACCAACACTGTAAGTTGGGTTTTTCTGTCTACTTACTGCTTCTGGTTTCCCAAAGTTTTAGGCAAAGAATTCCTTCAATCAGTTGATGAAATTTTCCTCACAAAGATACTAGAGTTAAGAATGTCATCTGTGCGTCTTTGCTAAAACAAATAGGACCTATGTAATCGGAAGATGCGGTGGTCTCGCTTGATTATAGAAAGCAATATCTCAATTATCATAATTTTCAAGCTACGATACTTTTATTACAACTGAAGAGTGGTTAGAGATTAAATAATATTCACAGAATTAAACCAATGGGAAAACAAATCCTTTGCAGTAGAAAATGAAACACCTGAGCTATAGTGGTCCTCGGTAAATTTCAATAAACAATCTCCACTTTTTAGTTGGTTTTTTCCAAATTGGTCACCCACCCATATCATCTCAAGTGTATCCAAAGTACCTAAGTGAAAAATTAATTTAATTGTTTGCAATGAACTTTTTTTCCCTTTGGGCGTTACTGATGCGTGTCTCGATAGCGAGACTGACCGCAGTAACTCACGGGTGACGTCAGGGCCGCCCTTTTTACCGACAAGGATCGTTTTCAATTTACACCGTCCATCCAGTGCCCATACAAAAGCGCTGACGCTTCAATGGGATTTATACGAGCTATGTTTGCCGTTCGTGTTATTGCGATTATAAAAACACTTTATGTGCTGTTCTCTCCCTCATTATTTCAATATTGTTTTTGTTTGATCTTATGTTGATAACTTTTTGCACTTTTATTCGGGTGTTTATTAAAGACGCGTTGCCGTTCTGTTACTCAGGTCTTCTGCTTTTTATATAATACAATTGGCTCTTCGACTTGTTTTCCTTTCTCGGTAGAATGGTAAAGTTATGCCGTCTAGAGGAAACATAAGACATGTATTCTTAAAGTAATTTATTTACTTAACATAGAATAATATTATTTAGTGTTTTATTTTCTACCTATCAAGTGTGAAACTAAATACTGAAGAAGAATGTTCATGTGTGAAACTAAATACTGAAACGCATACCTTATGGGATTGTTAAGACATTTGAGACAACTGATTATTATAAGTACTATTTTCAAGTAAAATTACTTAATATACTAAACTTATACAATGTTATATGATAAATAAGATGTATTATAAATTTGATATTGTTACTCTATAATTAAATTATAACAAAAAAGGCAGTATTAAAGTTAGTTATATAATCTTTTTGGTTAAGATAAGATAAGATAAGATAATTTATTTGACCAAGTTACAATAGAGTTTTTGGCAAGTCTAGAGCCCAATAGAGCAGTATAACAAAACACTATAAAACATGAAAATATAAACATAAATCATTGTAAAATATTTGGACAAACAATTAGAAATACATAAGGATAAAGTATTTCCAATATACAATTATACATTATAAAATTCAAGGAACAAAAAAGATGGAGCAATTTCATAGAATATATCGACTATAACACACTAAACAAGTTGGAACAATAGTAAAAAAAAAACAATAAAAAATGTTACATTAAATGTTAATTCGTGTGTTTAAAAATTCTTCAGTAGAATAGAAACAATTGTTTAAAATATGTTTTTTTATTGTATATTTGAAACTATTAAAATTAAGAGATTTTATGTTATTAGGAAGGTGATTGTATAACTGAAAGTTTAGAGAGTTCTTTTGTGACTTAGTTAAACGAAAACGAGGCTGTCTGAGTTACAACTACACAGCGTCGGACTGGGCCTAAGGGGCCCTGGTGGCATTATGACTTTAAGGGCAGATGATACCATCAAATCAACCAACAAACCAAATGATAATAATAATCAAATAGGCAAGGTTTTCGGAAGCTTTGGAAGAATGGAGACTAGCCAATCAATTTTTTTTAAGAGAAGGGTCAGTTAGATAATAAAATAAATAAACAACACAGAAATTAGACAACCCCCAATTCCAGAAGCCAGGGGCATGTGCGGAAGGGGGTTACATATTGAAAAAAAATGCGAACATACCACCATTTCCTCCGACAGTGCCGGAGCCAGGATTCGAACCCGGTTGTGCGATGCCCGTGTGATTAATCGCGATTGCCATCTCGTGCTTTAACTCACGCGGCTATCGACCAGACAAGATTGACAATAACTCATTCGTAAAAGCTGCTATTATCGTCATCCTTGATACAATCCATGATAATCAACAAGTCCAGCAGTTCTTCCCCAGTAGAGTCCAGCGGAAAATCTCGCTTACTTGCGTAAACGAGATTGTCAGGATTACAAACTAAGCGATGCGACGTATAAGTTGGAGTACGGTCGTGAGCAAAAAAAAATAGGACAAGTCTTATAACTGGATTTTACTAAAACCTAGTTGTGTACATCTAACTTTAATTTTTGTGGCATTGTCAGTTAGTTGTCATAATGTATTGCAAGTGTGCAAAAAACTAATATGCCTCATATAAGCGATTTAGTTAAATCTGGAGTTATTGCTAAAGCAGAAGATGGATGGTCAATGAAGCAAATTGCACTGCGTTATAATATTGACAAAAATTCGGTGTGTAACATTTTAAGAAAGTGGAGAATAAACGGTACGATTAGTAAAAATCCTGGATCAGGGCGACGAAGGATATCAACTCAACAACAAGATTTGCAGTTGGTAAATGCTTTAGTAGAAAATCCATTTTACTCAGTTATTCAGGCTGCTTTTCCTGGATCGAGTAGTACTGATCGCCGGCGACTGAGAGAATCGGACCTACGCTGTCATGCAGCAGCACAGAAATACTTACTTAAACCTGAACATAAAGAAGCTCGAGTAGGATTTGCGCTTGAATTTTTAGCGCATGATGTAAATTTTTGGAACAATGTAATCTTTACAGACGAAAAACTTTCCAGTTAACACACAGCGGTCGTATCCTTATTTACTGCCCTCCAAATACTCGATTCGATGAGAAATATATATCTAACAATGATAAAAGTGGTAGATTTTCAGTCAATATGTGGGCTTGGATATCGGCACGTGGACCTGGTGTTTTGTGGCATATTGAGGAACGATTTAATAGTGAAACGTGTATTAGGATTTTAGACAATATTATGCTCCCTTCTGTATCACAATTATTTCCTAATAATGAGTTCATATTTCAACAAGACAATTGTTCCGTTCATACTGTTCATACCATAACTAACTGGTTTCAAGATAACAACATCAATGTACTTAACTGGCCCAGTCGTAGTCCAGATATTAACCATGTGGAAGAAGTATAGGGACTACTCGTAAGAAGTATCCAAAATCGAAATGTGAGACCGCGGAATGCCGAAGAATTACTGGAAATAGTAAATAATGCATGGGAAAATATTATTACTAATGATTATTGTATAAGGTTATTTAATTATATGCCAGACTTATAGAAGTTATAAATAGAAATGGTGCAATAACTAAATATTAATAGTTAGTTTCTTGTTAAGTAGGATATCCTTTGTCCTTTGATCCAGGATTTCTACTAATCGTACCAGTTATTCTTCACTTTCTTAAAATGTTACACACCAAATTTTTGTTAATGTTATAACGCAGTGCAATTTATCTCATTAACCATCCATCATTTACTATAGCAATAACTACAGCATTAAAATAACAAATAAATTAAAACTGATATCTGTTTTATTTCGGCTACTCATTACATATTCAAATAGAGACAGATTTACATTAGAAAAAAAAGTTGTCCTATTTTTTTCTGCTCACGACAGTACGTACTGATGTGCAAATTATATTGGGACAAAAGTTTACATGCGTATGGTATGCAACTTCGGCGGGCATCCGAACCACTTCGAGACAAACAAATAGCGTTCTTTGCTGCTTGATCTAAACCATCTTCGCTCTTCCTGCTCTTCGTCTTCTTCCTCACTCTGAGAATCATTATCATTTGTGTGCTGCTGCCTTGGTGCAACGTGTTTATCCAAGATAGTCTTAGAATGTTCATTAAAACTTTCCGAAAAAGATTAGAGTTCGACATTGGCAATTAATGCGATTGGTTTTAATGCATCCTTATGAGAATCCCCTTTTGTCAATTTCGTGGAAGTTTTTCAAATCCAAATAAATGGCATCATTCATTAAATGCTCGTTGCAGTTGAACCGTGTTGATGATGACTTTGTACGTGATAATAAAGTATTGTGTATCTATTTGTGTCCGCAGACAGTAGTCCTACTTTGATATAACTTATCGTGTTCTTTTCAGTTTGCTAGATGTTCTCCGTAACGGCAGCATGGTCTATATTTCAACATCGATGTTTTCGGCTTGACTTAATTCTTGAACTTGGAATGCAAACTCGCAGCACTGAAAACGTCGTCAAAATGATTTAGTTGTTTCCAGGATATCTATCATGCTCTCGAGAGAACTGGAAAGCTCTGCTGAAGGTGTCGCGCCCTGGTACTGGTCGACCAGGAAATCTTCGCTGATACTCTATAACGGCAGCCCTTGTATTACCATCGCAAAACCCATACACATAAATGATATCAACGAATTCAGAATTTGTAAACTTAGTTGGCATCTTTAAAACACGATTGAAACGAGGTAAAATTAGATAGAACACCAAGCTGTCAAAATAATTATTACTGTCATTGAGATAGTGATAAATACATAGGTTACTATTCTTTTCGATTTCAAAAATAAATGTAGGTATCTTTCTTAATAAATATTAATTAATAGATAGGTTATCTTCTCTTATTTACGTCGTGGCCGCACGTATCTGGTGATTTGACTTTATAATTGTGTGTCTTATTAATTATTTAAAACTGCGTGAATGTACTGTGTAAACATGAAAATGATGGAAAAGGGTTTTGAGAAAGTTCTGATGCGCTAAATTGTTTTGTAATTTTTTTGCCGAAACGGTTTAGGTATGCCGTCAAAATTGAATCGCTATTCTTATAGCATTTTTTCTGAACTTTCCGAATCCGCTAATAGTTTTCAAGAAATGCGGTAGAAAATGTACTTTCTGGTTAAAACGAGGAGGGCTTTTTCAAAACCAAGTAGGCTAATCTGACAAGTCCCAGCTGAGAAATGTCAGAATATAGCTAAAAATAGAAGGGCCTTCACCCACTTCACAGGCAAACTGTTACCTAAAACTTAAGTAACAATAACATAACAATTTTGGAGCTAGACTAAATACATTTTTCAGAATTACTTTTTTTCGTCTATTTTAGAACACCGTAGAAATGACTGAAAAATTAACGTAAACCTAGACATAATGATATGTAGATTTTCAGTACTGATTTCTGTGTGATTCCTATACATCTTTTTTTATAAAGAATTGAAACAGAATCTCAGATTATTTATTAGATACACTAAATCAATGTATCATTTATAATATAGGTACTGACAGATTGGCACTCACATTCAATCTTAATTAAAGTGTAAAATGGAATGTTATTTTGATTGCGGTGGTGAAAGTGTTATTATTTATTACATTGACCTTAACCTTACAATAAATATGTTGAATGTCGTTTACGGTATTTCACAGCCCTCCCACATTGGCATGACAACATTGTGGTTGTTAAAGTCCTAACGTATTTAAAGGTACAGTTACTTCAGTGATTTATGAATATATCAAACACATTGTGTCTAATTTCTCTCAGCGACTTTTTTATGCTATTCTTTTATTTAGTGCAAGAACTATTAAAAATTGGTCGTTGTCGAACGTGCTCATCCGCATTCGGTTAAAACACCTGTTCTGTGATGTATAAAACTATCAAAATAAATGAAAATTTTTATGGTTCGATTTTGCTAAATGTTCAGTACAAACTTAAATTGATTTAAACTTGATTTTAAAATCGTTAGTTTAAAAAACAAGCAGTAATACAGCCAAAAAAGTCTTAAAAAGGGGAAAAGATCAGAAAGAAAGATAATGAGCTATAAACTTGTATAAATCTTTGTTTTCACTTTTTTTTAGTTAGCTGAAAAGTCTCATAGAACCTCGTGTATGCGAGTCTGTGGCAAAAACTGTTTTTTTTTGTAAATATCTTGTTTCCTTTGCTCTAAATAACATTTGGAGTTATTAGAGAAAGGCATAAAATTCTCTTCAAATTCAGTCTTAAGCAATATTTTATAGAATTAACCGTTCTCGATATAGATCGCGAGGAGTGCGAAGCGCTTAGCCGTTTGTATGATGATCAACTTATTGATTTTTGTATAGTTTTGAGATATTTATATCCTAACTAAGATACACTTTGCTCGGATTATTCTTTCTGCTATAATGACTTAAATATATACTTCGGAATCATTCTGAAGTGATCATGCACAGACTGCATCATGCCATCTGGGGATTCTATTCGAACGATTATTATGCGTTCCTTGGCCATCAATCTTTGGGATAGATAGTTGCCCCGGCCGAAATTTCTTTACTATGAGTTGTATGCGTTTCTTGTAAATTTGAACTTCATCTTCATCAATTTTTACAAAGTACTGAAATGAAAATTTTCTGGCAGACTCTTGTCTCTTAGTTTTGTGCTTATATAAACTTTTTTTGGGGATTGATTTCATTGCATTGATTAAATACGCATCTTGCACATTGTAAGCTCCTATGCGTTAAAATAATCCGTGCCATTTAATTTTTCTTTGCAATTTGCAACCACAGAAGGCACCAAGTGTGTTTGGCTCAATTATTTTACTCTTTTTTGTTTTGGTAGGTACATCCTAAGTTTTTCTTTTTTTTCCTTTTTTCATTCGTCTGCGATCCATGTTAATCAGCCGCCATCGAGAAGAACCGGTTTTTCTGAAGTAGAATTATTATGTCGGGATACTATTTTATCAGTGCTACCTTCGGATAGATCCTCGAAAAAATATTGTATAATTAAAAAAATAATGTTAAGCAAGATAAAAGTTTATATTTTTGAAAAAAAATAGCACAAGCCACAAAACATATGAATATTATGGTGTCATTATAATTTTAGTCAAAGAGGGTTCCAGCCACAAGAACCTCGAAATTAGAGATTTCTAAAACTTTTCTGCTTCCACTCACAAAGTAGATTAGAAACACTACCTTGCAAGAATCATGTAATAAATGTTGTTTATTAACAAAAATGTTTTAAAAAATGACTGAAACTTTGATTTACATAAATTAACAGAATAACACTGCTAAGAAGGTTACAAGCCATACTTAAAAAAAATTATATTATTATCGTTATCGATAAAGATTCCTCAGTAGGAACATAATCAGCATCTTTGACAGAATCGTCTGAATCAAAGTTGTATTTTGAATCAATAGATCACTGCCCTCAACAGAGGAAAGTTGAGCGGCGGCCATGTTAATTATTATGAGACTTGTAATCTTCTTGCCATAAATAAAGGCAAAATATCTGTTTTAGCAACAAGAACATTCAGCAATTTCAACGACATCTGGTATCGAGTAGGTAAAATAAATTTTATGAGGCTTATATCCGTTTTGTTAATTGTTTTCCGCTGTATAACTCATTTTTACGAAAAGTGTGGCTTACAGCCTTATTCCCCGAGGTCTTCAATTGTGCTAGTTGGGAGTATATGTTTGCATCTCTTTTAGCCTGTAAAAAACGAACTCTCTTCGAACTTCCATCTCAAAAAATATCTTTTTATAAAAATCTCTTCTACAAATTATTCATTTATTTATTTCTTACTGTACACGAAATTTGAAGGAAACAAGTTGAGAATTATTGTATATAGAAAAAATGCGTATTGTTTTTCGTGAAACTGCAATTCGAAAGCCTCAGTATGCAAAAATAACAGTAATGCTTCAGCGTTATTGATGTACTTTAGTAATAGTATAGAATCATATTTTTTTGAGTAACGTGATATACTTATGAAGCAACCAGCACATTAAAATGTGGGCAAACTAGTTTCTGAACTACAGCTTAATGTACTTTACAACGCTTTTGTGTAAATTCCCAGTTGAGGCCTAGGCTAGTTTACTGGACCAAAAACATCTATAGTACGTAGAACATGGCTTAGAAATGTGCAGCAAGTGGTCAACTATTTACCCAACAAATTGCTTGGCAGAAAGTTTTCAGCTATTAAAATTATTAGATATCTAAAGTTGATATAATTAGATGTATAAGTGACTATATAAATGCTTGGCTATCAAGAATATGCATATAATTTAATTATGCACTAAATATAATGTTTACTGCTGATTTAGAATGGTTGGACAAAAGTAACTATACAGGGTATCCGGAAATAATATTTCGATGGGTGGTTCTAGACCAAAAAATATGAAGAAAATTTCACATAGATGGAGGCTCGGAAATGCTTCCTAACGGAACTACACTACGTTATAAGAAACCGCTGCCCAAGGAGTCACTCCTTCCACATCCAGATTTTGTATCCAAGTAGGCTTAAAATGTCATGAAACGTCGGGATTTTAAATGTGCGAAAAGAAATCTGTCTCTCTGTCTGTCTGCTACTTTTCTTGTGCACACGTTTACTCTGGAACAGTTTATGATATTGACTTGAAATACAGTACACTTATATGTTATAATGAGATCTGGAATCAGATTATATTTTGATCTAATTCCGTTGGAGGCTTGGGGGTAAATGGGGTAAATAAGGGTAAATAGGCAAACAAGCAGGTAGGAGCCCATAAAATTGCAATTTAGGGCATGTAAGAAAAATCAGTCTCAAAATTTTCACCCCCCACTATCACCTCCAATACCACCCTACGCTATTATGATAGGGAGTAAAAATAAAATGATATTTAGTGTGTATACAAGAACGAAACGTCTCAAAAATTTTTTTTTCGTTAGCGACCCCCTTACCACCCCCATTGCCATCCCCACCCTATTATTAAAGGGAGTAAAAATTAAATTGAGATTTAGTTTGTGCTGAAAACCAAGGGTCTTTAAAATTTATTTTGCCATTAACCACCCCCTCCACCACCACCATTACCATCCCCACCCTATTATTAAAGAGAGTAAAATATTACATTAGGATTTAGTGTAATTACGCGGCTTTACCACGGTTCGTAAGTCATTATTTCATAACCAATTATCTAATTTAACTCTATTTTTGTGAACTTCTACTAGCTTATTACCTACTTTAATTATTACATTGGGTGATTTATTTTGTACGATGTTATAGGGAACTTTATAAAGAGGTCCTATATTATTTCCTATTTCATTTTTTAACATAACTTTATTGCCTGGGCTATAACTTATAGTTTGCGCCTGTTTATCCACTCTCCCTTTTCTTTTAAATTTCGATGCAATCAAATTCTTTTTTGCGTCGTTGCATGCTTGTTGTAACCTATATTTTAATTCTGTTAGATATTCGTCAAAATTGCAGAGCCATTCAATCTTATTATTAGCAAGGCTAGAGGGTAATTTTGCTACTTTACCAAAAATAAGTTCATGTGGTGTGTACTTTGTCTCGGTATGAACGGTGTTATTATATGCGAAACACCAGTATGGAGCACATGAACTCCAAGTATTGGGATTTTTGCAACTTGGTTTCGCAAATAAGCTCCTAAATGCTTGTGGGTATTTTCGAATGAGCCTAGAATTTTGTGATGATAAGCTGTCGAGTGAAATTTTTAAACTTTTAGCAATTTGCACGTGTCCTTTCGTGTAGAAGATAAAAATTCTTTTACCACGATCTGAAACAATTTCTTCAGGAGTTCCATACCGTACCATAAAGTTTTCCATAAAAGCTTTGGCTACCGTGAGACTTTCTTTATTTTTTAATGGATATCCCCCTACAAATTTACTTAACCTCACACTGTAATGTCAAAATATAGAGATTACCTTCGCAGTCTTCCTTTATAGGTCCAACAAGATTCAACTATATCTTTTAAAACCCGGAAGAAGCTGTGCTAGTGATTGACATAGGTTCTTTATTTGAAATGGAGTAGTTGACAATCGTCGCATTTTTTGACCCACCCTCTCTTCTACCCCCACTGCCACCCCCACCCTATTATTAAACGAAGTAAAATATTATATTGGGATTTAGTGAAAATCTGGATGTGGAAGTAGTGATTCCTTGGGCAGCGGTCTTTTACTTTAATGTAAAACCGCAAATATATAATTTTTCAATTGTTCACAGATAGTTTTAATATATGTATCTAAGAATGGAGAAGCAAGAAAACGTAGTAAGAATAACCACAAACAAAGTTCACTTTTGTGGTTTCCTCCTAATTGTTTGCTATTTTATTTCCTCATAAAATTGTATATATAAAAACCGTTGCCCAAGAAATCACTACTTCCACATCGAGAATTTGAATCCAAGTCTTATAAACACTAAATCCCAATGTAATATTTTACTACCTTTAATTATTACTAATGGAAGTAAGCCACCCCCACACTATTGTGTGGGGGTGGCAATAGAGGTGATAGAAGAGATGTCAAATATTTATTTGGCATCTCCTCTATCCTAACTTTGTTAGAGGCCCTTGATTCTCGTATACACACTAAATCCCAATTTAATTTTTTATTCCTCTAAATAATGGGTGGGGTTCGCAATGGGGGTGGTAGAGGGGGACCTAATGCCAAAATAATTTTTAGAGGTCCTTGGTTCTCGTATACACACTAAATCCCAATTTAATGTTTACTCCCTTTAATAATAGGATGGGGGTAACTAATGCCAAAAAATTTTTTTGAGACGTTTCGTTTTTTTATACATACTAAATCACATTTTTTTGTACTCCCTTTCATAATAGTGTGGGGGTAGTATTCGGGGTGATAGTGGGGGGGTAGCTGATGCCAAAAAAATTTTGAGACCTTGACTTTTTGTAATCCCTTAAATTGCCATTTTATGGACTCTTACTTGCTTGCTTTGCCTATTTACCTTTATTTACCCCATATACCCCCCGAACCCCCAACGGAATTAGATCAAAATATAATCTAGTTCCACATCTCGTTATAATACATAAGTACCAAATTTCAAGTCAATATCATAAATGGTTCCAGAGTAAACGTGCGCACAAGAAAAGTTACAGACCGACAGACAGAAATTTTTTTCTCTCAAATTTAAAATCTCAACGTAATAAAGTCATATTTCGAGCCAGTTTATATTGCATAGCCTCCATTATTATTTAAATTTAATAAATAAAATCAATAAGACAGGTATATTTCAGATCTTAAGTAGATATGTCTTAATGAAAATCATATGGTTATTTTTTCCAAGAATTGCTTTGGTTGCTAGTATAATTATTATTTCTTCTCAAATAAATATGGACGTCAATACTAATAAAACATAAACATTTACAACAAAGGTACTTAATAATAGCTTTAAGTACTAAATAGTTAACTCTTGTAAAATAAAAAAAATGCAAACAGGACTTCTCAGTGCTTCTTTTTTTCTTACTTTGGTACAAATAATATCACAATTCACTTTCTCCCACTCAAACAAACAGACTTATTGCGAATTTTGATGAAAATTTAGTTTGCAAAATAAAAATAAAAATATTATAATATAATTAAAAACTTCTTGCGATCACTAGAACATCAAGTTGGCTTCCGCCATCATGAATTCTTTGACAATTTACCACCACTACATTCGACCAAACATTTCACTCAAGTGTCAAAGATTTGTTATATTTACAGGGTGGATGAAAAAAGAGAGATTTCTTATTTTTCCTGGTAAATCGAGTGAATTGTTGTGATTTGTGGTATAGTATTAATATAACTAATCACAATGAAAATAACATGGAACGAAGGAATGCAAAAATAAATAAAAGCCTCAATAAATACTTAGACAAGCATCAGTACCAGCATCCAGAAATACTTTTCGTGTTATAAAACCTTAAAGTTCAACAAAAATTAAGGTTTTTAAGAAGCGGGAGGAAAATGTGCCATTTTTATAGCGCGAAAACCATTGTGGAAGAGGCAGCGCGATAAAACGCCTATTTCAACAAAAAAAATAGTAATTTTTTTTGCGTTACTATACTTCCACTGGACGTGGAAGTAAAATCAACACACCAAATGGGCAAATAACTATTATTATTATTCAATAATTTTTTCGACCGTGACTGCTTTTACTACTTTGTAAAATAGATTGTAAATTGTTATTATTGACACATCCTGTATATCAAATGTTATATATTTTTATAAACTTATTAATCTATTTAAGTATCTCTTAGAATACATTTATAATTATTTATACGTTATGTGATTTTAAAATACAAATCAGTTGGCCATACACACAGTGAAATAAATAGTCAGTTCGTTGGAAGCGCCTGGGAATCTATGCTATACTCCCGTAATGATCGGCGCCTCTGATGGCAGGCCTCGACCAACTTGGATCTGGCCGCTGTTTGCTATGTTACATCGACGGCAAATGCAGGGTCAATACGTTCCATCGTTGGTATTCGCATTCACCCGTCTATGTTCGCCGTAATGGCGGTTGGTAAATCGAGCACACAACAAAGTGTACGCCAACATTGGCCTTCGCAGATAGATGTAACCCAGTGCGTAGTTCGTTTTGTGGCTGTAAAAGCGAAATATACGATGGAGTGGACTAATAACATCATTTTGGAATTTTTAAATAGCTACGAAAAGTATCCTGTGATCTGGGACCCAAAGAATATGGGACACAAAAATAGGAATGAAGTGAAGGAAGCTTGGAACCGTATCAGAGATGACATGAGTGTTGACTTTTCAGTTGAAACATTAAAAAGAAAGAAAGAGTCTCTTATGGCAACGTATAGATATCTCAGAAGAAAAGTTATAGATTCCGCAAGACTTGGAAAAGATGATGTACATAAACCGAGCTGGTTCGCTTTTGAAACGATGGATAGATTCTTAAATAGCGCGGTGAAATCAATGAATACACAGGTAAGTGTGTTTACACACGTAATAATATACTATATATTTGTTTAATTTATGATAAACACTTTTAGTGAGTGCATAACTTGCATGGAATAAAACGACGCTGTTAGATTAGATGTAAAATTTATTCCTCTTTATCTATGCACCTACTAAGAAGTATTTATCACTGGTAATAAGAAGGTAGCTATTTAATCCCATATTTATATATACTTTCATTACGCATATTTACTAATAAGATATTTTAGAAAACGTTTATGACTTAAAAAAAATTGTCCGATATGAGTTGAATTATTTCATCATCACCATATTATTCATGAACTATCTCGACATTAGTTATACTTACAGAATGTTGTCTAAGTAAATGGACAGAACTACGTATAGATAAGCTTAATATTATATCTAATTTACTTTACCAAATTGGACTCCTTGTAATTATCAGTAAGGAGGTCCATATGTCGCAACAAGCGCTCACGGGTAGCCAATAGTGCTTTGATACAACTTCATTCACAATAAAATTCATGAAGGTATTGTAATTATAAATTGATAAACTGAATGAGCAAGCGGGTCCTTCTGGAGGTAATACCTTAATTGTTTTAAACCTCCTTTACCTGAGTTGAACCCTCAAATTCGGCACCAAATACCGATAAAAATGTTGTACTACAGGTATTAGGATAAGCTTTTGATATTTGGATATTAGAGAATGAGTTATAGCGAGTCAGTCGATAAGTTCAAATTGTGTGTTCAACGACTACCATGAAGTAATTGTTACCAGTGAACGCTGAAGAGCTTTACTACTGGTTCAAAGTAAGTTCAGTTTCTGTAAAGTTTTAAAAAACGGTGACTCGTTTTTAAGATATATCCAACACTTGTGTGCTGCCAAATTTTGGATAGTATGTGATGCAAGAAAAATGGGGCCTCTATCACAATCATTAAATCGAAAAATAGGTACTTTCATTTCCCGGTGAATTTTTGCTTTGTAATAAATGTGCTTTAGAAAATATCTGAAAATGTTTCTTACCATCTTCCAAGCCTCCTCTCAAGTCTAAGATATCTAAATTTGTCTGAATAAGGGAGACGGGGGCCTTACTGTTTATAGTGGGATCCGATTCACTTCTTGAGGATAATCTGTAACTAAAACCTATTTAACAGTAGGATTCGAGCCCACTTCGATAGATGTACTAAGAGCGAAAACTAGATGCGTTGGCCACTGAACTACCATTGAAGTTGTTGAACTCAATTTATTTCGTAACTAACCTAATAAACACAGTTAACTGATAGCAAGGAGCAGTTTGAAAGTTAGTGATTTTTTAAAGGTAAAAATAGTGCCTAGCTAAAACCAAAGAGTCTCTAAAGGTCTCCAACTAAAATAATGCATTAAATAAATATTTAATTTAATATAATGAAATGGTCAAAAACGTATGTCCACAAAAAAGATTAATCCGAAAATTCATCACTTTAAAACCATATAAATAGCTTAAAAGAAAATTAGATTAAAGCCATGTTAAAATCAGTTCCATTTATACTATCGGAAATATTAATAAAAAATGTTATAATAATAATTATTACATAAACAGTAAATATGAGAGTTTCTCTTATGTTTATTTGCTTCTTGTTAAATAAAGCGCAGTTTTAATCATTATATACACATTTGTTTCTTAGTTCGTACTTTTACATCTGTCACTTACATCTACCTTCAATCAACTCACTAATAATACCAAAACCCATATGCAACCAAACATACATCTAAGTATGACAGATTTCAGCACACTTTAACACCCCTCCTCGCTAAAATCTTTCAAGCCCAAAAGATACCTAAATTTATTAAATGAAGAACTGGGCAATCCATTTGTCAACATATCAGCCTCTTGATTACATGTCTCTACATAAACTAAACTAATAAGATTCTTATATAAACTTTCACACAGAAAGTTATACTTTAGATCAATTTACTCTGCAATTGTTGGCTGGATTCTTAATTAAGACAATACATTCTTGATTATCTTCACAATATAAGTAGTTTTATATCTAACTTGAAATCATAGAAAATTTTTAACAACCAGAAGTCTTCACACAGCTGAGCATAAAGCAACTAGCTCTGTCTCTGTGGTGGACAGTGACACACAATTTTGTTTTCAAGTTACCCTCATGACAGTATTACCAAACGCTTTAATAACAAAGGCTATGACTGACTTTCGATCGTGTGCGTCACCACTCCAGTCGGCATTCACATAAGTTAAATTTAAGTTTTTTCCCCTTTTAAATTCTAATCCTAAATTTTCAGTTATTTTTAAATATTTCACAAACCTTCCTAAATAGTTCCATGCTTCATCATAAACTTTATCTTGGTACCTACTAAAGAA
Source organism: Leptura quadrifasciata (assembly GCA_963675555.1). Taxonomy (NCBI): domain Eukaryota; kingdom Metazoa; phylum Arthropoda; class Insecta; order Coleoptera; family Cerambycidae; genus Leptura; species Leptura quadrifasciata. Next base: position 135,434,711 of record OY776675.1, on the reverse strand, counting down.
GTTTAAAGCAAAACAAATATCCGATCTTGTTCCGAGGAAAAGATACATTAAACACCACCATATTAATTCCCGAAAAGGCTTTTCTGTTAATTTACTTTCTTCGTTACAAATGTCAATGTTTAATTTTGGTTCAATAAGCGTGGTCGATATTTTACAATCATTCATTCTAAAACATTTTAATAAACTCTTAATATGTTTGACCAATTTTTAAAATTCCTATTTTTCTTTGATAATTTATTTCTAATCCAAGGAAATGTTTAAGTTGACCTTTAACTTTCATTTTGAACTTCTTCATTAATTTTCCTTTTACCAAGTCAATTAACTTTAAATCCGGACCTGTCAAAATTATATCGTTAACATATATCAAAAGGTAAACCTTTTCAGTTTCACAATTCATCATATACCAACAAAAGTCATTTCCAGATCTCACAAAACCTATTTTAATCAAATAATTATTTATTTCATCATTACAACATTTGGATGACTGTTTGAGTTTATAAAGGGACTTATTTAGTTTAAAAACTTTTCCTGTTTCACATGATACTCCATCTGGTGAGTATATGTATATGTTCTCACTTATGGTACCATTCAAAAATGCTGTCTTTACATCTAGTTGATAAAAATGATATCTAAATTGGTTTCCAAAATTAACAATACTCTGATCGGAGTCATTCTGGCTCCAGGTGAATAAATGTTATCATAATAAGTCCCTAACGACTAATCTAGCTTTATATCTATCTACTTCTCTATTTTCTAAAGTTTCGTAAGTAAATATCCATTTTGTATCTATAATTTCTCAAAATCATCATATTTTGAAGGTATTTCTTCAGATTTTCTATTTTTTTTGATTTTCTATGCTGCTACCATTATCACTGTTTACCATTACTATTTTCTTTTTAAACCAAAAACTGTTTTCGTCGAATTGAACGTCTCTAGAAATGATTATTTTTTGTTTCTCTATATTCCACAGTCTATAACCTGCTGGAGCATAACCCATCATTACACATTTTTTTGTTTTTGCATCAAATTTATCTCTAAATTGTTTAGGAATGTAAAGAAGTAAAGTACCAAATATTCTTAAATTGCCAACATCAGGCTTGGCATTATACCATACTTCAGCAGGTGTAATTGCATCTAAACTCGCCGTTATCCTCCTATTCATAATATAATTGACCGTTCTGACTGCTTCTCTCCAAAACTCTTTACGTACGTCTTCTATCATTGCTCGACTTCGCTTTACCAAACTCCTGTTTTTTTCTTTCAGCTTTGCCATTCCGTTGGGGCATATAGTGAACCGTATAATCTAAAATTATCCCTCGCTCTTTGCAAAAATTAATAAAATCTTTAGAAGTTTACTCCCCACCATTATCACACCTTAATTTGGATATTCTACAATCAAATTTTGATTCGGTCATATTGATATATTCGCAAATATTTTTAAAAACTTCATTTTTTCTGTATCAAATAAACTACTGTAAAATTGGAAAAATCGTCAATGAATACCCACAAAGTACTTAATAAAAAATGTTATAATAATAATGATTACATAAACGGCAAATTGCAATAATTTTTGAACGAAAATTGTTTTTTTAGGATGAAGCTCCGAACGATGACGCAGAGGAGCTTACATTTAATTTTGAAGATGAACATGAATTTGAAATAGAGGAACCTGAACCTGAACATGATGATCAACGATCTGGAGCTGTTAACACTAAAGGTATTTTCATTTATTTATTTAATAATAACCAGTCGATGATAATTTTGAGTAATTTTGATTTTTAGCTTATGAAACCGTTGTAACAAAACCAGTACAACAGATACTGCGACCACCGAAAAGGCGAAGATTGATCCCAAGAAGTGGAAATGTTACCAAATTTGAAATAGCAAAATGTATGAAGCAAGCGTCTAACGTCTTTAAAACAATCAGTCATCATTCTCCTCAGCAACAAGAGCAACCTGATGAATGTTCCTTATATGGACAGTTACTAGCAACGAAACTGAGAACAATGGATAAGAGAACACGAGCAATTGTTACAAATAAAATAGATAATCTAGTTTTTAATGCTCAAATGTACTCTATAGATCCACTACCTTCCACTAGTTATGAGTCCTTCTCAGAAGAGTCTCATCAATTTTCTCCTCTCATAGACGATTATTCGCAGACCTCCGCGGAAATAGATATAAAATCGTCATCAATAATGGGATCAGATCTTCACAACACACACTCAACAGCGTAGTAAGATTAAATTATTAATATTTGTGATACTAGTATAACATTTATCTTCTCGATGTAAGCAATAAAATATATTGAATCTCATTTTCCTTCATTAATTTCCAAGGGCAAATCATAATTATTGTTTTATTTTAATTCATTTTTATTTACCGTGACAAAGTTTAAACCGATGCACACTACGATAAAACGAGCTAATAGATGGATGTCTTCCATCGGGAAAACGTTGCGCATGCAAATCGATAGCATTCTGGATGTTTCGACTAATTCTCCATAAAATAAAATAATTTCAACTTTGTCCGCAACAGTTATTAGTTAGCTCAAAGAAATGATTTACTTTTTCAACAATAAACTACTAATTCACTGATTGATGCGCTGGAGAAAATTAACAGTGGAATTTATTTTATGATACAAAGAGAACGGAATATCTTACGTTCTTCCACGGGTATGAAATCAAGCGCAGATGCTGATTTCATACATCGAGTATTGTGTGTTTTTTACATTAATTTTTTAAAGGGTATTGTTATTTTTTAATTTTCAGATATGCTACTTCAACGTTCAATGCTTAATTATTGGCAAACATTGAGACCAAATACAAAAATGGTTGAAACAATAGTACATTAAACAACAAGTTTAGAAAAGCAAAGTGTGCAAAGTGGTGTTTGAGTACTAGCGAGCGCAGCGAGCGACTAACTTAAAAACTATATGAGTTTAGTAAAACTGGTTTTCTTACGAGATTTGTTTATACTATTTTTTCGCATTTTGTATAGTAAGTAATTATAAGCAAAGAGTGATAGATATGGAAGCATTTCAAAGTTTAAAATTTAAATTTTTTTTATAGTAGGTACTGTCGTGAGCAGAAAAAAATAGAACAACTTTTTTTTCTAATGTATATCTGTCTCTATTTGAATATGTAATGAGTATCCGAAGTAAAACAGATATCACTTTTAATTTATTTTTTATTTTAATGCTGTAGTTATTGCTATAGTAAATGATGGATGGTTAATGAGACAAATTGCACTACGTTATAACATTAACAAGAATTTGGTGTGTAACATTTTAAGAAAGTAGAGAATAATGGTACGATTAGTAGAAATCCTGGATCAAAGGACAAAGGATATCCTACTTAACAAGAAACTAACTATTAATATTTCGTTATTGCGCCATTTCTATTTATAACTTCTATAAGTCTGTTTGGCATAGAATTAAATAACCTTATACGATAATCATTAGTAATAATATTTTCCCATGCATTATTTACTATTTCCTGTAATTCTTCGGCATTCCGTGACCTTACATTTCGTTTTTGGATACTTCTTACGAGTAGTCCCCATACTTCTTCCACAAGGTTAAGATCTGGACTATGACTGGGCCAGTTAACAACGTTGATGTTGTTATCTTGAAACCAGAAACCAGAACAATTTTCTTGTTGAAATATGAACTCGTTATTAGGAAATAATTGTGACACAGAAGAGAGCATAATATTGTCTAAAATCCTTATATACGTTTCACTATTAAATCGTTCCTCAATATGCCGCAAAACACCAGGACCACGTGCCGATATCCAAGCCCACATATTGACCGAAAATCTACCACTTTTATCATTGTTCGATATATATTTCTCATGGAATCGAATATTCGGAGGGCGGTAAACACGAATACGACCGCTGTGTGTTGACTGGAAAGTTTTTTCGTCTGTAAAGATTGCATTGTTCCAAAAATTTACATCATGCGTTAAAAATTCAAGCGCAAATCCTACTCGAGCTTCTTTATGTTCAGCTTTAAGTAAGTATTTCTGTGCTGCTGCTTGACAGCGTAGCTCTGATTCTCTTACTCGCCGGCGACCAATACTACTCAATCCAGGAAAATTCGTTTCTTCAGCAGCCTGAATAACTGAGTAAAATGGATTTTCTACTAAAGCATTCAGTAATTGCAAATCTTAGTGAGTTGATACCCTTTGTCGCCCTGATCCAGCATTTCTACTAATCGTACTGTTTATTCTCCACTTTCTTAAAGTGTTACACACCGAATATTTGCCAATATTATAACGCAGTGTAATTTGTCTCATTGACCATTCATCTTCTGCATTAGCAATAACTCCAGATTTAACTAAATCGCTTACATGAGGCATATTAGTTTTTTGCATACTTGCAATAAATTATGACAACTAACTGACAATGACACAAAAATTAAAGTTAGCAAAATACAGTTATAAGACATGTGCTATTTTTTTTGCTCACGACCGTACTTGTGTAGGATTTCCGTAACCTAGTAACTGACACGGTTTGTCCAATTGCTAAAATTCCATAAAAAATGGAAAATAAAAATCAACCCGGAAAAAACGGAAACAATTATAATGCACAGGAAATTACAAATACAAAAATATTTAATAAACTTAAAATTGAAAATAAGGTTATAAGGGAAAAGGGCGCAGTCAAGTATCTAGGGGTAACCCTGGATACGAGGCTGCGCTTTGGACCCCACATAACCAAAACAATAAATAGTACGTATGCTGCCTTAAGTAGATTATATCCGTTAATCAACAAAAGGAGCAAATTAACTAAGGATAACAGATTATGTATTTATAAAGTGATTTTAAAACCTATCCTCACGTATGCATGCGCGTCCTGGAACACTATTTCAGACGCGCAATGTAACAGACTTCAGAGGACAGAATAAAATCCTTAGGTTACTAACAGAGACGAATAGATACACGCCGGTGGAGACCTTCCACCGACAGTATAATATCCCATTCATCAGAGATTATATAATGGAAACTGCAAATAAGTTTTTCAAATTTAGAATTCACAATTCAGAATTAACTCGAAACATGACAGACATAAGAGCCTACCATAACGTAGAGCACACACATAAATTTATCTACGAAAACCTCCCACTATACGAGGAAAGATAACGTTAATACCCAGACGAATAGTTTTTGCAAAGTCTTGCAGAATAAAATAACAAAACCGAATCCACAAATATAAACATAATATATAAACTTATTCATAGAATAGCACAGAAAACGACAGAAAATTATGACAGAAATGATATTCAAATTTACTAAGAAAATCGGTTTTCGGTTTAAAAACAGGTTTTTACTTTTTTAGTTTCCTGTAAGTTTATTTTAGAAATTTTTGATATCATAATAATTTAACGTTGAGTTTATCATAACCCCAAGGGGAACAAAAAAGAAAACTAACTGTGACAGGTTGGAAAGTTAGAATCCAGTATAATAGGAATTTATATAGTTGTGTTATTTGGCAGAACATCGGCCGACCGTAGTCGTTCATTGCTTTATGCAATTTTGTACGCGACGGGGAAAATTTATTGTACACAATAAAATGAATAAAATAAATAACATAAATGAAATATAAAAAATGATATGTAAATTAAAATTGAATAAAGCATTTTAAATGGTAAATGGTTTGTCCAAAAGCGGGTAAATAGAGCATCTCGTACCGTGATGAGGGTTCGAATCCTTTTGTTACAGTTTTTTTTACTACATTTTGTTACCAACTAAAATACGTAATACGAGTATTTCTTTAGGTTATCTCGTTAAGTTAAATATGTTAATATTACTGTACTAATGCGATAATTTGTTGAGATTTTAATACAGACTTTTTTGATAAATCTAAAGTCACTATTGAATTACTAGATCTTGTAAATTCCTACTGTTTAGTATCTGCGTTAGAACAAACTACTAGAATACATTATAATAATACAGAATCCGCAATCCATTATATCTTTACAAACTTTAATTGTAATATAAAGGAAAAAACAATACTTAGAAATGGCCTATCTTACCATTTTGGCCAAAAAATTGTTTTTTTCTGGAAATTTTTTGGGTGATAATACATACACTTTTAGGTCCTTTTCTATAAAAAATTATGATGTCTTTAATAACTTTTTAATGACTGAAACCTGGCGTGATGTTTTCAACGCAAAATCGGTCGATGATAAGTTTCAAATTTTTATCGGACTTTTAAAACATTATTATGATCAAAGTTTCAAAATTGTTACAAAAAATTTACAAATTTATAACTCAAACTAGGGTTGAATAACTGCAGGCATAAAAATATCTAGCGTTCATTTAAAAGATTTATATCATTTGCAGCTAAACGGAATAATACCAAAAGACTACTATAAAAAATATAAATTAGTTTATGAGAAAATATTAAAAAAGGCTAAACAAATGTACTTTGACAAAATCATATTAAATTCCGGAAACAAATCAACTACTGTTTGGAAAATTATAAATAATTCTGTGAGAACAAAAACCAGAAATGTAAGTCAAAATATGCTAATAAATGGTAAATAAAAATTGTAAAGAAATTTGCTCACCTATTGGCTGAACCTCTATGTCACATAGCCAATGAATGTTTCCATCATGGTTGTTTTCCTAACTTATTAAAACTTTCAAAGGTTATTCCATTGCATAAAAAAGGAGACGCCACGCTGCTCTGCAACTATAGAACCATCTCACTGTTGTCTGTTTTTTAAAAAATCTTTGAAAAGCTATTAGCCAATAGAATCCTAAATTTCCTAGAAAATTTAATGTCATCTCGAAAAATCAACACGGATTTTATAAAAATCGATCAACAATATCGGCTCTTGCAAATAGTTTAAATTACGTTTATGAAAATCTGGATCGAGGAAATAAGGTAATTGCTGTCTTCATTGATTTATCAAAGGCATTCGACTGCGTAGATCATGACATTCTACTAAAAAAGATTGAGTGTTATGGTCTGCGGGGTCAGTGCAAGTCTGTTCTCCAATCTTATCTAGCTAACCGAAAACAATTTGTTGAATTTTGTAATACCAGGTCAAGTGAATTAATGGTGGACATAGGAGTCCCTCAAGAAAGTATACTAGGACCATTATTATTTCTATTATATATAAATGACATAGACAGTGCCTTTTCGACTTTTTATAATGCTTTTGCAGATGACATAACTATCATTGTCAGTGCCGAAAGTGAAAAACAAGCTATCGCCAAGCTAAACGAAAACTTGTCTTCTGCTGCAAATTATTTTAAAAATAATAGACTTATTCTAAACCAAGAAAAAACATACTCGCTACAGTTCCATCCTATTGCTTCGAATTATATATCTAGTCCTTTACTTAAGCTAAATGGAAAGAGCATTCAACAAGTAACGGAATTTAAATTATTAGGAATTTTCATTGATCTATCCCTCGATTGGAAATTTCATATAAATTTTCTTTGTAATAAGTGTGCCAGTACCTGTTTTGCGTTGAAAAGGTTATGACAAATTTCCAGCTTTTACGTGGTGAAATTATTTTATTATTCTAATTCTGAGTCTCGTCTGAGACACGGTATTATCTTTTGGGGGAACTCATCAATGTCAAATCGTGTACTTATGTTGCAAAAAAGGGCCATACGCTGTATGTTTGGACTCAAATACCGAGAGTCCTGCAAGTCCATATTTATTGAGAATAATATATTAACCTTACCATCACTGTATATTCTTGAAATATTAACTTTTGTTAAAAAGAATCTTGCTCATTTCAATTTTCAAAATGCTTTCCATAATTACCCTACGCGTCATGGATTTGATTTGCAATATAATATACATCGAATGGAATTATATGAAGCCAATCCCTATTACATGGGTATCACTTTGTATAATAAAGTAGATAATCCATAACCATACCCAGTATCAAAAAGTTCACATCTGCTGTTAAACAAATGCTATTAAAGAAAGCTTACTACTCTATTAATGAATTTCTTGTGTCTTAATTTTTTTTTATTTCTATGTTTGTAGTTCTATGTATTTTCTGTCTATGTACATACATGCATGAATGCATGTACGGATTCATTCATGGGTGTATGCATGTATATTTCTTCTGTTTCTTACTTATATCTGTTAATATTTTTTGTATATGACTTGTCCTATATCATTTGTATGATCTCTTGGACCAATAAAGGATTATTATTATTTGATGTGGTATAGTTGCTTATAATAGATAATTTCCCTCGCCCTTGACATTTATAAGTGACGTGCCACGGCACGAGATGCTCTGTTTACCCAATTCTGCTTATCATTCAAAAATACAGATAGAGAATCATAATAGTTTTCAGGAAGAACAAGTGGAATTGAATAAATATCGTGTGGTTAACTTTTCAAATTTAAATAATTTTACTTTTAATATATATAACAACAATATAACAATGATATAACAATGTTTCCAATATTTAAATAAACAATTTCTGTTTTTATTAACACTGACATTACTATATAGTAAAGTGACAGTTCGATGTGGTAAAGTGTCACTTTATTAAATGATTTTGGATTTAGTAAAATAGCTTATTATCAGTCAAAATGCGGAAAAAGTTGTTTATTTTTAGGGTAGAATATGAATCTTTTTAAAAAGCTAAAGTTGACTTTCAAATGGCCTTGAAGTCCTCCACTAAACGTTTAAACATTAAAAAATATAGCCATTAGATCCCGCTTTTGAAATGATGTGAAATGATGGTTGTCTAAAACATTTTTCTCGAAAATTTTTTATTTTCAAGTTATTCGCGTTCGTCAACTTAAATGCCCCACCTGGTATGCCAGAAGCCTTGTATTTATTATTTTTATGTCAATTGGATACAACAGACTAACTCATAATATTGCAACTCGTGGTACAATGTTGTTATTTGCCCTGCTTCAATACTAAGAAAATTGAATTCCGAAATTTTAAGTCACTTCTTATGGATAGGTCAGTTCTCACATAGAACTTGTAGGTATTTTTGAATTCTAGTATACTTCCTCTCTCATTATTGATAATATCAGATAATTTGTGATCTCTCATGTTTCCAAAGTGCAATTTAAAAGGTATGGATAAATAAACTCCAGGCTCAAATATTCATTTACAAAAAATGTTTGGTATATTAGATTTATATATGTTGATATTTTATAGATCTATTACAATATACGATGTTTGAGTTAATGGATTCTCGATAAAGTGCGGTATCTGTATACCGCATACTCAATGTATCAGTTACCCTAATATATACTTTAGCTATATACCATTATTTTAAAAGAACTGGCAATACTAGCATCTGTATAATATACGTACTATATTCCCGGATAAAGTTACTTTCACAGGAAGTTTAATGTAACTACTAATGTCAACAATTTAATGGAAGGTAATTTATTTAACCACCATCTCTATTTTACGCTATTAGGGTTATTTTTTTTACTTTGTTAAAAGTTTTGCGTTTTTATTTAGACCGTCTGTCTATTTTACGTGGTCCACACCAAATATCTTGCTTAATATCTATTGTAGAAGAATAAAGCTTTAGAAACAGTTATCCCATTTTTTGTGAGGTATATTTCAGTAAAAAGAAATTTGAAATCCATAGCCTACTTTGTGAGATATATTACAAAAACCTGAAAAATAGGAAAACTACAATCTGTTATAGTTTCCTTATTTGAGGAGATACGAAAAAGTTAAAGGGATGAAGGTTGACCCTAAAGACAATAAGAATAATAAAGTGTATCAAAAAATTCGAAAAACGCAGTTTGCTTTGACATACGGTCTTGTGCAAAAATGAAAAGAACAAATCTCAAAGTAGGCCATGCCACCATTATTTCCGTTTATTTTTCTCTTTCCACATATATAAAACATGGCACAAAATTTCAAGACAAGATTCGTAAATCGTAAAAATCAGCAATGCCATGATTAGTGAAAAATAATGTATACAGTTATTAACAATTTGACAGATTGTCGCTGTTGTATGTTGCGTTGTCGAGTTCTAAGACAAGTTTTATATCAGTAATTATGGTGTACATCAATATTAACAAATTCAATATTTTGTCAGTGCAATTTTGACGGTGAGATGGCAGTCACGGTTTACGGAGGTAGATTTCCAGATGTTCCGCAGCCAAATCGAACTATGTTTAGGAAGTTAGTTCAAAATCTAAAAACACACGATTCATTTTCAAAAGAAGTAGTAAGGCGAAGGCATGTTACGGATAATGTAAGAAAAGTGAATATAGTATTGAATTATGTTAACCAAAATGAAGAAACCTCTTTGAGACAAACTCAGAGAAACTGTCGCATAAAAAAGACAGTGCAAGAAAAATATTTTAAAAAAAGCGGATCCCGATGCTACAAAATGAGGAAAGTTCAAAATTTAAATGAGGGAGATAAGCCGAGGAGAGTAAGATTTTGTGGATGGTTGTTAAATAAAAAAAGGAATGACCCGCTATGTAGCAAAATTCTTTGGTCGAACGAATTAAATGTTTCTAATAATGGATTTTTCAATAGCAATATGCATTATAAATGGACACGAGAAAATACACATTGGTGCAGAGAGACTGCTTTCCAAGAAAAATTTTATACGAATGTTTGGGTGAGTCTTTTAGGGGTTAAAGTAATTGGACCTTATTTTTATGATAGCAAATTAACCGCTCGTAGATACCTTAATTTCCTGCAAAACCAATTTCAAAATTTTCTTCATGAGTTAATAGTGGCAGAAAGATTAAAGTATTCATATTTCTAACAAGATGGGGCTTGTTATAGTAGATTCCTCGAACGAGAGCCAGAAAAAACGGCACAATTGCAAAGTTTGTCAAAAAATCAATTAATCATACTAAACTTGTCAAACTATGATAAAAGTCATTCAGATTTTCAAATTAACAAAAAACCCCAATTCTCTCAGAGAAATTCCAGAAAAACTCACATAGTCTCTCAAAAACACAGCTTAATTATTGATATCAGTCATATTGTAGCAAGAAAGTTACTAAAAACAGCCACCAAAAATACAGCCCCCTCACTAACGCGATCTATATTATATTGACTTTCCATACCCCGAACCACAACTTTATATTTCAATTATATCAATTTTTATGATACATTTTTCCCTTAATTTCAAAGTTCCATTCAATTTTTCATTCGTACTTCAAATCAACCTTCGTTCATTCTCCTAGCTAGCCAGCTAGCCATTTAGTCAACTTACTTTTCATTTAACGTGTTCTCGTCGACGACAAAATCAACCCCATTTCATTCGTTCCCCTAACTACTTAGCAAATTTCAATGCTACTTTTCATACCCCCCTGTATAATGCTTATTTTTAATCAAACAAATTTCTTATAAAATATCCTTATTCCTAATTTCACCATTCAAAATGCTCAAATATAGTACCGTTACTCTTGTCCCCATCATGTGAATCAGAATCATATGATATTCATCACGTCAATTTGAATCCATGTCATTCCCTTCACCGAAAGCGTATCGGCACACTTTCAATTCATTTCAACTTCTCATCACACGGACCTTCGGGAACCCTTTACGGGACCATTCTAATTTTCATACAAGATTTTCATTAATAACTCCTAAACCCCAAGTGATTCAGAATTCATTCATATATCAAAATATTTAAAGCCGATACGGTGATGTAATTTTCATTTTCAATTTTCAGTTTTCACTTTTCTGACGCAATATTGTGCAATATTGCGTAATCGATGAGTCATCCTCGCCCGCACGGAATACTCATACAGCCTTTTCCGGATCTTTCCAGCTTTCCGCTCGTCGTGTCCCTGACGAGATTATAAATAACCGAGCACGGTGAATTCGAGCTAAGTCAGTTTCTTCTGTGTTACTCGCGATAAACGAATCCAGTGCCCGTGCTACTTCGAAGGCCGAAAAGAGTTTTATTTTAAATAATCATAATCTTAATCTGCTCTAGTGCAACAAATCAAACAAAGTGAATTTTCCAAGTTTTATAAACAGAACTTTCACGTTAATATATTTCTTTTTAATTAAACGCAATTTCAGTGTCGAAAGTAACTTTTTTATCTGTGTAGAATAAATATTTATATTCGTTACTTAAACTGTTTTTAGTGTTATTTAAATAAATTTATTCTTCGTCTAAACTGTGTGTTTTACTTCAAGAATTGAATACAGAGTGAAGTTTTGGACCCTGCCAAAGACAATAAAATTAACTAAAGTGATAATCAGACTCTTAGAATGAAGTAAGCAGTGAAATGTAGCATTTGACCCTATCCAACGTTTTACGTGTGACCCACCCACTCTTCGTAAATTCGCAAAATAAAGTGCACGCAGGCTCCCAGAGTCTCTCTCAAGCTCTAAGGCTCACAGCTGTGCCGAAATTTTACAATAAACCGGAGTCCTCTGCGTGTTCAGGCTCCGCCTCACACTGATGTAATATGTACAAGTTATTTAAATCAAGTTATGGCAGATAGCTGGACAGGCACCTATGGACCCATTCTATGTCCAGTTCGATCACCAGATATTACTCCCTTGAATTTTTTCGTCTAGGGTTACATTAAAGACAAGGTATTTCAAACTGCCCCTGAAAATATTGAGGACATCAAAACCGGAATTAGATACGCATGTGAGGCAACTACTCTTGAAATGCTCCAATATGTAATGCATGAGGTGTCTCGTAGAGCACGTTTGTGTATTACAATGCATGGTACACAATTTGAGCATTTGTAGGTAGAAAAATAAATATACACATTTTCTTTTCAGTAATCAGTAGGTAGTACTGTTATACATAGTTTCTCGTTTTTTGGATGTTCATTTTGTACTTGTATTTCTGTTTATTAAATATTTGCTTGTTTATATTAAATTGTAAAAATAATCCCTGAATTATAATTATTATAAAGTAAATTTTTACTATTATGGCATTTCTAAATTGTACGATTCAATGATATGAATTGCTGTTTTCGTAAAATATTAAATATTGACACCATCAGTTAAAATTTTGTGACATGTTTTATATCGTTGGAAAGAGAAAACAATAAACGGACCTAATGGTGCCATGGCCTACTTTGAGATTTGTTCTTTTAATTTTTGGACAAGAGCGTATGTCAGAGCCAACTGCGTTTTTAGAATTTTTTAACACACATTATTATTCTTATTGTCTTTGCCGTCAACTTCCATCCCTTTAACTTTTTTCGTATCTCCTCAAATAAGGAAGCTATAACCGATTGCGGTCTTTCTATTTTTCAGTTTTTTGTAATATATCTCACAAAGTAGGCTTTGGATTTCAAATGTCTTTTTACTGAAATATAGCGCACGAAAAATGGGATAACTCTTTCTAAAACTTTATTTTTATACTAACTAAATAAGACATTTTGAAACAGAGGAAGTAAATTTTAAAACATAAAAGCCATGTTTTAAAGAAGGGACATGTAAGAAACTTACACAAAGTCTTGAATATTAAAATTTTCCAATTTTCAATCAACTAGTTAATAAAATACAGTCCATAATCTTCTCCAACTGCAATTGTAAAAACGTTCATTAAACTCATACAACTGGAATGAAGATTTTAACGATATATGCGGATAGCATCAATAAAAATATATTTATTAGCTTCGTTACCATACTCCGCAAGGTATTTAAAAATTAAAATGCCAGAGAGTCGGAAATATGATGATATAAATTTATTATTTCAAAAATTAAGTCGGCAACTACTAAAATATGGCAAAATTAATTGATGAGATTTTTCTTGTGTATATTTTATATTTGCTTGCCTAAATGTATATTTATAAAACCTTGATAAATGTTGCATACCGTCTAAATTTGTAATTAAGTATGTAAATAAAATATTAGTAGAGCAAATATATTTGTCCACTATTATTTTTTATAATATACCAATTATGCTTGTGTTTCTTCAATTAATTATATATTATTTACCACCAGTAGTGATTAATCATTAATCACTACTAGCAGGTACATCTTCAATTTGAGTGCAATGTCGTAAATTTATACTAGAATTTATGGCCAGTTACTCCAGGCTTTTTAGCTGTAAAATTGATCCCTGTGCTAAATTCGTCCCCTACGATTTTTTTTCCATTGTGTTTATTTGGACGTCTTGAATAACACTTAGTAGTTACGCCACGATACACCTGGAGGATTTCGTGAAAACCGAGGAAGGTCGCGGAAACCGCGGATTCGCGATTTACTCAGTTTTTATGGCCCAAATGAGAACAACACTTATTATAAAAATTATACATCTGTAAATTGTCTAGCATTTTTTTCGTATGCCTAAACGTTTTGGAGATACAACGCGGACTAAGTGAAAAAATTAATTTAGTTCCGTTTTTTTTTCATACTTCTAACAACACAAAAAACATAAAAGCGATGGAACAGCGACGACGAACCGCACTTGTTTCGTTACCCTGTGCAGTTCGTTTCGACGAAACCATGGAAGTGCAGATGAACCAGGAGAAATTTCTAGCTAATAGCTCGAATAAAAGCAATTAATTGAAAAACTTATGAAATAAATAATACCAACATTAGAGTCAACAAGCCCTGGGTGATGCCGATGTCCCCATTGTTGAGATAGCAATTGAACAACCAACTCAAAACACCCCCGCCTCGTTGAAGAAGATATTGACTTGTTGGTCATTTTACTTGGGCGCATAACTTCTAGCAGAAATATCATTTTAAAAAAACCAGGCCAAGGAAATGTGGAAACAAAACATTATTCTACTGCCAGCATGGACAAATATCCGAATTGCTTAAAGCATATTTTGTTTTTGCACATCCTGACAGGATGTGATACTATCTCCGCCTTGTTTCCCAAAGGGAAATCTCAAGTTTCAAAATTTTGAGAGTCGCCCAATCAATCAATCAATAAGACTTTATTTCTTATTTTAATGTAAAAAAGTACCTCCCCAGAACCCACACCGGGTCCGACCGTGCAACCACCGCGCTAATGTGGTGGCAGATTGCATGGCCGGGAGGAGTGGGACTGATTCGGCTAAAATGAAAATTAAAACAACTAAACCTAGGCTCCTTTAGACGCAGACGGATTATAAAAGGTGTTAAAATTAGGAACATGTTTAAAGAACAAACTTAACAAAACTGAATAAAACCTACATACTAAATTAAAATACTTGCGCACTGATCACTTTTAATTTCGTATTGACGCTAGTACCTCAATTTGAACGAGGCGCTGGCCTAAACTTTAATTTTAAAAAAATTGCGTTGTATATGTTTCGATTTTGTAAAAAAATTGTGAAGCGAAATTAATTTAGAGACAAAAATGTACAAAAAGAAAACAAGAAAAAACAAACGCGACAAGAAGGTTACAAACAGAAAGGAAGAGGGGAACAGGAAAGATTTAAAGGTACAAAAGGTATGAAATGTCAGTAAAGGTGGATAGGGTAAGCGGAAGTTATAGTTGTTGAAGTTTGGCTACAGGGGTTGCCGGAAAATTGGTAACGTCTGGTACGGTAAAGGGTATTTAATCCGAAATGGGGCATTATGCTGTCTAATTTGTGTTATGTGTCTTGTTAGCGGACTATCGCCCAGCTTGAAGGAGTAGAAATTTTGGGAGATCTGCTGGGCGTAATCCGCTATCGGGGTTATGTCGTTGCAACGTGCGTATAGGACTCTGAGGGAGGTGTACCTTCCAGAATTTGAAATGAGGCGCATAAATTTGTGCTCGAGCACCCTGCAGCACATGTGTTCATGAAAGAAAATTGTAAATAAATTTTAAAAAATGTATAAGATATTCTGTCACCGAGCTCTATAACAACAATATTTAATTTTAATTCTGAGACATAGAAAGGCAATATAATTGCGAAATATGTGGTGCGAAAGAGGTTTGGCGAATCTAAATGCATTTTTCACTTAGTCCGCGTCGTATCTCCAAAACGTTTAGGCGTACGAGAAAAAATGTATAAGATCTTTAAGGTAGAGAATTTACAGATGTACAACTTTTTTAATAGGTGTTGTTCCCGTTTGGGCCATAAAACCTGAGTTAATCGCGAATCCGCGGTTTCCGCGACCTTCCGACGCGGTTTTCACGAAATCCTCCAGGTGTATTGTGGCGTAACTACCAAGTATCATTCATGACATCCAAATAAACACAATAAAAGAAACATTTTCGTAGGGCACGAATTTGGCAGCAAAAGTCTAAAACGCCTGGATTAAGTTATAATCATTGTGGAAACAATTTTTACTGAAAAAATTTGTAAGTACCTACTATTTTCAGGATATGAAAATAACTATTTTCAGAGATATGTAGAATGTAATAGTATATTACACTACAAAGGAGGTAAGTAAGTTTTACCAGTCGAGGACGATTTTGCTCCTGAGCGTAGCGAGGGCTAGCAACAGAGTACGAGACTGGTCATAACTTACCTCCTGCGTGGTGTATAAATAACGTTTTATCTGCTCCCCTGCTGTCCATGAAATAAAAAATCAGATTTTACATTTCTTGATCAATTTGTTTTGACAGTGATACTAAGTAATTTTTTGACATTAGTGGATGTCAAGTAGTCTGCTTTGATTTTGTTGTTACAAAGGCGTTGTTTACAAACGACGCTTACATAAAAGGTGTAGTTTTGTGGCTCTCAATTATTTTTTCCAAATGAGTGAATTTCAAATAGAAAATGGAGCAGCCTTTGCTACATTTCGCGTGCTGCCTGCGCAAGTTTATTTCCCGAAAAGTCGAAAGGGCGCTACGAACGAGCGTATGGAGCATTCAAGAAATGGTGTCAGAGCAAAAATACTGGTATTTCTGAAATGTCATTGTTGGCATATTCTATGGAGTACTCACTTACCTCCCGTCGTCAATGACAACTAGTGCTTTACCGGCAAAATCAACTTACCTGCTTGAAAACAATGTGACAATAATCTACTTACCATAGTGGGAGCAGATAAACAATATTGACCTATAAATTTAATTTTTGACAAGCTATTCTTTTGACATATAGCGGCTTACTCAATCAATTTTAAAACGAAATTGTATGATAAGAGGACCTGTTTCTGAAAAGTGAAATAAAGTTATCTATTCATAAATTCCATAGTAACATTTAAAATATTTAATAGTCGTGGAAAAGTATATAATGTGTATATATATATATATATATATATATATATATATGTTAGATAGTGGATTGTTTGAATAACTTTTTAAAAAGGAACTTTATTTGTTACACTAGAGTCAACGTTGACTCGTTAAGAAAATACAATAATAATTTAGAAGTTGTTTAATCGAAAGTGAGTATAAGACTGATTACAAAAAGGTTGTTGGTAATATTTATAATGTTTTGAGAACAAAGGAAACAGTGTTGCTGATTCAGCACAATCAGGATTACTTAGAATTGAAATACAATGCTCATGCAGCGTGAGCGGTTATTGAGAAGAGCTGTTACGCAGTATGTAATACGATATGTTTGAGAAGGTTAAGCCTGTCTCGATAATATTATATATCATAGTATATTTCTAATATAACAGCTTCCCCCTTATAAAAAAAGTTGGTGTTTTATGCAGCAACTTTTGAAATGAATATAAAATGTATATAAAAGGTAATGGTACAATTTGGAAAAATATAAAAGATACAAAAATGTTAAATCGTAAGGTTTAAAACACAGAATATAACCTTAGCGTCTAGAATATGAGATGCAAGCACAATAAGCTTGATTCATAAAATAAAATAACATAAAAATGTTAGAGTTAAAATATAGCTTTGGCAAGAAAGCGTAAAATACAAACATACTAGGTTTGAATTGTAAAATAGGATAAAATATTCCTAAGGTTAAAATATAGCTTTACTGTGAAAGCATAAAATATAAGCATGATGGGTTTGAATGAAAATGACGTAAAAATGTTAATAAAATTGAAATTAACAAATGATAGAAAAATAATGAAATATAATGATTAAACAAATGAAATAAAATTCACTGAAGAGTCTAGCACTGAAAGTCAGTAAAAAGGCACAAAACAGTTTGTCTTTATGTAAGTTCTATGTCTTCGGCTTCGTTGTCTTCTCTTCTTAAGGTAGGTCGTCTTCGTGAAGGAAATAGGTTAGCAAATGTCCTGTAGGGTTTGCTAGGCCTCGGTGGAGATGGGGGTGATGCAGAAACATCGATGGCTAGTCTTCGTCTTTTTGTTCTGCACTTACAAAATAGGTACAGAAATAACAGTCCAATTATTAGCACAATGATAAAATAGGTGAACCAGGATATGTGTTTTGTTATAAAGGGTTCGTTGATCAAATCATCTAAATCTCTGGAGTATTGATCCAACTTGTGTTTGGCAACTTCGAGGTCTTCCGTATTGAGATTGTTTAATTTTAGTGGTTTAAGATTTGGAGCTCGGATTTTGTCTGGAATATGTTTACAACATTCAAATGGAATTTGGATTGGATGAGTGTCGTCTTTTACATCGGTTACTTCATTGTTACTGGCTTAAATTTTTGTGATGCCTATGAAGGCGTAACAATTTGGTTGTAATTTTACTATTGAATTTTTGTAGATGACTTCAGTTTTTGAATTTCTTTCTGGACAGTTGATGGTTGTTTGTAGAGGTTCTGCGTTAATAACTAACCATGTGTTTTCGTCTATTTTTTGGACGTTGTAGCCTTGGCTGATGATAAATGACGTCTGGCAGTTTTCTGGCAGAGTTTTGAGGTTCTTGAAGAGACGGGCTTCGCATATGGCATTGTTGTCAATAGGGTAGGCAAATAAATTTGGACATAATTTGGTGTTGAAATAAAGTGGTTTGCATTCTTCAAGGTTCGAAATAGGTATGTACATTAATGAATCATCATCTCTCGCGATATATTTTTGAGAAGTTGATAATACATGATATAAACCAGTTCTATTATCCAAAATAGGAATAGGGTATAATTGAAATACTGAATATGTTTGAGGGTCTATTAAAGGTATGTCTAACACAAATATTAGATCCGAATTTGTTTGAAAAGCTTTTAGTTCTATAATGTCTAAGTACTGTGCAACTTTTGATAGTTTGATTGGAAGCGGTAAATTGTTCCTTTGTAGGTTTTGCGAAATTTCTTGTAGAGAATTTATTAAGTCTTTTGGATTTATAATTGACGTGTGAATTATTTTAAGCCTCGCGAAAGTGATGGAATTTAGGATGTCATTTAGGTTATCCTCGATAAATAAATAACTTGCCATAAGTTGTTCGCAGATTTCGATAAATTTCAGTTTTGCATGGACGTTTTCTATGTCCTTAGTCATGTCTAAAATTGAGGTTTCAATTTCTTTAATATCCTTATTGAAAGTTTCTTCGTCAACTTGCAATTTTTGAATAGTTGCGTTGAAATTTTTGATTACTGAAGTTGTAACGGATATTTGGTTTTTAGTTTTCGAGTTGGTGTTCGTCATTATTCAATTTGTTGATACAATCAGAATAATACTGACCGTCTTCTGCGTCTAAATTTCCGGTTATTGATTTGAAAATCGTTCCGATGCCATTTAGTATTCCTCGTTTGTATCGTTTCGTGTCAAGGTAAATTTCGTCAAATTTTGATTGTATTGATTGGGAAATTTGCGTCAATAAGCTAAGGTGAGTTTTTACATCTCCTGAAAAGACGTTCATGTAATGATATGCTGGGTCGAGTGTGTTGTATAGTGTCTGTAAGATCTTGTCGTTTTTGTCGAAAGCTGTCTTAAAGGTAGATATGTTTTTGTGTACCAGTAAAGTCCATTTCTTGTGAGAAATCACAATGTCCGTGTCTTGGTGATAATATACTCCGATCGTATTGTTAATAGGTGTTATTTTAAATTGAGCAAGTGCTGATCCGATCAGCAGGAGAAACCTGAAAATAAATTTAATCTTCAGTATATGGTTTCATTCGATCAAAATTTACTTTGGTTGTTTGGTTTGTTTCGAGATTTAGTAATGTAGCGGAATTTTGAAAGATTTCTGTAATTTCAAAGGGACCGTTGAATTTATTTTGTAGTTTATTTTTTATTTGTGATTCTTTGACGTACACTTTGTCGCCAATATTATATGTGTGTCTATTTTCGGGAATGTTCTTGTCGAATCGAACTTTGGCTTTTTGTTTTTGTGCTTCTGTTCGACTTCGCGCAATTTTGTAATAATGGGATATTCGATTATTTAGGTCTCTAACGTATTTGGTGATCAGGTCTTTTTGGTTGTAAAGAGTTTCAGGTGGTCGGTTAGCTGTATGTCCGAAAATAAGCTCGTATGGCGTAAAGCCATGAGTTTTGTTTACCGAGTTATTGTAACATATCACCGCATAGGGTAATATAGTAAAGGGATGTTCGTTGGGATTTTCGGTTTTGTGTATTCTTATCATTTCTGCTAGGGTGGCATGGAATCGTTCGATAGATCCGTTGGATTGAGGATGTCCTACGCTTGAGTATGTTAGTTTTATGTCGTAAAGGGTGCAAAGGTCTTTTAATAAATTATTATCAAATTCACCGTCATAATCGCAATGAATTCTTAGTGGGGTACCATAATGCTGAAAATAAAGCAACAGGGTATTTACGACTGATTTTGCGCTCTTGTCTGGGACTGCGTAAGCTTGAGTAAATTTGGTTAACTCGTCGCGGATAGTTAATGCATAGTTTCGCGTGGGAAATTCGAATAGATCAATATTAACTCTCTCAAATGGAGTTTTAGGGGTTTCAGTAATCACTAAGGGATTGTTGAGGTTTTTACGACAGACTTTTGTTCTTTGACATGTTTCACAATTTTTTATAAAATTTTCGACGTCTTTTGTTAAGCCTTGCCAATTATATTTATTTTTGATTCTACGTATCGTTTCATTTATTCCACGATGTAAATTATTTTTTCCGGTGTGATGCTGGTCGAGAATGATCGGACGTTGGTCTTCATCGGGAGTTCGTACTAAATTTTGACAAATAATTAGTTTTAAGTCTTTTTCTGCAAAAATAAATGATAGGATTTCGAGAATTGGAAAGTCTAAGTTATTTTCAACATGATAAGTTTTGGAAAGGTCTAATTTGTTTCGATGTTTGTACAGTGTTAGAAATAGGTGTTCTACCACAGACTCTGGGTCGAAGGGTAGAGCGATAATGTAATAGTTTCTTTGTCGTGTTGATTTACTGGAAACGATATTAATTGTGTTGTTATAAAACTCTGGGTTTTCCTCGAAAATATCTTCGATAATTTGATGGTGAAGATCTGTCAAGTTGTTTTGTTGGAAGAACGTTATGATATTTTTATTTTCTCGATCTAATAGTTGTTTATTTGTAATTTGAATTTTGGAATAATCTATTAGAGATTTGGTTTTGTAAAGTCGGGAAAATGTGTCAAATTCTCGGGCAATTTGTTCGTCAGTGATCTAGTCGTCATTGTCTGAGGT
Source organism: Leptura quadrifasciata (assembly GCA_963675555.1). Classification (NCBI taxonomy): domain Eukaryota; kingdom Metazoa; phylum Arthropoda; class Insecta; order Coleoptera; family Cerambycidae; genus Leptura; species Leptura quadrifasciata. The sequence goes on along the minus strand of OY776675.1, from coordinate 135,413,385 downwards.
TTCATCTTCGTCTGAGTCTTCGTTTGCGGCTAGAATTTTTGAATAAAATTTGGAACATTCTGAAAAGTGATTGATTTTAATTCTGGACAACGCGTCCGCGTTTTTATTGATTTTCCCGGGTTTGTATATTATTTCGTAATCGTATTCTTCGAGTTTTAAGCGCCAACGGGCTAGTCTACTACCTGGGTCTTTTATGGAAAATAACCAAGTGAGTGGTCGGTGGTCGGTGACGAGTTTGAACTTCCTTCCGAATAGATATGGCCTAAAATGCTTTACACTCCAGACCAAAGATAAAAGTTCACGCTCAATGGTTGAATACTTAGTTTCCGCGCCGCATAAAGTTCGAGATGCGTATGCGATTGGCAAATCTTTTCCTATACTTCCTTGTGAAAGTACAGAACCTATTGCAAATGCACTAGCGTCTGTAGTTAGGACAAAAGGTTCATCAAAGTTGGGGTAGATCAATATCGGGGTAGTTGTCAAGGTTTGTTTTAGGGTTTCGAATGAATTTGTACAGTCATTGTCGAAATTGAAAGGTATATCTTTTTGTAGCAACTTAGTTAAGGGTTTTGAAATTTTGGAGAAATTAGGAATGAAGCGTCTATAGTAGCCTGCTAGACCTAGAAAAGATTTAATTTCTTTCTGATTTTTGGGTTGAGGAAAATTTAGAATTGCTTCGACTTTGGCAGGGTTTGGTTTTACACCATCCTTTGTAATAAGATGTCCTAAATAGGCGACTTCCTTGCGAAGGAATTCGCATTTGTCTGGCTGAATTTTGAGGTTGGCTCTTTGTAGACGTTTGAAGACTTCTGTTAATCGGGAAATATGTTCGTGGATAGTAGGGGAATAAATAATAATATCGTCCATGTAGACGAGACAGCGTTCATTTTGGATGCCTAATAGAATATTGTCCATGACCCTCTGGAAAGTGGATGGAGCATTTTTTAGACCGAATGGCATACGTACAAATTCGTAGTGGCCATTCTCTACCGTGAAAGCTGTTTTTTGGATGTCCTTAGGATCGATTTCAATTTGGTGGAAGCCAGAGGCCAAGTCTAGAGTCGTGAAATATTGACATCTGCCTAATTGGTCTAGAAGATCAGAAATGTTGGGCAAAGGATACTTATCACCTATCGTTACTTCGTTTAATTTTCGGTAGTCAACTACGACGCGCCATTTCTGTTTACCAGAAGCGTCTAGTTTTTTGGGGACTACCCAAACTGGGGAGGACCAGGGAGAAATTGAAGGCTGGATAATGCCTTGGTCGAGCATTTTCGAGACTTGTGATTTTACCTCTTGTTTATGAATTTGGGGGTAACGATAAGATTTAGTGAAAATTGGTTTAGAATCGTTAGTGTCTATTGAATGTTTGATTTCATTGGTAAATGTCAAGTTGTCACCTTCTAAATAGAATATGTCTGAAAAGTCTAAACAGAGTTGAGTAATTAGTTCACTCTCCTCATCGTTCAAGTGATCTAAGCGTAATTGGTTTCTTATTTCGTAATTTCTGTCTATATATTGGGAATCCGGATTTTGAAGATTTACATTAAATATTGACCTAAATTTTTGGACGGGTTCAAGTTTAAGATTTGAAAATTTTATTGTTTTCGGAATTGCATTTGAGTTTATTACTGTCGTCAAAAATTCACCATTGTTGTCTATTTTGACAATGGCGTTCGGTAAACGTACCTTTTCGTTTTCCTGGGCTATTAGTATAGCTTCGGTATTTTGTAAATTACATTTAAGCTTAAAAATCTTTTCTGTGCGTGGTTCGATAGAAATTACATTTTGGTTTTTTGTTTCGTTTAAATTTTGATTTTTAATCGGGCTCCAGAGTGTAGTTAATATATTATCGGTAACTTGATACAATGGTACGGTTTTGAAATTAGTGATTAATTGTCTGTTTTTAATGTCTATTAAGCAATCGTAATGGTCCAAAAAGTCGGCACCTAAAAGTCCGTCAAATTCTATATCTAGATTATGAATGTAAACTTTGTATGGATCATTCGGATTGAAAGGTATGAGAGCAGATTCAGTGATATTAATTTTTTCGTCTGTTATACCTTGTATAATTACATTTTCGTGGGATCGACGTTTATAGTTTTCTGCCGTTTCGGGTTTGAATATAGAGATACCTGCGCCTGTGTCTATCAAGATTTTGAAACGTTTAGTGATGTCTTCTATGTAAAATAAATTTTTGGAGTTTACGATATTTAGTTTGTAGCGGGGTGTTTTTACATGAATTGATTTTCCGGGAAGTTCAGGTTTGGGTCGAAACTGTCCTGGAGGTTTATCGCTTGGACTTGATGAGAAATTTGGTCCAGCTCGTCCGTTTGTTGTGTCGGAGTACTCGTGGAATACTCCGGGCCTATGCAAAAATCCGGAGGATTAGCAGTATAATCCTCGTGCTGTTGAGGTTGAGAATTAGCAGTATAATTCTCGTACTGTTGGGGTTGAGAATTAGCAGTATAATTGTCACATTGTTGGGTTCCAAAATCGTAATCGTAATTGTTTTCATTAATTTCGAAATTATTTTGGTATTGGTAATTGGGAGAATAACTTGCGGAATAGTCTTCATATTGATTTGAGCTATCGTAAAATTCTTGGTTCAAATGATGTGTTTTTTGTTGATTGAACCTGTTGAAATTTGGGTTTGGCTGAATGGCAGAAGGTCTTTGTTGGTTGAAGTTTGGATTTGGCCTGATAGCTGAGGGCCTGTTCTGTTGAGAATAATTTTGCTGCTGGTTAGAGAAATTTTGGAAATTTTGCGGTCTATGATTAGATGTGAAATGTTGCCTTGGAAGCTGTGCTTGATTAGAATAAGCATTTGGTGTGAAATTGGGAGATGGGGATTGATAGTTTTGTCTTGTGCGGCATTCGTTAAAATGGTGTCCGTTTCTTTTGCAGAAGGTGCAAAATTGTGGGGAGTTTGGACGTCTTTGTGGGTTTTGAATGGGATTTTTATTTGGAACTCTATTAGAAAATTTTTGTGATTCAAAATAGGATAATTGCAATTCACGTTTAATGCGGTTTATTGCGTCTAACATGTCGCCAGGGTTACCAGCCCTAATGATTTGACCTAATTTGGGTTCTAATCCGGTTAATAAAGTAGTCAATGTCATATTTTCAATGAGGTTACATTGAGCAGTTTTTTCCTCTAGAGTTAGAGTCTGCTTTTGCACTGCTGCGTGCATTTTCGCGTTGTGCGTTTGTAGTCTTGATACAAATATTAGTGCGGTTTCGTTGGGTAACTGACGAATCCTCTGCAGATCCTGAATCAAAGCTGTCAGGTCGCGAAAGTCGCCAAAATGAGTTTCAAGTAAGCTTTTGATTTCTGCCCATGTAGCAGGGTTTCGGGAATTTATTAATTCTGCGGCTTTTCCGCGTAATTTATTTTTTATGTGAAGCGTTAATAAGACGCGCTGATCATCAACAGCGATACCCTGAGCGGTTATGCAAGCTGAAATAAATGTTTGCAAGAATATGGGGTTGCCGTCAAATTCGGGCACTATGGAAAATATTTCGCTTAACCTATAAGGTTCAATATTTATTGTTTCGTTCGCCGTGATTGAATTGTTTGCATTGGAATTGCTTACGTTTGTAGCCATTTTATTTATAATATTTAGATAATTAAATAACTTAAAACGCCTCTTTCCAATTTAAGTTAGTACGCTACTGGTGTTTAATAAAATTTTTTTATATTAAACGTGCAAGAATTTATTCTGTAATATTTAAAATTTATATTATAAAATAGCTAGATTAATTCGAAAAACGCGTTTGGTTTAAAAAGCGTTTTGAGTTTGGAAATAGTATATCTCTGATAATTTTATATTTTGCACACACGGTATTATAGAACACAAGCTTGTCTTACGGCCTTAACCTTAACCTTTTATGTGGTATGCAATATTATATTACGATAAAAATGCTAAGATAACAATGGTACGTGATTACAGTTAATTAGATAAATTCGCACTTAAAGAGTATATGATATTACCATAAAAATAATGTTACGATAGGAACAGTGTATGATTACGGTTATTTATATAGGTCACACAAATTATAATCAAGATATTTTGTTTCAAGTTTAAATAAAATTACTACCTTAGATATTAGAACTGTATGTAGCAATGCAATGTATTTTGATAAAATAAAATGTAAAATTATGTCGTTGTTTGCAAATAAATGTTTGCGAGATGATTCAAAAATGACTTACCCTAAATTTTTCATTCCTCGTGGTCCAGTTGAATGCGACTTCGTGAGCTTAGCTTCACCAAAGGTCTCTCTCTGCCAGGGGTGTCACTGGGTGTTCCTTCCACAGGGTTGCCTTTGATGCCGAAGACACCAACGATGGGACGGGATGAAATTCTTACTTGCTAATTGTTGAATCGTGTTGATTTGAAATGTTGCTTTGCTTGTATTTCTTGATAATTATTATTGTTTCGCTTCTGTGCGTTTGAGAATAATGTAGGTTCTTCTGAACAAAGGATTGGGATCCACCACTACAGCTAAGAAGTTCTCCTTGTTCCAGAAGCTCTTTTCGTCCGGTTAGGCACCTTTTTCAGATGGACTCCTTGTTCCCTCGGATATGTTTGCTACTGGTTAGGCTCCCGAACTGTGTGTTTTTCAGATCCGCCACGACTGCGCCAATGTTAGATAGTGGATTGTTTGAATAACTTTTTAAAAAGGAACTTTATTTGTTACACTAGAGTCAACGTTGACTCGTTAAGAAAATACAATAATAATTTAGAAGTTGTTTAATCGAAAGTGAGTATAAGACTGATTACAAAAAGGTTGTTGGTAATATTTATAATGTTTTGAGAACAAAGGAAACAGTGTTGCTGATTCAGCACAATCAGGATTACTTAGAATTGAAATACAATGCTCATGCAGCGTGAGCGGTTATTGAGAAGAGCTGTTACGCAGTATGTAATACGATATGTTTGAGAAGGTTAAGCCTGTCTCGATAATATTATATATCATAGTATATTTCTAATATAACATATATATATATATATATATCAAGTGTGCTTCTAGAGGGCAGTAATATTAAATAATAATATTTCAGTCGCAAGCTCCTCTATAAAATCCTTATTTTACTATAAGGAATGTAACCAGACTGCAACAACCAGCTACTCTCCGGACTATGTGCCCCGCCAAGCGCTGAATTACAAGTTACAAGCCTGGCGCGTTAAGTGTAATAATCGCATATTACCAACAAAACGCTAATGCTTCGATTGCAACAAACACCAGCCGAAAGACTGATTCTACTTAAAGGAGCTCTCGTACCAGTCGTCCCATACCATTTGCAGACTGCAGTTTCAAGCTGTTGGCTCTCGTCAATGCAAGGTAGGCATGTGACACACATTTTTCCTTTATTAGAGAACACATAAGTACCACAGTGACATCATCTTTCAAAATGTTTTACATTCCTTGAATATCAATGTACCAAGACTGTTACCTCCTGAAACTTTTCACTTAACCACTCCTCCCACAGACTTGCCAGAAGCATCATCAATATTTCAATCTTGGTCTGATTACTCAAAAATCAAGTGCGATATCGACATATTCTACTGTAAGATAAATGAAATTAAAAACAAATTTATAGAAAATTATCTATTCTATTCTATTAGTTCTTTGGTCATTACCAGTTATTTCATGTTACTGTTGTGTGTCAACTGCACCTGTCCTCTGTTATATATATCATTGTGTGTTAATTTGCTATATTATACCGTGTATTTTTATTAAATTTTTCCACATATTATGCTTTCTATGTGTATTTAAGCAAATAAATAAATATTCAAGTGGAGTTCATTCTGATTTTTAAAGCTGGTTTTCTAATCTTCTAACAAACACCCTCCAGCTATTTTATAAAATCCGCAAACCCTTGATGTAGACTAGAGAACAGCGTACTTATATGTGGTTAAATATGGATGAATTGAGTTAAGTAGAGCATAATGCACGTTTTTCCATTAATTCCCTTTTTAATACTAATTTGCCAGGAAATTATCCCTTATTTATTCTGTTTCTACTCACATGCTAATATCCTCTTTTGATAAAAAAAAGTTGAATTTTGGCCTTTGTCTTCCTCTGTCCTTCCTGATGTGACTTTTACAAAGAGCTGTTACTCAAAAAGCTGCTTGTAATAATTTCAGCAATAAAACTTAGATTATTGCCGCTTTTACAGCTATAATTATATTTTTACGGTACACAGTTTTCTTTTACATTAGTGTGAAAGAAGTGAATATCAAAGTGAAGCCTTAAATATATGAGTGCCAAAGGAATGAAGTTAATGTTGAAAACTTTGTTCACAACTATGAACTTGGCTTAAAAGAAAATTTGAAAGAGTCCATTGTTCGGAACAAGCTTTTTAGAAGAAGCTTTTTAGTGTAAAAATTGTTAAATTAATTTTTAATATTTCACTTTGAAATACTGTATTACATAAAAGGAAACACAAAGAGGACACAATAAAGGACTTCATTTAGTCGCATGAATTAATTTATGCTTACATGGAACGATTCCAGCAAAGATATCTCTGCAGTCTCCCAACTAAAACACTTTTTTTTTATCTATTTCATTCATAAATTAACTTTAGGTAATGGAGAACATATGCCTTATTTATTCATTTATTTATATTTATTTATTTTAATTACGATATTCAAGAGGCGCAGTACGCAGTACGCAGTTACAGGATAAATAGAAAGAAATTATAATTACAATTGAATTAGAGTACACGAATATCAAATACAATCAAAATATAAACGCAGTAAAAAAATAAGGGAACAGCAAGTTAACAATAGATCAACAGATTAACAATAGATTAATATTAGCATTAGATTACTCGCCCTGGTACAACAACGCGATAGTTCGTAATATTAAAGACAAATCCAGACTGTTGAAAAAATATAAACAAATCGGGATACTGATGCTCTCCGCAAATTTAAAAATCTAAGATTGCATATAAAATAGAATACTGAAACACCCCTACCCCCCCTCAATTAATTATAAATAAAAATCCTTGATCGGGAAGCAATCAAGAACTTATTTACTCCCACCCAGAAATTATTTATCTCAATTTTATGTCAAGATAAATAAACAAATTGGCCATTTACGTGATCGTCTAGTTTTATGTGGTTAGGACCTTAATTACGTTGTGTGTGTGTAGTAACCCTTTATAATTACCCTTTATAATTACCCCAGGTTCTTTGATATAAAGCTTGGTATTACCTGTTTCTGTCTGATACTGTACCTGAGAAAATTAATCACTATGTTATTTTAAATACACTGTAAGTTTGGATACACTGGCTATTAATTGAGAAACATAGTTAAAGTTTTATGTTAATTATGCGGTGTCTTATTACGCAAGATTGCACTGGATATTTAAAGTTGAAGTTTGTTTTCTAATTTATTTGATTGGAATGGAATCATTTATTTAAGTTATTACTTGTGTGATGAGAAAAGGTAAAGGTGAAAGAAAAGACAATAATTGATGGGAAAAAGTAGTCCCATTTTATTTTATATAAATTGATGCGGCAAATAGCCGTACATGAAATCAAAACAATCCAAATATTTGAGACAATTGCCTAAATATTATATAGGAAGGGTTACGTCGCTATAGCAATGACATACTATACATATTTCAAAGCTGATTATGCAATAACAAGCACTAAGGTAATCCAATCGTGGGCCGTGTTATTTGTAGGTGTAATTAAAGATGCGGCAAATAGCCGATTAAAATGTAATTGGAATTTTGATATTAGCAATCGCTCTGATAAAATAATTTTACTGCAAAACAGAGGACAAGAACCATGTCCTGTTCGTGCATTATAGAATGGAAGTGATAATGAGACTTTAACACTCATGTAAAAGATCATAGAACGTTGGGGGAAAGCTCCCTTAATTGAATAAACAACTGCAAATCCCAAATTGTATATGATTGTTCAACAACGTGAACCGGGTGAGTCGATGTAAAGTAGTTGAGGACAAACCCACGACCGCGGTGTTTGTACTAGAGCCAGGGAACTCTTTGTAGTCTGCAAGGTAGAAAAGTAGTTGAGGACAAACCCACAACCGCGGTGTTTGTACTAGAGCCAGGGAACTCTTTGTAGTCTGCAAGGTAGAAAAGTAGTTGAGGACAAACCCACAACCGCGGTGTTTGTACTAGAGCCAGGGAACTCTGTGTCGTCAGCAATGTAGGAAAGTAGTTGAGGACAAACCCACGACCGCGGTGTTTGTACTAGAGCCAGGGAACTCTATGTCGTCTGCAAGGTAGAAAAGTAGTTGATGACAAACCCACAACCGCGGTGTTTGTACTAGAGCCAGGGAACTCTTTATTAATTTGATGGATCGTTATTAAACAATCATAGAAAACTAGGCATTCGCAGGTGAGAAATATCTCACAATAGTTTGACTGGACAGTATTCTAGTGAAACCTTTACATGGAAATCCAGGCACACGGCAGGCCTTTGGTAGAGCACAACTGAAGTATACTGGAAGCTAAAGTTTCTTGTCATTGCATAAACTCTGAAAGTATATAGTTCTAGAATATAAACTGGTTATTGTGCAAACGTAAATCTTCCTAGCAAAATATCCAGTTTGAGTAAAAGACTCCACAAACTAGGTGCGTACTTGGCTAAACAAGACAGACGTCTCCGTCACAAGTGGCCATCGTGCCAAGACTCAGTGTAAATGCTCATAAGCTGCAGGGAAATTTCCCTAAAGTTGATATCAACACGAAAATCTCCGGGTTGATTTTAATTGTCACAACAAACCACTTATCGAAGATACCCACAACCGCGGTGTTTGAACTAGAGCCAGGGAACTCTTTGTGGTTATAACAACAATGAAAATAAATCAAGAGAGATTATGTACTATTTACGTAGTTGAAAGCAAACAGCCTTATAAGATTTTACAACTGTGGTGTTTTTAACATTTGGGTCAATCAGAACCCCAGCTGTGCCTGTGATGACTTTATTGTAGTAAGAAACTACCGATCACCCGACCATCTGGGGAACCGACGACTATACGGAGCGTCGAGTCAAGTGTAATGCAGTAACAGCTGATGTAAAAGTAAAAGTAATGTGTTGGGTCCGGTTCCCTCGAAATGCACCTATTTCAGTAAGTCCTCTAGACAAACAAATGCCCGCAGCAATGCAGTCTGTTAGGTATTGCTAAAAACTTGTTGCATAAATATTATTAAAAGCCTAAACTAACCAGTAATCAATTAAAGTGTATTACATTGAAAAATTAGTTGCAACGAATCTGTCTTAAATGAATATCTTTGATACCACAAATAAGCCAATTTCCCCTATTCCCCCCTAAACCAGAATATAAAGTCAATTTTAAATAATAACGCAGAGAAGTAAATTGGTTTGATACTTAAATAGTTATGTTGGTGAAATTGTCGTCGTGTAAATAGCCAAGTTGGAGTGTGCTCCAGGAGTGGGCTGGCAAGTAGTGTCGCAGTACTTTCCTCATTGTTCTCCCAAGATGGCTGGTAGAGAACGTGCAGTAATTTTCTCGTTGTTCCCCCAAGATGGCTGGTAGAGAACGTGCAGTACTTTCCTAGTTGTTCCCCCAAGATGGCTGGTAGAGAACGTGCAGTATTTTTCTAGTTGTCTCCCCCAGGTGGCTGGTCGGGAGCTTGCAGTAATTTTCTCGTTGTTCCCCCAAGATGGCTGGTAGAGAACGTGTAGTACTTTTCTAGTTGTTCCCCCAAGATGGCTGGTAGAGAACATACAGTAGTTTGCAGTTTGGTGCCGCCAGCGTACTGGTCCAGCGTCGATTTTCTTCTACCGAACGCTGTGAATGCCTTGAGCTTTTATTCAGATTCTACGGCGTCTCTGTGACGTCACACGCTACATTATTTCCATATTTCTACCGTGATGCTGTGAACCAATGTTTTTTAGCTTGCCATTAGTTATGCCCTGTCCCTTTTCCTCCTGTGCACCTAATGTTGTCTTTATTCAAATTCGCTCGAACCACTCGACGTATCTCTGACTACAAAATTTCTAACAACGCATGTTAAGACGCTTTTAAGTACCACTTGAAATTAATCTTACGTTGTTACCCTAACATTTAAAAGCTTTGGCGACATTTAGTCGGGCCTACTTATGTGTATGCAATTTTTATGGACTTGTAAAAATATTTCTGTATATTTGTCTAACTTTGGAAATGATATTTAGAATGTAATGCTTAAATAATTTCTGGTTAATTGTAGTTATAAAAATGATGTTTCCCTGAACTTAAATCAAACTTAAGACTTATTTTTAAAATACAATGGCCCCAGGGTGGTCCTTTTTAATACAGACAGTATCAAAATAATATAAAGAATAATTAAAAATTCTTCGGGACAAATATCAATTCGTAAAAAGGGACAACAGCAATACCGGATGCGTTAACTTATAACGATCGATACGTCGATGACCCAAAAGATATTGCAAAATGGCTTTGCTGATTTTTTTAAAACCCCTTATAAACCACCCTCCCAAAACATTGGCAACGCTTTTTGTATAAATACCCCTTATCTCAACTTCAACGAGTTTTTCTCTAATGATATTCTTACTGCACCACGACAACTTAAACCTAAATGTACAAAAGGTCCAGACTAGATACCGGCCTTCATTATTAGAGACTGAGCTGCTGTTCTTGTTGAACCCCTTAAAATAATCTATAATGTATCTATTAAAAGAAGTACATTACCTAACACCTGGAAGAAATCCCGAATTTATCCCGTTCACAAATAAGGTAATAGACATTTGGTTGCAGTCTGGTTATTTTCCTTATAGTAAAATAAGGATTTATAGAGGAGTTTGCGACTAAAAATATGATGTTTAATATTCCGCCCTCTAAAAGCACATTTGAACTAAGTTAATAGACAGGTAATTGAAAATGGTCTACCAATTTCAATTATATGTAATTTAGCTAAAGTTCTAGAGATTGTTATATATGAAGTCGTATACCGCCACGTTGAAATACAGATCATATCCAGACAACATGTATTTATTTTCTACAAAACCATGTTGTCTGGATATGATCTATGTTACACTGTGTGTACATCTCACAATATATCGATACTGGCATTCAAGTTGGCATACTATATACAAATTTCTCAAAGGCCTTTAACAGGCTTGATCATGGTGTATTAATAAATAAACCTCAAGCTATAGGCTTCTCTGTTACTTATTAACTTCTTTAAATCACATCTTAAAAATAGAACACAATATGTGGAATACCGCGGTCATAGGTCAGTTGAAATTAATGCCACCTCAAGACTACCGTAGGGCTCTATCTTGAGACCTCTGTTGTTCGTACTATTTATTAATAACAGCGTGGTGGACCTGAATGTCGAAGTCTTACTATAAGCCGATGATGTTAAACTTTTTTCTGCTATAAATACTGCAGCCAACTGTAAAAAACTTCAAGATAATTTTCTGAAAATACACACTTGGTGAGACCATAACGATCTGCCTCTCAACGTCGACAAATGCCACGTGATATCTTTTTCTAGGAACAAATAAAGGTTTCTCTATGACTATAAACTTGACTTGACAAGGTGGATGGTGTATATCCCCATGACACATCTTTAGGAAGATTCTCAACCGACAGTTTGAACACTCAAAGGAAAAAGCAGGCAGTCATATTTTTATATAAGTTAATAAATAATAAAATAAATTGCCCGGAAATAACCGAAAAACTGTTATTCCGTGTATCACGTACCAATACAAGACATCATACAACATTTCATCTTGCTAGACCCCGAACGATATACTGAATTTCTCTCCCTTACATTTCATGTATAACACAACCACTTGCAAAATGAGCTCGATACGTTCCATAGTACTGTTTCGCCCATTAAACGCCTGAATTTGTAACTACTTTTCTTTTTCATCTATCTCTTTCTTCTATTGTAAATATATATTGTTCTCATCCTGTAATTGGTCTTACGACTGTTGGATGATGCATCTAAATAAATAAAAAATAAGTAAATAGTGGAGCAACTAACAAGGCACGAATAACAATCCTTAAGAAGAGCAATCGTTTATTGAGAATATCATTATTTTTATTTGCGATGGGTTAGAGTAAAATATGTCAAGTGGGATTTCCAGGTGTGTATAGTTAATGTACACTTGACACAGTGGTGATGATGTAAGGATATTTGTTCTGGCAGTGGGAATATAAAAAAATGGCGTTTCCAGCGCAAATTTTAGGATTTTTTACTTGATTTGATTGGAGAGTCTGATGCAATCAAGACGAATATTTACATTTTTCTACAAAAAAATACAGATTCGGCTATTTTCCTGTTGTCTAATCCGCAATGTTCGCATGTATTGACACTTTGAAGTAGTATTTCGTGGGGGAATCCAATTTGCGGGTAATAACCCTCATTTATATAGGTTGCTGATTTGAGATGATCGATTAATATAATGGAAAAACTTATTGACTTTTTCAATTTCACATACACTGCAAATTGCTTTTGCTATGTATTTTTCCATATCCCTGTATAATAGATATACAATAATCAAACTGGTATGAAACGCACAGCAAAAGTTGATTCTGGTTTTCATAAACTATCTATATAAGCAAAGAATAAGCTTTACATGGACGACTGTTGGCCTGGCATTGAGATTATTTAAGTACTCACCTTTCAATGAGTCGACAGCATTCAATAGGTCGTATTTTTTATAATCCACTCGGTATACTGATCTATATCTAGAAATAATTATCTAAGGCATATTCAGATTTCAGATTCATCCGAAGTAAACAAATATCAATTGGTGCCAAGGCATGATGTCCTGAATGTTGCATTGCTATTGGTCGATCGGCCATAAGCTCGCGTATGTTTGTTTATTTCATATGAACCTGAAAACTGAATATGCTGTAGAACTTCGACCGGCATTGAATGTGGATTCCACTGCTTCTAATACACAGTGTCGAAGGAAAAATTACATTTGCAGGCTAGAGACTAAATAAAGGCCGCGTTGTATCAATGCAAAAGACACTTCGATCCTATAAAATTATATTTTTTGTGATTTATGCTCCCAATTACTCAACGAGGAACTAAAAAATTACTAACGTTACTAGTATGTCATTCGGTAAGATGGGACACTAAAGACACTATCAGTGTTACAAAAATGGTGTCAAAAATTAATAATATTTTCTTTTCATTTATTATTTTAATTCAATAAGAATGCAGCTACTACCAGTATAATCTTAAGTTGCTAATAAAGAATTACATATTTATATGTATATCATTTTCCATAAACCATCGATCGCGAAACAACTATGTAAATAATCACCTTGAATCTTATAACTTCCGTAAGGCAAACTATCACACATTGTACGACAGTATCAGAAATTATGACTGGACCGTTCTAAATTCATTTAGTGATGTAAATTTAGCCTGCGAACATTTTTATATAGCATTATATGACATCCTTGATTCTTGCGTGCCTAAATATGTTTTAAAACCAAAAAAATGATTCAATAACAATATTATTAAGAAATTAAAAGAAAGAACTAGAATCTGGAAGTTATTGAAGCAAACATGTGCAGAACATATTTATAATGAATTTAAAGCATTAAGAACTCTAATTAAGGCAGACATAGACAATGCTTATAAAATATATTTAAACGATATTCAAAACTATATTAGACATGACGTCAAATCCTTTTGGAGCTATATTAACTCTAAGAAAGGTGTATCCACTATTCCTCAAAATTTGGTATATAGCAATGATCAGTTAAATAATACACAAGAAATTGTGGATGAATTTGCAAGATTTTTCACTACCTCATTTACTTACCCCAGAGCAATAAATAACGATTCGCTTAACAATTCGTTCAATCCGAATAATAGTAATTTACATATTGATAAATTTTCTACAGATGATGTCTTATCTGCCTTGAAAAAGTTAAAACCTAAATTTACGAAAGGACTTGATGACGTACCACCTTTTATTGTTAGGGATTGTGCACATGTTTTTGCAGAGCCCCTCCGTATAATTTTTAATATGTCCTTGAAGTTTGGTATATTTCCGGATATATGGAAAAAATCTCGTATCTGCCCGGTTTACAAGAAGGGCGAAAAAAACAATGTAGAAAACTATCGGCAAATTACTAAAATTTGTAATTTCGCAAAAGTTTTTAAAATAGCTCTACATAACGTGCTCTATCCTCATATAGAGGGGCAGATCAGTGTACATCAACACTGCTTCGTTAAAAATAGATCCACGGTTTCAAACCTATTTTGTGTTACGCAGCATATCGCTCAATGTATGGATCTAAACGGCCAAGTAGATGTTATTAATACGGACTTCTCCAAAGCCTTTGATAGAATTGACCACAATATATTATTACATAAGATAGATCTCGCTGGGCTTTCTATACGACTGTTAAATTTATTTAAATCTTACCTTAGCCAAAAAACACAATATGTTGAATGTCGGGGTGTAAAATCATTCGAAATATCAGTCACATCAGGGGTTTCCCAGGGCTCTGTTCTGGGGCCTCTCCTTTTCATACGATTTATTAATGATATTGTAGATAATTTAGACGTATGCTACTTACTTTATGCTCATGACATGAAGTTGTTTTGCAATATTAGCTCTGAGGCAGACTGCGAAAAATTTCAAAACGATTTGCAAAGGGTGAATGATTGGTGCTCATTGAATAATCTTTCATTAAATGTGGAGAAGTGTAATGTGATGTCTTACTACAGAAAATAAAATCCACTACTAAAATTAAATGGCAACACATTACACCGCCCTGAGCATATAATAGATCTTGGGATCACCTATGACAGTGAATTAACTGTTAATATACATGTCAATAACGTAATGCAAACTTCTTTTAAAAATTTGGGCTTTATAATAAGAAATTCAACCGGCTTTACCGATGTGAACACGTTAATACTGCTTTTTCATTCTTTGGTCAAATCAAAACTGGAATATGCTTCACTAATATGGAATCCCAGTTATTTTACCTATATCGACAGCTTAGTGGCAGTGCAAAGACGGTTCCTTAAGTATTTATTCTTTAAGGAGGATAGGATATATCCACCAATTGGAATACCACAAAGCCTTCTACTTGATAGATTCTCATTACCTAGCCTGAAAGATCGCAGAATCAGACAGTCATTAATATTTCTGTATAAAATACTAAAAAATAATAAAATAGATTGCCCTCAGGTATTAGAACAAATACGCTTTCATGTACCAAGAACTGAGGCTCGTAATAACATTACCTTCTATCTTGCCAGACAGAGTACTAATTTGTTAAAACATTCACCGCTTCACTTTATGTGCGATAATTACAACAACCTGCAAGACAGAGTTGACATATTTAATTGTAGTATAAATAAACTTAAGACACTGAACATTGTGCAATAGTTCTTATTTTGTGTATAGTTTCTGTTTTCTCTGTTCCTCTGTTTCTCTTTCTCTTTCCACGCTTGTTAACATTATATAATGTATTATACATTGTTATATATATTATTCTTTTTTACGTATTAATTTGTAATTTGTGATATTTGTTCATAAACCTGTATTTTGCCATCCAGTAATTGGCCTTGGCTGTTGGATGCTGTATGTAAATAAATGTATATATCCTATGTAAGAGTACGTATCAATTTATTTTGCCATATTTATTTTTGTGATTTGATATTTCTTGATTTTTTGTGTTTTTTGTATATATTTTTTTGTAATTTATTTTTTTGTATTTTCTTGTTCTTCTTGTTTTTTATCTGTAGTAAATCTGGAAGCCAGCTTTGTCAGGTAAAGGAGTTGTATCATGTAGTGCTTATTCTCCCTACCCTATAAAAGACACTGAAATATTCATTAAAAATGAAATAAAACATAAATTAAATCAGTAAGTGAATTCGATATTAATTCCAAATAAATTTTTATCATTAATATTAACAGTTTATAATATAAATTTATTATTTAATATACAGTGGGCGGGAAGCAAGTGCGTACGTCCGGCCGCGATTACATGCGAAATAAATGGAACCGACTTGCAGCGCACTCTGGTGTGATCCCAGTATGAGATGGACGCATGTTTAATTATTCTATTCACGATATATTTGTCACAGCATCTAAAAATTATAATTATTCTCATAAATTTTATAAAGGGCCAAATGACTTGACCCTAGGAAGGGCTATAAAATCATTTTGAATCGAAAAATAAGGAATGATAATAAATGATCTTGGTCTAGACAATAACCTAATCGATCGTAAAACTTTTTCTGACATTTAGCAACATATTCAGGCAGGTTTGTTCAAGAGTGCTTGTGCAGCTCTTCGAGAATATTAGCTCTGTTCTCCTGAAAGCCATAAATTTTACATTTTATGTGGCCCCATAAAAAACATTTGGAGTCAGATCAGGAGATCTAGCTAGCCACAAGATGGTTCTCCGTCCACTCAATAAACGACCTGGAAATGTAATGTGCAGACAGGACAACCATCTTGTTGAAACCAGACCTCGTTAAATCCTTGCCCTGATAGCCGACTAATTTCCAGAACAATTTGCTGCTGGAGTAGATTTAAGCACTTAAAGGCGCTTAGTGTACCACCAATGAAATATGCATCAGCAACTTCTTTTGGATATGTAAATCACAATAAATTTGTGAGAGGTTACTAAAATTGGTTCAAAAACGAAAATTGAGATAACATCAAATCTTTACGTTTTGAGGTCCTAGGAACCCAAAAAAGTGGTTTTTGAAAAATGTCTCTGTGTATGTATGTGTGTATGTGTGTTAGCACGATAGCGCCGAAACTACTGAACGGATGTGAATGAAACTTTGCATGTGCGTTTCCTTAGTGCTCCAGAAGATATGAAAAGGTTTTGGTTGATCGGATTACGTTTAGTGCCATTTTGACGCAACAAGTTATTTATTTTATAATTACTTTCAATTTGCAATGGAACCATTGAAAAGCAGTTAAAATTCTGATTTCAACGATATATCACACTTCCACCCTTTCGATTTAGTTTCGGTGAAAAAAATTAAAAACAAAGCAAATATGAAGCATATATCGCATTTCGCATGACATGATCGATGCGCGTAGCCGTTACGTCGTGAAACTTGTCACATCACGTGTCAGTTCAGGTGTGAGGGTTTCTTCGCTGCTCTAGAAGTAGAGCGGATTACGTTTAGTGCCGTTTTTAAATATATATACAGGCAAATCGAAGAATTAAACTACAAATATTCCTCTAAAATCTAGTAAAATTACTGAAATGCTAATGTTTCATTTAACAAAGATAGCCGCGAGCGATCGGATTGCAATGAGTAAATTTTGACGATTGTCATTGTCATCGTTTGTCATCCGATAACGTTGGTGTCATGTCATGTTAATAAGATTTCGGCATATTTGTAACTTTTAGTGGATTGTCAGAAACTTTAAAGGTAGATGTAACAATATCAATATCTTATGTTTTCTGTACCTTCGTTGGTGAATTTATTATAGATTATCACTTTACCAATTTTCAGTTTGTTGCTTTACAAATCGGTAGTATTTAGGATAACTAGACTTTCTTAGTCGTTCAAGTGATGTTAAAGTTGTTAATATCCTAACTCAACGAGCGATAATGTAGGTAATAACTCGCATAGATGATTGTAAATTCATTAAGTTGAGGGTTTTTTTAGTGCCCCAGAAGATCTGAACAGGTTTTCGATGAGATCGGATTACATTTAGTACCGTTTTGTTACACAATTTAATGCTCTTTTCGGCTTCAAAGATCCACCGAGTGGGGAGGTTCCAGCCGCTTCCAGTCGCTGCCGATTTTTTCCTCTAAAATTTTACGTAAAAACTAATTTAGACCATACTTTATTAACACACTGTTACTAATCAATAAAGAAAGCTCTAAAAATAAAGCAATTATTTGTGTCATTCAAAATTCTTCAGAAAAGCGCATGTTCATCAGTAATGTCTAGAAACTTTAAGGTATTTTAATTCTGACCACTATTTTATTTTGATAAGGATAACCTCTATGTTTGTATACAAAGTGTACCTTATCTGTATAAAATTATTGGCGTATATTTCGCTACTGTGTGTATTTTCAGTCACGTACGTTGTATTTTCTTAATTAAATTTATCTTTTATTACTCCGTTTGCACGCGAATGTCCAGTCTGAATACCTTAAATACCCAGCGATGTAAAGGTTTTTCATAAACGTATTAGTCCAGGAAATATGTACTTCTTAAAGTCGGGGATATTTCAGCATAGAGAGAGAAGGTGTAGACAACAAGGGAAATAACTTGTAGAGAGAAAAAGAATTTTCGCTCCAGAAGGTTTGTTCAAAAAACAAACTTTTAGATTCTTTTGGACTTCTACTGGCTTCAACTTACGGAAAACGGAAACTAACTAAGAATGTGCTGTACTTACAGAGGAAATGGCAACCTGGCGTCCTATCTAAATCCCATCAAAGGGTACACGTTTCTATAAAAGTATAAATACTATCCAATAGTCCAAAAAATATACCATAAGAGAACTTAGATTAAAAGCCAAAAACACAAAAATCCGTGAAGATCCATGATCAATTAATAAATGTGTTTTATAACTGACTCCAAGATACCACCGTTTTCTCCATCTTCCAACTTCTCCCTGTCTCCAACCACCTGTTAGAATTCTAATCTATCCTCTTTGAGACTTCGCTCCTTACTTTCTGGAGCCAGTGGCGGACGACTCTGTTAAAATGTGCAAAGTAAAATTAATATGAAAATAAATTTTAGCGAAGCTAGTGTATCTAGTTTTAAAAATGCTCTTAAGAATGAGAAATGGCCATGTCTGGATGCCAGAAGGACTTTAGTGAACTTTTTATTTAGTTTATGACACTTTCCGATTTAAAACATACTTTCCTAAACGTAGACTACATTTAAAAAATGGGTTGATATGGACGTTGTTCAGTCAAATCAGCAATTGAAGGATTTGTTTATATTTTTTTAGTCGAACATAAAAATACAAAAAAAGCATGACACTTTATTATCTAGTAAAAAGAGACATGTCAAAACCGCATAATTAATTCTGTAGAATTAATGAATACCTAATAAGAAAACGCATTCTAATATTCACATTAATAAAAATGGTATTCTAGTGGAAGATTCTATGAGATAGCTATAGATTTTGACCAATTTTTTGTTGAGACACTACCAGTTCACTCAGTATCTCACGTATTCTGAAAATATGAGAAGTAAGGTAGAGTCTAGTGTCAATCAATATCATCGGCAATGCTATCGTTGTATTAGTACGCGATCCCACTGTAAGAAATCTACCCTTCATCTGTTTTTTCATCAAAATGATGAAAAAATGAATGTATTATGTATTGGTTAATGCATCGCATTTTGGAAATTATCCGTATATGTTTTTTCATTAATTCAAGCGCCGTTTCGAAGATAAGCGTCTGTGCTACTATAAAAATAAGGGTTGCTAACCCTCAACCTGCTACAATCCTTTGGCAGACTGCTTGAAATAGTGGACTTGTTATTAACAATCTACTCTCATATGTTGTTTCAAATATTTTTGCCAAACGAAACTGGAATTTTTCCCTACACAACGAAATAAGGTTGCTAAAGTAAAATCTGCTGCCTATGTGGGTTGCCAGCCGATTTATTCTTCCATTCTCGCGCTTGCTATCGAGAGCGAGTGACAAGAAATGCGCGCGCAATTCCGTGCAATAGACAAGGATGCAGCGTGGCGGCAGTGGCGACTATGGAGAGGAAATGCGTGAAGTCCATGAAAGAGTTGAACAAATATGGGAACCCCCGTTTTCGAGGGCGCTGAACATGATGGTGATATTATTAAGGTTCCCACCCCTGAACGACTACCCCTAAACTCGGATAACCACCCCTATTTCGCGTTTTTTCATCGTAGGCATGCGAAACGATTTTTTGGGCAGGATTCGGGTAGCCCGTATGAAATTTAACCATCCACTACCAGAGTTGAAACTACCTTCTTCCTTAATGCTGAAATATTCCGAATTAATTAAATAAGGGTAATTTCAAAAATGAAATTAATTGTTAAGTAATTTGTTAACTTTATCTGCAGCAGGCTTTCAATAGGCAACCTGGTCGCGATGCCTTAACCAATACATGATCATTCATTTTTCCCTCATTTAGATGAAAAAACAGATGAGGGTAGACTTCTTGCAGTGAGATCTTAGAGTATATCAATAAATTGAATATGTTGAGGCAGGCGAATGCTTAGGTATCTGAGCAGAGCATTCGACTGCGTCAAACATAATCTATTATTGTCTATTTTAGCAACATATGGTACAAGAGGTATAGCATTAAACTGGATATCAACATTTCTTCAAGACTGGGGACAATATGTTTCTTTAAAAGTGAAAATTGAGAAATCTGAAGATTATGTGAACTCTGATTGCATGGATGTAAATATGGGGTCCTCCAGGGATCAAGATTAGGCCCTATTTTGTTGATGTTATACGCAAATAATATATACATATTTCTTCTCGTTCTATCATCAAAGAATTGAGATTCTTTGGATGCTAAAAGCGCAGAGGCAGTTACTAGAATATCAGACTACTCTAACGGTATTGATATTTTTTTCAATATCGAAAGAACCGAAGTACCCAGAGTACATACAAAATTGTCAAAAAGAGATAGCTGTCCTAAACAAATACAGATGGTAGTGTACGTTTTGTTGATACTGACTTGGATGAATTTCTGTACTGGGAACCACATTGTCTTAAGCTTATTTGTAAAATGAATTATTTAAAATTTCGTCTCACTAATTTGCGAGCGATACTGGAAATACATCAGTTAGTGCAGATTTATTTTGCTCAAGTAGATACAGGTTAAGGTATGGAATTTGTCTGTGGGGAAACTGTACTGATGCAGCTTATGTTTTCTTGGCTCAAAAAAGAATCATTAGATGTATGACAAAAAATGCAGCAGAAGGAATTTTGTAAAGAATTTTTTAAACAATTTAATATATTACCTCTTTCATGGTTATACACATATGAAATGAGTGTTTACGCGTATAAGAATAAAGGAGGTTTTACTACTAATAAGGCTATATATAATTATAATACGAGACATAGTGTTGAGTTCCATATGCCATTCGCAGGGCAAAAACTTGCTTTAGATGCTTGTAATTGTCTTGTATATTTTTAAAACAAATTTTAAAAAGAATTTCTAGACTAACTGATGAATCCCATACAATGTAATTATCTTATTATTATTTTTAAACCCCATTCCTGAACCAATTGTACTTTTACAAGCTTTTATTTAACTTGCAATATTTTTACAAGCTTTATTTAACTTGCAATGTTTTTGTTAGTTTGTTTAGGTCAAATCTTGCAAGGTCAATTAGAACCAGTTCCTAATAACCGATTTTGCTGAAATTTTGTACACACCTTTAAATCTGGTGGCGATACAATATTCAATACTCAATATTGTAATATTTTCAAAAATGGCCGTCGCCACAAGAAGGGGGGTGATGTATATTTTGTCAACCCTGTTAATATGGAGATATCAAATGAAAGAGCTTGGATAGTAGGAAACGATAAAAATGAGTGACGCCATTTTAAAATGGCCTCGGTTACAAGATGGCGCATTACGTTTTTTGTCAACCTCCTTAATATAGTTATAAAATTAATATGAGTATCAAAGGGCTTGAAGAGTAAAAAACGATAAAATTAGTGACATAACAATAATTTCAATATAGCCGCCGCTACAAGATGGCGGATTATATTTTCTGTTCAACCCCTTGACCTCCTCAACGGTTAGTAACACAGACACGAAATTTTGTATACGCATTCAATTGTGATAGACCGCTAAGTGCCACCATGATATGGCTGCTGCACTCAGGGATGGCGCCCGATGAGAGAACTGCTCAATAGTCCGGCAAAATATAGCCACGGCACTGCTGAGCGAAGACTGTTGCCAATTGTATTATACTGGGCTTGCACAGTACACAAAATGCAGGGTAGACTCAAGATTACTAGTAATCTTGGGGTAGACTGTCGATCATACCGTTGTCTACTTAGGCTCAAAGCTCTTTAAGGCTTTAAGTAAGGTCAAGTCACTAGAAGGTCTCCTTATTGAAGAACTTGATTGTAGTAAATTAACAGGCAAGCGACCATGCAACAATGACGCTTTAATTGAAATGAATAGACTTAGAAACATATTCAGCGAAAACCAAAAAATAATAAACAAATTAATAGTAAAAAAAATTTTAAAAACAAGCTTTTATTTAAATACTCTAAAAATAAGAAAATAACACATTATATATATTTTTTTTATGATATAAAAGCTTGTCTCCAGAATATATCTTGGCACAAGTGATTAAAAGAAAGGAAGTAATAAATCCGCTATAATACAACAATTTTTGGAATGGCAACATCTTTAAATTAATAGTATTATAAAAAAGTAGAAGGTCCAATAGAAAGCTATGTTATCAATTTTATTAAGAAATGTTAGGTATAGTCCAAGTAAGGACTTCCTGAGACAAAAAAAACTAAACAAAAACTTTGCGACATAATTATTATCGCCGCGGGCCATGGCGCCAAGCATGGCATTAAATAACGACCCGAGACCCGACGCACTTTAAAAACCTATAAAGGTAAGCGAGTCAATTTGCGAACAGCACTAAAAAAGTGTACCGGTATTTTAATGAGGTCGAAGTTTTTCTTGGGTTTCTTATGTCTCAGGATTTTCCTACTTGAACTATACTTTGTTCAGAAAATCAACCAAATCAGGTGATTTGAAAAAAAAAGATTCG
Source organism: Leptura quadrifasciata (assembly GCA_963675555.1). NCBI lineage: Eukaryota > Metazoa > Arthropoda > Insecta > Coleoptera > Cerambycidae > Leptura > Leptura quadrifasciata. The sequence goes on along the minus strand of OY776675.1, from coordinate 135,390,652 downwards.
TAGCTGCCGCGATAGATCTAAATAATTGCTATGTAGTTTCTTTTACCATTCATGTAAAAATTGTCGTATTTCCTAAATAGATAAATGAAAAAATTGGGAGCCTTTCCTCTATACCAATTTGGGCAATCTCGTTTACACAGGAAAATCTCGCGACAAGCTTTTATCTCATAAAAAGTATTATATAATGTAACAAAATGATGAGTTTGATTTATTTCAAAGTTTATTTTCTTCTTTTTAGAACATTTAAATAAACGCTTGTTTATAAAAATGTTTTTTTAATATTAATTTTTAAAATCTATTTTTCCACATCCTTGTATCAAAAAAATAAGTTGATATGGGTATTTCTGTGTTCTACGACCCCAAATTAACATTCCATTTTTAAGAAAAACGTATTTATTACATACAGTTCTCGAACGGTAGGCTCCTAATAACTTACGTTATTCTTGTTTTAAAATATAAAGCTGTTTGTGATATAGAGTTAGGAACAATGACATGTTAAACAAAACTGAGAGAGCTTTATTTAAAATGTCTAATTCTTTCGGAATTTTATCCAGGTTCAAACATTATTTTACTCGTCTTTCCTGGGCTATCACACATAAAACAAAAAATAAAAATGCGAAAAAGCGACTCGGTTAACTTATAGTGTCCAGACGGTGACAGAAATATGTATTCTAGTAGCTTTTGCATACAATAGCCGATGGAACCGATTCTTATCTTCTTTCAACACTTTTTTGTTATTTCTAAATCGTGTCGCAAAAATGGTGTAGGTTTATTTACAGCTCCAGATTTTGTATCAGTTTTAACATAGGTGAGTTTGCCATATATACAATTTTGCTTAACAAGGCAGAGTAAATCAGCTACGTTGAAACAATACGTGTTAAATCACTCTTGAATTTGAAATTCGTTTTATCGGATTTAAATATTCATGGTTTTATTTGCAGTCCATCATTATTTGGTAAAGAAAATTGGACAATTGACAGTTTAATTTGGTTGATAAAACGAGTTTGATGGTTAGTATTCTACAGTAATGTTTTAATTGAATCCGCGCCTTATATTATTATGTATACAGGGTGATTTTGTTAAACGAAACACCTGTGTATTCTTTCATTATATCATAGGTGCTTTTGATATCTTTAATTTTGATTTATGAAGTGTTCAATAACAACCAGAAATAATTTCGAACGCTCTCACCTTGTAATAATAAACGGCTTTATTGGGAAAATGGATATATAAGCACATTACACAGAGTGACTTAAAGACGAAGTTTAGCCACATGACTATTCTTACACTTAACGTTTTAAGTCACTTGGAATTCCATAAATTATAAAAAAAGAACAACATATGTGACATGGGTTATTGTGCTCTAGATTAACAATATGCGTGCATTATATTACACATAGAAAATTAAAAAGAAATTATACATGTAAATGAATATGTAAAGAAAATAATAAACAATGATAATAATAATAATAAAAGAGCGTGCAGATGTCTAATATTTATATTGTGAACTGCGGATATGAAAACTTACTTTTCTCTCAGATAACTTGGGACAAAGGATTTTATTAAACACAACAAGAATACCGGGAAGTGAAATTTAACCAACGCAGTCAATATATTTATTTAAAACATGATCAAACTTTCTTCAAGTTGTATATGAAGCGACAACAACAATTTTGCATAACTTGGAGCCGATTTTTGGTAACTTTTTTCAAGCAGAAGAATTACATAAAATTGGAATAATTGAATACGGGTATGACTAGAGTTTCACAAAGTTTTTTGCGTTGTTTAAAGTTCAGAATACGGCTATTTGCATACAGTACTTTTAACCGGCATTAAAATTATTTTTAAAGTATTTTTATGTGTTGCACGAAGGGTAATTTTTCGTCTATTATTACCCCTAGATGTTTGGTAAAGGTTGAAAACGATAGATTTTCTTGATTTATTTCAATTGAACACATGTGATGTAGATTATTTTCTGAGCAAAATAGAATAACAACCGATTTGGTTAGATTAATCTTAAAATTATATTGATATGAATATTGATAGCTGTTGTCTAAGTCCTGGTTGATCAAATTATTGGCAATGTCTGCTTTAGATGGGTCAAAACAATGTAGATGTTGAATAACTTTAGCGTAGGCTTGCAGATGCGAACTGGTTACTACCTTAAATATGTCAAATGTGTGTATAAGAAACAAAAGAGGATCAAGAATGAACCCTTGGGGGACGCCTGCCGTTACTGTAAAATCAGATACTTTTTCCGTAACTGGTACACATTGACGACGTTCATTCGAATAAGAATAAAAAACCGCAGAGATATTAACTTGGCCTTGCACATAGAAGCGTATGATTAATGGTGTCAAATACTTTGGAATAGACTAGTGAGACAAGAGTGGCTGCCAAACGTTTATCTAGCGCACTGATGGTACTAAGGTTCAATAGAGCAGTAGCGGTGCTATGTGCTTTACGAAACCTCGATTGATGTAATGGATATAAGTTGTGTGGTAATAAATAGGTAGCTATTTGATCATGAACTATTCTTTCTAGAATTTCTAGAAAAACCGATAATAAGATGCGGGATTTGCTATTATTGATACCAGGCAGATAATTGTATAAGTAACCCTGTTCATGCAGCAGTTTATAATATGGGTGATATAATTCAATATTGTTGGCATACGCAGTTTCAACATCATCAGTGTTATTTTGTCTTTCCTGGCAGCATTGTACTTTATAATTCTAATTGCATTATAAACAGTATCAGCAACAACAAGAGTGGAAGTGAATGATAAATTGCAGTTATTATTTTTGCTAGGAAAGAAATCATTAATATCCGCTGCATTTTGTAAACTTGGAGGCACAGTATTATCACGTTTAAATCGTATATTTAGTTGTTGTAGCCGTTTCCAAAATTCGCGATTAGAACTCTCAGAAGTTTGATATTGTAAAGAATGTAAGTACTTTTTCTCTTCACACCGATGCTGGGGCGAAATTACGTATATTTTTATAAGCACCCTAGTTTTCCTGTGTTTTGTTTTTGTTGTAAATAGATAGTGCACTGTATTTTTCTTTTATAATTAACTTTAATGGATAGGTTAATCAAGGTACTGGGGGTTTCCTTACCCTCACTGTTTTCATTGGCGTATGTATATTAAGTAGTTCCGTAATGTCACTCGGATGACTAAAAATCAAGAAATCCAGTCGGGTTTCGCAACTAATTTTTGAGCAAAACGGGATATACAGTAAGATATTGTTTTCGCGCCATCTGAATATTTCTTTTCTATTATAAAAAGAACATAATCATTTAACAATGGTAATTACATGCGAAATGAATTGTTTATAGTTTCATCTTTCAAATAAATACCAGTCTTTAATTTCTCATGTTATTACAACATTGCTATTGATGTTGGAATTTTGAGATCTGTGACTCCGGTTATATTTGTGTACTAGACCGAAGTACGTCTTCGAAAACGGAAGTATGACGTCGACGGATACGGAAGTCGCTTAATTTAACATATAATAAAAATCGCTTTACTGTTACCACAACAAAATACGGATTAGAAATTTTTGAAATGGTATAGAGCTGATTTTTGCCCTTATTCATTTTAACAGACTAAGTTTTTTTCTATTTTTCCTATTAATATACACTGATAAATGGTAAGGAATAAAATATAACCGATCAGAAATTTCTAAAATCGTGTAGAGCTTATTTTAAACCTGATTTAGTTTGAAACACATTTTTTAAATACATAATGTTAGTCAAAAGCAAAATATAGCGGTTTATAAATTGTTGAAATCATGTACAGGTAATGTTTCAACATTGTTTTCACAACAATGCAACCAAAAATCTTGAAGTTGGATTTCACAGATGGAATCTAACGCGGGACTTGTTGGAGAAATACTTTATTTTTCAAACGTATGTAAATAATTGATTACTTTACTTGAATTTTCATTTTGTCTTTACTTCTAGTAGTAGTAGGGTACCTTTTTCACTGGCTGGGATACCCATTGAATTATGCAAGAAAAGCAGCAGCACAAAACACATTCCATATGTAATAGAAAAAAATCGCATATGCGTATATTTATATTTCCTGTAACACGTCCGTTAATAAGGGTTCATTATAGACCTGATCCATCTGAAGGTTTCGGATTTCAGACCGACGACGATATGACTCGGAGCAGGCTCAAAATTTTCCCTAAAATGCCCCATTTACTCTACCATATCAGTATTGTCACTTCACTTAGTTCAACACAATAAATCTTTTTTTATTTCCCTTTAACATAATACAATTTGCATTATTAACTAATAGAAAATTCTTTAATTCTCCTAATGTTAACGGGAATGTACCGTGAAAAACATTATTATTTTCCAGAATTATAAGCAATTTATTTCTATTTCTCCCCTTTTAGTGTGAAAATAAAAGAAGGACGAAATCGTTCTTTATGAGCGTGTTAGAGGCGGCATGCATAATCAGTGTCGGGAATCGGATCTCTAGCGCCAACAATTAATTAAGTTGGCTTTGTTCAGTGCCGTACAGTATTCTAAAATTAGAAAACAAATTATTGCAAGTCTGTAAAAATAACAAGCTTTGTGCTAATTATAAAATAATACTTAATTCGCCGCTATATTTATAACACGTTCTTTTCAAAGTCTAAGAACTTTTCTGCTATGTTCTGATTGTCAATCTGTGAGATTGAGTTGATTGAACCAGTTACGATCCAGCACATTTGCATAATCCTATACAATTTTTAAAGGAAAATCATCTAGACATGTCGCTTACAGACTAATCAATGTGTACATCAGGTTAAACAAATTTGTGATTAAAAAAATAATTAAACCAGTGAGGATTAGTAGGTAATGCAGTCCTAAATAAAACACAAAACACAGGAGATGCGTTGTTGGCCAAGTAGTCCTCAACGCAAAACAAAATTTTGTAAGTATTAATACGTGGTATACCGAGTGCTGCGTTTAACTTGAGACAGCGATTTATCTCAAGACCAGTGCATTTCAGAAAAAAAATGTGTCAAATTTGTCTTTAACAATGTATTACGTAATAAATCAATGTAAAATATTTATGTTGGCAAATAAATTTTTTATGCGTTTATTTAACGTCGGCTTACTTTCGCTACTGATATCTATCACTGATGCCTGTAGACGATCTACCCCCCAACCAGGAATTTTGTCGGGCCTCAAAGAGTAGGAATTTTTTGTTTGCCTAACATTTAATAGACAAGGCGTCGACAGCGTTACATAACCTCCGAAGGATGGTATACCACTACGCAATCCTTGCTTAAGATTCTTAAGATATACTCTGATATACAAAACAAGAAGATGTGGGGCAAGCAAGTTCTCTTGAAACGTCAAATAAAGGTTATTACTAAATACAAATTGTTTGGTGTTGGCGGAGAAATAAAGCGATACTGGCTTTTGACCTTGAGGAATGTCTATGACCAGACAAGTCTATTTTTGACAGAAATCCACTTTGATGTAGTTTCCTGCTTTATTTATACACTAGTTAACATTGCATTGCTCAGGCTGAAGCAAAAGTGAACAGATCTATCTAAAAATAAATACCAAAGATGGTGCGATCGGGCAAAACTAGACATATCCATAATTTTTATTTTGTGTTCTGTTAGCAAAGTTTCATTCAATCTCGAACATATTTTACAGTAAATAATACTCCTCCATCAATTTGTGCGAAACTTAAAATTAAAATTAATTAAAATTAACATTTTATTGTGCCGGAGGCTGGGAGCGGTGGGATAATTAGGAGGGGAGGGAGAGGGGGAAAACGAAAATATTTCACATGCTAATGACTCCCGGTGTACTTATCACGATCAGACCGATGTACATTTTTTTATTTGCTACAAGATAGCACTCGCATAAAATGATTTTTTCAATTTCAGATGATGACGTGAAAGATTCCAGTAAGAAATTGTTTCTGGCTCATTAGATCGCCTGCTCAACTTCAACTATCGTCTGCTGATACCTTGATTGCTGGTGTTCGTCAGATTCAACACCGTAACTTCAACTTTCGCCTCTTGATAGCGTGATTGCGGTGGTTCCACGGAATTCACCTGAGCTCCTTTCTCACAAAAACAAACTGGAGAAAAGTCTTTTGGTGATGTAAGCAATTTCGAGGCTCGATTCAACAATTAGCGCACGTGGACACCACCAGAGATCCAGATCGATCATGGCAGAACAGAAAGTTTGTCTTCCGTGTACTCTCGTCAACAATGATTAACAAACTACTCGAGTCTTGAAGAGCAGGAGTTTAACTTCTATGCGCTCTAGTATAAAAAAGACCAAGATATTTAATCATGTAAACATCCCACGTGACTTTTCGTGTCAAGTGCTATTTGGCTGCGTAAAAACACCAATGATAATAATGGAATTAAAGATCTACCTCGCTCAACCCGTCAGCTAATGATTAGAGAATTCGATTTTAATCATAATTGTCCGTTTTGCGACTAAGAGGTTAATAAGAGCGTTAATCGGAATCGAGGTCGTATTTGCATGAAGAATGTGAGGAGGGAAGATTTTATTACGCAATTACATTACTGACTGACCGATGACCGCAAAGCCGATCAGCCGATATCCGAACGTATCAAGAGAGTTGGTAAAAATGTAGTTAATATTGAGATAAATTACCATACTAAATGTTTCGACAGCTTTACACGGGGAGAGATACAATGGCCACCGAAGAAAATTACATTCTGGTCGACTTTTATACCTTTTATTTCGGGGTATTGCAATGAAAATTTGCTTGTCAATATTGACTCTCTCGCCTGTTTTCATTTCGTTTTTTCTTTATTTAAGCGCGCGCGAGGAATATATGGGTGCCACGGACTTCCAACACAGCGAAATAAAAAGAGAAATGTTTCCCCGAAATTTTCATATCGGCCCAAGCCCCCACTCCTCTCGGTTCTCTCACTATACAGCAAAAACTTTGCCGTCTTCTATCTCCTTTGCTAATCATTTTATCGCGATCTGGCCAGACAGAAATTAAACATTAATAAAAGAGTTATCAAGTAATCAAAAGGATTTCCCCCTCCCTTTCCTTTCGAGCCAAAAAAACTATTTGAAAAAACGCGCAATATTTATTTTGGGCACCAAGCGTTTGTTTGCGAAAAAAATCATTTTATATGAGTGCTATCTTGTAGCAAATAAAAAAATGTACGTAGGTTTGATCGCGATAGATAAATTACATGGGGAATTATCAGCATGCGAAACATTTTTATTTCCTCCCTCTCAAAACAAAATATCTGCCAATATTCTTCTATTAAAAAGAGTCAGTCTTTAACTCTACTCCTTCATGATAACAAATAAATTCTATTTCTTTAATTTTTTGCACCTTAGACTTGCAATATCTCGTGACACAATGGTCTGATGCCGATGAGGTTAGGAACAAAATTTGCTTATTTTCATGAGCTCTTCATTTTCTGTCTGAAGACTTTTTCGTCAGATCAAAAGCCGCCGAGTTATTTTCCCCTCCTCCATTTGATATCCTTTGGGGCCCGACTCTATTTATTGGCAAAAGGCAGTTTCCTTATTCGAGCCTGGTTTTCTTCCAGATCTGCTCCACTATTATTCTATATGGCATTTTCATAGATACCCATGGTTCATGAATTTCAAGAGAAAATTTAATGATAGAGAGGCCATCACAACTTTGTTCAAATGTATTCGATTCGGATCCACATATGTATGCAAAATTTCTAATCGATCGGATATGTGGAAGTGAGTCAAAATTAAATTTCAATTTTTTTCCAAGCTAGTGTATATTATGAACAAGTGAAACTGAAAGACAAAACTTATAATTAAATTTTAAGGTTCGATATCCTGTAGGATCACTATTTCTAGTTTAATCCTTTCCATCGAATTTAGTCCACTTTGTTACATTTTATTCAGTAAAACGTCGGATATAAAATAAAAAAACAAATCGATCCTGAATCCCCTCAATTAGTTCTTGTTAATAACCCAACCAATTCAACATTTTATGCAGTACTTTTATAAGCAAAGAAATATTTATAGGCACTTTTTGGTTTTATCTCACAATAAAGAATTAATCAGTGTTTTTTTAATGCTATCATCGGAAGCAAATTAATTCGTCGTTTATAAAAAAACAAATAAAATGAACGTTAACCGTCGAATTATCGATTCCGACGATTTAAATGGCTGCGGTCCGACAAAAAATCCGCTTCATTTGAATTGAAAAATATACCTTTTCAGTAAAAAGAAATAAATGGATCTAAATCTACGCATTGAACTCGTATATTTTTTTTTATTTCCAGATATAGTTTATGCAAATTACATTTTTAAACCGCTATAAATATTCATTACCGGTAATCTTTATAAGGGGTTGATAAAGGCTCTTAATTAGTCTCCAATAAAATTAATTTAGATTATGGAATCGGCTTTCACGGAACCTGTTCAGAACAAATTCTAAGGCTATCGCAAACACAGAAATCATTTCAACAATATGAGATTGGAAACAGCTTTAAGTGCTCCTGAAACACAATACGCTAAAAAACGTAAAAGAAGCAGGTGGTTCCTCAGACTCATAAAAACTGATTAATCGTTCAGCGCCGGGCTTGAGGTTAAGCATTTTTTTACTTAACTTTGTATTTACACCTGCTTTTTGTCTCCAACTAGAACTTAATTTCGACATTAGTATGAAGAATTAAGCTGTTTGCTATATAGGGTGGACAACAGCAATTAAAATGGATATTACACTAGAGTATAACCATAAAATTAAATGTGCTCAGAAGGAACGCGACAAAACATACGAAAAATACCAATTTACACAGTTCGAGAAAGACTGGACGGACTACAAGCGCAAAAGAAATAAAGTCTTACAAATAGTTAGAGAAGAAAAGAAAATTCACTTTAAATGAAAAATAGACATGTGTAGGGACAGTAAACAGATGTGGCAGACAATAAAAACTTTATTGGGTAATAATAAAAAAAAAGAGATTTTTATATAATTTTTGAAAATGACATATGGCTGGCATATTGAAGAAAACTTTAACAAATGTTATGCTGATAGTTTTGAATCTATTGTCAATAATATTCACGATATATCTTAAGATGAAGTTAATGAGATACAAAATAAGGTACCAGAAACGACTAAACTGTTTGAACGTAAGGCAGTAAGCTTGAACAAGTTAAGAAAGGTAATTTTTAGTTTGAAGAATAAATCTACTGGAGAAATATTAAATATTAACTTGTTGAAAGAAATATTTGATATAATGGGATATCCATTATTAAATTTAATAAACGCATCGCTCACAACCGGAAAAATACCGACTGAACTAAAAATAAGCACCAGTTCCAAAAATTCAAAACCCGAAGCAAGTATGTGATTATAGACAAATTTAATCCCGATAGTGGATAAAATATTATAAATCGTAGTGGCCGAACAATTGAGGAGATACTTTGAAGAAAATACACTTTTTTGCAGTGTTCAATCGGGATTTAGGCAAAGTCATTCATGTGAAACAAGTTTACAATTAGTGTGTGCGAATTGGAGAAACGAGATCGATAACGGTAGTGTAGTATTAAGTGTGTTTGCAGACTTAAAGCGAGCATTTGAAACTATTGATAGATGTAGGTTAGTTAAAAAGTTAAGTGAGTATAGTGTGACAGAAACAGCCTTAACATGGATTGAAAATTATTTCGAAAATAGGTACCATAAGGCCAAAGCTAACAATAGGACATCTACTAAAGTTCCTAGAGGTGCCGCAAGGTAGTATGTTGGGGTCACTACTATTCATTATATATCTGACATAAGTCGTGTTTTAAAAAATTCGTATGTAAACCTTCTTGCGGATGACATTAATTTCTGTATCTGGAAGAATCATTTTGTAATCTCGGATATAATGAATAGAGAGCTTTGTGTATTAGATAGATAGCTATGTGCAAATAAATTAAAACTCAATAATGAAAAAACTAAATGTATGGTTCTCGGAACTAAAGGTAATTGCCAGAAATATATAAATGGTCAACACTTTCTGCATATTAATAATACAAAAGTTGAATTTGTAAATGAAATTAAATACTTATGAATTATTTTAGATCAACAGTTAACTTTTTCGAAACGTTGATTATTTATGTAAGAAAATTGGCAAAAGATATCCTTTTTCCAAAGAATAACTGCAGATTTAACGCAATGGTCAAAATGAATTATAAACACTATAATTTATCGACATTTTAATTATTGCTTCTCATTATTAACATCATGTAGCATATCAGACATTAAGAGATTACAAGTGTTACATAATAAAGGAATTGTGATAGATATACACCTACTTCGAATATGTTAAATCAGGTTAATGAGGTGGATTTCTGTAGAGGGAAGCTGAAAGAGCAAATTTAATTACTTCCACGTCCAGTGGAAGTATAGTAACGTTGAAATAGGCTTAAAATGTCGTGAAAGAGATGAAAGAGTATGTCGAGATTTTAAATTTGTGCGAAAAAAATTTTCCTGTCTGTCGGTCTGTCTGCCTCTAACTTTTTTGTGCACACGTTTACTTTGGAACCGTTTATGATATTGACCTGAAATTTTGTACACTTATGTATTATAACGAGATCTGGAACTAGATTATATTTTGATCTAATTCCGTTGAAGGGTTCGGGGGTAAATGGGGCAAATAAGGGTAAATAGGCAAAACAAGCAAGTAAGAGTCCATAAAATTGCAATTTAGGGCATGTACGTAAAATTATTGCAATGCAAGAACGAAACGTTAAAAAAAATTTTTTTGGCGCTAGTTACCCTCTCTACCACTTCCATTTCCACCCCCACCCTATTATTAAAGGGAGTAAAAAATTAAATTGGGATTTGAACCAAGGACCTCTAAAATTTATATTGGAATTAGTTACCCCCTCTACCATATTGTTTAAGGGAATAAAAAATTAAATTGGGATTTAGTGTGTATACGAGAACGTATTATTAAAGGGAATAAAATGTTACATTGGGATTTAGTGTGCATAAGACTTGGATACACAATCTGGATATGGAAGTAGTGATTCCTTGGGCAGCGGTTTTTTAATATAAAACCTATTATCCATCTATCTTAAACTTTCATGGTTAAAAGAGCTAAATTGTACAATTATCCAGTAAGAACTACTGAAACCTACAACATAGACCATACAAAAATATCATTCTTAAAAAAGTTAACTTTTAGTGATGGTTTACGCGCGTACAATGTTTTACCCACTGAAATCCTCTGGTAGTTTAAAACTGTTTACTAAGAACAGAAACTATATACAGATTTTAGAGCACAATATTGACTATGCACAAAATTATATTAGTATGGTAAATAGCTTATGCTAAATAAAGATCTATTCTATTCTATTATGAAGGTGTAAACCGAGAGATTTAAAGTCAATGCACCAAAATATAAAATGTATTAGCAATACGTTGCAACAGTTAAATGTTGTTGTTAGAATATAATCCTGATATCTTATTGGTCAGTGAACATTGATTGTGCGCAGAAGAAATTGAATTCTTGTGCTTGTAGAATTACAATTTTTCTTTCCGCTTATGAAAACTGCCGATTATGAAAATCCATGTTACCAGACGGTAATCTGGGTCGTTGGTTAAAACAATTTTATTTATAACAAATAGAAAAATAACATTTTTTTCAAATAATTTATTAAACATTTTTGATCGATTTCCACCACGAAATGTTCAATAACTTTTTTCATAGAGTTGATATTAATTTTTAAAAATTGAAAAAACGCCAATTTCCCGTATTATGAATTATCTAATTAAAAATTAGGATTGTTAAAATTGAAAAAATCTCGAAACTTGTAGGAACTTGAAACTTTAGCTACAAGTTTATACTTTAAAATTCTATTTATTACTGGTTATTAAAATTTATTGCTCTTTCTCAAAAGTAACTGGATGGAGACTTGTTGCTTCTCATATTCCTCATGCGAAATTCAGTTATAGACATTAGTAGAGAAATCTAGAGCAAAGATGTGAATAATTTAAACTATTTGTTGAGACAAATACGTAGTAACACAATTTACAGTTCTAAAATTTACTTTTTGAATCGCTAAATTTAAAAAATATTCGCCATATTTAGCTATTGTACCTACATATATATTTGCATAGAATTAAAATAAAATTACGGATTATTTTGTCCCTGGACTTATAACGACGATTTATATAGATTGTCATAAAAAGCAGGCTCAAAATATGTTTTTATGACAAGAGAAATATATAAATAATTTTCTATTTCATTAAATTCGGTCATTTATCATGTGTGATTTGTACCTACATATAATAATCTTAATACTTTTATATTCTATTATTCAAGATTAAATCATTTTAAGACTGGTGTACCAATTAATCAAACTATAAATCAACTGATAAAATAAATGATAATCTAAGATACAGTTAGGTTAGGTAAAAAAGTTGATGCAAATTTATTAAAAACTGCTTCTAGTTAACCGCGTTATGTGTAAGTTGATAAGAAATAATAGGAATTCAAAATGAACCTCAATGTAAGCTGGAAATTTCAATTTCCCGCTTACACAAAATATACACCACCATAAACATTTACCTATTTAAAGTGCGATAGAAGAAGACACAACCAAAAATATCTTAATGCATTAAATTTAAGAACTATCATTTCGTATTTGGTTTACCTAAAATTGTCTCACAATTTTTATTGAATCAGTTACTGGGGATGTTTCATAAAATTTTCAAAAGATCAAAAACGTACATCTACCTAAATATTAAATAAAATAAAAATGTGCACGTATTAGGTATAAGAAAATTTCTCACAAAAATATTAAAAGAAGAGGGTGGATGACAACCTCCTGGGTGAATTTTATAAATCATAAAAATACGCTATTTATTGCCACTAAGCGAATTTCCGAAAATCTGCAATTAAAAATAAAATATCAAAATTATAAAAAATTCTTGAAAATCTAATTGAAAAAAGAAATACCGATTATAAAAATTTCCTAGAAAACAAAACAGAAATAATAGATTCAACATATGGAATACTATTAAACATCTTAATAAACAAACGCTAAGACCATAATGAAATGACTACTAATAACATGAATATGTTATTAGTAATTATTTCATTGTGTAAATAGATATGTGCAGGACCGTGGGGAAAATCTGGGGAATGAAATCCAAAGTGGTCATGTGGATATACAGTTTCATCATAAGATCAATGATAACATATGGATCTGTGGTTTGGTGGCCTAAGAGCAAAAAGACTACAGTCAAGGTCAAGCTCAGCCAAGTACAGAGAGTTGCCTGCCTAAGCAAATCCAGAGATATGCGCACAACGTCAATAATATAATCTGTGTTATTGTGAACGATTCATCTTTTGGAGTCTGAAGGACTTTTTTATATTTCAAAAATGAATGTTAACGTTCACAAAAATAAGGGTTCGAAACGACTGTTTCAGACGGAGAATAATATGAAAATTTATACTTACTGTTCGTTTTTGCTTAACTGCTGCTCTGATTGGACGTCGTAACACTATAAACCTAACACTGGAAGTACTATAACACTTTCTTAAAATTATATCTGAAAGGGAATTTTGTTAAAAAAACACAATTAAAAGACAATATAAAGTTCAAATATATATATATTAAATCTCTTCAAAAAAAATTATGTTTTACAACAACTTTTAAGAAATATGTTTGACAAACAATAGTCTGGCCCGTGTACAACACATGGTGAGGAACGGAACGATTTATAATATACCAACTACCATCCAATATGCAGTTTTGTGAGCTAACGGTTACACAAAAAGATTCAAGAAAAGTTCAATGTTTATAAAATTTGGTGGGCTTTTGCTTGCTGTCTATTCGCGTATTTTTATTTCAATATCAATTTTGGTCGCTCCTCGGAGCTTGAAAATGCTTGAATCGCAACGACTTTGAATTATATTTGGGCAATTACAATTTCATACGTTCAGGCAAGGCGGTCCCATGCACATATGAGTACATGGTAAAGATACTTTTCTGACACCGAATCACTGAGGAACCGGTTTAGGGCAAATCCCGTTAAAACTCATCATTTTCCCGTCAAAATCGACTGCTAGGAAATGATGGGGGTCCCATGTCGCTAAAGGCTATTTTCGCTAAAACTCACGATATACTTTGGATAGAAGCTGGATTCACTTGTCCTCATATTTAATACCGCGCATGACTTGCAGTGCTTAACAACGTGGATTCGCAAAAGTCAAATTTTGTTATACTTTCTAAATTTTAGTGGTCGGGCGACATTACGTCCCTGTGCAGCGACATTTACTACACTTTCTAAAATGACGCTCCTTGAGGAGTTATGGAAATTTTTGCATAAAAATCGCTCCGTAGAGCGAAAATATGATTAAAAATATTAAAAACCTCTTCCACGATATTTTTACGTGAAACACGCTTTTCAAGCGAGATATTTCCAGTTTTGTTACAACGTCGAAAAGTATACCTAGGGTTTTACCGTGTTCTCTAACATTATCAACATCATTCAACAAACATTTTTCTACATCCAACATCATGAGAGACCCAAGTCTGTGTATATTGTATTCACTATGTCGCAAACTATTTTTTATGAATCTTAAATTGGAAATGACTTTTTAAATTTAATAGAAAATCAATGTTATTTAGAAAAAAATATGTTATTGTTAATATCGGTCTATTTTGCAGAATTTGGAACGGGCATGTAAAATTAGGTTATTGGGTTAACAAATTTTTATAAATGACATCTGGCGTTTATGTCAGCGGTCGAGTTTTTAAGATTGCAGCCTGTAAATTACATCTGAGGTTTCTTTCGTTCTAAGGATGGAAAAGGGCCGCGGTTAAAATTTTTTTGGCCGTCGGGTTTTTTGTTATCTGGATCAAATGCATATTTACCTCGTCATATAGGTCCGATGGCTCGGCCCCAGAGCCACCGGCCCCACGGGCATTTGCTCGTTTGCTCCCCTGTCATATCCACCCCTGTATATATCTAGAAGAAGTGACCCTGATAACAATTATACGCCTCAAATCTGTTGGCATACAACCAAATGTAGGTTGTGGAGAAGCCAAGAGTCGCCTGTGAATTGATGCTGTCAGGAGGACGCCCTTTCTGCAAGCATTACTTCAGTCCCACCCAGCCTAGACTAGTGTGTGAGTATTTTCTGGGACTAGCAGCAATGCCTACTGTACGTTGGTAAGTCAAATCAAAACTTCTTATAAACCTTTGCATTTCCAACTTTGGTAGATAGGGGAGAGCGGGGCACATTTGACAGTGGGGCACATTTGACCATTTTAAATTTACCGCCTAAACTTTGTAGTTTGTGACTCTGCCTCAAATATATATTAGCGTTGGAGCTTACCATTGGTCAGTTGAAATTTGTCCCTTGCAACGAATGTTTTGTGTTTCCTGTGCTTAGTGAGAGAAAATTGTACCTAAATATTTTTGGAGACCACGTTAGTTCTTTGAGGTAAGTGTAGAGAATCAATTGTATAGGTTTATATATTTATTATGCTTAATTAATAAAACTATTTAGCAGTATTCCTATGTCAAATTTAATAGGTTATTTAAATTTTTGGTTAAGATGTATTTCTAAAAGTGTAAAATATAATGGCGGGGTAGATTTGACACTGTATTAATGGGGCAGATTTGACATATGTCAAAACTGCCCCACCATTATAGATTATTATTTATTATTGAATATTGTTCTAATAATAGACTGTTAATGTTTTTAGGGCAAAAATATGGTGCGAAATTATAAGAAAAAGTCAAACAGATGTGATATTGATGAAACAAACATAAAAAAAGCTTTAAATGATATCAGCTGTGGAAAATATTCTTGTAGAGAGACTTCTCTCGTTTACAACATTAATCGAACAACCTTAATATATAGAATGAAGAAAAAGGGCGATAAAGAATCAGGAGCCGAGTACAATGATACATATTCTTCTAAATATTCAAGTCGTCAAATCTTTACAAATCAAGAAGAACTATTACTTGTAGAATATTTGAAAAAGTGTTGTTCTTTGAACTACGGCTTAAACTATACACAGATGAAAGCTTTTGCTTACCAATTTGCTCAGGTTAACAATAAGATGATGCCCGTATCGTGGAAAACGAATCGATCGGCAGGAAAAGATTGGATGTTGGCCTTCATGAAAAGGCATAAAAAAAAAGTATCTTTAAGAAAAGCCGAAAACACTATCCTTGCACGAATTAGAGGCTTTAATAAATCCAGTGTGGACGAATTTTAGAAAAACCTTGAAGAAGTAATGATTAAATATAAATTTGAATCCTCACGAATAATCAATGTGGATGAGACAGGTGTAACGACTGTTTTGGACCAGCCTAAAGTTATAGCATCTGTAGGACAAAAACAAGTGGGGCAAGCGGTATCAGCGGAAAGAGGTTCCCTTATCACAATGATTTGTATAATTACAGCTCAAGGAAATTATGTACCTCCTGTATATATCTTTCCGAAGGTTCGTTTTAAAAACACTTTCATGAGAGGAACGGTAACTGGCAGTATAGGGTTGTGTAATAAAAGTGGATGGAGTGCTGCAGAATTATTTATGGATGTTTTGAAACATATACAGAAACATTTGCAACCAAAAGCAGAAGTAGGGAGGTATCTTCTACTTCTAATCAACAATAGTGATACCCACATATCAGTGAATGCTCTTCAATATTGCCGGGAAAATGGTATAATTTTACTTAGTTTTCCTCCACTTACATCACATAAACTTCAACCCCTTGATGTTGGAGTTTTTGCACCTTTTAAATCATGTCTTAAAAAATCCCTTAATAACTTTATGATTAACCATCCTGGTCAAAAAGTGTGTATTTATGATATGGGTGAGATCACAACTAGTCCATTTTTAGACTCATTTACACCAAAAAATATAACTTCAAGTTTTAAGGCCACTGGTATTTACCCATTTGATTCAAATGTGTTTCAAGAATCCGATTTTATTGACCTGAAAGAATCCCAGTCCGGTGATGTGTCATCCATAAATATCGCTGGTCCTAGTAATGCTACAATGAGTGCTGTTAATGCTGACATGGACGTTATAACTTCAGTGACGATGGAAGAAAGGGGAGCAGATATTGTAGAAGAAACACAACAGATGCAAATAAATAAAGACAAGGAAGCAGCACCAGTAGAAGCAACTGATCAAGTAACTAGAATCCAAGTCAAAGTAGTCTTAACGCCAGAAATGGTTAGACCGCTACCTACTTTAAAAAAAACTGCTAGTGGTAAAAAAGGAAGAGAAAAAGGCAAATCTACAATTTATACAAACTCACCAGAAATGCAAAAAGTTATAGAGAGGGCAATGAAAAGAAAAGAAAATGAAGCAAAAAAGGCAAAAAAGAATGTTTTTGAACTGGTTAAGAGAAAAAATAAATATCAAATTTCTAATACAGCCAATGATGATCATATGGATAAAGAAAATCAGCCTTTAAAGAAAAAAGTCAATAAGAAAAGAAAGCTTGAAGAGTCTGATGAAGAAAGCGATGTAGATTCCATACTATCACTTCACTCGGAAAGTAGCCTTGGTGTTAATTCTATTATGGAACTAACAGACGATCAGGCATTGCATAAAGATAATTTTGTATTGGTTCAGTTTCCAACGAAGTCCACAGTTGCTTACTATGTTGGCAGAATTGAGGAAATTCTTGAGGTGGACGAGTTTAAAATAACTTTTTTAAGAAAAAAATTCAACTCAAATAAAGAAGTACCTGATATCTCTGACGTAAACAGGATGGACATTATTGCAATTTTACCGAATCCTAACCTGGCAAATAAGTATCATGAATTTGATGTCAATTTTGACAGTTATAACTTAAAATAAACTTAATGTAAACATTTAAGAATATTTTTTTAGTAATCATTTCTAGCTATAAGTTAAAAATAAGTGTGATCGTCATGATTTTAAGTTAACATTCGCAATAAATATTATATTTCTAAAGGCTTCTATTATATGTCAAGGCTGCCCCACCTAAAGTCAAATCTACCCCACGGTGGGGTACATTTGTCAAAATTCACTAAGTTATTATATTCCTGTCATTTTTAATATATTAAATAATTACTTGAATCATATAGAATTCGCTGAATTTGAAATGTGTCATGAGTCTATTCACAAATATTCATTGCAAAATCTCTAAAAATAACTTTTCTGTTGCCAGTAGTAAATTTCATGTCAAATGTGCCCCACCCTCCCCTACCTACAATACAAACATTGATATGGACCAGCAAGTTTATAGAAATGAAAATTTGAACATACGTCTTGCCATGAAGAGCTACGAATTAAAACCCTAGAATTGGTTTGAATTTGTGGACCTCTCCTTTGCCATATATCAAGAAGTAGTATGAACTTGAAAGAACTAGCTGAATAAGTTATACAGACACATCAGTCAGAGATTACATTTAGATTTACATATAACATAATAATGTGCTAGGAAGTTGGCAACAATGAAGATGACAGTTCCGATGATGCTGTATGGCGACTGGCCACAATAAAGTAGATAGTAAAAAGTGTATAAAGGTATTTGGATTACCCTTCGTTCTACAAAGTATTATATGATTATCTAAGACATGTGACAACATCAAGTTCATCATAGAAATAGAAACAGATGATAAACTATCTTCTGAAAGTCTTCAAATGCAAGAACAATACTTGTATTGAGATATAGATATACAGAAAACCGAGACGCATCGACAGTTACCTACACGCTCATCTCACTCTCACCACAACCCTGAACAAAAACAGGCAGTACTAAATACACAATGCTTAGTCATTTACAAATTAACACAGAAATAAAAATATTATTCAGTTTTCCATGAGACTGAGCAACAAGGTGTTTTGTGTTGTACACAATTTCTACATTTCTGGTAAATTTATACTTCCCTTAAAGTGACTGACCTAAAAATGACTCAATTTAATTAACACTAAGTGGCTTATTAAGTCCCGCTTATCTCATCACAAGTATATTATTCGTTAATTTGTTACTAAAATTAAGTTATCATAATTACTTCTAATTTACAATTTAATCTGTTTACCTTTTTTCCTACCTAACATTACAAAGATAACAATAAAAAATTGCTTTATTAGTAACTGTAATGCTGATATCGACCAAATTAGTGGTGTAGTTTGTCTAATATGTTTTATAATGGATGCAAATGGTTGTACATAAAGTTTTATGACGCATATAAGCAAAACAAGCTTCTCTCATTTATAAAAAAATCTTGTCAATTACCACTTCCTCTTTCTGGATTGCTTTAATTAATTAAATTATTTATAGAAACATGTTACTTCCTTTTGGAAGTTATCGTCAAAATTTAGTATCGACACGACTTAATTTCGAATAACTGTTATGAAGCTATTTATATTAAAAATATTTTCAGATATAAACTACTCCCCCACCCACACCACTTTCAATGTGTAATACTACAAGCTAATTTTCTATATGGCTTCCCCGCACCCCCTGACCATTCATCATGTTTATGTTTTTGACTATATACTTCATGATGAGCAACATAACTTTTGCTTAAACCAAACTTCACCTTCTGATTACCTTTACTTTCTGATACAAATTAAAAATTCATTAAATTGTGAAAGCTCATTTTTATCATTATTTATTTTATTTTAACAGACTAAAATTTCTCCTATTTATACTAGTTTGTTTGGGTTTATATTCACGTTATTTATAAATATCACCGTCAGAGGATTAAATTAAGCAACTCCCGTATCTGTCAACGTCTTACTTCCGTTTTTGAAGACGTACTTTCGTCTAATATACAAATATAACTAGAATGACAGATCTCAAAATTCAAACATCAGTAAAAATGCCGTAATAAGATGACAAATTAAAGACGGGTATTTATTTGAAAGATGAAACGATAAACACCTCAATGCACATATAATTACCAATTTCTACAATTTTGAGATTTAACTATAAGCCACATGTTTTACGGTAGGCACTAACTTTCAAAATTTTAGTTCCACAAATAAAGCAAGGCAAACTGCCAAAATTACTACGGATTCTTTATATTACTTGATCCTGGCGCTGGGGATGTTTTCGTGTGAGGGTTATTTTTCACAAGTCAATCTTTGGTGACTAAAACCAAAACATTTCAACACTACACTTGAATACACTACTCGACGTATGTTTCGTTAACCTTGTCAACATCATCGGGAGAGGAACCAGACTGGTTTTTAGTTGTAATCATCTCCTGATGATGTTAACATTGTTAGTGAAGCTTGCGTCGAGTGGTATATTCGAGTACAGTGTGCGACACTTTGTGAAAGTGATTTTTTGACATCAAAGATATTGATTTGTGAAAAATAACCCGAAAAGGCCCTACCGCCAAAACCCAGTCCCAGCTGATAAAGGTTCTTAGACCCTCATTGAAAAATCCAGTAGCTTTTAGTTCATTGTTATCTGTTTATTTCCCCTTTTTTTAGAATGGCAAATAAACAAAGCAACTAATGCTAACGACTAGCTGGTTTAAGCTAAAGCAAATGGTCGTAGGTTTAGAGATGTTACGGGAGGTGAAACTTACCCTTTTGTGTGTGTAGTATATAAGACAAATTTTGTTTTGTTTGGGGAAAGAGACAATGAAATATTTCATGTTTACAACAGAACTTTAGGAAATGATATTGAAAAAGTGAAATTTAAAATTAAACCTTAAAATAATGTTACGTAAGGAGTATTCATATTTTAGGAGAAAACTATAAATCAGCTTTAGTAGGTTACATATTGATACAAATTATTTTTCCAAATTCTAAATTGATATACTTTGCAATAATATTAAACAAATATTGAGAACGAGACCTGACACTGGATTATTAAAAACAAACAATAAATACGAACTTGTACTCAATAGGTACGCAACTAGTAAAATTATAAATACGAATTTTATTAACGCGGGCGACAGTCGAATTCTTAAGACAGTCCTACTTTTAACTGTTAAGAAGTGCGACTCCTTATCCTAACGCATCTCCCCACATCAGTGATATTGGTAAGAGCCCCCCATTTGTTACTATTGTTGTTGTGCCTGTTGATACTGTGACACTGTTTGTTGCTATTTTGTTAATAAATTATATTTGTTTTAAACTCGTCTTCTACTTTGACTACCCAATCTCCCTCTCTCACAAGCCAAGTGAACGTCAGTCGCGGCTTCCTGAAAGGGGGGGGTCGTGACATTTGGTGAAGGCGCCGAGATAAAAGTAACTTTAAATATACTTGGAAGCAGGAAAACATTTTGCATAATTTTTTAACTTAAACTCAAGTAGAAAAATATTTTGACGAATTTAGTAGAACTTCCCCTATTTTCCATTTTTATTTACTTGTCTAGTGAAATAATAATAATAATAATAATAATAAGAAGAAAACTTAGATGTACATAGATTTCTTCTTTGGGAAATACATAATTTTTTCAGAATAATAATGCTTTAATAAAAATATTTATATAATAATGCTTTAAAGAAATTTTTTCCTTAGTAATAATGCTTTTGTAAAAATATTTATATTGTAATGTTTTCTGTATTCTTTTTTCATGTAACAAAACGCACGAGGGCGGGGCACACTTAGCACTGAAAACCGGAGGATGGCAGTTGGCATTGTAAAACTAAGAGGGTTGGATCCTGAGCAGAGCAAGGAATATATACTTGGACCATCCATAGTATATAGGTCATTGTTAATGTTCAGAGAAGCAACATGGGACCTAAACTTCCCTAACCACTACATGGTGGTGACAATGGATTTCCAGTAAGGGCCGTAGGGATAATCCATTCATCTATAGCCAGCCAAGGGCTAAAATATCTGCTGCAGTTCCCGAAGCCTAGCTATCTAGCTATAATGCAGTACATGTTTCCATCATAGCTGCGCTAACTTCCATCGGACAAATGTTTTGTTTATGGTTTACAAGTGTCAGCAACTCAGGCGTCTGCTACAGCTAACTCAGTGACTTCACCTCCAATCCACTCAATAAGTAATGACTCAGTGTAAGTGCAAAAAACACTAGACAAGGTGTGCCCGCAAAAACTATATTTCCTCGTAATGAATTAATTTGTTAATTTATAGAAATTTTTTATTGATGAAGCGTATTTTACCAATTTGTATAATTTTGTTATCTTGAATGATAGTTTTTAAATGAATGAATGAATTTCTGTTTTTAGTGTTAGGTTGAAACTTTGTTTTTTTCTATATTGAGAAATATCTTTTTTAGAGCTAGGGGCTAGCTCTATCTAAAAGGGGGAAATGTGTTACGTAAGGAGTATTCATATTTTAGGAGAAAACTATAAATCAGCTTTAGTACGTTACATATTGATACAAATTATTTTTTCAAATTCTAAATTGATGTACTTTGCAATAATATTAAACAAATATTGAGAACGAGACCTGACACTGGATTATTAAAAACAAACAATAAATACGAACTTGTAATCAATAGGTAACCTCCTAAGTAAGCAACTAGTAAAATTATAAATACGAATTTTATTAACGCGGGCGACAGTCGAATTCTTAAGACAGTCCTACTTTTAACTGTTAAGAAGTGCGACTCCTTATCCTAAAGCATCTCCCCACATCAGTGATATTGGTAAGAGCCCCCCATTTGTTACTATTGTTGTTGTGCCTATTGATACTGTGACACTGTTTGTTGTTATTTTGTTAATAAATTATATTTGTTTTAAACTCGTCTTCTACTTTGACTACGCAATCTCCCTCTCTCACAAGCCAAGTGAACGTCAGTCGCGGCTTCCCGAAAGGGGTGTCGTGACAATAATATAAAATTAAAATATAATTTTTGACATGTACGAAAAGTTTTAAACCAAAAAAATTGTACAAAATAAAAATTAATATAAAAAATTAGTGGAAGATATAATACTAATGTAGGCCTATGAATGCAAACTTAAAGTGTACGAAGTTGGACACGCGCTGGTACAGCAAATCCGGCTTCAATTGTCTCTCAGCAAATCTAAACATTTTCGGCAATTTAGTCTATCGTTAGACATCATGTGATTTCAAAGGATAAGCTCGATTTGAACAATTGTAGAATAGCTTCTAATATAGTATTGTGGAATCTGTGTTATTTCGATAACCATCAGACATTAATTAATAATAATTAATACAAAACTAAAAGTTTGAGCATATTAGATAAGTCAAAGATAAGATCAAGCCTAGTGGTTTGATTAAATAATACATTTAATTATTAAGTCGGTAAGTAGCTAGAACGCTAGTCAATTATGTAGTTGTTAGAAAATTACAAAAGTTTCCAAATAATCATGAAATTTTACAAATAATTATGGAATTATTTTTATATTTTTAATTAAATTTTTTAACATATTTCTTAAATATTATTTTATTTGATTTACCTTTTAATGTTTCAGGTATAAAGGTAAATGCTTTAGGTGCCAAGAATATATGGGATCGTTGCAGTATTATTTTGTGTATTTGTTTAGCAGGTATTAAATTACTATTATGTCTAGTATTATAATCTTGTACATTTTTCTTTTTTCAGAGTAATAATAACGGACAGGCTGAAGAAAAATAACTGACGTGGATCTAATATTGATGTGTCCTTATATAAAGAATCAGTAGGATGGTAGGTTCTTTGTTGTAGATTATTTTAATTATTCTTTTTTGAGTTAATTCTAATTTGTTTAAATGTACATTCATTCGCTTCCCCACCCTATTATACCATACCTGATTTATTTGTCTATCCCACCTTAAGTGACAGTCGATAATTGATCCTAGGTATTTATTGTGTTATTGGGATGATATGGAGAACGTATTTTTCTGATCATCTATTATTTCTAGAGATTGGTAGTGTGGTAGAGAGGAACTGTATGAGGTAAAAGGTACATATACGGGTTTTTTCAAAGTTCAACGAAAGAAGCTTATTATCAAACCATTGTTTTATATCTTTGAAGTCATTTTGTACGTTTTCCCTTAAGTTACTCCATGTGTCTCTCTCATAACAAATGGCAGTGTCATCAGCAAGAAGAAATAATGGTGGTATCTTTTGTGTTAATTTCGAACAGATTATTTAAATAGATGACCAACAGAATTGTACCTAGTATGGTTCCTTGCGGTACACCATACTCATTAGTTACAAGACTACTTCTGTGGTAATTTATTTCTACACAGTGTTTACTATTTGTTAGGTAACTACGCATTAGTTTAAGTGCTGTACTTCTAACTCCGACATCATCTAAGTTTTGTAGTAATAACGTATGACTTATTGTATCGCTAAGTCTAAAAATAAACAAAGTGAAGGTTTAGAATTAACAACAGCTTCATAAATTTTTCAGTAATTTTTTTAGTAAGTAAAGTAATCCCATGTTCTGTCGATATAAAGGATTAAACTTATCTCTCATCCCTTATGTATCTTTCACATAGCTTCTCCATCGTCTTGAGGAAGAACGAGGTTAAGCTAATGGGTCTATATACTTTGGGGGTAGAGGGGGTAGTTAACGCCAAAAAAATTTGGTTTTCTTTATTAGCCGTGTTAATCTATTCCTATATGTGGTGTATTCTTTTTCGAATATTGACAAAGTCCTGTAGAAAAAAATTATATGATGTACTAGAGCATTCTTTTGGCCCTATCTATTTCCCTTTGAATTCTTGCCTTGAAGTTGGGGCGTCCTGTGTACTTCATTCTCTGAAAAAAAATGAAAATAAAAGAATTACAACATATTTAAACCCTTCCGTAGCTGATTTCACTATTTTCTAGGATAGAAATATTAAAATTCTAATACGAATATAAAGTAAAATGAACTCAGTGGGTTGATTATTCTCCTAGTCATATATTTTGCGGCTGATATACTCTATATACACAGACATGCACTGCCGACTGCATCGTCCTCAAAAAATCCGCGTGGGAGTTTATACCGGATCCCACAAATGCATATTCCATTGCCGTACATTATCAAGAAACTTGTATAAAGTTAACCGCGCTTTGGTTTCAGCAGCAGACTTGGTATTCCAGCTCAGACTGCTAATTTTGTGACAGTAAATGAATTCAGATTGTTGAACATAAGAACTGTAACTTACATCACGCTAAATTACAGATTGCAAAGTTTTGAATTACACCAGCTTTGAGTTTTTAATGAACTATTTAAAACTATGCTGGCAACTCGATGAAAGTCCAGACGGTTTTAGTTGAAGAAGATAAAATATTTACACAAATTCCACCATACAGCCTTCTTGAAAGTTGTTAAACTTTAAATTGCGGTATTTGTCCGTTACTTTTTGCAATTTCACTATGAATTTTATGCAGATTTTTCGTTCATAATCTACGTGTCGTTAAGAACCCTGGAGGAATATATATTAAATCCTTATTAATCCCTAAGAGATCTTGTACGAATTGGTTGGAGACAGCGAGCTAACATTCATTAGCCAAGTAGCCCACAAAGTTCCAGTAGTCTGGCCAGAAATACAACATGAGACTACAAAATGAGAGTGATATTATTAGTTTTGCGACAACATAATACAGGAACCGGGTGTTTCGTGAGTGACTGATCATACGCTAGTGAGGGGTACAGAACCCTAAGGCGATTTCAGAATTATCTTTATTATAACCCTTGTTTCTTATGTACAGCGAGTTTTCTATTTTTTGCCAAAAATTTTTTTTATTGCTGTAGCGAATTGAACAAAATTTAATAGACGTGTGTATATAATTTAGTACCGAAAATAAAAGAAAATCATGATCATCATCACCCTGTATAATAATATGGATATTAGCAATGCACAATACCGATTTTAAAAAATACTCTAATAGTGTACCTAAATCATGTAGTAAGTTTTTTTTGGCATAGTTTTAATGCTTCGAAAAATGCTGGGTTTCACAATAAATCCATTTCTCCATTTTCTATTTCTGGTACGGCGGGGTGTCTGGAATCTGGAATTGGTTGGGAGTGGTGGTTAATAGAAATTATTGAACCACAGCACTTAGGCCCCATTGGGCCCCTTATACTTCTTCCCAGTAGGCAGACCCTTGCCTAGGCTTCCAACCAATCTAATCTTGAGAAATAGGTGGCGATGCTGCCTAGGTACATCTCTCTTACTTCGACCAAAGTAGGCCAACGTTATCCCAAAATGGATTCTCTGATTGATGAGACGGCAGAACAGTCACGGAGTATATGTTGAACCGTCTCATCTTCTTGTTCACAACCTCTGTCGCATGTCCTTTCATCCAGTATACCAGTATGTTATTCATGCTGGAGGCAGCCACAAGTGCTCGGTGATATTCCCATACTGCTCCTGTGGTAATTTTGTAACTTCTTTCCAGTTCAGTTATTCGGAAGGGTGAGAAACGTAACTTCGACACTCGGGTTTCGGTAACGGTTACGGTGCGGTACAGTTGCTCGGACGCTAGTTCCTCTTTTAACACCACTAGTCCACTAATCGGTTACGCAGGACCAAGCAACTCAAGTGGAGAAACGAACATTCCAACGAGTCGAGGGACAAACTAGAATCCACAAACACAGAAGCACAGGCACAGCTACCAATATTACAATATTTACTGAAACAGAACCTACTACATACGAATTTACATTAAACATATCAATATCAGAAACCATGCTTAACTACTAACAGATTTTATCACCAAAAGGCAAAAACTATTACGAAGTATGGACGGCACTCGACAAAGCGGAAGCACGAGATTTAGAAGGCGGGAGCTAATGCGCCGATACCAGTAGGGCAAAGCAAAATCTTGCTGTTGAAGTTATGTTCATATTACAAACATATACCACGGACTTGACCGCAACATACTACAGACTTGGCTAATACACATTACCGTATAGCTAAAAATGTAAAGCTGAAAAGTTACGGCATAAGTTTCGGCTCATTCGCTGAGGGCTAAACCAGATGAACTAAAGGCGTTTTCCAGTATCGTATACAAATATATTGGAAAACAGCAGGCAGCCAAATCTAAGAATATTAAAAATTATTAGTTACAACATACGTTTCATCTGATTTAAATCGAAGATTATATGGGGCAAAGAAGTACTTCAGTGTCATATAACCGAAAATATAATCACAACACTGAAATAATTGGTCACATCCTCTGCTCTTCTCCTGCACTCTGAAATCGGTATTCTGGAACACAGGTGATGGATCGCGTTAAAAAAGCAGATGACGCAAAGTTGAGAGATAATATTTGGCAATTTTTCAAACGGTTATTAGTAATGATATCGATGGGATATTTTTTTCCCAGCGCTCTATTAACGTACATTGTTTACTGATGATCTTGGTAGAACTTCTTATGACCTGAAAGCCTAGTCTCCTAATTTTAATAGCCTGATGACCTACTGTGTTTATTAGTACGATCTTATGGTGCGACGACATGTAATTTATGACGTCTGCTTTATGTGGTTGTGAATTACACACAATATATTTATTGAACTAAGGCTTAACTGTCTGTTAAAATTTTAATAGAAAAAAAGTTAGTTTTTATAAATTTAGTAACAGCAGTATAGAACTTATTAAATCTTACTTCACTAATCGTTTTCAGTTTTTTATTGTTATGTATGTTATTACGGAAGGAGCCGTCACGGTTACCGAACCATGACCAGGACCATTACTTTTCCTTATTTTATGTAAAGAACTTGCCCAATATCATTCCTAACGCCAATTTTGTCCAATTTGCTGATGACGCAAATGTTATATCTATGAATAAACGTATAAATAACTTACAATACACGGTTAGTTCAGCAACAGTTCTTGACGAATAAGATGACCTTAAATACAATCTGAGAATATGGTATTTTCACTTCGTCAAACCAATGCTGACATAAAAAATTATACAGCTCATTGAGTTCCTCAAGTTCCTATAGTAGGAACTTACTTGGATAATAAATTGACTTAGAAAACCACATATTTATTGATAATGGGTGTACAGTGACTCATTGGATCGGGGTTTTTAAGGGGACTTCGACATTATAAACGGAGTTGCGTGACGAAACATGCCTAGTATCAATAAATATGAAGGGGTGGTTGGTGGAGAGTGGGGAAGCAATGAATATTACTATCGTATTAACCACCCTCAAAAATGGGAATAAACAAATTTTCATGCATTTCCATTTTTTGGGGACAATTTAATACTATAGGAGGGGGTAGATTCAACCCTAATGGTAAATAAGTTGTTGTATAGTAAATTTCATACGGCCTAACCGAATTCTGCCCAAAAAACCTAGCCGAATGCCTGCAATGGAATAAAACGCGAACTAGGGGTGGTTTTTCGAGGTTAGGGGTAGTTGCTGAGGGGTAGTAACATTAAAAATATCACCATTGTGTTCAGGACCCATGTCTTATCTAATCTTAGAGATATTCCCAATTTTTGTTTGACATGAACTTTATTTTTAATTCATTATCAAAAACTGTAAAATATGGACTTCAAAAATAACCTTATTTAAACAATAATAAAAGCCAATACGCACTACATCTACTCAAGCACGAAGTTAGTGCATTAAGAATATGTCAAAGGCATATGGAATTGATACAAAGCTTTATACATGATATAGTTCAAGGCATGTAAATTGTAGGGTAGCCACATGGCAGCCGAAAAAGCTGGTATCGACATAGAAGTAATTGAGGAAACACCTGGTTGGTCTGAGTAATCTAATATGTTTTGTTGAGTTTATTCATAATAAACCTTCGGTAATTCTTTCTGATATATTTGCCAGACGGGTTTTAAAATAGTCTCATATATAATATTAGTTAATAATATTGATACATGGCATTTCGCCATTGTATTAGCAGCTAGTATAATATAATTATGTGTAGGATTATTGTAAATTTTGAGACTGTTTGGCTTTCATTATAAAGTGTTTTAATCAAATATTAGTGGGCCGATATTGTTTAGATCTTAACAACATGAAAACAGTACATACATACGAGGTTAAGTTGAGATTGCATAGTCCTTTAAACATCTACATGGTGTTATAATCCGAGACTAGTATGAAATATAATTAATAAATCAGTCGACTTACCTGTAAAGAAGAATGATCTAATTATATGAGCAGTCTCGTCGAATGATTATAATATCGCCCAAAAAATAAAATCCCAATCCATGCTAAAAACAATCTACACATAAAATAATTAAAAACAGTGATATATGTGATGAATAACTGGATAGCCATGCACCCAGGATAAGATTAAAAAATTTTAATCTTTGAACTTCGTACGATCCGTGCATCAAGCTGCATGGTGTTGCAATCCCTTGACGAAACCGTTCATATAAATAAGATCATTCTTCATTACAGGTAAGGCAACTGATCTATTAATTTTGACTGTTGACTGTAAAACTCGAATTGGAACTACGCTATTAAATTTTATAATGTGGTACGTGTAGGGGTTAGAAATCGGGACTATAATAGTTTTAAGTCAACCCTTATGTCAGTTTTATTAGACAATGTTTAAATGGATATTTAAACACGGATTTTAACTTTTATATTGTAATTGTGTGTTGGTGTGTTTCTTTAACCTGTGTATAATTTTATTTTATGTAGATATAACAAATTTTAGTAACTAGTGTAAATACTGTGCATAGAATATTAGAAACAAAAATATTATTACTATTATTATTCAGTAGACACCCCGTATACGTAATTTTGCATATATATTTATATTACACTCATATGCTGAAGAAATAAACTTTAAATTGACTGTTCATTTTTTTTACAAGTACGAAAACTCGTATCTACCTTAGCCATCAGTATACTTTACGACCCTGACGATGTGGAGAATTGAAGAGTAGGTACTCAAAAGGAAATTTCACGTCCCTTCATACGCAAATTCTTTACAAACTTTTATCATATATTTTATAAAAAGTTTGTTGAATAACTCTGTCAATAAAGATTGTCCAAGCTCCTTGTCAGAAATGCTGCTGCTTTTTTATTGATATTGGAATTTTCAATTTAATGTTTGTGCCGCTGTCAGGAAATTACGTTCTTGAAATAACATAAGTTATCCGTGAATTTTCATGTGAGAAAATAGGGTATATATTTACCTCCCTATTTTATACCTAACAGCGTATTTAATATATACTGAGTGTATAATTCTAGCCAAATCTGGCAAAAATTAAATTGTTGATGTTTTAGTGGTCTTTCCATTATTTGTATATTTTTTGTATATAAATTTCTGCTTAAAGTTAACATTTTTTATCTTTTCGCCTTAGTTAGATTACCATCCTGGTAAAGTTTAGCATTTGCTCAACTAGAATACATACACATAGACAATTACGCAAGGACAATTTCCTGCGACATTGCCATCTACCGTAGCTAAGGCCCAAACTCAGGAGTGATACAGCTATTAGCTGTATTGTCTTTCACACATCCCCGTCTAGTCAACTGCTAGGAACTCGATAATATTAAAAACGTCACTAAACATCCATACCCTAGCCAGGATTCGAACCCGAGAGCCGGTTTTAAATCTAATGCGCAAGCATTGGTCCACTGAGCAAGTGAAAATATTAAATTAAATAATGCAGCAATTGAGGAAAAAATTCACTAATTAACTAATCCAAGTCAAAATATGAAAAAGTAATCTTCTCGTCCCAATTAACTAAAATCCATAAATATGAATAGATCTATCTGAAAAACTTAATAACAAAACAGCCTCTGCCTAATAACACTAGATACAGTTACAAAACTCTATTATAAATTAGTTTACAGTAAATTAATGATCAAAATTGAATCTTAAAAGTAGAATTCATAAGAGGCCCATAATCCATAAAAAGATTAGACAAGGAAAACTAAATCATGAAATTATTTTAGCATACTTACTAAATCCAATTTTTATTGTAGTTACCAAATTACCGTCGTAGGCTTGCCCACGTCGGAGCTTTTAAAATCAGAAATAGCCAAATCGAACTTATAACATGTTCAGTTCATATGAACTGTAAACGCCTGTCGCTGCCTTAACGAGCATTTGGTTGCTGTTACTAAAATTCTTGTTTATGCAATAGCTTCTGAAACAGTAAGAAAAACTGATTTAATTAAGATTTTTGTAATACAAAATATAACATATTTTTTAATGTTCAAATTAGTAATATACCAAATTCCCTATAATGAATTAAAGGACTCTTAAACATCCATTAGATAGCTTGCATTTTATTTACAGTTCAAAAAAGTTCTCGCTATTTCACTCCCAACAGATATGCCTTAATGCCTTAATGTCTAAGCTCTGTAGGCTACTAAGCCTATCTGATATCAATTAGATTTGTAGCATAACATAATAAATATCTGGTGAACCAATAATAATTAATAAAGAAAAATAGTAAAGGGGGTTGTAGAGGGGGTAACTAATGCCAAAATAAATTTTGGAAGCCCTCGGTTCTCGTACACACACTAAATCTAAATTTAATTTTTTACTCCATTTAATAATAGGACAGGGGTGGCAATAGAGCTGGTTTCGTTCTTGTATACACACTAAATCACATTTCATGATAGTGTGGGGATGTTATTGAATGTGATAGGGGGAAAAAATAATTTGAGGCCTTGACTTTTCGTACATGCCCCAAATTGCAAATTTTATGGACTCTTACCTGCTTGTTTTGCCTATTTACCCTTATTTACCCCATTTACCCCATACCCTTCAACGGAATTAGATCAAAATATAATGTAGTTCCAGATCTCATTACAGTACATAAGTGTACCAAATTTCAAGTCAATATCACAAATGGTTTTAGAGTGGACGTGTGCACAAAAGAAGTTACAGACAGACCGACAGACAGATATAAAAATTTTTTTTTCGCTCAAATTTAAAATCTCGACGTTTCATGACATTTTAAACATATTTCAACAAAAAAATTTTTTTGCGTTACTCTTCCACTGGACGTGGAAGTAATTACAGATACAAAATATTGGGTGCCGAAATGAGCGGCTAGGCCACGGCAAACGAAATATGAAAAACGTTCTGGCCAGAGTCCCAGATCCAATAAACGCAACGATCTGAATTGCCTCTTTTTGGCTTAAAAAACTAAAACAAATTTGGACGGGCATATCTATTGATCGGTGCGTAGAGCAATTCAGTTGGGAGTCATAAGCAACGAATTTTAAGGTGAACCCTTACGTTTTCTGCTGCCACACAGTTATAAATGTGTATTTTGTAAAAATATTCCTGTTAAATTACCTCAACCCATTTTCTTTTAAAATAACTTTTGTAAACAATAGAAAATAAACATTTTTGTTCAACCTTTGATGTTGAGTTATTATTTACGAGAAGGAAAATTTGATATACAGGGTGATACAAAAATCTGAACGGCCCGAAAAAGTTACTATGGGCATGAGAGGCTCTCAAAGAGTTTTAAACTTTAAAAACTTTCCTATTTCTCAAAAAAAAAGAGAGAGTTTAGATCGCGTTCACCCGCAAACTTCTTGTAATAAATCGAACCGAAGGTTCCAAATATGACAAAAAAATAATTAAAAGTATCTGAAAACCCGCTATTTAGGATTCTACTACTCAATATTTTTTCAACGCGTGGAACGACAAACGTGAGCATAAATTGAAATATAGTAAATAAAGAGAAGAATGAGCTTAATAAAAATTATCTGATTTACATACTAACAACTGCCCTTTCACTTAATTTTAGTAGAATCATGGCGTATAAGGACATAAATCAGTTTTTATCTGTAGATTGATTATTTGTTATCTCATAAATTCTGATAATCCACAAATCGGGACAGATAATGTATTTCCAACAAGATGGCGCTCCTCCCATAATTCAAGGTTAGTAAGTGACTACCTTCAACGGAGATTCGGAGAAAACGTAATTTCGACTAATGGTCCTGTGAGGTGGCCTCCAAGGTCACCTGATTTAACGCCCCTTGATTTCTTTGATAACCCCCAATTCCAGAGGCCAGGGCTTGTGCGGAAGGGGGTTGCACATTGAAAAAACGCGGATATACAACCATTTCCTCCGACAGTGCCAGTATCGGAGCCAGGATTCGAACCCGGTGGTGCGAGGTGATTAATCGCGATTGCCACCTTGCGCCTTAACCCACTCGGCTATCGACCAGACTACACTAATTCATTTTATTGAAAAATCTGCATTTATTAAAATGGTCCATTTAAAGTATCGTGATTTATGACGAAATTACCAAATATTTACGCCTCGGACTAGACCAATGTCCCCCCCCCCCCGTTTTCGAGGGTGCTGAATTTTTCACCTACATAATCCCCTCAAATTGACCAAAAACCACAAAACAAGTACTGATCCCTGGGAACGCTGTATTTGATGACTTCATATTCACTAATCTTATTTTCCATTTGGTCACATCATTTTCTTTCTTTAAAATAAATTGAGAAAAGTTTTAAAGGCATGCCTTTACGTTCAATGAACTGAAGCAGATCTAAAAATATTACTATTGACGACCTTGGCATAAAAAATGAGTTAGTTTAACCATTGCTTCATTCCTTGATTTGCGTTCTTGAAAATAATATAGTCTACGATTATGTTATATTTTTTGCCTATTTTGTTAGCTTGTTTTTTATTACTTCCTCTAACATTTTACTAACATTTGAAAACAGTGAAATCGGTCTATAATTTTGAATTGCAATTATGTCTCCTTGTTTATAGAGTGGCTTAATTATGGCTTTTTTAACTGATCTCTATATATGTCAGTTATCAAGAGTTTATTAAAATAAAGCAAATCGGTCTAATGATATGATCTGCAATTAATTACATTAAAAAATATGACTGCGATTGATAAGATTTTATCTGATTGAAATTGAATTTTCATGAACTCTTTTGAAACATTAGGCCATACCTTTACTAATTTCTATTGTAAAAGAATGTAAAAAGTCTCATATTAAATATAACTGAACAAGTTTTCAAGTTAAATAGAAAGTTCTAACTTACGTGTTATATTTGTTTGAAAATAGGATGCAGAAAACATTGTCTATTATTATCGAAAATAGATGTGAGAATTCGAAGAACGAAGATTTTTTTAAAACACTTGACAACTTTTGCTAAATACTTAGTTTTCGGTAAAAATAAAGAAAAGTCGAGGAATTTCTAAGCTATAAATTGTTGGGTACACTGTATAAAACAGCGGATGATTTTCTTCATAAAATTTCCCATATTTTTTTTAAATGTTAAGAACAAATTTTTATAATAAAATTGCCATTCCTTGACACAAAAATTTGACATCACTCTTAGGATTATTTTTCTACATTCTTTGATGCCGCCACATTCTCACTTGTAGCGGAAATTTCTCTATTCTTTAGGTGCAGTTAATATGCACTGAAAGAAGGTGTAGATAGCAGAAGAGTTATTAAAATAAATCTAGCAGTCACGTACCTCAGCAATACAAGTAGCCTATCAATATTATTTATCTTTTAAAACAAACGCGGTTTGGTTTCTGCAATTCCTTACTGAAACTAATTGAATTCGAACGTGTTATTGGATTGGGTGAAGTAATAAATTTAGCAACACAAAGTAAATCAAAATGCTTTATCGCGGTATGACTGCCAGTTTCCGATAAAAATTAACGGGTAAAAACTCGTTGAGCGATGTGTAAAATAAAATTCATATTGGTAAAAAACATTAAATTTAATAACGTTTCTGAATTTAACCTCAGGCAAATTGCACATGTTACTGATATTTTATTTGATTTGTTCCTTTACCAATTTATTAAACATTTAGTTTTAATAACGATAACAATGATATTAATATTTTATTTTCCTTAAAAGGTAATAAACAAGTGTATGCGGATAATTAGGTAGTGGATAAAAATTACAAATAAAACTACTACTACAAAGTTAAATCGAACCGAACCGAACCGAACCAAAGCAATGCAAAGCAAAGCAAAGCACAGCACAGCACAGCACAGCACAGCACAGCACAGCAAAGCAAAGCAAAGCAAAACAAAGCAAAGCAAAGCAAAGCAAATCAAATCAAATCAAATCAAACCAAAGCAAACCAAACTAAACTAAATTAAATTAAATTAAGTTGTATCGAGAAAAATGTTTTAAAAGAAAATAAATAATTTTAAAAAAACTTCTTTTATTAGAGATGCATTAAAAGGTAGAGATCTATCACAGTGTTATTAGGCTTGTATAAATGATTAAAAATAGGAAGCACTAATCACAAAATGCAGCTTTCCTCTAATATAACTTTTCGACGGACAATTGGGCTATATTTCAAAACTCTAGGCATATAGTCACTGCACTCAATTCGATAAAACAACTGTCAGTTGAGTGTCATATTGAAATATGTGGTGTTTATTACAAAGTGGACAATTGTAAGTTATCTGTTAATACTTCATTATTTTGACATCTACGCATGCGCAGTTTCAATTAGGAAATACGTTAATTACGGGCAGATAAAGTTAACGTTATATATGTACGCTAACGTCATGCTTATGCATTTTGAGGTTATGTTCTAACTAAACTGCGCCAGAACTGTACACTGGTTTCTAAATTTCAAAACCCAAACTCCAGAAATACCGTAAATGTCAGGCTGTCAAAGATTTCAAATTTTCTTATCTATAGTCAAAGATAACGATTGCTGATTATTAAGCTATACAACAAGTCTCTTTTTGGTAACACGTTATTAATAGATACGTAATAATATAACCGTACCTTGATAATGTTACGTTATTTTGGCTGCTCAACAACTCTCTATTAATATATTTATACATACGTTATCACAAGATCTGAGCATTGCCTCAGGGAGGTCCAAATACATCATCCTTTTTGGTGACTTTAATATCGGCTATAACCAGCCAATTAGCATGAACACAAAGTTGTTAATGGACATACTTTCATTTGAGCTGAACATGTGCTCCGCTGACAGTACTAGAATTTTCAGCAATATAAATGGCCATACTAGTTCTTCTTGTATTGACTACATGGTCACAAACCTAGAAAACACGTGGTTCGATTATGATCTAGTGAATTCGAATATAGCTGATCACTTTTCGCATAACTTGTACCTAAATTCTCTAAATAACATTCAAAGCTAAAAATATTGTTCCTGTCTATACTAAACAACTTGGTGTCGATAATATAAATAAATTTAGAACTATATTAGCTAATATAAATTAAACCTATTTGTTCGATTTTGAGATAAACGTTAGTTTTAAGTTTTTTTCAGATTGTCTAATCGGATTTTAACCTGTGCTGTCCTCTAACATTTTTTTATAGAAGTCAGCCTAATTTCAATAACTGGGTCACAAACCAGATTGTCAAAGAAGATGAGGAATTGAGGACGATATTCTGGCTTATGACCAACACAGGACTGCCCGATATTAAAAACCTATATATAAATTTAAAAAATCAACATAAGTTTAATATTAAAGTAGCAAAATCAAACTATTATAGTACAAAAATTAATAGCTCGCCCAATAAAACCAAGGAAACGTGGAATATAATTAATTTTAAATTAGACAAGTCTAACGATATTAAAACCATTGTTCTTAATTACAATGGTGATTATATAGATAACTACTAACTTCTAACATTTTTGCCAGCCACTTTTCTAATGCTGCTGAGCTAAACATCATTTTTGGCAAAATTTTGCCCTGCCTTGCATATTAATACCTCCTAAGAACATTATGAATCTACATATTGATCCCATTATTGATCAAGATGTGTGGCCCTGGATCAGTTAAAAAAACAAAAAATCATCAGGGACCGATGAACTGTCCTTGACCACAATCTCAAACATTTTAGATCTTATTATGCAACCATTGATCTATTTATTTAACCAAGGTCGTTTTCGGATGTGTTCAAAACAGCTTTAGTTCTGCCAATTTACAAGAAGGGCGCTTCGTAAAATATTGATAACTATAGACAGACTTCAATCCTTAATGCATTGTCTAAATTATTTTTAAAAATTTTCACACATTTTGAGAATAATGAACTACTTACTACTTTTCAGCATGGATTTAGAAAAACAGATCAGCCGAGTCAGCCACTTATGAATTACTGAATTTTGTTTACCATGAGCTAGACAGTGGCAGATATGTTGTATCACTATTATTTGACTTGTCCAAGGCTTTTGATTTTGTGTGCCCAGACTTTTTAATAAAGAAACTTAGTAGCCACAATTTTTCAGACAACATTGTTAGTTGGATCCAGTCGTATCTTGAGGGTCGAAACATGGTCATTGATTTTAATGATATTAAGTCAGAGGTCCATGATGTTAAACTTGGTGTCCCACAAGGATCTGTTCTGAGTCCACTACTGTTTTCATTATTTATCAATGACCTTCCAAACCATATTACTGAAGGATTAGTTACAATGTGCGCTGATGACACGACTGTAACCTTATCAGCTCATACACCTAAACAGCTGGAGAATATGATTTTAGGTGCTGTCGCTGAATTAAGCATTTGGTGTGAACGTAATCGACTTGTTTTTAATAAAAACCAAAACTAAGTAAATACATTTTTTTATTAGAAGAAGCATGCCAACTACCAACCTGACTCTTCTCTGATTTCTAGGTTCTTGCTGAGATGACAGACTTACCTACGATGCTTATGTGGACCACGTATGTAAAAAATTAAATAAAGCGTTTTATGCTATTGTCCAATTAAAAGATACCTTAACTATTCCAGGCGTTCTTAATATATATTATGCTATGGCCTATTTACATCTTCTTATTCTTAATATAATAAGCTGGGGTTGTGGAATGGATTTTAATAGAGTTTTTATAGCTCAGAAAAAGCTCTTAAGATTAATATTCAATATAACACATCGCGAAAGTTGTAGAAGGGTTTTATGCTATTGTCCAATTAAAAGATACCTTAACTATTCCAGGCCTTCTTAATATATATTATGCTATGGCCTATTTACATCTTCTTACTCTTAATATAATAAGCTGGGGTTGTGGAATGGATTTTAATAGAGTTTTTATAGCTCAGAAAAAGCTTTTAAGATTAATATTCAATATAACTCATCGCGAAAGGTGTAAAAGGATTTTTGTGAATAATAAAATACTTACGGCCCCATCAGTCTATATCTACAGATGTTTATTATATGTCAAAAACTACTTTCACTTATTTACCAGTAACTCTTATGTGCATGACCATAGCACTATGCACGGAGAACTACTGCGTATCCTTCGGCACAACTCATCTATATACAAACACACGCCAAACTGTAATTGTATCGTTTTATATAACAAATTACCCACCAAAACCTAAAAATTTTGCAAGTTATACTACGTTTAAAGGACATTTTAAATCTATGCTGATTAATGGATGTTTTTATAGTATTGACGAATTTTTATCTGCGTATCTTGAATATTTGTAATTTTCTGGTTTATTGTCCAAATTCATACTTATTTTAAATCTGATATGACCCAAGCAACACGTAAATTCACATTTATTACATGAACTATATGTTTTTATTGTTTGTTACTTATAATGTAACGTTCTTTACACTTATTTATTTATATATTATGTATATATCGTATATTGTGATTATTTTTAATCAACTCTTGACGTTTCATATCAATAATTGCATTTGTCTGCTACTATTGTATACAGTGTGTCCACGGATGGACTTAACTATACTTATACAAATGGTTATTTTCAATTTTTCGAAAAAAACTTATTCTCCATAATTTCTTTTGCTTGTTATATAAATACGATTCACGGTAAGAAAATTTGATTTTTTTGTAGAGTACGCGCAAAAATTATAAAAATGCGTATTCAAAATAAAAAAATTTAAAGTCAAACTTTTTGAGACATTGGGATTAAGGAGCTTAAAAGCAGTAATCGCAAAGCCAAATAATTTTTTCTGATTGGAGTTATTGTTACTAAGTTATTGAATTTTTCTCCATATCTTGTTATTGATTAATATGTTTTAAAAACTGTATTACTTGTAATAAAACGTTGTTTGTAACTATTATTAATAAGTTTGGGTGTAAATGTTGTTTCATAGTTTTTCAACTCAGGTCCTACTTCATTGAATTAACTTTTAGTAGAAGTGGACCGCTATCTCATTCTGTGATTATTAATCAAGATTTCCTCTGTGAAATAATGCTTAGGTGGCATTGTTATTTTTTAACATTTGTTAATCTTTAGAAAAATGTTGATCCTAGAGCAGCGCATTTACTTGATCAAGTGTTATGGTACTGGAGAAGATGTTTCTGTAAATGGCTTAAGAAATTTGGTTCGTAAATTTGATGTTTATGGTGATGTTAAAGATGTGAAAAAAACAAAAAAAAACTCATAATGAAAATGATGCTACAACAATTTTAGTGTTGGAATAAGTTCGCAATAATACCCGACTTCCTTTGAGAGCAAGAGCGAGTGAGGTAGGTGGTGTATCTAAAAGTCACGTACACAATGTTCTGACACACTTCAAGATGCATACAAACAGCCAAAAATTTAAGAAAGCCAACGTATGGTGTGCGTTAACGTTCAATAAAGCAATTGGCCCATTTTTCTTGGAAGGAGGGCTTAATGCAAATTATTATTTAAAAATTCTTAGTGAATACTTTTTGCCACAAATGGATGAAGTAAGTTTGGAATTTAGAAGAAATGTGGTATTCCAACAGGACAGCTACCCAGCGCATAGTGCAATGATTGTCATCGATTGGCTAAATGAACATTTCCCCGAAAAATAGATTGGTCGCCATAGACCGATAAACTGGCCAGTGCGGTCTCCGGACATCACCGCAATGGATTATTTTCTGTGGGGTATCTTAAGCCAAAAGTGTATGCAACTGACTTGTAAGATAATATTGAGATTTTAAAAAACAGAATCACTGATGCCATTTCTACAGTGACACCAGATATTCTTCACAATGCTTATTACGAATTTCGAAGAAAGATGGAGAAATGCGTTAACGTAGGGGGGTTTCATGTTGAGTAAGGACGTTACTGTTTGTTATTTAGCTCACTGTATAAATACTTAAGCTAAATAAATACTTTATTGATTATTTTATCACATTTAACTTTAAAAAAATTGTTCTGCCTATTTTTAATATCAAATAACTTAATAACAGTAACTCCCATGAAAAAAAAAATTATTTGACTTTGAAATTAATGCTTTTAAGCTCCTTAATCCCAATGCCTCAAAAATTTTCTCAACGCGAATCGTATTTATATAACAAGCAAAAGAAATGATGAAGAATAAATTTTTTTCGAAAAATTTAAGTATAGTTAAGTCCATCCGTAGACACACTTATATATTTGTCCTTTGTTCCTATATCTATATTTTACCTTTTACAACACGTATATAGTTGAATGTGTGTGTATTTACCCTTTATCTTTTTATTATTGTATTGGCATGCCATATATACCTTGTGTATCTTTTGGTCAATAAATATTATTATTATAGGGAGTGGACGAGAAATTGTTTACAAGATTTGCTCAGAACAAACAATCAGACAAAATGAGTTAAAATAAAGGCATGCAATACATGTATCTAGCAGCAGTAGATATGTTAAAATTGAAGTGGCGTGTCTCCATTAGGAGAGATGTAGAAGTGAGCTTCTGGTCATTGCCGTGAGGTCTTCTGCTGCTGGTGATTGTTACGAGAGCTTGACGAAAATTTCTTGTACCTGGTATGTGGTGGTGAGCTCCTTGTGATTGCAGCCGAAAAGTGAGCCAAAATAACATGGCGGACTATAGGAAAAACATGGAGACTGTTGCGACTTACAGAAAAGCATGCGCGGTGGTATAGAAAAACATGGCAGCTTACAGAAAAAAATATGTGTTGTGACAGGAAAACAACATGCTTATTATAGAAATTACAGAAAAAGCATGCGCAGTGAAGACGAAATTTATCTGGTTTTTGCTTATAGCTTGAGAACGGTAGAATCTGTAACTTGTTTTGATTCGATATTGCATACAAAAAATCGGTATAGGGACTGTGATGTCATATTTTCTTTTTTTTTGCTTATAACTTGAGAACGGCTTAAGATATTTAAAATACCTGTAACCTGTTTTGATTCCATATTGCATACGACCTATCACCTGCTATAGGTAGGAGCTTTGTACCTAAATTCCTTTCGGTCATAAAAGTTTCGATGACGGTGCTATGACGTCATATTTTCTGTTTTTGCTTATAAGTTGAGAACGTCTTAAAACATTTAAAATCTGTAACTTATTTTCATTCGATACTGCATACGCCCTCATCACGTGGTATAGGTGATACCACCGTGTGTAAGGTCCTTCTGATCGGAAAATTTTTTTCTTATACCGACATGACTCGGTAATTTTTATACTTAAAGAAATTATAGCCGTACAAGCAACGATTATTAAATAGAAGAAGTGATAGCAAATAGGCTGTACAAAAAATTCACTTTGGGTTTGATGCGCGAGGGCAGATTCATTTAAATTGAAACTCTTTTTTACTTGGTTATGGCCAAGGAAGAAGCTGTAGTGGCTCGTATCGCGGCGCACGTATCGAACTTGACTTGCCCGAGCTCATTGCGCTCGGCTCTTTTATACGCTTTGTCGGTGAACCGACGAGCAGAGATCTGATGTAGCATTTTAAAATGCTACTTTGAAATTTGTGAGGCCATGAGTATGCAACCAGGTGTAAACTCAAATGTGCCTAATGTTTCATTAGTCATAAAACGACCTAATTAACCAATAAGAGTTTCGAAACATTTAATTTCATTTCACATTGTTTGTTTTTTTCATTTCATTAATTTTTTGGGGCAGTAAGAGTTGTACCAAAACTTACTTTTATTAATTGAATATGTGCAAGGAGAATTTCTTAAGTTTGATATTTTCAAATATACTGGTTTTTATTCACCGCCACGACAATGAATTCTCATTGAAAATCTTTCATATGATCTCACTAAACAAAAGAAGGAACTGTATTGCTCTTTATGCTTTGTACAATTTTGTAAACAATATCATGGGTTGTCCATCTCTTGTTACTAAGCTTTCCTTTATAGTCCCAGGTATAAATCGTCATCTAACGATCAAATCAAAGTGTCTCTTAAATAGTCTGCCCTCTAATTACAAGTATCTAAATTTAAAAAAATTATTAGGCATTTTTGTTGGACAAAATATTCCATTGTTACGATTCGAAAATAAGAAATTATCACATACATTACAAAACATGTGCTTATTAATGATGTAATGTAAATAAAAACTGATCTTTGAGGTTTTCCGGCCCCCACTCAATATAAATCTGCCTTAGTTTATATACTTGCATTTCTCGGTACACACTTGAGCCATCTTATAACGGTCTACTCTCTGCCGTGCTTTTTATTTGTCATTCTCAGAAACTGAAATACAATTTTAGGACTATTATTTTTGTCTCCGCTTATAATAATTAAAGAATATCAATTTGTTCAAGAATTAGATAGATATTTTCTATTATACACACTCAAAAGTCAATTAACAAAAACACTTGATTTTTCTGTAAAAAGATGATTAAATCTGAAACATCTCCTGATGATGCATACGTACCGAGTAGTGTATTAGAGTGTATTGATCAATTGTTCTGGTGTTTGTGGAAACTACGGTAGAGGTAGCTCAGAACATATTAAAATACCAAGGACTCTATGCATACACAAGAACATTATGCATGAAAAAATATAAAAATTCCTACAAAAATTAGGCTGACATGGCCAAAACAAGAGATAAAAAGAGTAATGGAACCCATGAATAATTTATTTATGAATCTTATTCGAGTTTTTTAAATGATCGGTCAAAAAATTTAAGTTCTAACGGCTCTAAATAATAAACGTAGATCAACAGTTCAATTCAATAATGCTGTTGTTTATAGGTTTGTCTATAATTATCAATATTCCATCGGGTTTACTTAAAATCTTCCGCACTAAT
The DNA here is from genome assembly GCA_963675555.1 of Leptura quadrifasciata. Taxonomy (NCBI): domain Eukaryota; kingdom Metazoa; phylum Arthropoda; class Insecta; order Coleoptera; family Cerambycidae; genus Leptura; species Leptura quadrifasciata. The sequence continues at coordinate 135,347,898 of OY776675.1, read as the reverse complement.
AATTTTGAATAGTAAATACAAAACAAACACAGCCCAATATTTATCACGATATCATTGTTTCGATACATGCAATGGAAATTAGTACGTTTATAATTTATAGGGGATACTTAATGGAAAATATCCAACTCTAATGTCGCCGGAATACCTAATTCATTAATAATAAGGTAATAACAATAATACACTTTTCAAAATATTGACGCATCGCTAAAATAATTGATATCCGATGTAGACAATTATATTGTTACTTCACATCCAGTGGAAGTATAGTAACTCAAAACAAAATTTGATTTTCTTTTTGTTGAAATAGGCTTAAAATGCCGAGATTTTAAATTTGAGCGAAAAAAAAATCCTGTCTGTCGGTCCGTCGGCCTGTCTGTCTGTCGATCTGTCTGTCTGTAACTTTTTTTTGTGGAACTCTGGAACCATCTATGATATTGACTTGAAATTTGGTGCACTTATGTATTGTGACGATATCTGGAACTAGATTATATTTTAATCTAATTCCGTTGAAGGATTCGGGGGTAAATAGGGTAAATAAGGGTAAATAGGCAAAAGAAGCAAGTAAGAGTCCATAAAATTGCAATTTAGGGCATGTACGAAAAGTTAAGGTCTCAATTATTTTTTTTGGCATCAGCCCCCCCCCCTCCACTATCACCCCCAATATTACCCTCCCACTATTATGAAAGGGAGCAAAAAAAATAAAATGTGATTTAGTGTATATGCAAAAACGAAACGTCTAAAAAAATTTTTGGCGTTAGCTACCCTCTCTACCACCCCCATTGCCACCTCCACCCTATTATTAAAGTGAGTAAAAAATTAAATTGGAATTTGAACCAAGGCACTCTAAAATTTAATTTGGTATTAGTTACCCCCTCTACCACCCCCCATTTTCACCCCCACTCTATTGTTTAAGGGAATAAAAAATAAATTGGGGTTTAGTGTGTATACGAGAAAAAAGGACTTCTAAGTTTCTTTTTACATTAGCCACCCCCTCGACCACCCTCTCGCTATTATTAAAGGGAAAAAAATATTACATTGGGATTTAGTGTGCATAAGACTTGGATACAAAATTTGGATGTGGAAGTAGTGATTCCTTGGGCAACGGTTTTTTAAAGTTGACTTAAGGGATTCGTTTTGCTAATAGTCTCATTATTTCGCTATAAAATGAAGTGCAGGTTGTTAATGAGACCACTAACAAGATGAGATCAAAATGTATAACTTTATTTTTTTCGTCGCCTTCAAGTAGTTGCAGAAAACAAAAAGTTCTAGTTCGGCAAAATACTTTTCCACTGACGGATTTTAAATATGACGTATTTTTCTCGACCTCTGTCGGTGACGAGGAGAAAAAACCACTCGTTGACACTCGAGCCGCGGAAACGAGTTTTCGGTTTACCCCGGGCGTCAGTCCTAATTTAAGATAGGTCACACTACCCACAAACCGGGTACGCTAGGCTAAGTGGCTTAAGTGGAGAAACGGCACTCCACTGAGTCAATTTGGGAAATTAGACGTTAGAATCTCAGAGTGAACACGTCTGCTTTCGACGACTTGTTCTGGCTGACTGCCGCGGAATTAATTTAATTATTTCCTCCCAATACTTACAAGTGGGAGAAATGGCGGCAACAGATACGCGATGGATCGACGTGACGTCAAACGGAATACTTCGTGACTTAGTAAAAATAATTCAATCACCTGGACTTTGGGATTTTTCGCAGATCGGAGCAAACAGAAAGTACGTCTATCGCGTTAGGTTGCAACAAGCGAACTGACCATGGGATATTTTAATTATTGTCTTGTACCGAAAGAATGACGTTATATGAATGACGTCAGATCGACTTAGAAAATATTTTCGTTACCTTATTTTGAGGTTTAGAATCCTTCGCGTAAATCGGTACAAGACGGAGAATTTTACACAGCCACGAAATATTTACTGTGGGTTCGCAAGTTCCTCACGTCGCTCTCCCTTTACCTGAGTGCATCTACTTTACAACTGGTATGATTATTCGGTGCTTCTATAAATTAATACTTTTATTAATTTCTAAACTAATTCGGTTACGGCGGTACAAAATAAATATAAAAATATTTTCTATAGAAGATGACAAAATAAAAATATTTTGTGCATATTTAGGTAACGAAAACATTTCACTACACAATATTCAATACTACCTACGTGCATATTTGAGCTTATTGTTTCCTGTTATAAGGCCAATCGGTTTACACATAAACCTTTACCTAAGAATCTGATCACATCTATTAAAAGAAGAGGCAGGGACAAGATGCCATTTTGTTTCTTAGCCGGTTGATAACAGTTTTTGCGCTGAATTCAAAAAATAAATTAAAAAATATATCAGTCAGTACCGTTTTAAAAAATGTTTTAGCGTTTTCCAAAAAATCATTTAACAACAATATTATGCATATTGAGCGCAAGGTATTATTGAGGTATATGAAGATACCATCTTAAATGGCTGTCATTATCAACTCCCAAATAATTGACATTTGTTTCGGGTTGTGAAAAGGCAGTAAATTAGACCCATTACAGAAGAATGGTATGTAACTTATTTGTCTAGATTTAGAATTAATAACTTTTAATCAAACCACATTTTGTTATGCGTAAATCGTTTTCTACTATCTCTGTTAATTCGGCCCATATACGGCTTTATAAATAATTGCAATATCATCTGCAAAGCTTATATCCTCTACTTGGTAAGGTAAACAAATCATTTATATATAATTATGAGAAAATGTATAAGCTCTAGAACTGATCTTTGTGTCACGCCACATTCAATTCCTAGTTTTTCCTACAGGCTACCTAAACTGTTACATATTGATGTCTATTTGACCCATAATTTTTAAGCATTTTCCTCCTGTAATGATTCAGAAATTAGGATATGGCTGGTTGCGGTGTCAAACGATGTGGATAAATCAATAAAGGTATATAAACATGGTGTACCGTTCTTCAACATTTTATTGGTATTATCTATCTACATTTACAATATATGGCTGCGGCTGCATAGAGTTAGATAGATGGCCACAGTAAATGCAGTTCGCTGAAGGGGAATAAAGTGTTGTTGTCTTGTGGAGTAGCGCTCTGCAGTGGTCGGCAGAGACCCTACATGGACGTCAGATTCTATAGATCATTCTTAAAAAGTACATCACTAGTTGGCTGAAAATGATTTTATAATATCCGGATGACCTTTCGAGTAATGACACTCCTTTTTCTGCCAGGTTCGCTGGTCCAGATCTTGTTCTGAACTTGAAGATGACAGCTTGGGCAAAAATTCAACTCGAGTAAGCTAGATGCATAAAACCAACCTTAATTGTCCTGCTGTAGAGAATCCCCTAAAAATATTATCTGCCAAATCAGTAGTCTAGAAAAGCGACATTTCCGTGGAAAGTGTGCGATCGCGTTAGCGGACTGGTGCGTAAAACAGAAAATCAAATTGTCCTTGATTCAGTGATGAGACATTTACTCGCGAAGGACATGCCGCCGGAGATGAGGCAGACGAAAGTCGTCAGAGTACCAAACAGTCATACGATCAGGAGAGCGACTATGACGGTATTGATGATGAATCGGACAACGATAATGATGATTATGTAAGCGATTACAATATTGAGATGCAATGACTCCAAATCGTTCTAATTTTAACTTTTGTAACAATAAAAAGTCATCATTGACCGTTTTTATTTTCAATTGTTTCATTTTCTTTCAAATCTATCATAACAATTATTAATTGTACCACATTTTTTATCTAAAAACATTCATAACCATAAACACCATAAGCAGCAACACCGAAAGACATGCCTGAGACGCATTGCAAAAGATTGAGCACGCTCAAGAACCAAGGAGATCATGTATTGCTCCTTTGGATTGATGTCAGTCTCATTTCCAACCGATTTTCCTACTAATGTTTTTTTTTCTCTACTATCAGCTTGTCAGATTCAGAGGTAAGACCAATCGAGTTGCCAGAAAATATTTCTTCTGTGATCTTTGCGTGTCTACGAAACTATATACATGGTTTCTGCCAATCACCTGGCACGTTGCGAATTTTTGTCTCAAACATTTTCAAAAAATTATCGCAAATAAAAGATGAGCTGCGGAACTCTAAAAAAATTTTCCAATAATCTCCAGGAATTTCTCAATCTATTCTTACAAGTGTCAACTTGCTCTCAACATTTTTTTGTTTTCTTAATTTTCAGATTTTTTAAAATATTTCTCAAAGGTTACTAGACCCGCGGACCTGGCAGAGAAGGAATTGTCGGTACTCGGAAGGCCATCCGGATATAATAAAATCATTTTCAGTCGACTACTGATGTACTTTTGAAAAAATTATTCATAAAATCTGATGTCTCTGTAGCGCCTCTACCAACCACTGCAAAGCGCTACTCTACAAGACAATCTTGTAGTGGCGTGCTCTAGCTCCGTGTGGGAACAATTTATTCCCCACCAGCGATCTCAAGTATTTAATGTCTCCGTCTCTCCAACTAATAGCCATTGGCACCACACCATATTAGTGTTATAGAGGAGCGGAAGTTGGAGTGACGGCTCGCCTGACAGTTTTTACGGTTTTTACATAATATGAAATATGAAATGTTTAAATTAAAATAAGTATCAAACTGTATACGTTATATTTCTCTGTAGAATTTTTCAGACAAACTCTGCAAGTTAAAGATCTGCGTAATATTGCTGTCAAAAAACGAAAACATTTTATTTGTAGGCAAATTGAATGCTTCTATTGCGTTGCATACATTTTCCAAATTTAAATATCTTAGGAAATGTCGTACAATGAAAACTTTTTGAGATTTTCACGTGTTTGCTTAAGAATAAGCTTCACCAACGTAGAGATGAGAAAAGAGGGAACTGCCATTACATCATAAATCGACAATTTTCCATTCAATTCGCGGATTCTCGCCCACAAAAGCAATCCTCGCGCGTGGAAAACTTGCAATACGTTCCGAATTTAGTTTACCTTTGAAGAATGTCCTTTAAAAGTTCGAGTGTTTTTTTATTATTATTCGGTCTATCTATATGGAAATTATTCCCCTAAGCTACGGTGGATTTCTAAAATATTTATTGTGGAAGAAGAAATGAAATAAATATATTTAAATTAAGTTTTAAGTCCTAAACCTACTTTGTAAGTCAATAATTTTCTTCTTTATTGCATTTTTGATTTCAATAATCAATAATGATTGTTTTAGGTGCTACTAGCTATGTCTGAATTATGAGACCATTCAATGTGCCGCTTACGCTATAATGGACCGCTTATTCGTACACATTTCAATGTGCTGAAAATATTATAATATAATTTTAGGCAAAGCATACGACATTGGTTGTTACTTGTTGTCACGGAAATGCATATGAGTTGCGCCTGAAATTTGGAGGGATATTTGATCGATAATAAAAACAATATCTTTATTTTCTTAGGGCCTTATAACAGACATACAAATATAGTCATAAAATTTATAATGGAGAAAAAAATACACCAACAGACAGACAGACCGTAAATTGAAATTAGAATAACATTGATGCCAGGAGTCACAAAATTTTGTTTCTTTTAGGGACATGTTAAAACATGTCATTTGGATAATATTAAAATAATTGTCGAAACTCCATCATCCCAACTGCTTTTCACTTTCAATCTATAAATTTGTAAAAAAGTGCCAAACCAAATCAAAGAAATTTTATTAAAATTAATACATAATATTGCCTCCCCGGCGACTACCTTGCGACCGACCGTGCAACAACCGCGCTTTTCACAGTGGCAGGTTGCATGGCCAGGCGGGGTGGTTCCAATTCGGCTAAAAGAAAATGAGGAGAGAAGACCTGACTCCTTTTGCTAAAAACAAATTAAAAAAGACAATATGGGTAATTAAAAACATTTTAAAAATAGAATTTAACAAAGCTTAAAACTAAAGAAACTCAAAACTATGGCACTGCACTGAACTAATTTTGTTACTGGCCCAGGTACCCAAATCTGAAACGGGGAACCTTCATCGAAATGAGGTACTGCAGGGCTGCGGAAGGCTGCCTAAACTGTGGTTTAAAGAAAATCAAAACTATGGCACTGCACTGAACTAATCTTGTTACTGGCCCAGGTACCCAAATCTAAGACGGGGAACCTTCATCGAAATGAGGTAGGCTAAACTGTGGTTTATCGAAATTTTTAGTTTCTTAGAAATTTTGTAGTGAAGCTAGTTTTGAATGAAAAGATGCACAAATGGGAACGATAACAAGAACAGATACAAAAAAACGCACAAAAAGAGACCAAGAACACGACACAAAATGGACAAACTGAAAGGAAGAGAGGGACAGAAAATACTTAAAGATACGAAAGGTATAAAATATCAGTAGAGGCGGATAGGGTAAGCGGAAGTTATAGTAGGTGAAGGTTTATCTATAGTGATTGCCGGAAAATTGGTAAGAATGGTTAAAAATGCATCACTGACGAGAGCTTCATATTGCGCGCAAACTTCTACGGAATCAAACCCCAACATACCTAGTCGAGGCAAACTTATACTTGTTGTTCAATAATTGTCAAAAAAATCATGTACAATGATTTTTATTTGGATGAAATTATTTCCTTTGATATTCCTATGCATTTTGTATCTTATTAGAAAGTTTGGTTTGGTTGATTGGAAGAATAGCTAAGCTAACATCCGCCAAGCATTTCCGCTTTAACTACTTGGGATAAAAAATTCAGTGAATTATTGCTTAGTGGGTCCTTACATATCCAAAGCTGTGCGTTGATAAATCAGTGAGTACTATGTATATAGATCAAAATTAGCTTAATTTGTATTACTTTAACATTAATTGGTAACCAACATATTAATGACCTGTAAAAAAATACGTTCTGTAGTTGGCAACTTACGAACACTAGTTGTATTGAGAGCAACTCTCTTCAACCTTAACTGAAGGAGTAAAATATTTCCCTGACTATGCATTTGTTTTCTACAGCAGAAATTAATCTTGACATTTATACCTAAAACACATTCCCACCTCGCAACAAAATAACCTAACAATGAGGCCATTGCTCAACATTCATATTTATTTCTTTATTGTGTCCACGGTGGTTGCGGTAACATTCACATTAACTTGGATGTATTTATTACCAACCTAACAATAACTCAGCAATGGTTGTCACTGTGAGACTTATTGTAGTATTTTGTATATGCTGCAACAATAAGCAGTAGAATTAAATTTAAATATGGTGAACTATAATTTGACATTTAGTGCCTGTTATTTAGAGTTAACACTTGCAATGTAAATGCCTATGATCAAAGCAACAATTTAGTGTTATGATAAATCTAAACGAATAAGCATAAATAACAATAAAGGTACACCGTCGAACCACAAAGATATGCTGTTGCCATAAGTCTTTTACATTGTTATTAAAAGTAATAAAACATATGTGAAAGATTTCTTCATAGCTACTTATATATTTTGTTATTTGTTTGGAATGTAAATTACATTTCAGGATTCTGTTTAAAAAGATATTGTCAGTAGAAAAATGTGGACTAAAAAAACGTCGAATAGATTACGTTGTTTCAGTTTGAATAGTCAGAATTAGCTAAAATAGATTTTTTCGCACGAATTTTCATTATTTCTGTAATAATGTGATCTTTATATGATTGATTTTGCAGAATTCAACATTGTTTATAGAATAGGTATTGTATAAACTGTAGAAAACTAAATTAAATTTACATTTACTAGACCACTACATAAAAAAGATGATATAAACTTATACCAATTTTACAACTAAATGCAAATTCTGTTAGAGATGCAATTCGGTTTTCAAGTTGGTGGCTTTACGTAGGATGTTGTAGCATATGTCATCCAATATATTAGAATTTAGACAACAATGAACCAATCGTCGCGCATTCATTTATCTGAAAAAGGCGTTAGGCACAGTTAATCAATCTAGATTGTTTAACAGATTAGAGCATTTAGGATTTCGTGGTAATGCGAGTAAGTTAATGGACAGCTACCTTTCAAACAGAGAACAATATGCGCAGATTGAGGAGTCACTAAACCAAAAAGGAATTGCTGAATATGGGGTACCTCAATGTACAGTTTTAGGACCTATATTATTCAAGTTTTATTAAATTATCTGTTAACTTTACCATAAATAGGATCGATAATAGAAATCTTACCTATCCCATTCAGGTTTTATATGAAGAAAATAAAATATTAGACATTAGACATCTTTATTGTCAAGGTATGTTATTATTCTAATTTAAACATAAAAACGAATTGAAATACAAAATGCATAACTATAAAACTAAATATAAAAATAACATTAATGAGAATAAAAAAGCTAAAAAACAATAGGAGAAGAAATCTTGCACCTAGATTTGATATTCTATCCGAGATAAAAATACAAATATGTTAATAAAATATAAAGCAATTAAAATGTGACTACTGTTATAATATATTCCATAAACTGCAAGTTTTAAAATTTGTCAAAAAATCAATTTTTTCACCTCACCTAGTCAAACTATAACAACAAAGTCCTTAGAACGCTTAATTTCATGAAAAACTACAATTCCTTACGAAAAAATCTGAAAAAATTCACATTATACCGATAATTTACATTTAATCCGAATTCATCAACAATACCATTCAAGCGTTCATATTAACCAAATTAGAGCAAAGAAGTTACAAACTAAGGCCCTAAAAAACACAATCCCCTCAATGTCTCGATTCACATCATAACCACTTTCCACACCCCCCCAGCCACAAAGTTATGTTTCACTCCTACAAATTTTTATTAAACATTTATCTCTCAATTTCAACTTTCCATTCAAGTTTCCATTCATACATCAAAATAAACTTATTCACTTTCCCGATGTGCCAGCTGAGTATCAAAACTGCTTTCCATTTCGTATGTTCCAATTGACATGAATACTTATTTCCATTTCGAATGTTCCGCTTGCTGGCTCATTAATTTCAACACTATTTTCCATACCCGCATTCAAATTATTTTATTTCAATCACAATTTTTTATAAATGATTCCTCCTCTCAATTCCACCGTTATTCATTTCCGCATCCTAAATATCAACATACAATCAATCTCTGATCAAATTATCCAAATAGAGTACCTGTACTTTCGTCCCCATCAATATCAAAACTTATTTTCGAAGCATAAGGTATGTATCAAATTAAATTGAAAACACGTCATAATCCAAATATTGTCTGAAAGTTATTTGTGGCATTCTACGAATATTCTTTCCTATTATTTGGGTTTTCTACCACATGTACTATTATCCTCTTCAAAACAAATCACCGAATCTACAAAATAATAGAACTATTGGAAAAAAGCCTCTGCACCCGTGACGTTTACGCCAAAGGAAAAGTCAGAGGTTATGTTTTGCAAATAATATAAATCGGAATAAACACAGAAATAATGTATTTTGCTGACGTTTCGGAAAGTTCTTTCCGTTTTCAAAGCTATTTTTTGGAAGAACTCTTATTTTGCTGTGTATGTCAATGACGTGTAATCCGGCACGCAGAACCAATCAGCACAACTTCATATTATATTCAACTATTCGTGCAGTACCTTTGGGACGACGTTACGGGGTCGTTTCAAATTTAGTCAATGTTTTTAACTAATTTTCGTTAATAACTTTTGAATTCAAATCGATTCGAACTTCGTTCCTATATCAGAAAATTTTCCATTTTAATGCTGATACTGTCATAATTTTCATATTCGAATTTCCCATTTTTACATTTTTCTGATGTAATATTCCGCAGTATTGCGCAATCGTGCCCGCATGGAATGGGCGGGGCATTTCCAGACCTTTACAACCATATAAAAACTGAGCGCGATGAACTCGAGCAAGTCCAGTTCTATACGTGCAACGAGCCACTACAGCTACTTCCTTGGCCGAACCAAGTAAAAAAGAGTTTTCAAAAATCAACCATTTTCCGCCCTTGCGCATCAACCCAAAAAGGTGAATTTTTTCAGACTATATAAAACAATCGTGTTAATACCTTTTACATTTATATTTTAATATTTCAACAATAGGCCAGTAGTCAAGTAGATTGACATCGTCTTAAGTCGGACAAGAGATTTTACTGTTGGAACCAGTTCATTATAGACATACTAATTTTTCCCCTTCGCTCGCCCCCCGGAACACCCCATTTTTGGGGCAATATCGCTTAAAAATCATTGTTTTGAAAATATCTTGATTGTAAATGGTCCTACAAAAAAAATGGTTATCAAAGTTAAAGATAAGTAAATTCCCTATCGAAATAGTGCAGACACATTTTCACGTAGTATTAATATTATTGGAGTTATAGGCGGGAGAAGTCAAGCATCGTATAGCATGTTCCCTCTATATATCTATATCTATCTATATTACATTTAATTTTCAATTTTGAAAAATTAGTATGTCTAAAAGAGACTTATAATGAACTGGTTCCAACAGTAAATTCTCTTGCCCGATTTAAAACGGTTTTCAACTATCTGACGAAAGTATTTATTTTAAATCTGTGTGAATTAAATATTTAAGTTAAACCGTTTTAAAACTTTGTTCAGATACATACATAAATTATTCTTGTTCGCTTTAAACCAAAGTGTTTTTTTTTTCAAGAAAGCATATACAGGGTGAAGTTTTGAACCCTACCATAGATAATAAAATTAATTAAAGTGAAATAATAAACTCTTTCAAGTGAAGCAATCTACTACTGGGCTCATACAGGATGTAGCATTTGACCCTATCCGACGTTTTACAAATTAAAAAATTAAGTGCATGAGGGTCTCTATCAAGCTCTAAGGCGCCAAGTTCTACCAAAATTTTTTTATTTTACCGAACGAGGAAGCGTTTCCGTGTTCCCTACACGAAAATCCGTGAATGTTTATAGATCAAATGTCTATTAAATATTATAATGGGAAGACCTGCACTCGTAACAATAAATTTTTCATACTTAGGTAAATTATATCAATCTACATATAAGTATATTTGTACTTTTGTAAGATATACATGTTTATTTTCAAATTTTTATATAAATTATATGTAATACAAATTAATATATTTACTTTATTGTATTAAGTTATAGTTATTTTCCTAACAAGTGCGGAGAGTGATACATTTCCGCACGTGACTGCCATTGATCGCCACAGTCCGCACAGTCAAGTGCGGAAATAGTATATTGTGCAATAAGTTTGGTAAGTTGTCTGCTGTCCCCGAGAGTTGAATTGAGCGCACGAACGAAGTGAGTACAGGACGTATGGAGCTCACGTTTTTAACACTATTTGATACAAAAAAATCCAGTAGATTTGAGCAATTTCAACACAAACAGACAGGCACTACGATTATATTTATATATACCTTAGTAACATTTTGAGTCTTATAAACAACGGAACGACATTGTTGCGATCTAATATACGACTTACCTTTAGATGTGACGATCTTGTTAAAACTCCTTTATGGCCAGATCTGAACGATTAACAATTGTCACGACCTTTCATACAACTTTTATATGACTTAATCGGATACGACCTTTATTCAGCGGATTATGTGACTTCAAGAACTCTTAATGATATAAGAAAGTCATTACAAGATCGTGACTATGTTCTTTATTAGGACTTTTATACCTCAGATATTCATACTCCGTATTTAAGGTTTTCTTCATAATTGTAAAAACTTTGTTAAATAAAATTTTGTATAAAACGTAGTTTGCTTAAAGTCCACTTCATATTTTCTAATTTTTACAAATACCCTGTATAATTTATCTTAAGATTGACAACTATTTATGACTTATGAATAAACAGTGACTTTTCTCGGCTAATCAAAAATAATAACGTTTACAAGAGTATGGTGCTCTATCCGGAGACACGCTGTATATATTCTGTTGAAAAATATCTTAGATTTTATATTTGTTTATTTCTGTATATAACCACTATTGTTAAAATAATACCCTGTTACATACACATAGTGTTGGTCTTGTGGCAACTATTGTTTCACAAAATATTGATTAATTTACTAACATCCGCAAAGGAACTCTTAAAACAATCAATACAATAAAAATTAATAACTTCCCACTTCTGAAAATACTCTTACACAAATAGCTTCTTCTAAGAACGATAAACATAGACGCATCAATTTATTAGCAAAGAAGATACATTGTGTGTACACCCAGATACACAAATCTTAAATATAATAGCACTCTTCTTAGAATCCGCGGATATGTTTCGAGTTACAGGAATACTCCTGAAACGTTATTTTCAATACACACTTTCTGACCACGTTGTCTGAATTTTACACTGAAACTAGTTTCCGTTTCTTAATAAATAAATGGTGGTTATATATTTGTAAATATATATAGGCAAAGGCTTAGCTAGTGAAAATCAAGCTGGTAAAGGTAAATAAAAGGATTACTGTAAACATCCATCCGTATTCAATTTTTTTAGCGCAAACTAATAAAGAAAAGATAAAAAAAAAACCATTCTAAGTTTAAAAGATCATAAAACCCCTGGCGTTGGCCAAATCAAATCTGAGACTAAAAAAAATTGCAGAAACTATAAGCCAACCTTTATGTTACTTAATCAACATATTTTTTACAGGAGTATGTTCTGATATGTTTATAGTAGCGATAGTGAAGCCACAATATAAGAGCGAAGAAAAGAGCGATGTATCTAACTATAGACCAGCATCTCTTGTGAGAAACATCTGCAAAATTTTTGAAAAGATTCTAAAGGAACGAATTAACAACTTTTTCATTAAACACAATATATTATCAGAAAAACAGTTTGGTTTTAGAGAGCAGGTCAACGCAGGAAGCGATTGCATGCTTATTAAAAAAAATTTATTAGTCAGTCGGAGCAAGCAAGCCTGCAATTGCTGTTTTCTTAGATCTCTATAAAGCCTTTGACACTGTTTGTCATTCTCAACTCATAGAGTGCTTAGAAAATGTAGGATTTAGGGGTACCTCATTAACACCAATGAAGAGCTACTTAAGTGATAGGAAACAGTTCTTCCAAATAAATACAGCTCAAAGTAAAGAATCATTTATTCAATACGGTGTTCCACAAAGAACCGTGTTGGGGCCAATCCTATTCGCCCTATATGTAAATGAGTTACTCTATCTAAATTCCAGAGGAAAAGTCATTAGTTTTGCAAACGATATGGCTCTATTCTGCACAGCTAATTCTTGGGCAGAGCTAAAAACTTAGTTAAAATAGACTTAGGAAACATAAAAAACTAAAACTTTTTCAACAAAAAGCTTTTAACGACAAATTTTTCAAAAACGTAATTTCTGCCATTTTCTTCGTATAAAAATACCCGGCCGACTTTTAACTGTCTACAGCTTATGCAAGATCTAAGCGAATTGGAAATAGACAAAGCCATTACAATTAAATATCTAGGAGTTCACTTGGACTCGAATTTACATTGGGATACTCACATAGCTAGCGTAGTAAATAATTTAAGAGGTCTGCTATATAAATTTATATCTATGGAAACTTTTCTCGATACGAAATCTTTAAAAACAATATACTACTGATCAATAGAATTCAGACTAACATATGGGATCATTGGATGGGGCAGTACCACTTACAACCACATTACACAGCTGTTGATATTACACAAAAAATGTTCTTAAAGTAATGCTCGTTAAGGAAAAATAAAATTTCCTTATCAAAATATTCGTTTTATTTTACCTATGTCAATCTTATTATATTAGGAATTACAAAACCGACATTTTACAGAACTATATTCCAGGCCTTTGTTTAATTATATCTTCATTAATAATAATGAGAACAGATAGGTAGATATGTTGTGGATAGCAGCTGAAATATCTTTTTTCTACGCCTATTATGTAATATGAGCACTATGCCGATCTTAAATAAGGAATGACCATTCCACCTCTCCAACGATCTCTTCCTTAATTGTGGCTACAAGACAATATAATTATCGCAATGAGTTAGTGCCTGTTGATCACATCTTTGAAACAAGGTATAAGCAATATGCAGTTAAAACGGAAGTAACGACAAAAAGTAATGGACAAAGATGTACCTTTAAACGTTAGAAATTCAGTTTTATAAAATATTTTTAAAAGAATAGTAACACAGTTCATGCTAGAGAAAGAAAGGTCAGAAGTTCATGTGTTAATTGAACAAAAATAGGAAAACACAAAAAAGTGAAGGAATTATTAATCTTTACTTTATATGTCGTACCTAAATAAATATAAATGTGTTAACGGACTTAAGAACTAAGTAGAGATAATAGTTAGGTGTATATATTACATGTATTTATGATATTTAGAAGTAGAAAGACCTAATGTTATTAGAAAATATATTAAAAAGATGAGAAATTTGAAACACATAGGCACTGCAAAATAACAATAAGTATGAATAAATTACACACTGGCCCAGGATCAAGGTTTACCTTACGTGGGTCTAATATGTTCATTTGTTTCTGTTGTAAACTAATAAATGTTATAAAATAATGTATCAAGGGCAAATAAATATATTTACTTGTTTATGCTCCGTTACGAAATTATTTCCATTTTATATATTTTAAGCAATATAGTTTATTGTAATACGTTTATTACATCCAGTATACCCTAAACTCAGTCTTGAAACGTCTATTGTATTTGTTGTTACAACTTTGAATTTACAAATACGTAAATCATTTTAATTTTCCAACTATTATAGATGATACATGGATTCAGATTATTTTCAGTACTATTCAACACGTTCAGTGGCATGTTGTTAATAACTGCTTTATGCCCCTTGCTACAATCAGCTACTTTTCATTGATTCCACCACTATATCAAAATTTGTCTCACTATTTCCTTGATTTTTCCGCCATCTTCCTTTATTTTTCACCTTTCACCATATTTCTCCATTTTTTCACCGACTTCCTTCACCTTCTCCTACCGTTCTACCACTTTCCTATTTTTCCACATTCTAACTATTTTTTCTGTTTTCCGTTTTGTCCCCTCACTTTTCCACGATTTTACCCCACCCTATTTGTACCGATATCCACCAATCCTTTCGCACCACATTCACCCACTTCCTCCCACTTTCCCACTACCTTTCTGATATTCTCTACTGCGTTTCTTCGTCATCATGTCCCACTATCCCAATTTATTTTTCATACCATCCCCTATTTTTTCAAGTTTCTCAAACTTACCTCCGGCTCAACAATACAATTATTAAATGAAGTTTGAATCAATGGATCGTAATGTTATGCGTTTTTCCCTTCGCTTAATTTTAGTTTACTTGGGTTGTAGTGGAGCAGATCTGGCTTTGAAATAAGGAAACGCCCGATTGTGATTTTATTGCCAATAAATAGAGTTGGGTCCCCCCAACATTCCGACAAATTTGTGCCGCGGTTGCCAAAGGAAGGAAGGAGGAAACTACATATTAAATGTAAGGGAAAATGGTTTTTCGAAGATAACTCGGCGGCTTTTGAACGAAAAAAAATCTTCAGACCAAGAATGAAAAGCTCATGAAATTTTGTTTTCAACCTCATCGACGTCAGACATTGGTTCGCGGGATATCGCCAACCCAAAGTGCAAAAATGAAGAAAATTGAATTAATTTTTTATCATGAGTTGAGGACTCAATTTTTTTTTAATAGAAGGGTATTAGAAGATATCTTGTTGGGCCGGAGGCTGGGGCTGGGGACGGTGGAATAATTAAGAGGGGAGGGAGAGGGGGAAAACGAAAATATTTCACATGCTAATAACTCCCCATGTAATTGACATATCGCGATGGGACCGACGGACATTCTTTTTATTTGCTACAAGATAGCACTCGCATAAAATGATTTTTTTCGCGAACAGATGCTTGGTGTGCGAAATAAAAATTGCGCGTTTTTTCAAACAGTTTTCTTGAGGTCCTCTATCTCTCTTCCTAATCAGTTTACCGGGATCTATCTGGGCGGAAATTAAACATTAGTAAAAAGGCTATCAAGTGGAGAAAATGATTTTTCCCCCACTATTTCCTTTCTTGTCAAAAAAACTGTTTGAAAAAACGTGCAATTTTATTTCGCGCGCCAAGTGTTTGTTTGCCAAAGAAATCATTTTATACGAGTGCTATCTTGTAGCAAAAAAAATACGTACTGTCGTGAGCAGAGAAAATAGGACAACTTTTTTTTGTAATGTAAATCTGTCTCTATTTGAATATGTAATGAGTAGCCGAAATAAAACAGATATCACTTTTAATTTATTTTTTATTTTAATGCTGTAGTTATTGCTATAGTAAATGATGGATGGTTAATGAGACAAATTGCACTGCGTTATAACATTAACAAAAATTTGGTGTGTAACATTTTAAGAAAGTGGAGAATAAACGGTACGATTAGTAGAAATCCTGCATCAGGGCGACGAAGTTCGAGTGCGATATGGATAATCCACTCGAATTGTACAGTATACTTTTTCTACGACCGGATTAAGAAAAAACTACAAATAATAGTTTTAATCAAATTTTAATATACAAACTTAGCTACTGCTTAATCTTATACTCTAGGTAAAAACATTTTATAAAAGCGGTAGTAACCTAGTGGTTATATCTAGCAAGACATCATAGGTTCAATCCCCCCATATAGCTACTTTTTTTTTGTCATAGTATACCTCTAAAATAATTTCAATAAAATTTTAGGTGGTATACCGTTTATCGATTCTTCACTGGAATCACTCATTTTAAATTATTTTCTAGCCCAAACTACACGAATACACACACTGACAACTACTGACAATTACTTTGACAGCTTACGCACCAACTTGAATTTTTTAAAACGAATAGGAACTGTAGAATATCTGTGTTAGAATAGAACTATTACTAACTTGCGATACAATGTAAACAACGGTTATAAATCAACAGATATAGCACACTATCATACAACAAAAATATTTCATAATAAAATGTGGCCCGAGAATGTAAATATATCTTCATATATAGAGTAAATTTATCGATGCGAGCTATTTCTAGGCGTATAGATATTTGCTGTCGATAATCCGGTATTCGCAGCATTATCTCGCCTATATGTCTATAGATCTACACAGACTCTATTCGGTACAGCGTACGTTCGACGTAAAAAGGGAATGTGACAAAGTAGATATTGAGAGTTCAAGAAGTTGATGTCAGCTCACTAGTTCAGGATGTAAAAAGTTAAAGTTGGAGTAATACATCATGCTTTAGCTTTAAACTTCTGAACGAAGTTTTATACTTCGGAGACAAATTAATAAACATGATGCTGCTGTTAAAGTATATGTTCGGACTGTTTTGTATAGTTTATCCGGTCTTTATGAAGAATTGCTAAGAAATTGGGAAAGAAAGTAAATACATGTTCGTATTATAAAATATAATCATAAATGTAAAAACAGAATGAAGAAGAAAAAAGGAAAAATATGAGTTAAAACACTTGTATGAAAACCATTTACTGGAAATACAAGAAAATATAAAAAATGATCCCAAATTCTGGGCTTACATTAACGGTAAAAGAAGAAGTGGTTCCATTCCAGATAGCGGGTTGAACCGCGTTTGAGATTATTAATGTTTCGGCTCCCGTTTTAGAGCCATTTTCAAGAGAGCAAAAAAGGGGGTCAAGAAAAAATTGTTGAAGAAAATAATACTAGGAGTTCGTAGAACTGGTTCGATCTGCCTACTCCCCAGATCTCACCACGATCCGTCTCTAAGGTCTCCATCTGCCTGCTCCTTAGAGCGAACTCGCTAGCAGTATCTGACGAAGTCTTATTTATACGAAAGGTGTCTGTGGATCGAAGAGTGATGGGGGGTTGAGGGTCTGTTGTCTGTTTTTCTTGACCCCCCTTTTTTTCTCTTGAACATGGCTCCAAAACGGGAGCCGAATCGTCGAGACATTAATAATCTCAGACGCGGTTCAACCCGAGAACCTAGTATTTTTCATACCAACAACCGCGAGTGCTTCTCGGAATACATGTATATTGTTATGTTATGTACAATTTGACAATAAAAAAATATTCTTTGCATATTTAGGTACCTTTTGATTATTATTTATCTCAGGGTAGTGGGTTCAAAAAACACTTATATTTTTAGTTATTAAGATATGAAATAAAATTGTAATGAACTCTAACAACCAAACTATATTAATTTTTCAGAAAATCTGTAAGTACACATCTGAATGTATCTTAAAACTAAAAATCTTAATTATCACTCAGCTCGAGCACTTGCTGTCTATAGTTTCACTTTGCAAAGTAACTTAATAATACTAACAATATCTTTATAGTCATATGTCATAAATAGCGCTTAAATCTCACTGGTTCATATTAAAAAATAAGTCTTTTCCCAATTTCATTAGATTTCCTCTTTGACGCCTATGATTTCCTTGCCTTGTCAAAATTAAAATATTCTCCACCGAGCTAAAATTCTGTCTTCTTATCCTTATCACTTTCAAGTACTCTTTTCCATCAGTTTACAAAACCTACAACTAGTTTGTTATATCTTCCTTCTGATTGAATATTCTTGCAGCAAAAAATATTCTTACAACTTAATTTTTTTTAATCTCCTCCCCTCTTATTTTTTCATCTCCCTAGTTACCTATATTATTGAAATAAGATTTAACAAAGTTATAAACAACGCAGGGTAAATCCTATTATCCTGACATAAATAATATAATAAAAACATAATAAAAATCTTAATCGAAGTCGCAAGGTCCTCTATAAAATCCTTATTTTACTATAAGGAATATAACCGTACTGCAACCAACAGCTGCTCTCCGGGCTATGTGCTCCGCCGAGCGCTGAATCACAAGTTACAAGCCTGGCGCGTCAAGTGTAATAATCGCATATTACCAACAAAACAATAATGCTTCGATTGCAACAAACACCAGCCAAAAGACTGATCCTACCTATAGAAGCTCTCGTGCCAGTCGCCCCATACCACTTGCAGACTGCAGTTTCGAGCTTTTGGCTCTCGTCAGTGCAAGGTAGGTATGTGACACGAGGATTTCTTGACTATTTGGTACATCTCGGTATTTTTATGATAGCGAGATGTAAAATAGTAAGCAGGCGCCATCTAGTGGTCCAATGTCTGTTGCAACTGAAAAATAAATAGCCTGACTGGGCTTAGCATAGATCAAGTGTGCTTCTAGAGGGCAGAAATATTCAAACATAATATTTCAGTCGCCAGCTCCTCTATACACTCCTTATTTTAATATAAGGAATGTAACCAGACTGCTACCAACAGCTACTCTCCGGGCTATGTGCCCCGCCGAGCGTTGAATTACAAGTTACTAGCCTGGCGAGTCAAGTGTAATCAGTCTTTGGGCTGGTGTTTGTTGTAATCGAGGCATTAGCGTTTTGTTGGTAATATGCGATTATTACACTTTATAAAAACATGTTTGATTGTCCTCTTATCATGGGGAATCTAAATTATCATACATCTCATATATCAAGCGAGAACTCTGAAACATTTTGTTTTCCTACTCCTCGAACTAATGTGTTAAAGTATTGTATTATGTATTTTATGCATAATAACTATAATCTACTGCAATACAGGTTGTCCGGAAGGGGGTTATACATTTGAAAAACGCAGACAACATCCATTACTCACCGACATTGCCAGTGCCGGTACTGAGGATCGAACCCAGAACAGAGCAGAATCCGATCAATTGTGTTCGCCACTCAATACTCTCTAGCCGACTAAGCTACCGTGTCGGTAGTATATCAAGTTTATTTTATTTTTTGAAACTTCGCTTGGATTTTTTAAAAGCATTTACAGAATTTTCTAAAGTTTTTATTTTTATTTTCTTTGAAGGAATCTTCAAATAAAAGTTACTAATTGACCTCTTAAATGGCGCTATAAAACCGTCCAAAGCAAAAGACCAAAAAGTCTTTTTTTCAGGTGTCTGCTCGAAAATAATTTTTTTGGATCTACCGCGAAATTTGAAGTCACGGTCACGTTCATCGTTGAGTAATATCTTTAGGGTTTAGTTAAAAATTATACAAAAATTTGACTAAGTGATTCTTGTTACAGAATGTAAAGACGCTCCTAGGACGAGTTATAGAAGTTACAACGAAAGTAGATTTGGCATACGAATTATTGTTGATTGTGAAGACATAAAGAAATTGTAAAGGAAAATTTTTGAAACTGCAACAAAAAATACTTTTTAAATTTATGACCGTACCGATGTGCGGATGATGTTTTGCATCCAAGTGAAAAAGTCAGTCTCTACCGGGTCGATGGGTTTTCTTCTGAGCGCATAATTTTCGCCGTCTTACGCCCTGAGACGTTTATTTAGCAACTGTAACGAAATTTCTAACTCGTTCTAAATTGGCTCTAGTAGGTAGTTATTACACAAATAAGTTATAATCGAGTCAAATTAGCTCAGAAATGCGCTATGTTTCGGAATAATTACCGGAAGTTTGGATGTCCGTGAAATTTTTTGATATACACTTGAAACAGCTTAAAATAAAAAGTGATACTGTTATATTTGCCCGCTAATTGATATTTTATGCATTTTTGAGGTCACATAAAAAGAACATAATGTTAAAAAATAAAAATTCAAAATGGTTGATCCTATATGGCCGACTTTTGGTACAATATTTCATGAAAAATGACGTATTATAAAATTTTAAATAAATTTACTTCGATTGCACATATAGTGTATTCCTTAAGATCTCTTCAAAATTGCATACAGCAATATAAAAATTCATTATGTTTTATTTAAAATTCACCAATATAATATTTTTAAATATCATTTTCCTGGTCAATGTCATCAAAAAATTGTTGACAGATCAGGCAGTCAGAGCCGGAACAAGTGGAGCATGTTACGGTGCAGAATAATCCAGCTATCAACCACACTGGTTACCATAACCTGTTTTGCATCTGCAAAAAATCATTTGATGCAGTTTAAAGAGTTTCAAATCAAGTTTGAAAAAACGCACCTTTAAAGCTTTAATAACATATTTTCAACTGAAGTAGTAATTCAGAACATTTCAAAATGAATTTTCTCAATTTTTTCAAATTGAATACTCTGTATATTATTGTATTTTTGAATTGGCACGTTAATTCTCGATTCATATATTATATATGCAAGGTAGCACAACGAAAAATTGTTAACTACATTTTCATTAATATTGGAGCATTATTTTTTATTTTATATATTTATAAAAAAAGAGCCTAAATTTAATTTTTAAGACATAACAACTAAAAGCGTTTTAAGGAGTACATTTCAAGCTTGAAAAAACGCACCTTTAATGTTTTAATAACATATTTTCAACTGAAGTAGTAGTTCGTTGAAATTGGTCATAAAAATTAAAATGTGATAATTTTTCAAAATTATTCAATTTTTTAAAGTCCTGTATATTAAGACATACATTACTGAGATTTTTTTCACATCTTACATCTTCTAAAACATAATATTTTTAGTCGCAAACTGTTGGCTCTCGTCAGTGCAAGGTAGGCATGTGACGACCAGCACTAGGATCCTTTGACTATTTGGTACATCCCGGTATTTTTACAATAGCGACATGTAAAATAGTCAGCAGGCGCCACCTAGAGGTCCAGTGTCTGTTACAAACGAAAAATAAATAGCCTGACTGGGCTTAGCATAGTTCAAATGTGCTTTTAGAGAGCGGAATATTAAACATAATATTTTTAGTCGCAAACTTCTCTATAAAATCCTTATTTTACTATAAGGAACGTAACCAAACTGCAACCAACAGAGACGAGAGCCAACAGCTTGAAACTGCAGTCTGCAAGTGGTGTGTGACGGCTGGCAAGAAAGCTCCTTTAAGTAGGATCAGTCTTTCGGCTGGTGTTTGTTGCAATCGAAGCATTAGCGTTTTGATGGTAATATGCAATTATTACACTTAACGCGCCAGGCTTGTAACTTGTAATTCAGCGCTCGGCGGGGCACATAGCAAGGAGAGTAGCTGTTGGTTGCAGTCTGGTTACGTTCCTTATAGTAAAATAAGGATTTTATAGAGGAGTTTGCGACTAAAAATATTATGTTTAATATTCCGCCCTCTAAAAGCACATTTGAACTATGTTAAGCCCAGTCAGGCTATTTATTTTTCGATTGCAACAGGCACTAGACCGCTAGATGGCGCCTGCTGACTATTTTACATGTCGCCATTGTAAAAATACCGGGATGTACCAAATAGTCAAAGGATCCTAGTGCTGGTCGTCACATGCCTACCTTGCACTGACGAGAGCCAACAGCTCGAAACTGCAGCCTGCAAGTGGTGTGTGACGGCTGGCAAGAGAGCTCCTTTAAGTAGGATCAGTCTTTCGGCTGCTGTTTGTTGCAATCGAAGCATTGGCGTTTTGATGGTAATATGCAATTATTACACTTAACGCGCCAGACTTGTAACTTGTAATTCAGCGCTCGGCGGGGCACATAGTCCGGAGAGTAGCTGTTGGTTGCAGTCTGGTTACGTTCCTTATAGTAAAATAAGGATTTTATAGAGGAGTTTGCGACTAAAAATATTATGTTTAATATTCTGTGAAAGTTTCAAATTTGTATCTTAAAAATTTTAGAAATGGCATTGCTTTAACGGACTTACACATATTGATATAATGTTTTTCAATTTCAAATATAAGGATCCAATACATACAGTCCTCTATTCTTATTTACATTTTATATTGTAAAATTCCATCAATTAGTTAAAAAGTTATAGCGAATTTAATATAGCGCGCCTGAGCCAGCGTGCTGCGCTTGTGGGCCGGTAGCATATGTTAGGGTGTTCAAAAATAAATTTTACAGCCTACAGTTTTGATTTTACAATAATACTTTCCATATAATTTTTATGTAAAATTTTCCGTTCTTTCGAATAGAAATAATAGTTCTTTACAAAAATTTATATTTTAAGAGATTTTTGAAAAGAAACTGGTATTTTGCAACTAATTTGTTAAATAAATAACAGAAGCAGACACTCTTTCGTTGATAACTTTTTATATGTTGTTACCAGCATACTCACGAATGTACAGTAAAAAGTTAGCTTCCCGGAATTTTTCCGAAGTGAAAACCTACTTTGGCTCCACTATTATATTTAGTTGTCTTTGTACTCTGTATATAATTGGTTCCTAAATAGGCATCCAATAATTGTCTGTCAAATGTCTAAAATATAAAATTGATTTTATTCACCTTTGCAGTATCCCATGAATTGTTTGAACACTCACGTTGGCGTAACACCCACGTAATTTGAAATGAAAGGTCGATCTTTCACGCAACAGTACGCAGAAAATATTTACTAGTATTAAGCTATTCAATGATATGTGAGTGTAATATTGATTACCACGTGCATCGTGCATATGACTATAAAATTTAAAAATATAATTTAAAAGGAAACGTCTGCTTTAAAGTTTATGAAGGAAGTTGTCGCAATCCTCCTTAATTTGAATATATTGTTTCTAAATTATACCTAATGAATGTGTAGGGACTAATAATTACTTTATTCATCATACCTACTTCCTTATAACCTGGAGAATAGTTGTAATGAGCTCACGCCTCTGTATGATAGAGCTACGTGCAATGATTGCTATCAAAAGTTTCCGTTAATGAAAAAGGATGGTCCAAGTTTGTATTTCCGTTATGGTTATTAACTCCGCAACTTTAGAAGTTGTCGGTGAACTATAGCTCCCAGGGCTCAAGATACTTTATCAAAATAATACTTCCTAACTTATTAATTGTTAGTAATGTATTTGGAAAACATCTTCGAATTCGCGGTTTTACAGATTTTCTATAGAAACTTGGGGTCGGAGCAGATTTAATGAAGTTTCGTATTTTAATAAGTATTTAATTAAATTGCTTTGAATGGGTTGCTGATTTATAGCCTTTTATGTAAGAAAATACTAATTTAATTGCTTCATTTTAATTGGATTTAATTTTATGAGGGTACTGATAGAATATTTATGAATGCAACGGTTTTAAATTCAGCTTAAATTCTACTAATAGTTTCCCAAAGTCACGGAGTAGTTTTCAAAATAAACGTTCTTAACATATTTCGATATGGTTATATTTATTAGCTGTTTAACTCAGTTGTTTTGCCAAGGAAACTTCTGGATTTTCACATTTTACTTTTGAAAACCTTAAACGTTAATATGTGGTAAATGAATGAATTTGAACAACAATATTTTTGAAATTTAAAAATTGTCTTGACATTAATTTTTTGCAATTTTATTTATCTATTTTTCTTAATATCAGTTAATTAACGAAAATCAGAACAAGCCGAGACATAATAATTATTCAAATTCAGATATGAGAGATAAACAAAATAAATAAACACCATAGAAATTAGACAACCACCAATTCCAGAAGCCACAGGCTTGTGCGGAAGGGGGTTACACATTGGAAAAAACGTGGACATACAACCATTTCCTCCGACAGTGTCGAAGCCGGGATTCTAATCCTGTGGCGCGATACCCATGTGATTAACCGCGATTACCACCTCGCGCCTTAACCCACATGGCTATCGGCCAGACAAGAGCTATGGTTAATATTTATTACAATGGACGTGCTGCGCAACGTGAGTATTTGCGAATATTTCCAAACAAATTACAACCTGATCGTAGACTATTTCCACAAGTTAGTACAATCAGTAAAACTTCCGTTATAAAAATATTGCATGCAGAAAAATACCATCCGTTCGATGTTACGCCCGTTCAAAATTTATTGTCTGCCGATTTTCCACTAAGATATCAGCTTGCAAGTGATATTCGAAACAGATAAAGTATTGACCACTCATTCGTCAACAGAATATTATTTACGGATGAAACTGCATTTACCCGCCGAATGGTAGCTCAGTGTGTTAAAGCTACTGGCTAGCAAACTGAGTTGCCTAGCGAAGTGGGTTCGATTCCCGCAAGGCGAAACAATTTTTCATTAAAAAATTGCCCCAAGAGTGGTTCGGAGTCCACATTAAACTGTAGGGCCTCGTCTCTCTTTGCCTAGTACAAGATCCTTGAGATCTTCCAGGGGGTTACTTCGGTAACTTGAGAGGCGGTTAAGAAAACATTTTCAACATTTTTCAAGGTATCTTCAATTTAAGAAATAGCCCTTTTTGGGAAGCTAACAATCCTCAAATAATGCGAGAACGACATTTTTAACATGAGTTCAAAATTAATGTTTGGTGTGGGATCATTGGGGAGGAGAATGGTGGACATATTGAACATTTACTCTAAAATAATATATCTTTTGTTGAGTTTCCTTTCCCATTCTGTTTTTCCCTTGTTTAAACCATAATTTTGTTTAATTAAATTTTCCCTTCATTGTTTTTCAAATAAAATGAATTAACTTGATAATTCCTGCTTTAATTCTACGTAATAGTGTAAACATTACAATTTTTAAATGTCAAAAGTATTGTTGTCATCAGCGCCTACTACGTCAATATTTCTTATAATGATTTATGCGGGTGAATGTTAAAATGCGATTTTCTCGAAAACGGTCAATTTCTAAGATTAATGACAAGTATACTTTTTCTCGCTAAAATAAGGTAGATTTAGGATTTTTTTATAAAAAAAAAGGGATAACGTTACGGGTAAAAAAGTTAAGAGTACATTTACACCTTAAACAATGCTTATGAGGCGCCCTCTAGGATCTACACAAAAAATTGGAGCAGATTTGAATTTTTCATATCAAAAAACTTCCATTCACTAATTTTCACAACAGTACTTGAAAAACTTCAAAAGTTATATGAGAGAATTAAAAATATAATATTGATTTTAAATTGTTTCTGACAGGCGCGGTTAGTACTTGGATTGGTGACCATTCCAACGGAAACCGTGTTCTCGCCTCACACATCTTCCAGCGGCTTGTATATCAGTGTATGCGCGGAAGCTATACAACCTTAGGCGAGGGTTGTATAGGAGATATACCATCCTTCGGAGGGGATGTAAAGCCGTCGGTCCCTTGTCTATTAAATGTTAGGCAAGTAAAAGATCCCTACTCTTCTTAAGGGAAGAGGTTCGGCAAAATTCCTGGTTGGGGGTAGCTCGTCTACAGGCGTCGGTGTTAGGCCTCAGTAGCGGAAATAGGCCGACGTTAAATAAATGTATAAAAAAAAAAAAAATGTTTCTGATAGATTTTGTTGTATTTTGCAGTTTGATAGGCGATTTTAGATCCATTTCTTGTTTCATGTTGGTGATTTACCGGCGATCCAAATGTATGTTATATATCTATATATTTTTGTGATATCTGGAGAGGCTGGATGGTGCATTGTAGGTTGAGTCCCAGACGCTACGAGTAATAGCATACCTAATTAGGGATTCCGCTAGGCTGTTATATGTCACTAAGAGAGTCTTTCTATTTAGCATACTTTTCAGGTTAAAGAATTTATATATTAGTTTTCATAGCTTCCCGTTTAAATATTTAATAATAATAATAATAAATATCGTTATTAATCTTTATATATAGCATTTTAACAATGAATAAATAATAATTAATAAATACACCACAGGTAATGACGACCCTCTTTATCCCGAAAGGCTCTAGAAGAGCCTTGTGTGGGAGGAGGCTGCACATTTAGAGACAAGGAATACACACCCAATATCCGTGTATAGTGGAAAAATCCCTCTCACAGTATTTTCAACTGCCACGGCCGGGGATCGAACCCGGAACTTTTGGGTATTATAGTTTTTATTTCAACAAATATTAAATAAATTGCTATATATTTATTAATAGGCGCGAGTCAGTTGTAAAACTGCTCTACCATCGAACCTCGATGTAAGATATAAAATATAAAGTACGGGGAAACAGTGTTATAGCATATTAACTAATAGAATAAATTACAGAATTATCTATATTAAGAAATTAACAAATCCACATTTTACAAAAAAAACAATATATACTCAAACAAATATACACAGCTATTAAAAAAAAAGAGAAAAAAAAAGAAAAGGTAACGTTTAAGCACAGCAGCACTTATTGTTCATCAAAATGTTTATTGAAAATCGTTTTTTTAAACGGGTAAAGGGTTAGCGACATATATTTAACGGAACACTCATTAATTGTTTGTGCAATGTTGTATAACAGTGACCTCTCAAAAAGAGTGGTTTTGTGCTGGGGTATGGTAAGCAAGTCTTTTCTTCTTATGTTTATGTTGTGCACATCTGTCCTGTACTAGATTTTTTCTGTTAAATACGAAGGTGTATTATTATGCAAAAATTTAAAGAAAAATATATTGGCGTGCAATTTTCTTCTATTTGACATATTTAGCCAGTGAGTAAGTGATAGAGTATGTGATATTCTGTTAAACTTACGAATGCCGTGGATATATCTCAGACATGAATTCTGGGTTTTTGTAACCTACTAGCATCTCTAGTTGTTAGACATGGCCCATAAACATAGTCACAGTAATTAAACTGGGAGAGAACAAGTGATTCACATAGGGTTGTTTTGATAGTTTTGCTAAGTATGTGTCTGTGGGTATACAATATCTTTAGTTTGGCATACGCTTTTTGTAATAAGTAGGTCACATGATCTGTGAACCTTAGATTTGAATCAATAATGATACCCAAGTTTTTAGCTTTATCCGCGATTTTCAGATTTTCATCTCCCAATTTAATTTCTATTTCATTATATTTGATATTGCCAAATAGCATCACTGAAGACTTGGAGGAGTTAATTTTTAAATCATGCTGCTCCGATAGACTAATTAGATTACCTAAATCATCATTTATTTTCATAGTTTTAGCCTCAATGTCAACCTTATTAAAAAATCTACATAATTATGTATCATCGGCATACATGTGCATCTTACATGTTTTGAGAATAGAGGGAAAATATAACGTATACAGTGTATATAGAAGCGGAACTAAAATTGATCCCTGTGCAATTCCTCGTCATATTGCAGTATCCCGATGATTCTCCTGCTAAAATTACATTTTGAGATCTACCTACCTACGTAATTTTTAAATATAGTAACTGATGTTATATCTAGGCCAATATAATGCAGTAGCGATAGCAAAATTTGATGATTTATTGTATCAAAAGCCTTAGTGTAATCTAGCAGTATCAGAACACCACATTTTTTGTTATCAAGTTCCCCAAAATATCATCAGTAATACTAGCCAATGCCGTAGATCAACTATATCCTGGTCGGAAACCTGATTGAGTTTCGGGCAAGATGTCATGTTCTGCTAAAAAATCTCTTGATTGAGGTTCCATCATCCTTTCCAGAACCTTAGATAAACATGGCAAAATTGTTATAGGGCGTAGGTCTCTTAGTTCATCTTTGGTATAGGTGTAATAATTCTTTCCACTTATTGGGTAAACAGAATTTTTTAAACAATAATTTATTAAGTGCGTTTTATAAGGCAATTGAAAAGGGCGTGAGAGCTGAATTAAAGTTAAGTTAATTCCTTCCAATCCTGGAGCATTAGATTTCATTTTTATGATGACTTTGAGTACTTGTTCTGAAACTGGAATAAATTTAAACTTCTCAGTTAAATTTAGTACATCTACATTAGGTAGTTGTTGTGAGCAAATGTAGAAAGTAGTTGTTGATTTTGTCAGGAGTTTTGTCCACGTTTAGGTTGAAAGTTTTGTTTTTATTATTTATATCTAAGTCCCTAAGATGTTTCCACATTTGCTTACTACTTGAATTTTGAAGTCTAAATTCCATATAAAGTTTTTTTCTGTTTTTATTGCATAATTTGTATAGTTTTTAAGTTGTTTATAATAATTCCAGTGATTTACATTTTTAGTTCTTTTATAATTGTTTAGAGACTTATCTCTTAGCGTCATCATGAGCCTGATATTTCCCATAAGCCAGGGAGATGGTGGTCTACTAAATCTATCCGTTTTTAGTGGTGCATGGTACGTCAATTAAAAATAACAAATTTTCATTTAAAAAATTTACCTTATCATTTACATTTTAATATGGTTATCTCATTTTAGGTATTTATCGAAGTATTTGATAGTGGTGGTATTTAGAATATAGTATATAGAACTACTCGTTTAGCTATCTATAAGAATAGGTTATGCCGTATGAGGTGGTCCTGCCTTCGTTGGAGAAAATGCCATAAATTTAGTCTTTGCTATATTTAGTTTTACACCGTGTGTCTAGCCAGTTTGTTACTTTACTAATTGCTCAGCCGCCTTTGGACGCGCTAAGTTCTAGGTCTCTCCCAAACATATCAGTACTGTATCATCTACATATGATATGAGGTTGCATCTACAGTTTTTGTGTAGTAAATCATTGACAAACAGCAGGTAAAAGTAAGACCTAAGACTGTTCCCTGTGGGACTCCAATTTTGATAGTTTTCTTAGTGCTAAGCGCATTGCCAATTTTTACTTACTGGGGTCTATTTGACAGATATTGTTTTAATAAGTTGTGGGCATCTATTCGTTTAATTTTTGAAAACTAATATATGTACACAACTTTAATGATAATCTTTATAATGTTTACTCTCAGAATTTAGTTAAATATCTTGGCATCCCTCTGTAAATTCATTCATTTGAATCATTTGTTTGATAATGGTACGCTAAGTACCGAAACTGCAATAACGTTCAAGTTACAATAAATTAGTGATAGAAAAAAAGTAAAATGTTTTAATGTATCGTTTTAATTATCACGAAATAACGGTTTCTACAAGAGAATTTTTAAAATAAAATTATTTCTATATGACCATTTTGTGGAATAAATAACTATTGAAAAGTTCTAAATAAACTAGTTTTATACAGTTGTGATTGTGTTATTAAGGCATTGTTAATGGTACTTGAGAGTATCCTAAAGTAAAAGTATTATGTCAACACCGATTACAAATTAATCTATAATAATTCTGCGGTCTGCGAACAAAGTCACCCACTGAAAGCCACTTCAGAAGGGAAGAAGACTTAAATGTTAATCTGCAGGAACCTATAAGTGCAGGGAGCTTAAAGTTCGTGGGAAATTCGTTCAATGTCTCAAATATACCAACCGGATTGTGTCAGTTTTACAATTTTACCACATCACAGTTTACACAGAGATCGAGTGTCAATCATACAGGTGTTGCTCCACATTTTTATGCACCCTTCTGATGAATTGTTGGTTCACACAAACGTTGAAAGTATATTTATTTCGATCTGATATTTATATTTGCATACATTATTTTTACGTTATGGAACTGCATTCTTATGGCATCATTAATGTTGAATGAAAAGTTGTACTGTGTGTGGTAGTCTTATAGTTTTATAAATTACAGTAATTTTAGATATTAAGTTTCAATACCTGGATCACTAAATTAATTTCCTATAAAGGTTGCCATTGTAGTTGAAGGCGAAATGATAAAGCACATGAAAAAATTGTATCTAAAAATAATAAGTAATTACTATTGAACCTGCCCCTCTCACTCTTTCTATTTGATATGGACATATTAAGGTTGAAATATTTTCAATTATAAAAAGGCAA
Source organism: Leptura quadrifasciata (assembly GCA_963675555.1). Lineage (NCBI taxonomy): Eukaryota > Metazoa > Arthropoda > Insecta > Coleoptera > Cerambycidae > Leptura > Leptura quadrifasciata. Next base: position 135,317,580 of record OY776675.1, on the reverse strand, counting down.
ATAGTATAATGATAATCTTTTATTTAGCACTTTGCTAAACTAACGCAGTTTCTCATTACTCTATTATATGTACATATTTTTAATTATTCTTTTGAAAGAAGTTATGTTACGAGCCTCCTTAGCTTCTTTATTGAGGTTATTACTTTCGCGTCCAGTGGAAGTATAGTAATGCAAAAAAAATATTTTTTTTTGTTGAAATGTCATGAAACGTCGAGATTTTAAATTTGAGTGAAAAAAAAATTCCTGTCTGTCGGTCTGTCTGTAATTTTTTTTTGTGCACACGTTTACTCTGGAACTGTTTGCGATATTGACTTGAAATTTGGTACACTTATGTACTGTAACGACATCTGAAACTATATTGTATTTTGATCTAATTCCGTTGAAGGGTTCGGGGAAAATGGGGTAAGTAAGGGTAAATAGGCAAAACAAGCAAGCAAGAGTCCATAAAATTGCAATTTAGGGCATGTACGAAAAGCTAAGGTCTCAGAAATTTTTTTGGCTTCAGCCAGGGATTTAGTGTGTATAGGAAAACCAACGGCCTCTAATTTTTTTTTACATTAGCCACCCCCTCTACCACCTCTACTCTATTATTAAAGGGAATAAAATATTACATTGGGATTTAGTGTGCATAAGACTTGGATACAAAATCTGGATATGGAAGTAGTGGTTTTCTGGGCAGCGGTTTGTATGTGTTTAGTCCTTTGGCGAAAATTGATCTTTGTGCAGAGGTTATATTTATACGTTCTATCTCTTGTGTTATAATCACGCAAATCTTCAAATATTTGCACAGTGTCTTGCAAATAAGAAGGTACCACATTCATTCTTATTTTATGTATAAAATCAGTACATTGAGTTCAACATAATTTCGTACATTCATCCAGCCTAAAACTTTCAGCGTATCATTCACTCTAGTATAAATACTGCATTTTAATATAACCCTCATGGCCCTATTTTGCAACTTTTGCAAACGATTCAAGTCACCATCGATTACAAGATGCAGAACAGTACTACAGTAATTAAAATGAGGTAATATAATACCAATTTTCTACTTGTAGCAGACAGGTACCAGCTGACTCTTTTTAATATATCAATTTTTTTAGCTATTTTCTTAAATACATAATTAAATAATATGACGACTAAATTTAAGTTTATCATCTATGATTACACCTAACTATTTAATTTCATTAACAACATGAACTGCTTTAGCTCAAACTCTAAATTCTAATGCCTCCTGTCCTATTTCTGCTTTAAATTTATTTTTTCCTACAATCATACCTTTTCTTTTCAAGAATTCATTCATTCGACTCACCAATAACGCACTATTTTCCCCTGTCATTTAAATAACTGTATCATCTGCAAATAAGTGATAACCGCAGTTATTAAACAGAGCTGTAATGTCGTTAATATATAAAATAAATGAAAGCGGACCTAAAATACTTCCTTGCGGTATTCCTAAATTTATACTCTTTGTACTAGATCCATGCTCATCATGTTTTACTTTTTGCATTCTATCACTCAAATAGTTACTTATCCACATATGTACCACTCCGCCAAGTCCATATCCTTTCAATTTATCTAACAATCTATCTTCGTCTACGGTTTCAAAATCTCTCTTAAGATCCAAGAAGAACATACCAGTTACTTTGCCTATATAACTTGCCTTTTTCCGTTCGTCAATAACATACTGTAAAGCGCTTTCACAACTGTATCCTTCTCTGAAATCAGATTGGAACTTGCATAGTAATTTCTTTTCCTTCACAAACTCTAAAATTTGAACATATACAACTTTTTTCAGAATTGTTTCATATTCTGAAACATATTTATTGGGCGAAATTCTTCAGCTTTAACGGTTTTAGCAACTTTTTTCAATGCAAGAATGGTTGAGGCTTTCAATGCATCGGGAACAATACCAATTTGCAGAGAGGTATTAATGATATTTATTATAGGATCAGCCAATATTTGGAAAAAATCTTTGTAAATAAACATGGAAATGTCATCTGGACTACTTTTGCTTACTAATGAAAGAATTATATTTTTAAGCTCGTCTTTTTGCAATAATTTCAAACAAGAAAATTTGCTATGATTATGCCTTAATTGGTATTGTCTATTATTTCTAGGTATACCATTGACTATTTCACTCCCACTATTTACATAAAATTCATTAAATCTTTTTATTATAGCATTCCTATCCTCTCTCGTTATCAAACATTATCTCCCTTACAACCTCCTTATTTTTACAAGATATTATATTTTTTAGAGATTTCCACATCATTTTTGAGTTGCCTCTAGAAATATCAATCTTACCCTCAAAGTACCTATATTTCTCAGTTCTTATAACATCTGCTACTTTGTTTCGTTTCAACTTATAGATCTTCCAATCATTTTGATTGTTTGTTGTTTTATATATTTTATAACTTTGGTCTCTTTGCTTTAGAGCTTCAAGAACTTTATCATTAAACCATCCTTTGTCTCTCTTATGCACCATAACTTCTTTCATAGGCATGAATTCATCGTACATTTTTTTTCAAATTCGTCACAAATAAACAATATTTCTGATTAATATCGCTAACATTGTAGTCAAAATTGCCTATAACTTCATTCAATTCTGCTTGAAACAAGACTACATTTTTAAGTTTACTTCTAATTGTACATGTTTTGTTTTTATTTATTTTAGGAAGACTTATCTCTATAAAATTATGATCACTTATATTTGGCTGATCTTAAACTGCTAGTTCAATACAATCTTTATTATCAGTGATTACTAAATCAATAACAATACCACCGGTTTCGACCACTTGCGTATATGAGTTAATCATTTGCTTTAAACCAAAGTCATTAATTACATTTTTTAAGCGATTGCAATGTCCTAGGTTAGAGTTCCAATTAATGTTAAAATCTTCCCCCATTGAAAATATGTAAGGTATATTTAACATATTTTAATCTAACCATCTTTCTAAGAAATTTAAGAATTCCACATGTGATGATTTGGTGAATGGTAAACTCTTGCCGTCGTAAAGTATTCATTATTTATTTTTTTTTATCACAATCAACCATAGATTTCTTTCAATTGACATATAGAAAGAAACGTTATATTTAATATCCGAACGAACATAAAAAATTACCCCCTAGTGTGTCTATTTTCAGAATTTATTCTTTCAATATTGTTATTATATGTATATGATTTGCAGGAAACAACTACTTACCGGGCAAATACATCGGCCTACATTGAATTAGGTTGCTCCATGACCTATGGCATACTGATGAGAACTAATAAGTTAGAAAATGGTCTATGTCTGGTCAGGGAATTGACAAATGACATTGGCTACAAACTTTCATGATCTGTAAGATATAATTCAATGCAGGTTGGGGCATTTGCCCGCTGAGTAGTTGTTTCCTGCAAATCATATATAATAACAGTAGGTTACTGACATTTTCATGGCATAGAACTGAAAAACTTGAAAAATTTGTAGGACAATTTGACCATTCGATTTCAAAAATATTAATTAAGCAATAATGTAAAAATCAGACCGTTAGTGTAAAAAAACAGGGAGCTGCGCTTGTCTTACAAAAGCGATGTAAATATATAAGAAATATGTAAATATGTGAGAATAACAAGGTCTGAAATTTTGTGGATTGGAGAAAAGTGTCTCACGGAAAGAAATTGTAAAAACATTATTTTTTCGAGCGAAGCGTCACGTACCCCTAACGGAGCTGTTTCTTCAAAAAATTGCAGGTACTAGTCAAATGAAAATCCAAATTTTAGAACAAATTGCAGAAGGCAATATTCAAAAAAGTTAACGTTTGGTGTGCCGTTTCATACGATGGGATCTGTACCTTATTTTTTGGACGAAAATTTAAATCAATATGTGTATTTGGCAATATTGCAAAATTACGTACACAATTACCTTCATGATATAAATTTGAGACGAGACAAAAAAATATTATTGGCAAGTTAGGGGGACGGTGGCTCAGTGTGCTAAAGTGTCTGGCTAGCAAACTGAGTTGCCTAGAGAAGTGGGCTCGATTCCCGCAAAGCGAAACAATTTCTCATTTAAAAAATTGCCCCAAGAGTGGTTCGGAGTCCACATTAAACTGCAGGGCCTCGTCTCTCTTTGCCTAACACAAGATCCTTGAGATCTTCCAGGGGGTTACCTCGGTAACTTGAGAGGCGGTTAAGAAAACATTTTAAGACGGTTGCAGCCCACATTCAACACTTTCGATTTGAACAATACCGTTGGGGAAAATGGAATTGTAGATTTGGACCACAGTCATACAAAAAGTTCATACCGACAATAGGGTTTTCCCAGAAAAAAAAATTATTTCTGAAATATTTAACTCACGTAAAAAATGATTTATGGCATATGTATTATCTTATTAATTTTACTAATAATAACAAAAAAAAAAACTTGAAGTTTGAAAAATATTGGGTTCATTTTAAACAGCCATAAATTGGCGCGTTGTGACGTCAACACCCTGAAATTCAATCACAGAATTAACATCACAGAGGTTGTCTCTGTTCAAGATTGTCTATTAATCTTGGTCTTTGTTAACATAACATAACCTCTATTTATTGACAGCACTCAGCACTTTTCTATTTTAGGTAAATTATCAGCGGCACCTTTAACATATCCCTCTTCCACGTGATTCCATTTTGATCGTAGAATTAATAAAACATAAACCAGAAACTGAAAAAATAATATTTTCACTCCAAACAATACAAATATAAAAATAAAAATTTAACGTTTTAGGTTAGTCATCTGATGTGTAATGTCGGTGAAGGTTAAACCTAAACTACAGTACAAAATATTAACGTCCGATGCTTTCACGAATAACTTGTGCGGCATTTATCTGGATTCTGATTGGCCAATATTTACAAGTCCACTGCTTTAGACCAATCACAGTACAAGCATTACAAATTGAAATTCTGAGAAGTTTTAGAGGAAAGCTTTCTTTAACACACAGTTAGAATCTATTACAAACTAATTTTAACCACAATCTCATTGGTTTTCCGGGTAGATACGTAATTCTGGCGCGTAAAAATGCCCGTTTTAAAAAGCAGTGAAATTATCAGCAAGTTGTTTTAACGATATTTTCTTAGAAAGGTAAATTGTTGTAAATTAATAAAATATTTTATTATATCATTTTCACGACACAAATTGTTAAAATAAAATTAGTGGGAAAACCCTATTGTGACAGTGACTTGGAAATATTAAAAAGCCGTACCTCTTAAAGAAATTAGAACTTTCTAAATTATTTGTAACCACTTATTTCTTTCTAAGATTTCCCCGGCGCTTCGCTCCTCTATTTTCAGATGTCCACAAATATGGAAACTTTATAATTCAGTTTATTAAAAAAATAACTTTGCTGGATTATTATAATTATCAAGTATATACCTGATTTTGACGAAGGTCAGATTATGTAATTGTTAAACTATTACCATTACTTACGAAAAAGCGCTCCCAGCGCTTTATTTTCTATTTTCATGTGAAATATTCCCATTTCATACAAACTTGAGTTATCGAGTTGTTACGAATTTCTATACGCGCTTCTGCATATTTTAGCCAGTTGTATAAATGAAACGGGTGGCTTGTTTGTTTTTGAGCTTAGCAAGCACATTTTCGGTTAAATTTGTGTTTGGTTGAGTAGCACTTTGAATATACGGATTTCAGATAAATAAAGCTTCATACCGGATCATGTTAATGTTATCCGGGGTTATTCTAATTCCGAATATAAAGTGGTAAACATAGTGAATATCCGACGGAATTATTTGCAAGTACTGCTGAAAGATAACATTGTCATTTATAATTTAAATATTGGATTGTCATTCGTTTCCGTTGTCAATCTGATGTTACAGTAAGTAGACATAATAGTCGATTGTTTTATAGAGCATCTGAACTCGACAAAATCTTTTAAAACTTCATAGATTTATCCTAAACACTTGTAATCATTTTGAGTCAAATCACACGTTTCCGTTTATAGATAATAGATTAAATCAATGTAGCTTCATATAGATAAAATGCCCAATTAACAGGTAAAACAACAGAAAAGATAGATATCAGGATTGCCTTAAGAAAACCGCCTGAGTGGCTCAACGCTTATGTGTTATGCTTGTAACCAAGGAGTTCCGGGTTCGAGTCCTGGCTAGGTTATCGATATTTAGTGGTGTTTTTCATCTGTTACTGAGTTGATAGCAGTGGACTTGATGAGGTTGTGTGAGAGACAACTCGGCTAGTCGCTGTGCCACTCCTGAGTTCGAGCCTCAGCTGCGGCAGATGGTATATTAAATTCACTCTGCAGATAATTTGCAACGCAGGGAAGGTGCTCGGTGTTTGGAATGATGAGTTAGAAATAATATTACTGAGTAGTATTTCATTTAGTAAATATTTAAATAAAAGAAGCTTATTTGTAAGAAACATGTAAATTTGTATACTTCAAAATACATAGTGATCAAAAAAATAAATATATTTGATAGGAAAACGCCTAAGCATAAAATGCTTGTATTGTGAAGTAAAGCCTATGTTCTAGAAACAACATGAGCACACATTATCTGAAAGAGTTGTAAATACTAATTGGAACGCTACTCTGCAATTAAGTAATATTGAGGATAATAAATTTTCTTAATAACAAATACTTAACTGTATATTTTTCTAAAACATGATTTTATAATATATTACTCTTCAAAATTAATAAAAAAAGACTTAGATGCGTGTTGGGTAAATTTACATATATATACTTGAAATTCACTATTTAAAAACCCTTTGTTATGCCCTTGTACAATCTCATATTAGCTACGAGATAAATGGTATGGGGTGGAGTAACAAGCAATTATATAAGCAAGCTCCAGGAAGCTTTTTTGTTGTTCATGTGATATTTTTCCTGTCCTGAAAATTCCAATGATATCATTAACAACAATTTTGGTGACCATGTCTGGCTCCCAGAGCCAACTATCGGAAATTACGAAAAAACGGATTCTGGAGCCATGATGATACGAGAAATTTCTTTGTAAAAAATCGAGATTTACTTAAACGTAGTGTTTATGAAGCTGAGATCATACTGACACCAATTTTTTATATCGCCGAAAGGGTTATTACGCAAAAATGTGTTTTGCAACGTCGCCAAAAGATTGTATGGCTCTTAACTAAAACTTAAAATACTTGACAACTATTTTCCATGTTGTGATTTTACCCCATTAACCACTACATTTACCCGTATGTTAACCAAGTGTTTTAATGTAAAAAATTTCAAAATAACCAAATTCATAACTGTAATTAGCTTTAATTACAATGTAAATTGCTGTCAAATATTTTACATTTTAGTTAAAAGCCACACAATTATTTCTAGAGTAAAGAAATCTTACTTGGATCACTGGTTCCGATTATACACCCTCTGCAAAGGACAGCTTGCTTACCGGATGTAAGTAAAATATAATTTAGCTCTGTTTTTGTATCAGTTACTAGGTTTCATAGTTAAATGTGGAAATTAAGGTGGCAATCCATATATTAATTTTTAAGCAATTTGTTTTTACCGTTAAAGTACATGTACTGAAGGAATACTACAAACATGGCATGGAAAGCAAATCAAATTAACCATCTAGTGAGTGACGTTACAACTATTGTGGCCCATTGAAACGAAAGTCACATGAAATAATCTGAAATTTATTGAATTCGATTTGAGGTATATTCATGATTATTAATATAAGTGAAACGATGTTGGTTAATGTCACTAATTAATATAATATATTAACTATTGTTATTGCATTTCAGTTTTAACTAGATTATCACCAGAGCCTGAATACATATTCTCACGTCAAATTAATATGAGGCATTAATGCAACGTGTGCACAGTTCCATCAATGTTTAGTTTCTGCCAAAGCGCTTTAACAAGGGTTATTCTAGGCAATATGGTAACCTCATGTGGTCCTTAATCAGTTCAGGTGATTGTGAATAGGTAATAGCAATCCATAGGTAACTATGATCAAGTCTCAGGTCGCGTGTAATGTTAATGCGGGCGGAAGGCACCAGAGAGGGACGCTGGCAGGTGAAGAGCCATGGACATAGACCGAAATTTTCTCTGTGGGGGTACATCGGGAATAATTCTTATAGGTAAAACCCTACAGTGATTAATTATATAATCATACAAAATAAAAACATGGAATAAATTATTTATACATAAAAATACTGACAAATATTAATTTTTTTGCAAAGAAAATCAGCGCAGATAATTGCAAACATAGTTAAAATCTTTATAAAAAAAAATTTTCTTAAACTTACAGTCGATTCAGATAGAGATTCTGTTTTTTATTTTATAATAATTATGCCCTAACATTTAAAAGTGTAAAAAATACTTTTGACGAGAGAGTTCTATCAGTCGAGAACAAAGAGAATTGACCACATTATGCTATTAAACAAGAGAATTAACTTTGGCTTCTTTCAAAACAACTTGTACTTTTTTAAAATCTTACCTTTAAGATTGATTCTAACATGTAGCATATTGTAGTTGCAGGTCTGTGGAAGTACATCAATCTTGGAAGTGTCCCAGGGGTCAGTTTTAAGGCGTACTATTATTTTATTTATCAGCGATAGTGTTAATAGCACTTGGCCTGTTCGAGGGCAATCTTCGTCCCATTGCCATTTTTTTCACCTTCACGTTCCAACTTCTGACTGTCAGTGCTCTTAGATTCTGTTCTTGTTGGTTCTAAAATCTCGATCTGGGGCTGCTATTCTGTCGAATTCGTTTCGGTACCTGATAGAATATTTGCTCTGGGGATTCCATGTCGTCCATTCGCTCTAGATGGCCTGGCCACCTTAGGCTATTGGCTTTAATGGATCGTTCTATTCCAGGTTCTTTGTAAAGAGGATAGAGCTCGAAATTGTTGTGCCCACTGGGTCAAGCTCCATTCTCTTGTACACCCCTATATATGTATATGGCGCAATATCTTTCTTTCAAAGCAACCTAACGTCCCTTTATCGCTTTTTATCACAGTTTATGCTTTTGATGCGTAAGTGAGGATATGTTTAGCAATAGTTTTAAATAGGAATACCTGTGTTTTCTTGAGTACTATGCTTGATAGTAGTATGGAAATGAGAGAGGGTCGGAGCAGTAAAAGCGAGTTCAGGTTCATGTTCAGTTTAGGGGTGGGGCGTAATTAGAGTAGTGAGAGGTAATTGGGAGGCGGGGCTTAGGGGGCGGGGCCTAGGAGTGGAGGTAGGGGATAATTGAAACGGTGGAAGGTAATGGTTATTAGAGTGGTGGTGTGCAATTAGATTAGTGAGAAGTAATTAAAGTGGTGGGAGTCAATTACAGTGGTGGGGGTAATTAGAGTGGTGGGGGTAATTAGAGTGGTGGGGGTAATTAGAGTGGTGGGAGGTAATTTAAGTATAATTAAGTGTAACTGAGGGTAATTGCAGTAACAGTGGAGGTGAATGCAGCAAAAATAAGAGTAATTGCAATAATAATGGGGGTAATTGCAGTAAATATGGGGGTAATTGCAGTAACATTGAGGGTAATTGAAGTATCAATAAGGGTAATTACAGTAACAATAAGGATGATTGCAGTAAAAATAATGGTGATTAAAGCAATTATATCCGCCCATCCGTCTGTCTGCTTGCCCACCTGTTCGTCTGTCTGCCCACCTGCTCATTGCATTGTCCTATTGTACTTTGTATTATTTTTACAATGACATAACAAGCATTGGGTTGTTATTTTTTTAGTGAAATATTGCAGTGTATTTCAATATCCTATTTTATTTGTCTTATGATTACGATTATCAACGTCAACGGTATCTTATGGTTTGATTTACATTATAAGATGCGGTAAGGATGCTTTGTATTGTCTGCACCATAATAAAAAAGAACTGTCACCCATCAAGAGGAGTCACTATCCCTAAAGATAAGTCAGGTAAAATAATTTTTGTTGCAATTGTAGATCGGCATAAAGATAAGGCAGGTAGGTCGTAATTATTCATATTATAAATCAGTACAAGATATTCCTAAAAATGAGGCAGTTAAAAAAAATTGTAACTTTAGGTATCAAGAATGAATGTCTGTTATGTCATTGTAAAAAAATATAAAGTGCAATAGGACAATGCAATGAGCAAGTAGGCAAACAGACGAACAGGTGGGCAAGCGGACCATTATTTTTACTGCAATTACCCACGGACAAACGGATGAGCGGACACAATTTCTTTAATCCCCATTATTTTTACTGCAATTACCCCTATTGTTACTGAAATTACCCTTAATTGTCCTTATTGTTACTGTAACTATCCTTATTTTTACTGCAATTACACCCATTTTTGCTGCAATTACCCCCATTGTTACTGCAATTACCCCATTGTTACTGCAATTACCCCCTTTTTGCTGCAATTACCCCATTGTTACCACAATTACCCTTGTTTTGCTGTATTTACATCCACTGTTACTGCAATTACCCTCAATTATACTAAATGATACTTAAATTGCCTCCCACCACTCTAATTACCACCCACAACGCTAATTACCACCCACCACTCTAATTGCCTCCCACCACTTTAATTACTTCTCACTAATCTAATTGCACACCACCACTCTAATTACCATGACCTCCCACCGCTTCAACTATCCCCGCCACCATTCCTAGGCCCCGCCCTATAACGTCCCACCCCCTAAGCCCCGCCTCCTAATTACCTCACACTACTCTAATTACCCCCCACCCCTAACCTGAATATGAACCTGAACCCGCTCCTGCTGTTGCACCGACCTCCTCTCATTTCCATAATACCCTTGATGTTTGAAGTTTCTTTCTAACCAAGTATATTCTTCTTTTCATTTTTGCAGTTGTTACACCAGATGATCAGTTCGACTCTGTTTCTAATACATTAACATATACACTCTCTTGGCTGCTGCCTCTAGCTCTTCGAAACCCTGTTTTAGGCCTCTTTTTCTTCTTGATACTACATCAATATCGTCCGTTTGTTCTTATTCGCTCATATTGATAATAGTTCTCCCTGATTCTTTTATAGCCTCTTTTAGCGGAATGTTCAGCAAAACCTTGGCATAGTCCTGTGTGTGTCTGAAGAGATCTTGACATGCTGTTTTGGATCTTGACTTTGTATTCCACTTTTGAGTGAGTTGCCTTCATTATTTTATTAGGTATGTTGGGATATTAAATTTCACTGGTGTCCTTACTCCACTGAAACATTTTTGATATATTTTCATTATTATATTAACAACAATACACTTTCGAGACCTAACCCAAGCAACATTCTAAAGTGGAGCCAACGTTGGGTTCCCAACTAGAAGTCAGTGTGCGACGTCTGCAAAATGTCGTGCCGACTCATATTTACACCCAACTGGTTAATAAAATATGGATTGCTACAACGTCGGAGACTGACTTATCATCGTTGCAATTGTTTTATTACGTCGTAGTTGGTAATATTCGGGTATCAATCTGGCAAGAGAGTCGGTCTTTAGTAATACGAACCAACTTTGTCTACTTAATCAACCATCATTTGTTTAGTACATGGATACAGCATAAAATATGGTTGCCATTTAAAATAATATGTTAATTTTAACTTGAAATTTCGTGTGAAGGGAAGACCAAAATTCAAATAAAACGAATTTTATTGATAAGTGTATGTCGGCTAGGTCTAAAAAAATATGTACCCTTTAAGAATTACGTTCATCTTGAAAGCATTAAAATAATACTTTTATTTTCCTTCAAAAGAAATTAAAAAAATTTTGTAAAACAATACTTCGAAAAATATCGCGCATATATATAATTTATAGAATAAATAGGTGCTTCTCAGCGTATTTTATTTTTTAAACTATAAATTTAGTGTTTCTAAAGTCTTTGCAAACGTTTATCCAACATGACCGCCTGTTCTTGATTTCGGTAGAATCAATAAATATGGCGAAGTCGGTACATACGTATGCAAATTTACGTATATAAAAAGAACTAAATCTGTTAGGTCGGTTACCATTGTTTAACCAACGTTAAAAGATTACCCGTAAGTTAATCAGTTCTATTTGGTCAGCTACTAACGTCTAATCAACGTTGGAAGATTACTTAAAACACACCAAACCTAAATAAGCCATTTTCTGACGTGAAACTAACGTTGGTAGGTGTTCTAAACTAAAGTAGTAGGTTTGCGAGGTCCAAGGAACATTGGTCTGAGATTGAGGTTAATTCATGACTAGAAAATCTAAGTTACCATCGGACTACTATTGCACTAATTTTGACGTTGGAATTAGTAAAAAAGTAGTCGGTATTCGGCGAAATGTTGCTTGGGAATACTTTCTGTGGTGTGGAAGTTATTTTTGACAACAAAACATCTTTTAGTAGTCTACAAAGCTTTAGGATTTATTATCGTTTGCAAAGTTACACCAGGTTATCCATAGCGATATAAACAGTACCCAAAAACTTGTTGTGTCCATGGTTAATGCACCCAAATTTAGGTATAATTTTATTTATTGGCGGACTTGAATCCCATAATATCGAACAAAAATGAGCACATTCTACAACCATTATGTAAGATTTTGTGTTAATGTTATCCCAAACGATCCAACTGTCTTTAAAATAATAATTGAGTTACATAATGCGGAGTTTCATTCATCTTAGTCGGCTTTTATCATTAGATATTTCACTAATTATGAAATTTTAAGTAAATATAAAATTAAGGATTTCTAATCCATCAAGAATGTCGACTGAAAAACACACTGTTCACCAACAGGTGTCAGAATTTGAAATATTTATTCGCGGCGTTAACTTAGTTAAACAGCGGATTTTGGCTAGTCGGTATAGGTTATCGGATTTCGGATCAAGCTTAACAGAAAATTTAACTTAACATTTAGGCTAATTAACTAAATAACGATTTTATATCGGATTTATTTAGAAAGATTCTCGCCCAAAGGAAAATCCGGTGTATCTCCATTTTTGTGTAAAGCCAAGTAAATTTTAGTCCGCATTATTCTACTTATAATTTGTCTTATTTGCATAATTGTTATAAATTGATATTATTTATTTGAATTTACTGTAAAATGCAATATTTTAAATATTTTATCTGCCTGTAAATATATTTATTATCTGTAATAAATTGTATTTTTAGAAATGTTTTCTTTTATTGTTTCTGGCTCGGTAAAACGAATAGTAAGACCTTGTGCCTCATATCATTTTGCGAGCTTTAGATCGTAACAAGCTTTCTTTAAATGTGTGATAGTCTGAAAAAGGTTAACAGGTAATAGTCCAGTTAGTTTAAACTATGTCCGTTACTCGTTAACCTTTTACCATCTCAAATTAAATTCAGCAATAACTGAAATTCTAGAGCCTACCATCACTACGCCTATGCGTGGTATCGATCAGGACAATGGCTCTGCTTCCGGTCAGCTGACGAACTACTGAATAACTGTGTCCGGTTTTGAACCCCTAAGTGATGGGGAATTATTTACATGTCTCGAATCAGGGTTAATTGTTTATGAATGTGTTAATAATATTAATATCATATTTCACAACAAGACTAATGGATAAGTTAGTGGATAAACTACAGCCTATTGTTTTGTATCAAATTACTTATATAGAGTGAAATGTGAGGCGCACGCGATTTTTATCAAACGACTGGGAAGTAATGATTTATATAGAGTAATGATTTATATAGAGAATAATGGGGTAGTGAAGCGCAAGTTATAGCCTCTTCTACTCAATTGTTAACCTCACCTTCGCGATGAGTTCAATTTGAACTTGGTGCACCCTGTTTTCACTAACGAGGCTCTAACGACCGAGTAAGGGCGGAATAACCCTTACCTTTTGCCGTGAGCACATCCACCTTCTCACGAAGAGTGCGGTAAAAATAACCCACCGCACACAAAGGTTGCTTTTGGAATCGTTTGGTTACCCCATCGTCGCAGTCTCCTTCTGTGCCATGGGACCACACCACTCGCCTTCCGCAACCGAGCTGGTCAGTTGCATACCTGCTCCAGCTAAAACTTCAAATGCAGCTTCGTTTTCAGTCGATTAAGGCTTAAAAAAAAATGATGGAGCGTTCAAGTGGGACAAAATCATCCGGAGGTAAAATACCCTCCCGATCGGATCTCCGGGGGAGGGTGCCCACAGGGACACCTCATCGAATGTCGAAAAAACACCGACAAGTTACATCCAAGAAAACTAATTCTTTCATCTACGGCGCTTGGAATGTTCGTACTTTGAACGACAGCACTCGCACCGATCGGCCTGAAAGAAGAACTGCTCTAATAGATAGAGAACTTCACCGACTCAATGTTGACGTTGCAGCTCTCAGCGAAACTCGATTTTTGGAGGAAGGCTCTCTCACAGAAAAGTACTACACCTTCTATTGGAAAGGTCTTCCCATCAATTCAAGAAGACAACATGGAGTAGGATTTGCCGTTCGGAACCAACTTGTATCCAACTTAACACAAGTACCACAAGGCCTATCTGAGCGTCTAATGCTGCTACGCTATGAGCTATCAGATGGCAACGCGGTAAATCTAATAAGCGCCTACGCTCCCACTCTAGATGCAAGTCACGAAACCAAGGAAAGCTTCTATCAACAGCTGGAAGAAACCCTCTGTGGAATACCTAAAACGGAACGACTCGTTATTCTTGGCGATTTTAACGCTAGAGTAGGGAGAGATGCAGACACCTGGCCAGGCATCATAGGCAAGAACGGTTTAGGCAACATGAACGCTAACGGTCAACTACTCCTAACTAAATGCGCCGAACATGATCTAGTTATAACAAACACCATTTTCCGACAAAAGGATAAATTTAAAGGCACCTGGCGTCACCCCAGATCAGGTCACTGGCATCTACTGGACTATGTTATCGTACGTAGGAAGCATCTCAAGGACGTCCAAATTACAAAGGCGCGCATTGATAGCGAATGTTGGACCGATCATCGTCCTGTTGTCTCTAAAATGAAAATTGTTATGAGACCCAAACACCGAAGAACTCAAGTAAAACGTAGACTCCGTCTCTGTATTAGTAAATTGCGTGACCAACAAACCGTCGAACAGCTAAAGCAAAAAGTTCAAGAGAATTTGAGTGCACTAGAAGAAACCAATTCTGTAGATGTCGCTACTACCTGGACACAAATTAAAGACAGTTTAAAAAGTGCGAGTGAGGAAATTCTCGGCACTGCAGCAAGTAAAAAACAGGAGGACTGGTTCAATGATAATGAAGCTTTTATACAAGAACTTCTTGACCGCAAACATATTGCCTTCCAAAACGCTATCAACCACCCCAACGACTCATCAAAAGCAGAAGCTTTTACCCAATCTAAGTATGAAACGCAACGCGAAATCAGAAGAATAAAGAACGAGTGGTGGGCAAGCAAGGCCAGAGAAATTCAAAGGTACGCCGATTCACACGACTACAGGAATTTCTTTCAAGGAGTAAAAGCAGTGTACGGCCCCAGTCGGAAAAATATGTGCCCTATTAAAGATTTAAATGGAAATCTCCTCAAAGGAGACCAGGAAATAAGAGCCCGATGGAAGGAACACTACTCTAACATTCTTAACCAGCAGAGTCAAGCCGATCACGATATTATAAATCTTATCCCTCAATATGACACCTTCGAAGACTTAGATAAACCACTAACAACGGAAGAGATCTTAACCGCCATTGCGCAGCTAAAAAATAACAAATCTCCCGGCGCCGACTCACTCCCAGCTGAGATCTTTAAAGCTGTGTCGTCAGAGCTCATACCCTACCTCAAAAAACTGTTTGATGTCGTGTGGGAAAGTGGTCAAGCTCCGCAGGAGTTTCGTGATACACTTTTAATCAACCTCTTCAAAAACAAAGGGAGCGCTGCGGACTGTGGAAATTACAGAGGTATAGCTCTCCTGGCTGTTGGAGGGAAGATACTCACTAAAGCGATGGCAAATAGGCTAACACCTGTTATGGAAAAGTTACTTCCTGAAACACAGAGTGGCTTTAGACCAAACCGAGGCACATCGGATTTAATCTTCACACTTAAACAGCTTCAAGAAAAAGCACTCGAACATCAAGGAGAAATTCACATGGCCTTCATTGATTTAACCAAGGCTTTTGACTCGGTGGACAGGGAAGTGCTCTGGAAAATTATGGTCCGCTTAGGTATCCCTAGGAAATTTGTGGAAGTATGTCGCAGTCTACATACAAACAACAACGCCCAGGTTATGTATAATAATGAGGCAACCGAACCTTTCCAAACCCTCACTGGAGTTAGGCAGGGATGTGTCCTGGCACCCCTACTCTTTAATTTGTTTACCACTGCTCTAACAATTATTGTTGACAACAAACTGACAGTCAGAGGAATAGGTCTCAGATACCGTTTTGATGGCGGTCTCTTTAACATAGGGCGCTTTAGAGCTTTCACGAAGTCACGCACACGATTCATTTGTGATCTCCAGTACGCAGATGACTGTGCACTTTTAGCCTCTACGCCGGAAGAGCTTCAAGAACTTTTAGATGTGTATGCCCAGAGCTATGATTCCTTGGGACTTAAAATCAACATTGGAAAGACTAAGATTATGTCAACTCCTCATCAAGTGAACCAAATAGACATTACACTTAACGGAAATTCTCTTGAAGTGGTGGATCAGTTCAATTACTTAGGCAACGTTGTTAATGACAAAGCAAACATGGACAGCGAGATTCGCAATAGAATTAACGCTGCATCTAGAGCACTCTGGGGACTTAGAGAGAGAGTATTTGACAACCACGACCTTGCTTTGTCAACGAAAATGGCTGTCTACAGAGCAGTTGTCATTCCAACACTGCTATATGGATGTGAAAGCTGGGTCACTTACCGTCGTCATGTGAAAGAATTAGAACGTTTTCAGCAAAGACACCTCAGAAGTATGATGAAAATTCGTTGGTTCCATCACACATCAAACATGGAAGTACTCAGGAGAGCAAACAGCCTTCCAATTGAGGTGCTTGTTTCAAGAGCACGCCTAAGATGGGCAGGTCACGTTCATCGTATGCATGATAACCGCCTTCCTAAATGTACACTTTATGGTGAATTGCTAAGCGGTAGAAGAAGGCGTGGCGGTCAACGAAAGAGGTTCAAAGACGCTCTCCATGAAAATCTAAAATCCTGCGGTATTGCAGACGAGCAATGGGAACAACTTGCAGCGGACAGAACCGAATGGCGAGGGGTTGTGGCCAGCTATCAAGGAAATGTTGCTGCAAGAAGGCCGAATCCAAGACCTAACCAGGTCTATGTTTGTCCTGACTGCGGTCGACATGTGCTCTCCCGAATTGGCCTCTATAGCCATAGTCGTGTGCACCGTAGATGAATTGGAATTACAATAGACTACACCTTTTACTTGTTTTTTATTGTACACAATTTATCGACTGTAACATTTTTATACTCGGACTCGAGTAACGGCTAATAATAATAAAAAAATAATATACATAACTTGATAGTTTCTTAAGCTACCAGCCGATATTACACATTTAATGTAATTTTTTAATGGCTTTCTGTCAAGGATCATATTTCCAGCCGTAATTACAATAAAAATAAACTAATTTATTGGTCATATAAGGTACTATAGAACATACAAGCTGTCCATTTTATCAGGGCCCTGGAGAATTTACTCTTCAGGCTGTTAAAAAAATTATTTTGAAATGGGCGGGAAATGGAAATAAAATTAGAGTATTTTCTTCGATTTTCAACGATATATCAGATGCCATATTTATTCATTGGTACTACGTTAGTAATTATAAAAACATTTTTTTTAAACCAATAAATTTGTTTTAACAAGCATTATACTTGCCGTGGAGAAGTATGATTAAATAAAATGATAATATAATTCAATAAGTTGTTCAAATTTTTGCTATAATAAAACATTAACACAATTAAGAAGAATAAAGGAAATTCAGGTAACAAAAACAAAATAATAATCAAGAAAGCAACATGGAGCAATTATGGAAAGTGTATTCGCAGTTATGACAATGTATAGAGTCCCCCATAAAAGCCTCATTCCTTGCTCAGAAAGTTAAAATGTCTTTACCAATTAATTTAAGTATAATATCCATTTGTTTGTATTTCATGATTTCACTATTATTTCAATTATTTTAAAATAGTTGGCTATGAACAAACTTGACAATTTAATTTTTTGACAGACTATCTCAGTTAATACTTAAACTCTCAGTCAATCACAGTTTAAGAATTTAGAATTTTCAAAAATGATCTTCACTCACATTGGTCGTTATAATATGTTCGTTACATATTGCCAATGCAATTTTAACTCTGTATTAGTTCAAGCAGAATATAGAAACAGATTTCCACAATCACTACAGCCGAATAAAACTCTGTTCAGAAAATTAGCTACGAAACTGAAAAATAATGGTTCATTTTTAAAGAAGAAGACAAGGTTGAACAATGTTACAGATTAATGTAAATAAGGTAAACCGAATTATTAATTATGTAAGAAATAAAAATACAGAAAATTTGGAAACATCATTAAGAGAAATTCAAATTGCTTGTCATATAAATAAAACAAGTGCTAGAAAAATTTTAAAGAAAAATGGCTACCGGTGTTATAAAGCCAAAAATGTTCACAATTTACAAGCGGGGGACAAACCAAGGAGGCTGTTGGAAAAGAAGCGTGCCGATCCATTAATATGTAGTAAAATACTTTGGTCTGACGAGGCAAATTTTTCCAATAATGGATTTTTTAATCGCAATATTCATTACAAATGGACTTCTGAAACACACACACTGGCATAGACCGGCTGGGTTTCAAAATCGTTTTTCAATAAATGTGTGGATAGGTATTTTAGGCACCAATTTAATAGGTCCTTATTTTTATGATGTTCACATCAGTGGTCAAAGGTACCTAAAATTTTTGAGAAGTGAATTTAATGAATTCTTAGATGACCTACCTTTAGAGAATCCACACAACTTTCAATATTTTTAACAAGATGGAGCTCCTCCCCACAAATTCCCAGATTTGCCTAGATTAATTAGACGAAATTTTGCCTCAACATTGGATTGGTACCAATGGATTTATTCGATGGCCCCCTCGTTCTCCAGATATAACCCCAATGGATTTTTTCTATGGGGTCTATTAAAGATAAGGTGTTTTCGGCGACACCGCAAAATGTAGAGGACCTAAAAGCAATTCAACAGGCATGTATTACAGTTACCCCCTAAATGCTGAGTAATGTTTTAAATGCAGTGCCTCGCCGCGCTCGATTGTGCATAAAAAATCGCGGCGGACACTTTGAACATTTGATATGATATCTTAAAAATTATTTTGAGGATTAGATAAATATTAATGTTCTGTGTGCTATATTCTTTTTATTATTCATTTGTTTTTGTTACTTGAATTTACTTTATTCTTCTTAATTGTGTTAATGTTTTATTATAGCAAAGATTTGAACAACTTATTGAATTATTTTATCGATTTATTTAATCATACTTCTCCACGGCAAGTGCTTGTTAAAAAAAATTATTGGTTTAAAAAAAAATGTTTTTATAATTACTAACGTAGTACCAATGAATAAATATGGCATGTGCATTGAAAAGGGAGGAAAATACTCTATTTAATGGCGCCATTTCCCGCCCGTTTCAAAATAATTTTTTTAACAGCCTGAAGAGTGTATTTCAAAATACAGCGGTTTAAAAAAAATAGATAAAACCTCGTTGAAACACTCTGTTTTGCAAAAAATTTCGCATTAGAATTTTTCTCGTATCTCTTCAAATAACGGAGATATTTGGCCTAGACGTTTTCCGCATTTTAGATATTTTCCGCCATAACTCTTAAAGTAGGCCATGGATTTCAAATGTCTTTAAACCATTTTGTAGGTTATATAAATCGGCACAATTTTCGTAAAAATATTTTTTTTTGTACGACCGATATTAAGTGAGATATTCTCGAGTGCCCTGATAAAATGGACAGCCTGTATATATAAAATGATCGGTTTGATTTACTAGTTTATTTTCCTCTTTTTAGAGCGTTTAAATAAAAGCTTGTTTTTAAAAATGTTTTACTTTACTATTAATTTATTTTCTTTCCCTTTTATTTGGTTTCTAGAACTTATAACATCAAGATATGTTCGAAAAGAGAAAGAAAATCCTATAGGTTGGAAAGATTTCCTTATTTAGTCTATTTTTTCTGTCTAGAGACTGACTTAGCTGATTATATTGAAAATATTAGTAATTCCCTTAAAAATTTCAAATTTATCTCTTCACAGACGCGACAATGTTATACGGATTTTTTTAAACATTCACCAATTAAGCGAGTAATAATTCATAACGTAACCATGGCTAAATATACGAAATAGGTATAGAGGGTTCTCTAAAGCGGCAACGCTTTCACAGGGGTTGATAATTGTGATTTATAGGTGACTGTCATTTGGGGGTTGTGGCCTCCACAACGCGGTTGCTTCGTATTAATTTGTGACGAAACGGCAGTAATTTACCTACACTAAAAGCAACATTTAGCTGCCATTCTGGTGCTAGATGGGAATTCAACCTTAGCAATAGCGAACTGAGCCCAGGCTTAATTTTCCGATTAATACTAGAATTGAAAGGCATTTATGGAACAACTGAAGATTAATGTGTATTTCGAACACGTCCTAATAATGTCGGGCTTCAGCGAAATGAACTACAAATTATTTGTTTCTGTA